>CM048748.1:160587687-161979354 GCA_026315105.1 Locusta migratoria
GTCTTATCTAAATTGACCATTTATGGCAACATTATCTCCTGGAACCGACGAGGAAAGTTATGAATTTTGCCTGTTTCAAGGAAAGCCAAAGGGTTCTATCGCGTGTTTTAGTATTGCCACGTAGACCTTGAGCTACGGTGAAGAGGGATTTGTTCCATAGCCTGGGGTCTAGGCTGTCCTGTATCGTATACTTAATTTGAGGTGTACTACAGCTCAACTGAAGTGAGAGATACAATTTTTTGTATGTTTTTCGTCGTTTTGGGGGTTGTTGGGGATTGATTAGTGTAACGTATAGATAAATTGTAGTGTTAAGATAAGTTTTTTGTCGTTTTTCCGTCATTTTGTGCAGATATATACAATTGAAATATTGGATACCTTTTTGCTTATTTCTAATTTTGGAGGTTTTTTTTTTTTTGTTTTGTTTAGTTTCACACTTAGAATGTCCCCGCCCAAAACCCCCACGTCCCCACACTGGTCCTGTTAGTGTCACTTTTTGTGTTTCGTGAATTTTTGCGTGTTTGTATGTGCCTATGATCGTGTTTTCTTTGTTTTTGTTTTTTCCATGGTTGTTTTTGGTCACCATATTGGCTACGTGTGATATGCGTCATTTGCGCCATGCTGATGTCATGGGGTCAAAGCCGATGGGTCGTATCTCCGTCTACGGTTATGCCACAGATGCATGAAAAAGGTTACTTTACTTATGGGCTGCAAGGGCTTTTGGGTGCTAATGTTGGCAACGAAATTTTCGCTTTACGATGATAATTTACTGACCGAACAAGGGTACATAAATCCATCAGTCATAGAGCAGAAACAGCATTAATTACTTATCTCAAATCCAACACAAAAGATTATTTCGCTCATTTGATGTGATTGGGTTTTTTCAGAGAACGCGTAATGGTGATCGACATCAGCGCACTACACCTTTACCATAAAGCTTACGTTCTAATTTTCAGAAAAAGTCTTTGGCCAACAAGTGATATACCCATGAGTGACACAATCAGTTCTTATAGTGAAACTTAAACATGAAGTAATACAGATTATTAAACAATTCCAATAAAGAATAGATATCTAGAAGACAAGGAGTTAGTTGGTTTTTTAATTTAGCCATATTCCCAGTGACTGATGTAACATAAATTAGAAGTTTATTTTATACTTCTTGAATAATTTACCTTGTTCATCGTTGTCTCCTGCTGAAATTTTTAATAAAGGCCTCCTAGCATGACTTGGTGAATATTGCCAGCTGTTTCAATAAATCTCTGCAATAGTATTTAGGGTGCACTCTGATAATACTCTCAGGGATCGCTGCATTTCGATAGCAGACAGCCAAATATATGTTATAAGGTACAATATTATTTTTGCTGCTTCTGAAGCTGTTCTATTGGGTACCTGCCTAAATGCACACTGTGAAATTATCATTTATTGGGAATTATAAACGGCGAAATATTCGCGTCTTTCTTTTTCTAATTAGACGGATAGGTAAATAATGTACAATATTGTAAATCAAACTTGCCTTACATTAACAAGTGATTCCCAGAATGTGTTGAAATAAAAGATTTTAAAAAATAAAAGGGAAGTGTGTGGATGCGAACTTGGATTCCTTGCAATGGGAATCTGACGCTCTCCATAACACCGGATTATCATTGAATTCCACTCCCATAAACCACAGACATTGCCGAGGTAGGGTGGCTTGCGTGCCTCAACGATACAGATAGCCGTATCGTAGGTGCAACCACAGCGGAGGGGTGTCTGTGGAGAGGCCAGACAAACGTGTGGTTCCTGAAGAGGGGCAGCAGCCTTTACAGTAGTTACAGGGGCAACAGTCTGGATGATTGACTGAGCTGGCCTTGTAACATCAGCTAATGTGGCTTTGCCACACAGCTACTGCGAACAGCTGAAAGCAAGGGGAAACTACAGCCGTTACTTTTCCCGAGGACATGCAGCTCTACTGTATGAACATATGATGATGGCATCCTCTCGGGTAAAATATTCCGGTGGTAAAATAGTCCCCCGTTCGGATCTCCAGGCGGGGACTACTCAGGAGGATGTGATCATCAGGAAAGACAATACTGGCATTCTATGGATCGAAGTGTGGAATGTTAGATCTCTTAATCGAGTAGGAAAATTATAAAATTTAAAAAGAGAAATGGATAGGTTGAAGTTAGATATAGTGGGGATTAGTGAAGTTCGGTGGCAGGATGAACAGGATTTCTGGTCAGGTGAGTACAGGATTATAAATACAAAATCAATTGGGGGTATCACAGGAGTAGGATTGATAATGAATAAGAAAATAGGAATGCGGGTAAACTACTATGAGCAGCACAGTGATTGCATTATCATTTTCAAGATAGATACTAAGCCAACACCGACAACAGTAGTACAGGTTTATATGCCAACTAGTTCTGCCGATGATGAGGAGATCGAAGAAATATATGAGGAGCTAAAGGAAATTATTCAGACAATTAAGGGAGAGGAATACTTAATTGTTATGGGAGACTGGAATTCTGTAGTCGGACAAGGAAGGGAAGGGAAGATAGTAGGTGAATATGGTCTGGGCAAAAGGAATGAAAGAGGAAGCCGCCTGGTAGAATTTTGCACGGAACATAATTTAGTTATAACAAACACCTGGTTCAAGAATCACAAAAGAAGGTTGTATACGTGGAAGAAACCAGGAGACACCAGGAGATACCAGATAGATTTTATAATGGTAAGACATAGATTTCGGAACCAGGTTTTAAACTGTAAGACATACCCAGGGGCAGATATAGACTCTGACCATAACTTGTTGGTTATGAGCTGTAGGCTGAAACTGAAGAAACTACAAAAAGGTAGGAAAATACGGAGATGGGACCTGGATAAATTGAAGGAACCTGAAGTTCTTAAGAATTTCAGAGGGAGCTTTAGGCAACAATTGACAGAAACAGGGGAAAATAAAACAGTAGAGGAGGAATGGGTAAAATTGAGAGATGAAATAGTGAAGATAGCAGAGGACAAAATAGGTAGGAAGGCAAGACCTACAAAAAATCCTTGGATATCACAGGAGATACTAAATTTAATCGATGAAAGGAGAAAATATAAAAATGCAGTAAATGAAACAGGCAAAATGGAGTACAGACGACTAAGAAATGAGATTGACAGGAAGTGCAAAATGGCTAAGCAGGAGTGGCTAGAAGACAAATGCAAGGATGTAGAAGAATGTATAAATAGGGGAAAAATAGATACAGCCTACAGGAAAATAAAAGAAACATTTGGAGATAAGAAAAACAGCTCTATGAATATCAAGGACACTGATGGAAAACCAGTTCTCAGCAAAGAAGGGAAAGCTGAAAGGTGGAAAGAGTATATAGAGGGGCTCTACAAAGGAAATGAACTTCGAGACAATGTTGTAGGAAGGGAAGAGGATGTAGATGAAGATGAAATAGGAGATACTGTATTGAGAGAAGAATTTGACAGAGCCCTGAAAGACCTAAGTCGAAACAAGGGCCATGGAGTAGATGATATTCCCTCAGAGCTACTGAAGTCTCTGGGAGAACCAGCCATGACAAACCTGTTTCACCTGGTGTGTAAGACGTATGAGACAGGCGAAGTACCCTCAGACTTTAAGAAAAATGTTATAATCCCCATTCCAAAGAAAGCAGGTGCAGACGGGTGTGAAAACTACAGAACCATCAGTTTAATAAGTCATGGTTGCAAAATATTAACACGAATTATATACAGAAGGATGGAAAAACTGGTAGAAGCCGACCTTGGGGAAGATCAGTTTGGGTTCAGGAGAAATGTAGGAACACGGGAGGCAATACTCACTTTACGGCTTATCCTAGAAGATAGATTAAGAAAAGGCAAACCTACATTTCTAGCTTTTGTAGATTTGGAGAAGGCTTTTGACAATGTTGATTGGAATAAACGTTCAAGTTCTGAAGCAAGCAGGAGTAAAATATAGGGAGCGTAAGGTTATTTACAACTTGTACAAAAACCAGACAGCGGTTGTCAGAGTTGAAGGGCATGAAAGGGATGCAGTGGTTGGGAAGGGAGTGAGACAGGGTTGTAGCCTTTCTCCAATGTTATTCAATTTGTACTTTGAGCAAGCTATAAAGGAAAGCAAGAAGAAATTTGGTGAAGGAATTAAAGTTCAGGGGGAAGAATTAAAAACATTGCGTTTTGCTGACGACATAGTAATTCTGTCAGATACAGCAAAGGACCTGGAAGAGCAATTGAACGGAATGGACAGTGTGCTGAAAGGTGCATATGAGATGAAGATTAACAAGAGCAAAACTAGGGTAATGGAGTGCAGTGTAAGAAAATCAGGTGATGCTGAAGGAATTAGATTGGGAAACGAAGCAATAAAAGAGGTAGATTAGTTTTTTTACTTGGGCAGTAAAATAACAAATGATGGTCGCAGTACAGAGGATATAAAATGCAGAATGGCAATGGGTAGAAAAGCGTTTTTGAAAAAGAGAAATTTGTTAACATCGAATATTGATTTAACCCTAAGGAAGTCCTTTCTGAGGGCATTTGTATGGAGTATTGCCTTGTATGGGAGTGATACATGGACAATAAACAGTGCGGACAGGAAGAGGATTGAGGCTTTTGAAATATGGTGCTACAGAAGAATGCTGAAGATTAGGTGGGTGGATCGCGTAACTAATGGGGAGGTACTGAACAGAATTGGGGAGAAAAGAAATTTCTGGCATACCTTGACTAAAAGAAGGGATAGATTGGTGGGACACATTCTTAGACATCAAGGAATTGTGAATTTAGCATTAGAGGGAAGTGTGTGGGGTAAAAATCGCAGAGGAAGACCAAGAGATGGATACAGTAAGCAGATTCAGACAGATGTAGGTTGCCATTCTTATGTGGAGATGAAGAGGCTTGCTCAGGATAGGGTATTGTCGAGAGCTGCATCAAACCAGTCTCCGGACTGAAGACCACAACAACAACAACATCATTGAATTTATTAGAACATCTATTGCTGCATTACAGTTTGATGTGTAATAATAAGGCACAGCTCCTTGCGATAAGTGCACTGTCGCTTCGAAATGCCACTGTGCATGTGCAACCTTAACACAAAACAGTTAACATATTATGCCCGAATGAACGACGGCGTCTAATGCAGGCGGTAGTTGGTTTCACACTGGCGTTTATTCGCGACGTCATTGTGATGTAAGGGGGCTGTCTAAGACTCCCATAAACCCGAGCTGAACCGTCCGCCATTTTTCCCCAAGCTGTAGGAGTTGCCACGTTCCGGACGAAGTTCACGTGTTACCTCGCATTTCATTCAACTCGCTCACACTCGCAAACTACTCACTGTATCAACATTAAACTTTCATCAATGTGTTCCTTAAGAAGTACACTACATTATCATTTTTGTCTTATTTTCGGCAATAACTTATAAACAGCATATACTGATAATTTACGAACATGCACTTAAGGAATTTTCGACATGCGAGGAACTTTTTTTCTGTTGAAGTTAAGTGAACACATTAAGGGAATGAAATGTTCAAAATACATCAAATTTTCATCCTCCCCAACAGCAACTCTGTGAGAAATGTATAACTTGAGGTAATGTCAGTTACATATGACGCACTGGAATCCGCCCGCCCGTCTAGTATTAACGTCTTCCATATTAGATCACCCAATAACTAGGCACATGTTATTGCATAGCGTCCTTACTTGAAGATACTGGTACTAACGTCTTTTAACCCAATACATTTAATAGTTGCAAACTACAAAAGTGCTGTGTCTCTATGTAATATGCAATTTCAATTTTACAGTTATATGTAAAGGATATTTACAATATCTCAATACAGAGTGCTTTATTATGTGAGGAAATGAGAACAATTCAGTTCGTTAGCTAGTGAAGAGATCCTTGCTATCTGTCATTTTCAAGTATTCTCACATAAAATACTCATTAGATCTAGTAACTTCCGTTGTTACTGCTTGGCATTAAACTGAAGGAAATGTAGCTCCTATTAGGTTTTGGAAACGGAGTAGTGGCTCTGAAACGTATTGGACAAGAAGCAAAGAAATAAATATTTGTTAGTGACGAAGGAATATCTGCAAATCGAATAATAATTCACTTTTACTCTTTTTCATTCTACAACTAAATATTTCCCTGAATAACGCGCAGTTAATGAAGTTTTGCGTAGTAACTTTGTGGCAAAATACTCCCCTATTTGAATGTTATCATTTGTCAAAATATCATTTTGATACCTCTAACCGTGTATGAGATATGCAATGATTCATTCTGGCCTTATTGCCATCAGAAATGAGTGCGCTAAATAAAATAGTTTAGCGGTATGAGTGAAAGGTAAAGATGTCCTAAGTCGAAAATAAAATTGCGACATTCAACAAACAGAATATCATAGCAGCCTCTATTTTTTACTGCAAATTTTTCCTAACATAGGGCAGTATCTTATTTCGAAGCCAATATCTTATCAACTATGACTATTAACGAAATGAGCATTTCGTCACAGTGCTGAAATATAAAGATTTAATTAGCGGAAAAAGTAAATATTTTTACCAATTAGTGTTGGTGAAATCGTTTGTGAAAGATGACAGGGCATGCGCCTCTACGCTGCTAGTGCAGCGCGATTCCAACCATGTTGGGGGAAAAATGGCGGACGATTCAGCCTGGGTATTTAGGAGCTCTAGGGCTGTCAGTAAGCATGCTTTCAGGCAACATTACGGGAATACTGACAGCAGAGAAATGGCGTACATAGTCACAGCACTAGATATAAAAGTAGTATATGCTCACAAGTTTAAGGTAAAGAAAATCAAAGTACTTTTAAATAGTGTGAGAACATAACCACCTTAGCAGCTGAATATATAGCATGCTTGAACAGAAAAATGTGTACAGAATGTGCCTTTAATTTATGGTCACTGTCGCATCACATTGTATTTACACTGTCCATCGTGTCAATTAGTCTATCCCAATACGCGATGGTGCAGATGAAGTTGAGTTGTGATATATCATGTAGGAAGTCATAGTTTAATAGTGGAATTGAGGGAACAGCGTAAAATGTTATTGACGGCCAAAGAAAACTTTACAATGTATGTTTTTTGCCAACTTAGTGTGGTAAAGTGCTGGGAATTGAAACATCATTTCAAAACATCGACATCTATTTTCAGGCGAAGAAATAAATATATGAAAATGTCAATATTTATAAGAGCATAAACGGAGCCTGTTTACTTCATCCACTGACATTGTTAATACCATCGTAAATAACTGAATTTTGGTCTTTCATTACCACTTACTTTTTATATAAAATGTTATTTCATGACAAATACGTCATCAAATTACAATGTTTTTCAAATAAACAGTTTGCTTCAGTCTTTTCTGTTACAATAATACGAAACGCAAAACATTTTTCAGTTTCAGATATCCGACCTCGCTTTTAGGAGGACAATCAGTTGAGAAAAGTATTTAAGTCCTTATGAAACATTTGGAATTTACCGATAAAGCAAAGTAAACAATAAAATAAACATTAATAAGACACATTTGCATATAAACCCTCTAATTATCGAATACAACATGAAAATCGAGTAACGAAAATAGGTTAACTTTTGATGTTACCAGACGTCTTTTTCAACAAAACATTCTTCTCGAGAAAGCTTGATGTAACGTGACGGTCCGGTGATGGACAGTGTGAATGCCGCCATTAGAAATACGTTGTGGAATGTTCTGACGGTCAGTGAATTGGCCTTAAAAAAGTTCTCGTTACGACTGTTTCTGTATACTTATACACAGTCTCGATCTCGATGCTATAGCGATCGACAAATCGATAGCCTCCTTTCTGGCCGCATTCACAGCGAAGGTGGTTAGAATACAGGGAGACGCCCTTAGGCTGAAAAAGTGAAGCCTGCCTCCGCCATATTGCTAAGTTTTGGAGAAGTGATCATATTATAGAGCTAATGTTAAGGGTATATTACACGGAGCGAATTTGGTCGCTAGTCGCTGGCGTATTTGGACGCAGCTTCTAAATTCGATCCGTGTAAACAGGGACAGCGAACAAAGTCGCTGCTCAGAAACGCGAGCGTCTAAAGTTGAAGGGTGGGCTACTTTAGACGCTGGTCGCTAGCGTTTTTGGTCGCTGGCGTTTTTGGTCGCCCCGTGTCATATACGAGAGCGTCTAAAGTAGCCACCAGTCGAGTCAAAATGTCGAAGGAAATTGTAAACGCTGGCGTTGTGTTTCTCGTAACAGTTTTAAACGAACAATTAATGAACCAAAAGCAAAACGGAAAAGTAGTAAAGAATAAAAGAAAATGGATTGGAAGGTGGATTGCGAGGAGGGATAAATATGGTGCTTCTGCAAATCTTTTGGGTGAATTATCGTGTGAAGGTCACATAAGAAAATTTTGATAGATTACTGTAAATGGTAGAGGATAAAATAAGGAAACAGAATACCATCATGAGGCTGGCGATCTCGCCAAGAATAAAATTTAAATAATCCGTATTTTCAATGTCCCATAATACTGGAAAACTTCGATAAATTTTCAGAAATTTTATCACAGTTCCACTCCTTTTTTTTTTTTTTTTTTTTTTTTTTTTTTTTTGTGGGACACAGAACTTTTAATATCTTTATTTACGTCGATGATCATAAAATTTCTCGTCGTTTTTACGACCGGTTTCTGTCAGTGATGACCATTTTCACGTCTGCAGCAAATCAGAAACATGATACATCAAGTATTAGACTACCTTATAAAACATAAATAATGCATTACAGTCATCAATACATGTAATATAGCCATATGACATCATCACAGCATAAGTGTATCTTCCTTAAGGAATGTAACAACAGGTATGATGTATAATATTTTTAACACGTTTTATATATTGATGATTGTAATGCCTTATTTATGTTTTATAAGGTAGTTTATTACTAAATGTGTCCTTGTGTTTCTGATTTGCTGTAGACTTGAAAATGGTAATCACTGACCGTAACCGGTCGTCAAAACGACGAGAAATTTTGTAATGATCGACGTAAATAGAGATATTAAAAGTAATTACAAAATGGATCACTGATATAAATTCGCGAGCATGTCGCACCTTGGGAAACAGAACTGTTGGGTATCACCTAACCTCCAAATCGATGTATCATATGCTCTGTCGTGTTTCAATTGTTTTTACGAAGACGCTAGCATCTGAAGTCGCTGCGTGTCATTGCGTCAGCGTATTCATTCGCTATTCGCCAATACGCCGAGCGACAACAGACGCCAGCGACTAGCGACCAAATACGCTCCGTGTAATATACCCTTTATTTGTCAGTTAAAACAGAAATAAACCGTTCGACGGTTTTGCCTTGATGTACAACGTGTTAAACGAGTGCAAATTAGCAGTTAAAAATTAAGTTTTCAAGTATAATACGCCGAGTATTTATTACTATTTATTCAAGAAAGTATATTGTTTGAAAGTACATACTTCGCAGTGACTAGCAGTCCAGTGCATTAACAGTAAGAGGGTCGACTTGATTGCACAGTTTTAATGGAGAAATAGCAATCCAGCACTGACCAAGATGGCGGACAGGCTTCAACTGACGTATGTGCTCTGCATAGATAATGTCACCTCCCTCTATTCTAACCTTCACAGCACTGCTACGTCACGATTGCAAATGCCTATAGGTTCGTTAGTGCCCCAGACGCTAATAGTTAATGACGATTTGGAAGGCCTCCACTGCGCATTCACGCTTTTTGACAGTTTCCAACTCCGAAGCCAAATCGAACGCTTATTTCACCTGTCTCGCAGTTTGGCCAACCATTAGTGCTAGTTGCTATCTTTGCTCTCTTCGGCATTCGTCCAACGTGTTTGTCTTATTCACCGTACCTGTTAACCAACTTTAAACCATGCAGATAATTTGTTAAATTCTTCATACTGCACCTTACATTATAAATCATTTGAATGTGAAACAGTAAGCCACAGTATTTCTCACTATTATTACCCTCATTTATAAATAATGTAGCTAATTCGACCTGACAAAACAACATACAAAATGAGAGGAATTAGGATAGTGGTGTGTGAAAGGAATTTTCGGAACATACAACTTCATATGCATTTTGTACCATTATTATAAGTTACAATAAAATTTTAAAAAATGAAACAGAAATTAATATACAAAAAATTGAAAAATTTGCAGGTGTTTTGCAAGATTATCATTTACATTATTTTCTCAGAAGTTACACATTTAGTGTAGGAACGCCCACATTGGCACTAATAGATTTCTGCAATAAATAACCACAAGGAGAAACAGACGGAAGCAGTAATTGTGAGACGGTATAGTGGCACAAATAAAGCTACATGTCGGTTATAAAAATCCATAGCGCTAATGCCTGTTGTGAAGGAAATACTATCCAACACATTATTCTCACGTGTCAATCACTTCGTTTACAGATAGCACAGAATCTCAGTAGGACTAGTTTGACTTCATTTTCAGGCGATGGTCATAGAGGCGCAGTTTTGAATCAGATTTTGAAGCAGTCGTTATTCCCATCGGAACATTGACATTTCATAGCGAAAAGTGATTGTTGGGTAAAACTGCAGTTCATGTGGCTCACGCTTGCTAGGTTAACAAATGGCAGAGCAGCAAATCAGGAGTCGCGATGCCGTGGCCAATAAGAAAGAGCTTTACAATTGTACTATGTAAAACAGTCAAAGCGGTATATGCAAACATTTTTAACGATCAACAAGATTGACTGGTTTGGGGTTCAAGGGACGAAACTACACTGGTCATCAGTCCCCACGATCAACAAGTTATAGTTCCTATCAGAATGGATGTCGACAAGAAGATAATAACAAACATGGACTGATTGTTATTTCAGAGCCTGTTGCCTGCGAAGGCGGCTTTCTGGCCATACTATATAGTAAAATTAAAATAAATAAAACATGCTTTGCTCTATGGTTGACAGGTTCTTATATGTACCCTTGTCTGGTTAGTAATTGGGTAAAACTGCAAAGCCTGTTGCCCGTGTTATTAGCATGGGACGTATGTTGGCAACTTTGGCACGAGTGACTATGGGAAAGCAATAATTGTCCTCATAAAATGAAGATTTAAAATCACCTGATCACTGTTTCAAATATCATAAAATAAATAAAACATGCTATACCTGCTCTATGGTTGACTGCTGTGGTGTATTAATAATATGTCACTTATGACTGTAATACAATTATCTAAAAATCTGTTATAAATGGAAAATGAATTACAATCACGGAAACGCCACACCGAAATCCTCGAATAAATTTCAAAATTGACGCCAAATTTACTCATTATGAAGCATGCAATCTTATTGGCCGGTATAACTCGACTCCTGATTGGCTACTCTGATGTTCCTTAACCTTGCGATCGCAAGCCACATAAAATGCAGTTTAACCCATTGTTGTGCATGTCCAGTTTATATGAATTGTTTGATGAAACTACTGAATCAAAATACCTGGTATTATTCTCCATGATTTCAAACCACAAGCATACACAATAATTAAATTCACCTGCTCATATTCAGTGTAATCCAGATGTTGCTGCAAGACTGCAAATCCAGATGCTGAGTTACAAGAAGTTACACCAAACCCTGAGATAATAATGTAAAGCTGTATATGCACCATATAGAACTTTGTGGAAGACTTCAATGTTTGTGGCCTAAACCATGTCGAGCAGTTATGTCGTAGTTTGTGGAGGAATGAACAGCTCAGAATGACAGCACGTGTGTCTGCACTAAACCTCTGGTCTGTCACTCTTACTATACCAAATCAATGTCGTATACTACTAATTGATATAATGCTAAAAAAATACATGCATCACAAAATTTCTGGTGCAACATGGCCCTACTGGCCCTTACACGGGTCACCTATGACTAGGAGAGTGTGAGTTTCGTACTTATGAAGGCTGTAGTCAAAAGCTTTAAGTTGATAGTGTGTGAACGTCATCTAAAGTGGATCAATGTATATAACACAGCCATAGCATATAACATAATTCTGCATTTAGCTAGTTTTGAGCATTTAGTTCTTCTGACTGTAGCATACACACATTCATACATATCCTTGTTTTGCTGAGTTCTACACACCAATCTGCTTTAGGTAAGTCATTTACTGTCCTTTATTTTATGAAGTTATATCCACCCCAGAATTTCCATTGTTGTTGTTGTTGTTGTTGTTGTTGTCTTCAGTTCGGAGACTGGTTTGCTGCAGCTCTCCACAATACCCTATCCTGAGCAAGCCACTTAAATTCCACATAAGAACGGCAACCTACATCTGTCTGCATCTCTTTACTGTATCCATCTGTCTTCCTCTCCAGTTTTTACCCCACAGACTTCCCTCCAATGCTAAATTCGCAATTCCTTGATGTCTAAGAATGTGTCCTACCAATCGATCCCTTCTTTTTGCCCCCCAGGGGGCTCACTGCCCCCCCCCCCAGGGGGCCCACAGCTCTCTCGTGGGTACGTGTGTGGCGCACATAGGGCCCTGAGCTGAAGCAACCTTTCTTCCGCCCGAGGCCACTTCCCTCTTTCCCCCCGGTTTGTGCCTTCGCCCGGAGACGGGCGTTTTCAGTCAGTCCAAGGTTTCCTTTTTCGTTTCCTCTTACTTCCTCTCTTCTTGGTCATCTTCCTTTCCTGTTCTTCAGCCTTCCCCTCTTTTTCCTTTCTCCTTGTTCTTGACTCACCCTTTAATCTCCGCCTCGGCGTTTGAGATTCTCCCTCCTCCTTCATCCCTTTCTCTCCTTCCTCCTTTCTTTCCTCCCTGTGCGTGTCTGAAGGTCGACCCATGCTCTGCGTAGCCGGTGACGGGGTAAGGCATAACTCCCCACCCCGGGTAGATATGGAGGGCACGTATGTACCCCCCGGTAAAGGCCGGGCCCAGGGAGGGGTGATTACCCGAGCTGATACCTTCCGAACATGCCGATTGGTCCCTCCGGCCGTTCTCGGGAGGTGTGACCTGAGGTGTGAACAGTCACCTAAGGCGGGTGCGCCCTCAGTGAGGGCCCCCGCAAGGAAGGAGCGCGCCATCGGAGACGCCGGTAATCATGGGGGACACCTCCGCTATGAAACCTTCCATATCATCTATAATCTTGACCCATAAGCGGAAGCATGATGATTCTCAGCCACAGAAAGCATTGCCTAATATTCCTAAGTTCCTGGTGGTATCACGTACTGACGATAAGGAATTTTTCTGCAGTAAATCCGTTTATTATTCAGAAGGGTGTCGATGCGATCGCAGGTCCCTTGAAGACCTGCTCCAGGCAGCGCAATGTGACCTTGTTACTAGAAATAGAGAATGCATTCCAGGCGCAGAAGTTACTTCGAGCTACACTTGTACATACTTTCCCTGTGAAACTGGAGGCTCACCGCACCCTCAACTTTTCGCGGGGGGGTAGTGTTCTCTAGATCGCTGGATGGGTTATCGGACGAGGAGATATTGAACTATATGTCCGATCAGGGAGTTACGGCTGTTCATCGCGTGATGAAAACGGTTAACAATGACCTCGTGCCAACCCGTACTGTCTTCTTAACTTTTGACAGGGTTGACCTACCATCTAAAGTGAAAGCAGGCTACGAAGTCCTTTCCGTTCGCCCGTACATACCAAATCCTATACGCTGCTTCCATTGCCAAAGGTACAATCATACCAGTAAATCTTGTCCAAATGCAGTCAAGTGCGCCACCTGTGGCAGAGACGCTCATGAGGGTGAATGTCTACCTCCATCCCCTCGCTGCATTAATTGTATGGGTGACCATGCTGCTTCTTCACGGGACTGCTCCGTTTATAAAGAAGAGCGGGTCATCCAAGAGATTCGCGTGAAGGAAAAGGTCTCAACCTATGCCGCTCAGAAGTTATTAGCAAGTAGGAAGCCTGCTGTACTCCCATCAGGTACTTTCAGCCAGGTCCTCGCCTCCCCTCGACCAACTAAGGAGGTAGGCATTCAGACTTGCGATTTAACGTTCTGTGACACTGTCGTCAGGTCGGCTAGCCCGAAAA
This sequence comes from Locusta migratoria, assembly GCA_026315105.1. Taxonomy (NCBI): domain Eukaryota; kingdom Metazoa; phylum Arthropoda; class Insecta; order Orthoptera; family Acrididae; genus Locusta; species Locusta migratoria. The sequence continues at coordinate 160,601,640 of CM048748.1, forward strand.
TTGCTCGTTCCACCTCTCCGATCCCTTCTGCCCGTTCTACAGTGAATTCGTCGACCAGTTCACACACATCCCGGGCACCCAAATCTGCTGTCCGGAGTTCAAAAAAGAACCCATCCATGAAGATTTTCTCAAGACTCCGACTTCTCAATCGTCAACCGCTTCTTCAACCCGTCATGCTTCTAACAAGGTTTCCAAAAAGAACAGCCCCCCCCCCTTTCCCCGCCGCGGCGTGACTCTTCAGTCACGCCATCCAACAGTTGCCGGCCTCGGCCGTCTTCTGTTTCACCGGGATGCTCCGTCTGCCGGGCACCCGGCCGTTTACTGGCGGTGGAAGCTGCCCCTCCTGATCAACTCCGGGAGGTGGCAGACGCGTCGATCGAACCAATGGAACCTACCCTTTGCCACTAGATGGCGATAGTAGTGCTCCCTCGAAGTCCGGTCCTCAGCGGCCGTCGAGGTGACCCCACCTGCTTGTTCCTTTTTCTCTTCTTTTCTTCTCTCATTTTTTATCATGGCGCTCCTTGAATGGAATATTCGCGGCATTAGTTCCAATCGGGAGGAATTAAAACTACTCCTTCGATTGCACTGCCTGCTTCTAGTCTGCCTCCAAGAAACTAAGCTACGTCCAAGTGATCGTGCAGACTTTCCACACTACACCTCTGTGCGGTTCGACCTGCCACCCGTGGAAGGTATCCCAGCCCATGGAGGGCGTTCTGATGCTCCTGCGAGACGTCTATTACCGTCCCATTTCATTGCATACTCACCTACAGGCAGTTGCCGTCTGCATCACTCTATCCACATTTACCTTTTCCCTCTAATATCTATTCGCCATCGTCATCTGCCCTTACTAGGGCAGATGTGCTACACCTTGTTGACCAGCTCCCTTCACCTTTCGTGTTGGTAGGCGACTTCAATGCCCACCACCCCCTATGGGGCTCTCTGGCACCTTGTCAGAGAGGCTCCCTTTTGGTGGACATTCTCCAACACCTCAATCTTGTCTGCCTCAACACCGGTGCACCGACCTTCCTTTCAGACACAACACACACTTATTCCCATATAGACCTCTCAATATGCACTCCTCAGCTTGCCGGTCGGTTTGAGTGGTATGCACTTTCTGACACGTACTCGAGTGACCATTTCCCTTGTATCATCCACTTCCTGCATCATTCCCCATCTCCTCGTCCCACCAGTTGGAACATTTCTAAAGCCGACTGGGGGCTTTATTCTTCCATGGCTGTTTTCCACGATCAGAATTTTCCCAGCTGTGACAGTCAGGTCGAATACCTCACAGAGGTTATTCTCACAGCTGCCGAACATTCCATACCTCGTACATCCTCTTCTCCACGTCGTGTCCCGGTCGCTTGGTGGACTGCAGCCTGCCGCGACGCGCTTAGAGCCCGTCGTCGTGCTTTACGCACCTTCCGCCACCATGCAACCTTGGAGAATTGCATAAATTATAAACGAATGAGAGCGCAATGTCGTCGTATCATAAACGACAGCAAAAAAGCTTGCTGGACTGCTTTTACTAGTTCTTTTAACCGTTTTACTCCCTTCACGGTTGTTTGGAGTGGCCTACGCCGTTTATCCGGCATCAAGGTCCACTCCCCGATTCCTGGCCTGACAGTGGAGAACGCAGTCCTCGTGGACCCCGCTGATGTTTCCAACGGATTGGGCCATTTCTTTGTGGAGGTTTTGAGCTCTGCCCATTACCACCCTGCCTTTCTCCCTCGCAAACAGGTAGAGGAGGCACGGCCGCCTTCTTTCCACTCTTTTAATCGTGAAAATTATAATGTCGCCTTCACCATGCAGAAGCTAGACCGTGCACTCGCCCTGTCCCGATCTTCTGCTCCTGGGCCCGATTCCATTCATATTGAGATGCTGAAGAGCCTCTCTCCTGCGGGCAAGTGTTTTCTTCTTAGCACCTACAATCGCATATGGATTGAAGGTCATGTTCCCACAAGTTGGCGTGAAGCCATTGTTGTCCCCATCCCCAAACCAGGGAAGGACAAACATCTTCCTTCCAGTCATCGCCCCATTTCTCTGACGAGCTGCGTCTGTAAGGTGATGGAACGCATGGTTAACGCTCGGTTGGTCTGGCTTCTGGAATCTCGCCGCCTCCTAACAAATGTCCAATGCGGTTTTCGTCGACACCGCTCTGCTGCTGATCACCTCGTTACGTTGTCGGCCTTCATTATGAATAACTTTCTAAAGAAGCGTCCAACAGTAGCAGTGTTCTTCGACTTGGAGAAGGCGTACGATACCTGCTGGAGAGCGGGCATCCTCCGCACATTGCACACATGGGGCCTTCGTGGCCGCCTCCCTCATTTTATTCAAGCGTTTTTGGCGGATCGCAAGTTCCGGGTACAGGTGGGCTCTGTTTTGTCAGATACCTTTTGCCAGGAGAATGTGGTACCACAGTGCTCCGTCTTGAGTGTGGCTCTCTTTGCCATTTGCAATCAATCCGATCGTAGATTGCCTTTCAACCGACGTTTCCGGATCCCTTTTTGTAGAAGATTTCGCAATTTATTGCAGCGCCCAGCGGACGTGTCTCTTGGAGCGTTGTCTTCAACGCTGTCTTGACCGTCTATATTCCTGGAGCATCGCGAACGGCTTCAGATTCTCCACTGAGAAAACGGTGTTATCAACTTCTGGAGATACAAGGAATTTCTTCCACAATCCCTACGTCTTGGCCCCGTTGCTCTCCCTTTCGTGGAGACAACGAAATTCTTGGGGCTAATGTTGGATCGGAAACTTTGCTGGTCCACACACGTGTCCTACCTGGCTGCCCGTTGTGCCCAATCCCTTAATATTCTTCGTGTCCTCAGTGGCACATCGTGGGGAGCGGATCGTACCGTCCTACTCCACCTTTATCAAGCCATCATTCAGTCGAAGCTAGACTACGGAAGCCTTCTATACTCTTCTGCACGGCCGTCAATTCTCCGCCGTCTCAACTCTATTCACCATCGGGGATTACGTCTGGCGACTGGTGCATTTTATATCAGCCCTGTTAAAAGTCTGTATGCCGAGGCTGCTGTATTACCCTTGACCACTCGGCGTGACATACTTTTGTGTCGGTATGCATGCCGCCTGCGGTCGATGCCCAACCACCCATCTTACCCGTTATTCTTTGACGACTCACTCGATCGGCAATATCAGTTGTCTGCGAAAGCCTTGCTTCCACCTGGAGTTCGGTTTCTCCGCCTGCTTCAGCGGCTCGATTTTACCCTTCCTTCCACCTTTCGGTTGAGCGACAGCCCGTTGCCACCGTGGCATCAGGCCCAGGTTCACACTCACCTTGAACTTAGTTCGCTCCCCAAGGAGAGCACTCCGGATTTGGTAATACCGCTCGAGGCTTGTCGAACTCCGTTCGCGGTTCGATAATGCCATATTTATTTACACTGATGGTTCCAAGAGCACTGCCGGTGTCGGATCTGCCTTCGTCGTCGGGGACAACCGTTTCCAATACAAGCTCCCTGACCGGTGCTCGAATTTCATGGCTGAGCTTTTTGCCCTCCACCAGGCCGTTTTGTATACCTACCGCCAACCTTTCTATGCCATATGTTCGGACTCCCTTAGTGCCCTGCAGAGTCTTAAGGGCCCTTTCTCGAACCATCCTCTCGTGTATCGGATCCAACGCTCCCTCCAGTTGCTAGCAGATGACAGCTGTTACGTTTCTTTCCTGTGGGTCCCTGGCCACGTGGGTGTGCCCGGGAATGAGACCGCCAACATAGCAGCCAAGGCCGCAGCTCTTTTGCCTCGCATGGCTACCTTTTGCGCCCCATCGGACGATGTTCAACGGGCTCTTCGCTGGAGTATCGTGTCGTCATGGCACAGTGCGTGGTTTTCACTGTACAATTACAATTATAATAACAATTTAGGTCTGTTACCTGGATAACTAAAACAGACCTTTACAATCAATTATTATACATCACAAATTGTTTGGTTGTTAGTAATAAGTTAATGACAACTCTAAGTATAATTCCCGCCTCTTAGCAAGCCTCCTGAAGGGAGGCCAGTACCCATCCCTACAACGTGGACGTGGGCGGGGCCTACTTACTAACGTAACCACTGCAATTCATATTAATTTATCAGATTGTTAAATTTACAAAACAAAGTAAAGTAACAAAGTAAATTACACTACTACTACTACTAGTGGTGCACTGATTTACACTATCGATCTCATTTGCACCACTGGATTTCTAGTCTAGATTGGATTTGGAAGGTAGCGAGGCAGCCAACACCAGAGAACTTATTCCAGTGACTTCTCTCTTATACCTTGCTCACGCAAGGCGGGAAAGTCGTCCAGCTCTTCACTCCTTGCCTCAACTAACCTTCCGGTCATATTCGGTTCCATCCGTGGTGCCAAACCGACGTTAGCCGCCCAGACGCCAGGGATGGTGATGTCAATCCGGTTTTACGTACGCAGTATATTGCTGCCAATGTATGCCTCATAGAGGCATGCACGGCTTTTCTCTCCTGTTGTTTCGCAGCAGACTATCCTCGATAGATCTGCTGCGCGTGGGTTGATACTTTCTCAGTTAGTATAATTAGGATCTCTACTAACTCATCATTCCTTATCATTTCATAGATGTCCCTGGTGGGTATGGCTTGCCTCTCTACAGAGGCAACTCGTGCGTGTACTGGGCACTCGAAGATTACGTGTTCCGGGCTGCCTATCTCAGCACCACATTCACAAACTGCATCAGGCCGTTTCCCTATTCGGTGCAAGTGCACCGGGTAGGGTCCGTGACCTGTCAAAAAGTGCACTAATCCTTTGGATGGAAGAAATTTTAACTTCATCCTTTCTCTCACTGATGGTAGGAAGGAGTGTACGCGCCTGGCTGTTTCAGATGAATCCCAGTCCCGTTGCCAAATGTCGTTAATGGCTTCGTTAATTTCTCTTTTATTTTCACAGACCCTCCCAATTATCCTTTCTACTTGAATGAAGTCGTGTCTTTTCAACCAATAGACCGCCGCCCTTTTCCTGATTATTAAATCAATAGGGTAAAGCCCCATAATCACCGTGAGCCCATCCGTAGGTGTGGTCCCAAAAGCCCCAACCGATCTAATTATGATATTCCTTTGCACTCTTTTGACAGCCAACGAGGGCCTGACCAGTCTGAGCCTATGAGCCCAGGAGCTCGCACCGTAGCCCATAATCGAGGCGAGTAAACTGTTATGATACAATTTGGTTACACTTGGAGGCAGATGGAACCTCCTCTGTCCTATTGAAATTATTTTGTTATACAATGCTAAGGTTTTATTTGCAACTCGCTCGATATGAGCATCAAAGTGGAGTTTCTGGTCGAGATAGACACCCAGGTATCTGTCAATTGTTTTCCGGCCAATTCTTTCGCCTGCAAGTCTTATGATTGGGTCTCTTTGCAAATTTCCTTTGAAGAGCATGTAATTGGACTTTCCTGGTGCAACTGATAGTTTTACCTTGTTGCACCAGCTCTGAATTATTTCCGTGGCCACAGAGGCTCTGTCCTCCATCTGACGTCTTGAGTTCGATTGAACCAGAACGAGAAGATCGTCAGCATAGGCTACTGCCCCCAGTATCCCCGCCTCTTGCTGCAATTTGTTCAGCAGCGGCTCCATATTTATATCCCAGAAAACTGGGCCAAGAACGGAGCCCTGAGGGCAACCCTTGGTTATCCTCTTTGAGACGGTTCCACCTGGGGACACCAGCTCTACAAGTCTCTCCTCGCAGTAGGCTCTCAGACAACCATATAGTGAGCCGGGACACTCCATTTCCCTTAACCGGGAAAAGAGCGCCGGCCACCAAAGGTTGTCGAAAGCCCCCGCTATATCAATCATGATCCCGGTAACATATGTACATTCCGATGAGTGGACAAGCCTGGCCACCTGATTTATGGCGTCCTCCGTGGACTTGCCCCTCCGGAAGCCATACTGCCACTCATTCAGACCACATAGGACTCGATGACTCGCCAATCTGTCAGAGAGTAATTTCTCAAGAAGCTTCCCCAGTATATCGAGAAGGCAAATTGGTCTGTACGATTTGGGATTTAAAGGGTCTCTGTCCTCTCCTTTGCTCAAGATGATAACATGAGCTCGTTTCCAACACCTAGGATATTCCCTCTGTATTAAACATTGATTATACAGCTCAGTTCAAACTGGAACCAACTTTGGAGCTAAATGTTGTAGCACTTCTACAGGAATCTTATCCGGTCCTGGTGCTTTCCCCCTTCTTAGGGATTGAATTTTCTCATTGATTTCTCTATACGAAAATGGGTATACCTGAATCTCATTAATATACGGCTGTCGAAGTTCCTCTCTTAACTGGGTTTGTTCTTGCGAGTCTTCGTCTATGACATCATCTGGCAACAACACTTCTAGTAACCTTTCAGCTGTGGTTCGCCAATCTGTTGTGGCTTCTTGACCACAACGCAGAGATGACAACACAGTGGGGGCTCTAACTTTCTCTCTTACTATCTTATAGGGTATTCCCCAGGGGTCCAAGCACATGTTTTCCTTACAAATTTTTCCCAGCTTCTGTGCCTAACTTCCTGGATTTTGGCTTTGTACTCTATTTTCTTACGTCTGTAAATTTCTAATAGGTATCTTCTCTGATCTGGGAAAAGACTTCTTTGATAACGTTTCCGCGATCGTCTCACAGATCGACGAAGGTCATCGAGCTCCGTGGACCACGATAAAGAACTCGGTGCTGTCGACCTTCTCGTGTCCGGGACAACTTCCTCAATCACCCTCTGAATTGAAAGATAAAGTTCTTGTGCGTACGCGTGAACATCCAGGGGCTCTCCCAACTCTGGAGGATCAAAACGTTGGAGAAGCAAGTCTCAATTCGTTTTCCCAAAGTTCTTGACTAACTGCCACTGAGCCGGTTCAGAACCAATTTCTCCAATACTGAACTCTATAACATTGTGGTCACTATTGACCACTTTATCTAAAACTTTCCAATCATGAATTTTTGTCATAATACCTCCTGTGGCTAGTGTAATATCGATGTTGGATTCAACACCCGCCCTGTTACAAAACGTGGAGGGGTTACCCCCCTCGTTAAGAACATGCAGGTCCAGCTCCATGATTAGATCTTCAAGTATAGCTCCTTTCTCATCACGAGTATCGCTAAACCAGATCAGTGACTTTGCATTTGCATCCATCGTTATTATAAGTTGCTTACCCACTAGTGCTCGAAAAATAGTTCTAACTTGTATTAGATAAATATCTATATCATGTGCATACTGACAATAAACATTGATGATATACCAACTACTATTATGAAGCAAAACTTGAATTACAACAATATGTTCATTACAAAATTGTGTCAGTTTGACTACTCTTATGGCTTTATTAAGAATGACGATGGATGCCATAGGCTGATCACCGTGCATTATGACTTGCGATGTAACAGGCATACTTGGGATCTTGCCCCTACAAACGTATGCTTCCTGTAGACAAAGAATATCTACTTCCTTGTCCTCTGCAACTTTTCTAATTTCATGCATAGCAAGTTTACTACGCTGCGCATTTAATTGAAATATTTTTAAGGGCATAGCTCTGGATGATGTGTATGCACGTAACAGTCAGAAAACGATCGACATTGGTCAGAGACCAAGCGAACATAACCAATCACCATTTGTTTATGAATATTTCCAAGATCAAAAACTTTATTTCTACGTTTATATACTCTTTTAACTAAAGCCAGTAACTGACTGTATTCTGAAAGTATGTTATAGGAAGCCAAAAGATCCTCCAGAACTGAGAAGGTAACCCTGGCGCCGTCCGGGTGCCCATAACGCACGAGCTGCCTCAACGCAGCAGTTAGTACATTGGGTTCTTCGAGTCTACTCATTCTGACTGCATCATCACATAATTCATACAACTTGCCAAGTGAATTTTTTACATTATGAGTCCCTGGCTGATTTACATTACAAGACTGATCTAAATCTTGCTTGGTGTCTTCTTCCCCAACATCTAGGACGACGTTTTGACCCGATTCGCCGTCTTCCTTCACCTTCTTCTTCAACGAAAGTGCCTTCTTCTTGATTTCTTCTTCTTCATCTTCTTCTTTCTTCCTGGTCTGGATACCTACATTTATCCTTACCCTAGGTTCTACATATACTTCATCTATCTCTGCAATTTCCACGTCCTGCATCGCTTCACATCCTTCATGAAGTGCACTGTCTTTAGAAACTCTTAGGGCCTGTTTATTAACCAAGGCCCTCTGCTTATCACGTTTGATTTTTGCAGGAGACTTACGTTTACTTATTATGCGAGCGGAACTATCCATAATCAGTTCTTTGTTTTAACCTACTGAGAAACATTTTGTAAGTCGAACATTCAGGACCTGGTTTATCACATTTCTTCTTCCGATATTTACACGGAATACAGATGGCCTTTTCCTTCTTGTTGGGACAGTCTGTCCTCATATGACCCGTCTGTCCACAATGTGCACACACTGAGTGCTTTTTATCACAGAATCTGCTCAAATGGTTCAAGTCACAACATTTATTGCATCTGGGTACCACGGTGTAATCTCTTACTGTTAAGGAGTTATATCCGACATAGATTCTCCCAATTTTCATTATCTCTTTTCTGAGTTCGGGAGAACTTTCAAAAACATGATGAATTGTCTCTTTGTCTTTTTCTCCTCTTTTGAATCTTAATTTAAATTCTTGCAGAAATTTCTCTTTTGTGTATCGATCAACAAAATTTTGTTCATACACTGCTTCGAGTACATCTTCATTATTCATGTAAGATGGAATACCCAACATAATTAACAAGGGCCTTCTCTTCCTTGGGGTCTCACAGTTGTACTTCGAAGACAGTGTCTGATTATTCAAAATCTTGCCCGGGTCTTCTGTGGCTGGGAGTTCTATCACCAATGCATTTTTTGCTACACGGACCTTGTTAATTTTCATTTTCTCCTTTTTGGGATCCATCGTTTTCATAAACGTTTGCTTTACTTCTTCAATGTTATTACCTTCTTTTGGTTTTATAAAAATAGTGGAGACCGGTCTCACGACCGACGTCTCCACTATAGCTCGATTAGTTGGACTCGCGGCTACAGTTGCATAATTCTTTGCTGGAGCTGATCTTAGTATCTCGTTTTCTCTTCTGAGCTCCTCGACTTGACCTTCCAGCTTGGCAGTGATAACTGCCCAGTTAACCAATTTATCTTTGATTGTACGAATATGTTTAACAGGGATATTACCCTTACCTGAAGCAGCCAGCTGGTCCAGGAAATCCACGACCTCTGTGTACTTTTCAGAGGCCAGGAAGCCCGATCCCTCTGGCGCCCCGGTCGTCGACTCCTGTGAGCGTAGTGACGTTTGTGAATTAATATCTAAAAGAGAATCAGAATTTGCCATGGTGTTCCCACGAGCAGCTAGGGATACCGGTCCGCCTGGGCGTTGCCCCGCTCACCCAGGTAAGCCAATTATACAACTGGGGTTCGGCTGGTGCTCCAGAGGTGGTCCGTTAGAGACTGACTATACCCCGCAGCCATACATCCCCTCGGCACAGACTCCACCTTAGGATTGAGGGGTGATTATAGTGATTTTCCTTTCACGCTACCCGGGCAGTTAAGCCGAGGTAGCCAGTCCACACAGCGTGCGACGTTCCTCCGGGCGCCTCACGGCGGTCTTTGAAGCACACTGTGGGTTTCCGGAACAGAGACGGCAGCGCCTTACCGCCTCTGCGCACCCTCACCTTTTCGTCCCCTGATAAGTTAACAAGTTAACATGTCAGGGTTAGCGACCGGCACCACGAGGAGGCGGATAAGGGCACTTGGGAAGGAGAGGCTATATTAGACGCATCCATTCCCCGAGGACTTGAGATACCACTTGGTGACTGACTGCGCGATCGCCGGGCCGAGAACCGGCACGGCGCCGGTCCAGTCGGCCACCTTGTGGTACCTCGCATCCCCTGACGTCTGTTACCAACTGTTCGCAAGGGGGTCGGAGACTACCCCGCCCACCTGGTCGCGGCATGAGACGTCGCCGGACAGGTTTTCACTGTACAACAATAAATTGCGAACTGTCAAACCGATCCCGACCGCTTGGAGGACCTCCTCACGCCCCTCTCGGCGAGAGGACGTCATCCTGGCCCGGTTGCGGATCGGTCACTTGCTATCCGCCGACCCTGCACCGCTGTGCTCTTGCGGTGAACTGCTGACAGTGCGACATGTTTTACTGTCTTGTGTTAATTTTAATCATCTCCGTGTAGCCCTTCACTTTTCGTCTACTCTGGAGGAAATTTTAGCTGATGACACACGAGCAGCTGCTCGAGTTTTGCGTTTTATCAACTTGGCCAACTTATCAAAGGATATTTAAACCCTTTGTCTTCTATCTTTCATTTTAGCCTCTTCTTGATGTTCTAATTGGCAGTTACCAATTTTTTTTTTTTTAGATCTAGTGAATCTCTGTTCTTGTCTGAACGCTAATGACCGTAGCAGTTGTGCGCCCTAAAACTACAAAAAAAGGGGCTCACCACTCTGTGGTGAGTACGTGCGTGGCGAGCACGGGGCCCCAGCCTTTGTAGCACTCTTTCCTTTTAGTGCTACACGACGCTTCTTTTACTGTCCTTTCCCCACCTCTCTTGGGGACCGAGTCTGTGCATCCTTCGGGGAACCGAAGTTCTGACCGTTTTGGCTTTACGCTCTTCTTTCACCTCTTTATTTGCCTCCGCGTCTGCGTTTGAGGCTTCTCCTCCCACTATTTCTCTCTTCCTCCTCCCTGTACGCACTTGAAGGCCACCCACATGGGTGACTGGGTAATGCGTAAGACCCAGCCCCGGGCTGGCATGTAGGGTGCTTGTGTATCCCCTGGTTAAAGCCAGGCCAGGGGAGGGGCGATTGCCTGCGCCGATACCTTCCCGATTCGCCGATTGGTCCCTACGTCTGTAGATCAGGAGTTGTGACCTGGGGTGGGAACAATCACCCACGGCGGGTGTGCCTTCGTTGGGGGCCCCCAGCAGGAAGGAGCATGCCGTCGGAGACACTGGCAATCGTGGGGGATACGTCCGCGATGGTTATTAAAAAAAGAAAATGTAAAGAGTCTTTAGAAATTGACGTACTGGACATTAGTGTCTCGGAACAGAAAAATTTACAGACATCAAAGTTCCTTGTGGTGACCCGTACTGAGGAAGGACAATCCTTTTCGTCCGTGAACCCATTTGTTATTCAGAAAGGGGTTGATGCCATTGCCGGCCCGGTTAAGACCTGCAACTGCCTGCGTAATGGAACACTACTGTTGGAAACAAAAAGTGGCTCCCAGGCACAGTGGCTGCATAAGGCTAGTCTGCTCCATAGCTACCCGGTTTGTGTTGAGCTTCATCCAACCCTCAATTATTCCCGAGGGTAGTCTTCTCAGCCAGTCTGGACGGTCTGACTGAGGATGAACTAAAGGAATATCTGGCAGCACAAGGCATCATCGCCGTACACCGAGTGACGAAAAAGAAAACAATGTTTCAGTCCCCACTCGCACAGTGTTTCTGACCTTCGACCGAGTGGCTCTGCCACCGAAGATCAAGGCAGGGAATGAGGTAGTCACAGTACGACCTTATATCCCTAACCCTACTCCGTGTTATCAGTGCCATCGCTTCAACCACACAAGCCAGTCGTGCAAGAACCCGGTAACATGTCACCTGTGGTAAAGAGGCACATGAGGGGATTTGTCCACCACCGTCCCCCCATTCCATCAATTGTAACGGGAATCATGCTGCCTCCTCCCGGGAATGCCCCATGTTTGCCGATGAACGGGCCATTCAGGAAATCCGTGTGAAGGAAAAGGTCCCAATACAAGTTGCACGTAAGGTGTACGCCAGTCAAAAGCCTAAGACCCCACCGCGTGGTAACTACAGTACTGTAGTTGCAACACCTCCAACACGGGATATGGCCACACAGACATGTGACCTACAGTTTACTACAGTAGTTGTCAAACAGTCTACATCGACAACGGCGTCACGTTCAACGAAAAGTGTGAGTACATCTTCTAAATCTTCATCTTCAGCTGTGAAACCACAGATAGACCCGCAAGTCTAAGAAAGAGCATTCGCGCAAGGATTTCCTCCGCACCCCTTCCAAAACATCTGAGCCAACCAAGGAGCTTCACCAGGGCTCCAAGAAGTCAAATAGGGGGAAAACTTCCCCCCTTCTACCTCACAATGCGACGATGGCATCCCCTGGAAGCCTATAGTCTCTCCAGGTGCATCAGCCAAAGATGGGGCTGCCGACCACACTCACGCAGCTGCTGTGGTCACCTCTGAGAATATGGAGCAAGATCCTCCCGTCTCAGACACCACCAGTTGCGAACATTCGCACTGTGGCCTGCCGCCTTCGTCGGGCTGATGTCCACTTTCATCTCATTTTCTGATATTATGGATATTCTTCAATGGAACATTCGTGGTATCCGGTCGAATTGGACAGAACTGCAGCTTCTAACGCGAACATATCACCCAATTATCTTCTCTCTACACGAGACAAAATTGCTCCCTGGTACTCGAATTATTTTCCCACGCTACACTACCGTTCACTTTGACCTTCCTCCAGTGGCAGGAATTCCAGCCCACAGGGGCGTAATGTTGCTTATTCGGGATGACATACACAGTACACCGGTCCGTTTGTGTACTCCAATACTAGCTGTTGCTGTCCGGATATACCTTCCTGGATTTATCTTTACACTGTGCAATATTTACGCTCCTTCCTCCTTTCCCATCACTAGATCCGATCTTCTAGATCTTATTGACCAGCTTCCGTGTCCGTTTTTGTTGGTGGGTGATTTCAATGCCCACCACCCCCTTTGGGGCTCCCCACGACCATGTCCACGGGGCTCCCTTCTGGCAGATATACTGAACCACCTTCAGCTCATCTGCCTTAACACTGGTGAACCTACTTATCTTTCGGACTCCACAAACACTTTCAGCCATATAGATCTCGCTATCTGCACTGCTCAGCTGGCACGGCGTCTTGAATGGTCTGCTCTCTCAGACAAACATTCGAGCGATCATTTTCCGTGTGTAATTCACCTAATGATGCCTGACACCCTTGAGCATCCACACCGCTGGCAGATAACCAAAGCGGACTGGGAGCTCTACTCGTCACTGGCGGATTTTGGTACTTATCATTATCCTAGTATAGACGACCAAGTGGAACACATAACCAGTTATTCTGACAGCCGTGGAATGTTCCATCCCCTGCACGACTTCCCACGCACGTCGTCCCCTTGTCCCGTGGTGGACCGCGCAATGCCGTGACGCTAGAGCACGGCGACGTGCCCTTAGAATCTTCAAACAACGGCCGACGCTCGACAACTGCATCCGATACAAGCGGCTGTGGGCCTATTGTCGTCGCCTCTTTCGCGACTGTAAACGCGCCAGTTGGCGCTCATTCACGAGCTCTTTTAATAGGTCTACCCCTTCCTCCATTATTTGGGGTAACCTCAGAAAAATTTCAGGCACTATGGTTCATTCCCCGATTCCCGGTCTGTGTCGCAACTGACACCGTCGTCGATCCTCCACAAATAGCCAACGCACTGGGTCGACATTTTGTAGAGGTCTCTAGCTCTTCACATTACACTGACGCTTTCCTTGCTAAGAAACGGACGGTGGAGGCGACTCCATTGCCCTTTACCTCTCAGAACCGTGAATGTTAAAATACCGAGTTTACTGTATGAGAGCTCCACCACGCACTCTCGTCTTCCGCTCCAGGACCAGATGGCATTCACGTGGCGATGTTGCAACACCTTTCACCAACGATCTTGCATTTCCTACTGGCCACCTACAACCGCATATGGATAGAAGGCACCTTTCTGTGACGCTGGCGTGAAGCCATAGTCATTCCCATACCAAAGCCTGGGAAGGACAAATGTCTCCCTTCCAGCTACCGCCCCATTTCCCTCACCAGTAGCGTATGCAAGGTGGTGGAACGTATGATTCACGGGCGCCTGGTATGGTGGCTTGAAACGCGACATCTCCTTTCTAATGTCCAATGTGGGTTTCGCAAGCTCCGTTCTGCGGTGGATCATCTTGTTGCCCTATCTACTTCAGTAATGAACAACTTTTTACGGAAGCGCCAGACAGTAGCGGTGTTCTTTGATCTGGAAAAGGCATACGACACCTGCTGGAGGATGGGAATCCTCCGCACTCTGCATACATGGGATTTTCGGGGTCGCCTGCCAATTTATATCCGCGAATTTTTAACAGACCGTGATTTTAAAGTGTGTTGGTTCGGTTTTATCGAACACTTTTATTCAGGAGAACGGAGTTCCCCAGGGCTAGGTCCTGAGCGTTGTTTTATTTGCAGTGGCAATAAATTCTATAGCCGATCACCTTCCACCGGGAGTGTCAGCGTCTCTCTTTGTTGACGACTTCGCGATCTTCAGCAGCTCTGAGCAAACGGGTCTTCTAGAGCGGCGCCTTCAGCGGTGCCTAGACACTCTCCACACGTGGAGTATGGACACAGGCTTTCGATTCTCAGCTGACAAGACAGTCTGCATGAACTTTTGGCGGCGGAAGGAGTTCCTTCCCCCGTCCCTTCGTCTGGGCCCCATAGTACTTCCATTTGTGGATACCACGACGTTCTTGGGACTTGTTTTCGACAGGAAGTTAAGTTAGTCCCGTTTGGCAGCTCGCTGTACCCGCTCTCTCAATGTGCTGCGGGTGTTAAGTGGCACCTCGTGGGGAGATGATAGGTCTACTCTCTGTATCGCACCATAGTTCAGTCCAAACTGGACTATGGAAGCATCGTTTATTCCTCGGCTCGACCGTCCATACTGCGCCGCCTTAACACAATCCACCACCAAGGTATCCGTCTGGCGACGGGAGCGTTTTACACTAGCCCCGTTGAGAACCTCTATGCCGAGGCCGCCGAACTACCCCTTTCTTACCGTCGGGAACTCTTACTTAGCCGTTACGCTAGCCGTTTGTCGTCCATGCGAGGACACCCAACGTACGCAGTTTTCTTTAACGACTCACTTGACAGTCTCTTCGCCATGCGCCCGTCTGCTCTGCTACCGCCAGGAGTACGCTTGCGTTCGTTAATCGGCCAGCTCGGCGTTACAATGCCTTCTATCTTCTCGACTGGAGAGAGCACCTCTTCACCGCGGCGAAGCCCCGAAGTCAGTGTTAACTTTGACCTTCATTCTCTTCCAAAGGACTCCACACCTAATTTAGTTTACCAGAGAGAATTTCTCGCACTTCGGTTCAAATTTGATGACAATTTGTTCATTTACACTGATGGCTCAGACAGACCAGGGTGTTGGGTGTGCCTTTGTACTTGGCAACGTCTCATTTAAATATCGTCTTCCTGAGTGGAGTTCCATCTTTACAGCTGAGCTATATTCATTTTATCAAGCAACCCAATACGTCTGGAGAAACTCGCTCAATAAGAGTGTCATTTGCTCGGACTCTCTGAGTGCTTTGTTCAGCCTTCGCACGCTATATCCGGTCCATCCCCTGGTACAAAGAATCCGCAATTGCATTAATTCTTTTTCAACGAGCGGAACTACTGTGACGTTTTTGTGGGTCCCTGGCCACGTGGGAGTGTTGGCGAATGAGTCCGCAGATACGACTGCCAAGGAGGCAGTTCACCTTCCTCGGCTATCTACCTTTTCTACTAGCTCTGATGACCTTCGCGCTGGTGTCTCCCAGCGTATTATCTCCCGTTGGTATTTACACTGGTCATCCCTGTCAGGGAACAAATTGCGAGCCATTAAACCTGTGCCTGATCTCTGGTCAACGTCATCTCGACCCTCCCGCCGAGAGGAGATTGTTCTGGCCCGGCTTCGTATTGGCCACTGACGTTATAGCCACCAGCATTTATTACGTGGTGGTCCTGCTCCCTTATGTGAGCACTGTGGTGAACCTTTTACTGTGAACCATCTTTTAGTGCAATGTCCATTTTTAACCGTCTCCGTCATGATCTATGTTTACCATTAGAATTGTCTGATATTTTAGCTGATAACCCGCATTCTGTTAAGAGTTTTACTTTTTATACATCGTGCAAATATGGCGAAAGCCATTTAAGTTCTAACCCCGGTTCTATTTTACTATGGGCAGTGTTGGGCGCTAATGACCACAGCAGTTGTGCACCCTAAAACCACAAAAAGTTACATATAGGTTAAAGAAGGTTTTTTTTTTTTTTTAATGTGAGGGCGTGTAGCGCCCAAATCTCTGGTTAATAAACATGCAGCATATGATTGGTTGACAGTTAGCGAGTTCTCATTGGCCAGAATCAAACGTTTTGGTCTGTCCATTGTCACTTGTCGCGTTGCCATTGGCAGTGTCTGGATATGGAGAGTTTAGACCAGCTATTGCGCACACTCATCGAGCAACAGACTGCCCTAGTTGTGTAGTTATGTGATTTATCACAGCGAGACCAACGAGAAGTCAGGCTGTGGCACATGTGACATGTCACGTAAGCAAGGTAGTCTTGAGCCAGTGCAATTACTAGGGTTTTTTCCTAGCTGATTAGCCGGCTGCTGGGACACAGCCCACTGCCTGATAGCGGCCAGTCACTGAGCTAGTGACCACGTCGGCTCAGGACTACCTTGCTTATGTGACACGGCATGCATGCTGTGGCCTGTCTTTCTCGTTAGCCTCATACCACAGATGCTTATATCAGACATGCCACGTGGGACACCTGGCTGCGGAAGTGTCTTTCACGATTTCTTTGACCTGGCTAAGTAGATGTCTTTTACGAGCGCATTTTACCTTCATTGTTTTGAAGTTTTTCGCAGCATGGTTCAGTTGTGTTTTGCAGTGTCTAAAAATATTTTAAATTTTGTATTGACATTTATATTATAAAGTAGATATTTATTGGCGTAAGCTGACTACGCAACTGAACAATACAAGTTTATTTTGCCAAATGCATTTCGCCTATATTTGTAAGGCATGTGTAGTGGCAATTTTTGGTGGATGCTGGTCTACATACAGTGCCTTTGTTGTTTTGTTTCTGTGTTTTATTCTATTGACCAAACATTTCCACTGAAGATGACTTTCAAATAAAGACGAAATGCATATAGGAAAATAAACTTGGGTTATTCAGTTGCATCAATAAATATATACATTATATATTAAAACTGTTGGATGTGAGGCCAAAAAAGAAAATAACAATGTTTGCATTGATATCGTTTGCAGTATACAATTTTATTTTTCATTACTTAAGAGTACATTAAGTTTCTATACATTTCATTCCATATCATGATGGTGGTGGCGGCTGGTGCAGCAGCAGTGGTGATTGATTTAATAATTCAGTCTCTGTTACAATGTTCTCTATTGTATCCAATAACGCATTTCGCACTGTCAGCGCATCATCAGACTGGAAACAAACAAATGCTTTATTACAGTCCGTATACCTGGCGGGCAGCGAATCTTAACAAATTGTTAAGCTACTTCCACCACAACTTTAAATAGTTCTGTGGCCCATCTCCACCCAAGTCAGTTCTGACTTTTCAAAATTTATTCATCTTAGCCATATTAGATTCGCTGCCCATCAGGTACATGGACTGTAATATAACATTTCTGTTTCCAGTCTGATGAGCTAACAGCATGAAATGCGTTACTGAATATACTAAAGAATATTGAAACAGAGACTGTGAATTATTTAATTAAACATTAAGTTTGTTGAACTTATACCTTTGAAGGGTTTTACTTGGGACTGGGATTGAAATAACTTAATTAAGACTGACATTTTGTATAACAGTGTTGCGTTGTGATCACTGAATCCTGCATTATATACTTGATCAGTTGAGCTAAGTTTATTTATGTAAGCGAGTATTTGGTATAAGGTAGTCTTGTGGGTTCATTTACAAGACCCTGCAGGTTATATGATTTTGCAAGATTGGAAAACGTCTCCTTGTTTCTATTTTGAGTGAGAAAATCAATATTAAAGTCACAATAAAAGACTGAGTTTATTTTGTGGTGTTGTTGCAGAGTTTGCAAAAAGATTTGCCTTAAAATGCCTGGCTGTGCCGTAACGGGCTGCCTGTCGTACAGCAGGAAGACAAAAGGCTTGGATATAATTTACCATTCATTTCCAAAAGACCTTCAGATGCAGAAAGTGTGGATTACGAAGTGTTACCGGAAAGATCATTTCAATCTTACGACATCTTACTGCTGATGATTACCTCCGTGATGTGTGAGCAGAACTTCTGAATCTACCACCGAAGAAAATATTGAAGTCAGAAGATGTGCCGAGTATAAATCTACCAGGAACTGTTTCCACAGTTAGTAGTTATTCAGATGCAGGTGATACAGTTTCTTCAATTAGGGCAGACAGTTTGGAGGCAAGGGAAACAATGAAAAGTGCACTTGAGCAACTGGCTAATGTCTCTCCCAAGAAAAGAAATATATATCAGACTACAGCAACAGATGAGTGTGAGGTTGACAGCAAAGTAATCAGTGAACTTAGAAAACGTATAGAAGTAGAATGTAGGAAATGCAGACTGGCAGCTGTGTGTGCAAACCGTCAATAATAGTAAAAAGTTCCTCAAACAGAAAATGAAAACATGTGTTAGGAAAATAAAACATCAGCGAAAAAGCCAAAAGCAACAAGTGCAGGAGAAAGTGACTGAAGTATTAGACAACATATTTTGCAGAACACAAACTGCTTGTTGAGTGGAAAGAAGCAATCGAAGTGACAAAAAGAAGATTTTGTAAAGCAGTTACACTTCGTGCTGTTTCTAGAAAGTGTTATTTATTTTTGAGGAATATGGTTGGTTTTCCACCTCCAGGACTTTCATCACTGAAAAGGTGGACATAGCGCTCTTTCAGATGCTTTCCTGGCTTGCTCACAGATGTTTTGCACCTAATGAAAGCCCAGTCACCTGCAACGTCACAGGTGGAACGTGTATGTGTGCTCTTTTTCCAATTCTGTGGAAGATCGTATTAACGTTATTCGTTTTGGAGTGTGGTTTGGTATATGGGTGGAAGCAACCAATTCTCGAACCGCCAAGGTTTTCATCCGTCCTATTACACGGCATATGGGCGCGGCCGCGCCGATATGCTGCCTCCAGGGGGGGGGGGGGGTTCAAATCAAATGTTTGTAGAGTCTATGGGACTTAACTACGGGGTCATCAGTCCCTAAACTTACAAACTACTTATGAACTACTTACAACTAAGGACGGCACAAATATCCATGCCCGAGGGGGGATTCGAACCCCCGACCGTAGTGGCCGTGCGGATCGTGACTGGAGCGCCTCAATCCCCTCGGCCACCGCGGCCGGCCAGGGGGGGTTCAGAAGAGTGTGTGAACTTCAACCGCGCATGTGCATTGCAACGCTGCGAACACTGCCGCCTATATTAAGCGGCCGCGCTGCGACTCGTATAAGTGCTGTCTCCGCGACGTAAAACGTTTCTCATGCGATAAAAATACTGTGTGTCAGCCCCAGCATAAGCTCCGTCCGCTGCCGCTGTTACTTTATTTAAACCCATTGCATACCGTTACCTGACACAGTCCGTATCATGGCGGGGTAGATGCAACATCGAAATTTTAATAACTTCCCTGTAGGTGACTGTTCTTGTGCGAAAGAATAAGAGAATCAGAAGAAGAAGAACGGAGACCACCTTCCTGATAATATACGTGCAATAATTGTAGGACCATCCAACTGTGCCAAGACAAATGTTCTAATGGCACTGCTAACACACATAGATGGAGTTCGTTTTGAACATGTCTGCCCAAGTATCAACTATTACAGAAAATATTGAATGGTGTAAAAGGAATAACATACACAACGTATAGTGAAAGCACTGTCTTCATATTTGACGCTGTAGCAGCGGAAAAAACCAGGACCGAATACGAAAATATTTGTTTTGCTCGTCATATGGGTGTTGATGTGTTTTATTTGACATATTCTAGAAACCCCAAACAGCTGTTGAGAGATAATACAAATTCCATTATAGCCTTCAAACAAGACAGTAAACGTAACACCCAGAAGATGGCCACTTGCAATAGTGGCCGAAACGTCGGTGAAGTATTTGATATTTTGACGATGCGGTCCAACACCCAGAAGAGATTTATAAACAAGACAATCTGAATTTAAAACACATTTACAAGGCCCACGTAGGAACTGATGAGTTTCAATGATTTTGTAAAGATTTGTGGGGATTGTTGGAATCATCCACAGTATGGGTTTCTCGTGATTGATAAAACAAGAAAACTGAACGATCATAGGTGCAGACGAAATTTACAAGAGTTTCCACAGATTATATAAGCAATAGCAGCGAGGAGGGTGCATATCATCATGGACAAATTCATTCGCATGTCGAGCACTCATCGTGATGGCATCAGCAGCATTCGCATCCAGCGAGTTGAGAATACACTTGAAAGTATACATGATTATCACGTTGAGATTGAGAGACGGCGAAAAGATGTGGATGAAATTTGTGCGACTGAAAGGAGTAATAAGCCGATTCGAGAGGAGTGTAAACAGTTTAGATGGGCGGATATCTTTTATTGAAAACGAGAAATAGGTGTACATATAAACGTGACTCTACGTTAAAGTTTACTTACAAGGGAACCTCGCCATCGCACCTCCCTCAGATTTAGTTATACCTTGGCACAGTGGATAGGCCGTGAAAAACTGAACATAGATCAATCGAGGAAACTGGAAGAAGTTGTGTGGAACTATGAAAAAAATAAGCAAATTATAAAAACCGAACGCTCCATCCGAATCATAGGCAACGTCAGAGAGATTGTGAGTATTGGAGCGCTATGGTCCTGTGGCTAGCATGAGGGGTTGTGGGACGAGAGGTTCTTGGTTGAAGCCTCCCCTCAAACGAAAATTTTAATTTCTTTTATTTTTGCTAAATTATGGTCTGTACCTCCGTTCATTCCCCTCAGGGGCTCAGCATTAATTTGCTGAGTACGGGCTTGGCGAACCCGGGGTCCTGAGCTGTGGGCTGTGTCGCGCCAACAGTCCGCTACACCGTAAGCTCTGTGCGTGCCTCAACGACCATCGTTCGGCGCGACGGTGGAACGTTGTACGTCTCAGAGCCCGGGGATCTTGGCTTAATCGCCCGGGTCGCGAGGACGGTACAAACCTCTATAAAAAAAACCTCAATCTCAAGGTGTGCTACGTGCTGAGGAGATGCATGGCTGTTGAGGTTGAACAGCCGCTAGCGAGCAACCTCTGAGGAACCTGCCGCACCTCAGTTGTATAAGGCTTACCCAGGCAAGCGGGGCTCTGTCTGGGTGGACCTCTTTTCCCTAGCTGCTCGTGGGACGGAAATGAAACGAGCACTAACTAGCGTGGGAGGTCGCAAAAACGCCGTTTCTAAGCGAGGAAAGTCCGATTTTGATGCAACAGTATACGACCCTAAGACTTTCCCTTCCCTGGCTACGCCATGGGAAGAGCGCAAAACTTTACGGAGTTCAGATCCCTACACGCCGCGATATCTTGTCTTTTCCCGGACTGATGGAGACTCTTTCTTGTCCACCAAACCGCAGTTCTTCGTTGACCACCTCGAGGACAAGTACGGTGAGGTGGAGCCTTTCTCAAAAATGAGAAGTGGGGCTGTTTTGATACAGACGGCTTCCCCAGCCCAGTCCAGGGCATTATTGGCCTGTGACAAGCTGGGTGATATTCCTGTCAGTGTCACGCCCCACAAGACCCTCAATATGGTCCAAGGTCTAATTTACCATCGCGACTTATTGTCGCAGTCCGATGAGGAGTTACGGACCAACCTGGAACGCAGAGGAGTTCACTTTGTAAGACGTATTTATAGGGGACCTAAGGATAACAGAGTTGCCACCGGTGCGTTCATCCTGGCCTTTGAGGGCGATACACTGCCCGAGAAGGTCAAGGTCATGATCTACCGGTGCGACGTCACACCGTATGTCCCGTCCCCTATGAGGTGCTTCAGGTGCTGGAAGTTTGGGCATATGTCCTCCCGGTGTACTTCCAGCCCCGCGTGCAGGGAATGTGGACGTCCAGCTCATCCGGACACTCCCTGCACGCCACCTCCCGTCTGTGTGAACTGTAATCAGCTGCATCCGCCGTGCTCCCCGGACTGTAAAGTCCTACACAAAGAAAGGAAAATTATGGAAATTAAGACCTTGGACCGGTTATCATACAATGAGGCAAGGAAGAAATACGAGCGTCTCCATCCGGTGACTATGACAATACCTATGCTGTAGTAACGTCGTCCCCGCGCACTACGGGTACGACGTCTACCAAGGTATCGCTTCCTCCTGTGGGCCCTAGAGGCCACAAAACTACCACTGCCCCCTCGTTAGGTGGGGGCAATACTCCATCTGCTGCTGCAGCACCTGTTGTGGGGACAACTTCCCCACAACCATCGGGGACACCAGTCCCCAACCCCCAGCCGGAGAAGCAACAGCTTCCTCCGGCACCTCTCCCTCGGAAGGGGTCCTTCGGGACGCTCCCTTCTGGGGAGTCCCAGGGTGCGCCAGTGGATCCTAGCCTTTGGCTGAAGGATCCGAAGCCTGCTGGTCGTAGGGCTTCTGGCTCTTCGACGGCCCCTGATGTCGCTCCCGTGAAGTCCTCCCAGCCCTTAACACCAAAGGGCCAGCGAGAGGGCAAAAAGAAAGTGAAGAAGAAGAAGAAGACTGACCCAAAGGAGGACTCCTTGGCGATTCGGAAGGAACGCTCCATCACATCTTCGGCCTCTGAAGATGAGGTGGAGATCCTCGCGTCGCCTGAGGATCTCGCCATACTTGGGTCGCCAGAACCAATGGTTCTGGACCCTGCAGAGTCTGCGGAGTTGGCAGCAGGTGCCACTGCTGAATAACCATTCAACATCTTAAATTATGGATATTCAGCACGCTGCAAAAGACATCTTGCAGTGGAATTGCGGCGGCCTTTTCCGCCGTCTGACTGAGCTGTGGCAATTACTCTGCCACTTCCCTGCTATCTGTCTCGCCTTGCAGGAAACATGGTTCCCCGTCGAGAGGACCCCAGCCCTCCGAGGCTATCGGGGCTATTTTAAGAACCGAAACTCCTACAACAGAGTTTCCGGCGGCGTGTGTGTTCATGTTCACACTTCAGTCTCCAGTGCTGCTGTGCCTGTGCAAACACCTTTAGAGGCAGTCGCTGTACGGCTCCGGTTATTACGAGATTTTACGATCTGCTCTGTCTGTCTTCCACCAGATGATGTCGTCTCTCCCGTAGACCTCGCTGCCTTGGTCGCCCAACTTCCCCCACCCTTTCTTCTCTTGGGGGATATTAACGCCAACCACACTCTGTGGGGTGGCACACAGACCTCGGCTCGGGGTAGGGATGTTGAGTCTTTACTATCAGAGCAGAATCTTTGCCTTCTAAACACCGGTGCTCCTACTCACTTTAGTGCAGCGCATGGTACTTATTCTGCAATAGACTTGTCTGTCTGCAGCCCTAGCCTTCTTCCACATCTCACCTGGAGGGTCCACGACGACCTGTGTGGTAGCGACCATTTTCCTATCTTCCTGTCGCTCCCACAGCGTTTGCCTGCCGACCGCCTGCCTCGCTGGTCCCTCCGTAGGGCTGACTGGCCAGCCTATTCCGCAGCTGCTGTACTATCCTCTCACTTTCCAGCTGATGTTGATGCCGCCGTTGAGCAGTTCACAGCGGCCGTTGTTTCTGCAGCCGAAAACTCTGTCCCCACCACGTTCGGTTCGCTCTGTCGTACATCGGTGCCCTGGTGGTCACCGGAGATCACTGAGGCCATCCGGGAACGTCAGCGAGCTCTACAGCGCCACCGACGCCACCCTTGTGTCGAACATCTCGTGGCCTTCAAGCGTCTCCGAGCACGAGCCCGGCGACTGATACAGGAAAGTAAGAGGGCTTCCTGGGAGAAGTACGTCGCCTCCATTGGTTCCCGCGCTTCTCCTTCCAAGGTGTGGTCGCAGGTTCGACGCCTCTTTGGGCACCGCCCACCGGCGGGAATTCCGTGTCTCAGCGTTCAGGGTACGCTCTGTACTGACCCCGTCGCCGTCGCTGAGCACCTGGCGGATCATTTTTGTCGCATCTCAGAGACTGCTGCTTATGGTGCAGACTTTCGCGCCCTTAAAGGGCGAGCAGAGACATCTGCTTTCATTTCGAACGCGACGTCGGGAACCATACAACGTCCCGTTCACTGAGTGGGAGTTTGAAGGTGCCCTTACTGCATGCCCCGATACCTCTCCTGGACCCGATCGCATTCACATTCAGTTCCTCCGACACCTATCAGCGGATGCCAAGAGCCAACTTCTCGCCCTGCTTAATCGGATATGGCTGGAGGGTGTTTTTCCGTCCTCGTGGCAGGAAAGCATTATCATTCCGGTGATTAAGCCTGGGGCAGATCCGCAGGTGGCAGATAGTTACCGCCCGATCAGCCTCACCAACGTTCCATGCAAGCTCCTCGAACGCTTGGTGAGTCGGAGGCTCATGTGGATCCTCGAGGACCAGGGACTTCTGGTGCCACAACAGGGTGGGTTCTGTCATGGTCGCTCCGCTGTTGACAATCTTTTGTCACTGGAGTCGGCCATCCGTACAGCATTTAGTCGCCGTGAACACCTGGTTGCCGTATTCTTCGACCTGCGGAAAGCATACGACACTACCTGGCGCTACCATATCCTGTCTACGCTGTATGACTGGGGTTTACGGGGTCCGCTTCCCATATTCATTCAGAATTTCCTGGCGTTGCGTTCTTTTAGAGTTCGTGTTGGTTCTTGTTTTAGCTCACCTCATTGTCAAGAGAACGGAGTCCCGCAGGGTTCCGTTCTCAGTGTCCCTTTATTTTTAGTCGCTATCAACGGCCTTGCGGCGGCCGTGGGGTCATCGGTATCCACTTCCTTGTATGCCGATGACTTCTGCATGTATTTTAGCTCCACCAGCATCAGTGTTGCTGAACGTCGGTTGCAACTAGCCATTCGAAAAGCACAGTCGTGGGCGTTTGCCCACGGTTTTCAGTTCTCTGCGTCGAAGACCCGACGTCGGGCAGTACACCCAGAACCCGAACTCTATTTAGCTGGAGACCTGCTACATGTCGTAGAAACACACACGTTTCTAGGCATGCTGTTCGACAACCGTCTCACGTGGGTGCAACACCTTCGCCAGCTGAAACGAAAGTGCTGGCGACACCTCAACATCCTGCGTTGTCTCAGCCACACTGTTTGGGGAGCCTCACGCCCAACGCTCCTACAACTTTACAAGGCCCTCATTCAGTCACGCCTAGACTTTGGCTGCATAGTCTACGATTCGGCTGCGCCATCAGCACTGCAGGCTTTGGACCCAATTTTACACTGTGGTGTCCGTTTAGCGACGGGGGCTTTTCGCACGAGCCCGGTGACAAGCCTCCTTGTCGAAGCTGGAGTCCTCCCGTTGCGGTTCCGTAGGCAACACCTGCTGGCATCCTATGTTGCTCGTGTTCAGGCCTCGCCCTTCCACCCGAACCGCCGGCTCCTATTTCCAGACGCTGCACTACCTATCCCTCCACGACGGCCAAGGTCGGGATACCCGATCTCGGTCCGTGTTCGTCTCCTTCTTTCGTCTCTCACATCCTATCCACTTCCAACCACTTTCCACTATTCCTTTCACACCCCTCCTTGGTCCATTCCTCGTTTGCAGCTCCGTCTGGACCTGTCCCATGTGTCGAAGGCCTCTGTTTCTCCTGTACATCTCCGTCACCAGTTTCTGCAAATGCTCGAGCCGTTCCGTGCCGCAGACGCCATTTACACCGATGGTTCCGTAGTAAATGGCCGTGCTGGGTATGCCTTTCTACATTACAACCACGTAGAACAGCATTCTCTGCCCTGTGAGAGTAGCATCTTCTCCGCCGAGCTGGTCGCTATTCTCAGAGCTCTACAACATCTCAAAGCCTGCCCCAGGGGGTCATTCGTCATCTGTACTGACTCCCTGAGTGGCTTACAAGCGATCGACCAGTGTTTCTCTCGGCACCCAATAGTGCGGTCGATCCAGGACACTGTTCACTCCCTGGGCCAATCAGGCCGTTCTGTGGTCTTTGTGTGGACCCCAGGTCATGTTGGCATACCAGGGAATGAACATGTTGATCGATTGGCCAAGCAGGCCACTATGGGACCACCTCTAACTGTTGGTGTCACGGAACAGGATGTTAAACTGGTGTTGCACCGGAAGGTGCGTGAGGCTTGGAGCACCGAGTGGGCTACGGCGACTGCACCGAATAAGCTTCGGGCAGTGAAGCTCTCCACAGCTTTGTGGAAATCTTCACTGCGGCCGACCCGCCGAGAGTCAGTTGTCCTCTGTCGCCTCCGGATTGGACATACGTGGCTCACCCACGGGTATCTCCTTCGGCGCGAGGCTCCACCCGTGTGTCGATGTGGCACTGTGTTGACAGTGGCCCATCTTCTGTTGGACTGTCCGCTTTTAGCCAACCTGCGACATTATTTTAATCTTCCTGACGCACTACCCTTAGTTTTAGGTGACGACGCCTCTATGGCTAACAAAGTTTTACGTTTTATCCGCGCTGCTGGTTTTTATGACTCGATCTAACGGTAGGTGCTGTGGCCTGACATCTTAGGCCACCACCAATCCCGTTTTTTTACCTTTTCTGCCCTTAGTGGTTCTTAGTGTATGCAGTATGGCTGGCTCAACCTGTTTTTTCTTTGTGATCAGCCAGCCAAGGTACTCTGCTATCCAGTTTTATTCCTGACTTTCTTTTACCATTTCTGTGTGTCTTCGTTTTAAGTTATCGGAGGTTTGTCCATTGTCAACCTGACCCTTATGTGCGTGATCATTTTTAGAGCTTTGTTTTTTTTTTTTGTCGTTCTTGACAGTGGACTCTGAGCTAGTAACAGGGGACTGATGACCTAGATGTTTAGTCCCCTCAATACCCAACAACAACCACCTCCGTTCATTTAAATCTCTGGTCGCTGTAATCAGTTTAGTGTCTGTGTTTTGTGACCGCGCCGCAAAACCGTGCGATTAGCATACGAAAGGAAGTGCCTCTCCAATGGGAACCTAAAACATTTGATCGCAAAGTGATAGGTCAACCAATTCCTCCACAGGAAAACACACCTGATGTATACTATATGACACTGGTTATGGTATGTGCGTCATATGACAGGAATCTGTTGTCGACCCACCTAACTTGTACACTTGATGAATGGATAAAGAGATTCTATCTTG
The DNA here is from genome assembly GCA_026315105.1 of Locusta migratoria. NCBI lineage: Eukaryota > Metazoa > Arthropoda > Insecta > Orthoptera > Acrididae > Locusta > Locusta migratoria. Next base: position 160,628,708 of record CM048748.1, read on the forward strand.
CCCGATTTAGGTTTTATTGTGGATGTGATAATCATTCCCAAAAAGTGATGAATACATAAGAGTTTGTCACATAAACTGCAACAAATGAATGCAACAGTTTCACAGTCGCACAGTTTTCTCTCTGCTCCGTCAAAACATATGATTTAACGTTTTTTAATCTTTCCTTCTGTAGACTGTCAAATCCTGCATATATTCAAGCAAATCTGAACATGTCCCCATACTATGGTGCAGTTACCTCGCATCGGACTGACAGATAAAATTTTTTTATGAAAATGTTAATTTTAACATTTTCGCTTGTGGGAAGGCTCGAACCAAGGACCTGCCACGTCATAGTTCCTCACACTAGCCACAGAACCATGGCGCCCCTGAGCTGACAACTTGATCGATGTCACTTATCTTTCACACGGACTGCTCATTTTTCATAGTTCCTCAAACTTCTTCCTGTTTACTCGATTGATCTGTGTTCAGTTTTTCATGGCCTACCCATTGCGCCAACTTATAACTAAATCTGAGAGGGGTGCGATGGGGAGGTTCCCTTGTTAGTACGTAACAAGACCTCGACCAAGCAGAAAGTCACCGATGTGCGGAAGGGGGTTCGAGAGAAATTGTGACTGCTGAAGCAAGGACATTTGGATCATGAGGGAAGGCTGAAAGATATCTTTAAGCCAGTTACGCACTCTCTCTAGCATCTCAAAGTGAAAACATACGATGGCGATGGTAATACTGGCGGCGTAAGTAATTTCATTAACTGTCACAATGCTTCTAGAATAGACAGGGCATTCGGTGTTAGCAAGGTAATACCACACATGCTAGGCTCACAGCCTATAAGTTTAACTGCCAACACAATACAGATCAGTGACAAGGAATTTCACAGAACACCTGGTCTACTAGACCTTATTTTCCTAAAATCTAAAAGAACATCGAAATATTCACAAAAGAATCTGGATACATATGAAATATTACAGCTGACAGATCTACATAACAAGGCTAATGGGGAACGAAAAGGCACGATCAGCATCAAATATATTAAATTTATAGAACTTTTATTAGCCAGTCAGACTAACTGCGGTGATGGTATTGACATTCAGCATAAGAATAAACGAGTGAGTTTCCCAATATATATATGACTACCCCAATGATCTAGTAGACCGCTTACGTCTGCTGACATCAACTATTGCTGGTCCCCTCAGGGGGCTCACCGCTCTGTGGTGAGTACGTGCGTGGCGAGCACGGGGCCCCAGCCTTTGTAGCACTCCTTCCTTTCCGTGCTACATGACGCTTCTTCTACTGTCCTTTTCCCCTCTCTTGGGGACCGAGTGTGTGCATCCTTCGGGGAACCGAAGTTCTGACCCTTTTGGCTTTACAGTCTTCTTTCACCTCTTTCTTTGCCTCCGCGTCTGCGTTTGAGGCTTCTCCTCCTACTATTTCTCTCTTCCTCCTCCCTGTACGGACTTGAAGGCCACCCATATGGGTGACTGGGTAATGCGTAAGTCCCAGCCCCAAGCTGGCATGTAGGGTGCGTGCGTACCCCCTGGTTAAGGCCAGGCCAGGGGAGGGGCGATTGCCTGCGCTGATACCTTCCCGATTCGCCGATTGGTCCCTCCGTCTGTAGATCGGGAGGTGTGACCTGGGGTGTGAACAATCACCCAAGGCGGGTGTGCTTCCGTTGGGGACCCCCAGCAGGAAGGAGCGTGCCATCGGAGACACTGGCAATCGTGGGGGATACAACCGCGATGGTTCTAAAAAAAAGAAAATGGAAAGAGCCTTTAGAAATGGATGTACTAGACAATAGTGTGTCTGAACAGAAAAATTGACAGACATCAAAGTTCCTTGTGGTGACCCGTACCGAGGAAGGACAATCCTTTTCGTCGGTGAACCCATTATTTATTCAAAAAGGGGTTGATGCCATTGCCGGCCCAGTTAAGACCTGCAACCGCCTGCGTAATGGAACACTACTGTTAGAAACAGAAAGTGGCTCCCAGGCACAGCGGCTGCTTAAGGCTACTCTGCTCCACAGCTACCCGGTTCGTGTTGAGCTCCATCCAACCCTCAATTCCCTCAATTCCCGAGGGGTAGTCTTCTCGGCCAGTTTGGTCGGTCTGACTGAGGATGAACTGAAAGAATATCTGGCAGCTCAAGGCGTCGTCGCAGTACACAGAGTGACAAAAAAAGAGAACAATGTTGTAGTGCCCACTCGCACAGTGTTTCTGACCTTCGACCGAGTGGCTCTGCCGCCGAAGATCAAGGCAGGGTATGAGGTCATCACAGTACGACCTTATATCCCTAACCCTACTCGGTGTTATCAGTGCCATCGATTTAACCACACAAGCCAGTCTTGCAAGAACCCAGTCATATGTGTCACCTGTGGTAAAGAGGCCCATGAGGGGATTTGTCCACCACCGTCCCCTCATTGCATCAATTGTAACGGGAATCATGCTTGCTTCCTCCCGGGAATGTCCCGTGTTTGCCGATGAACGAGCCATCCAGGAAATCCGTGTAAAGGAAAAGGTTCCCATACCAGTTGCACGTAAGATGTACGCCAGTCGTAAGCCCAAGACCCCGCCGCGTGGTAACTATAGTACTGTAGTTGCAACGCCTCCACCAACACGGGATATGGCCACACAGACTTGTGACCTACAGTTTACGACAGTAGTTGTCAAACAGTCTACATCGACAACGGCGTCACGTTCAACGAAAAGTGTGAGTACCTCTTCCAAATCATCATCTTCATCTTCAGCTGTGAAACCACAGATAGAGACGCGAAAGTCTAAGAAAGAGCATTCGCGCGAGGATTTCCTCCGCACCCCTACCAAAACATCTAAGCCAACCAAGGAGCTTCACCAGGGCTCCAAGAAATCAAATAGGGGGAAAACTCTCCCCCCTCCTGCCTCACAATGTGACGATGGCATCCCCTGGAAGCCTATAGTCTCTCCAGGTGCATCAGCCAAAGATGGGGCTGCCGACCACACTCACGCAGCTGCTGTGGTAACCTCTGAGAATATGGAGCAAGACCCTCCTGTCTCAGACACCACCAGTTGCGAACATTCGCACTGTGGCCCGCCGCCTTCGTCGGGCTGATGTCCACCTTCATCTCATTTTATCCCATTATGGATATTCTTCAATGGAACATTCGTGGTATCCGGTCGAATTGGACAGAACTGCAGCTTCTAACGCGAACATATCATCCAATCATCTTCTCTCTACAGGAGACAAAATTGCTCCCTGGAACTCGAATTACTTTCCCACGCTACACTACCGTTCACTTTGACCTTCCTCCAGTGGCAGGAATTCCAGCCCACGGGGGCGTTATGTTGCTTATTCGGGATGACGTACACAGTACATCGGTCCCTTTGTGTACTCCAATACAAGCTGTTGCTGTCCGGATATACCTTCCTGGATTTGTCTTCACACTGTGCAATATTTACGCTCCTTCCTCTTTTCCCGTCACTAGATCAGATCTCCTAGATCTTATTGACCAGCTTCCGCGTCCGTTTTTGTTGGTGGGAGATTTCAATGCCCACCACCCCCTTTGGGGCTCCCCACGACCATGTCCACGGGGCTCCCTCCTGGCAGATATACTGAACCACCTTCAGCTCATCTGCCTTAACACTGGTGAACCTACTTATCTTTCAGACACCACAAATACTTTCAGCCATATAGATCTAGCTATCTGCACTGCTCAGCTGGCACGGCGTCTTGAATGGTCTGCTCTCTCAGACACACATTCGAGCGATCATTTTCCGTGTGTAATTCACCTAATGATGCCTGACACCCTTGAGCATCCACACCGCTGGCAGATAACCAAAGCGGACTGGGAGCTCTACACGTCACTGGCGGATTTTGGTACTTACCATTATCCTAGTATAGACGACCAAGTGGAACACATTACCACAGTTATTCTGACAGCCGCAGAATGTTCCATCCCCTGCAAGACTTCCCACGCACGTCGTCCCCTTGTCCCGTGGTGGACCGCGGAATGCCGTGACGCTAGAGCACGGCGACGTGCCCTTAGAATCTTCAAACAACGGCCCACGTTCGACAACTGCATCCGATACAAACGGCTGCGGGCCTATTGTCGTCGCCTCTTTCGCGACTGTAAACGCGCCAGTTGGCGCTCATTCACGAGCTCTTTTAATAGGTCTACCCCTTCCTCCATCATTTGGGGTAACCTTCGAAAAATTTCGGGCACTATGGCTCATTCCCCAATTCCCGGTCTGTGTGTCGCAACTGACACCGTCGTCGATCCTCCACAAATAGCCAACGCACTGGGTCGACATTTTGCAGAGGTCTCTAGCTCTTCACATTACACTGACGCTTTCCTAGCTAGGAAACGGACGGTGGAGGCGACTCCATTGCCCTTTACCTCTCACAACCGTGAATGCTACAATACCGAGTTTACTGTACGAGAGCTTCACCACGCACTCTCGTCTTCGCGGTCCTCCGCTCCAGGACCAGATGGCATTCACGTGGCGATGCTGCAACACCTTTCACCAACGAGCTTGCACTTCCTACTGGCCACCTACAACCGCATATGGATAGAAGGCACCTTTCCGCGACGCTGGCGTGAAGCCATAGTCATTCCCATACCAAAGCCTGGGAAGGACAAATGTCTCCCTTCCAGCTACCGCCCCATTTCCCTCACCAGTATCGTATGCAAGGTGATGGAACGCATGATTCACGGGCGCCTGGTATGGTGGCTTGAAACGCGACATCTCCTGTCTAATGTCCAATGTGGGTTTCGCAAGCACCGTTCTGCGGTGGATCATCTTGTTGCCCTATCTACCTCAGTAATGAATAACTTTTTACGGAAGCGCCAGACAGTAGCGGTGTTCTTTGATCTGGAAAAGGCATACGACACCTGCTGGAGGATGGGCATCCTCCGCACTCTGCATACATGGGGTTTTCGGGGTCGCCTGCCAAATTTTATCCGCGAATTTTTAACAGACCGTGTATTTAAAGTGCGTGTTGGTTCGGTTTTATCGAGCACTTTTAATCAGGAGAACGGAGTCCCCCAGGGCTCGGTCCTGAGCGTTGTTTTATTTGCAGTGGCAATCAATTCTATAGCTAATCACCTTCCACTGGGAGTGTCGGCGTCCCTATTTGTTGACGACTTCGCGATCTACAGCATCACTGAGCAAACGGGTCTCCTGGAGCGGCGCCTCCAGCGGTGCCTAGACAATCTCCACGCGTGGAGTATGGACACTGGCTTTCGATTCTCAGCTGACAAGACAGTCTGCATGAACTTCTGGCGGCGGAAGGAGTTCCTTCCCCCGTCCCTTCGTCTGGGCCCCATAGTACTTCCATTTGTGGATACCACGAAGTTCTTGGGACTTGTTCTCGACAGGAAGTTAAGTTGGTCTCCCCACATATCCCGTTTGGCAGCTCGCTGTACCCGCTCTCTCAATGTGCTGCGGGTGTTGAGTGGCACCTCATGGGGAGCTGACAGGTCTACTCTCCTCCATCTGTATCGCACCATAGTTCGGTCCAAACTGGACTATGGTAGCATCGTTTATTCTTCGGCTCGACCGTCCATACTGCGCCGCCTTAATACAATCCACCACCAAGGTCTCCGTCTGGCGACAGGAGCGTTTTATACTAGCCCCGTTGAGAGCCTCTATGCCGAGGCCGCCGAACTACCCCTTTCTAACCGTCGGGAACTCCTGCTTAGCCGTTACGCTAGTCGTTTGTCGTCCATGCGAGGACACCCGACGTACGCAGTTTTTTTTAACGACTCACTTGACAGCCTCTTCGCTCTGCGCCCGTCTGCTCTGCTACCACCGGGAGTACGCTTGCGTTCGCTACTCGGCCAGCTTGGCGTTACAATGCCTGCTATCTTCTCGACTGGAGAGAGCATCTCTCCACCATGGCGAAGCCCCGAAGTCCGTGTTAACTTTGATCTTCATTCTCTTCCAAAGGACTCCACACCTCGTTTCGTCTACCAGAGAGAATTTCACGCACTCCGGTTTAAATTTGAAGACAATTTGTTCATTTACACTGATGGCTCAAAGACAGACCAGGGTGTTGGGTGTGCTTTTGTACTTGGCAACGTCTCTTTTAAATATCGTCTTCCTGAGTGGAGTTCCATTTTTACAGCTGAGCTGTATGCATTATACCAAGCCACACAATACGTCCGGCGAAACTCGCTCAGTAAGACTGTCATTTGCTCGGACTCTATGAGTGCTTTGTTGAGCCTTCGCATCCTATATCCGGCCCATCCCCTGGTACAAAGCATCCGCAATTGCCTTACTTCTCTTTCAACGAGCGGAACTACGGTGACGTTTCTGTGGGTCCCTGGCCATGTGGGAGTGTTGGGGAATGAGGCTACGGATACGGCTGCCAAGGAAGCAGTTCTCCTTCCTCGGCTATCTACCTTTTCCGCCAGCTCTGATGACCTTCGCGCTGGTATCTCCCAGCGTATTATCTCCCGTTGGTATCTACATTGGTCATCCCTGTCAGGGATCAAATTGCGAGCCATTAAACCTGTGCCTGATCTCTAGTCAACGTCATCTCGACCCTCCCGCCGAGAGGAGATTGTTCTGGCCCGGCTTCGTATTGGCCACTGCCGTTTTAGCCACCAGCATTTATTACGTGGTGGTCCTGCTCCCTTATGTGAGCACTGTGATGCACCTTTTACTGTGAACCATCTTTTAGTGCAATGTCCATTTTGTAACCGTCTCCGTCATGATCTGTGTTTCCCATTTGAAATGTCTGACATTTAGCTGATGACCCGCAATCGGTTAACAGAGTTTTACTTTTTATACATCGTGCATATATGGCGAAAGCCATTTAATTTCTAACCCCGGTTCTTTTTTACTATGGGCAGTGTTGGGCGCTAATGACCACAGCAGTTGTGCGCCCTAAAACCACAAAAAAAAAAAAAAAAAAAAAAAAAAACTATTGCTGGTAATAGAGCTCATTCGAACGAAGTTGTATGGATAGTTTCCGAACTTCTAGGGATAGGTATCATGAGTAGTAGGAATGGAAACAATAGTTCAAGAACGCCACAAACCTGCACTCAAGAAATACTAACGCAGACAAGTAATGATAAAAGTACTGAATGACTTATGGCAGGCGGATCTCGTTGATATGCACGAATATTCAAGTGGTAACGAGGGTTACAAATACATCTTAATGATCACTGATACTTATTACAAATTTTCATGGGCACTACCGATGAAAACCAAACCAGGGAAGGATGTTGCACATGCGTTTGAGCAGCTGCTGCAGACTGGAACTAATCGCTGCCCCATCAACCTTCAAACCGATCATGGGGGAGAGTTCTACAAACGATACTTCAAGACTGTTAGGAAGCGGTTTGGAATAAACAACTACTCAACATTCAGTCACCTGAAGGCTAGCACCGTGGAACGATTAAATCAATCAATCAAAACCAGTATGTGGATGCAATTCAGTCTTCGCGGTTCATCCAAATGGATTGATATTATACCGAAGATAATTGCAGAGTATAATCGATGCAAGCACCATACAATAAACATGATACCTATTGATTTTCGTGATAATGGACTCATGGATACAGTATACTTCCGCATTAAAATGCTGGATCCTCGCAAACACAAGTTTAAAGTTGGTGACCTAGTACAGGTTTCAAAGTATAAGAGGCCTTTTGATGAATCGTACAAACCAAACTGGTCAACCGAGATTTTTTCAGTTTCTAAGGTGCAAGAAAAGGAATCCGAGAAAATATATCTTAAAGGACAGCAAAGGAGAAGAAATTGCCGGGGGTTTCTACACAGAAGAGTTCGGAACCACACGTATTTCTCGTAGAGTCATAAAATATCGAGGGATTGATGTGAATGATTTGGTATATAATAGAGTTCACAGACCGAAACCGGTGCAGTGGCATAACAAATATTGTGGGAACAGGAGGTATTCTAGACAAACCACCAGATACAACTACTGTGGATCTGGAATGAAGCTTCAGAAACGTCTGGCACGAGGTGATAAGGGGATTAATCTACTCGATGAAGCGAGTAAGAAGCACGACATTGCATACGCATCAAATAGTGATCGTTTCACCGCCGACCTAATTTTAGCGGATAAAGCAAAGGCGGTACGTAAGAGAAAAGATATTGGTTTAGGTCAGCACATTGCTGTATTTTTAGTTGACAAAACCATGTGCGGTAAAGCTAAGCTGGGTTTGGTTCTCAAGCAAACTGCACTAAAGACGATGAAGAAGATGACGAATAAGAAGGTTAACAACCGGAAAGCTAATGGCAGGCGGGGAAGTGTGAATCTGATTCTACCGATACCTCCTATATATGGCGGCCCTCACAGCGTTGGGCTCATTGGCGCTTGGTGCCGCAGTGAAGAACGCAAAGAATGCACAGGAACAGTTGGATGAAGCAAGATGACATAACCGCATGATTGAGGAAGCTGTAATTGCGAAATGAATGTACTTGAAACCCTACAAGAAAGGACTAGGCATCCACAAGAATGATAAAAAAAAGTCCTATAGCCGTCCTTCTAGCAGAGCACTCACGAATAGGGACCTGATAAAAATCTTTAAAAATGTTGGCATCCAAAGATTCTGTGGAGTATTTATGTGGAATACTCTACTATGTGGAAATCTACTGAATGTGAACCTGGATGCTGCAGGTGGACCTGGTACTCACTGGGTGGCGTACATAAAGAAGCACAGCAATGACGTCTACTACTTAGATTCATTCGGCGACTTGTAACCACCAGAGACTACAGCAGTACTTCACTAGTGGAAGACGTGTGTTCTACAATTTTCAACGTTATTAGGACTTTAACAAGTACCTATGTGGACATCTTTGCATCATTTTCCTCCTCCACATTTACAGGTGTATATAAGGATAAGCAATAAGCAGCGGGTATTCAGTTGTTGATTTTGAAAGACCAATCGTCGGTATTACATGCACATTATTGTCCATCTATTGATTTAAGCTATGGTAGGTGGTCTAATGCATTGATTGGACTGGAAACGTATAACTCTATCCCAAGTATCACAGAGGCTAACAATAAACATCTCGTAATTAATGGTGAAAAAACATTCTGGAAATAGAACCTGGCACATATGATATTGATGACTTAAATGAAGTTTTAAAACAGTCTGGAAAGGAATAGTTACGTGTGAATGAAAATACACTTAAAACTGAAGTAAAAACAGTGAATGCAGCGATGGACTTCAGTTATAAGGACACAATAGGACAACTACTGGGCTTCAAAAAGAGACAGATTTTAAAGGCTGATTTCACGAAATTCTACGTCTCTGATCAGATTGTGGATATACTAACGGTTACCATAACCCAAGTCGAGTGTAATATCGCAACCGGCTCTTGTCTGAATGATAATTTGAATTATTCACATCAGTTGCGTCAGGGTATAAATTTATTGAAAAAAAAAACCACCAATCTAATATATCAACCTGTGACAGTTGAGACAGTTGAGACATTGAACTATCTGGAGGTTCGCATTTTGGATCAAAATAATAAACTATTAGATTTTTGCGAGGAGGAGATTATCATATGACTGCATCTAAAGCGGGATGGGAGTGAAATATAAAGGAAGTACACACAAGCCACTAAATACCACTTCACAACAGAAGCACAAAGTGTTAACAGCTGCTAACTAAGAGTTCCTTAAATTAATTGGTCTGAAATCTCATGATGTCACTCAACATAACTCAATCTGAAGATTATGATGAGCGAGTTGTCCATCAAGAATACTTCGCTCATAAACCTTACACCTCGGCTACGTTTAGAAATAACAATGAGATACGAATACTCATTCAGCACCAGGATACTTTGATTCCAAGCGAGAGCTTCCTGTACCCTTAAGGGAAATTACAGAAGACTGATGGAACAACTGCAACTTCATCGCTTCCTATGAGAAACACCGTCGCCTAACTTTTTCAAGATATCCATTATGAGCACAACGGAGTTGAACTCGGCCACACAAGGAATCTTGGGATTACTTCGACCATTAAAACGAACATACCTGCATCAACGTCTGAACTGAATGGACTGCTGAACGCTGGATGGTTTGTGGATTAAGTTACTGACAACATTGAACACTTTAGTGCATGCATTCCACTCAAGATGCTGATGGGCTTCTTCGAGAACACGAAGAAAGTTATTATGCATATGAAACGAGCTCATTCTCGTATGTCCTGCAACAGACAAAAATGCGTACGAGTATGGTGCCACAGTCGAAGAGAGTAAATTTGTGTTGGTTAAAATAGAGTGGAGAATGCCGCATGTTTGTCTCGTATGAAGAGACTGAAATTCCTGCAGGTGCTGAATTCCGGTGCGATGTTTTCATTAGGTTTTAGATCATGGGATTTGTTTGAATATCCATTTTTTTAGGGACATGGGTTAGTCCAAAACCGCATTCTGCAGGGACAGCAATTTCTAGGACTGTGTATGGGGCGGAGGTGAGGGTGGTGGTGGGGATGGTTGGTGGTGTTAAGTAGTTCAAAATTAAATTTATATGCAAATTTAATATGGAATATTCAAATTGTTAATGCATAAACAGAGGATGTCGCAAATAATTTGATATGAAAATTAGGAATAAAAAATAACAGGGAGCGATGGTGGATGGCTTGGGGGAAGGAGGGGTTGGTAGTGGCCCAAGCACTGCAGTGTTCCCAATGAGACAAATGTTGGGATGACCGTGCTGCGACAATCAAACTGCTCCCAGGACACAGCATACAAATTAGGACGTGCTTAGTTACATAAGCAACTCATCTCGTCAAATTAACTTCAGCAATCTTTTCTTCTTCAATAATTTATAATTGTGTAAAGATTGGAGTTGTATTTATCACCTAGAATTCAGGCTAGGCCTTCGTTCTGTAGCAGGAAGGGAACACACTCAGTGAGAATACACTTTAATTGAATAAAAAAACTAAAAGATGATTTTTACGAAAATCTTGTATTATGCCCATAGGCTAAGATTACATACGATCTGCACTGGATCAAGTCTCAAGAACAACTTAACTAGAAACTACTTCGATAAAACTCAGTTCATTTTTCACAGCAATATACATAGAAACTCCATGTCCACATTGTCTCTTCTTACACTCTTATGTTTTGCTATGTTGCATGATGGCCTCTTCTTCAGCCACTATGACTGTCTTTGGATCACCTCACCTGCTCGCTCCCGCGTACCTGCCCACACGAGCGCATGGCACACAGTAAAATCCTTAAAATTCTACTTATATATGGTGAATCCACACATATTATGGTGTCTAGTCCCCTCTAAACAACATCTTATGGTGGGACAATCCCATAGTGTACAGCTAAATTATCTGTTACACTAAAAGACCCTCCCATCCTTAGCCATGAGATGTCAGATCACTTACAGCCTCTAATCTATTAATACATAGTTAAGTATTTATCCATAAACCTTATCCAGGTTCTTTACTCATACTTGTGTTACTATCATATACAATCATAATTCCTTTGTAAATTAATTTTCCAACATTTGTATATTTTTGACTCACATTAGCCACATGTGTTACATATTTTGTTTGTATAGTACTTCTTTACATTATATGTCTTTATAACATTACTATTGTACTATATATCAAGTACAAATTTCTCAACATGTGTACTCGTATAAGGGGAGGGGGGTGAAAGTGTGTTACTCAAACTAATTTTCCTATTTATATACATATATTCATTATATGAACGATGACACCTTATGAACATTCCCAAAACTAAACCACATTGCTCGTTTCTATACTAACTTGAATTATAGTCACAATCCGTGATGTCAATATTCCAAATGTAGTTTCAATAACTCTATGTGGTCTGGAAAAGCGTCAATTAAAGACTTTTTCCTCCTCACTTAGGTTTATACGACAATATGGCTTCAACAAATCTTTGAGAATTGCAAAAGCGTCGTTACCAATGAAAGAATGTTAATTATTTAATTTGAATTTGCAGTTCATTGAGGTTTAGGAATGTTTAAAGTGTTAATAAATGTTTCATAAAAGTATTTGTTTTGCTGAACACCTCTATCAGATACTCTTCTATATGTCTCCACATCACAATAGCCAAATTAACAATAGGTATTAACAACATCAATTAAGAACACATTATTTCGTTTTTTGTTGTTACAGAAAAACGAACCTCTTTCTTTCTTTCTTTCTTTCTTTCTTTCTTTCTTTTGGAGATACAGTCCTGATTTTACTGCCATTTGTTTTCAAAATCTCTTGCCCTTCTTAGCCATTGATACTTAGGTTTGGGAACTGCAATGAAACGAATTACAGTTAAATTTTAATGTGCGTTTTCATAATAAAAAAATTCCCACACAAGATGAATCTATACTTTGCAGTGGCGGTCAGTGGTACCTGTAGCCGGGTGTTGCCCCCCAAGTTTCGTTGTTAGGCTACATCAGTGATTCCTAAAGTGGTCTATATTGACCCCCAGGAGTCTATTCAAAGCTGCAATGGGTCCACGTCAGCGGAAAAATAATTTGGGGGACTATTTGTTGTACATGGTTCCACAATAGTGGTTCATATTTGGGAAAGTCGCAACCAAAATTCAGAATTTTTCTGACAGTGCTGAAGTTTGATCCTTTGTATTTCACTGTTCACTTCACTGCCTGAGAGAGAAAGTGGAAGAATTCTGTATTTTCGGTCTCTTGCTGCAGGCCCGTAATAATAATTTGTTTTTATCAATTATGACATATATATTCTAGCTCATAAAGCATTTTTTCACTCCACCCTTTTTCAGTTAAAGTTATCAAAACCAGTAGCATTATACAAGGCGCAAAAACACATTTGAACTTAGGAATTCGCAAAAAATTAATTCAGAAAAGGTAGGGGATCTACATAGGGCAGAAGTAGTTAGCAAGGTGTCTAAGAGACAAAAAAGTTTGGGAACCCCTGGTCTACATTTTTATATGAGGCACTTACAGGGGACAAAATTCTTTATCTCAGCCTCTGGCTTCTTGAAATTCGTTATGATATGAACATCCCTAGAATTCGTGCTGTAAAAAAGTCACAATTAAATTTTTCAAACACAGTTTACAATCCTGTGAAAAGTTAGATTTACAACAGTGACAAAAATAACTATGGCTGAGTGCATGCTACAATTTGTCAATCGTGTTGTAATGAGTTAATTCCTAGTCAAACTGAAATTTGTCATTTAAAGCACTGGAAATAATACACATATTATACATAATAACTTATAAGTACATTAATTCTTACCTGAAAATTTGCCTTCTTTTCTATTTATCAGCCACCCGCTGATTAAAGTCAGCAATCTCCATCACAAGATCTATATCAGTGGAAAGCAATGCCTAGGCTGACAATCTTTCCTGGAGCCTAGAGATGTATAAGAATGATTATATTCTTATCAAAGTTGAAAAGCACCTTTCTGCTTCGACTGATGTCATGGGAATTATGAAAATTAAGAACGCTGAACTACTAACAATGTTTTTGCTCAAATGCTTATATGTGCTACATTCTTTTCAAAGTTTAAAAGAACCTTCAACTGATGTCATGGGAATTATGAAAATTACCTTCAACAGTTTAGAGCTCTTGGTGAACATCTTCCCTAGGCTTTATAAACTCTGCTAGGCTAACAGCACCAGATAATGATCTAACTCTTGTAGTAGGCGACTTTTGAATAAAAAATATTATGACTATTGATATGTCAGTACTGCGTGGCAAAATGTCATACCCAAAAAGAAAGAGTGCTGGCGAAACATGCAGAGAAATGCCCTCTGTGGAGGGGTGCTACCTGGTGGAGCACTGGGAACTGCTTCTGGCCAGGGAGTTTGCAGCCAACCTGCAATCAATCCCCTATGACGTCACTGGCATACATGTTGCGAGGTGTCATGACGAGGCCTGGACTTGCCGCCACCAGCAGTTATAATGAGACAGGCTGGCAACCAGGGAGTTGCAGGAACAGTGTAAACCTCCTGAGCTGGTGACGAGTCCAGCTGTAGTTTTCAGCATGTTAAGGGGCAACCAAAAGTAGATCATTACAGTATATTTCATGGTATATGTTAGGCTTCCTAAAGGAAAAAATATTAAAAGGGGAAATACTTTTTTTACTGAGTTGTGCAACACTGCAACAGAGCAACACACCAGCACTAAGCTTTGAGGAACTCGTCTTTTCATAAAGTTTTATATACACAACTGCTTATGAAAAGAAATGAGAAACATAAGTTCATGTCAGTATCATTAATCATTCTACTGTTGCACTGTATCAGAACCTTATGCGCATAATGACTACAAATATATGAGGAATATTTTGCTAGCTAGCTGTATGTGTAAGTTTCCACTGAATCATAGTGGCACAAATCACTAAAATTCTTTTCTGTCCCTTTTCAGTTTGAGAGAGAAAATACAGAAAAAGACACAGCTGAAGATAAAGACTGTAATCCAGTTCCTCCACTGTCTCTACATACATCAACACCAAGATCCTGCAACTCAAGCACTGTTTGTAGGAAACTATATGTTTAATGGAGAACAAAACAAGTGAAATTATGTCTTTGGTGGGAAGTAAGCTAAATACAATGTAGCCACCAGACTAATTTGATACACTTGGCAAATGTTGGAAATCAATTAAGAACGCTGAACTACTAAAAAATGTTTTTTCTCACTTGGCTGAAGTTGATTCAATTTATAATGTGGAAATTCGAAGTTTGATGCAATATTTTAAAAATTTCCTGTAAGAATATTGTGCATCGTTCTATATCTTTGTAATACAGTCAAAGTTTTATTTTCAAACGTGTTTTGTTTCCTCTGAAATCTCTGGGGCATGTCTTACATGATTGAGGGATTATTTCACAAAGTAGTTTTATAAACACTAATTGTGCCATTCTCATGTAAAGCTACAATGAACAGTTATTTAATATTTGAAGCCTATGAAATGAGATTTTTTGTTTTACCTTAACTGTACTTTCGATAGAAAAGTTCTGCCCTCAAATGGACATAAATTTACGTAGTTTCTCAAGTAGTGTTAATACAGCTAATTATGTAATTTAGGAATATTGTATGAATGTTTGGTATACTTAAGATTAAATGCTTATTAAGAATTCATAATGATTAGAAAGTATCCTAATGTCTTTCTAGTTATAATAATTCTGACTAAATTCATTGTACCACTGCAACTATCAACAATTGATCTCGTTTTTATCTGTAGTACCATACCACTGTGATGTGGGTTGATCACGTAACTAATGAGGAAGTACTGAACAAAATTGGGGAGGAAAGTAATTTCTGGCATACCTTGACTAAAAGAAGGGATCCATTGATGGGACACATTCTTAGACATCAAGGAATCGTGAATTCAGCATTGGAAGGAAATGGCTGGGGTAAAATCCACAGAGGGAGACCATGAGATGAATACAGTAAGCAAATTCAAACGGATGTAGGTTTCCAATCTTATAAAGAGATGAAGAGGCTTGTTCAGGATAGAGTAAGATGGTGAATTGCATCAAACCAGTCTCCAGACTGAAGCCCTCAACAATGACAACAACCACCGAGAGGAGACAAAGAGGTTTTCTCAGGATAGAGTGAGTGGACAGCTGTCGCAAACCAGTCTGTGGACTGAAAACGACAACAACAACAACGACAACAACATACCACTAAATTTTCCAGGAAAAGTTATTCCAGTTTAGGGTTTCTCTTTTACATAACAGTAACTATTAATCCTGAAGTAGTTGTGTTACTTTCCACACTGCCAGTAGACACACGAAGTGACAGTCCACATGGCATTAAATAATTTTAGTAGCAAAACTCGACACAGTAATAGAGAATATGCAATTTACTGTGCCTGACTTGTAGCTTTCTCCGTCAATACCTCTGACACAGCTGTAAATTCTGTCCATTTCCACTGAAATATAAAGATTCCATGCACCCATTGCATTTCGTGCATATTTGTGTCTTAAACAGGAGCAACTGCACACACTGGTTACTACAGATTTAGAATTTGTTCAATACATTCATTCTCTTCCCTTTTTTAACTTTCATTACAAGCGACACTTTTATGCTCAAAATATAGATAATTTACTTCATTTGAAACAATTGTCATAGTACGAATAACGTTCTCTCCATATGTTAGCCCGCAGTAACCAACTTTCTGGTTCTCTCTGGCTCTGCGTGAAAAGCTGCAAAAAATTGTCTTGCATATGGCGCAATTCTTCTGCAGCCTTTCACATACATCCATTTGGCAGAAAAAAGCTGCAGATTAAATAAATATATAAGATAAACCTCAAAAGACTAACTAATACAAAACAACTTTGCAATAATAGGAGACACCTTGAGAATAAACTATAATATGGGAATAATGGCTTCCCAACTTCGCTAATTATTCGTAACGCCGATATCGCATAGGTCTGTCAGTCCATAGGTGTTGAGCATTCCATCACTGCTGCTCCAATCCACGTGAAATATTGGGGTAACATTCTACTTCTAATTACAGGAAGGTACTCAATTTACGTGATTTTTAGGTGCACAGAGATGAAAAAGAAAGAAAAAATACAATTGTACGGACTGTCAGTCTGCACGGTTAATTATCTTTTACAAACTATTCAATTTCCTACGAGGTTAAAGTCATACAAATAGCAGTTGAATGAAATAACCGTAGATACTAATATAGAACTTCACCCAATTCCACTTTTAGATGCAGCTGTCAGATTGATCAAATTGTAATGTCAGCTGATTGGCTATATAAAATAAATAAATCTGGCGCCAGAGAATGACTGGTAACTCAACTATTCATGTAATGATCTGAGCTACCAATTTGGGACACAGCAGAATTACCTATGTCTATTATGAGGTTTTTTTTGTGCTGTAGTTTTGAATCTTCATAACAGCACCTTACATTAGTATAGACCTACCCAGTTGTTCCATCTCATCATCTGTATTTATCTTTAGTTTTATAACTCTGTTGAATAACATAACCTCGAGCTTTGGTTTTGATGTGCAAAGCATGATGTGTCTGGGCGGATGAATGTTGAGGAATGCACTCACTGTGTCCTTCTACTTCAATATGACATAGCCAGCGGCTCCTGTCAAGCATTCTGAGGTTTGTTCAGGTACAAGCTCTTCATGCAGAGACGCAATTTTTTTCTTTCGTTTTTGTTATTAATTAAATAGAATTTACATTCAACGATATTTCAATATATTTACATATACAAGCGCTTTCTCTAAAAAGTGTTTGTTCTGTTTAGTGAACAAGCTGTGAAATATGGCTCAACGATTTGAAAAACATTGTCTTCTGATCTCCCTGCACATAAGCTACAGTCACACTGTAATAATTAATGTTGTAAATGTCATGCTGATTTAGATAATTTTGTATAAAGATTACGTACTAGAGTTCTGTGGCAACTGTGGTTTCTTGATGAGACTGGAATGCTTTGTTCTTTTTGCCACAGCTGTTATACACGTTCTTGCTTTTTGTATGCACTATTTAAGGGATACTTATGCAAATGCTCTAGTGTATTTCACGGAACTCCAGAGCTTTGTCTATAGTTTGTAGTCAATGTATGGAACTATTTGTATCATCATGTTATTTGCAACATTTACAATAATAGTGTGTCCACAGTTCAGAAGACCATGTTTACATCTCGATGAAACATATTTCACGACATGTTCATTAAATAGAACGAATACAATTTTAAGACAAAGCGCTTGCACATGTCAATACGTCGAAATATCGCAACATGTGTTAGAAAACTTTTGGGAATCAAAGTGAAAAATAACAGTATTGTCAGGAACAGGAAGCGAACTGTCGCCGCCCACACAGATCGTGACTAGTTTATCCACTGCACTTCATTGAGCACCTATCCGAAAGATCTCTGTTTCTCTTTACCAACAGTATCAGGGTTTAGCCGTCAATATGGCATTTCTTGTATCTAGTTTACAATGAATGGTCCTAAGAACGTGATTTTGGTACCTTCTCAGTCTGTCATTACTTTCAAATAGCATCACGTGAGTTACAAGGAGAATATCATGAAAATACGAAACGGAAGATAGAGTCTCTGCAGGATAGAACTTAGACCTGAAAAAAACCTCGAAACGTTTGACAAGAGCAGCCGGCCACATCATTATGACGTCACTTCCTTGGCTCGTTTGGGTGCACATAGGCTCTCCCTGATGGTAAGGCCGGTATTACCACAGTATAACATACAGTCACAACACTAACTGCTGTGAAAGTTGTTACCAAATGCCAGTTGCATTGACACCATCGCTCCTAATCGTGGGATAGCTGCTGAAGGTGTGATGATTTTTTTATAATTATTTTTGTACGTAATTAACAAAACAGTTTCTATTATTTTTGTGTTACAAGAATTATTAACATATCGAGAGACATACATCATCGGAAAATTAATGTAAAAACAGCAGAATTTCACTGATTCAATGGTATGAAGAACAACTTTAGATCAACAAATACTTATGAATATATGTATATTTGCAGCTTATTCCGCAGAAAGTAAGTAGAATATAAATATAAGAGAAACATAAATTTATATTATGGTCTTTCTTTGGTATAAGAGCCTGTGCACATTTTTACAGTTCACTCATCTTTCTTATACGTGGATATGCTTATGAGAGTAATTACTTTAGCTTTAAGGAACAATGTTTTGAAGATTCATGCTGTTTGTGGTTCAGCTGTAGCAACATCCATGTAATTGGTTTCTTCTTTGTTGGGAAACAGTTTGATTGTTTTTGCCATTTTATCGCCACGTATGTGACGTTATTCCTTTAGCTAAAGTTGTGGTTGCTGATTTGGTACATTAAATACTGTACTCATTACATTCTATATACGTTTCCTAAGTTCTACCCTCACTGATTTTAACGGAATCGTGAAGAAACCTTAACATTCCTAAGCAACGTCTTTCTGCAAAAGGACAGTTTTCTGGTGTTTCCAAGCCATTTTTAATTTTGATAGAAAATGAAATTGTTCAGTAAAAACCTGTAGGTTACAAGATAATTGAAAATAAAGTGTACTGTAATGTACCATTTCATGCCTTGTCAAGGATCTTAAGAAACCTAAGAAGGATAAATGTGTAGCCATTAAAAGGTTATTACCTATTTTACTGGACTACAGGCGTTCCCTAATGTAAAAAGGCATGTTAAAATCAATATTAACGATACTATTCACACTCATGCAATATCATATTCCGAAATGTAGTTCGCTGGCAGCATTGAGCGCTGATGTCGTAGTGTATAATAAAAATCAGTGGGAGTGTAGATTGTGGTATCAAACTACTGGCCAAAGAATTAGGCGAAAAAATTGGATGAAATATTGTTTCAATTCTTTGACAAAGATATTGGATGAAACGCTAAGTGAGATTTTGCATTATCATCCTATATTTTCTCATAGTTGCTTCAAAACGGCGGTATTATACTCAGCTGTTGCTTATAGGCTACTACAGTTGCATTGTGTCTGCATTTAGAAGAGGAAGTAAAAAAAGAAAGGAAAAGTCCTTGGATGAACCTTGGGTGCACGATGAGCTAAATAAATATTCTATAAAATATGTTACAGGAATGCGGGGATTTTCCTTTTTATATCATTGGCGTACAACCAATCTGTAATTCACTTATAATAATTTACAGCTCTGCTTTAATCACAATGTGCAATAGAGGAACACAAAAGGCAGATGCAAACAGTGTATATGAAAGAGATTGTAAGTTGATAAAGTAAGTTTCTTTAACGTTTTAAATGGAAAATGTCAGCACTGACAAAGGGGAAAATCTAAGTTGTTTATGACGTTATTAACAATGTAAGGGGAAAAACAAAGCTAATAAAGTAAATAGACTTTATTTATTCCTTCACAAAAATTGTCTGATATGACTTAACCACCCGAATTTTCATTGTAACGCTGGAATTTCAACATTCTCGACAGCAAACAACCCATCCATGGAGTAAATACACTCGTGCAAAAAGCTTCTTCGATTTCTAGCTCAGATCTTCTACATGGGGGATCATTCACCAATTAGCCAGCTTTCGTATAGAGTGTCGCAAGCTGAAAGACAGATAATTTGGGAAGAAGTGCATATGTTGCACGATGACATTATTCAACCATTAAGAGTCCTTGCTCGTCTTCAGTGATGCTTGTGAAGAAGAAAGATGGCGTTCCTGTGTTGACTATCGACGGCTGTACGAAATCACAAGGAAAGATGTCTACCCATTGCCACCCATTGAGTACACTGTTCTCGACTGGTTCAACTTTTTCATGACATATTCCTTTAGGAATGAGTTGCGACTGCTTGTGAAAATTAGTGATCTAAAGCTGTCCTCGACCACCTGTAATGCTTATGATAGACGCTGGTAGGTAGATTTCCTTCATTATACTGGTTAGCTTTTTACGAGCGACAAGCACAAATAGTATACCCCTTGTACTCTGATTCTTGTCCATGTAGGCGATGGCTCTTACGCTGTCTAATCAGGGCCATGGTGATGCAGATGTTTTGCATGATACCCGGCGCTTCCACAAAAAAGTGTCATGTTTAAAACTGCAGGTGGTCGGGAATTCGAAGACTGGTCGTTAATAGAGCTTTACACTTACAACAGGTATATTCCTAACACATGTGTACACTCAGAACAGACTGTCACCTGATTGGAATACTCTACTATTTATACATAGGAAGATTTTTCTGGAACTTACACATACATCAATCAAAGAAGCACATAGATCAATCTAGAAATGTAAATACAAATAAAATAAATTTTGTTCAAAGACGTTTCGGGCGTGCGGCCGCATAAAGTTTTCTTCTTCTAATATTTCGGCTGAGAAACGTTCAGCCATGTTCAGAGACGAGTCGAAGACTGACGCTCCAGCACACGCTTAGTGCTTATATACGCGCGGGCCGCGCTACTGCGCATGCGGCCACAGATACAACAAGGCGCCAAAGACGTTACTCGGCGGCAAGGAAGTACACGTATATGTAAATTATGTCTGTGGCTGCATGGTCGAGTACTGCGGAGATATCGATGTATTATTATCTATGCTGTGGTGGCGTGTTTGTAAATTTATTAAAGAAAGTGCCGGATTCCATGATTTATCTAAAGTGAAGCCACTGTCCCTGTTAATCAAATTCGTCGCCAAGCGAATTTCTATTGCTTCTTTCACTACTGAGTCCCAGAAAGATGAAGTGGAAGCTAAAATTTTGACGTTTTCGTACGTCATGGAGTTTCCAGTATCAATACAGTGCTCTGCCACTGCCGATTTATTTGGTTGTAAAAGACGGGTATATCTCTGGTGTTCCGTGCATCTTTCCTGCACTGTACGTGTCGTCTGTCCTATGTACGAAAGGCCACATTCACATGGGATCTTGTAAACCCCGGCCTTCCGGAGCTCCAAATCATCCTTGTTAGAACCCAAAAGTGCTGCTGTCTTTGGTAGGGGTCGAAAAATTACTTTAACATCGTGTTTGTTCATAATCCGTCCGATTTTCGACGACAGGCTCCCAACATATGGCAGAAAAGCCATAGATTTAAAACTTTTTGAATCATCTTCCATATTCTTTGCACTTACCGTTGGATTTGTACGTAGTGCCTTATGTATCTGTTGTGGAGAGTACCCGTTTGCTTCAAAGGCACTCTTCAGCTGTACAAGCTCGTCCTGCAGACTGCTCTTATCAGCAATGACGTGTGCTCTATGGACCAGTGTTCTAAGAACACTCATCGTCTGGGATGGATGATGACAGCTATTTGCATGTAAGTATAAATCAGTATGCGTAGGTTTCCTATATACTGAATGTCCTAAGGTGCCATAAGGTTCTTAGAACACTGGTCCATAGAGCACTGTGACTTTTTACATCACAGATTTTAACTCATAGCCTCACTTTCACTGCAGGGTATTGGGCAAAACGAATTGGCGTGAAAGACAGTGTGAATTGGCCTTGTTGCATATTATACAACGCCCCATCTGATTTATAAATTCCTATCAATTTTGTTGTTGCTGGAACACACTACACAGACTTTCTACTAGTAGCCATGTTTATGACTACGAACGCTATGCCAAACCTTACCCTCCTAATAATATTATTGGAGGTAAGGGTCAAAAAGCTGTAGTGGCAAGGAGGCTGTATTACTACTAGCACTCCATGAGGTCACATTTCACACTGCAGGAAACAAAATACGAGCGATTTCTTTGATCAAATCTAAGACAAGGCTTGAGATTTGATCATATTGCATAACTTTCCCATTACGCTATGTCCATTATTTTTGTCCAATAATTTGATAGTGTAATACCGGGCTAACCTCTCATGGAGATAAAATGAGGCGAGATATTACTACAGGCGTCTGCTGTACTGGTGTTTGAAGCCAGGTGGCAGTCATGTTCGTTTGTTCAAAGGACTCACAGGCCCAAATGGATGCGATTACCTTCAACTTATTAGTGCTGTCCAACAATTAATACAAATATAAATAACACACACAGGTATTATCAATTACAAATCATCAGTAACTACACACAGCAGCTCAGCAGAAAACTGTTTTGAACAAACTGTAATGGCAAAGCTAGGTTTAGTTAGCTTCAAGCATGGCATCAAGTTTGTGATGTCATGCCCTCTCCCCTCTCTCTTGTTACCTTCAAGTAACCTCTATTGGTATTGGCTGATTCGAAGATGCAGTTGCCGCGTTGGAGTAGCCGAGCGGTATAAAGCGTCTCCTCCCTGGGGTATGGATGCGTGTGTGTTTGTTCTTTAGGTTAGTTTACCTAGGTTTGAGTAGTTTGTAAGCTATGGACTGATGACCACGCAGTTTGGTCCGGTAGACTTACAAACATTTGAACATTTTTGAATTTTGAAGATGCAGTTAATATCTTTGGAATGGAATGAATTTTACTTCGAGGAAATAAGCATTCGTCTATATAGCATCTCTAGCAGTTGCTAAAATGTAGCGTTCCTGGCGTCTGGATGCAGAACTACACTAGGAAAAACAATTAGGTTATCGCTTGAGATGTCTAGGTTTTGAAGTATTGTCATTGGCAGAATGAACTAAAATGGTTTGAAGTATTTTTGTCAGTTCTACGGAGTGGGCACAACAATATTACAGCTAACGACACAGTGGTAATAGGAGAAACTTGCTGCTGAGGGGAGAGCTGTTGACTGGTGTTTAGCAAACGTTTGACTCAAGCAGTTGGGTTCAGATAGTGTAACGAGCAGTTAGTGCAAAGCAACATACCCAAAGCTATGGAATGAAGAGCCATAGGAAGGTTGGAAGTGGAACAGACACAGTAGGAAGTGTATCCAACTATTGGAATGTACCAAAGTATCTGGTTGCTATTTAACACAATAGGAATCGTTAAAAGAAGGCAAGGCTAAGGTCATCCATGGGTAACATCAGCAAGAGATTACCATTATCTCCGGTTAAAAGCCCTTCGAGGCCGGAGGCTGAATGCAACTCAGCTGCAAATGCACCCTCCAGGCATCAATAGGACCCACAATATCAACACAAACAGCTCGAAATCTCCTTCGGGACTGTGACTTCTATACACAGTGGCCTATGGTGTGAGTACCACTAAAACCACGACACCGATTAGGAGGAACATTGATTTGATTCATATCGAATGGCGCTGGGTTCTGATCGCAGTTGAGTCAAGATTTTGTGTCTAGCCTGACAATAATCGTACCCTTATCTAGAGAGAATGTACAGTAAATACCACCATATCATGGTAGTGGACAAATGGTGTGAATAGGAGTCAGAATTGGCGGACGTACGGTCCTCTATATTGTTCTGCATGGAGCTTTGACCGCTCAGAGGTAAAGAGACGTGATCATTTAACCTTTCGTTGTCCCCTACACTGGTGCCTTAGAAGATGGGTTCTTTCTGGTGGACGATAATGTTTGTTCCCACAGAGCTGCAATGGAGAACAACATGCTTTAAGCTGAGGGAATTGAATGAATGTAATGGCTAACTTTTCCACAGGACTTAAACCCAATTGAGCATATCTGAGATGCATTTGGCAGATGCATTGCAGCCAGACCGGCACCTACCACAATGCATGCAGAACTGGATACTCCACTTATGAAAATAACCAAAAATCCCTCAAGAGCTGATTAATAACGTCATAATGTCCACGCTACGCAGGTGTACAACTGTACTGGCCAACCGAAGTGATTACACACCATGTTAGAGGGCAGTGAGAATGACTTTTTCACAATTATGATAGCCCCATGATGCCTCACTTAAACTAAACACCATGTAAACCTCAAGTTAAGTGTTGACACAACGAAATATCGTACTCTATCACACACAAATTACAATTATAGCCAATATTTGAATAAAATACGTCACCATATGATATTGAATACAATATCTCACTTGATCCCATAATTGTTTTGAGCAGTGTATGATTGACAACCGCGATTCACTTAAGGCCATACACATTTGCGATCTTGTCACGTCATGTTCCATCAGAAAATTACACAATACATTTCTAATTACGGCTTTTACACTGTCCCTCATCAGACCGTCAAGTTGCATGAAGCTTTATTGGGAAGAAAGTTTTGATGGAACGATTGTCTGCTAACATCAGACATTAACCTATTTTCTTCACGCTCACTCATGTTCTAGCAGGCGATTACACGAATAATACACAACTTTCTCTTATTATTATACTTTGTTTTAGCGGTAAACTGCAAATGTTTTTTAAAATTGAGTTTCCATCTAAAAGCAATGTCAGATATCTTGAATGGTAAAATGGTTTATGTTTTACAATATTATAACAGAAAAGACTGAAGCAAACAGTAGATATAAATATGATTGTAGATTGATGAAACCGTTTCAAAAAAGTAGATAGTAAGAGAAAACTTCTGTTTCCACACAATAGCCATGGAAGAGGCGTGGACCAGATTTTGCAGGATACATTAGGTAACAGGTACCAAACCACTTCAAGCCCAGTGCAGGTCTTAGGCAGGTACAGGATATAGGTTCCTTGTGCTAGGGTTTACAAAACAGGATTATGTTGTGGCTGTGGATGGAGTGGGAAACAGCACTAATATGGATCAGGGCTACATTATTGAGTGTGACCTGGTTAAAATAGCTCCTGAACGACCCAGACAAACGTTGGGCTGGTGCCTCCTTTTGTGCAGTATGATCGACCCCAACTGAACCACTCTGTCAGGAGTGTCAATATATCAGCTGCTCAGGGTGGCTAGTCTGTCAGACATGGGTTTGGTTAGTGTTGATTTTATTGGTAGGTGGGATTTCACTAGGCTTGGCCTGCATCTCGATAGGAAAGGAAGGGGAAAACTGACTGGGTTGATAGTGAACTCATTAAGCTGGGGACTCACCTCCAGAAACTTCCCCCATGTTTTAGTTTAGTTCTGTGCTATATCTTGTGATGATAACAATAAAGTTCAGTTCAGAAGTAAATATGGTACTTATTAGGGAATTTAATCATCTAAATCCCATAGTGGCGACCCCTAGTGTTCTTTTTTCTGTTTCTTCGTCCGTTTGAATTGAAATTTGGGACTTTCGTGTCGGTTTTTCACAAAATACGATGTGCCATCAGCCAGTGGGCAATGATCACAATGACTTCGCTGGTGCAGCCGCCGCCCGGATTTCATTTTGGACCCTGTCTTGTTTCATGAGTGCCTAATCTGCTTCATCTTTGTCTCCTTATAACAGTTTTTGGAGGACATTTTCTTCACGCCATGTTCCACAAATGTTATTAGGAATTGTATTGACTCTTGGCTTTGTTACCCCCAGTGTGCTTTCTGCTGTTTCACCTTTTTACAGTTCCAATGGACAACCAAACGTTCTACCATATGCTTCTAATTTTCCAAATGTGAACATTCAAGACCCTCGATATTTGAACAATAGACCTTCAACTACCCTGCCACAAATTGTGGGGTATCACTCCAATGGCCAACAAATGCTGATCAGTTGCCATAACAGAATTTTATTCTACCCTCGGGGCACAGTGACTTTGCTAAAAGTGTAGTTTCAGCTTCTCTTTCGAATTACTCTTTCAGTTTGGATGAGTTTTCTCGCGCTTCGCACACTCCTATTTCTACACAGGCAACGAACATTCTAGACAATGCTGTTGCTTAAAGGTTTGCACAACTGTCTTTCCCGAGTGTGAACAATGATAGAGTTGTTGTTTCAATCGACCACCACTGTGACGTTGCATTTTCAAATCCTTTATCCGGTGACAGTGTTTTTCATGTGTAGCTGTGTGCCATGTTATGAAACGTGTCTTCCATGCCACGACCACAGCAATCGTTTTCGCACACCCTCATGGTTGACCAAAGTGGGCACATGAGGCTGGTTCCGTTCATACAACTGCCTGTGTTTTCAGCACAACTTGGTGCGTCGGTCTACCACAACGTCTCATCACACCATGTTTCTGTTTCCTGTCCCACTGTAGACATCTGCTGTGGCACATGCACTTCAAGCCTCACCACAAGTGTGCAGTGATTCCACTATCATTGAGATTTAAGTTGAGACATCTGATCCACCACCTGATCTGCTACCTAAACTGCCACCATTCTCTCTTGATGTGCTGATCACTTAGTTTGCATTGGTGGAACAAATCATTGGTCACTACTCAATGGATGATGCGGCATCATCCACCTCCATGAGCATGTCGACCTCATCTGTGACTTAGTCACATCACCTCTGACAGCTGAGTGCTATGTCATCACCAAGTGCTCCATCCTTGAGCTAGTCACTGCACTCCAGACAAGACCACCATATACATCACTCACAATGACCACTTTTGTGACTAGAAGTCTTCGCAGCTGTGGCGCTGTCTCCGACTGCTTGTCAACGAACACGACATGCCTGACTCAACTCTCATGGCAGTCTAGTCCAACACGCTTACTCTCACTGTCTAAACCATGTTCACTTACAAAAGCCTCCAATGTAGATGACACAACAAGTCACCTGGCTCGGCTCGCCACCCACATATGGCCCATGCTCCAGCTTCCCCACCTCCTTCTTCACTGGCGATGGAGCTGCTGGTCGACAGCTCTGATGACTCAGATGATGGCCCTCAACCACTGATTCACTTTCCGCAAGAGGAGGGCCCTCACTATCCATACTGCTACTTCTACATCCGATTTAGTGACGCTACCAAGAAGTGGCACCCTCCCTATCATAACCCAAATGCATATCGCAGGAGGGCTTTAGACGCCATCAACTATGCTGACAAGGACAGGCGCTCACTCATGCTTCACTCAGTTCGTGACGCTTCGCCCACTGGTGGTAGCTGATATATATACAGAACTCAGTCTCAGGTCCACACTTCCTTGTGGACACTGCTGCGGATGTGTCGCTCCTTCCCACATCCATGCCACAGGCTGGCTCTGCCCACATCACACCCTGCTTCGATATGTCTGTGCCACTCAGCTGACATGCTCCAGTTCGACGACCTCCGTTATTCATCTGTCACCAAACTGCAAGCGCAGGTGGAATTTTCTAGTAGGCAATATTTCCGCACCTGTTGTGGGCATCCATTTTTTACTGACCACAAACTGTCACCGGATGCAGTGTACTGTTTGGTGTTTCATCAGCCCACTGATATGCATTTTTCGTGTACTCTGTCGAGGTCTGGCTCTTCTAACTCGTCCACACATGTGAAACTAATTCGCCAGTGCATTGACATGGTTGGCCAAATTCATCATCTCATGTGCAGATGATTTACAGAACATATTTAAGTGCTTCACCTAGTCATTAAAGGGTTGAAATCGCTCCCTGTCTGGCCAACACAGATTCTCAACTTGCCTGTGTTATACGCGATCAAGATGCTTCATAAGAATTCGTTGGATAATCGCAGTCAGGCTAGTATTTCTTGTGCTCCCCCCGTGTTATCAGTGACGTCACACCAGTCCACTAGGTTAGTAATGCATGTGACTACTCTCAGTTCTTGCACAGATCCTACGCAGACGCTTGTAAACAAAACTTGGTTCCACGCCAACGCTGTTTTTGAACGCTAAAGTAGCGTTCCGTTCCTCTCTCGCGTCTTCCTCTCTCACTGCTAGTACTCCATTCCCGCCCGCGTGGCGATCTTCTCGTGTTTCGCGCCCGGCAGCTCTCCTGGTCAGTCCTGTGCTCTTCATTATTCCACCTTTGCATGCTGCCACGCTGCCACTACCACTACGAACTACGTGGACGTTACTCACTAAGCTCAAAATGTTCAAATGTTTGTAAATCTATCGGATCAATCAGTCTGTAGCTTACAAGCTATTTAAACTAAGGTAAACTAATCTAAGGACAACACACACACACACACACACACACACATACACACACACACCAGGGAGGCGCTTTAGACCGCTTGGCTACACCACCACGGCAGACACACTAAGCCCCCACTATTCTGTAAGCGGCCGACTGCGTACAGAGGACAAATTGCTGAGCGTCTCGGCGGCCATTGTGGTGGCAGAATTCCGCACGAACTTTAAATGTGCATAAGAATCTTCTGTTTAGCGTGTGTATTCATTCGAGTTAAGTCTCGAAAACTATGTCTCATTTAAATAAATAACTACAAAACTCTATGAATATGCAGCAACTATGGTTATGTGTAAATTTATTACAGATACGGTATAGAAATCGGCCATCAGCGTTTCTTCTTCCTGACTAAAACTAATTATAGCATTAAGTTTTTTATCGTTCTAAATGCAGCATATAACGGAATTTATTATTCTACAATGGTGAAACTTTTGTACAGACATTAAATTCAAAAGAGTTTCACAACACTTACGTCTTTGCTTGAGTGCCTGCTGAATTCTCCTAAGTTTACATATTTTATAGCATACAAAAATGAAACAAGGCTGCCTGAAACAGCTAATGTTAATAATCGACTGTGAAAATCATATATCCCATCAGATACATAACGGTTAAATAGCGTCTTATCTTTTGAATACAGCAACCAGCCACTACCAATTTCTTTTAAGAACAAAATGTATGTCCTAACTTTTTTAAGCTAAAAATACGTAACATTAGCATTAGGGTATCTAGCACGAATATTAGCATATTAATGCTGTAAGCCAAATACCTTACAGTAGCTTGAACTGCTCAAAATTCAGCAACTATCGTCATAGGGTTCAACTTCACAATATGCATCCAGCATGGCTATATGTCATTCATATTTGGAACTATACACAGATCTGCAAACCCCTTTCAGATGTTATACCTACATATAAAGCAGATATTCTTTAAATTCTGTGTTGCTAATATTAATTTCATAAACAAAATATCGAATTGCAGTGAGGCAACTGATCTCATGCCACCAATAGTTATTTTACACAATCATAAAATGACCACCCCCATGAACCACAGACATTGCCGAGGTGGGGTGGCTTGCGTGCCTCAACAATACAGATAGCCGTACCATAGGTGCAACCACAGTGGAGGGGTATATATGGAGAGGCCAGACAAACGTGTGGTTCCTGAAGAGGGGCAGCAGCCTTTTCAGTAGTTACAGGGGCAGCAGTCTGGATGATTGACTGAGCTGGCCTTGTAACATCAGCTAACATGGCTTTGTCATGCAGCTACTGTGAACGGCTGAAAGCAAGGGGAAACTACAGTCGTTACTTCTCACGAGGACATGCAGCTCTACTGTATGACTATATGATGATGGCGTCTTCTTGGGTAAAATATTCCGGATGTAAAATAGTCCCCCATTCGGATCTCCGGGCGGGGACTACTCAGGAGGATGTGATCATCAAGAAAAACAAAACAGGCATTCTATGGGTCGGAGCGTGGAATGTTCTAACCCTTAATCGTGTAGGTAAGGTAGAAAATTTGAAAAGAGAAATGGATAGGTTAAAATTAGATATGGTAGGGATTACTGAAGTTCGGTGGCAGGATGAACAGGATTACTGGTCAGGTGAGTATAGGGTTATCAATACAAAATCAGTTGGTGGTAACGCAGGAGTAGGTCTGATTATGAACAATAAAATAGGAATGGGGGTAAGTTACTATGAACAGCATAGTGATCGCATTATCGTAGTAAAGATAGACATGTAGCCAATACCGACCACAGTAGTGCTAGTTTATACACCAACTAGCACGGCCGATGATGAGATATCGAAAAAATTTATGAAGAGATAAAAGAAATCATTGAGAAAGTTAAGGGAGACGAAAACTCGATTGTGATGGGGACTGGAATTCGGTAGTAGGAAAGGGAAGAGAAGGAAATGTAGTAAGTGAATATGGATTGGGAAAAAGGAATGAAAGAGGAGATCGCATGGTAGAATTTTGCGCAGAGCACAATTTAATTATCACCAACACTTGGTTTAACCATCATGAAAGGAGGCCGTATACGTGGAAGAGACCAGGAGACACTGAAAGGTACCAGATTGACTTTATAATGGTAAGGAATAGTTTTAGAAACCAAGTTCTAAACTGTAAGACATATCCAGGGGCAGATATAGACTCTGAACATAACTTACTGGTTATGAACTGCAGATTAAAACTTAAGAGATCGCAGAAAGGTAGAAAAGTTAGGAGATGGCCCCTGGACAAATTGAAGGAACCAGAGGTGGTTGACAGTTTCAGATGGAGCATTAGGCAAGGATTGGCTGAAATGGGGGAAAGTGATACAGTGGAAGAAGAATGGGTAGCTATGAGAGACAGGCTAGTGAAGGCTGCAGAGGACCATATAGGCAAAAGGACAAGGCCTAACAGAAATCCGTGGATAACACAGGATATACTGAACTTAATTGATGAGAGGAGAAAATATAAAAATTCAGCAAGTGAAACAGGAAAATGGGAGTGCAGATGTCTGAAAAATGAGATTGATAGGAAGTGCAAACTGGCTAAGCAGGAGTGACTAGAGGACAAATGCAGAACCGTAAAAAGTATGCATAACTAGGGTAAAGATAGATACCGCCTACAGGAAAATAAAAGAGATATTTGGAGACAATAAAAGCAGCTGTATGAATATCAAGAACTCAGATGGAAAACCAGTACTAAGCAAAGAGGGGAAGGCTGAACTGTGGAAGGAATATATAGAGGGCCTATACAAAGGAAATAAACTTGAAGGCAGTATTCTAGAAATGGAAGACAAAGTGGAGGAAGATATGATACTGTGAGAAGAATTTGACAGAGCGCTGAAGGACTCGAGTCGGAACAAGGCCCCTGGAGTAGATGATATATCGTCAGAACTATCAGTTTAATAAGTCATGGGTGCAAAATACTAACACGAATTATTTACAGACGAATGGAAAAACTTGTGGAATCCGACCTCGGGGAAGATCAGTTTGGATTTAGGAGAACTGTAGGAACACGAGAGGCAATACTCACATTACGACTTATCTTAGAAGATAGGCTAAGGAAAGGGAAACCTACGTTTTTAGCATTTGTCGATATGGAGAAAGCCTTTGACAATGTCGACTGGAATACACTCTTCCAAATTCTGAAGGTATCAAGGGTAAAATATAGGGAGCGAAGAGTTATATTCAACCTATACAAAAACCAGACAGCGGTTATTAGAGTTGAAGAGCAAGAAAGGGACGCAGAGGTTGGGAAGGGAGTAAGACAGGGTTGTAGCCTTTCCCCAATGTTATTGAATCTGTACATCGAGCAGGCAGTGAAGTAATGGAAGGAGAAATTTGGAGAGGGCATTAAAGTGCAGGGAGAAGAAATAAAAACATTGCGGTTTGCTGATGACATAGTAATTCTATCACAGACCTCAAAAGATCTAGAAGAGCAATTGAATGGAATGGACAGTGTATTGAAAGGAAGATATAAGATGAACATTAACAAGAGTAAAACAAAGGTAATGGAATGTAATGTCAGAAAATCAGGTGATGCTGAAGAAACTAAATTAGGTCATGAGACAATAAAAGTAGTAGATGAATTTTGTTATTTGGGTAGCAAGATAACTTCTGATGGCCGAAATAAAGTAGACATAAAATGCAGAATGGCTATAGGAAGAAAAGCGTTTCTAAAGAATCGAAACTTGTTAACATCCAATATTAATTGAAATGTTAGGAAGTCCTTTCTGAAAGCATTTGTCTGGAGTGTAGCATTGTATGGGAGTGAAACGTGGACGATAAGGAGTTCAGATAAAAAGATGATAGAAGATTTTGAAATCTGGTGCTACAGACGAACGATGAAAATTAGATGGGTAGATCTCGTAACTAATGAGGAGGTGCTTAACCAAATCGGGGAGAAAGGGAGTTTCTGGCATATACTGACTAGGAGAAGGGATAGATTGGTTGGACACATTCTGAGACATCAAGGAATTGTCAATTTAGCATTAGAAGGAGGCGTGTGGGGTAAAAATCGTAGAGGGAGACCGAGGGACGAATATAGTAAGAGGATTCAAATGGATGTAGGTTGCCGAACGTATTCTCAGATGAAGAGACTTGCACAGGACAGGGTAGCGTGGAGAGTTGCATCAAACCAGTCTGCGGACTGAAGACCAGAACAACATCAACATAAAACGAAACTTTTTTAACTTCCTGATCGTCAGTACTACCAAAGGTAGCTCGTTTTTAAGAGCTACCAGTATTGTGAAACGCTGTTATTCATTTAATTCAGTCCTATATTGTCTTGACTAACAGCCTGTTGAGCAAGAGTAACTATCTCTGAACATAAGTAGTAGGGCTACTTGTATTCCTGAGAAATATGAGTGGTAAGACAGTATCCGTTCTTTTTATTCCTTCCATAAATCGATTTATGCAGTCAAACGCTGAGCAGCTCTTCACCATCGTGATTCATGTACTCTGCAATAGTAAAGCAATTTGGACCTGACTACCAACTGTGTTTACAGGGTGGTCGGTTGATAGTGACCAGGCCAAATATCTCACAAAATAAGCATCAAACGAAAAAAACTACAAGGAACAAATCTTTTCTGGCTTGAAGGGGGCGCTATGGTTGGCTCGGTAGATGGTGCTATGGTTGGCCCACTAGATGGCGCTGCCATAGGTCAAACGGATATCAACTTCATTTTTTAAATAGTTACCCCTATTTTTATTACATATTCGTCTAATACTTAAATAAATATGAATGTTTTATTTGGAACACTTTTGTCACTTTGTGACAGATGGCGCTGTAATATTCACAAACATATTTCTCATAATTTTAGACAAACAGTGGTAATGGGTAGGTTTTTTTAAATTAAAACACAGAATGTAGGTACGTTTGAACATTATTTCGGTTGTTCCAATGGGATACATGTACTTTTGCGAAATTATCATACATTATGAGAACGCATGCTGTTACTGTGTGATTACCTGTAATTACCTCATGATTTCTATGAATGCTCAAACTGATATCCTTCAAATTCAATGCATTTGGCAATACACGTGACGAAATTCCTTTTAACAGCGAGTAGTTGCCTTCAGTAAAGTTCTCATATGTATTGACAATCCGCTGATACATGTTTTCAGGCGTTGTCAGTGAATCACGATAACAAATATCCTTCAATTTTCCCCACAGAAAGAAATCCGGGGATGTAAGATCCAGTGAATTTACGGCCCATGGTTGGTGCTTCTATGATCAATCAACCTGTCATTAAATATTCCATTTAAGACCGCTTCAACAGCACGCAAGCCATATACCGGACATCCATCATGTTGAAGTACATCGCCATTCTGTCCTGCAGTGAAATATATTGTAGTAAAATCGGTAGAACATTACGTAAGAAATCAGCATACATTGCACAATTTAGATTGCTATCGGTAAAATAGGGACCAGTTATCCTTCCTCCCATAATGCTGCACCAGACATTAAACCGCAAAGGTCGCTGATGTTCCACTTGTCGCAGCCATCGTGGTATTTCCGTTGTCCAATAGTGCATATTATGGCGGTTACGATACCTCTGTTTGTAACTGACGCTTCGTCACTAAACAGAACGCGCGAATAAAATCTGTTAACGTCCCGTAATTTATTTTGTGCCCAGTGGCAAAACTGTACACGACGTTCAAAGTCTTCGCCATGCAAATCCTGGTGCATAGAAGTGTGTTATGGCTGAAATTAATGTTGATGTAGTATTCTCAACAGCGACGTTTTTGAGATTCCCGATTCTCGCTCAGTTATTCTGCTACTGATGTGCGGATTAGCCGCAACTGCAGCTAAAACACTTACTTGGGCATCATCATTTGTTGCAGGTCGTGGTTGATGTTTCACTTGTGGCTGAACACTTCCTGTCTCTTTAAATAATGTAACTATCTAACGAAAGGTCCGGACACTTGGATAATGTCATCCAGCATAACAATCAACATACATAGCAAAGGCTGGTTGGGCATTTTGATTCCAACAGCCATACATAATTATCATATCGACCTTTTCTGCAATTAGTAAATGGTCCATTTTAACATGAGTAATGTATCTCGAAGCAAAAAATGTTACGTGATACCACGTACTTATAAGTTTGTAACTATTACAGCGCCATCTATCACAAAGCAACAAAAGTGTTCCAAATAAAACATTCATATTTATTTAGATACTAGACGAATATGTAATAAAAATGCAGGTACCTATTTAAAAAAGTGCAGTTAATATCCGTTTGACCTATGGCAGCGCCATCTAGCGGGCCAACCATAGCGCTATCTGTTTTCCCCGTTCAAACTAGAAAAGTTTTGTTCTTTGTAAGTTTTTCATGTCATGCTTATTTCGTGAGATATTTGGCCTGGTCACTATCAATGGACCATCCTGTATATACTGCACTAACTATATAATCCACGATTTATCTCGTAACAACAGTCGTATTTATATGCTGCCACTATCGTGGCAGCCGACCGAAGCTTCAAATTATTCCACGACAGCAGTGCCGTTAGGGAGTCTACTTATTTATTACAAGGTCTTTGAGGCTCACGCTCAGCCATGTTGTAGTCATGCGACAGTGTCGGCCCCACCTGTGCCCCCAGCCCACTGCGCTATTATGTCCGCTTCTTGCCAACTTTGGCTGCTACGAACTCTGTCACGCCGTATCGCCGCATCACAAAGCAGCTGTCACTTTAACCCAAGGCGCTGGCCGTCACAACACTCCTGTCGCCACGCCCCCTCCCCACCCCTGACACACGTGCTCTTGTTTTGTTTGCACTGCCACAACACAACGGCGGGCATGCCCCCAGGCACACTGATGTCTCAGTTGTCACTAATGGTACTGTAAACTGCCTTACAGGTGATCCTCATATCTCCATTAAACTGTGCTGGTTTCACCAGGAGAATCTTGCCACTCTCAAACAACAGATTGCAGAATTTTTGGAAGACAATGTAATCAAAACTTCTCCCAGAAACTGGTCTTCACCAGTTCATTTGGTTGACAAGAAAGATGGTACTTGACGCATGTGTAGTGACTATTGGAAACTCAACCACCAGGACCATCATTGACAACTACACCATCCCCAATATAGCTGATTTCATGCATGTCTTGGCAGATGCTAAAATTTTCTCTGTTGTGGACTGCAAGTATGCTTATCAGCAAATACCGAGGAAACTGAAAAACTACCATCACGACTTCCACTGGATTATTCCATTTCCATTTGGACCCAAAAATACGACACAGTCATGGCAACACTTCATCAATGAAGTTCTCTTCCATTTGAATTACTGCTCTGCATATCTGGATGGAATTTTAGTTTTTAGTGCATCGGTCGAGGAAAACGAAAAACATGTAGAAATCCTTTCAGACACTATCGCTACTGCTGGCATCAAGTCAAACAACAAGGAAAAAACAATTATACCAACCTTTCATGATTTTCCTTCATTTCACTGTATCCACAGAAGACGCTACTCCCGCCACGAAAGTTGACTTCATCAAAGACATGCCCCTCTCATCAACTTTCAAAGAACTTTGGCGTTTTCGTGGCACTACTAACTATTGTTAACTATACTTACCCGGTGCTGCCGAACGCCAGGCCCTCCTTATAACGCTCTTGCTAGCAAACATATTTCTGGTACATATCCCATCCCATGGACTAAAGACAAGAAAAGTACCTTCTCTGCACTTACTTAAAGACCTTTTAGCTAAGGCTGTCACCACTGCACATCCTCATCCAGATCCCAAGCTCTTAATAAAAACTGACGCCAGTGACACGGCAGTTGGGACTGTCCTTAGCCCAACTGTCAACAGTGACACATCACCACTTCAATGCTTTTACAGTAATAACTCAACAATGCATAGGAGAAGTATTCAGCTTTCGATCGAGAGTTACTCGCAGTGTACAAAGCCACCAAACACTTCCACTCAGCGGTTGATGGTCGCCCATTCTGCTTTCTCACAGACCACAAGCCACTTGCAGCTGCTGTCTACAACCCGCCCGGGAACCCTCTTCCTCGTCGGTTCCGCTATCTTGACTATATATCTCCGTTCACAACGGACGTCAGTTACATCAAGAATGCTGACAATGTTGCAACAGACTTCTTGTCACGGTTGATGCTATCTCATTACTGTTTGATCCTCCAACCTTGCGGCAGTACAATCCACTGAGAATCAAACAATGCAACTGATTTCCTACCTGTATGCATCAGTTTCCCCAGAGTTGTAGGCGACGAATCCACAGATAGGCTTCACCCTTCATCCCCCACACCCTGCAATGGGAAGTCCTTAACAAATTTCTCAACCTAGTACAACCTGGTGTTAAGGCATCCACCGGGCTGGCCACAGAGCGATATTTTTGGCATGAAACGAGACTTCCAGGTTCATCCCCTGCTTAAAGAGTAAAGTTACCATCCACACCACGCCCCCTCTTGGTTCTTTCCCCATCCCTGCTGGCCGCTACCAGCACTTTGGCATTGAGTAAGTGGGACCCCTTCCCCAGTTGACAGCTACCATTATGTTCTCTCACCCATTGATAAAATGACTCGCTGGGTTGAGGCCATTCCCTTAATGAACACCACCGCAGAAACTGTTGTTCGTGCCTTTGTCCAATTATTGAGTTCCAAATTCAGTTGTCTGACTGTCATCACCACAGATCAAGGCAGGCAATTGGAATTTTCCCTGTTCAGTGCCATTTGTAGCCTCCGAAGCAATGGCCTTGCAGAGCAGTGGCATCACACACTCAAAGGTGCCCTCCACTGTCACAACACTTTTTGAACATAGGCACTACCGTTTGTACTGCTAAGACTCCGGTTGATGTATAAAGAGGACGTTGCAGAGTTTGTGTACAGACAGGGGTTGGTTTTGTCTAGCGAACTTGGCAACCCAATGCCACGCCCTCCTGTCGCTGAGGTGCCCTCCCTTGTAGATTGCATGCCACACTATTGCTTTCTCCCCTGTCAAGCCATACCCCCCACCACCACCACCACTCCTTATGTTCCCAACTTTCTTGAAAGTTGTGATTTTGTCGGCCATCGTTACAAGCACCATACTCTGACCCCTATGTGTACTAAAACAATCCCAGAACACCTTCGACATACTTATCAAAGGTACACTTGTCATTGTCTCCGTCAACTGCGTTAAACCAGCTAATGTCGAGCCTCCTACCAGCGAACACAGAATAACATAAAGAGGCCTTACACTGACAGTGAAATGAAGCCAGCAGTAGAGCGCTTCACCCAACCAACATGGTGGCCGCAGAGCATGAATCGTCTTAGAGCCGACTGATGAGCGCCACCCGGCCACAGCTGCGAGCACAGGGTAGTTTGTTGAGTTCGCTGTCTGTTAATTCCTTTTTCATATATTTTAAGGCGTTCCTTTTAAGACAATCTATTTTTGCCACAAATAATTACAAATTTCAGCTAGGGATAGCAAATCATTCTATTATATGAAACAGTAGCACATTATCCCTTTGTCTGTCCTTCTCACCTTTTATAACTAGAGGAGTACTGAATGTATCGTCATGTGGTTTCTTTCAGTTTCTTCTTTATCCTGCGATAAACTTATGCTATATTTAATGTCAATAGCACCTTGTGAAACAACTAAAATAAGGATAATAACGTAGAATCGTTTACCGCTTCTACACTCTAGTCAGCTCTGGAGCCTAAACTATAAGAGCTAGGCCAGTGTACATAGTATAGAACTGCAGAACTCACAAATATCTAAAATAAATAAATAAAATACATGAGACCATGTGAACCACATTTATCATTTTTCTCATCTAAAGCGCTGGCGCCAGACGGCATCAGACTACAGATATAGTGATTGTGGGAAAACTGTTCAAGTTAGACATATGATCTCGTGGCCTTAAAAAAATCGTCCTGAGTTCTATAATTCTGAACTATGTATCCATCCCCATGAACCACATACATTGCCAAGGTGGGGTGGCTTGTGGCCTCAACGATGCAGATAGCGGAACCATAGGTGCAACCACAGTGGAGGGGTATCTATGGAGAGGCCAGACAAACGTGTGGTTCCTGAAGAGGAGCAGCCGCCTTTTTAGTAATTACAGGGGCAACAGTCTGGATGATTGACTGAGCTGGCCTTGTAACATTAGCTGATGTGGCTCTGCCAAACAGTTAGTGCGAACGGCTGAAAGCACGGGGAAACTACAGCCGTTACTTTTCCCGAGGACATGCAGCTCTACTGTATGAACATATGATAATGGCATCCTCTCGGGTAAAATATTCCGGAGGTAAAATAGTCCCCCATTCGGATCTCCGGGCGGGACTACTCAGGAGGATGTTGTCATCAGAAAAGACAATACTAGCATTCTACGGATCGGAGCGTGGAATGTTAGATCCCTTAATCGGGTAGGAAAATTAGAAAATTTAAAAAGAGAAATGGATAGGTTGAAGTTAGATATAGTGGGGATTAGTGAAGTTTGGTGGCAGGATGAACAGGATTTCTGGTCAGATGACTACAGGATTATAAATACAAAACCAATTGGGGGTATCACAGGAGTAGGACTGATAATGAGTAAGAAAATAGGAATGCGGTTAAACTACTATGAGCAGCACAGTGATCGCATTATCATTGTCAAGACAGATATGAAGCCAACACCAAGAACAGTAGTACAGGTTTATATGCCAACTAGCTCTGCCAATGATGAGGAGATTGAAGAAATGTATGAGGAGTTAAAGGGAATTATTAAGACAATTAAGGGAGAGGAAAACTTAATTGTGATGGTAGACTGGAATTCGGTATTAGGAAAAGGGAGAGAAGGAAAAATAGTAGGTGAATATTGACTGGGCAGAAGGAATGAAGGACGATGTCGCCTGGTAGAATTTTGCACAGAACATGATTTAATCGTAAGAGACACCTGGTTTAAGAATCACAAAAGAAGGTTGTATACGTGGAAGAGACCAGGAGACACTGGAAGGTATCAGATTTTATAATGGTAAAACATAGATTCCGGAACCAGTTTTTAAACTGTAAGACATTCCAAGGGGCAGATATAGACTCTGACCATAACTTATTGATCATGAACTGTAGGCTGAAACTGACAAAACTGCAGAAAGGTAGGAATATAAGTAGATGGGACTTGGATAAATTGAGGGAACCTGAAGTTCTTAAGAATTTCAGAGGGAGCTTTAGGCAACAATTGACAGAAACAGGGGGAAATAAAACAGTAGAAGAGGAATGGGTAGCATTGAGAGATGAAATAGTGAAGGCAGCGGAGGACAAAATAGGTAGAAAGGCAAGGCCTACAAGAAATCCTTGGATATCACAGGAAATACTAAATTTAATTGACGAAAGGAGAAAATATAAAAATGCAGTAAATGAAACAGGCAAAATGGAGTGCTGACGATTAAGAAATGAGATTGACAGGAAGTGCAAAATGGCTAAGCAGGAGTGGCTAGAAGCCAAATGCAAATCTGCAGAAGAATGTATAGGAAGGGGAAAAGTAGATACTGCCTACAGGTAAATAAAAGAGACATTTGGGGACAAGAAAAACATTTCAACGAATATGAAAAACCAGTTCTCAGCAAAGAAGGGAAAGCTGGAAGGTGGAAAGATTACATAGAGGAGCTCTACAAAGGAAATGAGCTTAGAGAGAATGTTGTAGTAAGGGAGGAGGAAGTAGATCAAGATGAAATAGGAGATACTATACTGAGAGATGAATTTTACAGAGCCCTGACAGACCTAGGTCAGAACAAGGCCCTGGGAGTAGATGACATTCCTTCAGAGCTACTAAAGACTCTGGGAGAGCCAGCCATGACAAAACTATTTCACCTGATGTGTAAGATGTATGAGACAGGCGAAATACCTTCAGACTTTAAGAAAAATGTAATAATCCCCATTCCAAAGAAATCAGGTGCAGACAGGTGTGAAAATTATAGGACAATCAGTCATGGTTGCAAAATATTAACACGAATTATCTACAGGAGAATGGAAAAGCTGGTAGAAGCTGACTCGGGGAAGATCAGTTTGTATTCAGCAGGAACGTAGGAACCCAGGAGGCAATACTCACTTTACGACTAATTTTAGAAGATAGTTTAAAGAAAGGCAAACCTATATTTTTAGCTTTTGTAGATTTGTAGAAAGCTTTTGACAATATTGACTGGAATACACTCTTTCAAATTCTGAAGTCAGCAAGGGTAAAATACAGAGAAAGGAGAGTTATTTTACTTTTACAAAAGTCAGACCTCAGTTATTAGACTCGAAGGGTATGAAAGGGAAGCATTAGTTGGGAAGAGAGTAAGACAGGGTTGTAGTCTTTCTCCGATGTATTCAATCTGTATATCGAGCAGGTGGTGAAGGAAAGCAAGGAAAAATTTGGAATAGGAATTAAAGTTCAGGGTAAAGAATAAAAACATTTCGTTTTGCTGATGACATTGTAATTCTGTCAGAGATAGCAAAGGACCTGGAAGAACAGTTAAATGGAATGGACAGTGTGTTGAAGAGATCATATAAAATGAACATTAACAAGAACAAAACAAAGGTAATGGAATGTAGTCTTAGAAAATTTGTTACTTTGTTAGTAAAATTAAAATATGACGGTCGCAGTACAGAGGATATAAAATGCAGAATGGCAATTGGAAGAAAAGCATTTTTGAAAAAGAGAAATTTGCTAACATCGAATATTAATTTAAGTGTAAGAAAGTATTTTCTGAAGGCATTTGTCTGGAGTGTTGCCTTGTACAGGAGTGATACGTGGACGATAAACAGTGTGGACAGGAAGAGAATAGAGACTTTTGAAATGTGGTGCTACAGAAGAATGCTGAAGATTAGGTGGGTAGATCGCATAACTAATGAAGAGGTACCGAGCAGAATTGGTGAGAAAAGGAATTTTTGGCATACCTTGGCTGAAAGAAGGGATTGCTTGGTAGGACACATTCTTAGACATCGAGAAATCGTAAATTTAGCATTGGAGGGAAATGTGTGGGATAAAAATCGCAGAGGAAGACCAAGAGACGCGTATAGTAAGCAGATTCAAATGGATGTGGGTTGCTGTTCTTATGAGGAGATGAAAAGGCTTGCTCAGGATAGAGTAGGGTGGAGAGCTGCATCAAACCAGTCTCTGGACTGAAGACCATAACAACAACAACAACACCATACTATGTACTGTGGTGCAGGTTTCATAGTTTATCCTACTGATGTCACGAAAGTGCGGAAGTGGTAAATCATTCTACGTTATTTTTTAAGTTATTTCACATTGTTATATTGACTTTTATATATCCTACGTTGATCCCAGAATTATAACAAAAAATTGTAACAAACCCCATTATAATACATTCTGCAGTTAAGTTAAAGAACTTTACAGATTAACCATGCAAAGTGCAGGTGGGTTCAGCTAGTTAGTAATAAATAAAAAGTATTAAGTCATAATTATTTAATACCGAAAATTGTGTCCCAGATTAAAAAATGTTTATCGGAATTGGTCACAAAGTACAAGGTGAGTGGGCATCAGAATCTGTGCTTGCTGCTGGGCAAGTTCGCTGAAATTAACGAGTAGAATTTGAAAGGGTCCACCGCTCTATTCTATCCAAATTTGTGAGAATACTAGGGGAACTATAAAAAAGTTGATTAAATAAAAAGAAAAGTTCATTTCATTACCTACAACTTTCTCGCTGACGAAAATTTTCTGACCCGAAAACAGAAAAAGTGGCAGGCGATTAACTTTTTCATGTCGTAATTTTAATTTCATATAAATGTAATAGTTGAATTATATTACTTTTATACAAACACAATACGTTTCTGTACTTGCTAATAGCACTGTTGCAATCCTTCAGTATTCCTATCCTTAAGGGGTTCAAATGACAATGTCATAGAGGCGAGCGCCATTTGAAGAACGACGCATTTATCGGCCCACCTCGGTTTCTACACCCATCCAATATGGCTGCCGTGCCTTCACTGCCTATACACTGATGTAAGCGGTATAGCCTGTCTATGCTATTCTGTGCTCGCTGCTCCTACCTCTCACACACCAAGCGATCATTCTGACTCATCTCTAGTCGCCCAGGGTGCATCTAATCCCACCACTCTGTCAGATGCTGTTCCACAGTC
Organism: Locusta migratoria; assembly: GCA_026315105.1. Taxonomy (NCBI): domain Eukaryota; kingdom Metazoa; phylum Arthropoda; class Insecta; order Orthoptera; family Acrididae; genus Locusta; species Locusta migratoria. The sequence goes on from CM048748.1 coordinate 160,670,954, forward strand.
AAGGCTTCTCTGCGCCCTCCCTGCCTGTCCCGCACAACTCACCATCGAATTTCCACCCTGACCTCTTCTCTCCCTTGTCGAGAGTTACGCCCACACACCTGCCTCTCCATTTCGAGGTTTCGTCTCCTCCTCCCTCCTGCTCACCCCAGCCTTTGAATTCGTTGTGACCATCCCTCCTCCCCTTTCTAGCAATATATCGATCATTTTATGGGACCGCTCCCCCTTTGTCTTGTGTTAAGCTGCGAATAACCTACCACTCCCCATTCCCATAGAGTGCCAACTCCTTAAGTGAATCGACTTGCCTGAGCAGGTTGTATTTCCTGGCATCCATGTTAGTGTGACTGAGGTTGAACAGGTCGGGAGCGGCTAGCAACGATCGACCGATCAAGTGTCGCCGCTAACGAGAAACACTACACGAGACCACAGAGACGACAAACAATGACAACAACTAAATGGAAACCAAGACCAAAGCGTAAGCCAATCGGAACAGTGACGGAGCCAAGTACGATGCCTTATAATAACCGAATGTCTTCTGTACACCGAGCGCAGACAACACAAGACTGAGGAGCGAGCTGCGGCTCCGGGCCCTAAATAGTGCGGCTCTCTGCGCAGATGACTGGCGCGGTAGGCGCGCAACTGCGTGCAGCGCTCTAGTGGCGATGGCAGCGCTCGTATGTTGTGTGCGCGGCCTAGCGGCTGCTGTCACAGGCCATGTGGTCTGGCGGGCTCTCCAACTCATTGTGCCGGGATACAAGACATGTGTCGGTGTTACTCTTTAGGGAAGGGCTCATCTATGTACTCTTGGCCACACCCACACAAACACACTCGCCTCGATCTCAATGAGCTGTTTCTCTGCCCGCTGCCTCCAGGATTTCAACAGTGATGTGCCACCAGCACATCAGTGCCATCCTCCAATGCCAATTCCTGACGAGGTCGTTGGGCTCCCACACCTCTCGTCAGCCAACACTGCGATCACCCCACCCACTCACTGACACAAACAGGAGTACTCTGTACTGTGGGGGTAGGGGGGGGCTGTGTTGCAGCGCAACTAATTATCGATACTGACAGACATATATCTCATCTTTACAATAAGCTTTTTTGAGGTTTCGCCTCCTGGAGCTTCCGCCATGTTTTAGTTTAGTTCAGTGCTGTATCTTGTAATGATAACAGTAAAGTTCAGTTCAAATGTAAATGTGGTATTTATTAGGGAATCTAACCATCTAAATCTCATACATGGATGTAACTCTGTTTTAGGCTAAGATCAGTGTCCATTGAGAAGCTCAGGCAGGAGCTAAAGATGTTTAAAAAAAAAAAAAAAAAGATTCTAACAAAAGTAAAGTAAAAAATAATGTTAGCATTGTTCACCAGAATATTGGGGAATTAAGGAATAAAATATAGGCGCTTCTGGTTTGTTTAGATGACATGGAAACTGATAATGTAATAGGGATATCATACCTGTCTGATCATCGCATTGCCACTGGCATGAAAAACGTGAATGTCAGTGGATATAAACTAGCTGCGTATGTAAGTAGAGATAATAAGGTAAGAGGAGGAGTTGACATATATGTCAAAAGCTATCACCATGTAAATAATTTATAAATGAAACGTTTTATGTGGAGCAACATATTGAAGCATCTGCCTGTCAGCTTATATTCAATGATGACTCTCTTATAATTGTAGCAGTGTATAGATTCCCTTCAGGAGTCTTCCAGTTATTTCTGGAAAATTTGGATGCCTTGTAGTGCTATCTGTCAGATAGGGGGGAGTAAATTATAATTTGTGCTGATACAATGTTGATACACTGAAAGAGTGTAATACGAATAATGACTTGGAAGTCTCACTTGGCTCCTTTAATTTGACATTCGTTATCGATTTTCCTACTCGGGTAGTAAAGGACAGCAGCTAGAATTCCAACGGTGTTTTAAACCATCTTGGTATATTTCTTATAATTGACAACCTTGGTTTTAAACCGTTTAATACTAGGTACTATTGGTATAATGGGTTAGATTGGTATATTAATGTGCAAACCGAAACATTAGACATCCGAAATGTTGCAATGGGTATTTTATTTCTTATATACATTTCATAGTTCACAATACAGAAATGTAGTATATTTTCATTTGGTATGTAACTCAAAATTGTGTGTAAAGCACACATGACATATTACGAAACATAATTACACTACAATAAAACACTGTCAAATGTCTTCTTCTTGTATGCCACTGAACATGACTGCAAAATGTAAATCAAAACTTTTCATTAAAAATAATAATAATTACAAAAAGTCTCTATGGAACAAACAAACACTTTCTGTCACTGCAACAAAGACTGTATGGACTACGGCATCTCAGCCCGGAAGTTTTAAATGATGACAATACCTGCCATGAAAGCCTTCTTTCTATGAACTAACGACACTGTTCCCTGATACATTCTGGTAGTCTCTTATCATAATATTAATCAGATTCCTCCGCCACGATGGCAGCAATATGACGATGTCTTGTGAGTCACCCATGTATCTGAGGTTCGACAGTATATACACCAGTTTTTCGGTTTTATCTGGAAACAGCCTCTTCCATAATGGCCAGTTACGCTCACTTGCTACTGAAGAAGGCAGTACATTCAAAATTCTGGAAGCATATGAACATAAGGGTTGTTTCATACATGAGCCTTTCCTCCATACAGATGGAGATATATGTTTTGCTGTAGACCATAAGCTGTGTTGTTGTTAAAAGCCTTCCGCCGCCTGAAATGATACCAAATTTGCCATATCCCAAGAGTTCACTCAATGTTGCGATTTAGTCTAGAGCCTGCATTTCCTCCCCCTGATGAAGAGTTTCCCCTTTAAAACATGGATCCAACATATTTGCTGCAGCATGCACAGCTTTACATTCAAATATATGCCTTGAGCTCACAGCTTCTTTGATAGATGCTTTCTCTGCTTGAGAAAGTGTATTACACTCTAGAAGTACAGTGTCTACCTCCCTAGGCAAGCTATCAGAGGCATCATGTACATCCGAAAGTACAGCATTATCGGCTTCAACCTTGCGTATGGCTTCTGACATCGGTCCAAGATACATTATGCCTCCTCAAACCGCTGCCTTGTTGCATCGCTGACACAGAATATTTAAGTGCTTTGTCACACTGCATATTTGTACAAACAATTGTTTCTAACACAGCCTCTTTATTCTTAAGTAAGCTGTCATAGTAAGACAAAAAATTTAAGCACCTAGTGAGTGGATTTACTGGAATAATACCTAGAATGTCACATTTGAGACTGAAGGCCCGATTGCCAAATTACTCATTGATCAAGTGCTGATGGTAGCACTATGTTCCCACATAAAAGGATCCATAAAGCAACATGGTGGAGCCCTGATCAGCGTACCTTCAACCAAATTGATCCTGTAATTATTGACAGTAGGCATTCGTCAAATTTACTAGATGTACATATGTACAGAGGAGTTAATGTAGATTCAGATCACTACTTTGTAATTGCGAAACTGAGAGTTCGAATATCCAATACAAGAATTTCAAAGGAATCTCCTAAAGTAATTTTATGGTATCGAAGCTAAAAAATGAAGACATTTCTAAAATGTACTCCGAGAATATTGCTTAGAATCTTGCATTTTATAACCCCACTGTAAATGATCATCTGTATCAAGAGTGGAGTGATAGAAGGGATGCGGTCATTAAGGCAGCAGAAGTGCTTGGGAAAGAAGAAAAATAACCTTGGAATTCCAGGTTTGATGATGAATGTAAGAGAAAAAGCCAGGAGAAAAATCGAGCTTACGCGAAAATGCTCGAGAAATCACATACTCGTTTAGCGGTAACAAATTATCAAGATAAAAGGAAAGAATAGAAGAAAATGCATTGGAGGCAGATAAGGGAATGGGAAAGAAAGCAGACTAAAGTGCTGGGGGCAATTGGAAAGACAAAGGATATAAGAAAAGTCTATCAATAGTGAAAGAACAGCTTTTAAGCCGTGCACCAACCTATGTAAAAGTAAAAATGGGACACTACTAACTGATGATCAAGATGTATTGGAGCATTGGGTACAGTATTTCAGTGATCTGTTGGGTGTTTCAGGGTCTCGAATTGAAGATATCCCACCCCACACAGAAGATGATGCCATAGTACCTCACCCTTCCCAAGGAGAACTGAACAAAGCAATTGCCCTATTGAAGAACAATAAAGCACCAGGGACTGACAGTATAACATCCGAACTATTGAAAGCTGGAGGAATTGAGCTAAGTCGTAAGATCTATAAGACTGTATGCCTCATATGGGAAAAGTTGCCAGAAGAACGGAATGTAGGAATAGTGTGTCTGGTGCATACGAAAGGAGACCTATTTGTATGCAGCAACTAAAGAGGCATATTACTCCTACATATTACATGTAAAGTACTGTCAAATATGCTGTTTAGTAGACTTTCACCTCTGTCAGAAGATATTACTGGAGTTTATCAATATGGGCTTAAACCAGGGAAGTCAACAGTAAACCAGATATTTACTCTCTGACAAATAATAGAAAAGACCGATGAATTCAATGTTGGCATACACCATCTTTTCATTGACTTTAAATCCACATATGGCACCATAAACGGGGCCAAACTTTATGGGGCAATGTGGGAATTTGGAGCACCTGAAAAACTGGTGCATTTAATGGAGGTCACCCTGAAGTGTAAAAGTGGGCCACTGTACGAAATAAAAGCTTAATTCTGGTAGGAGGTATCCAGATAAGAGTATACTGTTATAAAAAAGAAGCTTAATTTTAGCAGTAAAATTATCAAAAGATCTGTGTGAACTACCAGCTACTCCCTGCCGCAAAACCTTGTTCCCTGGCAGAAACTGAGAACTAACATGGTTCAAATTACTCTAGTAACAGGAAGTTAACGATACAGTGACCAATATACATAGCAGCTCACACGAAATTACACACAGGCATTAATGAACAAGCCAACACAATTAAAGTTATTTCATAAAGGTGACTAAAGAAATCATTTATAGCGCAAAAGAACTTAAACATAAAATATTGCATCTGAGCTTGTTCTCAGCACTGGCGAAAAACAATATTAAATAAAAAGAGGAAAGGTTCTGAAAACTACTATTTATAGGCAAGTCAAAATTATACTGAACTTAACTTGTTTATTCAGGTCAAATGCAAGCAAAATGGGGAACTAATTTTGTTAATACAATGAAAATGCATCTCACTTATATCAGCTAATACTGACGATGCCCAGCATTGAACTGAACATAAATCACACACGCGCAGTGCAACAGCGAAACTCACCAAAATCAGCGTGCTGAAACGAGGCAGAAGCAGGCGCTGCTATAGTAAGCGGAATTCAGCAAACCCGGAGGCACCACACAGCATAATATACAATACAACTGCGAAGACGGCTCTGATCTGTCATGCCTTATTTGAGTTGGTGCATGAGTATAGCAAAGTTAAGTCTCATCTAGATTAGACCGTGAGCAAACACGCTAACGGCGACACACTGCTACATTTCATGATCGCACTCCACTGAAAGTGAAGTGATTAAAAATCGGGTTCATTACACAAAAGCACGGCGGACTCTTAAGTTGCAATCTGAGAGTAAGCTATCTAGGCAATGGTTTTATGAAAAGTGGCGTGAATTCAGGTGATATTGTGTGATCTCTCAAAGGTCTTTATTTGTGTCTATCATGAAATTCTTCTACATAAGCTTGATTGCAGAAATTTGAAATAACCTTTTCACATAATATGCAAAATTAAATAAATAAATAATAAATAATACAGCTAATTCCTCTAATTGGGGAACTATCAATATTGAGGTCCCACAAGGTTCAGTCTGGGCCCTTTGCTGTTCTTAATCCATATTAATAACCTGCCATTCTATATTCACAAAGATGCTAGGCTGGTTCTGTTTACTGACGATATAAGTATAGCCATCATGGATGACAAACAGGAAGAAACTGATGACATTGTAAGAGATGTTTTTTGGAAAATGATTGAGTGGTTCTCTATAAATGCACTCTCATTGAACTTCGAAAATACCCACTAAGCCTAAGTACATTTTTAGACAGTGCGTGTCATTTGCACAGTGGTAGAGTGCCAGACTACAAATCTAAAGGTCACGGGTTCGATCCCCGCCAGGTCCTAGTATTTTTATCTGTGACTTTCCACTTCTTTCACCTCTATTGCTCATGTGAAAAATCCGAGTAGCACCGTGGTTCGAAAACCACGTTAAACTGTAGGTCCCCCTATAACTGGCTGGGTAAGTCAGTTCGAAGGTCGGAGGACGGCAACGGCATACCGCCTCCAAGCAGGACCATGCCTAGTAAAGCACTGTGGTGTTCAAACCAATCTTCGGACTGTTGACTGCTTTACCTTTTTAAGCGGCATGGCACCATTAATAAATTTAGACTTTGAACAGAAATATGTAGCTAAGGCAGAATATTACAAATGTTTCTGTTTTTGCATTGATGAGAGATTGAATTGAAAGAAACGCATCGAAGATCTGCTGAAGCATTTGAATTTAGCTGCTTTTGCTATTAGGACAACTGCAAATTTTAGTGATATTCATCGCAGTAAAGTGGCTATTTTCATTCACTGCTTTCATATGTGATCATATTCTGGGTCAATTCAGCATTGGGTAAAAGTATTCATTGCACAAAATGTGTAATCAGAATAATTGCTGGAGCCCACCCAAGATCATCCTGCAAACATTTATTTAAGGATCCAGGGATCATCACAGTAGCTTAGCAATATGTGTATTCACTTATGAAATTTGTTGTTAATAATCTGACCAAATTAAAAGTATTAGCAGTGTGCATAGCTACAACACTAGGAGAAAGGGTAATCTTCACTATTCAAGGGTAAATCTGACTTTGGCACAGAAAGGGATGAATTAAGCTGCCACAAGAGCGTGTGGTGACTTACCATGCTGACAGGCTGACAGATAGCCAACTAGTATTTAAAAAGAAATTAAAAGATTTTTTGAAGGCAGCTCCTTCTACACATTAGATGAATTTTTACAGAACACTTAGTTATTTCGCTAAAAAATGTACAAAACACTTTAAAATATTGACTGTCACATACAGGCACCTTTTATTAACCCTTTCACTGCTTTGCCCATATATATTGTCACGTTGCAATGGAAACAGGCTTGACTTCGAAGGCAACTAAACACAGCACTTATACTGAAAGCACGTTTATTACGAACTCAACATACACGCAGCACTGACTGCCTCTCAGGCAGAGTGCTATGCTATTTATACACAGACAGAATTTACCAGAAATTAGAAGAACAGTTAACATAAGAAACAAGTAGAATTTACAAGTGAACATAAGAAAGATGTAGAATCTTCTGGAATTGTAAATTACAAAGAAATAAATTTTTGCCGGTGGGCGGGATTGAACCGGCGACCTTCTGCTCCGCAGTCCGTGACGCTATCCCCTGCGCCACGCCGGCAGTTGGTGGTTGTGGTCTCTCGCAGCATTGCTCCCTCTCCTGGAGAAACAGCGACCCGCTGTTATGATCCTTGTGGAGCCAGCTGCAATGTCTTGGATCTTGACCGTGTCATGGGTCCTCTGTATGACAGTTCAAGAGAATCCTTCCCTTCTCCGCGGTTATCGACGACAGACGTTCCTGTCGTGGCTTGATCAGGAACATTACCGTCTTTAAAGTCCTTGAACAAGAAGCCATTGTCGTCTACCTGCTCTTCAGGATCGTAGTAAGGCTTCATGCGCAGGTCGTGAACAATGTCTCTTCGTTTTTGACGTTTCGACGACGGCTCATAATCCTCAACTTCGTATGTGACGTCTGACAGGCGGCGTATGACACGATAAGGACCAAAGTATCGCTTCAATAACTTTTCTGACAGTCCAACCTTCCGTACAGGGGTAAAAATCCACACCAGATCTCCTGGGCTGTACACAACAGGTCGGTGCTTGTCGTTATACCGCCGACGGTCCTTCTCCTGGGTGTCCAGTGTCCGTATGCGAGCCAGTTGTCTTGCTTCTTCGACCCTGGTGATGAGCTGTTTAACATAGTCATACTGAGTGTTGTCCGGTTGGAACGGGAACAGTGTATCCATTGTCGTTTCAGCTTCACGGCCATGGAGCAGGAAAAACGGAGTGAAGCCTGTGGTGTCTTGTCTTGCGGTATTGTAAGCAAATGTCACGATTGGCAGAATTGTATCCCAATCCTTCTGCTCAACATCGACGTACGTTTGTTAAAACGTTCCATAAGACCATTTGTCTGAGGATGGTATGCAGTTGTCATTCTGTGGACAATGTTGCACCGTGACATTACCTCTGATACTAGTTTTGACTGGAATACTTTTCCACGATCAGATATCATGACACGTAGTGCTCCATGTTTCAAAATAATGTCTTCTACAAGGAATTTTGCGATCTCTGGAACTTCTGCAGTCGGCACGGGTTTGGTGACAGCGTAGCGTGTGAGGTAGTCAGTGCAGACTATTATCCAACGGTTACCGGTTGTCGACTTCGGGAACCTCCCTAAAAGATCGATCCCAACTCGGTGGAATGGAGCTGCTGCCGGCGGAATCGGTACGAGATGTCCTGGAGGTAATTGCGGCACATGCTTCCATCGCTGGCAGTCTTTACAGTGACTCACATAGTGCTTGACAGATCGGTAGAGACCTTTCCAGTAATACCTGTGTCTGATACTGTCTAGGGTCTTCACGAATCCCAGATGACCGGATATTGGAGCATCATGGAAATATTTGAGAATAGCTGGCTGGAGATGAGCTGGAACAACAAGTAGCCATTTGGGGCCCAGTGGATCGTAGTTGCTCTTGTACAATGTTCCGCTTATAAGTTGGAACTCTCCATTGGTCGGTTCTCCTTTCTCCAAGGCCTCTATCGTTTTTAATAGTGTTGGATCTTCCCTCTGTTCAGCTGTAACGCCATCTAATTCAGTGAGAGCTGAAATTTCATTAATGCTGTTGTGTTCCACTAATGGATTCCTCGAAAGGCAGTCGGCATCCTTGTGTTTGCGCCCGTTCTTGAATACCACTGTGACATCGTACTCTTGGAGTCTTAGTGCCCATCTTGCTAGTCGACCTGATGGATCCTTCAAGCTAGTCAGCCAACACAAAGAATGGTGGTCTATCACGACGGTGGATAGTTTGCCGAATAAATACGGCCGGAACTTGTTGATAGCCCAGATAACCGCGAGACATTCTTTTTCAGTTGTAGAGTAGTTTATCTCGGACTTTGCGAGTACTCTTGACGCATAGGCTATCACTTTTTCGGCACCTTCCTGAACTTGTACAAGCACTGCACCAATCCCATAGCCACTGGCGTCTGTGTGTAGTTCCGTTTCTGCATTCTCGTCGTACAAGGCTAGCACTGGTGCGGAAGTTAGTGCCTCCTTAAGTGCTCGGAAAGCTCTTTCTTTTGTCTCATCCCAGTAAAACTTGGCGTCTCCCTGCAGAAGTTCTTGTAATGGACGTGCCTTGTTACAAAATCCTTTTATGAAACGTCGGTAGTATGAGCACAGCCCTAGAAAACTTCTCACATCACGAATGTGCTGAGGAGTTGGAAATTCTGTGACTGCCCTTACTTTATCTGGATCAGGACGGACACCATCTCCGTTGATTAGGTGCCCCAGGATTTTTATCTGTTTTGCGACGAAGAGGCACTTATTTGGATTGAGGCGGAGACCTGCAGCCTGAACACACTTCAACACAGTTGACAGGCGACTCAGATGTTCTTCAAATGTTTCCGAGAAAACGACAATGTCATCTAAATAGCAGAGACACGTTGTCCACTTAAGGTGTCGAAGCAAGTTGTCCATCATGCGTTCGAATGTGGCGGGAGCATTACATAATCCAAATGGCATTACTTTAAATTCATAGAGGACGTCAGGCGTAATAAAAGCCGTCTTCTCCCTGTCAGCTTCGTCAACCTCGATTTGCCAGTAACCTGTCTGCATGGCCATAGTTGAGAAGTATGTAGCTCCTTTCAAGCAGTCTAAGGTGTCATCAATACGCGGCAATGGGTAGACATCTTTCTTTGTGATACTGTTCAGCCGCCGATAGTCGACACAGAATCGCCACGTGCCATCTTTCTTCTTTACGAGGACCACTGGAGACGACCAAGGACTCTCTGAAGGTTGAATAATGTCATCTCGCAACATCTTCTCCACTTCCTCCCGAATTATCCGTCTTTCAGCTGGCGACACTCTATACGAACGCTGGCTAATTGGCAGATGGTCTCCAGTATTGATACGGTGCTTTATCGTGGGCCGTTTCGTCTGACTTTTCCCATGCTGAGGTGTGAATGCACCCGAACATTGGCATAGTATACCTAACACCCGTTGGCGTTGTTCCTTGGTCAGTCCAGACCCTATTGGCAGTTCCATGTTTGTTTCCCCCATCGTGTTGTCTGTACTAATAGCAGGGCATGGGTCTTCATTGATGACGTTGAGCTCACCGTCCTGAATTGGTTCAGCTGTCCCGATACACATTCCCTTGGGGATAGGTTGTGACTGCTCGTGACAATTTGTGATCCAAATCTCTCCTTTTGTGAGCCTGATAAACTTTTTACTATCAACAAGAACTTCACAGTTTAACCAGTCATCTGTGTTTGTGACTGCAACTCTTCTCATTGTCAACGGCGGTATCGTCACATTGTCAACGACGAATAACTTCCCAGAAAATTCTGTATTACATGTATCTGGAGGAACAACTTCTTCAATTTACAGCTCAGATCTTCCACAGTGAATGATAGCTTGGGATGCCTGAAGGAAGTTCCATCCGCGGATGACATTGTGACTACATTCTGATAACACGACAAATTCAAACGGCTGCGTCCTGTTGTTGATGTTTATTCTTGCGACACAAGTTCCTGCTGGATGGACGTACTTTACATTCGCGACCTTCAGCACAGTTGCTCCCGTATCACAGAACATTGTCTTCTTTAGTGTGCGGCGGTAATTATCCGATAATACAGAAAAAGAGGCTCCTGAATCAACAAGTGCCCGGACAGGTTGGCCGTCGATTATGACGTCGATGAGATTTCCCGACATCTTGGCGACTGTCGTCCATGGAGGATTTTCATCTGCGGCGGCCTCACCTCCGTAGATGGTCGCCTCGCTTAGTTTTCCTGGGCGCGATGGCTAGGGGAGCGGCTGGTACCTCTGTACGGCGACGGTGAACGGCTGCGGCGCGTCGGGGAGCGACCTCGTCTAGGGTACGGCGATGGCCTTCTTCCCATAGGTCGACTGAACTCATCAGCAGGTGACTGACTTGGATAGAACTGCACCGACGGCTGACGTCTTGCGGCAAAATAATCATCGAATACTCGCCTCCTCTCTCTGCAGTAGCGTACGACATGTCCAGGGCGTCCACAGTGGAAACACAGTGGTGTGTTGTCTTCTGTCCTCCAGACGTCTGTTCTTCTGTGGGGCGTCATAGTTACCGGGAGAGTTGGCTGTGGTCGCGTCGGTCGGTTCATGGGCTGCCGTTTGGCGGCTGCAGCGTAAGTCATAGCAGGGCGACGCCATTCTTCACGTCGGGTGCGATTGACGGGGCAGACAGGAGCTAATGTTTGAAATACCTCGTCCTCAGCGGCGTCGGCTACCTCGTGACTTACAGGGCTCACATCCATGGCCATAATCTGATGCTCGCTCGGTCTAATAGTCCCGGCTGCCATGCACTGTTGTAATTCTTCTCTCACGATTTGTCGTATGAGAGTAGCCAAGTCCTGCTGGTCTTCCACAACGGCCATAGGGACTACATTTGGGAGTCTGTAATACTTCTTGCGTCCAACCCTCCTTTGTTGCATCTCTTCAATACGCTGGCACCAATTGATGAACTCTTCTGTCGTAGCGACGTCTTTTATCAGAAGAGCTTGGTACATATCTTCTGCAATTCCCTTCATCAGGTGCGTGATTTTGTCCGCTTCAGTCATGTTCGGATTGACTACGTTAAACAGGGCCAAAACACTCTGTATGTACGATTGTGTCGGCTCACCATGTTGTTGAGCCTGGTTCTCCAGTTGTTCTTCAGCCGAGCGGATTTGTCGCTGGCGGCCTCCAAACGTCTTCTTAAGTTCCTCCTGGAACGTCTCCCAATCATTCTACTTGTCTTCGTTGTTTTCGAACCATTGCTGGGCTGTTCCATTTAGGTAGAAATAAACGATGGCCAAGCACATCGTATGATCCCACCTGTTGTACTTGGCGACTCGGTCGAAACCTTTTAGCCATTTGTTGGGGTCCTGTCCAGCATCCCCAGAGAACACCGACGGGTGTCTGATGTGCAGCTGGCTTATTGCTGGTTTCGTCTCCATCGTTCTTCTGATAATACGGACTTTTGGAAGGATGTACTCGGTGTATCCCTTGTATTCCGGTTCCAGTCCGTGTAAGCGATGGCTTTTACGTTGCCTAATCGGAGCCACGGTGATGCAGCTGTTGCACAGTGTACCCGGTGCCTCCACCAAACAATGTCACGTTGCAATGGAAACAGGCTTGACTTCGAAGGCAACTAAACACAGCACTTATACTGAAAGCACGTTTATTACGAACTCAACATACACGCAGCTCTGACTGCCTCTCAGGCAGAGTTCTCTGCTGTTTATACACAGAAAGAACTTACCAAAAATTAGAACAGTTAACATAAGAAACAAGTAGAATTTACAAGTGAACATAAGAAAGATGTAGAATCTTCTGGAATTGTAAATTACAAAGAAATAAATTTTTGCCGGTGGGCGGGATTGAACCGGCGACCTTCTGCTCCGCAGTCCGTGACACTATCCACTGCGCCACGCCGGCAGTTGGTGTTCGTGGTCTCTCGCGGCAAAATATATATATATGAGTGGTAATTGCTACATATCAGGTGCGGCGCCAGTATATACACGGGCACCCTTTCATTTTGGTATGTGGCTTCTGTTTTTAAACTGTTTTCTGTATTTCTTTGCCTTTATATCTTCCGTTCTCTGTTGGGACTCTAATCTCAACAATGGAGTTGTTGTACTGTGTCGTTCTTTGTTGTTCACTTGCTACAGTGTCTTATTTTGGTCTAAGTGAAGAGAAGTATCAGCTCTAAATGAGTTATTCAGCACTTTGGAAAGTGAAGATGAAGCTCCTAGTGTCAATAATATAGACAGTGATATAACTGATGATGAAACTCCAGCTCATTTTCGTTATGTCCTCGGATTCTTTCACGACGCCATTCTTCCATTCTTACAAGCCGCATCATGCCAGACAAAATCCTCGAGCTTTCAATGGCAAGCTCCACCATCGTCATCAGGAGTAAAATCACTGACTGCCGGCGTTGGCAAGACGTCCTGTTATGTAGCTCTGGCGCTGCGTCTGGAAGTCTCTGGTGGGCCGGAGAGCGCCTGTACAGGAGGACACCGTGGGCCGATGGATCGCAGTACCATGTTACGTCACGTGGAGCGTACCGCCGGCGCCACATTTGAATCGGGCGCTCTCGCTTCCCTATTAATGCGAGACCTCTGTTTCCGTTCTACGTTCAGGGCCTGTTCCAAAACATCCAAGAACGTAATTTAAGTACCGCAACGAATTTTATGAGATCACGGATGACACAGCAGGGGGATCTCCACCGACTCCGGCTGTGGCAAATTTCTTTATGGAGTATTTTGAAGAACGGGCACTTAACTCAGCGAGGTTGCGTTCATCCTACTTTCTACGCTATGTTGACGATACTTTTGTGATATGGACTCATGGCAAGGATACATTGCAGTAGTTCGTAGACCACATAAATGGTGTCCATTCCAACATAAAATTCACTGTTGTGTTGGAGAAGGATGGTAAGCTCCCATTCTTGGATGTTTTGGTCGAGCGAAAACCAGGAGGCCAGCTTGGTCATTCAGTGTATAGGAAATCTACATACACTGATCACTACTTGAACAGAAACAGCTTCCATCATGCCATACACAAGAAAGCTATCCTGAACACGCTTGTACACAGAACCAAGGTTATTCCTGACGACGAAAATCTGGAGACTGAATTCCAATATTTGAAGCGTGTTTTCAAGGAAAACGGTTACAGCAAAGGTGAAATTTGTAAAGCTTTCTGTTGCCACCAAAGTAAGGAAACTCGTGAATCAACTGACGAGGTCAAGCCAGAAGCATATCTTCGTTTCTATGGAGCAACGTCTAGGAAGATTGGATGCCTCCTGAAAAAACGGACTGAGACCAGTTTTCTGGCCTACCTCCAAGATCAGACATGTTATGCCCCATTAAGGACAGTACAGGTCTGCATGTTCCGGGTGTATATGGCGTCCCCTGTGAGTGCAGAAGTATTTACATTGGGTAAACTATTGGAACTGTTGCTGAACATTGTGCAGCACACACTCGGCACATAAAACAAAGAGAGCTTGAGAAGTAAGCCTTGGCAGAACATTGCCTAACAAATGGGCATAAAATACTAATTAAAAACACGAAAATTCTGGCCCAAACATCATATTACTGGGATTCTCTTATAAAAAAGACGACTGGAATTAGATTGAACGGCAACAATTTCAACAGAGACCAAGGGTATGCACTCAGCAGGGAGTGGAGGCGGGCCCTGGATATAGAACGGAAACAGAGGTCGTGCGCAAATAGGGAAGCGAGAGCGCCAGTTTCAAGTGTGGCCCGGCGGCATGCTCCACGTGACGTCACGCAGTACCACGGCCCATTGGCCCACGCTGTCCTCCCGCGTAGGCGCTCTCCGGCCCTCTAGAAACTTCCAGACGCAGCACTGCAGCTACATAAGCAGGACGCCTTGCCAACACTGGCAGTCAGTGATTTTACTCCTGATGACAATGGCGGCGCTTGCCTCGAGAGCTCAGGGATTTTATCTGACATGACGTGGCTTGTAATTCGAGAATATTTTATGGCATTTTCGTTGTGATAATGCTTATTTATGTGACAATTCAGACGCTGCCAATGCCGCCGCCTGCGGTACATACAGAAGAAATGTTTTACTTGGTAAACAGTGTGTTTCATCCAAAAGCCCATAAATTTAGTGAAAAGAGTTCTGGTTACAAAGACGTTTTTTACTGTGTAAGCGACGCATCTTAAATGTTTTGTTAATCCAGAAATTATGGGTAAAATAGCTTTAGAGACGAACAGATATTTTCAGTACTTGATTTCTAATACAGATCCAGCACTGTCACCTAGACTACGGAAATGTAAAGACACAAACTCCAAGGAAATTTGTTTTTAGCAGTAACGATGTTAATTTCTAAGAATAAAAAGTTGAGCCTGAACGACAGTTGATCTACTGATAAATTACTGCATAATTTTTTGCGAGACAATGCCGAGAGACCGCTATTTGTTGCTACTTAAGCTCCTGCATTTCTGTGATAATGAGCAACAAGAACCAAATAATAAACTGTATAAGACAGACATGGTGTTGAATGACATTAAAAAAGTGTGTAACGAAAATTTTTATCCTTTTGAAAATCTTTGCATAGACGAGTCTTTAGTGCTTTTCATAGGACGTTTGTCCTTCAAACACTATATAAAGGCGAAAAGACATAGATTTGGTGTAAAATTTTTTGTGATAGCCGATGTCAAAATGGACTATATCTTAGACTTTATAATTTATACAGGTGCATCAACACGGTTGAGTGTATTTCATAAACACTGGGAATTTCGGGCTCTGTTCTCTTGCAATTCATGCAGCCATTCCTTGCAAAGCTCATAGTCTATACACAAACAACTGGTATATGAGTCCACTTCTTGCTGGGTTTTTTTGCACAGAAATCGAACAAATCTGTGTGGAATAGTTAGAAGGGATAGGAAAAAAATGTCTGCCATTGAGAAACCATGAGTAAAAGGAGAGTCACAGAGTAAAAATTGTGAACATATTATGATTGTTAAATAGCTTGACAGAAAATTTGTCAACATGTTGACTACTATTCATGTTGACACAATGGTACCAACTGGTAAAAAAAACCGAAAAACTGGAGCACTAGTTATAAAACCTCTGTCCATTCAAGAATATAACAAAAATATGGGAGCCATAGGCAAATTCGATATGCTCAGTTGAATGTTTACATAAAAAAATGGAGTGGTACAAAAAAGTATTTTTCCATCTTATAGACTTCGCAGTGGTGAATTCTCATGCTGTGTATACATTAAAAACAGGGTCAAAGCTACCATTAACCAAACTTCAATTAGAACTGATAAGACAGCTCATCGAAAAGTACGGCAACGAATCGGGGCAAAAACGATTAGGGACCCTCCTGATGACTTGCCTACGAGACTGACAGTCTACCACTTTCCACCCACAACTGGAGGAAAACAGAACCATCAAAGATCTTATTATGTGTGTTCCAAACTGGTTCCAAAAAGATGAAGGGACAAGAGATATCAATGTACAGAGTGCAGTGTCGGTTTGTGTATTATCAGTTGTTTTCAAAAGTATCACACATTGCAGAACTTCTAAGTAAATGTGTTTGTCAAACTGTAAAAAATAAATATTACTCTGTGTATTCTAATACACAGCTTGGCTCAAAAAGAAAGGACATACGATATCAAAGTACAGAGTGCACTGTCACTTTGTGTATTTTTAGTTCTCTTCAAATGTGTCATTCGTTGTAGAAATTCCTAGTAAATGTTTTTGTAAAAAATACATATTACTTTGTCTGAGTGTAATGTCTTTCTTTTGACATGAAGAAATAAAAGAAAAGTAATTGATCACGCATAACACCGCTTTCCCAACGATGCAGCGGAAAAAAATTCGACTGCGAGAAACTCCGTTTCTGGTGCCACATATGGGTGTTACAAACGCTTTCCCGACACTGCAGTGAAAGGGATAAACTGACATTTCCACAGCATTTTGAAATGTCATATTTACGATCTAAGGAACAATTATTAATCTATACTAATCTAATAGATTTTCCAGACATGTTGACTCACAATTAATCCATTTTCTATCTTATCTATCTTAATTCCCAAGAAGACTTTTAAATCTCCCAAATCTTTCATATTAACATTTTAAAATAATGTTTTAAAACTAATTTGAGTTCTTCGATTTTTTTATCATTCCCTAAAATGAAATGTTCATCAATGCACAATAAAACATAAACCATAGCGTTGCAGTTCCTGAAACTATGTAGTCATCTATCAGCATTCCTTTGAACAAAGCCTGAAACTTCAACAAACTTCTCAAATGATAAAATCTGTGACAATGAAGCTTGCTTTAAAACATAAATTGCTATGTGTAGCTTACCTACAGTAGGTAGTTTCTTATTAAATTGTGCTGGTATCTTTACATAAATTTCTTCATTGTAAATTACCATGAAATAAAATACTTATTACATCCATTTGATTTTCAATCAATTTTTGATTATTCCAAAAAGCAAGTAATGTTCTTAAAGTTGTCAACCTTGCTACAGGAGCATATGTCTCACTATAATGAGACCCTCTTTTTTAGTACAACCATGAGCAAGTAGTCTAGCTTTATAAGTAGTGACCGCACCTACCATGTTTCACTTTAAAACGCCTCTTGATGTCAATAATCTTCTTGTTTTCAGGTAATTCAAGTACTGTCCAGGTGTTCTGCCATAACATGAAGCCATTCTTCTTTATGTGATCCGCTGTAGATGTCACTGAAAGTCTACAGAAAAGCCTTGACAAACATGTCTGCATATAGAGCAAGTACAGCATAGTCTTCCATCCATGTTGGGCATTGCATTTCTCTTACATTTCTGTGGACTTTCGATTTCACTTCTTCAGTTTAATTTTTACTCAATACAGAGTCATTTTCAGGAGATTTCACATCTACAGTCCCATTTTTTTACTTTCTTCATCATTCATAATCTCATTGCTTGTGTCTTCTTTGTAAGAGAACCAATCTTTATATATAAACCACAGTGTCCATGTGTTTGTTTGTGTGTTCCAATGCATACTAATCTACAGTTCTGCTCTGATCGTTATGAAATTTTGCACACATAAGCTTCAATCCATGAGGACATTCGCTGTAAGTGTAAGGAGAACGTACTTATCGAGATATGACGTCATAAACAATGAGATGCGCGGAAAACTGCTACATCAAGCGACAATGCTGTACATTTCCTCCTAAACCAATGGAACGATTTCCACCAAATTTTGTCCACGTGTTCCTTACCATGTTGTAACACTTTCTGTAGGGGTAAGAACCGCAAACTACACATGGCTGTGGAGATATAACGCGATAAAAATAGGAGTCGTGAAAAAACTGCCACAACATATGACGAGACTCTATTCATACACTATATGAGAATGAGAGTACTTAGCGACTTGCAACAAACTTTCAATATAATTTCAGACCTTTATTATACTTTTTCTCACTGGCAATGATATCAAAATGATGAAAGGGGAGAAAAGGTTTCTCATTTACTACTGTTTTGCTGTTCACAGAGTAAAACTACAACATTCAGTATGATTTACAAATTATAATTTCTCCACTGTTAATTATACTCGAAGAAAATTTTACATAAAGTATACACACATAGAGCTGAATGTACCTTCAAAATTGTATCATAGCAAGACATGTTGTTCATGAGGTATGAGGACATAAACAGTAATGTCTATGGAAAACTGTATTCGCAACAGATTTTACCAACAGTCAACACTTGTACAAATTGATACATTCCTGTAAAATTAAACATTCTTTCATCATATAATTCAATGATTATGGGATCATATATTCTGTAATGAGTAAAAACCTTTCACATTAAGCACCACGTTTTTGATACATTTTTTTATTTACTACTAAGACACTCCTGTATTACAGACAGCTTAAAGAAATTCCTGAAATTCCTGCTGTTGACAATTTTGAACTGGACTCGTATGCGGTTGTAGGCAAAAGCAATAAACGTCTGTAGACCTAGAGGGAGAGGAAGAGAATGAAACAGTATACATTCTATGGATACCTATTATTTTCGACAGATCTACCTTTCGAAGGGCCATGGGTAGGATGGTGCCAAAATATTTATCTTGCATTTAAGAATTGGACAAATGGCATGCGAAAATAACACTTCCTTGTAGGAACAATTATTTAAACATTTATTAGCTCTGCACAAGAGAAGAACTTGCACAGTAAACAAACATCATTGCTTGAGAAGGTTTTGTTGTACAGAACTATTCTAAATTAATTAAAACGTGCGGCTGCCGAAGTATATTCAGAACTGTTATTTTATGGAGCAACACACAAAGCACAAATTTTATGTACCTAAGAGAAAGCAAAGTGTTGTTGCTATACAGAGCGCCTCTGGGGGCCAGTTCGATGATCTTTTTGGCAGCTCAACGTAAACACACGATCACATCACCACACATTACACATCGGCGCACTGCACTGAGGAGCAGTGATTTCGGTGCCACATCAGCCCCTTCCAGTGAAGCAAATGGATCTCATTGTACGTTCTGTAGATTGAGTCATGTCAGCTGCTGGTGAAGGAACTAGTGCTGATGAAGAAGCTGGCGATAAAGGAGGCGGTGGTGCTGGTACTGGTGCCACATGTGATTAGTGTCGTGAAGCAGTAGTCTCCGGAATATCTCCAACTGCCACATGTGTGTGGAGTTGAACTTTACAGCGCTGACATTTGTTGCAAGCTTGTGTGCACTCCTGACAATCTCTCTGGATGTCTGGCCACACAATCGGCCGGAAACAAGGCATGTAGTTG
The DNA here is from genome assembly GCA_026315105.1 of Locusta migratoria. Lineage (NCBI taxonomy): Eukaryota > Metazoa > Arthropoda > Insecta > Orthoptera > Acrididae > Locusta > Locusta migratoria. The sequence goes on from CM048748.1 coordinate 160,690,585, forward strand.
GACGAACTCCAGAGTGACATAGGTTATGGAGACTGTTGAATGCAATTCTTGGAAATGCACTCGGCGGAAACAGACGAGGTTTGCCATTCATCAAGTCACAACATAATTTGATGTCAGCACCTGAAACGTCGACTAGGTGAGGGTCCAATCCTGTAGATGTATCCTCTAGCAGGTTTTATAACTCCTGATCAGTCTGTTGTGCAACAGTGAGTTGTGTGAAGTCCCTAGGAAGTGTGATGCTGCTCTCATGGGAAAGGCAGTCGGGAACTATGTTATCAATACTCAAAATGTGTCTGATATCCATGCTGAATTGTGCTATGTACACCAGTTAATTCTGCTACCTAGGTGAGCAATTGATGTTGTTTTGACAGAAATCATATATAATAAGGCTTATGGGCTGTGTATATTGTAAACTCTACGGCTGCCAGTTGTGGCTGGAAATATTTAATAGCCTTGTAGATTGCCGAATTCTCTGTCATAACCGCTCCATTTCTGTTATGTTGATGACAGCTTGTGGGAAAAGAAATCAAGTGGCTGCCATGTACCACCACACAAATGTAATAGCGCACCAATTGTAGTCTGGCTCGCATCAACAACCAATGCCAAATGCGCATTAGGCCCCAGGTGCGCGATTAATGTTGCACCTTTTCAACTACTTCTGGCTGCCGCGAATTTGGCGATCATGTGGTCTGTCCACATAACTGGCACATTTCCTTTACTGTTGAGACCAGTCAGTGCTGCTGTCAGTGTTTCCTGCAAGTCAGTTACACGTGGCAGATGTCGATGGTAGAAATTAATTACACCAAGAAAACGACATAGTTGTTTGAAAGTTCTTGGATGTGAAAGTTGTGAGGTGGTTTCCACTTTCTCAGGTAAAGGTAATGAACCTGACTGTGAGATCTTATGGCCCAAGAGGTTAATTTGTGGCTGACCTTATATACATTTGGCAGTATTCAAGACGACTCAATACTGTTCTAAACGTTCAAATAATTCAGTTAGATGTTGTTTGTGTTCTTCTGGCGATGTAGTGAAAACTAAAATGTCATCGAGATACGCAAAGAAAAAGGAAAGACCTTACAATACTCAATCTATGAATCTTTGCCAGGTTTGGGCTGCATTTCTGAGACCAAACGCCATAAATGGACTCTCAAACAGACTAAACGGTGTTATTATGGCTGTTTTCTGAATACCTGCCTCGGCCACTGGTATCTCAATGTATGCTTTTGCACAATCAAGGACAATGAATATGGTTGCACCACTTAATACCTAATTGTAGTCACATAGCAACGGTACAGGGTATCTATCAGGCACTGTTCTGGCATTTAGAGCACGATAATCTCCACACGGACACCAAGCCCTATTCTTCGTAGGCACAAGATGGAGAGGAGACGGTCATGGACTTCTCGACAGCAGAATGACATTTTCTCGAAGCATACTGTCGAATTCTGCCTTATATGTGGCCAGACAGTCAGGGGCCAAATGTCGAGGTTGACAGGATACTGGTTCTCCTTCAGTAGGTTTTATGTAATGCAATGTGCCATGACATACGTCTTTCGTTGCTCCAGGTGATCATGTCAGGGCCATAACATGTCTGTAGTAAGTCTGCATACGTGCCACTCGTGGCTTGAATAACTTTGGTCGTGTGCACTGCTGCATTCCATCGAAAACCTGAGGTTGTTAAGCAGGTGACACTGTCCACATGTCGAGCATTTGCGATGTCTGGCAAAAGTTGGTAATAACCAAGAAAATCTGCTCCTATAATAGTTTCCGACACGTAAGCTACCGTGAAGTCCCAGGCAACGTCAGGCCACAGCCCGAGGTGCATATTAATTCACAGTATGCCATACATTCGTATGGAACAATTATTAGCTGTGGTCAGCAAAAATGGATTGGCGGCCACTTGCTCTGTAAGTGTATGCGTGGAAATACACATAGGTCCAACCCGGTGTACACTAGGTATTTTTGCTTAGTCTTGCAGTTACTTATCAACAGGTGCTGCGAAGTAACACAGCAATTGGTTGACGCACTTATGTCCAATTGCCGCTGGAATTTACGTGAGCACAGGGTGTAGTACACTTACTTGATCTCCAAACTTTTTGTGGTACCAGCAGATATAGTGCTCGTTTGTTGTGGACGTTGAAGAAGTAGCAGACGATCAGCTCTTGGATCTTTTACAGTACCGACTTCTGTCCTTGCCGTGGGCATGTCAACAATTCATTAGCTTGTTTCATCAACACATTAATCTTGGCAGCCAGAGCGTCTTAATCAGAGCCCATAGGCGTCATTAAGCTGTTGCACGTCACAACTACTGCACTTATCAGCGTTGGTGTCATTGCATCAAATATTTTATCCGCCAAATCGGTTACCCCGTCCAAGGTCATGTCGGTTTGGGAAGCTATAATAGCATTTACCTGAGTCGACAGGCTGCTATTTCACAACATACGCATTAGACTGTCCGTCACAGTTCCAATGTCAACTTTACTTCATAAGTGCCTCAAGTATTGCGATGGCTTTCTGTCACCAATATCTTCTTGCGTCAAAACCTATTCCTCTTGAGATGCAGATTCTGCCTTTAATTTCTCCTAAGCATTGGACGTGGGTGGAGCAGTGATTACATCTTCGACTTCTGCAGCGTATGTATGGCGTAGTTGGCTCACCACTAATGAGAACTTCGTCGAATCCGCTGTTATTCTTGCATAAAGGAAACTAACTTCCACTTGGGCGAACCATAAGGTCGGATTGTCTGGACAAAACGGCGGTAAGCGCACTGCTAGTCACGAAATTGAAGATTTAGAGACAGGAACAGTCGGTGGTTCCATCATATCAATTAATAAACTTGTCCTCCTGTACTGTATATGGCCAAATCACGTCAGGGTCACCAGTTTCGGAGAGCCATGGGTAGGAGGCTGCCGAAAGATTTATCTTGCTTGTAATAATTGAATGAATGGCGTGCGAAAATAACGCTTCCTTTTAGGAACAAATATTTAAACATTTATTAACGCTATACAAAAAAAGAACTTGCGCAGTGAACATACATCATTGTTTGAGAAGGTTTTGCCTCTACAGAACTATTCTCAATTAATTAGAATGTGTGCCTGTCAAAGTATATTCAGTACTGGTTTTTTTATGGAGCAGAACCAGTGATCTCTATAGAAACTGGATGTATAACTCTGGTGTCTGAGCATAGAATTGCAGTGTGCATACACATTCATATATCTCAAACATTATTTCACATGGCCCACTTGTTTAAATTTGGTGAACGAATTTTGCATGGGTTATTATGTGACAAATAATTGCTTGTTTACATCTTTATTTGCAATGTAAATCAATATGCTATGTAATAGACTAAGACGGGAGTGGAATCAACATGTAAATTCTTTTCGTTTTCTGATAATAATCCATAGCAGCCATATTTGAATTTGGAGAGAAACGAAATATTAGTGGTTCATGGTGTGGGTTCCTGTAGTCATGTCCTAGTTCATGAAACACAGGCAATGTATGAGTGGCAAAGTAAGTGGTCCTGACAGTTGGGATACCAGTTACTTTGGAAAAAGGTTGGGCATCTTGGACATATTCTGAGTTGTGGCCACCTTTGTGCTCAGACGGCAAAGACTACCAAATCCACCGATTAGTCCCTCAACCGTTAGGGGTAAAACCCAGTGGGGCCCTGGGCAAGTAAGGCTAGCAACCTGCTTCCCAGGTACTTCAATATCATGATGGCAACAATCAGAGCAAAATGCCTCGGACCTTTGGAGGTGATGGAGTCCCACCTTTAATTGACAGACCAGGGACTCCTCAGATGCGACTTGGTAAACGATCTGGAATGAGATGAGGAGCTATTAATATCAATGGGGATTACAATGGTAAGAAGGTAGAGCTGGCGGAGGCTTCAAGTAAGATGAGGTTAGATGTTTTAGCTGTTAGTGATGTTAGAGTAAGTGGAGAGAAAGAGGACGAAGTCGGAGAATACAAGGTCTGCCTGTCAGGAGTTAAAGTAGGAAGAGCACAGTGGGGTGTAGGATTTTACATCAGGAAAGCAATCGAACCCAGCATAATTGCAATAAGGTATGTAAATGAACGACTGATGTGGATAGATTTGGCCATCTCCAGTAAGAAAATTAGGATTGTGGCAGTGTATTCACCCTGTGAAGGGACAGATCAAGGTGAAATGGACAGATTTTACAACGAACTTAGTGATGTAGTTGTTAGAGTGAAGGATAATGATAGTGTTTTACTCATGGGTGATTTCAGTGTCAGGATAAGAAATCGAACAGAAGGTTATGAAAAGGTTATGGGTATGTTTGGAGAGGATATGGAGGCCAACAGGAACGGAAAACAGCTCTTGGATTTTCCATTTTGGAGCGTAATTAGCAATCTTCGATAAAGAGGGAAGAAGGAATTAACAAGTGTTTTGGACAGGTCAGGAAAGCTGCTAGTCAATCCTGTGGATGCCTTGGGCAGATGGAGGGAATATTTTGAAGAATTGCTCAATGTAGGTGAAACGTTCAATGATGTGTCAGATTTTCAGGTAGAATGGGATAGGAACGATGATGGAAACAGGATTTCATTTGAGAAAGAGGAGAAAATGGTCAGTAGATTACAGTGCAATAAAGCGGCTGGGGTGGATGAAATTGAGCCAGAACTCGTCAAATACAGTGGAATATCAGGTCTCAAATGGTTACACAGGATAATTGAAAAGGCGTTGGAATCAGGACAGGTTCTGTCTGACTGGACAAAAGCGGTAATCATGCCAATTTTCAAACATGGAAATAGAAAAGATTGCAACAACTATCGAGGTATCTGTTTACTTAGCGTTGTAGGCAAAATATTCTCAGATATTGTTGAAAGCAGAGTGCGAGTATTAATTGAGGGCAAGTTAGATGAAAATCAGTGTGGGTTTAGGCCTCTTAGAGGCTGTCAGGACCAGATCTTTAGCTTACGGCAGGTAATGGAAAAGTGCTATGAGTGGAACAGGGAATTGTATCCATGTTTCATAGATCTGGAAAAGGCTTATGACAATGTTCGTAGGAGGAAGCTACTGTCAGTTTTTCAAGATTATGGTATAGGAGGCAAACAATTAAATGGCTTTACGTAGACTGTCAGGCAGCAGTTAGAGTAGATGGCAAATTAAGCTCATGGTTCAGGGTAGTTTCAGGGGTAAGACAAGGCTGTAACCTGTCACCACTGTTATTCATAGTATTCATGGATCATATGTTGAAAACAGTAGACTGGCAGGCGGGATTAAAGTAGGTGAAAACAAAATAAGCAGTCTCGCATATGCGGATGACTTTGTTGTAATGGCCGATTTGAATGAAAGGTTGCAAACTAATATTTCAGAACTCGATCAGAGGTGCAAGGACTATGATATGAAGATCATCATCTCCAAAACGAAAGTAATGTCTGTGGGAAAGAGATTCAAACAGATTGAGTGCCAAATAGGAGGAACAAACTTAGAACAGGTAGACAGTTTCAAGTACCTGGGATGTATTTCTTCACAGGATGGCAACATAGCGAAAGAACTGGAATCAAAGTGCAGCAAAGCTAATGGAGTGAGTGCTCAGCTAAGATCTACTCTCTTCTGCAAGAAGGAAGTCAGTACCAAGACTGAGTTAGCAGTGAACCGCTCTATCTTTCGACCAACTTTGTTGTATGGGAGTGAAAGTTGGGTGGATACAGGTTACCTTATTCATAACGTAGAGGTTACAGATATGAAAGTAGCAAGAATGATTGCAGGTACCAATAGATGGGAACAATGGCAGGAGGGTGTCCATAATGAGGAAATCAAAGAAAAACTGGGAATGAACACCATAGATGAAGCAGTTAGAGCGAACAGACTGAGATGGTGGGGTCATGTTACACGCATGGGAGAAGCAAGGTTACCTAAGAGACTCATGAGTGCGTCAGTGGAGGGTAAGAGGAGTCGAGGTAGACCAAGAAAAAAGTACTTAGATTCGGTGCAGAATGATTTTGAAGTGAAAGGCATAACATCAGACGAGGCATCAATGTTAGCATTGAATAGGGGATCATGGAGGAATTTTATTAGAGGTACTATGCTCCAGACTGAATGCTGAAAGGCATAATCGGTCTCTAATGATGATTATGATGATGACGGAATATTAACAGTTGTGGTTGGCATGCTCAGACAGCTGAAGTTCAACATCCAGATACTATAGAGATCAACGAGCAGCAAAGTGCTATTGCTGTACGGAGCGCCTCTGGGGGGCCAGTTTGATAATCTTTTTGACAGCTCAGTGTAAATACACCATTACACATTGGCACACTGTGCTGAGGAGCGATGATTTCGCCTCTACATACCTTTTAGCTTCAAGCGACTGCAGTTTCCAGCGAGACTTGCATTTTCTATTACTATTAATCTCAGGGCAATCTATTAAATACTGCAGTGTGAATTTGACATCCACACCAACAACTTTATTTCGCTTCCTCAGGGGTGAGCACACCAAAGAATTTATCCATATGATATCCTGTTCAAGTAACAAGAAATATCGTTTGTAGTGAAGTTTTGAAGGAAATGAATGTATGAAGGTTACATATAATTTTTATTTTGATTGCCACCTATCTTTGTTTGGACACTGGACTTATAATTTTATACGTTGTGGAAGACAGCCTCATTTGTAACATATGATCCCATAAATATACAATGTTTTTGAAAAAAAAAGGGGTGTGTGGAGAGAGTGAAATAGAGAGAGAAGGTATAGGAAAAGTACCGACTCAGGGCTTGAATAAATAACTCAGTAGTTTTAGGCGCTTATATGGATTATATGGACCTGTGACGTTGGAATCTTTATTTTGATATTTGATTTTGTTTTAGCCATAATCTGCAAATTTGTCATGGCAGCTTAAATGTTATTTTCAATTGAGTGTTCTCCTAAAAGCAATGTTGAATGTCTGAAACCGAAAAATGGTTTATGTTTTAGAATAGCGTAACAGAAAAGACTGAAGCAAACAGTTAATATGTACTACGTGGTAATTTCATGACGTAATTTTCATTAAATTATATTTACAAAAAAAAAAAAAAAAAAAAAAAAAAAAAAAAAAAAAAAAAAAAAAAAAAAAAAGATCAGCACTAATGAGGGGCCAAATTTTAGTTGTTTATGACGTTATTAACTATATAAAGCGGAAAATCATAATGGATAAAGTAAACAGGCTCTATTTATTCTCTTGTAAATATTGTTTGATTTGTTAGTATGTTTATATTTTCGCATGAAAATAAATGATGTTTTTTGAAATGTTGTTTCACTTCCCGTCACTTTTCTGCACTAAGTAGACGAAAAACATGCTTTATTAAGTTTGTTTTGGCCGTCAATAACATTTAGCGTTGTTTTTTCTTCAAATCTGTTATTAAACTATTAATTTTTATATACCGGATCGACACGACATAACCTCACTTTCAACATAAGATTTTGGGCTAAGCAAACTGACGTGATGGTCAGTGTATGTATAGAACTAGATGTGACGGTACCATCTACTGACGTTTACGTGTTGGATAGTTTGAATGGACGGTAACTGAAATAAGTTTCAAGTAGCAGATTAGCAGCAAATTCCAATAGTCTTTGTACTTTCAATGTATTTTTATTGTAATTTCTTTTTATAAAATTGATTCTAATTCAATGGCTTTGATTTCTCATCAGTTTACCATTTCGACGAATATTTATAAAACATTAAATATAAAATCTGTGTGTGAATTACTTAAGTTCTGATTAATGCTCTCATAGTACGGAATTCTGACACAGCAGCAGCACATGAATGACATGAAACTTCTATGGTGTGTGCTCTGCGAGGCGAAGGGTGCACTCCGTGGCACAGTCCTTTCGCAGGGAGTCCGCCATTGTTGGACGACCGTGTTCACTAGTGAGGAAGGAAATCCATAGCAATCCAACATGGTAAGTAGAAGATTGCAAAATATTGATGTGTTTTTGGAACATAACGTTTTATTTAATTTGAATGTATTATTATTGAGGCATCTTGCTTAATTATTATTTGTGATGTTGGTGTGCGTAATGCTGCCGATCACATTGTGTCAGAATGTCAGTTGCACGTTTCAGATGTTAATAAAGCATATGTGGAGAGTAGTTATGTAGACTTTTCGCTTCTTTGATAGTCACTTAAAATGATAGTAATAATACTTAACAGAATTTAATTCATCTCCATACGGAATGTCCATGATTGAACCATGCTTTTTCTTGCGCACTCAAATATTGATCATACTGCCGTGAAAATCTTTTGCTTAAGATTAAGATGCATCTCGTAATTTGGTGTAATATTTAGAGTTCTTAATGCTTCGATGTAGTTTTTATGGTGTTGTGCAATACGCTCTATACTTCTGTACTTTTCAGGTGAACTTTACGGTAGATGAGATTCGTGTGATGATGGACAAAAAGCGGAATATCCGCAATATGTCCGTCATCGCCCACGTAGATCACGGAAAATCAACATTGACAGACTCCCTGGTGTCTAAAGCTGGTATTATTGCAAGTGCTAAAGCTGGTGAGACACGGTTTACTGATACGAGAAAAGATGAACAGGAACGCTGCATTACCATCAAATCAACGTAAGTTGGGTTTTATGTAAATAGTTCTGAAGTGAAATTGTTTGAACATCTTAGCAGCTGTTTTGTGGATTTACTTGTTTGTAGTACACTGTTTATTGTTGCGTATGTATTATTGCTTGTTTTGTCATTAATACTTTAATGTTTTTAATGAAATTTGCTTTCAGCGCAATATCTATGTTCTTCGAGCTAGAAGACAAAGATTTGACTTTCATCACAAACCCTGATCAGAGAGAAAAAGGAGAGAAGGGATTTCTTATTAACTTGATAGATTCTCCTGGACACGTAGATTTCTCTAGTGAAGTAACTGCAGCTCTCCGTGTAACTGATGGTGCCTTGGTTGTTGTGGATTGTGTGTCAGGTTGGTTCAGGAATACTCTTACACTTGTGCACTGCTTGTGAATTGTGGAGTGTTTGTAGTGCATGAAATTAATTTGTGGTAAAGTTACTGGCACTGCAGTGTGCTGTTGTCAATGACTGTTAAATGCTATTTGGAAACTCATTTATATTGTTTTTTGTTGCCTGCGAAATAATTTACATCTCTGGTTGACGAGATCTTGTTTTTGTCTGTTCAGTACTGGTAATTGTTCTTGTCAGGGAACATTTTGTTGCCAACTTGAGCATGCTGTTGCTACAGGTCTTTAAAACCTTCCATTATAATGAGCTCTGTTTGAATCTGTTATAGCTTGTAGGAGCTATTTTGGATAAGGAAAACATGAGCATCTTAGTGGAAGGAGAGAAACTGCATAATCATTCATAGGCTTCCATTGGACCTCTATCTCTATGTTCAATAGTGGATGCCATGGTGTAATGTCACATTGTATAAAGGCCCCTACACATGTTCAGATTTGTTGCCCAGCCAACCAATTTCATAGTAGCCTACACACATACCGACTGCACACGGTGATTGCAGTGCCCCTTTTCTGGTGTCTGGTTGAGGAACTGTTTGTTGCATTTTCACATGCCAGCAGAATTTCAGGTAAATTAGTCTGAATGTGCTGCCAGAAAGCCAATTTATTAGCTGCTGATATTGGTCTCGACTAATCGGAATGTTGCAGGGGCCTTAACTATAACTTACACCTTGTGGTTCTGGATTTAATGTAACCAGTCACTCTTCAAGGCTGAGAGCAGTTTGAACCACTATTTTGGCAGCTGGTCTGCATTCTTTTGCTAAAAGTGGATCCTAATGAATTCAGGGTCCACTGCAAGTTCTTTGCATTACTCAAAATTGGCCTAATGTTGCTACTAGATATCACTTCCTTTATGTAGTCTCTTGGATCACACAGCAGTAAAGCTGCCAATGTTTTGGGAGTGATTGCAATTAGTGCAATGTAGTCAAAGTACTGATGCTTTAGTCCTAGTTCAGTATTCACTGTTAAACAACTTTAGTTAATCCACATATTCACACTGTTAACTTTTGTTCTTATTGACAGGTGTCTCTCTCCCTTTTGTGTGTGTGTGTGTGTGTATGTATGTGTATGTGTTCAGTATGTATAAAATTTATATAGATTTGTTCTCAGGGTACATTTTGAATGATCTTCAGAAAATTACATTGAGAACCAGTTACTACATGGGTGTCATAGTTTTATTACAAAAATTGACCAATTTGTCAATGTGGATTTAAGTTTGTCAAACTTTTCTGTGGATGAAATGTAATTTGGAAGAAGAGTTGCACACTGCATTGTCAGCCACTCAGTAGTGGTATAATCTTGGCAATGGTCTGCTACCTACATGTATTGAAGACTTGAGCCTACAAACTGTATCATAACTTGTTTTTTCACAAGAATTGAAGCTGATCCTGCCTTTCTGCATAATTTTAAAATTGTGAAATACTGCTGTGAGTAGGGTAAAACTTCTGTCTAGCTTGTCAGAAGTACTGAACTCTGACCTAATATTTGTAGGAAAAGTATTTTAGACAAGCTAGATGTCTATTCCGGTTGACAGCACTACTTTCTCTATGGATTTCATTTAAAAGGACGTGGTGAGGCAGGAACCTAGGAGTACAGTGTGTAAACAAGCTGATATGGTTCAGATGAGTCTCCAATGCCTATTGGTGGTAAGCCACTATTAGCAATAACATTCCGAAGAATGCCAGTAATTACTGCGAAAAATATTTATGTAAACATGGGTGTTTACAAAATAAAATTGATGTATTTTAATTGGTTGCCTTCAGGTACCAATATCTGAACATACACATTCACATAAACCAAGACTATACTGTATTTTACTCCCTTGTGGGTTTTTGTGCAGATGTAGTTTACATGAATCCATTGGTGTCAGAAGAAAATGGAAGTTCTCACTCTTGTCTAAAAAGATTGGATCATAAAAGTAAATAACTGTGGGTCATGTACTGCTTGTTAGTATAAACATGTGCCATTAGCTTCATTGGTATTGTGGTTGCAACTGCGCTGAAGCGTTGGTTGTGGTCGCCACTGTTTCAAACTAAATATGACTGCCGTTGAGGTGTTAGAGTTGCTGTGCGAAAGGAGTTGCAATCGTTTGTGATGGTGAGAGGGAATTCTGACAGGCTCCAAACTGTTTAATAACCTTGCACCAAGTAGATAAACCAGGACATAAGCAAAGTGTTTTGTATGTAGCTCTTTAATTTTCCTTGATGAAAGGAAGTGCAAAATTCAGGTTATTCTTTTAAACAGGTGGTAAATAGCTGCCTTGTAAAAATGTAATAGATTATAGTATAATTTTTATTCCCTTTGGGTTTTTTCTGCCGATGTCTGACATTTACATAAATCTAGTGATATACCCTACTTTCAATAACTTGAAAAAATTAAGTTGTTTCTTCCATACAAGCATTGGATTACAAAGATCAAAATTTTTCTGTAACTATTGGTGATTGACCTATGCAATTTTGAAAGCAACAACTGACCACTGTCTTTTTTAATACAAATATTTTTCATATTCTTTGCTTCTAACATTAGAAAAAACTTCGTTTCTATACATAATACCTCTAGCACCAGCAGTGCTTTTCAGACTCTTCCTTTGAACTAATAAGTTAAAATTCATAACCTTTCTTGGAATTACAGTTTACAGCATTGGTTACATTTAGTCATAAACAAAATTTATCATTAAGTAGCAGATACTTAGTACCTATTGATGGCAAAATATATGCCACAATTTAAATTTGTCAAATTCTTTAACGATAATTTAAAATAGTAAAATAGGATGTTAATGGTGAAACGGGTGGAGTTGAGCTTTTTAACAATTCTACATAATTTCATTCAGTAGAACTGATTTCAGATATCCATTACTTGATATATGAAACACTGAAAGCATTGTGCATGTTATGCTTTACATGACACATTGAGTAATTCTAGATATCATTTATGTATGTAACATATGCTGTTTTGTGATTTAACTGCCTCTTGCACTGTAATTGGCTTTACTTTATAAAGTACTGCCTCCTCCGTCACACGTACTATTTGGCCACGATAACTTGACGATTTTGTTGGAGCTGCCACAAACGGAGAAAATCGGCACCACTTGAAAGTTATTCTTTTATTTACATGCGCTGCCAACCTTACAATGGTCCTTGACGCGAAGAATTAATGTACACATTGTTAGGGTAACGGTTCCAGCACTGCGGCAAGCAGCCCATGCTGCCTTTCGTTCGTGTAAGATAAGCTCCCAGCAGCCACCGCGCGAATCGTCAAGTTATCGTGGCCAAATAGTACACAAATACCACCACTGCTTTCCATATGAAACTTAAGTGTTGTGGTGTCTTAAAACCTCTGAAACACAGCAGGGATCAGTCAGCAGAATGCCACACGTAAACGTCACATTTGTATTTAACGATATAGTAGTCTGAAAAGGTATAGTGCTCAGTATAATAAACTGTTGCTATTTTCATTATTTTAAATCATAAACCTTTAGTCTATGCAGCCTGAGAGCAAATGAGTCAACTAGCACTACTGCAGTTGCAATTGGAGACTGTGCATGCACAGTAGAGGTGGTCAGAAACAGTGGTGACTGGTAGTCCTCTATTATAGAGGGAAGTTAGGATAGGTAGTAAATTTCATCCTTCATATCCATTCCTAATGTATTTTCAAATTGAAATTTATAGCACTGGCTATGTTTGGGCATTTACAGTAAAGGTCAGCATATCATGCTTGGCATGATGCTTTTATCTTGCAATAAATTTTTAGGCATACTGTTTGTGATTACTGCCTCACTGTAACTAGCTTAGTTATGAAGTACTATTACACGCAAACATTAAAATTTTTCAATTCAGATTTTCTTGTTGTACCTATAACCTCTAAAACTTGTCACAGCATGGCTCAGAATATGCAGATTGAGACTTTCACAACTTGCATAAATACACATGCCAAGTATTATTTCTTTGTCGATTTCTAGGCAAAACTTACTGTTATGGGAGCCAGTGCTAAAAATACAGAATTCACGATTTTATTTTAGTTTCTCAAGTTGTCATTTTATGAACCACTATGGTTACAGAAATAAAACAATACTGTATTATTTTATCAGTATAATACACACTGAAGTATAGCCTTGATAATTTCAGTATTGCGTGTAAACTTGTAGTTCGGTTGCTATTTGGCATACTGATGCTCATGCTGTTAAGTGAGTGTAAATAATTCTGCAACTATTAAATTAACTTTTTAGTCTGTTTTGGGCATAGGTAAAACAAAATTGTAAAGGTAGCTAATGGTTACTTTTAAAATCTGTCAAATGTATACTTATTTTTAATAGGTGGCTTTTGTGTCTTAACAATTACTTCTTTACAATTATTTCTCAAAAGATTTGTACAGTAAAGTTTTGAAATAAATTCCAGTTTAAGACACTTGTAGGCACCCCTCCTCCCCAATCCTAACCCCAATTTCGATAGCTTTTGAAACCTGGCATATCTGGATAAGTTCTGTTGCAATATTTCATTAATTGACCTTTCTCTATAGGTGATAGGAGTCAACTAAGTCTACAGGTGACCAAATCATGAATTAAGAGAAAAAGCTGTTAAAGTTCTAATTGGCAGAGGCTGTATGTGTAGTGGAGGGTAGTTTACAACTGGTACATTTCATCTGGAACGACTGAATGTAAACAGAAAACCCTCTCCCCCCAAATGTCCAATATGGTAATAGTTTCGTAGAAATCACCAGGAACCATCCAATGTTACATAAGCTTTGCTTAGAAATCAAAAGTGGGCAGTGTTGTAAGAGACTGTCAAGAGTTAATAGCAAAAAGCTTTGTCAACAGCTGTCATCAGTGCCTGAACTGCTGCAGAGGATGCATTTTATAGTACTCATTTTAATACCCTCGCCAACAGTTGTAGTCACAATGACACTCGACCATCTCTAGCAGAACTAAAATTACTTAATTCACACTGAGTAAAGCTTATCACTGTATTTGAAGAGAGATCTTAGGTACAACACTAAAAGCAAAATGTAACTTGCTATCATTTGTCAGCTTCCCTGAAAATCTCCTCAGACTTGGTATTAACTTAAGTTAATCACTTTAATAAATAGAACAAGTAATTCTGGTTTACAAATGAATCGCCCATTGATCCCCCCCCCCCCCCCCACACACACACACACACACACTGGAGAGTTTTTCATGTAAATAGTCTTCTCTAAATGTAAATCTGAAATATTTCTGGGGCATTAAAATCACCCCTTGTATGAAATGTGGTGTGTGCTTAGTGGTGGTAGGGTATTTCATTTACTTTTTTATGGTTGTCAAGTGATGAAATTTGAAATGACTAGATGCAGCAGTTTGGGTATGTGTGTGTGTTTGGATTGGACAAGTGAACTGTCAGCTAGCAAGTAATTTTAATTGGACTGTAGTGTCCTCCATCTGAGTTGTAAGAGTGCTCTAGTCATGAACATTTAGCAATATTGTGGCAGACATTTCATATTGACCCCATACCTACTACATTGTAATACAAGTGTATATTCATCACAGCAACATCCTCAAAATGGAAACTTATTGCCCATTTATACAAAGTCTTATACGTGAGATGTTGGAAAGCTGGGTTTGAACAGTTAGTTAAGTCCTTATATTACAGATGCGACATATGCTTTTTGTACTGTTTTCACTGTATAGCCTATATTTGCTGAATAGCTGGAGCAAATTATACTGAATTGTACACGACTTTCACTCTATGCTTCATAAACTTTTCCAATGTGAACATGGTTGAGGAGTACCAGAATACTCATATTAGTGTTCTAAATGCAATGGAATGTTGCCAAGATTTCTGTTGAATAAGTTACTGCTACATGATTAAGGCAGTACAACACCATTTTCACACTTTTCAACAGACTTCAGTGAAATTGTGGGAAATGTTTTAAATTGTAAAATATGCTTACTGGATCAGCCAAGCTTTTTCAGTTTTGTGTAATAGGATTCAAAATACTCACCAGGAAGTTTATTATACAATGAAGGTTATCCAAATTTTTACCAGTTGGAACTGGTAATTTTATGGGAGTAGGAATTTTTTATGTAATTTCATCATAATTAGTAAGAAAGTCTTTTATGGGAATTTTCTATTTATGAAGAAACTGAAGTTCCTTTTTGTATTTTTTGGTGTTTTGCACAACTATATTAGAATTTGTGTTCTAGAGTGCAAATATGTGAAGTATTTTTGTGATGTTTGCATAGGGTCGGAATGTCACTATCACTTTTTTGAAGTTATAATGTACTGTGTCCCCTTCAAATGTGCAAAGAAACATACACAAGCGAACCATCACTCACCGTTTGTAAAATCACAAACTTCTTAAATATTTCTTTCACTAAAAGAATGCTTAGTGCTAATCATGAAAGACTACCAGTTGCATAAAGCCAAGCTGACAATTGGTATGTCATAAGTAGACTGGTGCTGCCAACAAAATGTGAAATACACGTTTGAATAAATGCAAAGTTCAGAGAAACTTAACTGTGTAAAGTTTATAAGCACTATAAAGGCAAAAACCATGCCAGCGTCACTTTGTCAATTACATCATTTTTTCTTCGTGGACATGCCTTTTGTAAAAATGGGGGCAAATTAGCATTGTGAACCTAAGAAATTTGATGGGGCCGGCAAAAAATAGTGTAACTGGAGGGAAACATAAAAACAGGGTTTTACTGTACAAAGATAATAGATTTCACTATATTATCTTCAATCATTTTACAGTGCCTCTTCCTTGTGTATACTGTGGCATTTCCATTTGTGATATATCAAAGAACATAAAGCCATGTTTACATCTGCTTGGTGGTTTCCATTCACAAATTTCCTTTGGTCACTGATCTGGTGCTACCAAGTGTGCATCCAGACTACAGCTTTGATTTAGTATGGCTGGGAGGTGCCTCAGTGATAAAATATAACTAATTTTCAAGGACCTTCCATCAGATAGTGTAGTTTATTTGAAGACTGACATTGCTCCTCCGTATGAACCTGTCTGGCATTGATGCTTAAAAGTACTTAGACAATTCATCCTAAATTTAATTAAAAGCCACAATTGGGGATTATCAGTGGAGAACAGGTAGCCCACTTCCTAAGCTGCTGGCAGGCATAAAAAATAGAAAATCAAATTCACAGGAATAATTTTTTGGTCATGGCCTTAGAGAAAGAAACTCGCTGACAGCTGTGCAGAACCATCATATCCGGCCACTCCAGTCCACGGACATGTTGAATGAGGGAGTGGAGAGGGAAGGATGCCAGGTAAGGGTGGGGATGGAACATTGTGTTGCATGGTTGATTGTAAAGGCTCTAATAGGGGGAATGAGATGTGGCATTGAATACGGTGAAAGGAAGGGGTGGGAAAGGATAAGTGTAGTGGGGTTTTGAAATGAATAAAGAAGAAATGAGGTAATTAAGAAATATTGTAAGTGGTGGCAGTTGCAAGGAATACATGAATTGGAGAGATACAGGATAACAAGTGGGGAAGGTGGTGTGGGTGATAATGTTAGGCATAGGGTGTGAGGCTCAAGATTGTGGGACTGTAGAATATGTTGAACGGATCTGTGCATTTCATTAGAGGTGGAGGGGAGGATCCAAAGTGGTGTGTTAGGCTGCGTGCTGTGTCAGAGTGGTCCTCCTTGCTTTTTTCCCCCACTGTCTGGTGGTGGCCATTTATCCTGATGGGCATCTGGTTTGTTGTAAGCCAATATAAAATGCTTTGCAATGATTGAAGCAAAGTTGTAAATCACATGGCTGCGTTCACACGTGGCCAAACTTCTGGAGGGTAGGATTAGACTGTGACAGGACTGGAAGTGGTGGGTGGAGTGATTGGACAGGTTTTGCATCAGTATATTCTACAGGGATGTGATGTCTGTAATAAAGGTTTGGGATTTTAATAGGGATGGACTTGAATTATATGGAGACAGGGTTGGTGATACCAACTTCAGGAGGTGTTGGAAGGCTAGTAGGCTCTCATTTCAGGGCACGACACTCTCAAATCCCTGAAACGTCATTCCTGGAAGATCAGATGGCATTGGTTATTGTAGTTTTAAGAATGTTTCATTATTTCTATTAAGTCCATTCTGTGGAATTTTGTGATATATTGAAGTTACACTTAGTTTTCAATTTTATTCTTGGCATATCAACACTGAGAGATACTCAGTTTTTGCTTGCATTGATTGTGTGGTTACTAAACTTTTCAGGTGTGTGTGTACAGACTGAGACTGTTCTTAGACAAGCTATTGCAGAACGAATTAAGCCTGTCTTATTCATGAACAAGATGGACCGTGCCCTACTTGAACTGCAGTTGGAGGCTGAGGAACTGTACCAGACTTTCCAGCGTATTGTAGAAAACGTCAACGTAATCATTGCCACCTACAGTGATGATTCTGGTCCTATGGGTGAAGTGAGAGTAAGTAAAAGTTCTTTGTTGTAAATCATGTGAACTTTCATATTCAGGAGAATATTTAATGGCTGATTGGTAGTTTGGCAAGATGTAATTGGAAAGAGGCTGAAATGTCCCAATGTTCTTATCGTTTGCCAGTTATTAGATTCAAACAACTGGCAGCTAAAGTTTCAATGTAAATTGTAATTAAGGTGGCATTGTTAGTGTCAAAGTGTTATTGGTTTTTCATAATTTTTTAGATGAGCTGAAAATCTTGTCACATAAAGATGGCTGAGTGGGTTAGTTGTTTTGAAAGCCATTAGTAGCTATAAAGATGACTTTCCAAAGAGTGTCATAGCTCTTCACAAACTGAACAGTCAACTAATAGTGGAGCCAATACTGAGAAAATGTAACATGTCTATTAAAATCACCATTAAGTCGTTTATACAATATTGAAAAATACAAATACATGCACATTTTGTAAAAATTTAAATTAGATATTGTGTAAGTATTAGAATTCAACGGGGTAGGGGAAGAACTGTTTAGACAAGATTCGAACAAACACTTGGGTTGTAAGGCCAGAATGCTACCATCTGAGCAACACAGATGCTGCAGTTGAGTGATTGGTACTTACACTTGAGACACTTCAGTCTGTTTGAGTGATTGATACTTACACTTGAGAAACTTCAGTCTGTTTTCTCGAATTAGTTGAGTGGCTTTGGATGATTGTTTCAGTTCTGATATTCATGTTCCATAAATGTAAAAATTCTAAAATCCAATACCCATGTGGGTATACATGTCTTCACTAAATGTGGTTGCACACATTTTGGCAATGTAAGGTGACATAGTGTGAAGATTTTGATTTATCCTCAGAAATGCTAATCACTTCCAATGAAAATAACTAAAATGATATTTGTGGATATTTTGCTGCATCCTATTTTACTACTAAACAAAGTAACACTTGGGTGATGGTTAAGTGGCTGAAACAATGTTTGCATTAGTAATAAAGTATGACATTGTTCAATACACAGAAAATAACTTCCTGTGTAGCCTATGCAGGTGTATTAGCTAAAACATGTTAATGTGATGTGCTGTATTCACCAAATAGTTAAATTTTGCCTGGTATAGGCCTACATTGCAATAAGCTTAATTTGTCAGTTTTCAAGGAGTTTGGGAAATTGTTTGATTTGTATTTGTTGATTTCCTGCCTTGATCATTTCTGTGAAATTTTGTTACACCTTCCAGCACATTCTGTGTCTTGCTTGAGTTGTGGCTTGGCTTGTCCTTGCTGTTGACAAAGAAAGTAATGACTGTGCTTATGGAAGGAGATAAAAACACACGTGCTGAATGGCTGTCATCGGACCTCTATCCTTATGTCCTGCAAAGGCAGCTGAGGAATGTGTGTAACAGTTTTGAGAAGTTTTCAGTAGATAGATATGCATTTAACATTAAATTCCAATGGTAATAAGGATGAAAGTCTCCTAACAATAGTTTGCATTGAAATCTAAAATTCCAAAATCACCATTTAACTTGGAACTGTATGACCTGTTTATGCTTACTGGCATTATTAGCAGTTTAGCTCCTTGTTAGTCTTAAAGTAGTCCTAACTCAATTTTTATACTGTGGTTTATTCATGTTGGTAAATCCTTCTAATTTGACTGACTGGCTTTGTTACAGGTAGATCCCAGTAAAGGAAGTGTTGGCTTTGGTTCAGGGTTGCATGGCTGGGCCTTCACTTTGAAACAATTCTCAGAGATGTATGCTGAAAAATTTAAGATTGATGTAGTAAAACTGATGAACAGGTTTGTAGTTCATTCACTACTTATGTGGATATTAAATTTAATGCAGCAGTAATTGGAGTAATGTGTTCCTCAGGTTATGGGGAGAGAACTTCTTCAACCCAAAGACGAAAAAATGGTCAAAACAAAAGGAAGTTGACAACAAGCGTTCTTTCTGCATGTATGTTTTGGATCCTATATACAAGGTAAACATAATACTGTTTAGAAGTGAATAAAAACTTAAATGATGATAATCACACAGACCTGTTCTGATGAATGTTGAATGATAATGCATTCTGATACATGTTAAATAAATTAATTTGGTTAATAATAAATTTCCATCTTCTGATAATGTATGGTTGTTCATAGGTGTTTGATTCAATCATGAACTACAAAAAAGAGGAAGCTGCCAGTCTGCTGCAGAAATTGAATATTGAACTTAAGCCTGAAGATAGGGAAAAGGATGGCAAGGCCCTCCTCAAGGTTGGTTAACTTTAATGCTGTTTCCTAAGATATGAAATTAATGATGAATGTTCGATTTCCTAATATTGTTGCTGGATAGAAGAACGGCCAGCTGAAATAATTTTATACCATACTATATAAACTTGTGTGTTGTGATGTATTAAAAAAAATTAAATGTTTAGGTTGTGATGAGGACATGGCTCCCCGCAGGTGAAGCTTTGCTTCAGATGATAGCAATTCATCTGCCATCCCCTGTAGTTGCACAGAAGTACAGAATGGAGATGTTGTATGAAGGTCCTCATGATGATGAGGCAGCAATTGGTGTTAAGGTTAGTATGAAAACTTGACTGTTAGTAATAGTGTTGTTTAAAGTATTGGTTATACAGTGACTCTTTAATTTGCAGAACTGTGACCCCAATGCTCCGTTGATGATGTACATATCAAAAATGGTGCCAACATCTGACAAAGGTCGTTTCTATGCCTTTGGCCGTGTCTTCTCTGGAAAGGTAAGATAAGTAAAATGTTAAACCCACTGTCAAAATTGTGGTGCTATGAATTGGTACCATGTCTGTGTCAGTGGAATAGAAAGTGTTCTTGGTTTTGGTAGCTGTGTGTATGGTTGCCTGAATAGGGGAACAAACATTTTTAATTCCAGTATGAACATAGTGTAATAAAATAATCAGGTGCACTTTTTATGCTTGTTCTTTCAGAATAATTGAACTGAGCAGTGTGCAGTCACCATTGATTTGAAGTTTTTGCTATGTTGTAGTTCGGTTGTCCTTTAAGCATGATTATTTTATTGCAATAAGAAACATGAAGTGTGCATTATTACTTAGTATTTAAGGGGGTAAGATGTTGACTGTTACATGCTAAATTCAGAGCATTTCTTCTGGTAAATTAAGGAAGTAATTTTATGCAAATATTGGGCAGTAGATTTAAATTTATGGTATTTGGTTGTGATCTTATTTTTTGTCTATAGAACAATTTTCAGACATTGTCAAGAAAATTTAGTTAGATTACACATAGACTGCAATAAAACTTAAGTCCTCAATAGAGTAACAGAACTTATGTTAATTGCTTCAATATACTCTTTACTGCAATTAAATTTGCTTCCTTGAGCACATTGTGTAGAGCATTGTAGAAAAATGTCCATTCTGTGTGGGCTATGGGCTGTTGCTTTTTTATTGCTTGTCGTTCTGTGAAAAATCTCCATGTATCATAGTTCTGTAGATTGCTGTTTGTCATAAAGTTTAGTATTTTTCTTGAACACGACTGCAATATATAGGTAGAGTACACTGCAAAAACTTTATATTTTCTAAAGGTGTCGCTACAAGGCTCGTTTGGAATTTCAGTTAAAAGGAATAATGCTTTTGTTTACATACATAAATGCATGTGAAATTTAAATTTTTATTCAGACTAGACATTCTAAAGATATCTGAAAACAGTGATAGCCTTGCAATATGGATGCAGTATTTTTTCAACATACCCATATCCAAGAACATAAATAAGACTAAAATATTAATAGATTGCATTGATGGGAAGACAAGGTGATGGAACAACGTAACACTGTCCTCTCACAACTTCGAACTGTTGAGGTCAATTTTGTCATTTGCTGTATCACAGTATGAAAAGCTATGTGGTCACAACTTGGCGCAAATGTGATAAGATAGTGTGTTTGTTTATTTAAATAGCAGTTGTCATGTCGCTATTGGTACAATTAGTCTTGAGCAAAAGTGACGTGCTATCGTATTGCCTTATGTAATGGTAGAATAAGAATACCTTGTTCTCAGTACAATATGTTGTCCAGTTTCACAATTTTATTTAGATAGTGATTATGAGCCAATTGTTTATTTTTAGGTAATTTTCTAGGGGCTGTATACATCAAATGCAATGGCAGTGCACTTGATATCAGAGATTCGACTCTAGCTTTGCTAGTGGTGCTGGGAAACTAGGATGGTGGAACAGCTGATACATGTAGCTACTAATTTGATGTTGATTCTTGGCCAATACAAATTGCAACCAGATGGTGAATTGGAAAAGTAAACCTACTAGTTACTACACTGGTGTAACTTGTTTGTTTTGCCTAATTTAAATTCACTCAGTAACCAAAATACTCGTTAACGAAGACATATTTTTCAGCCAAACTATACGTATCAATAGTTGTCAAAGTGAATGTAATGGTTTTTATGTCCAGATTTTAAATCTGGTTAGGCAGGAACCAAGTGTGTATTTAAAGGATAGTAATATTTCACATGTATTCTTAGTGTTTGTTGCTTCTAATGCTACTCGTGCATTTCCATGTGGCGATTTTGTGTGTAGTGTGGGGGTGGTTGCAAAATCCCTATCTTCCACTTGTTTCCTGGTATCAGTCTCTGCAGATGTTATAAACATGTAATTACATATAGGAGCCTTATTGGTTTTTGTGGTGGTACTTTTGTCAGTTGAAATTAGTTCAGAAATTTAGTAAAATTTTCTAATGTTCTTAAATACTGTAATCGAGATCCAAGCAGAGGAGCCAAGATCCTGTTTTAAATTCCCTTGCTGAGACAATTTGGCAGTTCTACATTGCAATCTATTAATATTAAAATATCTCATGGTAATGCTCACTTTTTCTGTTCTTAGATATGGTATGTTTAAAATAAAATATTGCTAGCCCATCTCTGTGTTAGATATTTTTAGAATGTTTTTTTCTGAAGAAAAATTTAAGTTTCAGGTGCATGCAAGAATCCATGGTGTAATCCCATGGCAGGATTAAGTGTATCTGCACAAGTGTGTGAAATTCAGTGAAAAGTTAACAAGTATTTATACACGAGATATTACAGAAGTTCTCGTGTTGTCATATTGTCAATTTAAATGTTCTGCAAACCCACCTCTGATCCTACTGAATCCTTAAGTCATTGCCCTCGAAGATAAATTTCAGTTACGGCTAAGATTGTGGCAAATTTTACAATGTTAATTTTATACTTTCAGGTTGCAACTGGAATGAAGGCACGTATAATGGGACCAAACTATATTCCTGGAAAGAAGGAAGATTTGTATGAGAAAGCAATTCAGAGAACAATTCTTATGATGGGCCGTTATGTTGAAGCTATTGAAGATGTTCCAAGTGGTGAGTATTAGATGCGGTGAAAATATCAGCTTGACATATTCCCCATTGCCACGCTTTGAATTCTGTAATGATTTCAAAAGTGCCAAAATCAGTTTTGGGGGAAAGTAAATGTCTCTCAGGAAGCATCACAGTTCAGTAACTGTTGATGTGCCGATGAAGAAGACTACAATTTTCAGTAAATTATTGATACTGTGAGAAAATTGCATCTCTTAATCTGGACAAACTTGAAATGATTGACTTGTGCACCTCATTACTGGCTGTTTTTCATGAATAATTGTACTGGTTTTTCAATAGTGATGTTCCCAACACAAGTCCATTTTTAACTGCTGTAAGTACTACACTGGTATTTAAAAAAAAAAAAATGTAAGGACTCTTTCCCCAGCTTGAAGGGATGTTACCCAAGAAAATGTACTTACCAGGAGAATCTGAAATTATTTCCTTGCATGCATACACTAACCTAATTTACTTTGCCTGTTCTGTAAGTCACTTAATACAATGAAAGTGTTGGGCCTGGTGGTCTCAGTTAAGTACTTGACTGGAAACTGGAAAGCTGTCTGATCACATAATTTTTCAGTTTGTGCTTTACCCCAGTCTTCCTTTCATTGATATGTTATTCCTGGCAACTTCTCATGAGATTGGATTCCATATTAAACAGTGGTCCTGCTTCCCCAATTTAAAGGGCACAAAAAATGGCATTGGTGTCCAGTTGACTTGTGTGTGTGTGGGGGGGGGGGGGGTGTAATGAGACTGTCAACATAATTGTCAAATGCAAATAATAAGTGTTGATTTTATGGTTCAGGCAATATTTTTTCAAATAAGTTTTCTGCAAGCAATTAAATTTTCATCTCATATAAATTTTGTGTGTTGACGTAATGTACCTTACTGTATTAGTGTGTGCTGTGTTTTTTTGGTTTTGAAGGCCACCCATATTGAGTTTTATTTGCAGCTGTTTAAATAAGCCTGAAATTTATTTTGTTGACTGTAAAAGCATTGCACATGTTGCATTAATCAGCTGTCTTTCAGTGATTTATTAGTACACTAATTTTGTTAGACCTGGATGGAACAGAGCAATTCATGCCTTATTGCATGCAAGGTAACAAGTGATGTAAGTTCATTTTAGGCTTGTATTTATTGAAAGCCCCAGTTCAGATGAGTGTACTATCACAATTGTTTTAATTTTTAACAATGGAAAATCTGATAGGATTATCAGTGATGGAGGATAGGTAACTTACCATAAAGAGGCTCGCTGAGCTGCTGACAGGAAAATCACATCCACACAACTTAAATTTTCAGCCATGGCCTTCGTCAGACTGATTTACGCAATCAGGTGTGTGTGTGTGTGTGTGTGTGTGTGTGTGTGTGTGTGTGTGTGTGTGTGTGTGTGAAAATATTAGTTTTCCTGAAGGAGGCCATGGCCAAAGATTTAAGTTATGTGGATGTGGTTATTTTCCTGTCAGCAGCTCAGCGAGCCTCTTAATGGTAAGTTGTTTAAATTTGTAACTGTCAATAATATTGCTTAATAATTGGAAGTGTTAGCTTGAAAATTTCCTTTTACACCAGATAAACTAAAATACAAAAATTCCACAGCTCTGATGGTATTTTGTTTACAACTTGTCATTGTATTCAACCCTGGAATGTTAAATCTAGTTGATTCTGTTGCTGTAAAAGTCTGCTGTTCTCTTTTTAGGAAATATCTGTGGTTTGGTTGGTGTTGACCAATTCTTGGTGAAGACTGGCACAATCACCACATTTAAGGATGCACATAACATGAGAGTTATGAAGTTCAGTGTCTCTCCTGTTGTGAGAGTAGCTGTTGAGCCAAAGAACCCTGCAGATCTACCAAAGCTTGTGGAAGGTAAGAATTACAGGTGTTTTTAGTACTATCAGTTTTACTCAGTGTTTAAAACAAATTTTGATTAAACTGTTTCACTTTCCAGGTCTGAAGCGTCTTGCCAAGTCTGACCCTATGGTTCAATGTATCATTGAAGAATCTGGTGAACACATCATAGCTGGAGCTGGTGAGCTGCACTTGGAAATTTGTTTGAAGGTAAAATTGTGGATTCATTCAATTAAAGTTAAAAGCTGTTTCAGCTGTTATGTTCAAGAAAAGTATGAACATAAGTGAATAGGCAAAAGTATGTTCTTGATGACCATTCCACTGTTGAAATGACTTTCACTAGTTCTTCCATTCAATGGGAGACCCTCAAATTTTTTAGGTGCAACATTGCCCCCAAAGCCACGCTTAACTTTCTGCATTTAGAAAGTAAAGTGCCAGTAACAATTTGGGGGAAAGTAATGTCTTGCAGGAAGCATCACAGTTGTGTACTGATGGTGTGCCATTGTTGAGACTACACTGTATCATAAACAAGCTGTATATTCCAAAAAAGTTCAAATTTGCTAGATGTCAATGTAGCTCCTGTTAAGTTGGCCTTTACATAGAACTGCTTTAGACATACAAGCAGTAATTACAGGCTACAAATATAAAGGTTTAACTATTTTTAATTAAAAATTGTTTATTTTTAATAAGGTTACTATGGACTGCATACTGTCCCTATAGTTGGATTAATAGTATTTGTAGTTGACATTTGTCACATGGGACTACAGTTTTGCCACATAGGTAGCCAGCTACATATATCCTGTAGCTGATTCACAAATGTGGTGGGTCACTTGAAAAAATGTTTCATGAGGTTATATTGTAAGAGGCTACCAAGAGTGGCAATGCAGAAAGCTCTGTTGACAGCTAATTTATTAAAGTTATCTGTGATTGAATTGCAGGTGAAGATGATTTCTAGTGCTAAATTTAACTCATGTTGTAACCTAACCACACATGATGTACATACTGTATATTGGGCAAAATGGTGTTAAACCATCTCCAGCACAAATACCATTTCATCAGTAATTGTGGTAAAAACTTGCCTCCATGAGCAACCTAACAAAAAATTTCAATTTGTAAGCCTACCTGAAAATGTCCACACAGTGGCTAGTGGTTAAACGAGGAGCTGTTACATACCAATCAGAAGTGCTGCTTGGCACTTTATTACAGGTTGACAGATAATTGAACAAGAAAGATCCATGAGATGGAAAGTAAGTATTAAAACTTAGCAAATCAATTGAATAAATAAAAGCAAAGTAGTTTTGATTCAGAAAATTGCAATTGACAGGGTTGGAAGCGTATACTTTAATGTATTTGCTTTATCACAGTGGACATCAGTCGTGACATACCAGTCGCGACACTGTTACCTTCTGACAGCTGGAATGACACTAGCGCTCAGTGGTGAGCAAGGGATCTGCTTGTTATCACACATTGTACCAATAATGTTTTTGTTCCAACTCTTTTATACACAATTTACAATATGAATATTATAGAGGAAAAATTCCTAAAAGGAAAAATATACGTAAAAAATAGATGAAGTACACTTACCAGGCGAAAGGGCACAGGCAGTAATAGCAACAAATAAACACACAGACACACACAGACACACACACAAAAATGCTAGCTTTCGCAGCCTAGCTGCTTCATCAGGCAGAAGGGAAGGAGAGGGAAAAGGAAATGATGGTTTTAAGGAAGGGGGTAAGGAGCCATTCCAATCCCGGGACAGGAAAGACTTACCTTGGGGGAAAAAATGGAAGGTAAATAAATGCACATACACCCACACATTTACACACACAAGTACACTTAGGCAGACATACTGTGTCTGCCTAAGTGTACTTGTGTCTGTGTAAATGTGTGGGTGTATGTGCATTTACCTTCCATTTTTTCCCCCAAGGTAAGTCTTTCCTGTCCCGGGATTGGAATGGCTCCTTACCCCCTTCCTTAAAACCCTCATCATTTCCTTTTCCCTCTCCTTCCCTTCTGCCTGATGAAGCAGCTAGGCTGCGAAAGCTAGCATTTTTGTGTGTGTGTCTGTGTGTTTATTTGTTGCTATTACTGCCTGTGCCCTTTCGCCTGGTAAGTGTACTTCATCTATTTTTTACGTACAATTTACAATATGGTTATATTTAGACCCAAGGGCATTAGGATGCTGTTAAAATTATCCATATTAAATGAAGATTGCTAGAAACTAATACTTGTCAGTCGAAATGTTTGCAGCTTTCTCATTGCAACCAAAATAATGTACATCAAGATACATTTTTAAGTGTATTAACAGGTATTACTAGAGGCACCCATTTTTCACAAAGCGCAAAATCACTCATTAAAATTACGAAAAATCTCGAAATAGACAAATTTTGTGAAATCTAATGTCATTTAAATGTACTTGCAGGAGATACAAATGACAATCAATTACACATCACTTTTATATAAATCTTAGTCTTGCCAACCGGATTTCCTGTGCAGTGAAGAAATGTTTCTGGCACTTAATTTGATAGGGTGAGTGGTGGTTTACTGCATGGTCGTTTCTAATTGCTGGTCCTTTCAGTAACCTGTTTTTAGTACAGCAGGTTATTAAGATAGTCGTAACAGTTTTTGATCATGAAAGAAGATTTAAATTTATGAAATGGATTTTACGATTTTGATAAAACAAGTACTTATGTGCAAATACTGAAATTTGTTTATTGAATGGCAAAGAAAGAACATAAAAATAGTTCTTCCCATAAGAATGAGAAAGTGCTGTCACCAGGTCTCAAGAGCCAAGTTACTTATGGACATGAATGCAGTGGCAAAACAAGCTAAAGTGGACAAAGAAAAATTTGTGATATCAACGTGCTCTTTCATAGACCAACATCCCCTTGTAAAAAGTCCATCTGAAACTCTGAGAGTTGAACAAACCATATTTACCCGAATGCAAACCGCGCTTTTTTGCCAGTTTTCGGGTTCTAAAAATGCATGTGTGACTTGGATTTGGAGGCAAAGCTTCAGGAAGTTTTGTAAAATGCACTAAAGCTGCCATAAGTAGGTTTTTTGAATAGCAGTTCTGAAAAATATTGCGAGATGTTGCTGTAAAATTTTCATGAATGGTATATTTTCTGGATTTTGTTAGTGTTAGTACTCTGCTTTTGAATAGTGGTGCATGAAGTGCTACCTCCTATCAGATCGTGAAGAAGCCGTGTAAGAGAGAAGAAATTTCTTACTCGGATATTTATTTGCGCCAATGCATGTATAATATGGGTGAAAACACACACAGTCACAGAACGGGAGGATTCTTAAGAGCCCCAATGGGATTGTTGCATGTAGCTCCGAAATATTGACTCTTTCACTGCTCCGTACGTAAATATACACTAATCATTTCAGTATTAAAGGTTGTGTTACTTTTCCCCCCCTAAGGTAAGTCCTTCCATTCCCAGGAAAAGTTGTGGCTAGCTTACTAGACTCTGAAGACAAGATACAATAAGTTGTCATTAAAAACTATGAAATTAAGGAAAATGAGTTACTGAGTGACTCAATATTGACACCCTTGTGGCTATTAAAATGGGCTTTTTATAATGTAAATGATGTAATACTGTAGTTCTGCACTAAATAGTATCATTAAATTATGCTGAATGCCCCCAAAGCCACGCTTCACTTTTTGCTTTTAAAATGTGAAGTGCCAGTAATATTTTGGGGAAAATTAATGTCTTTCAGGAAGCATCAAAAGTAAATACTGTTGGTGTGCCAATGAGAAGACTATAAAATTTGAATTGCTGTACAAATTCAGTGGTGAAAGAAATTGACTTCCCTTGGCAGTCACTTTTATATGACTGATGTTGGTTGAAGATAATCTTTGTACTTATACATGCAGTATAATAGTGTTCATCTGATAGAATATTTTCACTGAATTGTATTGTATGGTTCCCAACAAAGCACAATACTAAGCTAAATATTGATAACAGAATGACTGTAATCCGTTTAGATACTGTAAAATAGTTTGCTAAGAAGTTCCATGCTAATTCTATTGACTCCATTGAAACCTACTGTAGTTAAATTATATAACGTGTATTATTGCTTGTAGATATAACTTGGCAGAAGAATAATACAAATAGTAGTAAAATATTCAAAACTTAAAAGCCAGTGGCTTCATCAGATGAGTTAGTGTTCAAAAATGTTTAAATATGCAACCCAATTAAAAGTGAAAACATTGTTTGATATTCCTGAGAAAACTAACTTCACTTTTTCTGTTAGTGTTTCATTGACAGTTTGTATAATTTTCAAAATGGAACATGCTATTTTTACACGACTTCTGACAGAAAATATATTTTGCTGAGTACTTAACATTTCAGGCAAGACTCGTAAGCCTATCATGTTATTAAGGTCCAATGTATGGCCAAATTAGTAAGTAGATTTGTCAAATTTCTCAGAATTCGTTACTGCACCTTGTTCATTTACACAGATTGGTTCATGAGAAGTTTCCATGTTTTGTGTGTTACCTGTAAGGCTATCATCTTCAGAATTTGTATTTATCAACATGACCAAATCCATAAATGCTATAAAGTATTTTGCCTGCCTTTAACTTGTAGGATAGTTGTAAGATGAGGCAATACCTAAGTGCTCCTAAATTTATTTTACCTTGGCAATATCTATGGTTCAAGAGTGGTAATTGATTTACTAAATTAAAAAGATAGTATTGTTTCTGAGATTGCATCTGATTGTGGTATTTTTTCATTTTCCAGGATCTTGAAGAAGACCATGCTTGTATTCCCATTAAGAAGTCGGATCCTGTTGTATCATATCGGGAGACCGTTTCCGAAGAGTCAGATCAGATGTGCCTTTCAAAGTCTCCCAATAAGCACAACAGGCTATTTATGAAGGCTGTTCCCATGCCAGATGGCCTTGCAGAAGACATTGACAGTGTAAGTTGCAATTTAAATACTGTTTGTGTGTAAATAAATATGCCCTCTGTTCTTAATTTCCGTATTGATTTCAGGGAGAAGTGAATCCCCGTGATGAGTTCAAGGCTCGAGCTCGTTACTTAAGTGAAAAGTATGAATATGATGTTACTGAAGCCCGTAAAATCTGGGCCTTTGGACCTGATGGGTCTGGTCCAAATCTGTTGTTAGATTGTACTAAAGGTGTTCAGTATCTGAATGAAATAAAGGATTCTGTTGTTGCTGGGTTCCAGTGGGCTACAAAGGAGGTATGTTGTTGTTGTAATATAATTTCCAGTTTCTTATTAATCTAATTTGTTTCTGTTAATTGTGTATTCTCTTCGTAGGGTGTACTTGCAGAAGAAAACATGAGAGGTGTAAGGTTTAACATTTATGATGTCACCCTTCACACAGATGCCATTCACAGAGGTGGCAGTCAAATCATTCCAACGACAAGGCGATGTCTGTATGCGTGTGTCCTTACTGCTCAACCTAGACTGATGGAACCAGTGTACCTTTGTGAAATCCAGGTTGGTATTTAAGGGTTTTGGTTAGATTGTGTACTTTTTTGTTAAACATTTGCAATTTTCAGTGTTTAATGTAATCAGTAAAACATCACTATTTGAAAATTTTCAGTGTCCAGAGGTTGCAGTTGGTGGAATTTATGGTGTGCTGAACAGGCGACGTGGCCATGTATTTGAAGAAATGCAAGTAGCTGGTACACCTATGTTTGTTGTGAAGGCATACCTCCCTGTGAACGAATCTTTTGGTGAGTGTCAAGACAGAAATGTTTCATTGTCTTTACTATCGAGATACAGAAAATAACCCTTTTCATTTGTTCAGGTTTCACTGCTGACTTGAGAAGTAATACTGGTGGCCAAGCATTCCCACAGTGTGTATTTGATCACTGGCAGATCCTCCCTGGTGACCCAATGGAAAGTGGTACCAAGCCATTTGGTGTTGTACAGGTACTGTCAGTTTTAACAAATTTAGTACACTAAATTGAACTACCATAGTCCTTTGCAAGTAAATACACAAGACAAATACACTGTAAGCACACAAGTAATTTTGCAACTAGAACTAGTTGTTCCTTTGTAGACATTGATGCATGCCATGGTGAAATTCATAAGTGGGGGGGGGGGGGTAGTTCTGAGTTGATTTCATTTATTCTTTTATAAACCACTAACCTCATATAGAGCGCGCACACTCAAATGTTTGTTCAATTTTTTTTACTGTTGAAATTTGAAAATTTTCATTTTTTATAAAGTTTGGAGTTCCCTGATTTTTGCAGTTTGTGTGGCTTTGATGGCAAAGTACTATAAAATTTAAACATTGCTATTTGACTGTGAACACACAAGAATTTTTGAAAATTACATAACTCTTCACATTACACTAAAACTGTTATAGCTTATGCTTAAATTGTGGGTATTGGCTGGATGTAACGAATAATAGTTACTGAATAAGGTGGAAATGTTATTTTAACGGATTGAAAACAGATATTTTAAATTAGTGTCCTTAGAAGGTGCAATAAGAGTAAATATAAGTGAAGAAGCAAAAAGGTAAAGCAGTTTTTTTAAGAACGAAAATAGTAGCATATGCTGAGTTTGCAATGATTAGCTAATGACTTGTTAAAAATGGGAATGAAAATAAAAGGAAAAGCCTAATGCTGTCAAATTTTTAAATGAACTTCATGTAGATTTCAAAACTGCTAACCATAACAGCCAAGTTGGACTGTCATAATTTTGACATTCCTTGATGTTTTGGCCACATAATCAGGAACACAATCTGTTTGTTTCCATCATATTGTCTGATTATGGGTTCAAAATTCAATGATATTAAATACAAAGAATTCACTGTAAAGAGTCTCACTGAGCTGGTGACACAAGAATATAATAATTAAAACACCAAAAATTTACGGCCATGGCTGGCTACTCCGACAACACAAACTACTGAAAGGAGCCATTAAATATAGTTCTAAGTAGGAATGGCCAAATACATTGCATAGGCTAAGTACTAAGATTTGCCTGTAATTATAGGGTGAAATTATGTACAGTACAACATTAAAATTAGTTTTGCTAATTATTTTAGCTGTTTTCTTATCTTGTGTGCAAGTGTTAAGATTAAGGGAATATTCTTTGATCATTTGTTCGGCATTGTGTAAAATACACTGCTCTACTATATTGGAACCTCACTCTCACTAAAATGGGCTCATAATTTTGTTGCTGTTTGATGTTGACCATTAAATCACTATGAAGCTCAAATGAGCTTTTGAGTATCATTTAACTCTAAGACACTTTCTTTGTTCTCTTTTGGAATTAGTAAAAGGTGTAATTCTTTTAGTCAAATTCCCTGCCAGAGTAAATTTTTGTGGTCTTTTTGCCTTAATTATTTTAAAGTTGTATAGTTCGGCTTCAATTCAAAATATTTGTCTATTTCTGAAATTCTGCAGTAGGGTTTGCTGTGCGAAAAATTCTCTTGTGCACCAAGAGTGCACATTGTGGTATTTTTTAGAGGGGTTGGTGGCAAGACCGGGAAGGTTGAGATCTCTTGCGTTCCAGTTCTGGCCCAGCTATAAACTTAAATGACATTCCATTTTCTTGAGAGAAAATCACCTATTCAAATTATTTCCTGAAAAGTAGAGCAGTGGCAGGAGAGCTGTCACTGATTATAGGTGCTCATCTTTGTTCCCATTGCAGTTAGCTTCATTACACATGTGGCATGTCAGCATAGGTCTGATGGATAGTGATTCACTACTGTGAGGATGGGGAAAGTAATGAATAGGAATTACTCATTTCTGGTCAGGTATTTTAAATATTGAAGGGATGATTTAATTCTGGTTGGCATGTGTGCTCCTTTATTGCTGAGAAGCTGGTATGTGGGAGGTGATAGTGTGGAAGATTTTCTGTATCAAATGGGTAGAGGAATTTTTGAGCGTGTACAGCTTTCGGTGATACTTGAGACAAGTAGTTTCAAGGGAATTTTTTGGCATGAAATATTTTGTAGCTGCCAAAGGCATACCTGCAAAGTTATCCAGTTTTACAGATTTCTGGATTTTGGGGTTGTCTTCTGGTTTTCCGGTTGAACATATTTCTCTGGTTTACAACTGACAGGTTTGGTACCACCCTCTGCATTCATATCCCCTTTGTCTTCACTTTAGATAATAGCAGATATTCTGAAATTAAGTGTTCAAACTTCGACTGAAAGTTGACCGATAATATTATAATAAACTGTGTTTGAAACAATGTTCTATTCATAGTCACAGCTCACATACTTGTCTAGAAGAAAGACAGCCCAGAAGTAATGTGTTTTCTTGTCTGTCCTTTGTTACCAGGTCTTAAACTGACATGGGCAGAGGTGTGCTGTAAATCTTTTTTCTCAGGATGTCTTGAGTAAAATTTCCTAGTTTAAGAAGCCCATGCTTTCTAATACCTTCATCCTGACGTTCCCATCATTAGATAAAAGAACTGCATCATACGTTGCAATTCTGACAACTGTAGCAGATGGAAATGTTACCATATGAGTGAATTTACTCATTTGGATTCTAGGTTTTGTTTTAAAGGGCAATCTGAATCCAGTGTTGACCAGTTCATTACTGTAGTGTGCACCATTCATCTCACTGTTTTCACTTTGGGCTGCTAGGAGAAGAGTTAACATTTTCAGTAGATGTTTTTACTTCGGGCATAGCCTCATTTCTGATTTGTTGTTTCTCATGTCTTCTATTAACTTACTGAAACTCTCTTTAACCAGCTTTTTGTATTGTGATCGTGACATAACTGAGTCACTATAAATCTCAGTATCACAAGGCAAACAAAATTGCTTTTGATAAACAATGCCGCTACTTTCTTATTATAGGATACCAAGGAGCATGTATCATGGCATTCTAGATGCATCCCATACATATTTCGTTGAAAGTATTGAATTCATTTTTTACTGAGCTGGCATTGTGGTGCTGCTTCAAAACGTGGGTGCGGCAAAGAGGCTGTGACACGCTTCAAATTTTTAGGAGTTGTAACAAAAAATATTAAAAATGACATTTTTGGTAAATTTCATAAATGTGCGCCCCCCCCCCCCCCCATAAGGGTTGTTGGTTGGTTATGGTAGTTTCCAGATTTGAAGCTCGGATCTTAAAGTAACAAGGGATATTTAGATCATTTGGGGTGGGTGACAGTTTCACTATCAAAGGCAGGGTTCTAAATTTTTATTCTTGGTTGATGGCCAGTGTTTCCACTGTAAACAGTTAAATGTTTTCAAAAATTTAAATTTTTGAATCTGGAAGGGCAAATCCTTTAGAAATTGTTCCTACTTCTTTGGTCCTTCCCTTTGTAAGGGACACAACTTCAGGTTGTGCTGGATTCACTTATTTTTCTGAGATTGTTAAGTCATTGTTAAACAATGTAGGGTGTCAGCTGAGGTGTTCATGGTGTAAAAATGGCAGGGGCAGTGCATAGCGAAGTACATGGTTTGCTGGCACTTGTGTAAATGCTTAATTTCTTAGATTAAGCATATGACTGCAATAACTTCATTCTAAGATGAAATGGTTCATGTTTCAGAAAATGTGTATGACATAAAGTGAAAGTAAATAAGAATCCATTCTTGAAACCTTGTTAATGTTTTCAAACCATTGGTTAAATTTTTGTTTACCTTGCACGTTTACTCTGTTTGAACTGTTTGTATATGCTTAATACTGAACCATATTTCTTTGTTACAGGACACACGTAAGAGGAAAGGGCTGAAGGAAGGTCTCCCTGACCTGACGCAATATTTGGATAAATTGTAAAGTATGAGCAGCTTAGGTGTATTATAAAAATAATTTAATCAACATTGCTGTTAATTTCATCTTTGTGAACAGCAAGTAAAGAGGGCTTTCCATTCAGTGATAGTTCATAAAGTTTACAGATGCTTGAAGATTCTTTGCAACTGTATTGAAGCTAAAAGCTTAATCATGTTCCCAAATAAAATCTGTGGAAATGTGAATTATTTTCTTTCTGTACACACCATTCCTGTCTGTTATACATTTGAGTGGGCACTTCAGGAGAAGAGGTAATTTGTTATTTGTAAGAAATGTTTCTTTTTGTGATCCTTTGTTGTGATAATAAAACTTTTTATTTACAAGCACTTGTAATTTATTATGTAAAGAATTTTTAATACATTACTTCATGGTTTGTTTAAAATGTGGGAGGAGTCTTAAATTTGTACGGTGTGTGTGTGTGTGTGTGTGTGTGTGTGTGTGTGTGTGTGTGTGTGTGTGTGTGTGTGTGCGCGTCTTCTCATATCTTTACGGTGAGGTGTAAACTGTTCTTATTACTATATTAATTCCAACCTGGACTTCCATTATTTGATAACTTTTACATGAGGTAAATGAAGGTATGGTGGATGTTGGCATAGTGCATTATTTATAAATGCACACAAAGTTGCATACTTGAGATTTTATGAACTGAATTCATCAAATACAAAGAAGCTGAAGGTTAATTTGTGAATAATCAAAAGATAATTTTGCATTCATCAACAATCTAAGTGAAAAGTACTTTTAAGCGTACTTGAATTATATTAATTGAAAAAGTGGTACACACAACCCTTAACCCAGATAACCCTGACGTCCTTCTGGAAGGACAGGGCCACTCATTGTTGAACTTATTTGTGATAATGCATTCTTGTAACAGTGTCATGCAGTTAAGTGCGTTGAGTCAGGAACATGCCGTGAGAGTAATTTTGACACTCGTTTAGTTACTGAGATATTGTCTTAAAGATAACTTGCAGTTTCACTATGGATAAGTTGACTGACCTAGTTATCAATAGGTATGTATATTTTCATCTATATTGCTTAAATAATTCTCATGCTGTTAATATAACGTCTTAAAGGAATATACTTCATTATATATATATATATATATATATATATATATATATATATATATATATATATATATATATATATATAATATATATAATATATATAAGACGAAAAATTCCTAGCAGGAAAAATAAAATATAAAAAATAGACGAAGATTACTCACCAGGCGAAGGAGCACAGGTGTGACAGCATCACAAATAAATAAATGAATACACACACAATCGCAAGCTTTCACAACCCAGTTGCGTCTTCAGTCAGTAGGGAAGGAGAGGGAAAAGGAAATGATGAGGGTTTTAAGGAAGGGGGTAAGGAGCCATTCCAATCCCGGGAGAGGAAAGACTTACCTTGGGGGAAAAAATGGAGGGTAAACAAATGCACACATGCCCACACATTCACACAGACACAAGTACACCTAGGCAGACATACTGTAGAAAGGCTAAAGGCTTTCTACAGTATGTCTGCCTAGGTGTACTTGTGTCTGTGGGCATGTGTGGGCATGTGGGCACATTCACACAGACACAAGTACACCTAGGCAGACATACTGTAGAAAGCCTTTAGCCTTTCTACAGTATGTCTGCCTAGGTGTACTTGTGTCTGTGTGAATGTGTGGGCATGTGTGCATTTGTTTACCCTCCATTTTTTCCCCCAAGGTAAGTCTTTCCTCTCCCGGGATTGGAATGGCTCCTTACCCCCTTCCTTAAAACCCTCATCATTTCCTTTTCCCTCTCCTTCCCTACTGCCTGAAGACGCAACTGGGTTGTGAAAGCTTGCGATTGTGTGTGTGTGTGTGTGTGTGTGTGTGTGTGTGTGTGTATTCATTTATTTATTTGTGATGCTGTCACACCTGTGCTCCTTCGCCTGGTGAGTAATCTTCGTCTATTATATATATATATATATATATATATATATATATATATATATATAATGTATTGATGAAACGAAAATTATAGAGGGAAACTTTCCCGGTGGGATAAACAAAAATAAAAATAGAAAACAGATGACTTACCAAAAGGACCGGCTCGTCGATAGAAACAAATAAAATCACACACACACACACACACACACACACATACATACAAGCTTTCGCAGCCTAGCTGCTTCGTCAGGCAGAAGGGAAGGAGAGGGAAAAGGAAACGATGAGGGTTTCAAGGGAGTGGATAAGGAGTCATTCCAATCCCGGGACAGGAAAGACTTACCTTGGGGGGAAAAAGAGGGTAAACAAAAACACACACACCCACACATTTACACAGACGCAAGTACACTTAGGCAGACACACTGTAGAACTGTAGAAAGCAAAG
Source organism: Locusta migratoria (assembly GCA_026315105.1). NCBI lineage: Eukaryota > Metazoa > Arthropoda > Insecta > Orthoptera > Acrididae > Locusta > Locusta migratoria. Next base: position 160,727,215 of record CM048748.1, read on the forward strand.
AAGTTAGACAGAGATGCCACTTGAGGCAGAGGCTCTGTCCAGAGAACCAAGGCAAAGATGTTAAGATGGTGGGTGGGAATTCAAATTTAGCGGAGGTTAAGACCAGGTGGGCAACGGGAAGAGAGAATATGCTGAAGGGCTAGTTCCCATCTCCGGAGTTCTGAAGGATTGGTGTCAGTGGGAAGTCTCCAGATAACCCGGACGGTGTAGCACTGTGCCAAGATGTGCTGGCCATGCACCAAGGCATGTTTAGCCGCAGGGTGATCCTCGTTACCAACAAACACTGTCTGCCTGTGTCCATTCATGCGAATGGACAGTTAGTTGCTGGTCATTCCCACATAGAACGCTTCACAGTGCAGGCATGTCAGTTGGTAAATCACGTGGGTGCTGTCACAAGTGGCTCTGCCCTTGATTGTGTACACCCTCCGGGTTACGGGACTGGAGTAAGTGGTGGTGGAAGGGTGCATAGGGCAGGTTTTACAAGGGTAGGAGCCAGAAGGTAGGGAAGGTGGTTTGGGGATTTCATAGGGATGGACTAGGAGGTTACGGAGATTAGGTGAGCGGCGGAAAGACACTCTCGGAGGAGTGGGGAGGATGTCGTGAAGGATGGATCTCATTTCGGGGCAGGATTTTAGGAAGTCGTATCCTTGCTGGAGAGCCATATTCAGAGTCCGCTCCAGTCCCGGAAAGTATCCGGTGACGAGGGGCACTTCTGGGGTTCTGTTGAAGGTTCTGAATTTGGGGGGATGAGGAAGTGGCTCTGGCAATTTGCTTCTGTACCAGATCAGGAGGATAGCTGCGGGATGTGAAGGCTGTTATCAGTTTATCGGTGTATTGGTTCAGGGATTCAGGACTGGAGCAGACTCGTTTGCCACGAAAGACCTAAGCTGTAGGGAAGGGAATGTTTGATGTGGAAAGGATGGCAGCTGTCATAATGCAGGTACTGTTGTTTATTGGTAGGTTTGATGTGGACGGATGTGTGTAGTTGGCCGTTGGATAGATGGAGGTCGACATCGAGGAAAGTGGCATGGGATTTGGAATAGGACCAGGTGAATTTGATGGGACCAAAGGAGTTGAGGTTGGAGAGGAAATTCTGGAGTTCTTCACTGAGAGTCCAGATCATGAAGATGTCGTCAATGAATCTGTACCAAACTTTGGGTTGACAGGCTTGGGTGTCCAGGAAGGCTTCCTCTAAGCGTCCCATAAATAAGTTCGCGTACGAGGGGGCCATCCTGGTCCCCATGGCTGTTCCCTTTGGTTGTTGGTATGTCTGGCCCTCAAAAGTGAAGAAGTTGTGGGTTAGGATGAAGCTGGCTAAGGTATTAAGGAAAGAGGTTTTAGGTAAGGAAGTGGGTGGTCGGCGTGAAAGGAAATATTCCATCGCAGCGAGGCCCTGGGCATGTGGGATATTAGTGTATAAGGAAGTGGCATCGATGGTTACAAGTCACTTCCTTATGCACTTCCTTATGCACTTCCTTATGCACTTCCTTATGCACTTCCTTATGCACTTCCTTATGCACTTCCTTATGCACTTCCTTATGCACTTCCTTATGCACTTCCTTATGCACTTCCTTATGCACTTCCTTATGCACTTCCTTATGCACTTCCTTATGCACTTCCTTATGCACTTCCTTATGCACTTCCTTATGCACTTCCTTATGCACTTCCTTATGCACTTCCTTATGCACTTCCTTATGCACTTCCTTATGCACTTCCTTATGCACTTCCTTATGCACTTCCTTATGCACTTCCTTATGCACTTCCTTATGCACTAATATCCCACATGCCCAGGGCCTCGCTGCGATGGAATATTTCCTTTCACGCCGACCACCCACTTCCTTACCTAAAACCTCTTTCCTTAATACCCTAGCCGGCTTCATCCTAACCCACAACGTCTTCACTTTTGAGGGCCAGACATAGCAACAACTAAAGGGAACAGCCATGGGGCCCAGGATGGCCCCCTCGTACGCGAACTTATTTATGGGACGCTTAGAGGGAGCCTTCCTGGACACCCAAGCCTGTCAACCCAAAGTTTGGTATAGATTCATTGACGACATCTTCATGATCTGGACTCACAGTGAAGAACTCCAGAATTTCCTCTCCAACCTCAACTCCTTTGGTCCCATCAAATTCACCTGGTCCTATTCCAAATCCCATGCCACTTTCCTCGATGTCGACCTCCATCTATCCAACGGCCAACTACACAAATCCGTCCACATCAAACCTACCAATAAACAACAGTACCTGCATTATGACAGCAGCCATCCTTTCCACATCAAACGTTCCCTTCCCTACAGCTTAGGTCTTCGTGGCAAACGAGTCTGCTCCAGTCATGAATCCCTGAACCAATACACCAATAACCTGATAACAGCCTTCACATCCCGCAGCTATCCTCCTGATCTGGTACAAAAGCAAATTGCCAGAGCCACTTCCTCATCCCCCCAAATTCAGAACCTTCAACAGAACCCCAGAAGTGCCCCCTCTTGTCACCGGATACTTTCCGGGACTGGAGCGGACTCTGAATATGGCTCTCCAGCAAGGATACGACTTCCTAAAATCCTGCCCCGAAATGAGATCCATCCTTCTCGACATCCTCCCCACTCCTCAGAGAGTGTCTTTCCGCCGCCCACCTAACCTCCGTAACCTCCTAGTCCATCCCTATGAAATCCCCAAACCACCTTCCCTACCTTCTGGCTCCTACCCTTGTAAAACCTGCCCTATGCACCCTTCCACCACCACTTACTCCAGTCCCGTAACCCGGAGGGTGTACACAATCAAGGGCAGAGCCACTTGTGACAGCACCCACGTGATTTACCAACTGACATGCCTGCACTGTGAAGCGTTCTATGTGGGAATGACCAGCAACAAACTGTAAATTCGCATGAATGGACACAGGCAGACAGTGTTTGTTGGTAACGAGGATCACCCTGAGGCTAAACATGCCTTGGTGCACGGCCAGCACATCTTGGCACAGTGTTACACCGTCCGGGTTATCTGGATACTTCCCACCGACACCAATCTTTCAGAACTCCGGAGATGGGAACTAGCCCTTCAGCATATTCTCTCTTCCCGTTGCCCACCTGGTCTCAACCTCCACTAAATTTGAATTCCCACCCACCATCTTAACATCTTTGCCTTGGTTCTCTGGATAGAGCCTCTGCCTCAAGTGGCATCTCTGTCTAACTTCTAACTTCTTTGCTTTCTACAGTTCTACAGTGTGTCTGCCTAAGTGTACTTGCGTCTGTATAAATGTGTGGGTGTGTTTTTGTTTACCCTCTTTTTTTCCCCCCAAGGTAAGTCTTTCCTGTCCCGGGATTGGAATGACTCCTTATCCACTCCCTTGAAACCCTCATCATTTCCTTTTCCCTCTCCTTCCCTTCTGCCTGACGAAGCAGCTAGGTTGCAAAAGCTTGTATGTGTGTTTGTGTGTGATTTTATTTATATATATATATATATATATATATATATATATATATATTACACACACACACATGAGTATTAAGACGAAAAATTCCTAGCAGGAAAAATTAAATGTAAAAAATAGACTAAGATTACTCACCAGACGAAGGAGCACAGGTGTAACAGCATCACAAATAAATAAATGAATCTCACACAAACGCTAGCTTTCGCAGCCAGCTGCTTCATCAGGCAGAAGGGAAGGAGAGGGAAAAGGAAATGAGGGTTTTGAGGAAGGGGGTAAGGAGCCATTCCAATCCCGGGAGAGGAAAGACTTACCTTGGGGAGAAAAAAGGAGGGTAAACAAATACACACCCCCACACATTTACAGACACAAGTACACTTAGGCAGACATACTGTACTACAGACAAATCATTAACTGTTCATGATCCCTTCCACTGTTTGTGCTGCACGTATCAGTTTTTCAACATGCTAGATCCTTTTTCCAATTGCAGCATCCACATTGGCAACAGCTTTTCCACCTATGTTATTGTGGAAGACTTATTGTTCCTTATGTAATTCTTCACGTCACTCCATACCAATTTTATAGGGGCAGATTTATTTCATTGTGACGCTGCTCCTTTGCGATTTCGTCTACTGCATATGTGGGTGTAACAGGCTTATTTTGTTTCACGAGCGAATATAAAAGAAGGTGCAACATTGACATATCTGCAGCAATATTTCTTGTAACCGCACTGCACCATAACTTCTTTCTGATCGTTTGAAGCGCGAATGACCTTCCTGCTCAGAGCAAAACTTCGAAGTTTTTATTCATACGAAATTGAGAACTTACTGAAAAGTCACAAGACAAATGTCTTTTCAGTGACATCCAGTTACTTGAACTCGGAAAGTCAAGTTAAACCACTCACAATAAAACAAATCGCAGCGAAAAGAGCACACACAACATAAACACGATACACATTTGTTTACGGTAGAACTGAACAAAGCCGGCAACACGGGAACGTTGACGTCACGGCGCGTGATCACTGGAAGTGTTTCTCGTGCTGTGATTGGATCGTTTCTAGCGACTAGTCTTGCGCTTCTTGCTCTTCACTTGTTATTTGTAAATGTCAAGTTTCAGTGGCCCAGGTATAGTGTAATGTTACAATTGAAGTTTGTCAATTGTAATTCAACAATGGTATGAACTGTCCTTCCAGAAGGACTTCAGGGTAATATGCTATCATTTTATATTCACAGAAAAGATGTACACTATTGAAGCTTTTGGACATGTTAGAAACAAACAATGACGAAATACCAAATACTGGTGTGGATATAACATTACTCTCCCCTAAATGCTACTGATGTGACATGAAGATTCAGGTGCTGAAGAAAGTGTATATAAATTACCAGCAAGTCAACTCAATGCTACTGCACTTTGTGATTTGAATATTTCTGCCTATCGTAATGTGAACAAAGGACCCTCCAGCAGTAAAACAACCACAAAGAAACCATCAAGACTCAAAGTTCAAAACCTCAAAAAGTATAATTAGGAAAGTAATCCAACACTTGAGTGGCCTCTAATGGGCAGTTGACATGAAGAAAGGGCGTACACCGCTCGAGTATTTCCAACTGTTTTTTGATAATGAAGTGCTTCAAATAATGGTCACTTACACAAACCAGTATGCAGCGAAAGGAAATGGACATGATTGTTCAGAGAATGAGATGTTGGTGTTTATTGCAATACTAAGTTATGTATCAATGTCACGCAGAAAAATGTACTGGCAGTCAGTTACAATGACCTCGTAGCAAGTGCCATGTCCAGAGATCGTTTTGACTTTATCTTCACTAATATGCATGTGTGCAACAATGATAATTTAGAGAAATCAGACCGGTTGGGAAAATCCGTTCATTGCTGTGTATGCTGAAAGATAGATTCAAACAATTTGCACCTCGTGTACACACTATTGTTGATGGTCCCATACTTTAGAAAACATGGGTGTAAACAATTCATAAAAGGGAAACCAATCCGATGTGGTTTCAAATACTGGGGTGGAGGCACCAGTGGAAGATATATTATTTGGCTTGAACCCTACCAAGGAGATGGTACATGTAGTAAGGAATATGAAACAAAAGGTATGGGCTACGGTGTGGTAATGACATACATGGACCAGATACTTCCATGTGTTCCTTATCGAATTTTCTTTGATAACCTGTTTACTAGTGTTGAATTACTGCATGACTTAAAGGAGAGGGGGGGGGGGGGTGGAAGCAACTTGAACAATAAGAGGAAACTGTTAAGAATTGTCCTCTTATCTGTAGATAAAATGAAAAGATTGTCATAACTGACCCATTATCAGGGATTTCCATTCTGTTGGAATGACAATGTTGTTACTGTAGCCACCAACTTTGACACAGATTTTTCCATGGAACAAAAAAAAAAAATAAAAAAAAATTGTCTCGGCCTAACTTATTACATACCTACAATGCTCATATTGGGGGGGGGGGGGGGGGGGGCGGCATAGATCGAGCAGATCAGTGTTTCCCTGTATAGATGCTCTATAACAGGGGAAAAATAGTATTTCCCTGTCATTGCACATTTCATACATTGCAGAGCAAAATGCCTGGGATCTTTACAAACACAATGGAGCAGCTATCGTCACTTGACATTTTGTCGTCGAATTGTCTGCAATTCTGAAAGTAAGAGAAGAGTGCCTACCAACAGAGGACATCCTAGTAAGAGGGCAAAACATTCTCGATTTGATAGAAGTGAACATTGTCACTGTTACCAATGGATTAGAAAACAAAGAAGCAGCAACTAAAATGTCGAAATTGCCACGACTACTACAAAGTGCTTAAAATGTGATGAACCCCTTCATGTTCCTTGCTTTTTATCTTATCATAAAGTTGCATAGGTTAGTTCATTTATTGGTTGTTTTAACACAAAACTCAAATTTAGTTACTATCATTTGAAAATGGTACCTGGACAGGTTAAATGTTTAAAGTCAAATTTCTTAAGTTTCCACGTTGCCCTGGCATCCTGGAAGGATGCCCATTTAAAAAAAAAAAAAATTCCAGACTATCTGGGTTAGATCTGCAGTTCAAATGAATTTCATTAGTTCTATTTGAATGTTAATCTTGGGACACAAAAATTAAGGTGTCATGTAGTTTCATTTTGCTGATGAAGGTAATATTCATGCATTATCTATATTATTTTTATTATTATTATTATTAATGATGAAAATTCTCAAATGATTCTCTCAGTATGTATATACAGTATCTCTGACGTCCACACTCTCGAAACACCACCTTCATGACCTAGGTCGTGAATTACCTTTCCCTTCTGTTCCCATCCTTTCTTCTTTCCTTCTCTCCCACCTGATAAAGGAACTGTTCCGAAAGCTTGTCCTTTTTGTCCCCATTTTTTCTGTTTCTTCATTTGTGTTACCTTTGTGCTGTACCGCCAATGGTAAGTACTGGCCAGCCATATTATCTATTTTTTTTTTCTCAGTTGGCATTTGGAAATAAGATAAAATATGTTCATCTGAAGACGTTTTGTGTGCTGCAGTTCACAGATATGCTTTAGTCCAGCTTGATTTTTTATTTTGGTCTACCACAAAAAATACTTGTTGGAATTGCTAATTTAAAGTGACAGGGAAAGAACTGTATCTCTGACTGCTGTGGGACAACTGAAGATATTGCATGAAGTTTCTCCCGACACTTAATTGTTCCTGATATTATAATTGTTCAACTAAATTATTGCAAGTTGTGTGATGGTACCCTACTTACTGAACACATGGTTGGTGCCACTCGTAATTGAATGCACTGCTTCTCTCAACCCTATACTGACAAGATGAAACTTGGGCTTATCACTATACTCCAGAGTGCAAATGTCATTCATTGTAGTGGTGCTATACTCATACCCATTCTTGTTCAGCCAAAATGAATTCAAAACTTTGTAACATGGTGACAAGTGTTCGGGGACTGCAAAGGGACTTTTTGTTAATTTTTTGGAAAGAGGTGAACAGGGTGGCTACTACACTGTAATATTCTAAAGTGTGAAATATCTAGGATTCTTGCCAGTCTTATCGAAGTCTGGTCAATCCAGGAAATTTTAAGGCTCTACATATTTTTCAGTTGGAATTATGCGTTCTATTTTGGAGAACAATTAAATTTGTCACTGCAACAATTTTATGCAGCCAGGTGGTACAGACAAGTCTTGAGCTACTTTTAGACACAGTGTCTGAAAACTGTCTTGAGCTAATCACATGCGATGGAAATGTTTTAGACCTTACAGCTATAAACAGGCTTGACCTTATTAATGTCTAAACAGACAGGAGTTAGTGATCATATTGTCATAGTTTATAAACCAATCAAGAATGCTAAGAGCGTGTTTTTGTTGGGAAGAGCCAATAAGCAATTATTAGGATCACACTTAGAAAATGGTCATTGTTTAGTTCTGGTACAATGGATGTAGAGGAATCGTGGACTAAATTTAAATACATTGTAAATAAAGGGTTGGAGAAATATGCCTGTAAAGTTGATTAAGGATGGAAAAAAGATCCACCATGGTATGACAATGTTAGAAAGCAGTCTATTGCATGTTCTTTTTCAACTGAGAGTGCAAGTGACAAGCAAGAGATAGAGATTCATGTGACTATAAAAAGATAAATGTGCAAAGCATACAATAATTACTACAGCCATACCTTATCAAAAGATCTTTCAGAGTACCCAAAAAAATTGTCCTATGTAAAATCGATAAGTGGGTCAAAGCCCACTATCATTCTGGGGCAGTAATAGAAGAAAGCAAACGGAAAGCTGAAGTTCTAAATTTAACCTTTAACAAATCTTTCATGCAAGAAGACATTACATTTATACTCTGCAAGCCATCCAATGGTGTGTGCCGGAGGGAACCCTGAGTACGACTACTGGTTCTCCCTCCTATTCCAGTCACATATTGTTTGTGGAAAGAAATATTGTCAGTATGCATCTGTGTGGGCTCTAATCTCTGATTTTATCCTCATGATCTCTTCGCAAGATACCGTATATACTAAAGTAATCCACACTATTTTACCTGAATTTATGAACGAAAAACTGGGGTGTGCGGATTACTAGAATTTAGGTTATTACTCCATCTGCAACAATAAAACCACCAGGCAGGAGGGGGGGGGGGCGATTACTCTGCTTTAAAAAGCATCCCTTTTGCCCGGTATTGCACAATATTTTTGATCAAATCTATGACAACGAAATATCAAATATTCATAATATTTCTTTGACATAAATCTTCATGGTGTTGAGAAGGGATATTATTGTCCTTATATTTAGAGATAATGTATAACAACTTTTTATTCTGTGCAACCTTAGCTGGTCACAAACGTAGTGGAGTAGCGTATCTTTCCGGCAGCTTCTTTGCCAGCATGGCTGGTGCGTACGAACAGTTGCATTGTTGATGTAAGAATGAGTAGTTTATGGTACCATCTTTCTGAGTAATAAAGTAGGTTATCTATTTAAGTTAGCTATTATTCGGTTCAGTGCCATAATATTACCCACATCGGTATCGGGACGTGAAGACTATATCTGGAGAAGACTGGGTTATAGCTATTTGTTGCTACTGTGTTTAAACGCTAATTATGGTGTGGCATTGCAGTTTAAACGATTAGCAACAGCGATGCTAGTGCTCAGAGCGGATACATTTGCAGCAGAGAGAAGACAAGCAACTTTTATAATAAAATATACGGCGAGGTGCTACATTTGACATTTCTTTGATAAAAAAATACATGTTGAAGCTCCTTATGACACTATCAAATATCTTTGTATAAGTCTATATGGCATGTATTTACATCAGATATGTGAATGTGTAATACCAGTCTCCGCTCCATTTAACAGTTAAGATTCCATAAGTGTTCATTTAGTGTGTTACTTTGTTTTCACTGTAATACGTTACAAATGAAATATTTTTCAGTTTGTATGAGAATGTTTAGTAGGTAAAATAAGAGAATTTCATGGGGTAGATGTTTACTTACCAGGCAAAGGAGCACAGGTAGTGATAGTAACAAAAATAAAACGCGTGCGCGCACACACACACACACACGGTAGACATGTCTACAGACCTGTCTGCCTTTCCTTTATCCCCTTAAGGTAAGTCCTTCCACTCCTGGGATTGGAATGACTCCTTTTCCTCTTCCTTAACTCATATCCTTCCCTTTCTCCCTCCTTCATTCCTCTTTTCCTGAAGAAGTTACTAGCGGTGGCGAAAGCTTGATTTTTGTGTCTGTTGATAGGCCTGTGCTTTGGGTACGTCGTCAGTTTTCTGTTTATAGTGTGGTGTCAATTGTTTTGATATTTACATGTTGTTCTGAAATTTAATAGAAGTGACATCCCAAATGGCTTACCTCACATACTTGTTCAAATCAGTAATATCCTGATCTACAAAAATCCGCTTTCCCCTCCCCCCCCTCCCCCCTCCCCCTTGTCAAAATTTAAGATGTGCGTGGATTATGGATTACTCAAGTATATATGGTATGTAGGAGGGAGCAATATACTGCTAGACTCCTTGGTGAAGGTATGTTCTCGAAATTTCGACATAGGCCCGTACAGAGCGTCTCCTGCATTCTTCCACTGGAGTTATCATCTCCATAACACTTTCACGACAACGAAATGATCCTGTAATGAAACGCGCTACTGTGCATTGGATCTTTTCTACTTCCTCTATCAACCCCAACTAGTACATATCCCACACCAGTGAGCAGTATTCTAGCTGTGGATGAAAAAGTGTACTGTAACCCACTTCCTTTGCTTTTGGACTGCATTTCCTTAGGATTCTTCCAATGATTCTAAATCTGGCATCTGCTTTACAGACGATTGATTTTATATGGTCGTTCAATTTTAAAACACTCCTAATGCCTACTCCCAGATAATTTATGGAATTAACTTCTTCCAGTTGCTGACCTGCTATAGTGTAGCTAAATGATAAAAGATCTTTCTACGTATTTGCAGCACATTATACTTTTCTACATTGAGATTCAGTTGCCATTCCCTGCACCATGCGTCAATTCGATGCAGATCCTCCTGCATTTCAATACAACTTCCATTGTTACCTCTCTATACACTACAGTATCATCCGCAAAAAGCCTCACTGAACTTCCGATGTTATCCGCAAGACGCGCCCGCGCGTTTTGTTACTATCACTACCTGTGCTCCTTCTCCTGGTAAGTAATCTTTATCTACTTTTTATTTATATATATTGTTCCTACATTTTTTAATATTTCTATTTATGGCTGAAATTATCGATGCTGTAACTATTTCATGATCGCTGATTCCTTGTTCTGGGTTAACTGTTTTGAACAATTCAGGTCTGTTTTTCTCCAGAAGGTCTAATATGTCGTCGCCACAAGTTGGTTCTGTGTTTAACTGCTCAAGGTAATAGATAATGCACTCAAAACAATTTCACTGGATCCTTTGTCCCTGCCACCCGTCATAAATGTTTGGGTTTCCCAGTCTGTATCTCTTTTCCTGAAGAAGTTACTAGCGGTGGCGAAAGCTTGATTTTTGTGTCTGTTGATAGGCCTGTGCTTTGGGTACGTCGTCAGTTTTCTGTTTATAGTGTGGTGTCAATTGTTTTGATATTTACATGTTGTTCTGAAATTTAATAGAAGTGACATCCCAAATGGCTTACCTCACATACTTGTTCAAATCAGTAATATCCTGATCTACAAAAATCCGCTTTCCCCTCCCCCCCCTCCCCCCTCCCCCTTGTCAAAATTTAAGATGTGCGTGGATTATGGATTACTCAAGTATATATGGTATGTAGGAGGGAGCAATATACTGCTAGACTCCTTGGTGAAGGTATGTTCTCGAAATTTCGACATAGGCCCGTACAGAGCGTCTCCTGCATTCTTCCACTGGAGTTATCATCTCCATAACACTTTCACGACAACGAAATGATCCTGTAATGAAACGCGCTACTGTGCATTGGATCTTTTCTACTTCCTCTATCAACCCCAACTAGTACATATCCCACACCAGTGAGCAGTATTCTAGCTGTGGATGAAAAAGTGTACTGTAACCCACTTCCTTTGCTTTTGGACTGCATTTCCTTAGGATTCTTCCAATGATTCTAAATCTGGCATCTGCTTTACAGACGATTGATTTTATATGGTCGTTCAATTTTAAAACACTCCTAATGCCTACTCCCAGATAATTTATGGAATTAACTTCTTCCAGTTGCTGACCTGCTATAGTGTAGCTAAATGATAAAAGATCTTTCTACGTATTTGCAGCACATTATACTTTTCTACATTGAGATTCAGTTGCCATTCCCTGCACCATGCGTCAATTCGATGCAGATCCTCCTGCATTTCAATACAACTTCCATTGTTACCTCTCTATACACTACAGTATCATCCGCAAAAAGCCTCACTGAACTTCCGATGTTATCCGCAAGACGCGCCCGCGCGTTTTGTTACTATCACTACCTGTGCTCCTTCTCCTGGTAAGTAATCTTTATCTACTTTTTATTTATATATATTGTTCCTACATTTTTTAATATTTCTATTTATGGCTGAAATTATCGATGCTGTAACTATTTCATGATCGCTGATTCCTTGTTCTGGGTTAACTGTTTTGAACAATTCAGGTCTGTTTTTCTCCAGAAGGTCTAATATGTCGTCGCCACAAGTTGGTTCTGTGTTTAACTGCTCAAGGTAATAGATAATGCACTCAAAACAATTTCACTGGATCCTTTGTCCCTGCCACCCGTCATAAATGTTTGGGTTTCCCAGTCTGTATCTGGTAAATTAAAATCTCTTCCTGAAACTATAAGATTGGGAAATCTACTTCAAATGTTTTCTAAATTTTTCTTTAGATGTTCTGCCACCAACGGCTCCTGAACCAGGAGGCCTATAGAATCAAATTACCATGTTCGAGCCTGCTTTAACCATGACCTTCACCCAAATTATTTCACACTTAGGATCTCCATTTCCTTCGATACTAGTGCACTTCTTATCGCTATAAACACGCCTTCCCCTTCATTGTGCAGCCTATCTCTGCGGTATATGTTCCAGTCTGAGTTTAGCATCTCATTACTGTTTACATCTGGTTTCAGCCAACTTTCCGTCCCTAGTACTACGTGGGCAATGTGACCGTTTATTGAGAGAAGTTCTGGGACCTTTCTATAGATGCTCCTGCTGTTAACTACTACTACTGCATTGATCTTTTCATTCCGTGTTGTGTTCTGCCTACTGCTACCTTTTTGTGACTTAGGATGTGTCTTATCGGGCCTAGGGAGGGAATTTTCTGCTCATATGTACCATCATTTGATCAATGTAGTAACTCCCAAATTGAGGACATAGTAATTGGTATCTCCAGTGTAGAGATGCAGCTGAGAAAGCTAAAAAGTGTCTCCTGGTCCAGATTGAATGTTTGGTTTTACAAAGAGTAGTCTATGGCATTGGCCCCTTATTAAATTTCATTTATTGTGAATCTTTAAATCAGTGCAAAGTTCCTAGCCATTGGAAGAAAAGTGCAGGTGACTCCTATTAATGAGAATGGTAAAAGAACTGACCCACATAATTACAGGCCATTATTGTTGGAAATCTGGTTGCTGTAGAATTTTTGGAGTATATTCTCACTTTCTCAGTAAATTTCTTTGAGGCAGGTAAGCTTCTTTGTATGAATCAGCACAGGTTTAGGAAGCATCGTTCATATGAAACTCAGCTTGCTCTTCTCACATGACATCTTGTGAGCCATGTATGGACAACAGGTGGAATATGTTTCTCTCAATTTCATGAAGGCATTTGACAGAGTGCCACATTGCAGACTGCTAACGGAGATATGAGCATATGGAATAGGTTCAGATTTGTAACTGGCTAGAAGACTTAAGTGGTAGAACACAGTATGTTGTTCTCAGTGGCGAGTGTTCATCAGACAAGTGTATCATCAGGAATGCCCCAGGGGAGTGTGATAGGACTGCAGGCCTATTATTTTCTATCTATAAAAATAATCCGATGGACAGGGTACCTTCTAATTTGCAGTTGTTTGACATGTACAAGATAGTGTAGTAGCATACAGGACAACTGACAAAATTTCTAGTTGGTGCGAAGAATGGCAGCTAGCTCTAAATGTAGAAAAAAGCAAGGTGAAATATTTATATTATAAAAGGTAAAGAAAGTTGGACTTACCAGGCGAGAAGGCACCAGTTGGTTGATACAAAAATAAACACACACAAAACTGAGCTTTAGCAACCTAAGGTTGCATCTTCAGAAAGAGCAGGGAAGGAGAGGGAAAAGGAAAGGATGAGGGTTTTAAGGGAGTGGCTAAGTAGTCATTCTAATCCTGATCATCTTAGTTTTGGGAGGAGATTTTAATTTACCAGATATAGACTGAGACCCCAAACATTTGATGGGTGGCAGGGACAAGGAATCCAGTGAAATTGTATTTTGAGTGCATTATCTGAAAATTACCTTAAGCAGTTAAATACAGAACAGACTCGTGGCGGATAACATACTAGACCTCCTGGTGACAGACCCGAACTGTTCGAAACAGTTAACAGGGAATCGCCAATCATAAAGCGGTTACAGCATTGATAATTTCAGCCATAAATAGAAATATTAAAAAATGTAGGAAGATTTTTCTGTTTGGAAAAATGTGACAAAAAGCGGATTTCAGAGTACTTGGAGGAAAAAGGATAGGTACACACCAAGGAGGTTAGAATAAAGGGAGGTGGCATTACCTATGCTGAGAACAGACATTGGGTGGAGCCAGAGGAGCCATGCTTTTGTGCCCAAAACAAAGATTTCTCGCTTAAACTCTGTGTGACTATGGCCTTCTTTACGTAAAGTAACTAAATTGACAGTCACATTGGAGTATTTATTTACTTATGACGTACATTTCAACGACTAGAACTCCACACACACACCCAAGGCAGACATACACAAAATGTAAAGAGGTTGGACAGATGTCAGTTGAGGCAGAGGCTTTGTCCAGAGATTGGAGGCAAAGATATAGAATGTTGGGCGGGACTTTCAAATTAATGAAGGTTGAGACCTGGTGGGAAACAGAAAGAGAATATGTTGAAGGGCAAGTTCCCATCTCCGGAGTTCTGGAAGGTTGGTGTCAGTTGGAAGTATCCATATAACCCAGGTGGTGTAACACTGTGCCAAGATGTGCTGGCCACACACAAAGGCATGCCTAGCCACAGGGTGATCCTCATTACCAACAAACACTGCCTGTGTTCGTTCATGTAAATGGACAGTTTGCTGCTAGTCATTCTCACATAGAACGTTTCACAGTGCAGGAATGTCAGCTGGTAAATCACGTGGGTCCTGTCACAAGTAGCTCTGCCCTTAATTGTGTACACTTTCCAGGTTACAAGACTGGAATAAGTGATGGTGGGAGGATGCAAAGGGCAGGTTTTACACTGGGGGCAGTTACATGGTCTCGGAGTAGGATGGTTGTCATGAAGGTTGGATCTCATTTTGGGACAGGATTTAAGGAAGTCGTATCCTTCCTTGAGAGCCTTGGCTATTTCCTTCTGTGCCAGATCTGGAGGGTAGTTGTGGGATGTGAAGAAATCAAACAACCCAACTCGGTACATATGTTATCCATTGAAACTACATAACAGGAAATTGGGGAAATATTTAACTTTTAATTTCGCTATAACACATAAAACATCAAAATTAACGGTTTTGAATAGTGTGAGGATAGTACAAGGAAGTAAGCTGAAATCTTTGTAGGTACTTGTCCTGACTAAAACTGAAGATATTGTAAGCTCTGCTAAATTTTTTCTGCAGTAAGGAAGTGTAAGTATAAATATGTGCAGATTATATATTTGTTTTGGTAAGAATGGAGTCGTTTCATGCAAGAAGTTTTCTTGATAAGAATACTATTTTTGATTTCTGGGTTTTTTCTTTCTTTGATGTCAGTTCCCACTACTGGGGGAGGGGGGGGGGGCACAGGCGGCGGCGGCGGAAGGCTGCTATTCGGTCAAATGTTTAACATTAAGTATTGATAGGTATGTATTAAAAAAAAAAATTGCCTTTATTGATAATTTCAGTGACTCCCTACTGGAGAAACTCTGCGGAACATACTACTCAGCACACACACACACACACAAAGTAAGCCGTGAACTTAAAAACGTTGTATACAAATTATTCCTTGAAAGTACGGCAAATGATTGCTGCGAACAGGCTGCATGCACCGCAGCACGGCGCCCCAGTACGCACGGCTAATCCGCCGCAGCTCTGAGCATTTTAATTAGCTGTACAAAATACATTCTGATCAAAAGGTATGGTAAATATATTAGTTACACAACAGCATCTAGACTATTACTTGTCGCATAGTTGACTTTCGTAACCTACACAGCGTATAAATTGATGAGTGCGGAGAATAATTATACTGGCTGAGAAGGAACGTGAGGGGGAGAATGTTTACCTATCTTTCTTACAATCATACAAGCAGCTGTCCTTGCCCCCACCCTCGTGTGTTCTGGAGTATTTATTTTCGTAGTGACAGTGCACTGGCGGTGCTTTGAAATTTACGTTTGAATTGCACATTAACACGTTCGCTACGGTCACCAGTGCGGGTCGCTAATATTCTAGGTCACCCATACTCCGCCTTTTCGTCCTCCAGCCAAATTCTCGAATGCTTTATTTCAAGTGGGCCACACCATTATCACAGGACGAAATAACACTGCGAAATAGCTACTCATTTGTTTTATCATCAAAGTCTATTTTAATATATAATTGTTAATAGAAGAGTATGTTACTTTTTGAAATATAGATGAAAGTATTGTTAATTAATATTTTCTTATTTTTTAGGATTTGTGCACTTGTACTTTAGACATATAACAATAAATTTCAAATAAATATGTGTAAGAACTTATAAAGTTTGAGTGGCCATCTGATACTCTGCTGCAACCTTTTGACAGCCATTTCCAAGCAGTTAGATATTTGTTCCACCCCAATGAGCCACAGACATTGCCGAGGTGGGGTGGCTTGCGTGCCTCAACGATGCAGATAGCCTTTCCGTAGGTGCAACCACAGCGGAGGGGTATCTGTGGAGAGGCCAGACAAACGTGTGGTTCCTGAAGAGGGGCAGCAGCCTTTTCAGTAGTTATAGGGCAACAGTCTGGATGATTGACTGAGCTGGCCTTGTAACATCAGCTAATGTGGCTTTGTCACACAGCTACTGCGAACGGCTGAAAGCAAGGGGAAACTACAGCCGTTACTTTCCCGAGGACATGCAGCTCTACTGTATGGAATATGATGATGGCATCCTTTCGGGTAAAATATTCCGGAGGTAAAATAGTCCCCCATTCGGATCTCCGGGCGGGGACTACTCAGGAGGATGTTGTCATCAGGAAAGACAATACTGGCATTCTACGGATCGGAGCGTGGAATGTTAGATCCCTTAATCGGGTAGGAAAATTAGAAAATTTAAAAAGGGAAATGGATAGGTTGAAGTTAGATATAGTGGGGATTAGTGAAGTTCGGTGGCAGGATGAATAGGATTTCTGGTCAGGTGAGTACAGGATTATAAATACAAAATCAGTTGGGGGTATCACAGGAATAGGACTGATAATGAATAAGAAAATAGGAATGCGGGTAAACTACTATGAGCAGCACAGTGATCGCATTATCATTGTCAAGATAGATACGAAGCCAACAACGACAACAGTAGTATAGGTTTATATGCCAACTAGCTCTGCCGATGACGAGGAAATCGAAGAAATATATGATGAGCTAAAGGAAATTATTCAGACAGTTAAGGGAGAGGAAAACTTAATTGTGATGGGAGACTGGAATTCGGTAGTAGGAAAAGGAAGAAAAGGAGAAATAATAGGTGAATATGGACTGGGCAGGAGGAATGAAAGAGGAAGTCGCCTGGTAGAATTTTGCACGGAACATGATTTAATCGTAACGAACACGTGGGTTAAGAATCACAAAAGAAGGTTGTATACGTGGAAGAGACCAGGAGACACCGGGAGATACCAGATAGATTTTATAATGGTAAGGCATAGATTTCGGAACCAGGTTTTAAACTGTAAAACATACCCAGGGGCAGATATAGACTCTGACCATAACTTGTTAGTCATGAACTGTAGGCTGAAGCTGAAAAAACTGCAGAAAGGTAGGAAAATAAGGAGATGGGACTTAGATAAACTGAAGGAAAGTGAAGTTCTGGAGAATTTCAGAGGGAGATTTAGGCAACAATTGACAGAAACAGGGGGAAATAAAACAGTAGAAGAGGAATGGGTAGCATTGAGAGATGAAATAGTGATGGCAGCAGAGGACAAAATAGGTAGAAAGGCAAGACCTACAAAAGATCCTTGGATATCACAGGAAATACTACAGTTAATTGATGAAAGGAGAAAATATGAAAATGAAGTAAATGAAACAGGCAAAATGGAGTACAGACGACTAAAAAATGAGATTGACAGGAAGTGCAAAATGGCTAAGCAGGAGTGGCTAGAAGCCAAATGCAAATCTGTAGAAGAATGTATAAGAAGGGGAAAAGTAGATAACACCTACAGGAAAATAAAAGAGACATTTGGGGACAAGAAAAGCACCTCTACAAATATCAAGAACTCAGATGGGAAACCAGTTCTCAGCAAAGAAGGGAAAGCTGAAAGGTGGAAGGAGTACATAGAGCAGCTCTACAAAGGAAATGAACTTAGAGATGATGTTGTAGGAGGGGAAAAGGAAGTAGATCGAATTGAAATAGGAGATACTATACAGAGACAGGAATTTGACAGAGCCTTGAAAGACCTAGGTCCGAACAAGGCCCCAGGAGTAGATGACATACCCTCAGAGCTACTAAAGTCTCTGGGAGAGCCAGCCATGACAAGACTATTTGAACTGGTGTGTAGGATGTATGAGACAGGCGAAATGCCCTCAGACTTTAAGAAAAATGTAATAATCCCCATTCCAAAGAAATCAGGTGCAGACAGGTGTGAAAATTACAGAACCATCAGTTTGATAAGTCATGGTTGCAAAATTTTAACACGAATTATCTACAGGAGAATGGAAAAGCTGGTAGAAGCTGACCTCGGGGAAGATCAGTTTGGATTCAGGAGGAAAGTAGGAACCCGGGAGGCAATACTCACTTTACGTCTTATCTTAGAAGATAGATTAAGGAAAGGCAAACCTACATTTTTAGCTTTTGTAGATTTGGAGAAAGCATTTGACAATGTTGACTGGAATACACTCTTTCAAATTATGAAGTCAGCAGGGGTAAAATACAGGGAAAGGAGAGTTATTTACAACTTGTACAAAAGCCAGACCGCAGTTATTAGACTTGAAGGGCATGAAAGGGAAGCATCAGTTGGGAAGGGAGTAAGACAGGGTTGTAGCCTTTCTCCGATGTTATTCAATTTGTACATCGAGCAGGCGGTGAAGGAAAGCAAGGAAAAATTTGGAATAGGGATTAAAGTTCAGGGGGAAGAAATAAAAACATTGCGTTTTGCTGATGACATTGTAATTCTGTCAGAGACTGCAAAGGACCTGGAAGAGCAGTTGAATGGAATGGACACCGTGTTGAAGAGAGCATATAAAATGAACATTAACAAGAGCAAATGCGGTCTTAGAAAATCAGGCAATGCTGAAGGAATTAGATTAGGTAACGAAACAATGAAGGTGGTAGATGAGTTTTGTTACTTGGGTAGTAAAATAACATGCGATGGTCGCAGTACAGAGGATATAATATGCAGAATGGCAATGGGAAGAAAAGCATTTTTGAAAAAGAGAAATTTGCTAACATCGAATATTAATTTAAGGGTAAGGAAGTCTTTTCTGAAAGCATTTGTGTGGAGTGTTGCCTTGTACGGGAGTGAAACATGGACGATAAGCAGTGCGGACAGGAAGAGAATAGAGGCTTTTGAAATGTGGTGCTACAGAAGAATGCTGAAGATTAGGTGGGTAGATCGCATAACTAATGAAGAGGTACTGAACAGAATTGGTGAGAAAAGGAATTTTTGGCATACCCTGACTAAAAGAAGGGATCGCTTGGTAGGACACATTCTTAGACATCAGGGAATCGTAAATTTAGCATTGGAGGGAAGTGTGTGGGGTAAAAATCGCAGAGGGAGACCAAGGGACGCGTATAGTAAGCAGATTCAAGTGGATGTGGATTGCCGTTCTTATGCGGAGATGAAAAGGCTTGCTCAGGATAGAATAGGGTGGAGAGCTGCATCAAACCAGTCTCCGGACTGAAGACCATAACAACAACAGATATTTGTTAAATATCTTTGTTCATAATGTGCGTTAATAAATGGAATACGACATTTAGTGGTTCTTATATATTTCCTGTTTTTTAAGACAGGCAGGGCGAGTGATTACTGTGAACAGCCAGTATGGTACTTGCCAGTGCTGGACAGCGTTTACCAAACGTTGACTTCGTCAATCATTAATTCGGAATTGTATTTTGTAGCCACGAAATTTTTCCTGCAGTCTCTGAATTTATATTCGTGTGTTGTCCATCCATTGAAAAAGAGCAAAGTAAGTAAAACATATTAACCTATCTGATATTTTTTTTTTTAAAAAAAAGCAAATATTTTAAGAGAAAATTAATATTCATTACTGCATCCGGTGATGTTAGTGCTGGAAGGGACTGAAGACTTCGACATAAGGGTAAAATATGTTAATGTGTATTAATGGATTACAAACTTTGGGCCAGCAGTTGCCTTATAACGTCTTGTCTATCCGGAGCGCGTCTTTCGTCCGTCCAGAATTCTCACAAGTCCCACGCTCCGGAAGTAGCATCCCTCAACCGTATTCCTCAATGTTCACCATCAGGGATTTCCACAAAAACGGCACATTTATATCCGAACAGATTAGGGATGGGAAAAACCGATACCGGTATTTTAGTTTTGATTAACCGTTTTTTTTTACTTATTTAGTGTCGGTTGTAACCGGTTTTTTAGTTATTGCCAACAACCGGTACGAGTACTTCCTATAATAGTTGTTCAAAATGTGTTTTTTGTAAATTTTAAAAATTAAAACTAGTAGACCCTATATTTAGGGCTGTTCCTAAAATTTCCACTGCTGTGAAATATTAGATCATCGCAGTAACTAAGAAAAGCGATCAGTGATAATTTAAGAACAATCCCGGCAGTCAGGAACGCACAACAAACGCGTGGCATAAGAACTTGAGAACTGGTGCAGCTATTGGGGGATCGATGCACCTGTTGCCGTGTGGCGCATGCACCGGCAGTGTACAAGACCTGCCTCCGTGTGGTCATGCGGCAGTTCATTTCTGTCGTCGACAGACATCGGTTGTGTCTTAAATGGCACCATCGCGAGTGTGAAAGTACTTCACGAAGTACGATAGTAGTGAGGTACAATGCTCCATTTGCTTTAAATATGAGTTACTACAAAGATGCTGTGTCATTTAACAGGGCCGGCGCAAAGCACGTGCGAAACGTGCAGCCGCACGGGGCGGCACTTTCCAAGGGGCGGCAAATCTGCCTTGGCACATTTTTTTTCTCTTTTTTCTGTTTTTTCTTTTTCTTTGGGACAAACTCAACATTCATGCCCAAGAGGGGATTCTAAACCAAACCTCGGAGGGAGCGGCTTCGGCATGGTACCTCGACTACCTGCCGCCCGCGGCCGCGGTGGCCGAGGGGACTGAGGTGCTCCGGTCACGGTCTGCACGGCCACTGCGGTCGGGAGTTCGAATCGCCCCTCGGGCATGGATATTTGTGCCGTCCTTAGTATTAAGTAGTTCATAGGTAGTTTGTAAGTTTAGGGACTGATGGCCCCGTAGTCGAGTCCCATAAGCTATACAAACATTTGAACATTTGAACCTGCCGCCCGCCCCTGTTGAACAAGGGGAGGGAGGAGGACTAATTTCGCCGCGGTGGAGTAGACGAGCGGTCTAAGGCGTCTCGCTGCGTAGCGTGCGGTTGCTCGCCGTGGAGGTTCGAGTCCTCCCTGGGGCATGTGTGTGTGTGTGTGTGTGTGTGTTTGTCCTTAGGTTAGTATACCTAGGTTTAAGTTGTTTGTAAACTACGGACTGATGACCACGCAGTTTGGTCCGCTAGATTTACAAACATTTGAACATTTGAGGATTAATTTCTTATTCTCCACTGTGGCAGCACCGTCGTGTTTACGCTGGAGGAAGCTAGAGGGGGAAGCAGTCTGGCGAACACGCCAGTATTCTTATTAGTGGAGCGCTCCCAGTCTGTTAGGTTCAAATGTCTGTAAATCTATCGGACCAAACTGCGTGGTCATCAGTCCGTAGCTTACAAACTACTTAAACCTAGGTAAACCAACCTACGGACAAACACACACACCCATGCCCCAGGGAGGACTCGAACCTCCACGGCGAGCAACCGCGCGCTCCGCAGCGAGGTGCTTTAGACCGCTCGGCTACTCCACCGCGGCAGTCTGTTAGGCGCCGTGCGTTTACTCGCAACTAATTTTGCAGAAAACGAAATCTAATCTGGAAATTCGAATGCAATGCACTTGTTAAGCCTGAAGGAATTTTGCTAAGCCCTTTAATGGCAGTTTCCAAGTGTTTTTCTCTTCCCGGATTATGGAAAAAAATGGTTGAACAATACTACAGTCAAACATGTCCAACACCTATAATGACTAGAAGTATTCCGAATGGGTAAATACGCTGCGAGTAATTACAAGGCATAAAGACATTTGTAGTAAGCCTGGCGCAACGATGTATTTTTTAAAATTTTTGCTATCCGTTTCTGACTGATTGTCGGACGTTTTGTTTTTTGATCCATGAAACACCTGTCTTCGCCTGTATGAACAACAATTAAACTCTGACCGGCACTTTTGTTTGACAATACTACTCGCCCACTATCACTTTGCCAACATTTGCTTACTGTACGGTATAATGCGTGTGAATCCATGTTTCATCTAAGTAAACTACTGGTCGCTTTGATTCTGTTGGAAACCTGAAAAAGTATGGTCTTTTAGCAATAACGCCCTTTCGTCCGCTCAAAACAAAGCGTTAATTTTGACACCTTATGAAACGAAAATCCATAGACAGAACATTGCTTCTAAGGGTTTCCTTGCTAGCTTTGAAGCTCATTTCTGTTTGACAAAAGTTGTAGCCGGCCGAGGTGACTGAGGCGCTCCAGTCACGGTCAGCACGGCCACTACGGTCGGGGGTTCGAATCCCCCCTCGGGCATGGATATTTGTGCCGTCTTTAGTCTTAGCTAGTTGATAAGTAGTTTGTAAGCGTAGGGACTGATAACCCCGTAGTTAAGTCCCATAAGTTGTACAAACATTTGAACAAAAGTTGTGTAATTTCGCAAAGTTCGTATTTCTTTCTATTGTTCGTAATGCCATAGAAATTGCTGCCTAATAATACATTTATCCATATCATCGGTCACATACTTCTTCTAGGGCGCTAATTTAACTGTAGCCTCGCTGTACCTTGGCATGTGACATAGTTGCTGGCACTGCCGCTTCACCACTTCGCCTTACCAGGCAATACGTATTGTTGCGTTCTCTACAACGAAAACTACAGAATTCGTTTCGGTAGTTGGCCGAGCGAGTCAAGGTTGGTCAGAAGCACATTCATCGCGTTTCTTAAGAACGGAAGAATTGGTGCGTCCGAATTTCTTGCAACTTGGGATGTAATCGGTAAATGCTTTTCATATAACGTACAATTAGTATTGCACTTGCTAGTTACTCATAAGTTCGAAATTTTCTCTTTCAAGATTGCATAATAGGATAAATTATTTTTCTTATGCTCTATTACTTCAGAAATTGGCAAGTCGGCAAATAAGCACGCGTCGTTCCAATAGCTGGAATGAAAATAAAGTGAAGAAAAGGGAAGTGTTATGGCGATGACTAATTTGTTACCCCTTATTCCATAATCAGCCACGAAAGAACTGACACATGGATATTACGACAGATGTCGAGTGCCAGTTCTTTGAAATGAACAACCTCAGTGCAGTGAGTTAATTTATTTCGACTAGCATTACTACCCGTCGGTGCCCGGGTGTGTATTTATCGCATTGTTATGTATGTTACTTCATCTCCTTATGCTTTCTCTCTCCATTGTCTTCCGCCCCACTCTTTGACCGTTTCACCTGCGTCTGTAGTGAAATTCGGCCTGAAATTCTTATGACTTCATCTCCTGAACAGTGTATCCTACAGTAATATGAGATTTCACACACATTTGAACATTTTTGTAAATTCACAAGACTTATTAAAATTAGGTCGATTTCCTCAATCAGGTTTGATTCCATTTTTGAGCTGGTGCCCAGCGACTGTTTTGTAAAAATGTGTAGACAATATCATCAATCAGTCGCAATTTTTATTTTGCAGATTAACATAGATTTCGGGCACATCGTAGCTATTCTCAATGCTTTGCGTTATGTTTCCATCTATACCGTCATACTAAACGTAACTGTCAACATCACGGTTTGATGTAAACATATCAAAACCTTTGAGACTACGTATATCTGAAAAGTAAAAACAAAAATTGTGATTGATTGCTGAAATTTCCTACAGATTTGTTTAAATAAAATTTCACAAACGTTTTGTAATTAAAACAAACTGTGGGGGCGGCAATTTAGCAGCTCGCACGGGGCGGCACTTGGGCTTGCGCCGGCCCTGCATTTAAGGAGAAAGCATCCAAAATGTTTCTTGGAAGAGAAGGTAAATTCGGCTCATATACCTATTATGTAAGTGATATACTATAAGCTTGGAATTATAACTTTTAATGTATTATATTGTTATGCTAACAAGTTTTATTAATGTGATTCCTTGAAAGCGAGGGGCTTTTTTAATAACCAATATGGGTTTAGGTAACATTGTTCCTGTGGTGCCTCAGGAGGTAGTCGTGCTGTCTGAGGCTCCATGTTACGGACTGCACTGCTGCTCCAGTCGGAAGTTCGAATCCTCCCTCGTCCCTCGGTCATGGGGGTGTATGTTGTCCTTAGCGTAAGTTAGTTTAAGTAGTTTTTAAGTCTAGGGACCGAAGACCTAAGCTGTTAGGTCTCATAAGAACTCACACCCATTTGAACATTCTTTCCTAGTTCAATTTGCGTTACTTTACACTGACAACATACTGTTAGTCGGAACTGTGACTTTATTTTTCGAAATACTTTTGCAGCACTGAGTGAAGTTCATTTACTGACTGTAACTTATATATATTATGCACTGGCTCACAAGTCCAACTTAGGACTCAATATTCGCAACTGCCGGATGGAAATACTAGGCCAGTAAATCTGTATGCTTCGTATATCGTCTTCTACGGATTCCTGGCTAGGCTTACACATACTCAAGAAGGCGAAGTATTGGGACGGGATCTTGCAAAATATGGAAAGACTAGTAATTTGTCGTATGACGTAAATTTACCCAAATTTTAACTAAATCTCGTAAGTTACGGTTTCGGCAGAAACTAGAAAACCGAAAATTCGATTACGGTTTCTGTTTCGGCCGCAAAATATGTTTCAGTCGAACTCTACTGGAAATAATAGCAATAAAAACCGAAAACCGGTTATTTAAAAAACCGGTTATCTTGAGCAATTTTTACAGTGCGGTTCAAATGGAGATGAAAAGAACCGGTATAACCGAAAACCGGTTATTTCAGCAATAACCGCCATCCCTAGAACAGATACTTCAGCGCACCGTAAAGGGCGCGATTGCGAGCGCTGTCAGACTGTCAGAGCTGCCACAGCCGCCATGCGGGAGGAAGCACCAGGGGGCACGGTGCTCACGAACACTCGAGTGATCCAGAGGAGTCTGCTTCACAAGAATCGACATGCGTTGTGGTAAATGTGCTGCTTAAATTCATGGCTTTAGCTTCGTCGATTTCGCTGTATGCATCTCGCCAATTTGTATCGCCTAGACATTAGAGATTTTTATTTCAGAATTTTGAATACTGGACTACTAGCTTGCTGGGCCACTCAAAAAAGCTCGGCAGGCCACCTGTGGCCCGTGGCTCGCAGGTTGAGTACCGCTGCTCTAGGTGGACGCCTGTAACAAGCCCCGTTTACACAAGCGAACGAACAGTAGCGAACGAGCATTCGCTCTGGTGTAAACGCTGTGCGCGCGCTGTTCGGTCATGCTCGGCTCGCATTCGCAAGTGTTCGCTGGTGTTCCGCTGGGTGTCGGTTTCAGGGCGAACCATCAAAGGAAGTTCGCGTCCTCTCCGCTTCAGCGCTAGCGTATGCGACAAACTGTGTCACAGAATAGGGAATATACAGAAGGGAAAGCTAGGGGCGGCGCCTTTGATCTGTATGTTACCAAGCGTTGCGCTCGACGCCATATTGAAAAGCAGTTAACGCCGAACTATAGCCACTTAGTACTTTGGCTGGAAATGGGCTTTTTACGAACTGCAGCTAATCTCACCAACTTTTATGAAAGGAAACGGCTTTCTATTATGCTCTCATCTATTTTGCTCCCTCTTCTTGTACCTAACTGTAATCCAACGAAAAAAATAGGTCTAAATTTTAATACAACTACGAAAATGTACGGTGGAATCGATGATCGTTTTATTTGGTGCTTATCTCTAGAAAAATCCTAAATGACGCAGAGTTTTGTTTGGGAAATTAGTTATAAACAAGAAAGTGACTTTACAACTGCCAGGTTTTATTTGACACGAATAAATTCGCACAAAATATTGAGTAAGACTTAGCAGTACATCGTGATTATACAGAACTAATGACGTCTGGGCGTATATAAAAGTTGTATTTGCTTCAGGAGTATCATTTATTTACTGATCGGAGAAGGGCATATAAAGGAATCTGGCAACCACAGAGCAGGTACAGCATAAAATAATTATTCCCCTTAATCTATTTTTTTGACTACCCAAAGAGCATTCGTTGCCAACATTAGCACACTACGCCTCCAATGCCGTAAGTACGATTTTACCTGCCTACTTAAGCACTATTCTTTGTCATTCATTTTATATTATTCCCTACAACGTTAAACTTATAAAATATAAATGTACTTCAACATTTCAATGCTGTTGACTGCTGCAGCAACAGCAACAGCGAGAGTTATCGTCAAGAAAAGAAGCAAGGCTACTTTTAATAATTATGCACACATTGCTCTCATTCGAAACTGATAACATTTAACTTTCACTGCACATATAGCAACATTCACTTACTGCTCAGCATCTTCCGTGGATATTTTGATTATCAAATACGCCGGAAGTAACTGAAGAATGTATTAGAATTATCGCGGCAATTAGGTGCTGAACACCATCGGCCGTCTTTTCTTTTATTGCTGCTCATAATAAAAACGGAACAGCTCCAACTACTGACACACAGTTCTTTCTTTTCACTGCACTGCACTGTACCAAATACTTTAATGCGATTCAGGCAGTTAAAATACACAATTAACAAACAAAGACGGCGCATTACCACGCCACAGAGTAGGGAGTAACCACGCGTTTACTGCTTTTCAACATGGCCGATTCCGCGCATGCGCACTAAATTTTGGACGACAGACTGCAGCGGGAGTTTCCTTTCTGTATACTCCTTATTCTGTGACTGTGTATGCTCGCCTTGCGGCAGTGTGCTGTTTTCTGTTCCGTTCGCTCCGGTGTAAACGCTTATTCGCAAGTACAAGCCAATACGTGCGCGCACAGGCGAATTCCTGGCGAATGTGCATTCGCCTATGTTCGCTCGTGTTCGCTTCCGTGTAAACGGGGCTTAAGCGCACATGCGCCGAGAGCTGGAATCATACCCTTGCGAAACCTGTAATATTGAAAGCGAATATAACGTCTGCGATTATAAGCGTCATATGCATTTATTGCAAACAACTCTAACAACGCCTCTGATTTATTGATTTTATTGCAAACTGGGAAGAAAACGAAAAGCGATTAATCCGCTTCATCGAGAAAGAATTGGTCTCAGAACACCAAAACGTTTATCAAACGGAGAAAAAGAAACTGGTCTCATCTGCAATATGATACGGAAACTCAATGCCATATAACAAATTTGCAAGGTGTATAGGCGATGTTTTTATAGCAAACCACTAAAAGACGAAAACACACGACTGCAGACAGGAAAACGTTACGTGATATTTTTGGTGGCTTGTATTAACACGAGTGCACAGCTAAACAAACTAAACCAAGTACTCTGCTAGCACGCCGCTTATAAAGCGTTACCCGTGCTGGAATGTTGATCGCGAAAACTCTTAAGTGTCGGCAGCTCTGGCATGTTGATCGCGGAAACACTTACAAGCGTCAGCCGCAGCGAAAACGCTATATTTTCGTTTCTCTGTGAGGCACTTGATGGGTTAAATAAGAGGCTACGGACATTAGGCGTCTTCTTTGATTTAACAAAAGCGTTTGATTGTGTTGATCACAAAATATTGTTGCAGAAGTTGGAACATTATGGAATACGGGGAGTAGCCCACAACTGGTTCACCTCTTACTTTAATAATAGACAACAGAAGGTAATTCTCCGCAGTGTAGAAAATGGCTATGACGTGCAATCCCAATGGGGCACAATTAAGTATGGGGTGCCCCAGGGGTCTGTTTTGGGACCATTGCTGTTTCTTATTTATATAAATGATATGCCTTCGAGTATAACAGGTGATTGTAAAATATTTTTGTTTGCTGATGATACCAGCTTGGTAGTGGAGGATGTTGCTCGTAATATTGACACAGTATCAAATAATGCAGTTCAAGAGATAAGTTCATGGCTAATAGAAAACAAGTTGATGTTAAATCACAGTAAAACTCAGTTTTTACAATTTCTAACACATAATTTGACGAAATC
The DNA here is from genome assembly GCA_026315105.1 of Locusta migratoria. Lineage (NCBI taxonomy): Eukaryota > Metazoa > Arthropoda > Insecta > Orthoptera > Acrididae > Locusta > Locusta migratoria. The sequence continues at coordinate 160,755,312 of CM048748.1, forward strand.
TGACATTATGATTACACATAATTGGCATGTGATAAGTGAGACTGAACAGTTCAAATTTCTAGGTGTTCATATAGACAGTAAGCTGTCATGGAAAGCCCATGTTCAGGATCTTGTTCCAAAACTAAATCCTGCTATATTTACCATTAGAACAATATCTGATATAAGTGATTTTTCAACACGAAAAGTAGTCTATTTCGCTTACTTTCACTCACTTATGACGTACGGCATTGTTTTTTGGGGTAACTCGCCTGATGCAAAAAGGATATTTCTGGCTCAAAAACGGGCGGTTCGAGCAATATCTGGTGTAAGTTCGCGAACGTCATGTCGACCCCTTTTCAGTAGTCTGGGAATTTTGACTCATGCGTCACAATACGTTTTTTCTTTAATGTCGTTTGTTGTTAATAATATCAGCTTATTCCCACGAGTTAGTAGCTTTCACTCGGTGAATACTAGACAGATGTCTAATCTACATTTGCACCACACCACCTTAACACTTGTGCAGAAAGGGGTGCAGTATTCTGCGGCATCCATTTTCAATAAGCTGCCACAAGAACTTAAGAAACTTAGCACTAATCCACATGCTTTCAAATCTAAATTGAAGAGTTACCTCGTGGCTCACTCCTTTTATTCTGTCGAGGAACTCCTAGAAAAGTTAAACAATTAAGCTAATTTATTTTTTCTTTATTGATTCTTTTCACTTTGTCTTAAGATTGTCGTGTGCAAAGGACTACTTAAAATTTTTCTATTACCATTATTGTGTAACAATTAATGTATTGACTTGTTCCATGACCATGGAGTCTTACTCCTGAAGTGGGTCCTATGGAACAGAAAAAACAAATAAATAAATAAATAAATAGAAAGTGTTAAGCATAGTGCTTTCCCAACACACTTTACAAAGAAATACGAATCTTCCCAGTAAGCATCAAAAATTGTACACTTACATCTTAACCTTTTTTTGCTCATGCTGAACGCTCGCAAGACATATTGTCACACTTGATAGGATTCAGAACGGATACTTCAGCTCACCGAAAAGGACATGATGCACGCTCTGTACGAGCTGCCACAGTGTGTGTGTGTGTGTGAGTGAGTGAGTGTGAGTGAGTTCCTGGCGTATCTTAACAGAAGGGATAGGTTGGTGGGACACATTCAGAGACATCAAGAAATTGTCTCCTTAGCATTAGAAGGAAGTGTGTGGGGGTAGAAATTGTAGAAGGAGACCAAGGGATGAATATAGTAAACAGATTCAAAAGCTGTTCGTATTCTCAAATGAAGGCGCTTGCACAGGACAGGGTAGCGTGAAGAGGTACATCAGTCCAGCCTGTGGACTGAAAACCAAAATGATTTTAAGTAGAATTCTCATGATATTTTTATGTCAGTTTTGCTGCTCGTGTTCAGAGGATAATTTGCACTGAAAAATAATAATTTTTTTTTTTTTTTTTTTTTTTTTTTGGGGGGGGGGGGGGTCATGCCCCTGTGGCCTTGCCTTATATACACCCATGAAACAGAGTAAAAATGGAACCAAAATATGAGATGAACATATTGAATTGCACACACTTCAATCATACTTGATACTCTACATTATTTCCTCAAATTCAAAGCGAAGAAATTGTCTTACATCTATAATTTGTAATTAGTTCTATACAAGTATCTAAGTTATCAAATTAGTTCAGTTTTGCTTTTTAAAATAAACATTTAGTAATTTCTAAATTACTTGTCAACTCATATACCTCTGACTGCCTCAGTTGATTTATTATGGCTCAAAAATTCACCTTTTGTTCTGGACAAGGTAAACTTTAGACATCCTTGGTTTAAACTAACTTACATATAGTGCATAAATGTGTTGTTACATATCTTACAAAATATGTTGTGATCTGTTGCAAATTTGATCATCTTTTCTTATTGCATTTTCTATGTGACAATGTATTAATTTGAATTAAAATTCTTATTTAGTAACAGTAGACATGCAGGGAGAAATAATTTAAATTTTTGAAGCCAATATATAATAAAAATGCTTTATTCAAAGCACATTATAATGTGTTGCATATAGGATATCCTTTTGTAACAAGGAGAAGATAGCATGGAACTTACTAAAAAGACTGCCTTTGAGCCTCAAGCACACTATCCTCAGGAAAGAATTCAATTATCTTCTAGCGTTGTCAAGATGATTTTTTTTTTTTTTTTTTTTTTTTTTTTTTTTTTTTTTTTTTTTTTTTTTTTTTTTTTTTTTTTTTTGCTCACAATGGTCAACTAAACATTCTGTGGTTTGTAGAAAATGGACAATATATATGCTGTATTTATTTTGTCGAGACATGGTCTAAATACGAAATGCTCTCATAAAATTGGGATGTTCAGTGTTAGCCCGAACTGACACATGTACTACCATGCGCAAAAATATCCGAACGACCTGAATTGCGTTTCGCCTGATGTGCATGCAACACAACTAACGTACGTGTCTTGCGGGTGCTCTGCTCGCTCCGCGGTATAGTCGTTCGACTATTCATAATGGATCCACTGCAGACAATTGCTCTTTATGACAATCACTCCAGTTGTAAATTAACACGATTTTGCAAATAAAAGGAAACACGTTATTAAGTTCTTAACGTTTATTAAATCCAATTTATTACAATGACATATCTTAAGTATTATCACACTTATTACAGTCTCATATAACAAACTCCGTCACATAAAACATTAATTAATCCTTAAACAACATTTAATATTCTTACAAACAACAGATTTTACTATAGTATCGGAAATCCTAAAGTCCTGTAGAAATTCGAAGTACTTTTGTTCTCTAAATAGTTTTCTCACAATTGCGGAGCGTCATTCCACTGCCGAGCGGATTTTTATTAACCGATTTTAGAACTTACCATGTAATAAAAACTCAATTAACAGCCTCAAACGCACTATGGAAACTTCAATATTAACTGCGTATCACCAACATTTTCTCCGTATTCATACCTGAACAAATATTGTACACATCTTGGGACGTGAATTGATATGACAAACTACCTTGTTTTGGAATTAAACAAACCACCTGTAACCGTAGCTAACTAAGCAATGCATTCATGTCTTATAGATACTTGATTATGCGTAAGATTGTCACAGCTGACGAAGCATAAAGATGTGTGAAATATTGGAGATTTCCTCACAAATATCAAAACGCGCAAATCAAATCATATAAAATGCCAGTTCTAAAATATTTTTATTTACTTATTTGTTACTGAACCAGGAACTTAATAATCACCGTTATGTCCCTAATCACAAGTTCCCAGACTCAGTGCTGTGTGGGACTGACATACGAGGCTGCTCCTGTCGGAGTTTCGGTCAGGGGTGTGTGTGTTGTCCTTAGGTTAGATTAAGTAGTTCTAAGCCTAGGGACTGATGACCACAGTAGTTTGGTCCCATAGATTTACAAACATTTGATTTTGAGTTACATACCCGGTATCTAAATGGAAGATAACTAAGTGAAGTCAGATGTTAGTAGTCTAATTATTTCACCAGCAGCGGGACGTTTGAATCTGTAATCAGGATATAATTACGTTATGCGTCACCGGGAATCGAACCCCGAACCTACCGGCGTCCTTTCTAAGCACGAATGGACGTTAAATCTCAAATGTTAACTTAACAGGAATGACGATGCGTGCGTGTCTGACTAGTAACAACAGCAAATATCGTTGTTATAATAATAATAATAATAATAATAATAATTTCGTGTGGCTCAGAGTCCTGGTGTATGTCATCCAACTGTGCGCCACTTCAGAGACTTGCATGTCCCTAACCTGCCCCAATTATCCAACCGGGAAAGGCGACCTACAGTTTAACGTGGAATCCAAACCACGTGTAGTTTATGACACACATTGTTGAGACGTGAATGCTGGGTTAAAACACAGATTGAGAAAATCGTTGATCTGACTAGGTTTCGAACCCGCGACCCTGCAGTTACCATTTTTTTTTTTTTTCCTCTCTATGGGTAGCTCTTGTCCTTGCGGACGCTGATCATGTTTGTTCGTTTTTGTTCGAAGAGTTCTTGGCTCAGCTTTTTTATTACAGAGAGCTTTCAGCCCTCTGACCAGGCGCGCTGAGCCACGGCGCTTTACCCCAAGACCACCGCAACGCCTTAGCTTGCGTAGATAAGGCACGAAGAGACATTCAAAATAATTTTTTGTTAGTAGTCCAGTGTGCTCTATCTAGGGCGTCAAATGAAATTATGAATATTTTGTGCTGGACCTGGATTCGAATCCATATACGTGCCTTTTGTGGAGACCTAGAGGAGTCGGCAGTCTTGGAGAAAGCAACGAAATGATTCAACTATATGATTCCGAGCGGGTCGAGTGAGAAAAAGAGGAGATCCGAATTAGTATCCTAGTCCAGCACCAAAATTTTTAACGTCTGAAGTTAAATTCAAATACGAGACACGTGACCTTAAAGGACAAGTGGTTTATAAAATAGAATAAAGTTTTGTAATATAAGAAAAGCTTTCGAGCGACAGAGTTACTGATTGCCATGTATTCCACCTGTTACTGGCAACGATAAATCGGCTCTGTCAAAATTGATAGCGAAATAATTCGGTTTAATACGGATTGTTAACTACGGTGTAACTTGACGTTCTTCACTTGGTGTTACCAGCGGCGAAGTAGCAGTTAAAAATATACACATGTCAGACCCTCTCCTTGTTAGTCCCGTCAGCTGAAGCAGTATGATGTTTTGAAAACTGTTAACCTCTGCTCTTTCTTACAGGGAAGTAAGGCATTGGATTATTTGGCGCCGTAACAACACTACAACACTTATTGCGCGTGTATGCAATGCATAAGGATTCGAGAATTTACTTGTACTGCGGCTTACATTTCTGTATATGCTTGACCTAAACTGCAACTTCGTTGTTTATTTTACTTGATTTTTGTACTCACTGAAATAAAATTGCTTAACCTTCCAGTACGAGACCTTTCTCTCGTCCTTACCTCTTGGTAGATTTACTTTCTAACCAGAGAAATAAACCCGGTAATTGATTCACAAACGACTAGTTCACGCTGTTAAGAAATTTCGCGAAGGAATTTCATTTCCTCTTAAAACGTGCTAAAATTTCGTGTGGCTCATTGGCGTGGTGCAAGTCTTTCGACTGCACGCCACTTCGGCGACTTGCGTGTCCCTAGCCTACCCCAGTTATCCAACCGGGGACATGGGACCTACAGCTTATCGTGAAATCCGAACCACGTGTCGTTTCTGGCGACTCCTCACATCGTTAAGAGGTGAAGGCCGGAATAAAACGCAGACTTAAAAGAAATCCGAGACCCGACAGGGTATCGAACTCGTGACCCTTCGGTTTCTAGTCAAACGCTTTACCCCGAGACTACCGGGCCAGACATATCATTTTTTTTCAAATTTCCTTAATAAGAAAGGTCGTTGTCAGGGTAGGATGAGGTCTGGGCCAGATTAATGTTTTCGTCTGATAGCATAAGTATTTTGCCGTAAGAAGTATCATAAGTTGTGTTTCTGTAGCTATGGAAATCATCGGCTGAAATAAAGACCATAAAGTGCGGTACAGATAAAAATGCAAAGCGATTATCAACCGAAGGCAGACTAATGCTCAAACTGAGGTGTATTTTTTTCCTTGCCTTCCTCGACCGAGTATCGCAAGGCGTACGCAAAAATGTATAATGTGTTATGAATACTTGGAACGCTACATTTACGTTGACTCTTCAAAAAAGAATACTTTGTTTACAACGAATTAAAATTAGTAGGCATGACGGGATTTGAGTCGATTTATGACAGATTACCAACTTACCTTCTTACTCACTACGCAAAGCTTCCATTCGAATACACTCACCTTACTGACTGGTATAATGTCATACGTGAGATAACACACTTTCCTAAGAAGATACGATAGCCGGGACAATCCAAATTTTACTTTTAATCTCAGAAACACTGTCAGTATTACTACGTATGAAATTTAGAGACAAAATTTATTTCCACGATATTCGTAATAATACTAGGAACTTGTTTATGAAAGCTTTTTCAGAGCAAGTAGTTGGGAATGAATTTGACTTCTGAGGCAAAGAAAGTGTTTCCACATCGTATGGCACTTGCTTCCTCTTGCATTGTCGATAGGTGCTTACTTGCGAAATGACACAACTCAAGAGCTTTGATAAATGTCGTATTCTTGCACTTTATGAAGAGGGATACAGTATCAGCGCCATTTCCCGTGTTCTAGGATACAGCAAATCCACGATACACCTGTGGGTGAAGAGGATGGCAGATGAAGGCCATGTTAACAGTCATCGTCGCCCCGGACGTCCACGCACTATGACAAAGGAGCAAGACAATGATATACTCCGCTGCAGTGATGAAGACCCATTCCGCACCAGCACCGAAATTAGGAACGTTCTACAACTACCTGTAAGTAGATAGACCATCCACCGTAGTCTCAACGAGGAAGGAAGATATGGACAAAAATCGGCGATAAAGGAAATGTTGACAAAACAACATAAGACTACCAGATTAAACTTCGTACTGGCATCTGACATACGTAAGCAAACCAATTTCATTCTGGGAGCAGAGAAGGTATTTCCACAGCACCAAAGGGTTCTGTCCATGTGTTTCGTCCAACTGGACCGAGAAAATATGTCCATCAGAGGCAAAGGTGTGGCCGATCTGCTGTCACAGTTTGGGGATGGATGTCGGCAAATGGTTGCGGCATTCTGTGGGAACTGGACCGTCCGCCTACCAGTAGTTACTACTGTGAAATACTAGATAACATAATGCTTCCTTCTGTTCGTGAGACGTTTCCCATGCAGAATAATATTCCAACATGACCGTTTTCCCGGACTACACCTCAAATTGTGTGAAACAGTGGTTTCGAGTGAACGGAGACGTTGATGTGTAGGACTGGCCTCCCAAAGATGCTGACCTCAATCCCATAGAGCACGTGTGGGCAGAGATGGAGGAGATTATTAGCAGCCGAAGACCTACGCCAGCAACGAAGGCAGCGCTATCTGAAGCAGTTCAGGATGCATGGGAAGAGCTGTCGCAGAGTAGTGGGTTTGTAAGAAAACTACTTACCTCTGTTCCCCGGCGGATAAGTGCAGTTGTAGAGGAGAATGGAAACTGGACACGATACTAAATTATGTTGTCATCAGAGACAAAGCTTTGTTTACATTAAATGGAAGTGTCTTATTTTCTCGATTATTTTTTTGAAGATTTACATTACTTCGAAGAAAAGAAAAATTATTTTGTGTTAATCTCAACCCTTCTGTAATAAAGTATTACATCTTAAATTATTACACGAACTTTAAGAAAAACCAAAACCAGCATGAAAATTAAGAAGGCTTATGACGTCGATGCCAATGAAGGCATCAAAGAAAGAACTATTTTCTTTTTATTATTAAGTGAAGAAGGCATTTTATTTATTACTGTTCAATTTATTTAGATGTGGGCAGGGTACCAGTAAGGATAAAATCATAAGAGAGGTGTCATTTTTAAAAGTGTTGAAAGGCCAGCTGGTAGACGCAGACTCGAGTGTTTGGGTCCACTACATCCCCATATTTACTAACTTGCAGTCGAATATAACTCAGTGGTCAAAGCCTACTGTAATTTCATCTTAAAGCCCATTAAAACCTCTCAGTAACGCTTTTAGAGTAGACCCTGTTCATATTAACTTGGCGTCCAATACACCTGTTCATCGACTTTGTTGAGTATCACGTAAAATTTACGAAACCAGAAAAGGAGGATTAGGATTTAATATCCTGTCGACGTCGTGGTTGTTTGAAATGGAGCCCAAACTGGGATTGTTTCGTTAAGAATGTGGAAGGAAATTGGCTATGCTTTTGAAAAGGAACCATGTTGCCATTTGCCTAGAATAATTTCAGGAAATCACTTGAAAAACAGAAGGACAAACAGACATGGAAACTATACCCTTTCGCCATTGTATCACTGAGCAGTCAAAATTCAAATAGTCGAAAATGAAAAGTGAAATACCGAATTTAATACAGGATACGAAATTAAAAGTCATTTCTACACGTTGCCGTTAAGAGTGATGTTGCCTTTCTATTGAGCACTGAAATCTCCAATAATGATTACTGAATCGAAGTTTTAAAATAATACCAACTTCTGGCCTGTGTACCGATCCGGTTTTTGTGGTAGAAATGACACATAAAAGTAGTAAGGTTTCGTGAAATCACATTATATAGACGTTTCGGTTAAATGGTTTATTTGCAGTAACACTCGTACAACGCTAAACTACAATGTCACAACATCTAGTTTTACGATCTGGTCAGCAGTGGAAATCAAAGCATCTTAGTAATAAAGTCTGTAAATAACATTGCTTCTTGCATTCGTTATTTCGCTTTCTTTATCTGTAAGAGAAGCTTCCTCGTCACCTTCTTATCACATAATCCTATGAACTCCTTAAGTTTTTATTTCCTTAATTCCCAGAATCTATGACGAGGTAAAGAGAGGCAGAAAGGAAGAGGAGACGGTGAGAGAGAGAAAGGAAGAAGAGAGGGAAGACAGGATGAAAGGAAGTATAGGACGGACAGGATTGCGGGATAGACAGAGGGAAGAGGAGGAGCTGGAGGAGGTAGAAGGGGACGAAGAGACAGAGGCAGATCGTAAGAGAGAGAGAGACAGAGAGAGAATGGGGAATGGTAGACAGAATTCAGAAAGCAAATGCTTTTCTCAAGGGCAACAGGGTATTTGACTGTTCTCTGGTTATCATCTTAAATGGGTGATCAAGTCATCTTACGCTCATAACATGAGCTGCGGTGGAATGGCCGAGCGCTCTAAGGCGCCTTGCTGCGGAGCGCGCGGTTGCTCCTCGTCGGAAATAGCGTCACCCCTCGGGCATGTGTGTGTGTGTGTGTGTGTGTGTGTGTCTGTGTGGTGTTGTCCTTACATTACATTAGTTTAAGGAGTTTGTAAGCCTAGACTGATAACCGCGGCAGTTCAGTCCCAAATATTTACAAACATTTGAACATTTCATAACATGACTTGTTTTCCTCGTCAAATGCAGTATTCTTTAAAAACAAACGGAAATGGAATTCAAATATAATTTGAAATCCATCTAAAACGCATATTTTGAGTAATGTGATGCCTGTAAACTCAACCCACATGGTGTGCTCCTACTGTTGTAACATGGCGGCCGCGGTGGCCGAGGGGACTGAGGCGCTCCAGTCACGGTCTGCACGGCCACAACGGTCGGGGGTTCGAATCCCCCCTCGGGCATGGATATTTGTGCCGTCCTTAGTATAAGGTAGTAGATAAGTAATTTGTAAATTTAGGAACTGGTGACCCCGTAGTTAAGTCCCATAAGCTTAACAAACAAACAACTGTTGTAACATTCACTAACAGTGGTATATTGTCTGTGCATTCGTATTTTGGGAAAAGGTCTACAAATATTGCGTAGTGCCGAACTGTAAAAATAAATCTATAAAATCTAGAAAATATGATTTTGCATGTTCCAAGCAATGATAAAGGCATAAAATGTAGTTTATTCTCCCTCGTAGAGAGCCTAATCAGATAGCGGTCACTTGGTGCGTTTAATTTTGGGAGGATTACTTTGATGTAAGTAAACACTCCGTACAACAATTATTATTCTATTAGTTCACAACCGGTATTACAATCATGCTCTGCAGCTGCAAAGTTGTATAGTTATTTTTTTTTTTTTTTTTTTTTTATGGGACTTAACTACGGGATCATCAGTCCCTAAACTTACAAACTACTTATGAACTAGCTACAACTAAGGACGGCACAAATATCCATGCCCGAGGGAAAATTCGAACCCCCGACCGTAGTGGCCGTGCAGACCGTGACTGAAGCGCCTCAGTCCCCTCGGCCACCGTGGCCGGCAGTTGTATAGTATTATTGTGTACACATCAGTGAACTGATGTTTACATTTGTGAAACAGGTGTTCACGATATATTTGTATTTTAAGTCGTTTACAAACGTAGTTGGTGAAAGTACAAATTTCATTATGGTTGTCTTTTCAATATTTACTTCGGTGAGGCAGTGTTTCGGTATATGATAAAGACATCAACAATTTGTCTCAAAAACGCCTTTTTAGCGCATATACTGAAACCAACTGGATTTGAACACGGAATACAAAATTTGTGAACGATACTGGAACCGCATCGCTACCAAGCTTATGTGGAACTGATTAAGTCTATTCGAAACTTCGACATTTTTTATTGGAATATTTTAATTTTGGCACTTAGGCCAAGATAGTTATCCTTTTAATTTCATTCTTCTTTAGCCTAACAAGTTGCCATTTAACTTGACAAATTTCTTTGTAACCAAACAGCACGAGAAAAATGCATAGTAATTGATGAAAAGTGGCTAGCGCGCAAGATTAAATTGCGTATACACATAAATTAATCGGAATCGGAAATGTAACTACGTAGTAGCGCACTTACCGTGTAATATTTGCAGTGGCTTTTATAACAGAGTTAATTTAAATGTGAAATGCATTTGGTAGAAAAACGAAGACTTAATCTAAGACGCAATCCATATTTACACACGTTTATGGTGTGTAATAGTTTGTATCTTTGGACTAGAGTCAATCTGTTGACATAAACAAATATACATATATTTTACTTTAAACGCAACTTTCACCTTTCTTACTTACGGTACGTAAAAATCTGGATTGTTGTCGAGAAACTAAGATACCTTAAGCGCATCAACTTTCGGAAGGTTTTTTCACTATCAGACTTCACATAATTTTCTCCCTTCTTACAAAAAAGTTATAAATGCGTTTTCCATCACAAGTAACTTAATTGTACACAGAAAAAGTCAGGAAAAATTTAGTAACCTTCGCTAACACGCGTATGGCTTCTTCTTCCTCGTGTTGTGTGAAATCACCAGACCTTAAGCCAATAACAGAGCGTTTTTGATCACGTGACCTCAACTTGAAATTTAATTATATTCATGCAATAATTTCAAAATAATAACAAATGTTTTGTAAGAACAACGACGGAAAATTCTATTTGAACATTACAATCATCCAGATTGAAAACAATTCGAACCCAATTTTAAACATAGCATAATAGCCTACTATATATGCCACATTCCAGATTTGGTAACCCATTTCAATGTGTAAGTAGGAAAAGGGGAACAAAATATTATGTTCTCATTAGACTGATGTATTTTCTCGGTACGTCTATGTTAGCAAGAATACTTTTGCTTACTGTCCCATTCATTTCATACCAGACTGAGCTACAGTAAAGCGTAGCCAGGTTTACCTAGTTAACATGAAAATTTCGAATGTTGGTAAGGCAACAAAATTAGAAGAAGTAAGGATGGTGATATTAATAAAATATTTCGAAATGAAACATAAATCATTTCTTCCGTAAGACCTATGATTGTAAAATCGCTCCTACACAGATATTAAATGCCAAATGAGTAATTAACCCTTTAACTATAGTGAACTTCTACAGACGTTCAATGTAATCGGACCTTGTAGAAGGTAGACTGGTGTAAAAGCTAGGGAAAAGAAGTCCCCTCTGATGAACTTCCGTCTCTAATGACCACTCTGTCGACGGGACGTTAAACGCTAATCTTCCTTCTTGTTTTCGCGTGAACTGGTGCAGTCCTCTGGAGGGAAAGACTTTCCAAGGCAATTTCAAAAACAGTCCACCTCTACAAGGCCATATTATTGTGGTATTTTAAGACGTCAGCAGCTGTTACATAGCTAAACGTCGCTCTCTGCGTGACATTCAAGTAAAAGCCGATAAACAACTGCATCGGGTGACCATTTGATAAATACAGGATCTATTTTAAGGCTTTAATATCACTTCTCACTCTAAAACAAAATGAAAATGACCGCTTTCCAGTGAGTCAGCCATCGAAAGTGACATCTTTCCAACATTTCAGCGTATTGTAACAATTACATATCGATAATTATTGTCCGCGGTGGGCGTCAGACTAGAACTACGAACAAACTATACCAACTGCGATATACTATACAGTAATCCCATCGCACGCACTCTTAGGGCAACCTCTTCCTGTTTCTTTCGCATCTATCTGTTTCTGGGAGATTGGAAACTGGAGAGTTCATTCATCAGATGCTTTTCACTTTTATTTAAACAGCATCACCAGCAGTTACACTGTAATCTTTACGAGTAGACCGTACTTATGGTCCCTTTCGATTTTATAGAATGAATTACATATTCTAAACATTACTTTCGCGACTTCTTTTTCTTGTCTCATATTCTTATCACAAAATGCTTCTCCTGTCACTTATAAGCTTGAATCGAATTATCATTGAAATTGTTCAGATGCTTAATTTTTTCGCTGATGGTCTATTTTTCAATCACTGAAAAAGATTTATTTGCACGGTTCGTCTGATTGGAAACTATGTGCTCGAAACTTATGAAATATGTTTGTGAAGTTTGCATTTTGTAATCAGGGTAATTCTATCTTTACATATCTGCAGTTATGTGTTAGAGGTGGTGCCAACGAAAAAATTCGTAAGGAAAATAGTATTCAGGTATATAAAATAAAAAGTATTGTGCAGAAAATGTTAATAACGTCTCGTGGTGCTATAGTTAAAGAAATCGATGAAGACTTATTCTTCTATGCTGGGTATATCTCTTCTCAGTCAACACAGAGGCGGGCTGCGCGCCGCGCCTTCGAAGCCGCTATCTCCGTCAGCGCTAAGGCAGCCCGAGGAACACAGACGCCCAGCAAACGTATTCTGCCTGTTGCTAATCTAATGGAGAATTGGCAACATAGTAGAGTACGCTTGGCAACTCTGTGAGCGGGGAGTTACTTCCTGGTAAGCACAGAATTAAGCTGATAAATTCACTTGATTTTTCATGTCATTTCCATTCAATAATCTGAGTTATTTTCACTTAAGGTGTGACATAAAGTTATTAATTCATATTTTTGGGTCCAGGAAATACGTTCCACACGAAAATTGCAACCAATCTCTTCTTTTAAAGTTACGCCTGATCTGGTCTCCTAACTTGTCGGCCATTAAGGAGGAACCAAATACCCGAAGTCCTAGCTAGCCTTCGGGTAACGTAGTCGGCTGCGAAACGAACGTGCTGTCAACTGTCGATGCCAATCGTGGTGAGAGCAAATATTTTTAGCTCTTCTCTGACAGAGCTACAAGTATCCAGATTGAAAATCAATAGGGAATTCTTAACAAAACTACTCAGTCCAAAGGTTTTTAGCTGTTTCCAGGATGGCATTCTCTCATATACTCTGAAAGTGACTTACAATGCTCAGGTGGTTTACCGATTCCGTGCGTGTAGAAACCAATTCCTTTCGAGTTAAAGCTGTCGCCGAACCATGTTGAAGTCAATTTGTCGAGAAATACATTTTCTTGACGGTTGGAAAACTACTTCCAAAAATGAGTAAAAAGTCTTAACATGAGACTAGTATAATTTATGTGTCAGATGCTTGCTTATAGTTAATCATTTCATTGAGCACCAAATTGTCTTAACTGCGTCTAATCGATATGCTAAGCGCAGTTTCCCTTACATTGACGTAGTAGTCTGGTGGATCGGTTGTAGTTTAGAATCTGTCATGTGTGCGTTCGATTGCACCCTATAGGTGTATATTTTTGACTGGCACGATCATGTCTACTTCACCTCTTGTAACACCAAGTGAAGAACGTCAAGTTGCGCCGTAGTTAACAATCCGTATTAAACCGAATTATTTCGCCATCAGCTCGGACAGAGCCGATTTATCGTTGCCAGTAACAGGTGGAATACACGGCAACCAGTAACTGTGTCGCTAGAAAGCTTTTCTTATATTACAAAACTTTATTCTATTTTATAAACCAATGGTCCTTTAAGGTCATGTGTCTCGTATTGAATTTAACTTGAGACGTTAAAAATTATGGTGCTGGATTCTAATTCGGATCTCCTCTTTTTCGCACTCGACCCGCTCGGAATCATATAGTTGAATCATTTCGTTGCTTTCTCCAAGACTGCCGACTCCTCTAGGTCTCCACAAAAGGCACGTATATGGATTCGAATCCAGGTCCAGCACAAAATATTCATAATTTCATTTGACGCCCTAGATAGAGCACACTGGACTACTAACAAAAAATTATTTTGAATGTCTCTTCGTGCCTTATCTACGCAAGCTAAGGCGTTGCGGTGGTCTTGGGGTAAAGCGCCGTGGCTCAGCGCGCCTGGTCAGAGGGCTGAAAGCTCTCTGTAATAAAAAAGCTGAGCCAAGAACTCTTCGAACAAAAACGAACAAACATGATCAGCGTCCGCAAGGACAAGAGCTACCCATAGAGAGGAAAAAAAAAAAAATGGTAACTGCAGGGTCGCGGGTTCGAAACCTAGTCAGATCAACGATTTTCTCAATCTGTGTTTTAACCCAGCATTCACGTCTCAACAATGTGTGTCATAAACTACACGTGGTTTGGATTCCACGTTAAACTGTAGGTCGCCTTTCCCGGTTGGATAATTGGGGCAGGTTAGGGACATGCAAGTCTCTGAAGTGGCGCACAGTTGGATGACATACACCAGGACTCTGAGCCACACGAAATTATTATTATTATTATAACAACGATATTTGCTGTTGTTACTAGTCAGACACGCACGCATCGTCATTCCTGTTAAGTTAACATTTGAGATTTAACGTCCATTCGTGCTTAGAAAGGACGCCGGTAGGTTCGGGGTTCGATTCCCGGTGACGCATAACGTAATTATATCCTGATTACAGATTCAAACGTCCCGCTGCTGGTGAAATAATTAGACTACTAACATCTGACTTCACTTAGTTATCTTCCATTTAGATACCGGGTATGTAACTCAAAATCAAATGTTTGTAAATCTATGGGACCAAACTACTGTGGTCATCAGTCCCTAGGCTTAGAACTACTTAATCTAACCTAAGGACAACACACACACCCCTGACCGAAACTCCGACAGGAGCAGCCTCGTATGTCAGTCCCACACAGCACTGAGTCTGGGAACTTGTGATTAGGGACATAACGGTGATTATTAAGTTCCTGGTTCAGTAACAAATAAGTAAATAAAAATATTTTAGAATTGGCATTTTATATGATTTGATTTGCGCGTTTTGATATTTGTGAGGGAATTTCGAATATTTCACACATCTTTATACTTCGTCAGCTGTGACAATCTTAGGCATAATCAGGTATCTATAACACATGAATGCATTGCTTGGTTAGCTATGGCTACAGGTGGTTGGTTTGATTCCAGAACAAGGTGTTTGTCATATCAAGTTCAAAGAAGTGTACAAATATTAGTTCAGGTATGAATGCGGAGAAAATGTTGGTGATACACAGTTAATATTGAAGTTTCCATAGTGCGTTTTCTGCTGTTAATT
The DNA here is from genome assembly GCA_026315105.1 of Locusta migratoria. Lineage (NCBI taxonomy): Eukaryota > Metazoa > Arthropoda > Insecta > Orthoptera > Acrididae > Locusta > Locusta migratoria. The sequence continues at coordinate 160,770,618 of CM048748.1, forward strand.
GAGTTTTTATTATATGGTTAGTTCTACAATCGGTTAATAAAAATCCGCTCGCCAGTGGAACGACGTTTCGCAATTGTGAGAAAACGATTTTGAGAACAAAAGTACTTCGAATTTCTACAGGACTTTAGGTTTTCCGATACTATAGTAAAATCTGTTGTTTATAACAATATTAAATGTTGTTTAAGGATTAATTAATGTTTTATGTGACGGAGTTTGTTATATGAGACTGTAATAAGTGTGATAATTCTTTAGATATGTCATTGTAATAAATTGGATTTAATAAACGTTAAGGACTTAATAACGTATTTCCTTGTATTTGCAAAATCGTGGTGTTAATTTACAACTGGAATGATTGCCATAAAGAGCGGTTGTCTGTAGTGGATCCATTTTTAATAGTCGAACGACTATACCGCGGAGCGTGCAGAGTACCCGCAAGACACGTACGTTAGTTGGGTTGCATGCACATCAGGCGAAACGCAATTCAGGTCGTTCGGATATTTTTGCGCATGGTAGTACATATGGAGACTTCAGAACCCTTATGATATTGAACCAAGATTTGGAATGATCCTCGGATTGCCAGATATTGTTGTGTTGTTGTCTTCAGTCCGCAGACTGGTTTGATGCAGGCATGCAGCTGTCCATGCTACCCTGTCCGGTGCAAGCCTCTTCATCTGAGAATAAGTTCGGCAACCTACATCCTTTTGAATCTGCTTACTGTATTCATCCCTCAGTCTCTCTCTACGATTTTTACCCCCACACACTTCCTCGTAATGCTAAGTTAACAATTCATTGATGCCTCGGAATGTCCCCCATCAACCTGTCCCTTATCTTAGTCAGGATACACCAGAAACTCCTTCTCTCCCCAATTCTGTTGAGCACCTCTTGAGTAGTTATGTGATTCACACATCTAATCCTCATTTGTCTGTAGCACATTTCGAAAGTTTCTGTCATCTTTTTGTCTGAACTCCTTATTGTCCACATTTCACTCCCATACAAAGCTAAACTTCAGACAAATGTTTTCAGAAAGGACTTCGCCATTCTGCATTTTTTATCTTCTTTACTTCAGCCATCAAAAGTTACCTTGCTACCCAAGTAACAAAACTCACTCTTATTGCCTTATTTCCATGAAAATCAAGATCAAAATCCAGCATGTAACAGCTATACTTTTGAGCTACCATCGGTACGTAAGTCAGCGCGGAGTAATTAGCGAGGAACTAGCTTGTCATTCAGACGACCCGAGTTGAAATCCTTCTCAGATTTTTTTTCTGTTTCTTTACACGCTTTTCCGATGATTGATTCTGTATAATTATATTCCTTTTTCTTACTTCATCATTTCTTGTTGCGAAGATAAACATTCGGTATATTGTAAAGCGTTTGTGCGTTCACCCTTTGACGGCTCACCACACATTTCCATTTGTAAAGAAGTTTTGTGCGATGGGCCTGTTTCTATCAGTGGGAATTTTTCCTGCATGTTGCTCTTTGTGCATGATACGTTATGAATGACTAGCTACCTGGCCGCAGCATAATAATCCGCTGGGACATTGAAAGTGGCCACATCCTGCATTCGACGGTAATAACAGTGGGATAGGTGCCGTAAACGCAGCTAGCAAATGCTGCACAAATAGTAAAGGTGATAACTACAGACGGTTTACTGATTTACATATATCTTTCAATCGCCGTAAAAGTATGCTTCGAAATAACAAATTAAATAATATAATCGTTGCACAATACAGAACATATTGAGCAATTAACGTCAGTTATTATCATGGCCAATTACTCGAGCAAATCTCGACTTTAGTGGAAACCAAGGCGCATTAGAACAAATCCTTTTAGCTTGGTGGTCTGGAGAAATTCCCGCACGACATACCTGCGACGCATCAAAATTCGTTTGTACCATACTTGGTTTTCCCCCTGTAAGTCCTTCAGCATTGCCTGATTTTCTGACACTACATTCGATTACACTTATTTTACTCTTGTTAATGTTCATCTTATATCTTCCTTTCAATACACTGTCCATTCCATTTAATTGCTCTTTCAAGTCCTTTCCTTTCTCTGACAGAATAACTATGTCATCAGCAAACCACAAGGTTTTAAATCCTTCTCCCTAGACTTTAATTCCCTCTCCAAATTTCTCCTTGTATTGCTTGCTCAGTGTACAGATTGAACAACATTGGGGAAAGGCTACAACCCTTACTCCCTTCCCAACCACTGCGACCCTTTCATGGCCTTCAACTCTAATAATTGCTGTCTGGTTTTCGTACAAGTTGAATATAACGCTTCGCTCCCTATTTTTACCCCTCCCCCTCCCACTACCTTCATAATTTGAAAGAGTATATTCCAGTCCACATTGTCGGAAGCTTTCTCCATATCCACAAATGCTAAAAACGTAGGATTCCCTTCCCTTAATCTATCTCCTAAGATAAGCCGTAATGTGAGTATTGCTTCACGTGTTCCTACATTTCTCCTAAATCTAAACTGATCTTCCCTGAGGTTGAATTCCACAAGTTTTTCCATTCGTCTGTAAATAATTCATGTTAGTATTTTGCAACCATGACTTAATAAACTGATAGTTTTGTAATTTTCATATTTTTCTACACTTGCTTTCTTCGGTATTGGAATTACTATAGGTATTCTTGAAGTCTGGGGGGCATTTCCCCTGTCCCATACATCTTGCATACCAGGTGGAACAATTTCTTCATGACTGGCTCTCCTAACAATATCAGTTCAGACCAGCGGTACTCAACCCGCGGGCTACTTGTGGCCCGCCGAGCATTATTGAGTGGCCCGGAAATCTAGTCATTCAAATGTTCAAATGTTTGTATAGCTTATGGGACTTAACTACGGGGTCATCAGTCCCTAAACTTACAAACTAGCTAATACTAAGGACGACACAAATATCCATGCCTGAGGGGGGGATTCGAACCTCCGACAGTAGTGGCCGTGCAGACCGTGACTGGAGCGCCTAAGTCCCCTCGGCCACCGCGGCCGGCTTGTCGTCCAGTATTCAGAATTTCGCAATAAAAGTCTCTAATGAGTGGCCGTTAAAAACGGACGAGGTGCGTACAGCGAAATCGATGAAGCCAGTGCCCTAAATTTAAGCAGCACGTTCTCCACAACGCATGTCGTTTGTTGTGAAGCAGACCCACACATGGGTTTGCGCGCCCCATGCTGCGTCGGTGCTTTCCTTCTCCCTGTGCCCCCCCCCCCCCCCCTCCCAACTGTTGCAGTCCGGACAGCTCTTGCAATCGCGTCCTTTTCGGTGCGCTGAAGTATCCGTTCTGAATCCTATCAAGAGTGTGAAACTGTTAGTCTTGCGAGCGTTCAAGATGAGCAAAAAAGGTTCGGATATAAGTGTGCCATTTTTATGCTTACTGGGAAGATTTGTAAAGTGTGTTGCGAAAGAACTGTGCTTAATATGCAGCTCAACCGTAAATAGAGCACCGCCGGTGCACTGACACTACGAAAATAAACACTCCATAACACACGAGTGGCAAGCGAAAAATAAATTAATCGGTACTATGCGTGACTGTGCTGAAGGTTTGAAATTGCAGCTTTTGCTTTTTTAAAGTCAGCATCAATAAAGAAATTTGGACAATTTTCCCTCTCTAAAATCCTTGAAATTTACGCAATTTACAGACATCGCAGAAAGAATTTGAATATGGGTCTAAAAAAATAATAATAATAAAATAAATAAATAAAGTTTTTATGACACCTTTTTCGGTGCGCCCACAGGATGGCCCATCAAGAGTTCGATTTGATTTGACATGAAAACGTGCGATTCAGTTGTGACAAACTATAACCGTTACATTGGAGACTTCATTTCATTTCATAAAGACAGTACATATAAAAATGTTATACTTGAAAACTTAGTGATTTACGAACGGTTGTTTTTCTGTAACATGTCTCTGAGGGTCAGATTTCCTTGTGGGCGAACGGGACACGTGCTCCGGATAGAAAAGAAGGCGATTGCTGGCCTAAAGTTTGTTATCGATTAATACACATTAACGTAATATTTTATCTTTACCCCGAAGTCTTCAGTTCTTTCCAGGACTAAGACCACAGGGTTTCTTAAAATGTTGCAATTATTGTATATCAGGTAGGGTAATATGTTTTACTTAATATGCACTATTTCAATGGTACGCCAATAAACGAATATAAATTGAGAGAATGAAGACGAGATTTCATGCCTGCAGAATAGAGTTCAGAGTTAACGATTAACGTTAACTTACATTAATATGTCCGTAAACTGAAGCTTTAACGTTTAACCAAGTTAACTTTTCAGTAACGGGTTAATGATTAATGAAGTTAACGTTTTGGTTAACGTTGTCCAGCTCTGACAAGTACCATAGTTGCAGTTCATAATAATCACTCGCCCTGTCCGCCTTGGAAAAAAAAAAGGTCGCGAAATGTCATATTCCATTGATTAATGGCCGTTACGAACAGGTATTAACAAAAACGTAACTGCTTGGAAATGGCTCTCAAAAGGTTGCAGCAGAATTTCAGATGGCCACTCAAACATTTTAGGTTATTACATATCTTTCTTTGAAATTAATTACGATTTGTCTAAAGAACAAGTGCACAAATTCTAAAAAGATAAGAAAATATTAACAATGCTTTCAGCTATAATTCAAAAAGTAATGTAGGCTACTCTTCTATTAATAACTAGCTGAACCCCTGCTACTTCGCATGCGTAGGCTGGTTGGTCTGCACCAGTTGTTTCTTTTTAACCCTGATGAAGAATCCGTATCTTAAGTTTCGTAGTTATAGCTTGAAATTTGAGTTAACAGCAACATATTTTTGAAAATCAATTTTTGCGTCCTCTATTTTACCCACTTATTGGTTGAATTTCAAAAAATGCCGACACACGTGTCTTTTAAATTCGAACCCCGAATCCAAATCCGAAAATTTGTAGTTCTAACTTCAAAATTGCCTAAATAGCAGCAGATTTTCGAAAAACACCCCCTCTCCAATTTAACCCCGTTGATGGTTGAATTTCCACAAATACTGAAACTCGTATTTTTTAACGTCTAGCCAACTATACAAATATCAATTTTTGCAGCTCTAGCTTCAAAATTGTATCAATAGCAAGGTGTTTTCAAAAAGAATTTTTTATCCTCTATTTAACCCTCTTTACTTGTTGAATTTCCAAAAATACTAAAAATCATGGATTTTTAATCCTGACCAAGATTCCATGTCCGAAGTTTCCTAGTTGTAGCTTAAAATTTGAGTTAACAGCAACATATTTTTGAAAATCAATTTTTTGCGTCACCTATTTTATCCCCTTATTTGTCGAATTTCAAAAAATGCCGAAACACGTGTCTTTTAAATTCGAACCCTGAATTAAAATCCGAAATTTTGTAGTTCTAGCTTCAAAACTGCCTAAATAGATACGTATTTTCAAAAAACGTTTCATCCCCTATTTCACCCTCTTACGGACGGAATATCGAAAAATCGCTTCTTAAATGACGCCTACAGAGTAAGATCAACACCCTCCACAAATTTCAAGTTTCTATCTTCAGTGGTTTGGGCTGGGCGATGATGAGTCAGTCAGTCAGTCAGTCAATCAGTCAGTCAGTCAATTGAGACACTTCCTTTTATAGAGATTGTTGTTGTTATGGTCTTCAGTCCGGAGACTGGTTTGATGCAGCTCTCCACCCTACTCTATCCTGAGCAAGCCTTTTCATCTCCTTATAAGAACGGCAACCCACATCCACTTGAATCTGCTTACTATACGCATCTCTTGGTCTCCCTCTGCGATTTTTACCCCACACACTTCCCTCCAATGCTAAATTTACGATTCCCCGATGTCTAAGAATGTGTCCTACCAAGCGATCCCTTCTTTTAGTCAGGGTATGCCAAAAATTCCTTTCTCACCAATTCTGTTCAGTACCTCTTCATTAGTTACGCGATCTACCCACCTAATCTTCAGCATTCTTCTGTAGCACCACATTTCAAAAGCCTCTATACTCTTCCTGTCCGCACTGCTTATCATCCATGTTTCACTCCCGTACAAGGCAACACTCCACACAAATGCCTTCAGAAAAGACTTCCTTACCCTTAAGTTAATATTCGATGTTAGCAAATTTCTCTTTTTCAAAAATGCTTTTCTGCCCATTGCCATTCTGCATTTTATATCCTCTGTACTGCGACCATCGCATGTTATTTTACTACCCAAGTAACAAAACTCATCTACCACCTTCATTGTTTCGTTACCTAATCTAATTCCTTCAGCATCGCCTGATTTTCTAAGACCGCATTCCATTATTTTTGTTTTGCTCTTGTTAATGTTCATTTTATATGCACTCTTCAACACGCTGTCCATTCCATTCAACTGCTCTTCCAGGTCCTTTGCTGTCTCTGACAGAATTACAATGTCATCAGCAAAACGCAATGTTTTTATTTCTTCCCCCTGAACTTTAATCCCTATTCCAAATTTTTCCTTGCTTTCCTTCACCGCCTGCTCGATGTACAAATTGAATAACATCGGAGAAAGGCTACAACCTTGTCTTACTCCCTTTCCAACTGATGCTTCCCTTTCATGCCATTCGAGTCTAATAACTGCGGTCTGGCTTTTGTACAAGTTGTAAATAACTCTCCTTTCCCTGTATTTTACCCCTGCTGACTTCAGAATTTGAAAGAGTGTATTCCAGTCAACATTGTCAAACGCTTTCTCCAAATCTACAAAAGCTAAAAATGTAGGTTTGCCTTTCCTTAATCTATCTTCTAAGATAAGACGTAAAGTGAGTATTGCCTCCCGGGTTCCTACTTTCCTCCTGAATCCAAACTGATCTTCCCCGAGGTCAGCTTCTACCAGCTTTTCCATTCTCCTGTAGATAATTCGTGTTAAAATTTTGCAACCATGACTTATCAAACTGATGGTTCTGTAATTTTCACACCTGTCTGCGCCTGATTTCTTTGGAATGGGGATTATTACATTTTTCTTAAAGTCTGAGGGCATTTCGCCTGTCTCATACATCCTACACACCAGTTCAAATAGTCTTGTCATGGCTGGCTCTCCCAGAGACTTTAGTAGCTCTGAGGGTATGTCATCTATTCCTGGGGCCTTGTTCCTACCTAGGTCTTTCAAGGCTCTGTCAAATTCATCTCTCAGTATACTATCTCCTATTTCATCTTGATCTACTTCCTCTTCCCTTCCTACAACATCGTTTCTAAGTTCATTTCCTTTGTAGAGCTGCTCTATGTACTCTTTCCACCTTTCAGCTTTCCCTTCTTTGCTGAGAACTGGTTTCCCATCTGAGTTCTTGATATTCGTAGAGTTGCTTTTCTTGTCCCCAAATGTCGCTTTTATTTTCCTGTAGGCGGTATCTACTTTTCCCCTTGCTATACATTCTTCTACAGATTTGCATTTGGCTTCTAGCCACTCCTGCTTAGCCATTTTGCACTTCCTGTCAATCTCATTTTTTAGTCGTCTGTACTCCATTTTGCCTGTTTCATTTACTGCATTTTTATATTTTCTCCTTTCATCAATTAAATCTAGTATTTCCTGTGATATCCATGGATTTCTTGTAGGTCTTGCCTTTCTACCTATTTTGTCCTCCGCTGCCTTCACTATTTCATCTCTTAATGCTACCCATTCCTCTTCTACTGTTTTATTTCCCCCTGTTTCTGTCAATTGTTGCCTAAATATCCCTCTGAAATTCTCCAGAACTTCACTTTCCTTCAATTTATCTAAGTCCCATCTTCTTATTTTCCTACCTTTCGGCAGTTTTTTCAGCTTCAGCCTACAGTTCATGACTAACAAGTTATGGTCAGAGTCTATATCTGCCCCTGGGTATGTCCTGCAGTTTATAACCTGGTTCCGGTACCTATGTCTTACCATTATAAAATCTATCTGATACCTTCCGGTGTCTCCTGGTCTCTTCGATGTATACAACCTTCTTTTGTGATTCTTAAACCACGTGTTTGTTACGATTAAATCATGTTCCGTGCAAAATTCTACCAGGCGACTTCCTCTTTCATTCCTCCTGCCCAGTCCATATTCACCTACTATTTTTCCTTCTCTTCCTTTTCCTACAACCGAATTCCAGTCTCCCATCACAATTAAGTTTTCCTCTCCCTTAACTGTCTGAATAATTTCCTTTAGCTCCTCATATATTTCTTCGATCTCCTCATCATCGGCAGAGCTAGTTGGCATATAAACCTGTACTACTGTTGTTGGTGTTGGCTTTGTATCTATCTTGACAATGATAATGCGATCACTGCGCTGCTCATAGTAGTTTACCCGCATTCCTATTTTCTTATTCATTATCAGTCCTACTCCTGTGATACCCCCAACTGATTTTGTATTTATAATCCTGTACTCACCTGACCAGAAATCCTGTTCATCCTGCCACCGTACTTCACTAATCCCCACTATATCTAACTTCAACCTATCCATTTCCCTTTTTAAATTTTCTAATTTTCCTACCCGATTAAGGGATCTAACATTCCACGCTCCGATCCGTAGAATGCCAGTATTGTCCTTCCTGATGACAACATCCTCCTGAGTAGTCCCCGCCCAGAGATCCGAATGGGGGACTATTTTACCTCCGGAATATTTTACCCGAGAGGATGCCATCATCATATTTCCATACAGTAGAGCTGCATGTCCTCGGGAAAAATAACGGCTGTAGTTTCCCCTTGCTTTCAGCCGTTCGCAGTAGCTGTGTGGCAAAGCCACATTAGCTGATGTTACAAGGCCAGCTCAGTCAATCATCCAGACTGTTGCCCCTGTAACTACTGAAAAGGCTGCTGCCCCTCTTCAGGAACCACACGTTTGTCTGGCCTCTCCACAGATACCCCTCCGCTGTGGTTGCACCTACGGTACGGCTATCTGCATTGTTGAGGCACGCAAGCCACCCCACCTCGGCAATGTCTGTGGTTCATGGGGGTGGTTATAGAGATTATATATTAAAATAGATTTTGATGATAAAATAAATACGTGTAGTTATTTCGCAGTGTTATGTTGTCCTGTGATAATGTTGTGGCCCACTTGAAATAAAACTTTTGAGAATTTCGCCCAAGGAGGAAAATGGTTGAGTATGGCTGGTTCAGACAGAATATAATCTACTCCAGGGGCCTTGTTTCTACTCAAATCTTTTAGTGCTCTGTCTAATTCTTCTCCCAGTTTCGTATCTCCTATCTTCAACTTCCTCTAGTCATCTTCCATTTCTAGAATACTACCTTCAAGTTTATTTCCTTTGTACAGGCCTTATATACAGGGTTAGTCACCTAATATTACCAATGGATATATTTCGTAAACAACATCAAATACTGACGAACCGATTCCACAGACCGAACGTGAGCAGAGGGCTAGTGTAATTGGTTAATACAAATCATAAAATAATAATAAAAAATAAAATAATAATAATCCATTGAAGTATGTTTTTACACAAACGTACTTTTTTTTTTTTTTTTTTTTTTTTTTTTAATGGAACCCTGTTAGTTTTGTTAGCACATCTGAACATATAAACATATACATAATCAGTGCCGTTTTTTGCGTTGTAAACTGTTAATTACATCCGGAGAAATTATAACCTAAAGTTGACGCTTGAAACCTCCGACGTTCAGTTGCGTGTTGTAACAAACACGGGCCACGGTCGGCGAGCAGCATCTGCAGGGAAATGTTTACGATGATGACAGTGTATTCGGCATTCGTCTTTGCACGCAGACGCACTGTAGTACACTGTGTTACCAGACGTCTGTGATAGTGTAGTGTTGTAGGAACTGTGACCATGGTGTATTCGAACTCTGAAAAGGCGGAGATGATACTCATCTATGGCGAGTGTCCACAAAATGCAGCTGAAGCCTGCAGGGCGTATGCAGAACGGTACCCGGGCAGAGAGCATCCAACGTGCCGCACATTTCAAAACATCTACAGCCAACTGTATGCAACAGGTATGGTCGTAGCACGCAAACGGGTGCGTAACAGGCCCGTCATGGGAGAAGCAGATGCAGTTGGTGTGTTAGCTGCTGTTGCTGTGAACCCACACAGGAGTACACGGGACATTGCGAGAGCCAGTGGACTGAGTCAAATTAGTGTCATGTACGTACTGCATCGTCACCGCTTTCACCTGTTTCATGTGTCGTTACATCAGCAATTACATGGTGATGACTTCAATCATCGAGTGCAATTCTGTCAATGGGCATTAACAGAGAATGCGTTGCAGTTATACCTGTTTACCGATTAAGTGGGTTTCACAAACCACGGGGCAGTGAATTTACGGAACATGCATTACTGGTCCGTGGACAATCCTTGCTGGCTCCGACAGGTAGAGCAACAGTGACTGTGGACTGTAAATGTATGGTGCGGAATCATTGGCGATCACCTCATTGGTCCTCAGGGGCCCAAACAGCTGCAACATACATCGCGTTTCTACAGAATGATCTGCCAACGTTGCTCGAAAATGTCCCACTGGAAACGCGTCTACGTATGTGGTATCAGCATGATGGTGCACCTGCAATTCCACAATTAACACTTGGCTGACCCTTGACAGGATGTTCGTCAGGCGTTTCATAGGACGTGGAGCACGCATAAATTGGCGAGCCCGTTCTCCTGATCTGACACCTCTGGACTTCGTTCTGCGGGGTACGTTAAAGGAGTATGTGTACCATGATGTGCCTACAACCCCAGAGGATATGAAACAACGTATTGTGGCAGCCTGCTGCGACATTACACCAGATGTACTGCGGCGTGTACGACATTCATTACGCCATAGATTGCAATTGTGTGCAGGAAATGATTGCCACCACTTTGAACATCTATTGGCCTGACATGTCGGGACACACTCTATTCCACTCCGTAATTGACCCTCACCCCTCATGGTAATGTACATGTGCGTCAGTGAAAAAGACCAATATAGGTGTAAGCATGTGGACGTAATGTGCTGTTCTAGTCTCTTCTGTACCTAAGGTACATCACCGTTCCCTTTGGATCCCTACTTAATTCGGTTCTCTCAGATACACACGATCGAACAGTGGAGGAGGGGTACTCAAGCGTCAAGTTTAGGTTACAATATCTCCGGATGTAATTAACATTTTACAATGCAACAAATGGCACTGATTACGTATGTTTATATGTTCAGATGTGCTAACGAAACTAACGGGGTTCCATTAAAAAAACGTAGGTTTGTGTTAAAAAACATGGTTTGTATTAACCAATTACACTAGCCCTTCTTCCCATGTTCGGTCTGTGGAATCGGTTCGTCAGTATTGGATGTGGTTTACGAAATATATCCAGCGGTAATGTTAGGTGACTCACCATGTATATTCCTGCCTCCTTTCAGACTTCCCTTCTTTGCTTAGTACTGGTTTTCCATCTGAGCTCTTGATATTAATACTCCTGCTTTTCTTGTCTCCAAATGCCCATCATATTTCCCTGCAGGTGGTATCTCTTTTTCGCCTATTTATACATTCTTCTACAGTCTTGCATTCCTCCTCAAGCCACTCCTGCTTAGCCGTCGGCACTTCCTGTCAACCTTATTTTTTAGACATCTGCACTCCCTTTTGCTTGCTTCAATTGATGCATTTTATTTCCTCCTTTCATCAATTAAGTTCAGTATCTCCTGTGTTGTCCAAAGATCTCTAACCCCCCAGGGGGCCCACTACTATTTTGTGGGTACGTGTGTGGCGCGCACGGGTTCCCCTGCTGAAGCAGCCTTCCTCCCCACCCCAGGCCCGGAGACAGTCGTCTTGTGTGAGTCTAGGTGGTCTCCTGTACCAGCTTTTCTCGGTTTTTCTTTTCCTAACCTTTGTTTCCGTCTTACCCTCCTTACTGTAGTCTTCTACCCCTCCTCTCCTCCTTTTTTAGTCTCCACCTCGGCACTTGTGACTCAACCTCTTCCACTTCCTTCTTCTTTCCTCTTTCTTTATGTTCAAATGTTTGTTAAGCTTATGGGACTTAACTACGGGGTCATCAGTCCTTAAAATTACAAACTACTTATCAACTACCTTATACTAAGGACGGCACAAACATCCATGCCCGAGGGGGAATTCGAACCCCCGACCGTAGTGGCCGTGCAGACCGTGACTGGAGCGCCTCAGTCTCCTCGGCCACCGCGGCCGGCCTTCTTTCTTTCCTTCCTTCCTTCCCCCCTTGCGTTCCTGAAGGCCGCCCACGCATTCGTTGCGTAAAAGGTGTCTGAATAATGCGTAAGTCCCAGCCCCAGGTAGACATGTAGGGCACGCACGTACCCCTCGGTAAAGGCCAGCTCCAGGGAGGATTGATTAGCTGATACCTTCCGACCGTGCCGATTGTTTCCTCCGTCCGTTTCTCAGGAGGTGTAACTTCAGGTGTGGGAAATTACCTAAGGCACATGAGACCTCAGTGAGGGTTCCCCATTAGGAAGGAGTACGCCATCGGAGACGCGGGTAATCATGGGGGACACTTTCACAATGACTTCTTCCTCTTCTTCTACTTTGACCTTTACCCAGAAAAAGAAAATAGATTAACCCAAAGACCAAGAAAATCCTGCCGAATTTGCCAAAGTTCCTTGACATTTCACGAACTGATGACCACGACTTCATTATTCATTATTATCCTTTCATAATTCAAAGGGGTGTTGATGCAGTTGCAGGTCCTGTCAAAACTTGTTCCCGCCAACGTAATGGGACCCTGTTGTTGGAAACCGTAAGTGCCATCCAAGCTGAAATGTTGCTTCACACCATGCTGTTGCAAACTTTTCCAGTCAAGGTCGAACCTCACCGTACCCCAAACTCGTCCGTCAATGGCCTGTCAGATGAGGAAATTCAAGACTACCTTTTAAACCAGGGCATAACAGCTGTTCATCGGGTGTTCAAAAGGGTTAACAATAGCCTAACACTGACCCGAACTGTATTTTTGACATTTGACAAAGTTGACTTACCTTCTAAGGTGAAAGTGGGCTATGAAATCCTACCTGTTCGCTCATATATTCCGAACCTTACATGACGTTAGCAGTGTCAGAGATCCGACCATACCCGTCAGTCGTGCCCCAATGCAGTCAAATGCGTCGCCTATAGTAGGGACGCCGATGAGGGTGACTGTCCACCTCCATCCCCTCGCTGCATTAACTGCATGGGAGACCATGCTGCTAATTCTAGGAAAGGCCCTGTGTACAAATATGAGCGGGTCATGCAGGAAATAGTAAAGGAAAAAGTTTCCACCTTTGCTGCCCGGAAATTATTGGCAAGTAGAAAGCCTACTGTGCTCCCAGCGGGTACCTACTGCAATGTCCTCTCTTCGACAAACAAAGGAGAGGACCTGTGATTTTACATTCAGCGGCACAGTTGTCAGATCAGCCAGCCAAAGGATTGTCCGCTCGACATCCCCAATGCCTTCTGCTCACTGCAAACCTGAGTCCACATTAGTTTCACTAATTTGGAAGCTAGGACTTCGAAAAAAATCATGTTTGTGAAGATTTTCTTAAAACTTCATCTTACTAACCATCAGCCGCTCATTCTTGAAACCGAACTGCCTCCAAAGAGGCACACAAACGGAAACATTCCTCTCCTTCCCCACCACGACGTGACTCATCGGTCTTGACATACAGCAGTAGCCGGACCGGGCCGTCCTCTGTCTCGCCAGGACGCGCTACTGCTTGCTGATCTGCTAGCTTTCCCCGGCCTTCCGATCAATCCAGGAAGGAGACAGAACAGATGTATGAACCCATGGAGCACGATTGTCCATCTGTCGATTGCAGTAGCAGTGCCCCCTCACAGCCAGGCCCTCAGAGGCTGTCGAGGTGATCCCGTCTTGCCTTCTCCCTTTTTCTTCTTCTCTTGCTTTCTTCATGGCACTCCTTCAGTGGAACATTAGAGGCATTCGTTTCAACTGCGATGAATTAAGACTACTCCTTCGATTGCACTCCCTGCTTAGTAGGTCTACAAGAAACGAAACTCCACCCTAACAATCATATCGATTTCTCACAATATACCTCTGTGCATTTTGATTTACCTCCTGCGAAAGGTTTTCCTGCCCATGGAGGTGCTATACTGCTCGTTCGGGAAGACATCTATTATCATCCCATCCCACTGCAAATTCCCCTGCAAGTGGTTTACGTCTGTATCATTCACCTTTTCTCTTTGTACTATGTATACCCCTTCGTCATCTGCCATTCTTAGGGCAGATTTATTGCACCTTGATGCTCGGCTTCCTTCGCCATTTTTGTTGATTGACGACTTCAACGCCCATCACCCTCTATGGGGCTCTCTAGCTTCTTGCCACAGAGGCTTCCTTTTGGTGGACATTTTCAACCACCTTAACCTTGTCTACCTAAATACTGGTGAACCAACTTTTCTATCCGTCACAACGCATACCTATTCCCACTTGGACCTTGCAATATGCACTATTCCACTTACGCATTGGTTCGAATGGTATGTTCTGTCTGATAGATATTCGAGCGACCATCTCCCCTGTATAATTTCTCTACTATATCATATCACATCTCCATGTTCCACCATCTGGAACATCTCCAAAGCCGACTGGCGCCTTTATTCCTCCATGGCAGTTTTCCATTATCAGAATTTTCCAAACTGTGACAGTCAGATCAACTAGCTCACCGACGTCATTCTCAGCGCCGCCGAATGTTCCATGCCTCGAACTTCCACCTCTCCACATAGGGTCCCAGTTCCCTGTTGGAATGCAGCATGTAGCGACGCTATTCGAGCCCGGCGACGTGCTTTGGAGAATTGTATCAATTACAAAAAACTACGAGCGCAATGCCATCGTGTCATTAAAGAAAGCAAAAAGCCTGTTGGACTGCTTTCACAAGTTCCTTCAACAGATTTACTACTTCGTCGGTCGTCTGGGATAATCTACACTGGCTATCTGGCACTAATGTAAGGTCTAGTCTCCAATCCCCGGCCTGAACATAGCAAACGAAGTCTTCATGGAACCTGTTGATATTTCCAATGCTTTACATTGATCTTTCACTGAGGTCTCAAGCTCAGCTAATTACGATCCTGCCTTGCTCCCCCGAAAACAGGCAGAGGAGGCACAACAGCCTTCTTTTAAATCTCCCAATCGGGACCTAGTGCCATTCATATTCAGATGCTGAAGAACCTCCCCCTACAGGTAAATGCTTTCTTCAAAATGTTTGTTCAAATGTTTGTAAATGTACCGGACCAAACTGCGTGGTCATCAGTCCGTAGCTTACAAACTACTTAAACCTAGGTAAACTAACCTAAGGGCAAACACACACACCCATGCCCAGGGACGGCTCGAACCTCCATGGCGAGCAACCGCGCGCTCCGCAGCGATACGCTTTAGATCGCTCGGCTACTCCACCGCGGCAATGCTTTCTTCTTCGCACTTATTATCCCATTTGGACTGAAGGTGAAGTTCCCATTCGTTGGTGTGAAGCAATTGTTGTCTCCATACCCAAACCAGGAAAGGACAAACAAACCTCTTCCTTCCAGTTATCGCCCCATTTTCCTGACCAGCTGTGTCTGTAAGGTAATGGAGCGCATGGTTAATGCACAGTTAATGCACCTCCTCACCAATGTCCAATGTGAGTTTTGAAGGTATCGCTCTGCTGTTGATCACCTAGTTATCTTGTTGATCTTCATTATGACTAACTTTTTGCAAAAGCTTCAGACAGTGGCTGTGTTCTTAGATTTGGAGAAGCCTAAAGACACTTGTTGGCAGGCGGGTAGTCTCTGCACCATGCATACATGGGGTTTCTACGGCCGCCTCCCCCTCTTTACTTGTCCCTTTTTAGAAGATTGAATGTTCAGGGTATGAGTGGGCTCTATTTTGTCCGACACCTTTCTCCAAGAGAATGTGGTGCCACAGGGCTCAGTTTTCAGCGTAGCACTTTTGGCCATTTCAATCAACCCAACTATGGATTGCCTCCCAGCTGATGTTTCAGGCTCCCTGTTTGTGGACGACTTCACAATCTATTGCAGCACTTAGAGAACATGTCTCCTGGAGCGTCGTCTTCAGCATTGCCTTGACTGTATCTCTTCCTGGAGTGTCACAAACGGCTTCCGTTTCTCCCATGAGAAAACGGTCTGCATCAACTTCTGGAGATACAGAGACTTTCTCCCACCATCTCGGCCCTGTTACTCTCCCATTTGTAGAGACAGCGAAATTTTTAGTGCTAACGCTGTATAGGAAACTTAGCTGGTCTCCACATGTCTTCTCTGGCCGCCTGCTGTACTCGTTCCCTTAACGTTCTTTGTGTTCTTAGTGGTACATCATGGGGCGCAGAGCCTACCGTCCTGCATTTTCTTTATCGGTCCACTGTCAGATCAAAGCTGGATTGTGGGAGCTTCAGGTACTCTTCTGCACGGCAGTCCATTTTACGCCGTCTTAACTCGAGCCACCATTGGGGGTTTTACACTACCCCTCTTGAAAGCCTGTATGCCAAATTGCATTTGACCTATTGGCGCGACATATTGCCATGTCGGTACACATGCCGTCTCCTGCCGATGCCCCACAGCCCTTCTTATCCATCATTCTTTAATGACTTCCTCGATAGCCACTACAGGCTCTCTGCAACTGCCCTGCTTCCTCCTGGAATCAGTTTTCGTCGCTTGCTTCAGCAGATCGATTTTACCCCCCCCCCCTTCCACATTTCAAATAGGTGAGAACCCAGCGCTATCTTGGCTTCAGGCTGAAGTTCGCGTTCACCTTGAACTCAGTTCACTCCCGAAGAAGAATACTTCGGATGCGGTTTACCGCTCGAGGTTACTTGAACTTTGTGCGCGGCTCAGTAACTCCATCTTCGTCTATACAGATGGCTCCAAGACCAAAGAAGGTGTTGGATGTGTGTTTGTCGTGGGAATCTACATCTACATACATACTCCGCAATCCACCGTAAGGTGCGTGAACGAGGATAAAAGAATGCCATATGCCTCCGTACGAGCCCTAATTTCTCTTATCTTGTCTTTGTGATCACTACGCGAGATATAAGTAGGTGGCAGCAAGATTGTACTACACCCAGCTTCAAATTCCGACCCTCTAAATTTCCTCAACAGAAATTCACAAAAAGAACGTCTTCTTTCCTCCAGCGATTCCCAATTGAGTTGCCGCAGCATTTCCGTGACACTCGCGCCTTGGTCGAACCTACCAGTAACAAACCTAGCTGCTCGCCTCTGAACTGCTTCTTTGTCTTCCTTTAAACTGATCTGCTGTAAGTCCCAAATACTTGAGCAAAACTCAAGACATGGTCGTACAAGCGATTTATACGCGGTCTCCTTTACAGATGAAGTACATCTTCCCAAAATTCTCCAATAAACCAAAGTCGTCTCTCCGCCTTACTCACAACTGTCCTCACATGTTGGTTCCATTTCATATCGCTCTGCAATGTTACGCCTAGACATTTGAACGACGCGACTGCATCAAGAAGCTCACTACTAATGCTGTATTTGAACATTATGGGATTGTTTTTCCTACTCATGCGCATTACCTTACATTTTTCTATATTGAGGACTAGCTGCCATTTTTCGCACCAACTAGAAATTTTGTCTAAGTCATCCTGTATGCTATTACAGTCATTTAAAGACGACACCCTTCCTTACACCGCTGCATCATCAGCAAACAGCCGCAAATTACAAGTTAGTCTGTCCATTAGATCATTTATATAGATAAAAAATAATAGCGGTCCTATCACACTCCCCTGGGACACGCCTGACGATACACTCGTCTCTGGTGAACACTCACCTTCGAGAACAACGTTCTATTACTTAGGAAGTCTTCCAGCCAGTCACAAATCTGTGAACCTATTCCATAAGCTCGTATCTTCGTTAGCAGTCTGCAGCGTGGCCCCGCGTCAAACGCCTTTTTGAAGTCGAGAAAAACAATCCGCCTGTTGCCCTTCATCCATGACTCACAAGATGTCATGTGAGAAAACGGCAAGCTGAGTTTCACACGAACGATGTTTCCTGAACCCGTGCTGGTTTGTAGAAATAAGCTTTTCCATCTCAAGAAAAATTTACTATATTCGAACTGAGAATATACTCCACAATTCTACAGGAAACGGATGTCAACGATATTGGTCTGTAATTATATAGGTCAGTTCTCTTTCCTTTCTTATAAACGGGAGTCACCTGCGCTTTTTCCAATCACTAGGAAGTTTGCGCTGAATTAAAGATTTGCGATAAATGCAAGCTAAGTAAGGGTCCAATGCCGCAGAATACTCTTCGTAAAACCGAACTGGTATTCCATCCGGACCAGCAGACTTTTTCGTATTTAGGTCTCTCATCTGCTTCTCTATACCGGAAATACCTATTACTATGTCCTCCATTTCGGAATTAGTACGCTGATCAAATGATAGTATATTTGTGCGGTTCTCCTGAAAGATTTCTTAAAGGTTAAATTTAGAACTACAGCTTTCCGTTTGCTTTCTTTTATTATGCCCCGGAATGATCGAGTAACTGGATAGTGGGCTTTGACCCACTTATCGATTTTACATAGGACCAGAATTTTTTCTGAGTTCTCGGAAAGATCTTTTGGTAAGGTATGGCTGTGGTAATTATTGTATGCTTCGCACATCGATCGTTTTAGAGACGCACGAATCTCTACTAACTTTTGCCTGTCATCATTTGCATGTTCTTTTTTGAACCGAGAGTGCAACGGTCTTTGCTTTATCAGTAGCTTTCTAACATTATTATTACACCACGGTGGATCTTTTCCATCCTTAATCGACTTTACAGGCACATATTTCTCTAACCCTTTATGTACAATGCACTTAAATTTAGTCCACAGTTCCTCTGCATCCATAGTACCGGAACTAAATGATGCCCATTCATTTTCTAAGTGCGATCCTAACAATTGCTTATCAGCTCTTCCCAACAAAAACACGCTCCCAGTCTTCTTGATTGGCTTATGAATTTTGGTCACCACCGATGCTATGACGATATCAAGGTCACTAATTCCTGTATTTACACAGAAATCGTTAATAAGGTCAGACCTGTTAGTAGCTGTTGTTGTTGTTGTTGTTGTTGTTGTGGTCTTCAGTCCGGAGACTGGTTTGATGCAGCTTTCCACAATACCCTATCCTGAGCAAGCCTCTTCATCTCCACATAAGAATCGCAACATACATCTGTCTGAATCTGCTTACTGTATCCATCTCTTGGTCTTCCTCTGCGGTTTTTACCCCACACACTTCCCTCCAACGCTAAATTCACAATTCCTTGATGTCTAACAATGTGTCCTACCAATCTATCCCTTCTTTTAGTCAAGGTATGCCAGAAATTTCTTTTCTCCCCAATTCTGTTCAGTACCTCCTCATTAGTTACGCGATCAACCCACCTAATCTTCAGCATTTTTCTGTAGCACCACATTTCAAAAGCCTCAATTCTCTTCCTGTCCGCACTGTTTATCGTCCATGTCTCACTCCCACACAAGGCAACACTCCATACTAATGCCTTCAGAAAGGACTTCCTTAGGCTTAAATCAATATTCGATGTTAACAAATTTCTCTTTTTCAAGAACGCTTTTCTACCCATTGCCATTCGGCATTTCATATCCTCTGTACTGCAACCATCATTTGTTATTTTACTGCCCAAGTAACAAAACTCATCTACCTCCTTTATTGCTTCGTTACTTAATCTAATTCCTTCAGCATCACATGATTTTCTTACACTGCACTCCATTACCCTAGTTTTGCTCTTGTTAATGTTCATCTTATGTGCACCTTTCAGCACACTGTCCATTCCGTTCAATTGCACTTCCAGGTCCTTTGCTGTATCAGACAGAATTACTATGTCGTCGGCAAAACGCAATGTTTTTAATTCTTCCCCCTGAACTTTAATTCCTTCTCCAAATTTCTCCTTGCTTTCCTTTATAGCATGCTCAATGTACAAACTGAATAACATTGGAGAAAGGCTACAACCCTGTCTTACTCCCTTTCCAACCACTGCATCCCTTTCATGCCCTTCAAACCTGACAACCGCTGTCTGGTTTTTGTACAACTTGTAAATAACCTTACGTTCCCTATATTTTACTCCTGCTTGCTTCAGAACTTGAAAGAGTTTATTCCAATCAACATTGTCAAAAGCCTTCTCCAAATCTCCAAAAGCTACAAATGTAGGTTTGCCTTTTCTTAATCTATCTTCTAGGATAAGCCGTAAAGTGAGTATTGCCTCCCGTGTTCCTACATTTCTCCTGAACCCAAACTGATCTTCCCCGAGGTCGGCTTCTACCAGCTTTTCCATCCTTCTGTATATAATTCGTGTTAATATTTTGCAACCATGACTTATTAAACTGATGGTTCTGTAGTTTTCACATCTGTCTGCGCCGGCTTTCTTTGGAATGGGGATTATAACATTTTTCTTAAAGTCTGAGGGTACTTCACCTGTCTCATACATCTTACACACCAGTTTTGTCATAGCTGGTTCTCTCAGACTTCAGTAGCTCTGAGGGAATGTCATCTACTCCAGGGCCCTTGTTTCGACTTAGGCCTTTCAGTGCTCTGTCAAATTCATCTCTCAGTACAGTATCTCCTATTTCATCATCATCTACTTCTTCTTCCCTTTCTACAATATTGCCGCTAAGTTCATTTCCTTCATAGAGCCTCTCTATATACTCTTTCCACCTTTCAGCTTTCCCTTCTTTGCTGAGAACTGGTTTTCCATCACTGTCCTTGATATTCATAGAGCTGTTTTTCTTATCTCCAAATGTTTCTTTTATTTTCCTGTAGGCTGTATCTATTTTTCCCCTATTTATACATTCTTCTACATCCTTGCATTTGCCTTCTAGCCACTCCTGTTTAGCCAGTTTGCACTTCCTGTCAATCTCATTTCTTAGTCGTCTGTACTCCATTTTGCCTGTTTCATTTACTGCATTTTTATATTTTCACTTACCATCGATTAAATTTAGTATCTCCTGTGATATCCAAGGATTTTTTGTAGGTCTTGTCTTCCTACCTATTTTGTCCTCTGCTACCTTCACTATTTCATCTCTCAATGCTACCCATTCCTCCTCTACTGTTTTATTTTCCCCCGTTTCTGCCAATTGTTGCCTAAAGCTCCCTCTGAAATTCTCAAGAACTTTAGGTTCCCTCAGTTTATCCAGGTCCCATCTCATTATTTTCCTACCTTTTTGTAGTTTCTTCACTTTCAGCCTACAGTTCATAACCAAGTTATGGTGAGAGTCTATATCTGCCCCTGGGTATGTCTTACAGTTTGAAACCTGGTTCCGAAATCTATGTCTTACCATTATAAAATCTATCTGGTATCTCCCGGTGTCTCCTGGTCTCTTCCACGTATACAACCTTCTTTTGTGATTCTTAAACCAGATGTTTGTTATAACTAAATTATGTTCTGTGCAAAATTCTACCAGGCGGCTTCCTCTTTCATTCCTTTTGCCCAGACCATATTCATCTACTATCTTCCCTTCCCTTCCTTGTCCTGCTACCGAATTCCAGTCTCCCATAACAATTAAGTTTTCCTCTCCCTTAATTGTCTGAATAATTTCCTTTAGCTCCTCATATATTTCTTCGATTTCCTCGTTATCGGCAGAGCTAGTTGGCATATAAACCTGTACTACTGTTGTCGTTGTTGGCTTCGTATCTATCTTGACAATGATGATGCGATCACTGTGCTGGTCATAGTAGTTTACCCGCATTCCTATTTTCTTATTCATTATCAATCCTACTCCTGTGATACCCCCAACTGATTTTGTATTTATAATCCTGTACTCGCCTGACCAGAAATCCTGTTCATCCTGCCACCGTACTTCACTAATCCCCACTATATCTAACTTCAACCTATCCATTTCCCTATTTAAATTTTCTAATTTTCCTACTCGATTAAGGGATCTAACATTCCACGCTCCGACCCGTAGAATACTCCTCCTGAGTAGTCCCCGCCCTGAGATCCGAATGGGGGACTATTTTACCTCTGGAATATTTTACCCGAGAGGAAATGTTCAAATGTTTGTATAGTCTATGGGACTTAACTACGGGGTCATCAGTCCCTAAACTTACAAACTACTTATGAACTACTTACAAACTAGGACGGCACAAATATCCATGCCCGAGGGGGGATTCGAACCCCCGACCGTAGTGGCCGTGCAGACCGTGACTGGAGCGCCTCAGTCTCCTCGGCCACCGCGGCTCCCGAGAAGATGCCATCATCATATAGTCATACAGTAGAGCTGCATGTCCTCGGGAAAAATAACGGCTGCAGTTTCCCCTTGCTTTCAGCCGTTCGCAGTAACTGTGTGGCAAAGCCACATTAGCTGATGTTACAAGGCCAGCTCAGTCGATCATCCAGACTGTTGCCCCTGTAACTACTGAAAAGGCTGCTGCCCCTCTTCAGGAACCATATGTTTGTCTGGCCTCTCCACAGATACCCCTCCGTTGTGGTTGCACCTACGGTACGGCTATCTGTATAGTTGAGGCACGCAAGCCACCCCACCTCGGCAATACAGTGAGTCTTCATCCAGGAGCAACTTAGCCAATGCGAAGCAAGTATAGTAATTGTCCATGTACACGTGCTGACCAGCAATCAACTTTTCATCCAGTAAATGAAGAACAATTTTTTGCGCATGGCCTCTTCCCCCTAAATCGTCAAAAATGTTCAGATGTTTAAGCTTGTGGGACTTAATTGCGGGGTCATTAGTCCCTAAACTTACAAACTACTTATGAACTACCTTATGCTAAATACAGCACAAACATCCATGCCCGAGGGGGTATTCGAACCCCCCGACGGGGAACGGCCTCGCGCATCGAAGCACAGTGCCTCAATGCGCTTGGCCACTCCGCCGCGGCCCCTAAATTGTCCAACAATGCCAGTGTATAATGCGAATTTAGGACCATTCCAGTGAGAGTTGTCAAGATATATTTAGTTTTATGCCATATTTGTGCTTTTTGTTTTTTGATGTATTGGCGGAAAAGTAATCTTCCACGCCAAAGGATCATTGATTAGTCCAGTGACAGTTCCCGTCCATGGCAGTACATTTGGCACATCCTTTCATCGAAAAAATTGATAACTGGGACTATTTTATACAACCTGTCTGGTGGTTTTGGTTCCCCCTGTTTTGGATTTTCACAAAAATGTTATGCACATAGAATTAAAAGAAAACGATTTCGTGAAATACTAACGGCAATTCCTTTCACGTGAAATAAAGGGTCCTTTTTCCAATAGCCCTGCAACTTCTTCATCTTTACATGTGCAGGAAAACCTCCAAGAACACATAATTCGCCAACCGTCACATCTTTCCAAAAATTTATTCGTGATTGTTCTTTAGCTCCCACAAAAACGAATAATTCAGTTGCGTTTCGATGTGTTCCTTCTACAACTTTCAATAGAAATTCGTCCGTCAGCAAAAGACGAAAATAATCCAAGTGAGTGTTTCCCGTTACCAGTCCCTCATTTTTTATAAACGGGCAATTTACCATTCCAACTGGCTCGCTTTACCATGCAACAATTGTACCAGCTTCGTTACAACTTGTTACCACTGCTTCTGCCCTTTCCCTGTCGCCTAGATTCACAGCCATTTCTACAGTCTCATCTAAAACAAACTCGGCTCCGCCAGACTCTTCACTGGATTCCCTCCCATCCTCCCCACTGGCCAATTCTGTTTCCAAATTTCTTTCTTCTAATATTCGTAATAATTCCGCATCCGTTAGTTTATTTATTTATTTATTTATTGTGTCCCGTATTCTACGTTTCCTAGGTCCTGCAGCCTTGGTTGCACAGTGGTTGAGTGCCAGACTACAAATCAAAAGGTGGCGGGCTCTATCCCGGCCAGGGCCTAGGATTTTTATGTAACTTTCCACTTCTTTCACCTCTGACAGTATTCCAAATGTGAAAAATACCGAGTAGCACCGTGGTTGGCAACCCACGTTAAACTGTAGGTTCAAATGTTTGTATAGTTTATGGGACTTAACTACGGGGTCATCAGTCCCTGAACTTACAAACTACTTATGAACTACTTACGAACTAGGACGGCACAAATATCCATGCCCGAGGGAGGATTCGAACCCCCCGACCGTAGTAGCCGTGCAGACCGTGACTGGAGCGCCTCAGTCCCCTCGGCCACCGCGACCGGCAAACTGTAGGTCCCCCTATAACTGGCTGGGTAAGTCAGTTCACAGGTCAGAGGAAGGCAACGGCATACCACCTCCAAACAGAACCATGCCTAGTAAAGCACTGTGGTGTTCAAACCAATCTTCGGATAGTTGACTGCTTTACCTTATCTTGGGTTTTGAAGGACCCGCCGTGTCATGATTGGTTTCCTTTTTCAGTCCCTCAACAGAGAAAAACTGTAGGATAAAAATTGAAAACAATACGTTCTTAGAACGCCTGCGCAATGAACCACACCGAAAGGCTGTGCGCCGCGGCGGAGTGGCCGAGGGCATTGAGGTGCTATGCTCCTATAATGCTACCGCCTATAAGAATTGGTTTAATCTACGGATAAAATTTACTCGAAATTCAAGGTGGAGGAAAACGGCCAAAAATGTTAAATGAATACACTTTTACTCATAACTTCAATTTCAAGGTTGTATATAGGGCGGCTAGTAGCATTATAAAAATTAAAATGAAGTTACCTCGTATGGCTAGTCGATGCCGGTTCTGCAACACCAATCTGTCGACTATGCTGAAATTAAAATATCTTTATATTGGCAATTTATTCCTAAAGTGATTTGGATCAGTTATAGTTGTTATGTCATGCACAATCGGAATATGTAAAATAATCAGGATTATTTTGCAACAATGTGAACAAAGAATAATTTTATGTTCACTTATCGGACTTCGAAAAGAAAAGAAAATGCGGCGGGATCGAATGATTGCAGGCTCTTCCGATACTGTGACTGTGAAGAAAGGAATTGCCGCTATTTACTGACGAATTTATGCAACCGATTGTACATGATACTTGTTTTACCATAATTGTGTCCAAATCACTATAAGATTAAGTTCTTGAACATTAACGCCAAATGGATAGGGATAAAGCTGAAATGACTAAAAGCATTTTAGTAAACTTTAACCCTACTTTATTCATTATTTATCTCGAAAAACAAATTACTCACATTAACATTTGTAGAATTGAATGAGCAGGAATGCCTACGCCCTTCCAAGACAACGGATCTAAAGACAATGAAAACAAGTGAACATCTTTCTTTTCTTTGCAGAGAGGAAATAATAAAGGGTTGATCAGTGAGATATCTTTGCAGCGAAAAGAATGACGCTGACTTGCAGAAAAGTTATTACTACGACCTACCCAATGAATCGTGTATCGTTTCACTCCGATGCGCGCGGGCTTTCCCCTTCGGGGGTTCGAATCCTCTCTCGGGTATTGATGTTTGTGCTGTCTTTACTATAAGGTAGTTCATAAGTAGTTTGTAAGTTTAGGGACTGATGACCCCGCAGTAAAGTCCCATAAGCTTAACAAACATTTAAACGTCTGTGCCTGACTAAACCGTGGTGTCTAGTAACAGGTGAGTCTCTCGACGCGCAGGCGCGTCATGGCATGTGCACCAGTATCGGCCGCGCGCACTGGTGCGCCGATTGCAGCGAACGTGTTAAGCTGATGGCTCACTGTGTCTTCATTTCAGCAAGCTGTTCATTTACAGCTTCAGTCTGAATTGGTAGCCTACGAGAAGAGATAGCGAGGTGGAACGGCAGTTTTATTTGAACAAGAGGCACAGCACGCGGTATCAGCCGCTCGTGTGTCCAGTGGCGGGCTAAAGATAGGTTCCCCAAGACTCGGCTGTTAACTGCGAATGCGTCTCGGCCCCTCTCCCTCTTCCGGCTGTGGCTTTTTCTTTTTATCGGTTTCTTTATTACTTTCGATGGTAACTATTTACAGGTTTTACAATTATTAAGATATCAATTCTGCCGGCCGCGGTGGCCGAGGGGACTGAGGCGCTCCAGTCACGGTCTGCACGGCCACTACGGTCGGGGGTTCGAATCCCCCCTCGGGCATGGATATTTGTGCCGTCCTAGTTCGTAAGTAGTTTGTAAGTTTAGGGACTGATGACCCCGTAGTTAAGTCCCATAAGCTTAACAAACATTTGAACATTTGAAGATATCAGTTCTGTTACAGTAATAGCAACAATAAGCAAGTTAATACTTTTTTCGTTCACATTTCGCAAAAATAAATATATAAAACACTGATCTGTTCCTTCGTAGTTATCCTCTTGGTTTACATTCTTCCTTTGCAGGGTGTTTTCTTAACCTTTATGCGGTCGCGCGGCTTTTCGTTAACATTAATAGTCGCGCGAGATGTTGCTAACACCCCAAATAAAATGATCTATAATGACATTGTTGTGCAACATATCACTGATATGAATATGTTTAATTCACAAATGGCTATTTAGAATGTTATCTTCTGATACAGTATCGTTTTATTTAGTATTACTTGAGTATTAAATTGGTTTATATGAAACATATGCAATAATCCCCATTTGTTACAATATTTTGTTTAATTATTTATTTCTCTTATTTTTCATACTGTATTACAGTTATAAGGTATTGTACATGTAATTAAACATTTTTTTCAGTCAACTCATACAATAATTATGGACACAGTTTGACATGAATAATTGAAACATTTCTCTGAACGCAGCTATGCGATCAGGTTCTCTACGCTGTGGTCTGTCTCGAATGTCATCGAATCTCAAACAACGCAACAAGAAATGAAAGCGCCGTAAACTCATTGTTGCATGAAATATTGTAATTTCAAAAACATTTGTGTCCCATAAGTCTTACAGATTTTGGTGTCCTACCCTGTAATGACCAGCCAGTATCAACAGACCCAGAAGATAATTTCATCCTCTTTTGTTGCTTTGTCATCACGGTCTCTTGTGAAATTTGTCGCAATCTGTTGTATGTAAATATTTGTGCACGATGTAATCTTTCTAATTATTATGTCATTTACAAATATTGAAAAACAGGCCACAGCAGTTTTCGCAGATTTTGCGATAGCTTTCACACCAGGGAGATGAATAACAAGGTCTACACTTCTAGTTCTTACGTTGCGACTAGGACAATTATTCATCCATTTTGTAACCTTATCCTTAGCCGCGGTGGAGTAGCTGAGCGTTCTAAAGCGTCTCGCTGCGGGGCGCGCGGTTGCTCGCCATGGAGGTTCAAGTCCTCCCTGGGGCATGGGTGTGTGTGTTTGTCCTTAGGTTAGTTTATCTAGGTTTAAGTAGTTTGTAAGCTACGGACTGATGACCATGTAGTTTGGCCCGATAGATTTACAAAACATTTGAACATTTAACCTTATCCTTTCCAATAAAAAAAAATCATGCTTGCTTTTATTATCCGCTGCACTTACTTACGGTTCGACTTGCAGGTTGTCTTCATCCTCCGTTCCCGTGTCCTGTGATGGGAGAAAACTTCATAGCTGTCTGCTTTTCCCTCTTCCTCTTCTCCTCCTTCAAAAGTTTCGTCTAAGACCTCTTCCAGAAGCTTCCGCACTCTTTCTTGTTCTATTTCATAACGATCCATAGCTGTTTCAGCTTCACAGAGCGACAAAATACGAACAGCTGCTACGGAACACAACTGTGCGCTTTCTAGCAGTACTGCTACATAAAGAGTCGCGCGGGGTGCCGACAACACCCCAAGGCACATTGTTGCGCGTTTTCTTGGAACTTGCGCTTCCATTGTAGATTTTATTGCTACTCAGAACTTTCATATTACGTCCAAGAAAGGTACCAAAAAAACATGACGTTATACTCGTATCCATCATGTAATAATAAGGATGACTGGGGTGTTCTGAACACACCGCGCGACCGCTTAAGGGTTAAAAAATGTTCAAATGTTTTTAGAGTCTATGGGACTTAACTACGGGGTCATCAGTCCCTAAACTTACAAACTACTTATGAACTAGCTACAACTAAAGACGGCACAAATATCCATGTCTGAGGGAGGATTCGAACCCGCGACCGTAGTGGCGGTGCAGAACGAGACTGGCGCGCCACAAACCGTTCGGCCACTGCGGCCGGCTTTCTCCCTTGGGTTCGTAAAAAGTGGTGCTGTTGCTGACTGATAAGATTATCCCAGAAGCACATGTAAAACGCCTTAGTAAAATAAGATATTGATATTTTTCAACACAAAACTTCCCTGTTTCAAACAATAATAATATGCAATTTTATCAGAGCAATACCAACCAAAAAGTAGTGTGATAATTGGTACGTTAATGCAAGAAAGAAGCTGGCAGTAATTAATGTTTCTTCAAACTGTTAGTCACGTTAAAGTGTAGTTAAGAAATTATTCAGATTCTGGTCTAACAAAATTTTCAGGTCACTTCGAGAACCGGCACTGAGTTTTTAAATTGAATACACTGATATTTTATAAAAATGTGTCATTACTCAAATAATATAATGTTATATTGTTACTCACAAAATATCATACTCAAGATTAGTGTGAATTTTATGTATTAAGTTAAATTGATAAGAGAACTTGCTGTTCAGATAGTTTATAGAGTCTTACAAACGCAAAATTTATAAACGTTATTTTTAAGATAACAATGACCTATCGAGTCCACTCAAATATTGAAATGTGGGACCAGACTGTAGTGATCTTCAGTACCTAGACTTACAAACTACTTACACTAAATTATGCTAAGGACGATAAACACACACACACACACACACACACACACACACACATACATACACACACACATACTGTTCAAAAACGTTCAAATGTTTGTATAGCTTATGCGACTTAACTACGGGTCATCAGTCCCTAAACTTACAAACTACTTATGAACTAGCTAACACTATGACGGCACAAATATGCATGCCCGAGGGGGGATTCGAACCCCCGACCGTAGTGGCCGTGCAGACCGTGACTGAAGCGCCTCAGTCCCCTCGGCCACCGCGGCCGGCTTTAAGGGTTAATTCAGGTGTCCCTCCATATATTACAGTTGTTTTGCCCAGTTTCTAGACAGCCGTGTATTTAGTATTTGACCCACCACTGGCCTTTTCCTGTCCTGCTAAAAATTATATGAAGTGCATTTTGAAATTTCTTCGTGTGATCTCCATAATTACACAACTTGACGCACTCAGTTTCCATGTGTGTCATAAACTCTATAATACTGTCACCGCCGAGATTATATACGACATAACTGTTGTATTGTCCTGGTAGCCACATAATGGCATTAGTTTTCCATGTGGGTAGTAATGTTTGTCTGGTCTGTACAATACTGTTGGTTCAACGCAGTCATCAGAAGTGGCGGTCGGCGACGAGGCGCGAAGACGACGGCAGCCGCTGTCGTTTACCAAGGCGCGCCTCTGGTCGGCGACTGTGCCAGTACACGAGGGAAATAAAAGTTTCCGATTTTCTTGCTGTAAGAAATACTGCATGTTAAGGAAGCAAAGCACAACAGCTCCCATGTTTAGTTTTTCGTTACAGATTCTTGTTTTCCTTTAAAAAATTAAAAAGCACTACTTCCAGCTGTGCGTGTTATTTTCACTCTTTATTACATCTCTGTCGAGTTTGCGGAAACTACGAGGGTAAGTCAATTATTATCTGCAATTTAGTTATATTTTTGTTTATGTTGGTAGTACTGTCGTTTTACGTTGGTGACGCATGTTTTGTTTATTTGTTGTTATATCTTTGCAATTTTCAAGCCGCTACGTTAGTTTCGTTTTCGCTGCCGTGCTGTCAATCATAGCTGCTCCGCTATCTATTTGCACCAAAGAAGAGCAACGTTCAGTAATACGTTTTTTGTGGGCGGACGGTGTATCAGGGGCCGAAATTCATAGAAGACTTTCAGTACAGTACGGAAGCACTGTTTTGCCACAACGAAGTGTGTACGAGTGGATTGAAAAATTCCAAAATGGTCGCACGAGCGTTAAACACGATGAAGGAGCCGGACGACCGTTTACCGCCACAAATGAAGAAATCATTGAGCGATCACGTGAAATGATTCTCTTAGACAGACGATTAACTATTGATGAAAAGACTCATCGTCTTCAAATTAGTCATGGTTCTGCCTACGAAATTATTCACAACAGACTTGGGTTTCGTAAAGTTTGTGCAAGATGGGTCCCAAAACAACTCACACAGTTGCATAATCAAACGCGCCTCGACATCTGCAAAAAGCATTTGGATCGCTATGGTAACGAAGGGGACAACTTCTTAGACAGAATCATTACTGGCGACGAAACATGGCTCCATAATTACGAGCCAGAGAGTAAACGGCAGAGTATTGAATGGAAACATCCAAATTCGCCGTGCAAGAAAAAATATCAAGACCCAACCGTCCACAGGAAAACTGATGCTTACGGTTTTTCGGGATGCACGAGGTCCTGTACTGGAACATTATGGTGAAAGGGGCACAACAATAAACAGCGTACGTTACAGTGAGATGCTTACTGACAGGCTAAAGCCTGCAATTTGAAGCAAACGCCGAGGATTGCTGTCAGAAGGTGGTGTGTTGTTGCACGACAATGCTCGTCTGCATACTGCTGTCCTAGGGTTACCATACGTCCTCTTTTTCCCGGACACGTCCTCTTTTTGAGGCAAGAAAATGTGTCCGGACAGAATTTTTAAAATTCTACAAAATGTCCTCCTTTTTTGGGTTCCGGAAAAGAAAATTTATTTTTGTGTCATTTGCGACAACGGATTCGTTCGCACTGCAGTTCCAAACTGTGCGCAACTATTACACAAATACACAGAACGAAATTGCCGTTCACAATTTGGCTGTCCGCATGAATCTGACAGTTGCAAACGATTCGGAACTTCTCTGCGAAGGGGCCCCGTTGTCTATCTTGTATTCAGAGTATTCTGCATTATGTTCTTTGGTGTTGCTTTTGATATATGTTGTTGCTTTGATATCCTTTGTGACTGTATTGTGTGTTCGAGACTGTGGGTAGTCTTTTGCTTAAAAATAAATTATGAACTTAAATACAAAACACCGAAAACAAAGTGACTGTTAAATGATTTGCTCTTGTAGAAATACAGAAAAAATTAACATACCAGCAGCTGAAGTGTGGTGTGTATATATCAAACAGTCATATAGTGTTGTTAGTTATGCAGAGTTGCAAAAACTTGTAGAATTCTTTTTTTCTATACCTAGTCCTAATGCTAGCATAGAACGTGGGTTTTCTCTGGTGAACACGCAGTGGACATAAGGCAGGAATAGATTTAAAATGGAAAATATAAAAGCTATTGCAAGTGTACAGTATAATTTCAAACATTTGAAATGCCTGAGCCTTTATCTATACTTGTTGAAAAACAAAAATCTCTCTCAAGAGATTTCGTCGTCCTCCAAGTAGTCCTTCAAAAGTGAAAAAGAAAAGAATGAGACAATTATGATGAATAAATTACCAAGGTTCAAATATTTTGTTTTACAACAACCACACAATATTTCTGTTTTAGTTTGTTGTTCATTAATAAAGTTATAAATTACATTATGTCAACAGTAAAGTGTTCTCTTTTTTTGTATGAAATGTCCTCTTTTTTTGATGATGAACGTATGGTAACCCTATGCTGTCCACACTCCTGAAACGCTCCAGAAACTCAAATTCGAAATACTGGATCATCCTCCATATAGTCCCGATCTTGCCCCTTCTGACTATCACTTGTTTGGTCCAGTCAAACAGGCATTAAGGGGCCGTCGATTTGACTCGGACGTAGCAGTGAAGGAAGCGGTGCATTTCTGGCTCGCAGCTCAACCGAAAACCTTTTATGAAGGCGTAAGGAAGCTTGTAGAGCGATAGACGAAGTGCATTGAAAAGCAAGGAGACTATGTCGAAAAATGATGTTCTTGTAAGTTTCGTATTTTATTACAATAAAATTTTATAACTACTTTGCGGATAATAAACGACTTACCCTCGTAATACGCAAAAAAATTCTGGTTTTTGCATATCTTGTAGTTTCATATCGAAACTGGATAATGAAATGTCTATTTTTTTTTCAAAATTCCTCATAGTTATTCAGATACTTAATTTATAAGTAATCTATTGCATTAAAATTGAAGTATTTACATCGAAAAAATGTAGTCGCTGGCTACTTTGCGTATGGTTCATTTTAGGTCCTACATCGTTGCGGCTGAAATGAAGCTAATAATTCTAAATTATTTTTAAAGTTGAGAGCAGGACGATGCCTGTCCCCGTTTTCGTGATTTCGGATCGTATATCTGTGGTACGGGAGCGTCGCGATTAGCCCGCCAGTTCTCTCCGCGTGCAACGTGAATTGTGTGGAGGTAACAATCGTCACATCTTGTAAACCGTTAAAGACAATTTACCCTTTTTTTGAAATGATAGCCTGGGAAGGAAGTCGTATTTTACACAATCATTAATACCCGAAGCTTTTTTATCTATAGGTATATACATATAACTATAGTTAAACAGTATTTAATATTTGTGGAGGTTTATTTTCGTCTATTTTCAACGCGTTTCGCTTCTTTATTTATGAAACATCATCAGTGGCGGTTTTTTTGGTGTTAACTCCATGTGTGACTTCATGAAACTGTGTGTGTATTCTCCAGGCCGATGGAAAATATGGTTCCTTTTATAACTTCAGCGTGTACTTCACTGTAACATTGCGGACTTTAACTGTTATGGTTTCCTATAGATAAATTCTGTTTTTGTAACACATGACCACGAACGCTGTTAAAACATTTTTATGAACAGGCACATTTTAAATGACGAGACGAAATAGTGCAGTTTAAAAAGAACGCAGTGACGATAAGGTAATTGTTTTCTTGTCTTATGTACGATTGTAGCGCTGTTTATGAGAACAGGAGTGTGTTTATTTGAAACTCCTGATGCAGCATGCATCTCTCGCGTCTCAGGATTTTTTTTATTTTTATTTTTTTTTTTTTTTTCGAAACCGTACAGTCTAAATCTTTTTACAACAGAGATCAAAATATAGCACACTACCAAACAAAGTATTTTTCAGTAACTCGTTAAATGTATCAACAACAGTTATAATAATTTTTTATGTATTCTACATCATCTACATCTACATAGATACCCTGCAAATCACATTTAAGTGCCTGGCAGAGGGTTCATTAACCACTTTCATAACTTTTCTCTACCGTTCCATTCTCTAATAGCGCGCGGGATGAAAGAACACCTAAATCGTTCCGTTTTCGATCTGATTTCTCTTATTTTATTGGGATGGTCATGTCTCCCTAAGTAGGTGGGTGCTAGCAAAATATTTTCACATTCAGAAGTAAAAGTCGGTGATTGAAACTTCGCAAACAGATCACGCCGCAATGAATAACGTCTTTCTTTTAATGATTTCCACCCCAATTTGTGCAACATTTCCGTGACGCTTCCCCCCCCCCCCCCCGTAACGTGATAAAACAAAACGAGCTGCCCTTCTCTGAATCTTCTCAATATCTTCCGTCAGTCCCACCTGGTGAGGGTCCCACAAGGGGCAACAGTTCTCCAGGAGAGGACGCACAAGTGTGATGTAAGCAGTCTCTTTGGTGGAGCTGGTGCATCTTCGAAGCGTTCTGCCAATGAAACGAAACCTTTGGCTTGCCTTCCCCGCAATATTTTCTACGTGTTTTCTTCAGCCTAAGTTGTTCGTAATTGTAACTCCTAGGTATTTGGTAGAATTTACGACCATAAGCTTTGACTGATTTATCGTGTAACTGAAGTTCAGCGGATTTCTTTTAGTGGTCTTGTGTATTACTTCACACTTTTCTTTATTTAGTGTTAATTGCCAATTTTCGCACTATGTAGAAATTTTGTCTAAATCGCTTTGCAGTTGCTTTTGATCCTCTGTTGACTTCACCAACCGATGAACGACAGTATTATCCGCGAACAGTCTAAGGGAGCTATTCAGATTGTCTCCCAAATTGTTTATAAAACACAAGGATGAGTAGGGGACCTATAACGCTTCCCTGGGGAACGCCAGATCTGTTTTACTCGATAACTTACCGTCAATTACTGCGAACTGTGCCATTTCTGATAGGAAATCGTGAATAAAATCGCACAATTGGGGCGCTATTCCATAAGCACGCAATTTCATTAGATGCTGCTTGTGAGGTACTGTGTCAAAAGCCTTTTGGAAATCCAGAAATATGGAATCGATTTGAGATCCCTCGTCGATGGTATTTATCACTTCATGTGAATAAAGGGGAAGCTGTGTTTCGCAAGAGCGATACTTTCTGTTGACTATTGGTTAATAAATCGTTCTCTTCGACGTAGTTCATAATGTTCGAACAAAGTATATGTTCCAAAATCCTACTGTAAATCGACGTCAATGAAATGGGCCTGTAATTTTGGGGATCACTCCTATTACCATTCTTGAATATTGGAATGATCTGAGCAACTTTTCAGTCTTTGGGTACGAATCTTTCGCTGAGTGATCGGTTGTATATGATAGCTAAGTATGGAGCTATTGCTTCAGAATACTCTGAAAGGAATGTAGTTGGTATACCATCTGGTCCGGAAGATTTGTTTTTGTTTAGTGACTTACGTTGTTTTACTACTCCATGAATATCTACTTCTAACTACTAAATGTACAGAGTTTTCTCGTCGTATGAAAGCTTATAATAAAGTTCATTGGCTTTCGTGGATTCATTGTTGAGTTCCCTGAAGTCTGATGATGACATTAAAGAAGCTGCCCAGAGATTTAGACGTTTATTCTGAGGACATCGAAGAGGAATTTGTGGACGAGTATGAGGTTTTAAAGCTGACCACACTCATTTTTGAAAATATGTTGCATTCAACGTTCTCAAATGTCATGGCTGCATTAAAAATTTACAGATGTCTCATGCTTAGAAATCTAATGGGCGAGCGAAGCTTTACAAAACTAAAACTTATAAAAAATTGTCATAGATCTTCAATGTCCATTACGGCCACAGAGTATATCTTGCAGGATATACACTTTAAAGATATTTTGAAAGATTTTTCTGCAAAAGAATTGGGGAAAGTAAATGTTTAATGCGTTTCTGAATTATTATTAATTTCTACATTTTTGTTAAATAATTTCTGGAATATTATTGTATTAATCACCGTTTATTGATGATAATTGTTTGTTTTGTGGAATAAATAGCTTTACATATTGCACGAAAATGTCTCATTTCACTTTGCTGTTATTATTCTTACATCGCAAGCGGCTATCTTACACTATGGCTGAACATGTTAATTACTTAAAATTAATGCTTCGGTTGTGAAATACCGCAATTTTATTATCATTATTATTATCGTTATCGATTACCTCAATGTTATTATTATTTTTACCAGTATATTGTTTTTGGTGTACAATTATTAGCTTATTAAGGGATGAGCTGGGAGCGGGGCCGGCAGATTCGGTTTGCCTAGGGGCCTCACAGGGCTTAATCCGGCACTGCCTGTGTCTATATCTCTAACGGTCAGATTGCTGAGCTTATTAAAAAGTCGTCGATGGAAGACATTTTGATGAAGAATCTTCTCCCCCAGGCACCTAGACCACCTACTACTATGGTTTACTGAAAATCCACAAAGACTCATTGTGTCCACCATCAATTCACGAACATACAAGCTCGTGAAGTACTTGGGCAATCTCGTCGCTCCATACGTGGGACGCTGTGAATACCATATACAGGGTATCCAGAAAAGGACTCCCTAATTTCAAAATTAAATATCTCGAAAACAAAGCTGTAAGAAGTTTATACAGCAGTTTGAAATAATAGTTACAAAAGCTGCTAACAGATGGCGCTGTAACCGCCACACGTAATGCCTAGTATAAAAAGTGATCCGATGCCCAGAGCGATCAGTTCCACTATTGAAACGTGAAAGGAGGTTAGCGTACCGAAGGAAGAGATTATACCCATGTACTCCATTGAACAACGCGTTTTTCTGGTGCTATCCTATCACAGGCTAGAAGAGAGTCCTACGGCAACATGGAGAAGTTTTCAAGCACGAGTTAATGTTCCAAAAGGACCCGATGCGAAAACGATTCGCACGCTCTTCGCAAAATTTCAACGAACAGTCAGCGTAACTGATGATCTAGTGGGGCATGTTGGCCGCAGTTACGCCTGCAAATATCGCCACCGTTTCTGGAATTATTCAGCGAAATCCAATGTCATCCGTCCGTAGAATTACATCTGAGACTGGTTTGAAGCGTTCCAGCAAGCAGAAAATACTGAGAAAGAGCCTACACATGTTTCCATTCAAAATTAAAACGCACCAGGACATACCCGTACGAGACGTGCAACAAAGCGTTGCCTTTGCTAATCAGATGCTCAAAATGATTGATAGTGACGGATTTGATCTTGGCTGCATCTGGTTTACAGATGAAGCACACTTCCACCTGAATGGATACGTGAATAAGCAGAACTGGCGATTTTGGGGTTCCGAAAAGCCATATTCGTGTGAAGCGAAACCCCTGTATTCTCCTAAAGTTACTGTGTGGGCTGCAGTATGCAGCAGAGGTATTATTGGCCCTTTTTTCATTCGAGAAACGGTCACTGGTGCATGTTACGTTGCAATTTTGGAACAAATTGTCGCTACCCAGCAAGCGTTAGAGGATCGACCAGTTACTGAATGGTTTATGCAAGATGGAGCCCGACAACATCGGACCGAACAAGTGTTTCGCTTTCTTGAGGAATACTTCGGGAATCGAGTCATTGATTTGGAATATTCCAAATTTACTGGTGCAGGCATGGATTGTCCTCCATATTCGCCGGATTTGACTCCCTGTGACTTTTTTTGTGAGGCACAGTGAAAGACATGGTTTACCCGAAGCATCCCACCACGCTGGACGAGCTTCAATCGGCGATCTCTGTGGCATGTGAATCCATTTCGGTTGAGACACTACGAAATGTGATGGCGAATTTCTTCGTTTGCGCTACCTCTGTAGTGCCTGTGGTGAACATTTTGAAAACATTGTGATGTGATTGTTTGCAAAGAGTGTTTTCATACTATTATTTCACTTATGCATGCTGATATGAGCTGTACAGCGTACAGCGCCATCTGTTAGCAGCTTTTGTAACTATTATTTCCAAACTGCTGTATAAACTTCTTACAACTTTCACAATAAACATACCGTTTACTGCATTCCTCTATCGATCTTTGTTTTCGAGATATTTAATTTTGAAATCAGGGAGCCCTTTTCTGGACACCCTGTAAAAAAAAAATTCAGTCGATTTTATTGACCGTATCAACCATCTTCGACTCAGTGATATGACATTATAGTCAGTTTCGATGCGGGGTCACTCTTTAACAATGTGCCTATCAAGGAATCTTTGAACATTGTATCCCACCTCTTTGTCAGTGACGTGGTAGAGCTCTTTAAGCACACTCTTACGTCGTCCTATTTTGAATACAAAGGCCATTATTACGATCAGACTGACGATATTGCGATGGGAAGTTCGTTGGCTCCAGCTATTGCAGACTACTTCATGGAAATTTCGAGCATGTGGTCCTAGAAATGGCACCATTAAAACCTAGAGGTTTTTTCCGGTACGACGACGACACGTTCGTTAATTTGCCTCATGGGAGACAGAAGCTTGGAGAGTTCTTGGGACATCTAAACAGCATTAACAATAACATCCAATTCACCACGGAGGTAGAAAAAGACAACGCACTGCCCTTCCTCGATGTCCTTGTCCGTCGGAAACGAAATGGATGCCTTGGTCACAGCGTCTGCAGAAAACCCACTCACACAGATCTGTACATGCACGCCAACAGCCGTCATCACCCGGCACAGAAGCACACTGTATTACAAACATTGATGCATCGTGCAAGAACAATATCAGATGCCAACAACCTGCCACCGGAATTGAACAACTAACAGAAAGTGTTTAGGACCAATGGATACAGTCCCATGAAATAAATGACGCGATTTTAGATAAAAACCACAGTAAGAACACGGACGAGGAACAGGAAAAGAAGCTTGCTTTCTCGCCATTCTGTGGCTCTGTATCAGACAAGATAAGCCGCCTGCTGAAAAGACACAAAATCAAATCTGTTTTCAGACCTCCGGCGAAAATTAGTCAATTACTGAGGCCAGTTAAAGACGCAGCAAGTCTCAGATCACGTGGAGTCTATAGAATATCGTGTGAGTGTGGCCAGTCTTACATCGGACAAATTGTGCGAACCATAGAACAACGCACGAAGGAACATGAGAGGTGTTATCGTCTACGCTATCTAGAGAAGTCAGCTTTAGCTGAAAAAGCATTAGAAAACGGCCACCGAATCAAGTTTGATGATACCTCGGTCGTGGCTCACACCCAAGGTTTCTAGAATTGCGTAATTGAGGAAGCAATGGAAATTAAAATCAGTGATAACACTCTCAACAGAGGCGGTGCCCTGCAGCTCAACACGGCGTGGAACCCGGTGATCTTGAAGTTGAAGCAGGCTCACCGGCCACCGAGCCAAAACATTACCATATATGAAGATGACACTGACACAACTTAAGTCACGGCCGGCAGCTAGTGTATATACGGCCGCACCAGCAGCCACCATGCAGTCATAACACCTGACATTGGCCAAGGAGTGCTTGGCCGAAAGCTCGTGGAATATTAACTAATTAACGCGCTCGAAAATCGAAGACCTTTTCATTCTGCCTGTTGTTGTTGTGGTCTTCAGTTCGGAGACTGGTTTGATGCAGCTCTCCACAATACCCTATCCTGAGCAAGCCTCTTCATCTCCACATAAGAACGACAACCTACATCTGTCTGAATCTGCTTACTGTATCCATCTCTTGGTCTTCCTCTGCGATTTTTACCCCACACACTTCCCTCTAATGCTAAATTCATAATTCCTTCATGTCTAAGAATGTGTCCTATCAATCTATCCCTTCTTTTAGTCAAGGTATGCCAGAAATTTCTTTTCTCCCCAATTCTGTTCAGTACCTCCTCATTAGTTAGGCGATCCACCAACCTAATCTCCAGCATTCTTCTGTAGCACCATATTTCAAAAGCCTCTATCCTCTTCCTGTCCGCACTGTTTATCGTCCATGTCTCACTCCCATACAAGGCAACACTCCATACAAATGCCTTCAGAAAGAACTTCCTTAGGCTTAAATCAATATTCGATGTTTACAAATTTCTCTTTTTCAAAAACGCTTTTCTACCCATTGCCATTCTGCATTTTATATCCTCTGTACTGCGACCATCATTTGTTATTTTACTGCCCAAGTAACAAAATTCATCTACCAATTGCTTCGTTTCCCAATCTAATTCCTTCAGCATCACCTGATTTTCTTACACTGCACTCCATTACCCTAGTTTTGCTCTTGTTAATGTTCATCTTATATGCACCTTTCAGCACAGTGTCCATTCCATTCAATTGCTCTTCCAGGTCCTTTGCTGTATCTGACATAATTACTATGTCGTCGGCAAAACGCAATGTTTTTAATTCCTCGCCCTTAACTTTAATTCCTTCTCCAAATTTCTCCTTGCTTTCCTTTATAGCTTGCTCAATGTACAAATTGAATAACAATGGAGAAAGACTACAACCCTGTCTTACTCCCTTTCGTGCCCTTCAACTCTGACACCCGCTGTCTGGTTTTCGTACAAGTTGTAAATAACCTTACGCTCCCTATATTTTACTCCTGCTTGCTTCAGAACTTGAAAGAGTTTATTCCAATCAACATTGTCAAAAGTCTTCTCCGAATCTCCAAAAGCTACAAATGTAGGTTTGCCTTTTCTTACTCTATCTTCTAGGATAAGCCGTAAAGTGAGTATTGCCTCCCGAGTTCTTACATTTCTCCTGAACTCAAACTGATCTTCCCCGAGGTCGGCTTCTACCAGCTTTTCCATCCTTCTGTATATAATTCGTGTTAATATTTTGCAACCATGACTTATTAAACTGATGGTTCTGTAGTTTTCACACCTGTCTGCACCTGCTTTCTTTGGAAT
This sequence comes from Locusta migratoria, assembly GCA_026315105.1. Classification (NCBI taxonomy): domain Eukaryota; kingdom Metazoa; phylum Arthropoda; class Insecta; order Orthoptera; family Acrididae; genus Locusta; species Locusta migratoria. The sequence continues at coordinate 160,810,312 of CM048748.1, forward strand.
GGGGATTATAACATTTTTCTTAAAGTCTGAGGGTACTTCGCCTGTCTCATACATTTACACACCAGGTGAAACAGGTTTGTCATGGCTGGTTCTCCGAGAGACTTCAGTAGCTCTGAGGGAATATCATCTACTCCATGGCCCTTGTTTCGACTTAGGTCTTTCAGGGCTCTGTCAAATTCTTCTCTCAATACAGTATCTCCTATTTCATCTTCATCTACATCCTCTTCCCTTCCTACAACATTGTCTCGAAGTTCATTTCCTTTGTAGAGCCCCTCTATATACTCTTTCCACCTTTCAGCTTTCCCTTCTTTGCTGAGAACTGGTTTTCCATCAGTGTCCTTGATATTCATAGAGCTGTTTTTCTTATCTCCAAATGTTTCTTTTATTTTCCTGTAGGCTGTATCTATTTTTCCCCTATTTATACATTATTCTACATCCTTGCATTTGTCTTCTAGCCACTCCTGCTTAGCCATTTTGCACTTCCTGTCAATCTCATTTCTTAGTCGTCTGTACTCCATTTTGCCTGTTTCATTTACTGCATTTTTATATTTTCTCCTTTCATCGATTAAATTTAGTATCTCCTGTGATATCCAAGGATTTTTTGTAGGTCTTGCCTTCCTACCTAATTTGTCCTCTGCTATCTTCACTATTTCATCTCTCAATTTTACCCATTCCTCCTCTACTGTTTTATTTTCCCCCGTTTCTGTCAATTGTTGTCTAAAGCTCCCTCTGAAATTCTTAAGAACCTCAGGTTCCTTCAATTTATCCAGGTCCCATCTCCTTATTTTCCTACCTTTTTGTAGTTTCTTCAGTTTCAGCCTACAGTTCGTAACCAACAAGTTATGGTTAGATTCTGCCTATCGTAGTTAAAAGGTATCGTTTGGTATCTGACGGAGCGAGAGGTCCTATTAAGTCAATGTGGACGTGATTGAAGCGAGCTGTCGTATATGGAAACTCACCAACTGCTGTATGGGGCGGTTGACCTTACTGCATTGACAAATAACACATGGTCCATTTGCGGCAGTCCTTCTGAATGCTAGGCCATACGAATCTGTTCGACACCAAGCGAGCAATGGATCTGTTTACACGTAAAAAAGGCCACTATTTCGTTGATCTTTTCCTTGCCATCAAATACGTATCCAATTTATTTATTTATTTATTTATTTTTTTATTTATTTATTTATTTTTTTTTTATTTTTTTTTCCAAATTGACGATTACAATTTGTTTTCCTTCACTAATGTCAAATCACCTCTTTTCACTTTACACGATGTGGTATCCATTGATGTGTTCATTTTAAGAAAGAACTGTCACTGTATTCACTACGATATACGTTGTCAGTCAGTCACTCCAAAGCGCTAACAGAAGGCAGCGGAAATTTCGCATGGCACCTCTGATGGGCAATGGGCCAGTTTGCCACCCAGAAAGCACTTGACGTCTCGCAGGTAACACTCGGTCGCATAAACGAATTAGGCGCAGGTTCCTCAGGTACAGCTACGTCCGCTGTGGCCAGAGGATGAGGACAACAGCCTTCCTACCTGGGACCTGCAAGGATTCCAAGAATGTCCACAGGCTTGAAGTTTTCAGCTAGTTGAAAAGTTATGTATGCAGTCAAATGCAATGCGTCGAAAAGCCGCAGACAGGAAAATTTGGGGTTTTCCAGACGATATATCTCAATAAAATTTGTTATCTATTTGAGGAACATCAACTGAAGGTTGAAACTAGATGATGTGTGCTGTAGGAGGTTTCTTATTTCTTGATTTGTCTGCTGAGCTCCGGCGAGTTTGGCATGGTCCATTGAACTGGAAATACTTCTGACACAAGATAAGCAATCTGCTGCCACATCGTCAATGACAGAAATAGGTCATATGTGTGTGCTAAGCTGTGCTATATACACCAGGTGGTTGTGTTGTTTGGGCGAGCATTCCGGCGAAAATCGAAGGTCAGTGGCTTATGATCCGTAAATATTGTAAAATTTCCGGCTTCTAGCTCAGAGCGGAAGTATTTTATCGCCTGATATATGACCAGTAGTTCCCGATAATACACGCTCCATTTGCGTTGTGACGGGGACAACTTACGCGAAAAGAATGCAAAGGGTTGCGACGCGTCGTTACACCATTGTTGTAGCACCGCTCCGACTGCAGACTGGCTCGCGTCAACTAAAGCGTCAAGGGTGCGTTGGGCTCTGGGTGGGCAAGCAATGCAGCATCCACAATGCTCTTTTTAGCTGCTTCGAATGCTGAAATCATCTAGTCTGTCCTCACTATGGATGTATTGCCTTTAGTCTTTGGACCATAGAGTACAGCAGTTAATGGTTCCTGAAGTTCAGCTGAACGTGACAGATGGCGACGATAGAAGTTCAGCATGCCGATAAACCGACGTAAGCTTTTGTTGATCCTTAACTGTGTTTAGCACCACCCCATACTGATCTAACTCCTTAAACACCTCGATCAAGTGTTCACAGTGCTGATCTGGCGAGGATGAAAACAGAAGAATGTTATCTAAATAAGCGAATGAGAAAGAACAGAATCAATAAATCGTTACCACGTTTGCGCCGCATTGCGGAGGCCGAACGTAATGAACTGGCTCTCAAATAGTCCAAAGGCTTGATTATAGCTGCATTTGGTATGTCTGCTTCCGCACAAGAATCTGCATATATGCCTCAATGCAGCTGAGCACACTAAACAGTTTAGTCCCTCGTGATGCATGGTTGTAGTCGTGCAGTAAAGGAAAAATATATATATCCGTCACTGTCCTGGAATTAAGAGCTCTATAATCTCCCCACAGATGCCATGCACCACTCTTCTTTGGCACGAGATGGAGGGGGGATGACCAGGGGCTACTGGATGGATGCATCACACCTTCTTTGATCATACAGTCGAACTCCGCCTTTTCTGTCGCCAGACGGTCTGGGGCCAGACGCCGAGGACAAGTTTGTAATATAATGCATTTTATCGTGGCCCACACTTTAGGTGCTCCAGGAGGCCGTGTCAGGATTGAAAAGTCCTGCAGGAGGTCTGCATACTCGTCGCTGGTCTATTGTATTAGCTTGACTGTGTGTCACTGTATCTCGCCGGAATCCTGAAGTCGTGAAACCAGTGCCCCCATCCACTAATCGCGCGAGTGCCACTTTGGCAGTAGTTGGTAGTGAGCCAAGAAGTCCACCCCTGTGATAGGCTCAGACACGTCTGCGACCGTGAAATCCCACGACAGGTCACGTCGTAATCTGAGGTCAAGTTTGAGTCTTGATGTGCCGTATGTTCGAATTACTGTGTTATTAGTCGCTGATAAGCAGAAAGTAGTTCGTGGTCGCTTGTTATGTAGCTGTATGCGCGGGTATATGCACACGTCTGTGCCAATGTCAATCAAGTATTTCTGACCTGTCTTGCAGTCAGTGACGAAGAGGCACTGAGTAGCTTTTACTCGGTGAATACTAGACAGAAGTCGAATCTACATTTGCATTACATTACCTCGACACTTGTACAGAAAGGTGTGGAGTATTCTGCAGCATCCATTTTCATTAAGCTGCCACAAGAACTAAAGAATCTTAGCACTAATCCACACGCTTTCAAATCTAAATTGAAGAGTTACCTCATGGCTCACTCCTTTTATTATGTCGAGGAACTCCTAGGGAAATTAAGCAATTAAGCAAATTCATTTTATGTTTCTTTATTGATTCTTTTCACTTAGTCTTAAGAGTGTCGACTCCATAGGACTACTTAAAAATTTTCTATTACCATTCTCGTGTTAAACTTCATGTATTGACTTGTTCCATGACTATGGAGTTTTACCCCTCAATTAGGTCCTGCGGAACAGAAAACCTTATTATTATTATACTGCATGGCAATCGGTTGACGTGCCTACTCCAGATTGCCTGGTCACCAAATTTCCTATGGTACCAGAAAGTGACTGGCTTGATTCTGGCATGGAGCAAGTTGCTCATGAACGACTTCTTGATCATCTGCGAAATCGGGTTCTGTCTCGGCTGCAATCTTGTTGCATCAATGACTCGCCAATCTGCTTCGTCAGCAAGTGTATTTTAGCAGCGAGAGCGTCGTAATCGGTGCAAGTGACCATTGATAGAGGTCTGCGCGGATAAAATTGTGAGCGACGCTGATAACCGCGTATTATATGCGGATAAAGAGCGGGGTATCTGCCCAGTACGTCTGTCGAAATGTTAGCTGAAAACTTCAAGCCTTTGGATATTCTTGGAATCCTTGCAGGGCCCAGGTAGGAAGGCTGTTGTCCTCATCCTCTGGCCACAGCGGACGTAGCTGTACCCGAGGAACCTGCGCCTAATCCGTTTACGCGACCGAGTGTTACCTGCGGTCTGTCAAGTGCTTTCTGGGTGGCAAACCGACCCATTGCCCATCAGAGGTGCCATGCGAAATTTCCACTGCCTTCTGTTAGCGCTTTGGAGTGACTGACTGACAACGTATATCGTAGTGAATACAATGACTTTTCTTTCTTAAAATGAACACGACATCAATGGATATCACATCGTGTAAAGTGATATAAAGTGAAAAGAGGTGATTTGACATTAGTGTAGGAAAACAAATTGTAATCGTCAATATGAAAAAAAAAAAAAAAAAAAAAAAAAAAAAAAAAAAAAAAAAAAAAAAAAAAAATGGATCCGTATTTGATGGCAAGGAAAAGATCAACGAAATAGTGGCCTTTTTTGCGTGTAAAAAAATATATTCATACACTGTTTCATTGCAACCGAATGAACGGAACAGCCGCACATAAAATACGAACAAACATACAAGCAAACATTCATATTTATGTATTAAATAATTGGTGAAGGAAGTAATAAGGATTGACAATAGCATTTTATATCAACTTTCATAATCAGATACGGTATACAGTGAAAGTAACATATTTAGGAAGGTACACAATGTTAGATTGTATAGGCTGGCAGTAGCTGCAGCCGACATTGTCTCAGTTACCAATTAGAAGTAAATGGAACTTTTAACGCTTGAAATGGCATAACTTCTTGTGCGTTAATATGGGGAAAATAAAGTGTCCCTTTCGTACAACACTGAAAGAAACGTTTCATTCTTTGAATGAAAACACGGTAAAATCTCCTCTATAACGATCAGTTTTAACCACTGAAATTTAAGAAGATGCCTATATTAAACACGTAATGCTCCGACCACATGGGCTCCAAATCGCTACTGTGCATGTTCGGAGCGCCTATGTTTTCCTGTTTGGAATAGCCTGTTTTGAGTAGGTATAGAACAGTTAGCGTGATACGAGAAGTCAAAAGTAAAGTTGTCGCAGAACAATAATTATATCATTCAATACCGTGGTTTTAAATACTGCTGTCTATTACTATTACCCATTCCAAACTTTAATATCTGCGGATGCGGATAACGAACTTGCGGATGTGGCTAAAGTGCCTCGGACACAATTGCGGATACGGGCCTTGCGGATGTGGCGCAGATGCGGAAAACACTTTTCTTATCCACGCAGACCTCTAACCATTGATGTAGACGAACTACTGCATGGTGCCGCTACTGCACACACAGGGGCAGGTGTCAATGCGTCAGAAATCTTTTCAGCTAAATCTGCAACTCCGTCTAGAGCAGTGTTTTTCAACCTGTGGGTCGCAACCCTTAGGGGGGTCGCAAAGTCTTTCTCCTGGGTCGTCGTCGCAGGTAGATGCACACCAAAATAAGCAACCCAGTGCATCTCTTAATAATGGGGATTACATAATACAAATATAAAGGTCTATGAAAATGAAATTTATTTTATATTAAAATTACATAGTTCATCATAATAAATAGGCCTTTTTTACTACGAATAAACGTAAAGCCTATCTTCAGAAACCAATTGATAGCGAAATTAACAAGACGTAATAAGTAATTGTAAAGATAGATCTACTTCGTTATAAGTGTACTATACAGGGAGATTTTTGCTTAACGAGCATAATTCGATTCTTAGTCTTACATGCAAAACGAAATATTCGTTATGCAACATATATTTTTCTATCGAAATTCATGTAAGAATAAGATAATGTCTTTCATTCCGAAAGAATACAGAAAAAAAATCTTCCTGTAATATAGAGGCTAATACTGTAAAATATGTACAAGAAAGTTGTATCAGAACAAAATTGAAATCGTTGCCTTTAATTTCTCGCATATGATTGTTACTGTTCGGGGAGGGGAGCCAAAACATTTTTATTTGGAAGGGGGGATCGCAGATGCGAAAGGGTTGAAAAACACTGGTTATTTTGTGACGCAATAACAGCTTTCACTTGCGACGGGTGACGTTTGCTCCACAGTGTGCATAAAAGGCTCTCCGATGTTGTGCCGGTGTCGACTTTATTACGTGTTGTCGCAAGTATTATGACGGACGTCTGTCACCAATATCTTCCGGATTTGGCACTTGTCTTATTCTTTCCTCTTAGGACGCGGATACGCGGTGAATTAGATCCGTCTTCAGTTTTTCATAGGCTCCCGTAGCGGGAGGCGAGGTAATATCTTCAATCTCCGTGTCGTATTTATGATGTAACTGACTTACCAGAATTAAATAATTCGCAGTCTCTGTTGCAGTATTCTTTATTACTCCAATTACTCGTTTCGCCCTGTTGGCGCATCATCAGACTGGAAACAGACAAATGTTTTATTACAGTCCTTGTACCTGGCGGGCAGGGAATCTAATGTGGCTACGGTGAGTAAATTTTGAAAATTCAGACTTACTTGGGCGGAGATGGAGCCACAGAACTATCTAAAGCTGTGGTCTGTCTGTTTCCAGTCTGATGATGCGCTAACAGTTGGAAACGCGTAATTGGAGTAATAAAGAATACTGCAACAAAGACTGCGAATTATTTAATTATTCAACACTGATGCTGCACCAGCCGCCACCATCACCACCCTCATAGAATGGAATGCAAACTTCATAATCCCTGCATAGTAGAAGCTGGCCTCCACTTGCAAAAACCACAAAGCTGGACTGTGGGACCTAAAGGGTGACAAGCTAACCGCAGGTCGAGAAACCGTACCATCTTGCAATAATTCCGTCAAGTCGGAGATAAGGCGCCACCAGTTAGGTGTATCTGTTGAATAATGGTTGACCAATTAGTTTATTATGACAGTAAATATTTGGTGGAATCAATTTCAAGCACGTCATTATTTGGCTGGCTTTTATTAGAGAACTCGACAGTGCAATGAAAAGAGCGTTTCTACAGGAAGTTTCCGTGACAGGGTGATCTTCTCTAAGACTTGAAATCCAACAAAAATAAATAAATAAAAATAAAAAAGTTTAGCACATAACTAATTACAGATTGCTACGAATACAAAAAGATATAAAACTTTAAAAAGCACAGAACCTTGGAATAAACAACACATATAAAACATACCAATCATAGCGCCCCTGGCGACTGGCGCCCAAAATAATTGACGGCGCTGTAATTACTCACGCAAAAACACTGCACCGTGTAACTACACACTTGACACACGACACTACCACGCACAGAAGAACACTAATTTTAGCTACAGTTTCAATGGTGGTTGCAAACTGCAGGTGGACCTGAATTCGAAGGCTGGTCGTTAATAGAGTACTACACTTTACACTTAGAACACGTTTATTGCTAACCCAAGCGTACACTCAGTATACACTGGCTTCTCGTTTGAGTGCTTTACTATTTATACATAAAAATAATTTTCTGGAGCTTACAAGGACATCAAATATAAGAAATATGTAGAATATTCTAGAAATTGTAAATACAAAGAAATAATTTTTTCTGCCCATGGCGGGATTTGAACTGGGGATCACAAGCACAGTGATCTGCGATGCACCAAGCAGTAGATACTGCAGACAGTAAACTCCTGTGTTGTCCTCACCCTGACAGCCACTGCTTCTAATGGTGTTCGAAGGGGCACGGGTTCACTATACACAGAGGTGAGGACATACACACACACTCCACCTGAGACCCTTTTATATATGCTACGATTGCAGTAAAATCCCCTGTAGCCACGAAGGGCAGGGGTCCGCATTGCTGGAAAGCAGGTTTCCTGGAGAGCAATGCAGAGAGCAGGTGTCGTGCTCTGAAGCTGAAGTAGCTCAGCCAGGTGGGGGAAGAAACCGCCGCAGTTCCACTGGAGGATGACATTGGTTGAGTGCTGGGAAGACATGAATCCAACAAGTCGGTGGGCTACAACTCCGCTTCACTTGCACCCACCGGTGTAGGTGTATCATCTGAATTGTCCGTTTTGTCAAGTACGTCCCCGAGAGCGAGGTCCTCGGGTGACGCAAGAATCTCCACCTCATCCTCAGAAGTAGAGGTGGAGGCGGAGGGGACTGGTGGCACGGAAGCCACCGTGGTCTCCTGTGTTGTGATTTTCTTTGGCCTTGGTTTACCCCTCCGTTCCCTCGGGGGCTTCGCCGGTTGTAGGTGCTTCTCAGACTCAGCCACAGGGACTGAGGAGCGCGAAGCCCTGAGACCAGCAGACTGCGATAGCGCTTGCTGTTGGTTGTGTCGATATCGACACTGGCGGAAGGGAGTGTCCCAAGGGACCCCTTCCGTGTGAGGGAAGCCGGAGAAGGTTGACCTTTCTCCCGTGGAGAGGTGGTAGCTGCCCCGAGGCTTTCACCTTGGGAGCTGTAGAAGGATGACCCCCAACCACTGTAGAGACAGGCTTAGGTTGGGGGCCCTGGGTGCCCACAGAAACAGAAGAAGTAGGAAATACCACCGCTGCCAAATTGAGCAACTGCACCACGCGTGCTGTTGGAAGACTCGCGGCATTGCTCCCCATCCTGAAAGAACAGTGACCCGCTGTCTTTAGATTCCCTTTGCAGCCGGCTGCAGTGTCCTGGATCTTATCATGGGCTCTCTGTATGGCAGTTCCGGAAAATCCTTCCCTTCCGCCTGCACGCCTTCCTTGCAATGACGATGACCAGTGCCTGACCCTCCTGTCGTGGCTTCATTATTACCATAACAGTCTTCAGAGTCCTTGAACAGGAGTCCGTTTCTGTTTGTTTGTTCTTTGGGATCGTTGTGAGCCTTCACACGGGGGATGTGCACAACGTCTCTTCGTTTTTGTGCTTTTGAGGACGGCTCATAATCCTCGACTTCGTATGTGACGTCTGACAGGCAGTTTATGACACAATACGGACCAAAGTATCGCTTCAGTAACTTTTTCAATAGCCCAACTTTCCGTACAGGGGTAAAACTCCATACCAGATCTCCTGGACTGTACACAACAGGTCGGTGTTTGTCATTATACCGCTGGCAGTCCTTCTCCTAGACGTCCCGTGTCTGTATGTGAGCCAGCTGTCTTGCTCCTTCGACCCTGGTGATGGGCTATTTCACATAGTTATCCTGAGTATCGTCTGTTGGAACAGAAACAGCGTATCCATTGTCATCTCAGCCTCACGACCATTAAGTAGGAAAAATGGCGTGAAGCCTGTGGTGTCTTCCCTTGCTGTATTATATACAAATGTCACTACTGGCAGTATTGTATCCCAAGCCTTCTGCTCAACTTCGACGTATATCTGCTAGCGTCTTGTTAAAACGTTCTGTAAAACCATTTGTCTGAGGATGGTGGCAGTTGTTATTCTGTGGACAATGTCGCAACTTGACATTGCCTCTGAAACTAGTTTTGACATGAATACTTTTCCTCAACATCATCACAAGTGGTGCACAATGCTTCAAGATAATGTCTTCTACTAGGAATTCTGTGATCTCTATTTTAGAGACTTGCGCTTATTACCTTTGTATACATCCAGTCGCGAGGAGGCCTAAATTTCGCGTACACGTTTTCTTTTTCTTTCTTTTTTTAACGTAATTTGACTACTTTTAAATAAAATAATACTTTTACTATGAGTGCAAAGTGTCAGACTTACCGTAGAATTGTCAGTTCCGGGATATGGTGTGTTGGGTGCTGTAATTTTTTTTCATTGGAGTGACTGTAGCGCCCTGCTTTGAAGTAGCCAAGCGTACGTAACTGACAGCGATTTCCAAATGGCACACGTTCTTCTCCTTGATACACATCGTCTACAGCGCATGTGCGGAACTGCAGTCACAGCGCTGCAGCAGAGATAAATTAAAACAGAACTTACTTTCTCGACGCGCCTCGTATTATCCATGTCACAATTTGGGTTTCTTAAGGGTTCTGTTATTGAGAAGGCTAGCTACACATACACCGAGAATATACTTAATTCATTAGACAATAATTACACTGGTATATTTTGTGACCTGTCAAAGGCATTTGAGTGTGTAAATCAGAATATACTTTTGAGCAAATTAGAATATTATGGCGTAACAGGAAGTGCTGCAGAATGGTCCAAATAGTATATCTCTAATAGGAAACAAATGGTGTTAATAGGAAAATAGGTGTACTGAACTATCAGGCCTCATCAAATTGGGAGCTAACAACATGTAGGCACCCTCAAGGCTCTATCTTAGGCCCCCTGCTTTTGACCTTTCATCATCAACATTATCGGATGCCAAGTTTGTTTTATTTGCAGATGACACAAATATTGCAATAAATAGTAAATCAAATATAGCCTTAGAAAGATCGACTAATGAAATTTTCATGGACATTAATAAATGGTTCTTAGCCAATTCTCTGTCGCCAAACCTTGAAAAAACACACTATATGCAGTCTAGGACTTGCAAAAGGTTTCCTGCAAGTATATGCCTAGAGTATGACAACAAGGAAATAGAAGAAGTTGAAAGTGTCACATTCTTAGTATTACAGCTGGATTATAAATTTAACTGGGAGGGGCATACCACAGAACTGCTGAAGCGCCTAATCAAGTCCCTGTTTGCTATGTGAATGTTGTCAGATATAGGAGATATAACAATAAAAAAGCTAGCATATTATGCATACGTTCACTCCATAATGTCATAGAGGGTTATTTTCTGGGCCAGCTCATCAGGCCAAGCAAAAGTTTTCAGAGCAAAATGTGCATTACGAATCATTTGTGGTGTCAACTCAAGAACATCATGTAGAGGGCTATTTACGGAAATGGGGATACTTACTACTGCTTCCCAATACATTCATTCTCTAATGAAATTCGTCGTTAAAATATATATACATATTTTTTTCAAACCAATAGCTCAGTCCGTGTGATCAATTCTGGAAACGGAATAACTTGGATAAAGATTTAAAGTCACTTTGGCTTAGAAAGGTGTCCAATATTCAGCAGTACATATGTTCAATAACATGCCAGCAGCCATAAAGAAATTAACTCACAATAAAGTACAGTTTGAAATGAGTCTAAAGGCTTTTTTCGTGGCCAACTCCTTCTACTCCATTGATGAATTTTCTTACCAGAAGTGATTGATGTAAGTTATTGTATACAGGGTGTTTCAAAAAGGTACGGCCAAACTTTCAGGAAACATTTCTCTCACACAAAGAAAGAAAATATGTTAGGTGGACATGTGTCCAGAAACACTTAATTTCCATGTTAAAGCTCATTTTATTACTTCTCTTCAAATCACATTAATCATGGAATGGAAACATACAGCAACAGAACGTACAAGTGTGACTTCAAACACTTTGTTACAGGAAATGTTCAAAATGTCCTCCATTAGCGAGGATACATGCATCCATCCTCTATCACATGGAATCCCTGATGCGCTGATGCACAGGCGACTAGAGGCGGCTTAGGAGGGCACCCAAGACTTCCCGACCGCCCGATAGATGTCTCTACGGTTACGCTACCAGAGCTCTGTGCGAAATGAGAACAACCAATAGCATTACAAGTTAACGAGAGCCAAAAGAATTGCATTCTAGGGTAAACATTAGCTTCGTTCGAGTGGCGCTGCTGACGGTCAGGAACAGTTTGAGGCGTTCGAGTGGCACTTCTGACTCTTGCTGACGATATCTGACTGGCCAATCTGGTGTTCGAGTAGCGGAGCTGTTAGTTGGCGACCGAAAGTTTAAGTCAGCGGATTTTCGTCAAACTGTTTTCTGACTAACTCCAAAGCCTTTAACAAGCCTCGGCCAAAAGACAAGCCTGAACATTTACGAAGAGGTTTGTGTTCAAAGTCTTCCATTTTCTCTTGATTGAGGCTGAGTTTGTATATTAGACAGGCATTCTTTCAACTTATGTGGTCTTCTAATACAGTACGTCCCCTTTTTATTACACCCATACATACTATAAATGAAAGGTGTGGAAATTTTCATAACACGAATTTAAAGATAAATGCGTATGTTTTTACAGTTTGGATTGTGATATATTCGCCTGAAAATGAAGTAAAAATAGTCCTACTGAGATTTTCTGTGCCATTTGTAAATGAAGTGATTGACACATAAGAATAATATAGTTCACAACAGGCATTAGCAGTGATAGATTTTTATAACCGACATATGTGCCACTATAGCGTCTCACAATTACTGTTCCGTGTTTCTCCTTGTGGTTATATATTATAGAAATCTATTAGTGTCAATGTGGGCGTTTCTACACGAAATGTGTAACTTCTGGGAAAATCATGTACGATGATAATTCTTGCAAAACACCTGCAAATTTTTGTATGTTTCATTTTTTAAATTTTATTGTAACTCATAATAATGGGACAAAATGCATAGGAAGTTATATGTTACCAAATATTCCTTTCACACACAACTATCCTAATTTACCTCATTTTTGTATGAGGTTTTGTCAGGTTAAATTGGCTACATTATTTATAAATGGAGAGACACGTTTACGTATATTTTGCGTTTTGTCGAAGTTTATGATCAGAATTTAATCCACAATGTATTTCTAATGGCGGAATGCACACTGTCCGTCGCCGGTCCGTCAACTCACGTAAACGTGAGCTTTCTCAAGAAGAATGTTTTGATGGAATGGTCGTCTGGTAACATCGCGAATCGCAAGTTAACCTAGTTTCGTCACGCGAATTTTATACTCGACAGATACACGGTTTGCAGGCAAATGTGTCTTGTTAATCTTTATTATTATACTTTGATTTAACGGTAAATTGCAAATGTTTCATGACGACTTAAATAGTTTTCTCAATTGAGAAATGCATAACATATCGCCAGTCATAACTTCACTTTCAACATTGGTAGAGAGAAAAGATGCAAACTAGCGCTATGGGTGGCCAATATGCGAAACATGTGAAATAAGCGTTCGAGTTGGCTTCGGAGTTGGCAACTGTCAAAAAGCGCGCATGCGCAGTAGAGGCCTTCCAAATCGTCAGCAACTGTCAGGAACTATCAGCTTTTGGGCCACTCGAACGAACCTATTAATTGCCTCGATGCGGGCAGTTTGAACGCATTCTGCCTCTTTCTTATGAAAGTAATGCGAGTATATTCTACAACATTCGACGTTTTTACATTTCCGTCTGATTTCAGAACGAAGTACGAAAAAATAGCTTCGAGTGAAACGTAGCCTATAGAAGGAAAAGTCATGTTCTTCCTTATCACAATTTTTTGTGTCTCTTTCCAGATATGTGACGATTTCCGATAATGTGGTCAGGCAGGTGAATACGAATTTTATTGCTGCTTTCGGAGCAATTTAAGCTGCCCTCATAATTCCCTGCCTGTCCAGATTTATTTTATTTATTTATTTTCGAGGTCTATGAAATCGTGACGGGAGTGTATCGCTGGGATGTAGAATGTGTCATATTATTCCTATAATAATCATAGGTAAATGTCATGTGGCTTACTGACTAAATTGTTTGTAAACAGATGCATGAAAAGGGCTACACTTTACGGGCTGCAAGGGCTTAGTGTGTTAATGTTGGCAATGAAATTTTCGCTTTACGATGGTAATCAATTTACCAACCGGACAAGGTTATATACAAGAACCTGTCAGCCATAGAGCAGGAACAGCATCAATTACTTATCTCACGGCCAACACAAAAGATTAATTATATTTTTTTTCAGAGAACGTGTAATGTGGTTGCCAACACCAACACACTACGTCTGTACCATAAAACCTACGTTCTAATTCGCAGAAAAAGTATACAGCCAATATGTGATTTACTCATGTGAGTGACATGGTCAGTTCTTATAGTGAAGCTAAAATTTAAACAGGAAGTAACGCAGATTATTAATCAACTCCTTTAAAGAATAGATATCTAGAAGACGAGGGGTTCTTGCTTTTTGAATTTAGCCATATTACCACCGACTGATGTAATATAAACTATAGGTTTATTTTATACTATTCTGCCTGAAAAATTTATCGTGTTCCTCATTGTCTCCTGCTAGAATTTTTAATAAAATACTCTATCTGAAGATCGTGTTTACTTCTTGTAATATCAAGTTCACATGCACTCTTAGTTTTGTGAACAGTATGATTATAGTTCAGAGAGCACATAAGTAATAAATCCATGACTTGGTGAAGAAAGCCAGCTGTTTCAGTAAATCTCTACAATAGTACCTAGAGTGCACTCTGATAATACTCTCTGAGAGCCCTGTATATCGGAAGCAGACAGCCAAATATATGTGGTAAGGAAGAATATTAATATTGTTCCTACCTAAGGGCACACTGTGAAATTATCATAGATTGGGAAATAAACGGCGAAATATTTGCGTCCTTCATTTTCTAATCACAAGGAAATATAAATAATGTAGAACACTGCAAATCATACTTGCCTTACATTAATAAGCAACTCCTAGAATGTGTTTAAATAAAATATTTCAAAAAAATTAAAGGAAGTGTGCAGTTACGAACTATGTTCCCTTATATTGAAAATCTAGAACGCTATCCATTACACTACGTTGACGATAAACATTTCAAGGTTTTATTATTAAATTCATTACAACATCTTATCGCTGCAGTACAATTTCATATGTAATAAAAAGGTAAATCTCCTTGTGATGCAGTGTCAGTGCGCTGTCACTTTGAAATGGAACTGGGCAACCTTAACACGAAACAGTTTACATATTATGCTAGAATAAACGACGGCGCGTTCTGCATCGAGTCAAGGATATACCAGTACGGTAGCGTAACCGTAGAGACATCTATCGGGCGGTCGGGAAATCTTGGGTGCCCTCCTAAGCTGCCTCTAGTCGCCTGCCGCTGATGCAGCCCTGGAGAATGGCGTATTGTATCACAGCTTCCAGAATGAAACTTTCACTCTGCAGCGGAGTGTGCGCTGATATGAAACTTCCTGGCAGATTAAAATTGTGTGCCGGAATCGGGACTCGAACCTGGGACCTTTGCCTTTCGCGGGCAAGCGCACTACCGACTGTGCTATCCCGACACGACTCACGATGCCGCCTCACAACTTTACTTCCGCCAGTATCTCGCCTCCTACTTTCCAAACTTCACAGAAGCTCTCCTGCGAACCATGCAAGACTGGCACTCATGGAAGAAAGGATACGGTGGAGACATGGCTTAGCCACAGCCTAAGGGATGTTTCCAGAATGAAACTTTCACTCTGCAGCGGAGTGTGCGCTGATATGAAACTTCCTGGCAGATCAAAATTGTGTGCCGGAACCGGGACTCGAACCTGGGACCTTTGCCTTTCGCGGGCAAGTGCACTACCGACTGTGCTATCCTGACACGACTCACGATGCCGCCTCACAACTTTACTTCCGCCAGTATCTCGCTTCCTACTTTCCAAACTTCACAGAAGCTCTCCTGCGAACCATGCAAGACTGGCACTCATGGAAGAAAGGATATGGTGGAGACATGGCTTAGCCACAGCCTAAGGGATGTTTCCAGAATGAAACTTTCACTCTGCAGCGGAGTCTGCGCTGATATGAAACTTCCTGGCAGATCAAAATTGTGTGCCGGAGCCGGGACTCGAACCTGGGACCTTTGCCTTTCGCGGGCAAGCGCCCTACCGACTGTGCTATCCCGACATGACTCACGATGCCGCCTCACAACTTTACTTCCGCCAGTACCTCGCCTCCTACTTTCCAAACTTCACAGAAGCTCTCCTGAGAACCATGCAAGTAGGAGGCGAGGTACTGGCGGAAGTAAAGTTGTGAGGCGGCATCGTGAGTCGTGTCGGGATAGCACAGTTGGTAGTGCGCTGGCCCACGAAAGGGAAAGGTCCTAGGTTCGAGTCCCGGTTCCGGCACACAATTTTAATCTGCCAGGAAGTTTTGTATCACAGATGTCCACAATACGAGCACGAAGAGTCTCTACATTTGGTACCGCGGTTGCATAGACAAGAGCTTTCAAATGCCCCCATAAATGAAAGTCAAGATGGTTGAGGTCAGGAGAGCGTGGAGGCCAAGGAATTGGTACACCTCTACCAATCCATCGGTCACAGAATCTTTGGTGAGAAATGGGAATCTGACAACTCCGCATTTGCAAACATTGCACTGACTGCAAAACCACTTTCGTGATGAACACTAACCAGTTGATGCTACTTACTAACGTGCTTGATGCTAGTACTGTAAAGCAATGAGTAGCATGTCAACACAAGCAATGAAGTCAACATTACCTTCCTTATTGGTCTTCATTTTCTCAGAAGTCCGTTCCGGTTGTTGAAGGATTAGCCGCTGATGTATCAACGTTGCCCGGGGTGCGCCGATTGCGGTTTCTTGTTTTTATCTTGCTGTACACAAGATGTACTTAATTATGGGGATCGCACTGCCCAACATACGACGTGACATTGCTGCCGAAGCTGAAAAAACGAAGCAAGAAAAGGACATGCGTCACCCTCTATAGGGACACCAGCCTGCTGACCGACGGCTTCGTTCGAGGAAGAGCTTCCTGTCACGTACCCGAGCAATGGAAGGGTCGGCCGCAGAGAACCGTATTGCTAGGTGGGAAATGGATTTGAGAAGCCCCCATAAAGCAGCAAAAGAAGAACTGGCACCTGGTGGAGACCTGCCATACACAATCTGGAGAACCCTGAACTGTATGAGGGTAGAAGTGCCAAAGTGCAAGACAAATATGCAGCGATGGGGCTTCCTAAAAGATAATGAGAACATTCTGTGTCTTTGTGGTGCTGTACAGGATCCTCAACACCTGCTTGTCTGTCCATATTTAGAAAAGCCTTGTACAATGGAAGACTTATGGGAGGCTAATGACAAAGCCATATCGGCTGCTAATTTTTGGAAGTAGAAGTCTAGTTCCGGACATGGAAAGTAAGTAAGTATTACCTTCCTTCAATTGGGCCAACTGGCGGTGAATCGAGAAAGTACCGTACAAACTAACGAAACAATTGGGTATTTTGACAATTGCCTGCACGAATTATTTCAATTTAAATTTAAAGAGAAATACTAAAATGAGCTCTAACATGGAAATTAAGCGTTTCCGGACACATGTCTTTGTGTGTGAGGAATGTTTCCTGAAAGTTTGGCCATACCTTTTTGTACCACCCTGTATAATATTCACAAATATGAATACTGTGTTCGGTTTGACTTCAGTACAAGTTTTGTGCAGTAATTTTATCATTGTTAATCAGTGTTGTAAAAAAAAATATAAAAGAGAGAGAGAGAGAGAAAGCTAAATTTTGTAATATGCACTGCACCTAGTATACTAGTATGTAGTAATACGTTTTATGTCCTTTAAAATGTAAATATTCTTAAGATAATTGTTTTTCATGACCAGTTCCACATCCACAAGGGCGATTACATTTGGGATCTGTGGAAAGTACATTGAAACATATGGTCTCTTTTTGTAACTATATATTGTGTATTTTGTTCTGACATGTTCTACATCCTAGAGGATTTCCTCAATTCGGATCTACCAGAACGAAAAGTACATCTAATATAATCTCTGCAGTCTGCACAGGTTTTGTGAAGTAGTCAGTGCAGTTTATTATCCATCGGTTACTCGCTGTCGATTTCGGAAACCTGTGCGCCTCAGTTGCACAGTGGTAGACTACAAATCCAAAGGTCGCGGGTTCGATCCCCGCCAGGTCCTAGGATTTTTATCTGTCACTTTCCACTTCTTTCACCTCTGGTAGCATTGCTCATGTGAAAAATACCGAGTAGCACCGTGTTTCAAAACCCACATTAAACTGTAGGTCCCCCTATAATTGGCTGGGTAAGTCAGTTCGAAGGTCGGAGGAAGACAACGGCATACCACCTCCAAACAGGACCATGAGTAGTAAAGCACCGTGGTGTTCAAACCAATCTTCGGATTGTTGACTGCTTTACCTTTTTTTTTTTTTTTTTTTTTTTTTTTTTACCCAAAATGTTGTTTTCAATCCGGTGGACTGGAGCTGCTGCAACTGGAATTGGTACCAGATGACCTGGAGGTAACTGTGGCAATGCTTCCGTTGCTGGCACTCCTTACAGTGACCCACATAGTACTTGACAGCTGGGGGAGACTTTGCCAGTAATACTGCGTCTGGTTCTGTCTAGAGTCTTCATGAATCCCAGATGACCTTATATTGGAAAATCGTGGAAATGAGAAGAGCTGACTGGAGATGAGCTGAAACAACCAGTAGTCAACCAGAAGAGGATCATAGTTGCACTTATACTATGTTACGCTTATAAGTTGAAATTCTCCTTTGGTCGGTTCTCCTTTCCCCAAAGCCTCTATGGTTTGTAATAATGCTGGATCTTTCCTCTCTTCAGCTGTAATGTCACCTAACTCAGTGAGGGCTGAAATTTCATACATGCTCTTGTGTACTGCTAATGGATTCCTCAAAAGACAGTTGGCGTCCTTGTGTTTGCACCCATTTTTGAATACCACTGTGAGGTCGTACTCTTGGAGTCTTAGTGCCCATCTTGCTAGTCGACCTGATGCATCTTTCAAATTCGTCAGCCAACATAAAGAATAGCGGTCTGTCATGATGGTGAATGGTTTACTGAATAGATATGGCCTGATCTTGTTGATAGCCCAGATCATGGTGAGACACTCCTTCTTGGTTGAAGAGTAGTTAATCTTGGACTTTGTGAGAACTCTTGATGCATAGACTATCACCTTTCCAAAACCTTCCTGAATTTGTAAAAGCACTTCACCAATCCCATAACCACTAGCGTCTGTGTGAAGTTCGGTTTCCTCATTCTCATCATATTATGTTAGAACCAGTGATAAGACACAGCCTCCTTAAGCACCCAGAAAGCTCTTTCTTTTGTCTCATTCCAGTAAAACTTGGCGTCTCTCTGCAGAAGATCTTGTAATGCATGTGCCTTGTTACAAAAACCTTCTATGAAATGACGATAGTATGAGCACAGCCCAAGGAAACTTATCACATCACGGATGTGCTGAGGAGTTGGAAATGCTGTGACTGCCCTCACTCTATCTGGATCAGGACGCACACCATCTTCATTCACTAGCTGCCCCAAGATTTTTATTTCTTTGGCAATAAAGAGGCACTTCTTTGGGTTGAGACGGAGTCCTGCTGTCTTAACACACATCAACACAGTTGACAGGTGGCTTAGATGTTCAAATGATTGTAGTGCTTATGGGACTTAACTATGGGGTCATCATTCCCTTGGCTTAGATGTTCCGCAAATGTCCTTGAGAAAACGGCAATGTCATCTAGATAACAAAGACATGTCGTCCATTTAAGATGTCAAAGCAAGTTGTCCATCATGCGTTCAGATATGGCTGGAGCATTACATAGTTCAAACAGCATGACCTTGAATTCATAGAAGCCATCAGGTGTAATAAAAGCAGTCTTCTCCCTGTCAGCTTTGTCAACCTCGATTTGCCAGTAACCTGTCTGCATGTCCATGGTTGCGAAGTATGTAGCTCCTTTCAAACAGTCTAACATGTTGTCAATGCACGGTAATGGGTAGACATCTTTCTTTGTGATTTTGTTCAACCGCCGATATTCGACACAAAAACGCCAGATGCCATCCTTCTTCTTTACAAGGACCACAGGAGATGACCAGGGACTCTCAGAAGGTTGAATAATGTCATCGTGCAACATCTTCTCCATTTCTTCCCAAATCTTCCATCTTTCAGCTAGCGACACTCTGTACAAATGCTGCCTAATTGGTGAATGATACCCAGTATTGATACATAATGTTATTGTGGGCTGTTTCATCTGGCTTTTCTCCTGGCGGGCCTAGAATATACCTGAAAATTGTTGTAGTATGGTTAACACTTGCTGACGTTGTTCCTGCATCAGACCGGGCTCTATATGCAATGCCATAATAGTTTCCTCTTGTGCTTTGTCGGCAATAACAGTAGAACTTGAGACTTCGACGATGACATTGAGCTCACCGTCCTGGACTGGTTCGACTATTCCAATACACATTCCTTTAGGAATGAGTTGAGATTGCTTGCGAAAATTAGTGATCCAAAGTTCTCCTCAACCACCTGTAATGCTTATGATAGCCGCAGGCATGTAGATTTTCTTTGTTATACCAGTTAGCTTTTTGTGATCGAGAAGCAACCAACGGGCGAAAGTGTATGGAATGTTCAGAATGTTACCGATAGCACTATAGCCGTTGCCTCTTCCTGGGCTTTTCTGTTAACTCTGAAATATACGTTATCTTTCTCAGCACACTCTCTCTCTGCTAGGGGTTGGGCTATTTCAGTTTGAATGATTTTATTGAATTGACTTTCATAGTGTCTTGGTCCTGCAATGAGACCAGTTATTATTTCTATATTTGATTGCAGAAGTAACCGTCTTTAATCTGTAACAGGCTACCTCACATACCTTTTGCTTAAAGAGACAATACAGAGAATTATACCAGGATAACTGTTTGCTTACTTAGTCTGTGACTCCTCTACTGCTGTCCTATTACTATCAATAGCACTGAAACCCTGCTAAAAGAGACGGAGTTCGATGCCAGCCACGGTCAGCCAGCAGCAGAAGTTCAAGTGAGGTGTTGATCGCCACTTCTCCGGAGGGGGGGGGGGGGGCAAGTAGCAAGAGACATTCCATAGAATTTAATATTCCCACCAGACAATCACAAGGACTACACACTGTTCCAGCTGGCTGGACGTATTTTCCATTTGCGACCTTCAGCACAGTTACCCTTCAATCACAGAACATTATCTTCTTTAGTTTGTGGTGGTAGTCATTCGACAGTACAGAGAAGGAAGCTCCTGAATCGACTAGTTCCCGGACAGGTTGGCTGTCGATGATGACATCAATGAGATTTCCTGACATCTTAGCGACTGTTGTCCATGGATTTTGATCTGCAGTGGCTTCACCTTCGTAGGTGGTCGCCTCGCCTAGTTTTCCTGCGGCTGGTATCTCTGTAATGCGACAGTCAATGGCGGCGGCGTGTAGGAGAGTGACCACGTCCAGGATACGGCGACAGGCTTTGTCTCATAGGTCGACAGTAAAAATTTGCAGTTGGCTGCCATTGAAAGGATCTCTCCGATGGTCGGCGTCTTGTGGCATAATAATAGTCAAATACTCGTCTTGTCTCCCTACAATATCATACGACATGTCTGGGAAAGCCACAGTGAAAACACCTTCTGTCCTCCATATATCTGTCTGCCTGCGAGGCTTCACAATTGCCAGCTGCCATAAACTGCTGTACTTCTTCCCTCACAATT
This sequence comes from Locusta migratoria, assembly GCA_026315105.1. Lineage (NCBI taxonomy): Eukaryota > Metazoa > Arthropoda > Insecta > Orthoptera > Acrididae > Locusta > Locusta migratoria. The sequence continues at coordinate 160,831,646 of CM048748.1, forward strand.
TGTTGTCTGAGAGAAGCAAAGTCATGCTGGTCTTACACAACGGCCATAGGGACAACATTTGGGAGTCTGTCGTACTTCTTTCGCACAGTCCTCCTCTGTTGCATCTCTTCAATTTTCTGGCACTATTGGATGAACTCTTGTGTTGTCGAAACATCTTTTAACAGAAGAGCTTGATACATGTCTTCAATTGCTCTTCTGATAAACGGACCTGCTGGTGGTGGTCTCAAAAGGTCTTCTTAAGTTCTGTCTGGAATTTTTCCCAGCTATTGAGCTTGTACTCGTTATTTTCAAACCACTGCTGGGCCATTTCGTCCATGTAGAAATCTACGTTTGCCAAGCACAAAATTTGATCCCACCTACTATACTTGGTGACTCGGTCGAATCCTTTCAGCCATTTATTTGAGTCTTGTCCAGCGTTTCCCATGAACATCGAAGGGTGTCTGATGTGCAGCTGGCTTACCACTGTTTTAGCATCCATGGTTCTTTTGATGACACGACCCTTCGGACGGAGGAAGTCAGTATACCGTTTGTATTCCGGTTCCTGTCCGTGTAGGCGACGACTCTAATGCTGCCTAATCGGAGCCGTGATGATGCAAATGTATTCCAGGATACCTGGCGCCTCCACCAGAAAGTGTCACGTTGCAAACTGCTGGTGGACCTGAATTCGAAGGCTGGTCGTTAATAGAGCACAACTTTTTATACTTACAGTACGTTTATTATTAACGCAACCGTGCACTGGATTTGAACTGGGGACCGCAAGCACAGCGATCTGCGGTGCTAACAACTGCAACAAGCGTGCTGTAGAAAGAATCGCGGCAATATTGCACCTGTGCCTAACAGAGTAATAGCGGCCCTGGAATCTCACACATTAAATGCTATAGCGAATCTCGTGCATTTGTTTGTAATTTCATTTGATTCGAACGCTGGTTCCAGCATTCCAAACCAAAGTTCCTGTTTGTTTAACCTGGACTGTGGCATATCTACTTTCGTTTGCGATCTGTTTTGTCGCTGTATTGCATGGGCGATAGGACTCTTATCTGCACTCCCCTTTAGAGCCATGGAACCATCACTTCGTAGCAATCACTTTCGTTGTAATAATTATCATCAACGTAACTTATGAAATCAGGAGTAATTTTTGCAAACATTTATTGATGCAGAAGTAATATTACTCAGTGAGAAATCACGAGTGAAACAAAAATCGCTAAATCCCCAGAATAATGAGATAAAACAAAATGAACTGTCGTACCTAGCACTGCTTTATTGAACGTCCTCCGGAATAAAATTACCATATTACAACAGTATTCAGTCAGATTAAACTATTTATGACTTCGTCTTTAAGTTCAAAGTATACTCCATTCTTGAAACTGCTTGCTGAATCTATAGTTTCTGTACTCCGAAGTTGCAATCCAAAACGTTTCAGAAAATACACTCGTCGTCAACGACCTTTTAATGCTTAATTTTCATTCTTTCCTTTCTTTTAATTGAAGTTCTTACACTATAGCATATCACTACAAATCCGATACCTGTACTTACCATTTATTAGTTTGATCAAAATATGGGAATGAATTCTAATACCGACATTGCATCCTTTGCAAGAATCCGATTTGTAGTTGAACTAACTAGATCGAAATTGAAGATACTCGAGATATATAACTGCCGTAAATATTTACGGATTAACTTTGACTATTGAGTCACATCGTATTCACAAATTACTGCAGCGTTTATTCACTCATACAAATTTAGCTTAGTGGTGTAGTAATCTCTGAAACATCATAGCAGGTGCTACAATGGCCACAATAATTGGCAGTTTTCTTTCGTCTGTTGTCTGTGAAGTATGAGGAAGGTAGTGTTGTGGTGTTTGTTTGGCTTGTGCTGTTGGCTGGGAATTGTCAGTGAGACAAAAACAGAAAGCTTTCCTTAATTTGTATGCATTTGTGTAGGAGGCGTCTGCTTCAGGTGGGATGCTAATTTGACACGACGAGCCTTGTGGCTATTAATAAGTGAAGGGAGAGTCTTGGAACACCTCGAGAAAGTGTACATCAAGATAAACTTTAGTAATGTGAATATCAAACATCACAGCAAATTGTATGTTTACAGTATAATCGGACGCCTGACGGTGTAAGAAACTTTAACATAATGTCTGCAGGAAATCAAGACAAGCTAGCTGCTCAAGCGGTAGGATAATTTTTCTTTTTTTTTCAATATAAGTAACGAATATCGAGAATTATAATGTGTGTAACACTAATTTCTAGTGTCTTGATAATGAAGTCTTCGATACAGTTGTATTTCAGATTTTCATACTGCTACATCAATAATGCATGTTTATGTACCAACGTAGAAAGCTTTACAGGGATCCGTCATTCTTTTACCTATATTTCGTCCACGAACGGACACCCCAAATTTTGCGATTTTTGAATCACAATGCTAATTGTTTTTGTATTGCAATTTATGAGACTGGGAACTGCATGTAATTACAGCATCCAAATTCATTAGGTTACGATCAACTGTTAAATGATTTAATTAACAAAAGACACCTGCCCCCCTTTCATATGCACACTACCCTTTTCCCCAGGGAAAACTCTTTGTCAGTCAAACTCATGTATTGCCAAACAAGAAAAAAGAAAACGATGTGTATCAATTTAGTATCAGATGAAGGAAATGCAGCAAGTGAATGTAGTAAGCATAAGTGCTGCAGGTAATGGAAAAAGTATACATAAGGCACAAATGTCACTGTGACGCAGGCCTGTTAAAAACAGTGAATGTCTGCAAACATTCATACATTTATTGCATCACTGAAATAACTCGCCAATTGAAAACAGCAATAAAAAATTTCTTACCTGCAGGAGTCTTCTCAGAGTTATTGAAACTGTCACCGAACTGGATATAGCTTTACAAAAATAAATAGGCTTATACCAAGTGACAGATAAGTAGTCCTAGGGCTACATGAAGTTATTGACAGATTTAAATAAAACCAATTTTAGCTAGGCGTTTCAATCTGTCATAAAAAGTCAGCTTTGGATTGCTTTGAGCAAAACAATCCAATGGTGCACAACTTGATCTGTGTAATTTAGGGTTCATCTTGATGCAAAACACCTTTGTTTACTTTCAAACCCAAACTAGTTTTGGTTGAAATCTTGCTATCATCTGTTTTCTGCCAAAATAGCATCACGGGGGGGGGGGGGGGGCAAAAAAAAATATACAACATTGTGTGCACACTTTATTGGTTATTTCATTGTTTAAATAGTTATCATCATACCTGTTTTCTATTTGGCTACTGCACAATTTGCTATGTTTGTAACACAAGTATGGACAACAAAGAGTTAAATTACAATGATCTTTGGGATTATTCATAAGTATAGGATGCAACATACTACAAAGAAGATTGATAAGTTCGAAACTTGCGATGTTGGCAGCAGTTGAATAGGAGTTGTGTTGTTTGAATGCGCTAACTTATGAAATTTGCTGGTTTATTACACAGAATATACACACACATTTCATTGTTTGATATTTAATGTTTTTTGTATTTACAATAATTTAGTGACTTGACAAGGGTACTGTGGTACATACCTACAAGAACCTGTCAACCATAGAGCAGGAAGAGAATCGATCCTTTACTTCAATAACACAATGGATCAATTACAAATATTGCTGTCCTTCCTCTATGGTTGACAGGTTCTTGTATTAGGCTAATTATTTTCAATTTTGTTGCACCGAGATTGCTGTGTGATTAATTAATTAATTTACTGATGACCAGTTTTGATGAGATATGGTATCATCATCTGGTCTCTCACGAGCATTTGATAATATAACTTGTTTATTTTATATTTTTACTAAGTGCAATGTTGCACTTTCTATTTAAGCTCCATTAAAAAAAAGAAAACTGGTTGTCAGTAAATTAATCAAGTTGTAATCTTGGCATTTTCCTTTTGAAGATAATTGATCTATGTAGATCATCTCCAACCTATGATGTCAGATAATGTCACAGGTTCTTGTATATAGGCCTCCTCTTGCCTGGTCCATAAATTATCATTTTTGGGGCCACAGCCTTTGTCGAGTTCAGACCTGACAGCCACCAATCAGCTGCTGCATCTTGCAGTGAGTGTAGAGGGGTGAGCAAATGGAAAGTTTGCAAAGGAGCAGTGAGGGTAACTGTGATATCCGGTCATCATGCCCTGAAATGAGAGATATCCTATCAAAGTTCATTCCCACCTCTCCTAAAGTGCTGTTTCATTGCCCACTTTGCGTCCTAGTCCGTTTCTGCGACACTACCAATACCAACGTCATGTCACAGGAAGTGTATCCCTCTAGAAGGCCTCAATGTAATGTCTGTCCAATTCACCAGTCCAGTCCCATTGCAGAGTTATTCTGTCCCATTGGAGGCTAGGCCACTTGTGAAAGCAGCCTTTTGATTTACCAACTCTGTTGCAATATTTGCAGCTGTTTATATTGATTGGCTATAAACCAGTTATACAAAGAATGAATAGGCACTGCCAAACACTTTCCCAGAGCAAATGGACCAACCTGTAGCAAGACATGCAGATAAGTATAATATGAAACTTCCTGGCAGATAAAAATTGTATGCCGGAACTGTGACTCAAACCTGGGACCTTGGCCTTTAGCGGGCAAGCGCTCTACCGACTGAGCTGTCCTAACACGACTCACAATGCCACCTCACAACTTGACTTCTCGCCTCCTACTTTCCAAACTTCACATAAGCTCTCCTGCGAAACATGCAAGACTAGCACTCCTGGAAGAAAGGATATGTTGGAGACATGGCTTAGCCACAGCCTAAGGGATATTTCCTGAATGAAATTTTCACTCTGCAGCGGGCAGGGAGTTGTGTCTGGATAGCTCAGTCGGTAGAGTGCTTGCCCGCGAAAGACAAAGGTCCCAGGTTCGAGTCCTGGTTTCAGCACACAATTATAATCTGCCAGTAAGTTTCATATCAGCGCACACTCCTTGCCTTACTCACTGTATAATACAACTGCATCTCACATTTGCACCTACTTCCTACTTACCACTAAGTTCCTGCATGCTGTGTCTGTGTTCATGGACATCCCCACCCTTTCTTTATCCTCACCAGTGCCAGGCTGGGGGGGGGGGGGGGTGAACCGTTCTTGGCCTTTAGTCATGCAGTGGCCAGAGATGGTGGTCACAAGTGCATAAGATATGCCTATGTGATTGTATTCTCTTTTCTAGTGAAGGCTGTTGCCAAAATTTTAAGTTGTGTGAATGTGGTTACGTGTTGCAACCAATCCTCATTATGATTAGTTTTCCATCCTGGAATTTCCATTGACCTTTATAAAATTAGATGGAGGGGAATTAATTCTTAAATACATTAAGCCTGCTGCATCACTCTGATTTTTCTTAACAGATCATACAGGGTGTCCATAAAAGGACTCCCTAATTTCAAAATTAAATATCTCGAAAAGAAAGATCGATAGAGGAATACAGTAAATGGTATGTTTATTGTGCAAGCTGTAAGAAGTTGATACAGCAGTATGAAATAATAGTTACAAAAGCTGCTAACAGATGGCGCTGCTTCCTGTCGAATACTCACCGATTTCTTGGCATGCTGTTCAACAGCCGGCTCATTTGGATGCCACACCTTCCTCAACTCAAGCAGAAGTGCTGGCAGTACTTAAATATTTTATGGTATCTTAGACATATTGGTTAGGGAGCCGCCCGTCCAAGTCTTTTTGCAGCTCTATAAGGCTCTCATTCAATCACGCCTCGATTATGGGAGCTTTGTGTATGATGTTGCATCCCATCTGCATTGCGAGTCTTGAACCCTATCCTCCATAGAGCCTGCCCTGGGGAGTTTATAGTTATCTGTTCTGACTCCCTGAGTGGCTTGCAAGCCCTTGATCAGTGTTTACCAAAACACCCTATGATGCCATTAATTGAGGAGTCTGTTTCCAGTCTTGTTTGGTCTGGTCGCTCTGTGGTCTTCGTTTGGACCCCGGGCCACATTGGCATTCCTGGAAACAAACGTGTGGATCAGCTGGCTAAGCAGGCTACTACCTTAAGTCCCTCGGAAATTGGCCTTCTGGAGAGGGATCTCTGGAGTTACATCACAGGATACTGGGCCTGTGAAATTCTGAGTGGGCTAACTTGACTCAACCAAACAAGCTCAGTGCAGTGAAGCTCTCTGTGGCCACATGGAAGTCCTTACTCAGGTCATCTTGTAGGGAGTCGGTTGTTCTCTGTCGCATGCAAATTGGTCACACATGGTTGACACATGGCCACCTGTTACGTCAGGAGGACCCCCCACAGTGTCGTTGTGGCGCCTCCTTGACAATGGTCCACATTCTGTCAGACTGTCCCCTTTTAGTTGCCTTGCGGCAGTCTTTTAACCTGCCAGATGCGCTTTCTTTTATGCTAGGAGACGACGCTGTTATGGTTGACCGTCTTTCAGGTGTTATTTGCGCAGCTGGTTTTTATCATATTGTCGCGTTGCAATTGAAGCAGGCTCGACTTTGAAGGCAGGTTTGTCGAGTGAACACAGCACTTATACTGAAAGTAGGTTTATTGCAAACTGAAACGTACACACAGCACTGACTGCCTCTAGGGCAGAGTGCTCTGCTATTTATACCCAGACAGAATATACCAGAAATTAGAAGAATAGTTAACATAAGAAACATGTGGAAATTACAAGTGAACATAAGTAGAATGTAGAACATTCTGGAAATGTTAATTACAAAGAAATAAATTTTCGCCGGTGGATGGGATTGAACCAGCGACCTTCAGCACCACAGTCTGTGACGCTAACCCTTGCGCCGCTCCAGCAGTTGCTTAATGTGGAGTCTCGCGGCATTGCTCCCTCTCTTGAAAGAAACAGCGACCTGCTGTTATGTTCCCTTTGGAGCCATCTGCAATGTCCTGGATCTTGATCTTGTCATGGGTCCTCTGTATGGCAGTTCTGGAGAATCCTTTCCTTTTGCATGATTATCAATGACAGACATTTCTTTCGTGGTGTCATCAGTATAATTATTGTCCTTGAACAAGAAGCCTTTTTTGCCTCTCTGCTCTTCAGGATCGTGGTAAGGCTTCATGCGCAGGACGTGAACAATGCCTCTTCTTTTTTGTCTTTTCGATGACGGCTCATAATTCTAGATATCGTATGTGATGCCTGCCAGGCGGTGTATTACATGGTACGGACCAAAGTATCGCTTCAATAACTTTTCTGATAGTCCAACTTTTTGAACAGGGGTAAAAATCCATACCAGATACCCTGGGCTGTACACAATAGGTCGATGCTTGTCGATATACCACTGACGGTCCTTCTGGGCGTCCAGTGTCCGTATGCGAGCCAGCTGTCTAGCTTCTTCGACCCTGGTAATGAGCTGTTTCACATAGTCATCCAGTGTGTCGTCCGGTTGGAATGGGAACAGCATATCCATTGTCATCTCAGCTTCACAGCCATGGAGCAGGAAAAATGGCTTGAAGCCCCTGGTGTCTTGTCTTGCAGTATTATAAGCAAATGTCACAACTGGCAGAATTGTATCCCAATCCTTCTGCTCAACATCGACGTACATCAACAGCATATCTGCTAACGCTCTGTTAAAACGTTCTGTAAGACCATTTGTCTGAGGATGGTATACAGTTGTCATTCTGTGAACAATGTCCCAACGTGACATTACCTCTGATACTAGTTTTGACTGGAATACTTTTCCACAATCAGATAACATCACACGTGGTGCTCCATGCTTCAAAATAATGTCTTCTACAAGGAATTTTGCGATCTCTGGTGCTTCTGCAGTCGGCATAGGATTGGTGACAGCGTAGTGTGTGAGGTAGTCAGTGCAGACTATTAACCATCGGTTACCAGTTGTCGACTTCGGGAACCTCCCTAAAAGATCCATCCCAACTCGGTTGAATGGAGTTGCTGCCGGCGGAATCGGTACGACATGCCTGGAGGTAATTGCGGCTCATGCTTCCGTCACTGACACTCTTTACAGTGATTCACATAGTGCTTGACAGATCAGTAGAGACCCTTCCAGTAATACCTGCGTCTGATTCTGTCTAGAGTCTTCACGAACCCCAGATGCCCGGATATTGGAGCATTGTGGAAATACTTGAGAATAGGTGGATGGAAATGAGCTGGATTGACCAGTAGCCATTTGGGGCCTAGTGGATCATAATTGCTCTTATACAATGTTCTGTTCATAAGTTGGAACTTTCCATTGGTCGGTTCTCCTTTCTCCAAAGCCTCTATCGTTTTTAATAGTGCTGGATCTTCCCTCTCTTCAGCTGTAACATCATCTAATTCAGTGAGGGCTGAGATTTCAATCATGCTGTTGTGTTCCACTAATGGATTCCTCGAAAGGCAATCGGCATCCTTGTGTTTGCGACTTTCTTGAATACCACTGTGACATTGTACTCTTGGAGTCTTACTGCCCATCTTGCTAGTCGACCTGATGGGATCCTTCAAATTGCTCAGCCAACATAAAGAATGATGGTCTGTCATGGTGGTGAATGGTTTGCCGAATAAATACGGCCGGAACTTGTTGATAGCCCAGATAACTGCAAGACATTCCTTCTCATTTGTAGAGTAGTTTATCTCAGACTTTGAGAGTACTCTTCATTCATAGGCTAGCACCTTTTCAGTACCTTCCTGAACTGCACCAATTCCATACCCACTGGCATCTGTGTGAACTTCAGTTTCCGCGTTCTTGTCATACAAGGCTAGAACTGGTGCGGAAGTTAGAGCCTCCTGAAGTGCCTAGAAAGCTCTTCTTTTGTCTCATCCCAGTAAAACTTAGCGTCTCCCTGCAGAAGTTCTTGTGATGGACGTGCCTTGTTACAAAATACTTTCATGAAACATCGGTAGTATGAGCACAGTCCGAGGAAACTTCTCACATCACGAATGTGCCGAGGAGTTGGAAATTCTGTGACTGCCCTTACTTTATCTGGATTAGGACGGACACCATCTCCGTTGACTAGGTGCTCCAGGATTTTTATCTCTTTGGCGATGAAGAGGCACTTCTTTGGATTGAGGCTGAGTCCTGCAGTCGGCAGGTGACTCAGATGTTCTTCAAATGTATTCGAGAAAATGAGAATGTCATCTGAATAGCAAAGACACGTCGTCCGCTTAAGCTGTCAAAGCAAGTTGTCCATCATGCGCATGAATGTGGCCAGAGCATTACATAATCCAAATGGCATTACTTTGAATTCATAGAGGCCGTCAGGTGTAATAAAAGCTGTCTTCTCCCTGTCAGCTTCATCAACCTGATTTGCCAGTTGTCTGCATGTCCATAGTTGAAAAGTATGTAGCTCCTTTCAAGCAGTCTAAGGTGTCGGCAATGGGTAGACATCTTTCTTTGTAATCTTGTTCAGCCACCGATAGTCGACACAGAATTGTCATGTGCCATCCTTCTTCTTTACGAGGACCACCGGAGACGACCAAGGACTGTCTGAAAGTTGAATAATGTCATCGTGCAACATCTTCTCCACTTCCTCCCGAATTATCCGTCTTTCAGCTGGCGACACTATACGAACGCTGGCTAATTGGTGGATGATCCCCCAGTATTGATACGGTGTCGTGGGTCGTTTTGTCTGAATTTTCCTCTGCTGAGGTGTGAATGCACCCGAAAATTGGTGTAGTACAGCTAACACCCGCTGCCGTTGTTCCTTGGTCAGTCTGTGCCCTATTGGCAGTTCCACGGTTGTTTCCTCCGGTGTGTTGTCTGTACTACAGAGCATGGGTCTTCATTGATGACGTTGAGCTCACCATTGTGGATTGTTTCAGCTGTCCCGATACATATTTCCATGGGGATAAGTTGTGACTGCTCGTGACAATTAGTGATCCAAATCTCTCCTTGACCACCGGTAATGCTTATGTTAGCAGCTGGTATGTAAATTTCTTTTGTGAGCCGGATAAACTTTTGACTATCAACAAGAACTTCACAGTTTAACCTGTCATCTGTGTCTGCGACTGCAACTCTTCTCTTGTCAATGGTGGTATTGTCACATTGTCAATGGCAAATATCTTCCCAGAAAATTCTGTATTAGTTGTATCCATTGGAACAACTTCCTCAATTTGCAGCTCAGATCTTCCACAGTCAATGATAGCTTGGGATGCTTGAAGGAAGTCCCATCCAAGGATGACATTATGACTACCTTCTGTTAACATGACAAATTCAAATGGCTGGGTCCTGTTGTTGATGGTTATTCTTGTGACACAAGTTCCTGCTGGCTGGACCTACCTTCTATTTGCGACCTTCAGCACAGTCGCTCCCAGGTCACAAACTTTGTCTTCTTTAGTGTGTGGCAGTAATTATTTGACAATACAGAGAAAGAAGCTCCTGAATCAACCAGTGCCCGGACAGGTTGGCTGTCGATTATAACGTCTATGAGATTTCCTGCTATCTTAGCGACTGTTGTTCATAGAGGATTTACATCTGCGGTGGCTTCACTTCCGTAGATGGTCGCCTCGCTTAGTTTTCCTGGGTGCGGCGGCTAGGGGAGCGGCTGGTACCTCTGTACGGCGATGGTGAATGGCAGTGGTGTATCGGGGTGCAACCTCGTCCAGGGTACGGTGATGGGCTTCTTCCCATAGGTCAACTGAGCTCATCAGCAGGTGACTGCCTGGGATAGAACTGCTCTGATGGATGACGTCTTGCGGCAAAATAATCGTCGAATACTCGCCTCCTGTCTCTGCAGTAGCATACGACATGTCTAGGGCGCCCACAGTGAAAACATAGTGGTGTGTTGTCTTCTGTCCTCTAGATGTCTGTTCTTCTGCGGGGCGTCATAGTTGCTGGGGGAGTTGGTTGTGGCTGCGTTGGCCGGTTCATAGGATGCTGTTTGGTGGCTGCGCCGTAAGTCATAGCAGGGCGACGCCATTCTTCACGTTGGGAGCGATTGGCGGGGCAGACAGGAGCTAATGTTTGAAATACCTCTTCCTCAGCGGCATCTGCTCCCTCGTGATTTACAGGGCTTACATCCATGGCCATAATGTGATGCTCGCTCGGTCTAACAGTCCCGGCTGCCATAAATTGTTGTAATTCTTCTCTCACAATTTGTCGTATGAGAGAAGTGAAGTCTTGCTGGTCTTACAGAACGGCCATAGGAACTACATTCAGGAGTATGTCATACTTCTTTATTCCAACCCTCCTTTGTTGCATCTCTTCAATACCCAAGCACCACTTGATGAACTCTTCCGTTGTAGCGACGTCTTTTATCAGAAGAGCTTGGTACATGTCTTCTGCAATGCCCTTCATCAGGTTCTTAATTTTTGTCGGCTTCATCATCTTCGGATTGACTATGTTACAGAGGGTCAGAACATTCTGTATGTACAACTGTGTTGGCTCACCAAGTTGTTGGGCTCGGATCTTCAGTTGTTCTTCCACCAAGCTGGATTTGTCGATGGCGGTCTCCAAACTGTTTCTTAAGTTCCACCTGGAACGTTTCCCAATCATTCAGTTTGTCTTCATTGTTCTCAAAGCATTGCTGAGCTGTTCCATCCAAGTAGAAATAAACATTGGCCAAGCACACTGTATGATCCCACCTGTCGTACTTGGCGACTCGGTCGAACCCTTTAAGCCATTTGTTGGGGTGCTGTCCAGCGTCTTCAGAGAACACTGCCGGGTGTCCGAGACTGCAGCTGGCTTACTGCTGGTTTCGTGTTCATGGTCCTTCTGATTATACGGACTTTGGGAAGGACGTACTCGGTATATCCCTTGTATTTTGGTTCTAGTCCGTGTAAGCGACGGCTTTTACATTGCCTAATCGGAGCCATGGTGGCACAGATGTTGTACAGGATCCCCGGCGCCTCCACCAAACAATGTCGCGTAGAAATGGAAGAAGGTTTGACTTCAAAGGCAGGGTTGTAAAATGAACACAGCACTTACACTGAAAGCAGGTTTATTGCAAACTGAAATGTACACGCAGCACTGATTGCCTCTTGGGCAGAGTGCTCTGCTATTTATACACAGACAGAATGTACCAGAAATTAGAAGAATAGTTAACACAAGAAACAAATAGAAATTACAAGTGAACATAAGAAGCATGTATAACCTTCTGGAAATGTTAATTATAAAGAAATAAATTTTCGCTGGTGGATGGGATTGAACTGGCGACCTTCAGCACCGCAGTCCATGATGCTATCCCTTGCGCCACGGCGGCAGTTGCTTAACGTGAAATCTCACACAATATGATTTAATGGTGGGTGCCTAAGCCTGATCTTACAGGCTCCCACCATTCAAACAGTTTTCATTTGTTGTTACATCTGTCTTCTCAGTCCTCTTTCTGACTGGCAGTTTTAGTGTGTGTGGAGTGGCTGGCTCATCCATTATTATTTACGTGATCAGCCAGCCACAGTATTCTGCCATATTGTTTTGTATCAGTCTTTAGATCTGGGCCTATAGAATTTTATTGTTTTATGCTTCTTTTACATGTCTAGCTGTTATTGTTACTCTGTCAAACATGCCAATTATCCCTGTAAGTGTTAATGTTCCTTTTATCTTCATGTCACCTAGTACATCACTCTCCCATTGTTTGGAACAGGGGACTGATGACCTAGCTGTCTAGCCCCCTTTAACTACCAACAACAAAAACCACAACCCAAAAAGAGGAAGCGGCACACCTCTCTGGAGCACCTCATCAGTTTTAAATGGCTCCATGCCCGTGCTCGTCAGTTAATTAAAAGACAGAAACAGAGATGTTGGGAGAGGTATGTCTCCACTGTTGGGTAACTTACCTCAGCTGCACCAGTCTGGAGGAAAATTAGATGACTGAAGGGATACCAGATGCCAGCAGGCATTCCTGGAATCTCCCTGAATGGCATTATATGTACTGACCCAGCCACACTTGCAGAGATGTTTGCCAAGCATTACGCCCATGCATTTGCCTCTGCAAATTACCCACCAGCCTTCCGTATATTAAAGAAGTGGGTAGAAAGCCAGCCCATCCATACTACCAGTTGTAAACGTGGACCTGCCGTGACAGTGACTCCTCTGCTACTATGGCGCCCAATGACAACACATTTTGTTAAGATACCTCCTACACTGCTCTGTGGCTCCATCTCCGCCCAATCTGACGCTGCGCTAACAGCGCGAAATGCGTTATTGGATAATAAAATATTGCAACAGAGACTGAGCATTTTTTAACCAGCCCATCTCCTTTACTGCTCGCCGTTTGGAGGGATTAACACAGCATTTAGTGAATGGGAGTTCCTCAGTGCTCTTGCACAGTGTCCTAACACGGTCCCCAGACATGATAGCATCTGCAGCCAAATGCTGAAACACCTTTCAGTGGAGATCCAGCGTCATTTTCTTGCTCTAATTGCATCTTGTGTGACGGTGCTTTCCTGTCGCAGTGGCAGGAGAGTATAATCGTCCTGGTGCTTAAGCATGGCAAGAACCCTCTTCATGTGGGCAGTTATCAGCCCATCAACCTTACTGATGTTTCCTGTAAACTGTTGGAACCTGTGGTAAGTCGGCGGTGGTGCTAGATCCTCGAGAATTGGCACTTACTGGCTCCATGTCATGGCAGCTTCCACTAGGGTTGCTCTACCACCAATAACCTGGTGTACCTCGAGTCTGCAATCCGCACAGCCTTTTCCAGGTGCCATAACCTTGTTGAAATCTTTTTTAATATGCACAAAGCATATGACACAACCTGGCAATGTCGCATCAGCGACGCATTGCATGAGTGGGGTCTCCGTGGTCACTCCCTATTTTTATAAAAATATTTTTAGCTGTTCGTACCTCTCGTGTTAAAGTTGGTGCCTCCCAAAGCACCTCTCATGTGCAGGAAAATGGAGTCCCTCAGGGCTCTGTTTTGAGTGTTGCCTTATTTTTAAGAGCCATTAACAGCTTAGCGACAGCAGTTGGGTCGTTAGTATCCACTTCCATCTATGCTGACGGCTTCTGTATCTATTTTAGCTCCTCCAGTACCCAAGTCGCTGAACACAGATTGCTGGGAGCCATTTGGAAGGTGCAGTCCTGGGTTCTTGCCCACGGCTTCCAATTTTATCCAGTAAAGACAAGTGTTATGCACTTCTGTCACCCTCGCCCCGAATTTCATCTTGACAACCACTTACGTGATGTAGTGGAAACCCGTGGGCTTTTAGAGCTGGTCTTTGACACCCGGCTGATGTGGCTTCCCCACAATTGTCAGCTGAAACAGGAGTGCTGGCACCATCTCAATGTTCTCCGCCACTTGGACCACACCACCTGGGGTGCTGATCGCTGTACACTATTGTGACTGTACACAGCGCTGGTACAGTCATGGCTTGAGTTTGGGTGCCTTGCCTACGGTTTAGCATCACCCTCAGCATTACACTTGCTGAATCCCATTCATCACTGCAGGGTTCACATCACGATGCGTGCCTTCTGCACCAGCACTGTGAACAGCTTACTTGTGGAGGCCGGGATCCCACCTTTGTGGATCTGTTGCCAACATCTGCTTGTGGCCTATGCAACCCACGTACATAGCTCGCCAGGCCACCCGAAGCACCGTCTGCTTTTCTCTATGTGGTTGTCAGTCCTCAACGACGATGACCCAGATCAGGTCATATAATTGCTTTTCGTATCTGGTCCCATTTGCTGGACCTTGAGTCTTACCCAATTCCTTCTCCGTATCGGGCCCGCATACATACATCCCGGTGCTGTATGCCAAGGCCTTGTACTTGACTGGACTTGGCCCATGGACCCAAAGACTCAGTTTCTCCAGAGGCACTGTGCCGTCAGTTCTTTGGCCATGCAGCTGAGTTAACCAGATATGACCTGATCATCACGTTCGGCTCAATGGTGGAGGGCCACATTGGCTTTTCAGTTGTTCATAGCAGCCATATTAAACAGAACTCTTTGCCTGATGGCTGCAGTGTCTACACTATGGAGCTGGTGGCCATTTACTGAGCTCTCCAGCCTGTGGGGTCCAGCTCAGGTGAGTCTTTCCTTATCTGTATCGACTCCTTGAGCAGCATGCGAGCTCTGGACCAGTGCTACCCACTTTCTCCCCTGGTGCTGACCATACAGGAGAACCTATCTCCCCTTGATTGATCTGGTCGATCAGTGGTGTTCGTCTGGTCTTTGGGTCATGTTGGTATCCCGGGCAATGAACATGCTGACAGACTTGCGAAACAGGTTGTTTATGAGTATGCTCTGGAGATCGGCCTCCCAGCTTATGACCTTTGGGCAGTGTTGCGTCATCGTATTTCTGAGCTTTGGGATACTGAGTGGTGCACCCTGCACTTGCCCAAAACAACTCCAGGCTGTAAAGGAGACCATGGTTGTATGGAATTCCTCCATGCGGGCCTCTCGCTGGGACTCTTTAGTCCTGTGCTGGCTCAACATAGGCCATACTTGGCTGACACATGGCCATCTCCTTCGTGGTGAGGATCTGCCAAAGTGTCGCTGTGGCTCCTTCTTGATGGAAGCCCACATCTTGCTGGACTGCCCTATTTTAGCCATCTTTCAATGGAGTTTTAATTATACTGCACTTTTATTAAGTGACAATGCCAAAATGGCTGATTCAGTTTCAAGTTTTATCCGTGACTGTGGTTTTTACCACTCTCTTTAAAGCTTGGCTTCAGTACACTGTGTTCCTCGTGTCTCATGTCCTCTGATTGGGGATATTTCCCCCCCTCCCCCCCTTTGCTATTTTAAACTCTGGGCTCTTTTCCCCGTTTATGCCTCTTCTTGTGACGCTTAGTGATGGAATGGGGGATTCTTCAGCCTTCTCCTATTTTTCCTTTCTCCTTGTTCTTGACTCACCCTTTAATCTCCGCCTCGGCGTTTGAGATTCTCCCTCCTTCATCCCTTTCTCTCCTTCCTCCTTTCTTTCCTCCCTGTGCGTGTCTGAAGGTCGACCCACGCTCTGCGTAGCCGGTGACGGGGTAAGGCGTAACTCCCCGCCCCGGGTAGACATGTAGGGCACGTACGTACCCCCCGGTAAAGGCCGGGCCCAGGGAGGGGTGATTACCCGAGCTGATACCTTCCGAACATGCCGATTGGTCCCTCCGTCCGTTCTCGGGAGGTGTGACCTGAGGTGCGAACAGTCACCTAAGGCGGGTGCGCCCTCAGTGAGGGCCCCCACAAGGAAGGAGCGCGCCATCGGAGACGCCGGTAATCATGGGGGACACCTCCGCTATGAAACCTTCCACATCATCTATAACCTTGACCCATAAGCGGAAACATGATTCTCAGCCACAGAAAGCATTGCCAAACATTCCTAGGTTCCTGGTGGTATCACGTACCGACGATAAGGATTTTTCTGCAGTAAATCCGTTCATTATTCAGAAGGGTGTCGATGCGATCGCTGGTCCCTTGAAGACCTGCTCTAGGCAGCGCAACGGGACCTTGTTGCTCGAAATAGAAAATGCATTCCAGGCGCAGAAGTTACTTCGAGCTACCCTTGTACATACTTTCCCTGTGAAAGTGGAGGCTCACCGCACCCTCAACTCTTCGCGGGGGGTAGTGTTTTCTAGATCACTGGATGGGTTATCGGACGAGGAGATATTGAACTATATGTCCGATCAGGGAGTCACGGATGTTCATCGCGTGATGAAAAAGATTAACAATGAACTCGTGCCAACCCGTACTGTCTTCTTGACTTTTGACAAGGTTGACCTGCCATCGAAAGTGAAAGCGGGCTACGAGGTCATTTCCGTCCGCCCGTACATACCAAATCCTACACGCTGCTTCCATTGCCAAAGGTACAATCATACCAGTAAATCTTGTCCAAATGCAGCCAAGTGCGCCACCTGTGGCAGGGACGCTCATGAGGGTGAATGTCTACCTCCATCCCCTCGCTGCATTAATTGCATGGGTGACCATGCTGCTTCTTCACGGGACTGCCCCGTTTATAAAGAAGAGCGGGTCATCCAAGAGATTCGCGTGAAGGAGAAGGTCTCGACCTATGCCGCTCGGAAGTTATTAGCTAGTAGGAAGCCCGCAGTACTCCCGTCAGGTACTTTCAGCCAGGTCCTCGCCTCCCCTCGACCAACTAAGGAGGTGGGCATTCAGACTTGCGATTTAACGTTCAGTGACACTGTCGTCAGATCGGCTAGCCCGAAAATTGCTCGTTCCACCTCTCCGATGCCTTCTACCCGTGCTACACTGAATTCGTCGACCAGTTCACACACATCCCGGGCACCCAAATCTGCTGCCCGGAGTTCAAAAAGGGAACCCGTCCGCGAAGATTTTCTCAAGGCTCCGACTTCTCAATCGTCAACCGCTTCTTCAACCCGTCATGCTTCTAAGAAGGCTTCCAAAAAAGAACAGCCCCCACCTTCCCCGCCGCGGCGTGACTCGTCTGTCGCGCCATCCAACAGTTGCCGGCCTCGGCCGTCTTCTGTTTCACCGGGACGCTCCGTTTGCCGGGCACCCGGCCGTCTACCGGCGGTGGAAGCTGCCCCTCCTGATCAACTGCGGGAGGTGGCAGACGCGTCGATCGAACCAATGGAACATGACCCTTTGCCACTAGATGGCGATAGCAGTGCTCCCTCGAAATCCGGTCCTCAGGGGCCGTCGAGGTGACCCCGCTTGCTAGTTGGTTTTTATCCTTATTTCTTATTTCATTTTTGTCATGGCACTCCTTCAATGGAACATTCGAGGCATTCGTTCCAATCGGGAGGAGTTAAAACTACTCCTTCGGTTGCACTGCCCGCTTATCGTCTGTCTTCAAGAAACTAAGTTGCGTCCACGTGATCGTGCAGACTTTCCACACTACACCTCTGTGCGGTTCGACCTGCCACCCGTGGAAGGTGTCCCAGCCCATGGAGGGGTTCTGATGCTCCTTCGAGACGACGTCTATTTCCATCCCATTTCCTTGCACACTCACCTACAGGCAGTTGCCGTCCGCATCACCTTATCCACATTTACCTTCTCCCTCTGTAATATATATTCGCCATCGTCATCTGCCCTTACTAGGGCAGATGTGCTAAACCTTGTTGACCAGCTCCCTTCACCTTTCGTGTTGGTAGGCGACTTTAATGCCCACCACCCCCTATGGGGCTCTCCGGCACCTTGTCCGAGAGGCTCCCTTTTGGTGGACATTCTCCACCACCTCGATCTTGTCTGCCTCAACACCGGTGCACCGACCTTCCTTTCCGACACAACACACACTTATTCCCATATAGACCTCGCAATATGCACTCCGCAGCTTGCCGGTCGGTTTGAGTGGTACGCACTTTCTGACACGTACTCGAGTGACCATTTCCCTTGTATCATCCACTTCCTACATCATTCCCCATCTCCACGTCCCACCAGTTGGAACATTTCTAAAGCCGACTGGGGGCTTTATTCTTCCATGGCTGTTTTTCACAATCAGCATTTTCCCAACTGTGACAGTCAGGTCGAATACCTCACAGAGGTTATTCTCACTGCTGCTGAACGTTCCATACCTCGTACATCCTCTTCTCCACGTCGTGTCCAGGTCCCTTGGTGGACTGCAGCCTGCCGCGACGCGCTTCGAGCCCGGCGCCGTGCTTTACGCACCTTTCGCCACCACCCAACTTTGGAGAATTGCATCAATTACAAACGTATGAGAGCGCAGTGCCGTCGTATCATAAACGACAGCAAGAAAGCTTGCTGGACAGCTTTTACTAGTTCTTTTAACCGTTTTACTCCCTCCACTGTTGTCTGGGGTGGCCTACGCCGTTTGTCCGGCATAAAGGTCCACTCCCCGATTCCTGGCCTGACCGTGGAGAACGCAGTCCTCGTGGACCCAGCTGATGTTTCAAACGCATTGGGTCGTTTCTTTGCGGAGGTTTCGAGCTCTGCCCATTACCACCCTGCCTTTCTCCCTCGCAAACAGGTAGAGGAGGCACGGCCGCCTTCTTTCCGCTCTTTTAATCGTGAAAATTATAACGTCGCCTTCACCATGCAGGAGCTAGATCGTGCTCTCGCCCTGTCCCGGTCTTCTGCTCCCGGGCCCGATTCCATTCATATTGAGATGCTGAAGAACCTCTCTCCAGCGGGCAAGTGCTTTCTTCTTAGTACCTACAATCGCATATGGACTGAAGGTCATGTTCCCACAAGTTGGCGTGAAGCCATTGTTGTCCCCATCCCCAAACCAGGGAAGGACAAACACCTTCCTTCCAGTTATCGCCCCATTTCTCTGACGAGCTGCGTCTGTAAGGTGATGAAACGCATGGTTAACGCTCGGTTGGTCTGGCTCCTCGAATCTCGCCGCCTCCTGACTAATATCCAATGCGGTTTTCGTCGACACCGCTCTGCTGCTGACCACCTCGTTACGTTGTCGACCTTCATTATGAACAACTTTCTAAAGAAGCGTCAAACAGTAGCAGTGTTCTTCGACTTGGAGAAGGCATACGATACCTGTTGGAGAGCGGGCATTCTCCGCACATTGCACACATGGGGCCTTCGGGGCCGCCTTCCTCTTTTCATTCAAGCGTTTTTGGCGGATCGCAAGTTCCGGGTACGGGTGGGCTCTGTTTTGTCAGATGCCTTTTGCCAGGAGAATGGGGTACCACAGGGCTCCGTCTTGAGTGTGGCGCTCTTTGCCATTGCGATCAATCCGATCGTAGATTGCCTTTCAGCCGACGTCTCCGGATCTCTTTTTGTTGACGATTTCGCAATTTATTGTAGCGCCCAGCGGACGTGTCTCTTGGAGCGTTCTCTCCAACGCTGTCTTGACCGTCTATATTCCTGGAGCATCGCAAACGGCTTCCGATTCTCCACTGAGAAAACTGTGTGTATCAATTTCTGGAGATACAAGGAATTTCTTCCACCTTCTCTACGTCTCGGCCCTGTTGCTCTCCCTTTCGTGGAGACTACAAAATTCTTGGGACTCATGTTGGATCGGAAACTTTGCTGGTCCACACATGTGTCCTACCTGGCTGCCCGTTGTGCCCGATCCCTTAACGTTCTTCGTGTCCTCAGTGGCACGTCATGGGGAGCGGATCGTACCGTCCTGCTTCACCTTTACCAGGCCATTGTTCAGTCGAAGCTCGACTATGGAAGCCTTGTATACTCTTCAGCACGGCCGTCGATTCTCCGCCGTCTCAACTCTATCCACCATCGTGGATTACGTCTGGCGACCGGTGCATTTTATACCAGCCCTGTTGAAAGTCTGTATGCCGAGGCTGCTGTATTACCCTTGACCAATCGACGTGACATACTCTTGTGTCGGTACGCATGCCGCCTACGGTCGATGCCCAACCATCCATCTTACAGATTATTTTTTGACGACTCACTCGATCGCCAATATAAGTTGTCTGCGATTGCCTTGCTTCCACCGGGAGTTCGGTTTCGCCGCCTGCTACAGCGGCTCGATTTTACCCTTCCTTCCACCCTTCGGTTGAGCGAAAGCCCATTGCCACCGTGGCATCAGGCCCAGGTTCACACACACCTCGAACTTAGTTCGCTCCCCAAGGAGAGCACTCCGGATTTGGTATTCCGCTCGAGGCTTGTCGAACTCCGTTCGCGGTTCGATAATGCCGTATTTATTTACACTGATGGTTCCAAGAGCACTGCCGGTGTCGGATCTGCCTTCGTCGTCGGGGACAACCGTTTCCAATACAAGCTCCCTGACCGGTGCTCAAACTTCACGGCTGAGCTTTTCGCCCTCCACCAGGCCGTTTTGTATACCTGCCGCCACCGCCACCCTTTCTATGCCATATGTTCTGACTCCCTTAGTGCCCTGCAGAGTCTTAAGGACCCTTTCTCGAACCATCCTCTCGTGTACCGGATCCAACGCTCCCTCCAGTTGCTGGCGGATGACAGCTGTCACGTTTCTTTCCTGTGGGTCCCTGGCCATGTGGGTGTGCCCGGGAATGAGGCCGCCGACACAGCAGCCAAGGCAGCAGCTCTTTTGCCTCGCATGGCTACCTTCTGCGTCCCATCGGACGATGTTCAACGGGCTCTTCGCCGGAATATCGTGTCGCAATGGCACAGTGTGTGGCTTTCACTGTACAACAATAAATTGCGAACTGTCAAACCGATCCCGACCGCTTGGAGGACATCCTCACGCCCCTCTCGGCGGGAGGAGGTCATCCTGGCTCGGTTGCGGATCGGTCATTGCCGTTTCAGCCACCGTCACTTGCTATCCGCCGAACCTGCACCGCTATGCTCCTGCGGTGAACTGCTGACAGTGCGACATGTTTTACTGACTTGTGTTAATTTTAATCATCTCCGTGTAGCCCTTCACTTTCCGTCTACTCTGGAGGAAATTTTAGCTGATGACACACGAGCAGCTGCTCGAGTTTTGCGTTTTATCAACTTGGCCAACTTATCCAAGGATATTTAACTCTTTTAATTGTCTTTTATCTTTCGTTTTTAGCCTCTTGTTGATGTTCTGACAGTCACCATTTTTTGAGATCATAGCGAATCTACGTTCTTGGCTGGGCGCTAATGACCATAGAAGTTGTGCGCCCTAAAACCAGGAAAAAAAAAAAAAAAAAAAAAAAAAAAAAAGGACTGATTACCTGTGCAGTTTTGTCCCACTAAAACATCCAAACTGCAACCAAAATTCTTCAAAGGATCACAGCAACTGACCAAAATCCAAGTTCGCGTGACTTTACAGTGCAGAAGACTTCTAAGTGCAACTCTAAAAATTACAAGTTCTACACGACTGCTTTGTGGCCTATAAGCACATGCCTTAACATTTTCAACCACAATCTGACTCCCCCACCAAAGAAAATGGCCTCCCTCAAATACTCTTGATTCTGCTACTCTGAAGTCAAATCAAGTTTATTTCTACACAAAATTTATATTTTTGTAGTTACTGTACTTAGAAAAATAAATGTAACACCATTATTTAGGTCAAAATTTTCCACGGAATTTGAATTTGTTCACAGATTTTTTTTTTTTTTTTTTTTTTTTTTTTTTTTTTTTTTTTGTACATCATCTATTTTTTTGTATTTTCAGCATTTGTGTATTCTTCAGGTAGAAATTTTCATTATTTAAATTGATTTCAGCTTCTAACAAATTTATTTTATTGTATTAACTATTTTCTTATGCGTACTTTACCGTATTGGCACTTGTTTAATAGTTACTATTTTTTAAACCAAATGATATTAAGTTGTTTAGGCACAAAAAACACCATTTTGGCTAGTATTTGTAGAATGTACGGTATGTAAAATTTTAAATAATATTTTGACACCTCATTGGTCAAGGTCAAGGCATTTCCAAGATAAACATTTTTCAAAATTATTGATTTATTACAATATTCAAATTATTCTAATTTAAAACTGATGGAGTGACAGAGGGCATGCTTATATGAACAGATCCGGCTGATTTTCCACTTTAAAATGAGCTAGCAAGCTCATTCCTGCAACATATGAATCAGCTTTTATTAATGTTTTATTATTTCTGCTTTTTTACTCCATGCTTGGAACAAGGCTCTTAGACAACCACCATTGCCTACAAACAGTGGTCATAATTCCTTCTCACATTGTTGGGCTCCTAGCCAGCAAATTGCTTCTAAAGTGCTGCAGTCTGTTGAGCTATCCGTGAACTTGTATGGCTATTCAGCTGTCAGAATCTGTTTGTCAGTCACATTATATTCAAACATGTGAGACTACTGACAGCCATGCGGCAACATTTTTTTTAATTTTTTACTTGCTTTTTTGCAACAGGATTATAGTCTTCAAATCCCTCCCAAAAGTCTGTCTCGTCACAAGTGTCTATCTCCCTCTGAATAGTGACATACCGCGAAACATATTAGCTGCATTGGTATCCCAACCTTCCCCTCCATTCCTACTACTGGGGTGATTTTAATGCCCATAACTCCTTGTGGGGTGACACCACGATCAGTGACTGCAGTAGATATAGCGAAAACTTATTACTGACTTTTAAATACTGTTTATCCCACGCATTTCAGTCTGGTGTAAGACACCTACCTGACCTTTGACCTGTCAGTTTGCAGCATTGTCCTCCTACTGTCTCTCTTCTGGAGGACACATGACGACTTGTGTGGTAGTGATCACTTTATCTTTCTGTCCCATGGACATCTTCCCTGATTGGCTTTAAATGAGGCAGACTGGAAAGCATATACATGGCTGTCACTGTTTGATCTTTCTTACGACACCATTGAGTGGTGGTTGAGAGTGTCACTAGTAGCATTGTTTTTGCTGCAGTGTGTTCAGTCCCTCATTCCTCAGCCCCGCCTCTCCCGCCACCCCCCCTCCCCCCCACACTCTCACTGAAAGACAGTGTGTTGGTGGTTGTTGGGATTTGCTGAAGCCATTAAAAATTGCAGGCAGGATCTATGGCAACATTAGTGGCATTCATCTCCGAGGCAACTCATAGCTTTTAAACGGCTCTGTGTGCATGTTTGCTAGCTTATAAAAGGATGGAAACGGGAATGTTGGGGAAGGTACGTCTCGACTCGTGGGTCACGTACCTCACCTTTGCAAGTTTGGATGAAGTTTAGACACCTAGGCCTACATGTTACCAAACCCCAAAAGGTATACCTGTGATTTTTACGAATGGAGCTGTTTGTGCACATCCAGACACAGCAGGGGCTTTTGCTGAACACTACATTCACGTATCTGTGTCACAATTACTAACCTGCATCCTGTACATTGATACAGCAGGTGGAACATAAACATTTCTCCTTTTCTGCAAACTGCCTTAGGTATATAATGCTTCATTCAGTGAGTGGAGTTCCTCAGCACCCTTGCAACACCTGTTGGTGGAGTCCAAATGACATGTTCTCGCCATGTTTAATCATATTTGGGGGGATGGTGTGTTCCCGTCACAGTGGCTGGAGAGTATCATCATTCCTGTGTTCAAACTTGCAAAAAGCCCTCTTGATTTGTGATAGTTATCAGCCTAACCAATATCCTGTGTAAACTGCTAGATAGCAGGGTGGATCTAGATACCACAAGATACCATTTGTTCGTAAGGTTTCGGTAGAAAGTTATTTAATAAAGTTATCAGACCAGCATTCTTTATTCCTAAGAGTGTAGGCAACAGATACAGACGTAAGGAGAAGGCCGAAAGCAATAAGTATAGAGGCTCGGGTGTTTACGAGATTTCTTGCAATGATTGCCCACAGAAATATATTGGTCAGACAGGGCATAGCTTTGCTGTTCGGTTCAAGGACCATGTCAATGTGAAGGGCTCCAAATCGGTTCTTTTAGTACATTTAAAAGACAATGGTCATTCAGTTTCCAATATAGAGAGTAACATGAAGCTTTTATTTAGGGGAGGAAAAGGAAATGTTTTAAATGTCATGGAGGAGATACACATTATGAAGGCGCTTAAGCAGGCTCCAGGTTAATCTCTCAATAACCAAGTAGAACTGAGACATTTTAACACCTTATCATATTTTTATTATTTGTATTCAGGATAGTGTTGCGCAAGTGGCTCACAAGTTATGTCTTTCATATGTTCCACATTTTGAGGAAGGTGTATACAATTTTACTAGGCCATTTTATATTTTATTTTTAATTTTTTATAAGGATTTTGTCATTTTATTAAAACTGCAGTATATATTCTGTATGCGGTGCCCAGCCTTCATTGTCCTTGTTGGGAGAGCTCTCTGGTAGTCAACAATGTGTTATGTGAGGTTTCTTAGTTCACATCACACGTGTAACACTTCAGTTTGACTATGCACATGTTGGTTACCCCGTCGCATCACTTCCCGGTCTTGGAAATGCCGTCTGTTTTCCTGGTAAGCGATCATTGTGGCAATCTTATCACACACTGTTAATACTTCAGGCGGTTTAGACTGACCTTTCATTGAGAGTCTTGACCGTGGGTAGCATATCTCACCCAATCTGTTTTTCGATTTTAGACTCTCAATGGTTTCTTTATAAAGGATAAAGCGGGAATATTATTTACCTAATGACGACCACACCCTGTTGTGGGAATGTTTTAACAAGGTACCCTGAAAGCTGGATGCTGTTCCAATTATTATGTAATCATTTTCTTGTACGTACTTTTGATATTCTCCTTTTTAAAAATTTTAAAGAATTTTTTTGTTTTGTAAAGAATGTTTGTCAATCTCCCACTTCCAGCTACACTCCCCCGCCCCCCCCCCCAAACCTCACAATCCTAATCCTCACAATCCTAATCCACACAATCCTGGACCACAACATCCCAATTCAGTAGTCAACCTCTCCTCTAAACCTCTCTCCCAATCTGAAACCTCCGTCCTATCCAAAGACCTCACCTTTAGTCCCACTCCCAAATTCAACCAAACAGCCCTTGTCAAAGATCTACTATCCTATACTCGTAGCCTTGGCTGGAGATATCACTTTGCCACGAAGAAAAATAATCCTACTCCTGATGATCCAGTTCCCCCAAGACATCATTCAAATTGAACCTTGCCTAGAACAGTTCCGTCCTCCATCACAGCGAGACCCACCCACTCTTCCTCAAAATCACCCCCTTCAAACCTTCCAGGAATTCCGTACTTGCAACCTTGCCTCTCAGTCCTTCCTGAGAAACCTTAATCCTACTCCCAACATTACCACAGCTGAATCCCGAGCTATCCATGATCTGAAGGCTGACCATTCCATCGTCATTCTCCCCGCCGACAAGGGATCCATGACAGTGGTACTTGATCGGCGGGAGTATGTGGCTGAGGGACTGCGTCAGCTTTCAGACAACACTACCTACAAAGTCTGTCATGGTGACCCCATTCCTGATGTCCAGGCAGAGCTTCAGGGAATTCTCAGATCCTTAGGCCCCCTACAAAACCTTTCACCTGTTTCCATCAAACTCATGACCCCACCGACACCCCACACCCCTACCTTCTACCAACTTCCTAAAATTCACAAACCTAATCATCCAGGCCGGCCAATTGTGGCCGGTTACCAAGCCCCCACAGAACGAATCTCTGCCTACATAGACCAACACCTTCAACCCATCATTTGCAGTCTCCCATCCTTCATATAAGACACCAACCACTTCCTCAATCGCCTGAAATCCTTACCCAGATTGTTACCTCCTGAAACCATCCTTGTAACCATCGATGCCACTTCCTTATACACAAATATCCCACACGCCCAGGGCCTCGCTGCGATGGAGTATTTTCTTTCATGCCGACCACCCACTTCCCTACCTAAAACCTCTTTCCTTAATACCTTAGCCAGCTTCATCCTAACCCACAACTTCTTCACCTTTGAGGGCCAGACATACCAACAACTAAAGGGAACAGCCATGGGAACCAGGATGGCCCCCTCGTACGCAAACTTATTTATGGGACGCTTAGAGGAAGCCTTCCTGGAAACCCAAGCCTGTCAACAGAAAGTTTGGTACAGATTCATTGATGACATCTTCATGATCTGGACCAACAGTGAAGAAGAACTCCAGAATTTCCTCTCCAACCTCAACCCATCAAATTCACCTGGTCCTATTCCAAATCCCATGCCACTTTCCTTGATGTCGACCTCCATCTGTCCAACGGCCAACTTTACACATCCGTCCACATCAAACCAACCAACAAACAACAATACCTCCATTATGACAGCTGCCATCCATTCCACATCAAACGTTCCCTTCCCTACAGCTTAGGTCTTCGTGGCAGAAGAGACTGCTCCAGTCCCGAATCACTGAACCACCAATAACCTAATAACAGGTTTTACATGCCGCAGCTATCCTCCTGATCTGGTTCAGAAGCAAATTATCAGAGCCACCTCCTCATCCCCCCCAAATCCAGAACCTTCAACAGAAGAAACACAGAAGTGCCCCTTTTGTCACCAGATACTTTCAGGGACTGGAGCGGACTCTGAATTTGGCTCTCCAGCAAGGATACGACTTCCTTAAATCCTGCCCCGAAATGAGATCCATCCTAAATGACATCCTTCCCACTCCACCAAGAGTGTCTTTCCTCCGCCCTCTTAACCTTCGTAACCTCCTAGTCCATCCCTATGAAATCCCCAAACCACCTTCCCTACCCTCTGGCTCCTACCCATGCAACCGCCCCCGTTGTAAAACCTGCCCTATGCACCCTTCCACCACCACTTACTCCAGTCCAGTAACCCGGAAGGTGTACACAATAAAGGACAGAGCCACTTGCGATAGCACCCACGTGATTTACCAACTGACATGCCTGCACTGTGTAGCGTTCATGTGGGAATGACCAGCAACAAACTGTCCATTCGCATGAATGGTCACAGGCAGACAGTGTTTGTTGGTAATGAGGATCACCCTGTGGCTAAATCCGCCTTGGGGCACGGCCAGCTCATCTTGTTACAGCACAGTGTTAAACCGTTCGGGTTATCTGTATACTTCCCACCGACACCAACCTTTGAAAACTCCAGAGATGGGAACTTGCCCTTCAGCTTATTCTCTCCTCCCCTTGCCCACCTAGTCTCAACCTCCGCTAAATTCAAATTCCCGCCCACCATCTTTAGCATCTTTGCCGCGGTTCTTTGGACAGAGCCTCTGCCTCAAGTGGTATCTCTGTTCAACTTCTTTGCTTTTTACAAATGTCTGTCTAGGTGTGTTTGTGTTTGGATATGTGTGAGTGTGTGTGTGTGTGTGTGTGTGTGTGTGTGTGTGTGTATTTATCTACTTTCATTTTTGTCCCCTAAGGTAAGTCCTTCCACTCCTGGGATTGGAATGACTCCTTTTCCACTTCCTTAAAACCCATATCCTTCCCTTTCTCCTCCCCTATTTTCCTCTTTTTCCTGAAGAAGCTGCCAGTGGTGGCGAAAGCTTGTATGTGTGTTTGAGTGTGATTTTTATTTTTGTGTCGACGAGCCGGTCCTTTTGGGTAAGTCATATATATATATATGATACGAATATTAAGACGAAAATTCCTAGCAGGAAAAATAAAATATAAAAAATAGACGAAGATTACTCACCAGGCGAAGGAGCACAGGTGTGACAGCATCACAAATAAATAAATACACACACACACACACACACACACACACACACACACACACACACACACACACACAACGCAAGCTTTCGCAACCCAGTTGCTTCTTCAGGCAGAAGGGAAGGAGAGGGAAAAGGAAATGAGGGTTTTAAGGAAAGGGGTAAGGAGCCATTCCAATCCCGGGAGAGGAAAGACTTTCCTTGGGGGGAAAAAATGCACACACACCCACACATTCACCCTCCATTTTTCCCCCCAAGGTAAGTCTTTCCTCTCCCGAGATTGGAATGGCTCCTTACCCCCTTCCTTAAAACCCTCATCATTTCCTTTTCCCTCTCCTTCTCTCTTGGCCCTTTTACAGACTACAGTTATTAGTTCAGATGTTTCCTATTACAGATGTCATCCACCTGAAGATGCATCTTTATTGATGAGAAACCGGTAGTGTTGGAATAAACACATCTTGACAGCTGTTGCAATTTTATTCTTTACACACCTCCACCTAAGACAACATCGAAGTCAATTTTAATTTACAATCTTTATTTTTTGTGGTGATTGTGTAGAGAATTCCATAAATATGTATTTAAGCTGTGGTTGCCCTTGTAAGAAAATTGTTTGTGCTAGATAGCAGTTGTGCTGACTCCTTGAGTCTCAGTGCTTACTGCCTCCATGTCTAGGCAAATTTGGCCAGGGTCACGCTGCCACTGATGACATGGTATACAAGTCAGCCATCCTTACTGCCTTCTCAGACACCACCACTGGTAACACTCTTCTTTAATTCGACAAAAGCCAATGACACAATTTGGTGACGTCACATCCTCACTGCATTATGCAAGTAGGGTTTCCAGGGCTCGCTTCAGTTTTGTGCACAAGTTTTTAGAACTCTGTGCCTTCCATGTTAAAGTTGTCGTCTCCCATAATTCTTTACATAGCCAGGAGAATGGGTTCCAGAAGGCTCTGTTTTGAGTGTTGACCTATTTTTAATGGCCTAACTGGAGCATTAGGGTTGGCAGTATTTCTATCATTATATGCTGATGACTTATCTATATATTTTAGTTCTTTTGGAATATATTTTGCTGAACACAGATTGCATATGCTTGGCACAGTCATGGCTGCTTGCCCATGGGTTTCAGTTCTCTGCTGCCAAGATCTGCATTATGCACTTCTGCTGGTGTCGGACAGTTCATCCAAATGCAGAAATTTATATTAATTGCCAGTTACGCGATGTAGTGGATACTCATCACTTTTTGGGTCTTGTCTTGACACCTGGCTAAAATGGTTTCCACACATTTGTCAGCTAAAGCAGACATACTGGTTGGACCTTAACACCTTTCGGTGCCTGAGCAACACTGCTTGGTGTTCAGATTGTTGTTCACTGGTGCAGGTCTGTAAAGCCCTTGTTTAGTCTTGGATTGACTGTGGGAGCCAGGCATATGCTTCAGCAGTGCCCTCAGCATTGCAGCTCCTTGACCCGATGTATCACTGCGAGTTAGGCTTTTAACAGGAGCTCTTCAAGAACGAGTATTTTGGAGGCTGGGGTTCCTCCACTACAGGTCAGGTGTCAACAACTACTGGATAACTACATACCAGTGTTCGTGGTTTGCCTAACCACTCAAATCACCATCTCCTTTTCCCAATCGTGGCACTCTACACCCTGCGGTGGCAGCTGATGTCAGGGATTACAATTACAGTCTGTAGTCTTCTTAGTGAACTTGCCTTTTCACCTGCCACCTCCTATCTGGTCCCAGTATCTTACGTTGCCATGGTGTACACATTACACACTACTACGACTGGAATTATTGTGATGTCCCAAGACTCATTTCACCTTGAGAACCTTCACTGTCAATTCCTTTTTATTCTCAATTATGCATCACAGGACTCTGAAGTAGTCTACATGGATGGCTTGTTGGTTGATGCTCTTGTTGCCTACAGGGCAGTTCCATGAGAAAGTGGACATAGACCTCAAAAATGAAAATAAATCCTGTGACAAATCCAATTACCATTTCTATTACCTAAAACATTAAATTTTTTAATTTGAGGCTCCTTTTGATGTTAAGAAGTAGTGTAACTGAGCAAATAGCATTATAACTTGTCTAAGATATCAGCTTGTAAATATCCTTGAAAACCTGTTTTTTAAAGCGATGCAAAAAAGCACTGTAAAGGCATATATTAATAAAATACCTCTCAAAAACTATACAAATAACTTAAGCCAGTACATTTCAGTAGCTTATATTGAATTTATTTCATTACTATGATTCTCAGCAGGATTTATTTGAAATTGCTATGTCCTGTCATTCCGTTACCAGAAAAAACCTGAAATTTATTTTTCAGTACCAAAGGAATTTTATAGAAGGTCGAAAATATGCACACAAATAAAGATTTGAGGGATAAATAGAAACCCCACAATAAAAAAAAAATTATTATTTTTAACAATTTAATTTTTAATGGTTACGGAATGACACCTTTGCAGTAATGGCATGACATACATGGAGTAACGGAATGACATAAATTTTATGATGAAATGCCTGATATTCCTTAAGATGATGTTTATTCTACAGTTGTAGGCATTTGTATGTTGCCTATGCTGCAATTGTTGGCAGTTGTATATTGGCTGTATTGTTGGTAATAATTGGAGGACCTGCCTGGTTAGGTGTGTGATCTAATGCATCGTTTTCAGAGACTGGGAGGCGTACCGGCCCCGGTTCGAATCCGCCCGGCATATTAACAAAGGGGGTCAGAGTGCTGGCCAGCCAGGATGTGGTTTCTAGGTAGTTTTCCACATCCTCCTAGGTGAATACCTGGGTGGTACCCAAGTCCCAACTCAGTTACATAATTTGCAAACATTTTCATAACACTTTCACACCTATAACACTATACACAGACATTTGGGGTACACATTTCCTCCCAGGGGTGGGGGGAGGCATGGGGGAGGGGGGGAGGCATGAGGGTGGTGCCAGGTAGGGCATTTGGCCACCCCATAAATATTAACACATGCCAAATCCTAATTACAATGCTGACCCTACATGTGCGGGAACATGGCCAAAGAGAGAGTTGGTAAAAGTTGGAGGGAATGTGTATGCAAAGGTGGAAAGTCCTGTGAAGCAAGAATATAGTTTTCAGTGAAAAGAAATTTATATTCAGTTTGTCTGAAGAGCAAGTGCTGAAAGGTGAGCTAATAATAGTCTTCAGTTAAAATGTGCAATGAAAGGAGTACATGAAGGATCTAGTTATTTATTTTGAAGAACAGTCTTTCTTCTTCCACAACCAAAGCCGAATAAATAGTTTTGCCGGGAAACACTGCCAATGGCAAAAAAAAAAAAAAAAAAAAAAATAGAAAACAGATGACTTACCAAAAGGACCGGCTCGTCGATAGAAATAAATAAAATCACACACAAACACACATACAAGCTTTCGCAGCCTAGCTGCTTCGTCAGGCAGAAGGGAAGGAGAGGGAAAAGGAAATGATGAGGGTTTCAAGGGAGTGGATAAGGAGTCATTCCAATCCCGGGACAGGAAAGACTTACCTTGGGGGGAAAAAAAGAGGGTAAACAAAAACAAAAACAAAAACACACACACCCACACATTTACACAGACGCAAGTACACTTAGGCAGACACACTGTAGAACTGTCATATATATATATATATATATATATATATATATATATATTATAGAAGGAGACCTTCTAGGTGGGAAAATGGTATAAAATAAAGATTTTTGACTTACCTAAAGTACAGGCTTGTCGATAGAAACACGAAACACACAAAAACACACAACCATTCGAGCTTTCGCCACCAGTGGTGGCTTCTTCAGGAAAAAGAGGGAGGAAGGAGAGGAGAAAGGGAAGGATACGGGTTTTAAGGAAGTGGAGAAGGAGCCATTCCAATCCCAGGAGTGGAAGGACTTACCTTAGGGGACAAAAAGGAAGGTAAACAAATACACACACACTCACACATATCCACATTCAAACACACCTAGGCAGACATTTGTAGAAACCAAAGAAGTTGGACAGAGATGCCACTTCAGGCAGAGGCTCTGTCCACAGAACCGAGGCAAAGATGTTAAAGATGGCGGGCGGGAATTAGAATTTAGCGGAGGTTGAGACCAGGTGGGCAACGGGAAGAGAGAATGTGTTGAAGGGCAAGTTCCCATCTCCGGAGTTCTGAAAGATTGGTGTTGGTGGGAAGTATCCAGATAACCCGGACGGTGTAACACTGTGCCAAGATGTGCTGGCCGTGCACCAAGGCATGTTTAGCCACAGGGTGATCCTCATTACCAACAAACACTGTCTGCCTGTGACCGTTCATGCGAATGGACAGTTTGTTGCTGGTCATTCCCACATAGAACGCTTCACAGTGCAGGCATGTCAGTTGGTAAATCACGTGGGTGCTATCGCAAGTGGCTCTGCCCTTGATCGTGTACACCTTCCGGGTTACGGGACTGGAGTAAGTGGTGGTGGAAGGGTGCATAGGGCAGGTTTTACAACGGGGGCGGTTACAAGGGTAGGAGCCCGAGGGTAGGGAAGGTGGTTTGGGGATTTCATATGGATGGACTAGGAGGTTACGGAGGTTAGGTGGGCGGCGGAAAGACACTCTCGGTGGAGTGGGAAGGATGTCATGAAGGATGGATCTCATTTCGGGGCAGGATTTAAGGAAGTCGTATCCTTGCTGGAGAGCCACATTCAGAGTCCGCTCCAGTCCTGGAAAGTATCCGGTGACAAGAGGGGCACTTCTGGGGTTCTTCTGTGGAAGGTTCTGAATTTGGGGGGATGAGGAAGTGGCTCTGGAAATTTGTTTCTGTACCAGATCAGGAGGATAGCCGCGGGATGTGAAAGCTGATATTAGGTTGTTGGTGTACTGGTTCAGGGATTCGGGACTGGAGCAGACTCGTTTGCCACGAAGACCTAAGCTGTAGGGAAGGGAACGTTTGATGTGGAATGGATGGCAGCTGTCATAGTGTAGGTACTGTTGTTTGTTGGTTGGTTTGATGTGGACGGATGTGTGAAGTTGGCCGTTGGACAGATGGAGGTCGACATCAAGGAAAGTGGCATGGGATTTGGAATAGGACCAGGTGAATTTGATGGGACCAAAGGAGTTGAGGTTGAAGAGGAAATTCTGGAGTTCTTCTTCACTGTGAGTCCAAATCATAAAGATGTCGTCTATGAATCTATACCAAACTTTGGGTTGACAGGCTTGGGTATCCAAGAAGACTTCCTCTAAGCGTCCCATAAATAAGTTTGCGTACGAGGGGGCCATCCTGGTTCCCATGGCTGTTCCCTTTAGTTGTTGGTATGTTTGGCCCTCAAAAGTGAAGAAGTTGTGGGTTAGGATGAAGCTGGCTAGGGTATTGAGGAAAGAGGTTTTAGGTAGGGAATTGGGTGGTCGGCGTGAAAGGAAATACTCCATCGCAGCAAGGCCCTGGGCATGTGGGATGTTTGTGTACAAGGAAGTGGCATCAATGGTTACAAGGATGGTATCTGGAGGTAACTGGCTAGGCAAGGATTTCAGGCGATCGAGGAAGTGGTTGGTATCTTTGATGAAGGATGGGAGACTGCACATGATGGGTTGAAGGTGTTGGTCTATGTAGGCAGAGATTCGTTCAGTAGGTGCTTGGTAACCGGCGACAATGGGGCGGCCGGGATGATTGGGTTTGTGGATCTTGGGGAGTAGGTAGAAGGTGGGGGTGCGGGGTGTCGGTGGGGTCATGAGGTTGATGGAGTTAGGTGAAAGGTTTTGTAGGGGGCCTAAGGTTTTGAGGATTCCTTGAAGCTCTGCCTGGACATCAGGGATAGGATTGTGTTGACAAACTTTGTAGGTAGTATTGTCTGAAAGCTGACGCAGTCCCTCAACCACATACTCCCGCCGATCAAGTACCACGGTTGTGGATCCCTTGTCGGCTGGGAGAATGACGATGGAACGGTCAGCTTTCAGATCACGGATGGCTCGGGATTCAGCTGTAGTAATGTTGGGAGTAGGATTAAGGATTTTTAGGAAAGACTGAGAGGCAAGGTTGGAAGTAAGGAATTCCTGGAAGGTTTGAAGAGGGTGATTTTGAGGAAGAGCGGGTGGGTCTAGCTGTGATGGAGGACGGAACTGTTCCAGGCAAGGTTCTATTTGAGTCATGTCTTGTGGAGTTGGATCATTAGGAGTAGGGTTAGTTTTCCTCGTGGCAAAGTGATATCTCCAGCAGAGGCTACGAGTATAGGATAGTAAATCTTTGACAAGGGCTGTTTGGTTAAATTTGGGAGTAGGGCTAAAGGTGAGGCCTTTGGATAGGACAGAGGTTTCAGTTTGGGAGAGCGGTTTAGAGGAGAGGTTAACTACTGAATTGGGATGTCGTGGTTCCGGATTGTGTGCAGTAGGATTTAAAGGTTTGGGGGGGAGTGGAGCTGGAAGTGGGAGATTGAGTAGATGGGAGAGGCTGGGTTTCTGTGCAATAAGAGGAGCTTGAGGTTTACTGGAGTGGTTGTTGAGGGAGAGTGTGTTGAGGGAGAGTGTATTGCCTTTCCGGAGGTGGGTGACAAGGAGTTGGGATAGTTTTTTGAGGTGGAGGGTGGCATGTTGTTCTAATTTTCGGTTGGCCTGTAGGAGGATGTTCTGAACTGTGGGTGTGGATGCGGAAGTGGAAAGGTTGAGGATTTTGATTAGGGATAGGAGTTGACAGGTGTGTTCATTGGCGGAGTTGATGTATAGGTTAAGGATTAGGCGGGTGAGGGCTGTGGATTGTTCTGTTTGGAATTGGTGTAGGGCTTGATGAAAGGATGGGTTACAGCCGGAGATGGGAACTTTTATTGTGAGGCCCTTGGGGGTTATGCCAAATGTTAGACATGCCTGAATAAACAAAATGTGGGACCGTAATCTGGCGAGGATGAAAGCATGCTTGCGGAGGGAATGTAGGTAAAACTTGATGGGATCAAGGTAGGGTAACATAATGTATGGAATGGAAAAGTAAGAACTATGCGTTGAATAAATGACTACAAAGTATTTAGAAAGGAAAGAAAAATAAAATTAAAAAAATTTTTTTGAAGGTGGATAGATAGCGAAAGGATTCAGCAAAGAAAATAGAAATCTATAAAGTTTTTCAAGAGAGTTGTTGAAGTTGAACCTGGTGGAAACTGAGGTCAACTACAGTTGGTTAACAACGTAATGCACAATAGTTTGGTGGTTGTATTGGCGTCCAAAACAAGTTACAGGGAGGAGAAAATCAAAGGAAAGCGTATTATAATGACTGATTAGTAGTGGCAGATTACGACTATGAGGTAGATAATGATCTGAGGAAGGAATAATAGGGTTAAAAACGTATGAAAGTTACTGAAAAATGAACGGGAATGTCGGAAGAATGAACGGAAATGTGGAAAAATGGAGTTCGGAAATAATAATAATAAGCTGGCGAAGGAATAATAGGGTTAAAACGGTATTGAAAAATGGACGGGAATGTCGGAAAAATGAACGGAAATGTGAAAAAACGGGAATCGGAAGTAATAATAATAATGATCTGACGAAGGAATACTTGGATTAAAACGGATAGAAAGTTATTGAAAAACGAACGGGAATGTCGGAAGAATGAACGGAAATGTGGAAAAACGGAAATCGGAAATAATAGTAATAATAAGCTGACGAAGGAATAATAGGGTTAAAACGTATAGAAAGTTTAGAAAAATGATCGCGAATGTCGGAAGAATGAACGGAATTGTGGAAAAACGAGAATCGGAAATAATCGCGAAGTTTCTAGGAAAAGCCGAAAATGGTAGGTTATTGTAAAATGGAGTTGTGAAATAGTATTACCACAGTAAATGTGGATAAAAGCGGTAAATAACAAAAAATAAAAAATAAATAAAATAATAATGATGAAAAGCGTAAACGAAAAGTCGTTAGTCGTATTATTAGTGAGGTTCAGAAGTCAATACTGATTGTTGTATGTGGCTAATTTGGTCAGGAGAAAAATGAACTTAAATGAGAGCGAATATAGGGTGAGAATATAATGTAAAATAAAAACAGAAGGAGAAAGTAAGAGGACAGAAAAGATTTCGAAAGGCAACAGAGCAATAATGAACGTAAGTAATTGTTAGGTTCAAAAGGATGAAACTAATATTATAGAAGGAGACCTTCTAGGTGGGAAAATGGTATAAAATAAAGATTTTTGACTTACCTAAAGTACAGGCTTGTCGATAGAAACACGAAACACACAAAAACACACAACCATTCGAGCTTTCGCCACCAGTGGTGGCTTCTTCAGGAAAAAGAGGGAGGAAGGAGAGGAGAAAGGGAAGGATACGGGTTTTAAGGAAGTGGAAAAGGAGCCATTCCAATCCCAGGAGTGGAAGGACTTACCTTAGGGGACAAAAAGGAAGGTAAACAAATACACACACACTCACACATATCCACATTCAAACACACCTAGGCAGACATTTGTAGAAACCAAAGAAGTTGGACAGAGATGCCACTTCAGGCAGAGGCTCTGTCCACAGAACCGAGGCAAAGATGTTAAAGATGGCGGGCGGGAATTAGAATTTAGCGGAGGTTGAGACCAGGTGGGCAACGGGAAGAGAGAATGTGTTGAAGGGCAAGTTCCCATCTCCGGAGTTCTGAAAGATTGGTGTTGGTGGGAAGTATCCAGATAACCCGGACGGTGTAACACTGTGCCAAGATGTGCTGGCCGTGCACCAAGGCATGTTTAGCCACAGGGTGATCCTCATTACCAACAAACACTGTCTGCCTGTGACCGTTCATGCGAATGGACAGTTTGTTGCTGGTCATTCCCACATAGAACGCTTCACAGTGCAGGCATGTCAGTTGGTAAATCACGTGGGTGCTATCGCAAGTGGCTCTGCCCTTGATCGTGTACACCTTCCGGGTTACGGGACTGGAGTAAGTGGTGGTGGAAGGGTGCATAGGGCAGGTTTTACAACGGGGGCGGTTACAAGGGTAGGAGCCCGAGGGTAGGGAAGGTGGTTTGGGGATTTCATATGGATGGACTAGGAGGTTACGGAGGTTAGGTGGGCGGCGGAAAGACACTCTCGGTGGAGTGGGAAGGATGTCATGAAGGATGGATCTCATTTCGGGGCAGGATTTAAGGAAGTCGTATCCTTGCTGGAGAGCCACATTCAGAGTCCGCTCCAGTCCTGGAAAGTATCCGGTGACAAGAGGGGCACTTCTGGGGTTCTTCTGTGGAAGGTTCTGAATTTGGGGGGATGAGGAAGTGGCTCTGGAAATTTGTTTCTGTACCAGATCAGGAGGATAGCCGCGGGATGTGAAAGCTGATATTAGGTTGTTGGTGTACTGGTTCAGGGATTCGGGACTGGAGCAGACTCGTTTGCCACGAAGACCTAAGCTGTAGGGAAGGGAACGTTTGATGTGGAATGGATGGCAGCTGTCATAGTGTAGGTACTGTTGTTTGTTGGTTGGTTTGATGTGGACGGATGTGTGAAGTTGGCCGTTGGACAGACCAACACCTTCAACCCATCATGTGCAGTCTCCCATCCTTCATCAAAGATACCAACCACTTCCTCGATCGCCTGAAATCCTTGCCTAGCCAGTTACCTCCAGATACCATCCTTGTAACCATTGATGCCACTTCCTTGTACACAAACATCCCACATGCCCAGGGCCTTGCTGCGATGGAGTATTTCCTTTCACGCCGACCACCCAATTCCCTACCTAAAACCTCTTTCCTCAATACCCTAGCCAGCTTCATCCTAACCCACAACTTCTTCACTTTTGAGGGCCAAACATACCAACAACTAAAGGGAACAGCCATGGGAACCAGGATGGCCCCCTCGTACGCAAACTTATTTATGGGACGCTTAGAGGAAGTCTTCTTGGATACCCAAGCCTGTCAACCCAAAGTTTGGTATAGATTCATAGACGACATCTTTATGATTTGGACTCACAGTGAAGAAGAACTCCAGAATTTCCTCTTCAACCTCAACTCCTTTGGTCCCATCAAATTCACCTGGTCCTATTCCAAATCCCATGCCACTTTCCTTGATGTCGACCTCCATCTGTCCAACGGCCAACTTCACACATCCGTCCACATCAAACCAACCAACAAACAACAGTACCTACACTATGACAGCTGCCATCCATTCCACATCAAACGTTCCCTTCCCTACAGCTTAGGTCTTCGTGGCAAACGAGTCTGCTCCAGTCCCGAATCCCTGAACCAGTACACCAACAACCTAATATCAGCTTTCACATCCCGCGGCTATCCTCCTGATCTGGTACAGAAACAAATTTCCAGAGCCACTTCCTCATCCCCCCAAATTCAGAACCTTCCACAGAAGAACCCCAGAAGTGCCCCTCTTGTCACCGGATACTTTCCAGGACTGGAGCGGACTCTGAATGTGGCTCTCCAGCAAGGATACGACTTCCTTAAATCCTGCCCCGAAATGAGATCCATCCTTCATGACATCCTTCCCACTCCACCGAGAGTGTCTTTCCGCCGCCCACCTAACCTCCGTAACCTCCTAGTCCATCCATATGAAATCCCCAAACCACCTTCCCTACCCTCGGGCTCCTACCCTTGTAACCGCCCCCGTTGTAAAACCTGCCCTATGCACCCTTCCACCACCACTTACTCCAGTCCCGTAACCCGGAAGGTGTACACGATCAAGGGCAGAGCCACTTGCGATAGCACCCACGTGATTTACCAACTGACATGCCTGCACTGTGAAGCGTTCTATGTGGGAATGACCAGCAACAAACTGTCCATTCGCATGAACGGTCACAGGCAGACAGTGTTTGTTGGTAATGAGGATCACCCTGTGGCTAAACATGCCTTGGTGCACGGCCAGCACATCTTGGCACAGTGTTACACCGTCCGGGTTATCTGGATACTTCCCACCAACACCAATCTTTCAGAACTCCGGAGATGGGAACTTGCCCTTCAACACATTCTCTCTTCCCGTTGCCCACCTGGTCTCAACCTCCGCTAAATTCTAATTCCCGCCCGCCATCTTTAACATCTTTGCCTCGGTTCTGTGGACAGAGCCTCTGCCTGAAGTGGCATCTCTGTCCAACTTCTTTGGTTTCTACAAATGTCTGCCTAGGTGTGTTTGAATGTGGATATGTGTGAGTGTGTGTGTATTTGTTTACCTTCCTTTTTGTCCCCTAAGGTAAGTCCTTCCACTCCTGGGATTGGAATGGCTCCTTTTCCACTTCCTTAAAACCCGTATCCTTCCCTTTCTCCTCTCCTTCCTCCCTCTTTTTCCTGAAGAAGCCACCACTGGTGGCGAAAGCTCGAATGGTTGTGTGTTTTTGTGTGTTTCGTGTTTCTATCGACAAGCCTGTACTTTAGGTAAGTCAAAAATCTTTATTTTATACCATTTTCCCACCTAGAAGGTCTCCTTCTATAATATTAGTTTCATCCTTTTGAACCTAACAATTACTTACGTTCATTATTGCTCTGTTGCCTTTCGAAATCTTTTCTGTCCTCTTACTTTCTCCTTCTGTTTTTATTTTACATTATATTCTCACCCTATATTCGCTCTCATTTAAGTTCATTTTTCTCCTGACCAAATTAGCCACATACAACAATCAGTATTGACTTCTGAACCTCACTAATAATACGACTAACGACTTTTCGTTTACGCTTTTCATCATTATTATTTTATTTATTTTTTATTTTTTGTTATTTACCGCTTTTATCCACATTTACTGTGGTAATACTATTTCACAACTCCATTTTACAATAACCTACCATTTTCGGCTTTTCCTAGAAACTTCGCGATTATTTCCGATTCTCGTTTTTCCACAATTCCGTTCATTCTTCCGACATTCGCGATCATTTTTCTAAACTTTCTATACGTTTTAACCCTATTATTCCTTCGTCAGCTTATTATTACTATTATTTCCGATTTCCGTTTTTCCACATTTCCGTTCATTCTTCCGACATTCCCGTTCGTTTTTCAATAACTTTCTATCCGTTTTAATCCAAGTATTCCTTCGTCAGATCATTATTATTATTACTTCCGATTCCCGTTTTTTCACATTTCCGTTCATTTTTCCGACATTCCCGTCCATTTTTCAATACCGTTTTAACCCTATTATTCCTTCGCCAGCTTATTATTATTATTTCCGAACTCCATTTTTCCACATTTCCGTTCATTCTTCCGACATTCCCGTTCATTTTTCAGTAACTTTCATACGTTTTTAACCCTATTATTCCTTCCTCAGATCATTATCTACCTCATAGTCGTAATCTGCCACTACTAATCAGTCATTATAATACGCTTTCCTTTGATTTTCTCCTCCCTGTAACTTGTTTTGGACGCCAATACAACCACCAAACTATTGTGCATTACGTTGTTAACCAACTGTAGTTGACCTCAGTTTCCACCAGGTTCAACTTCAACAACTCTCTTGAAAAACTTTATAGATTTCTATTTTCTTTGCTGAATCCTTTCGCTATCTATCCACCTTCAAAAAAATTTTTTTAATTTTATTTTTCTTTCCTTTCTAAATACTTTGTAGTCATTTATTCAACGCATAGTTCTTACTTTTCCATTCCATACATTATGTTACCCTACCTTGATCCCATCAAGTTTTACCTACATTCCCTCCGCAAGCATGCTTTCATCCTCGCCAGATTACGGTCCCACATTTTGTTTATTCAGGCATGTCTAACATTTGGCATAACCCCCAAGGGCCTCACAATAAAAGTTCCCATCTCCGGCTGTAACCCATCCTTTCATCAAGCCCTACACCAATTCCAAACAGAACAATCCACAGCCCTCACCCGCCTAATCCTTAACCTATACATCAACTCCGCCAATGAACACACCTGTCAACTCCTATCCCTAATCAAAATCCTCAACCTTTCCACTTCCGCATCCACACCCACAGTTCAGAACATCCTCCTACAGGCCAACCGAAAATTAGAACAACATGCCACCCTCCACCTCAAAAAACTATCCCAACTCCTTGTCACCCACCTCCGGAAAGGCAATACACTCTCCCTCAACACACTCTCCCTCAACAACCACTCCAGTAAACCTCAAGCTCCTCTTATTGCACAGAAACCCAGCCTCTCCCATCTACTCAATCTCCCACTTCCAGCTCCACTCCCCCCCAAACCTTTAAATCCTACTGCACACAATCCGGAACCACGACATCCCAATTCAGTAGTTAACCTCTCCTCTAAACCGCTCTCCCAAACTGAAACCTCTGTCCTATCCAAAGGCCTCACCTTTAGCCCTACTCCCAAATTTAACCAAACAGCCCTTGTCAAAGATTTACTATCCTATACTCGTAGCCTC
This sequence comes from Locusta migratoria, assembly GCA_026315105.1. Classification (NCBI taxonomy): domain Eukaryota; kingdom Metazoa; phylum Arthropoda; class Insecta; order Orthoptera; family Acrididae; genus Locusta; species Locusta migratoria. Next base: position 160,872,647 of record CM048748.1, read on the forward strand.
TGCTGGAGATATCACTTTGCCACGAAGAAAACTAACCCTACTCCTAATGATCCAACTCCACAAGACATGACTCAAATAGAACCTTGCCTGGAACAGTTCCGTCCTCCATCACAGCTAGACCCACCCGCTCTTCCTCAAAATCACCCTCTTCAAACCTTCCAGGAATTCCTTACTTCCAACCTTGCCTCTCAGTCTTTCCTAAAAAACCTTAATCCTACTCCCAACATTACTACAGCTGAATCCCGAGCCATCCGTGATCTGAAAGCTGACCGTTCCATCGTCATTCTCCCAGCCGACAAGGGATCCACAACCGTGGTACTTGATCGGCGGGAGTATGTGGTTGAGGGACTGCGTCAGCTTTCAGACAATACTACCTACAAAGTTTGTCAACACAATCCTATCCCTGATGTCCAGGCAGAGCTTCAAGGAATCCTCAAAACCTTAGGCCCCCTACAAAACCTTTCACCTAACTCCATCAACCTCATGACCCCACCGACACCCCGCACCCCCACCTTCTACCTACTCCCCAAGATCCACAAACCCAATCATCCCGGCCGCCCCATTGTGGCCGGTTACCAAGCACCTACTGAACGAATCTCTGCCTACATAGACCAACACCTTCAACCCATCATGTGCAGTCTCCCATCCTTCATCAAAGATACCAACCACTTCCTCGATCGCCTGAAATCCTTGCCTAGCCAGTTACCTCCAGATACCATCCTTGTAACCATTGATGCCACTTCCTTGTACACAAACATCCCACATGCCCAGGGCCTTGCTGCGATGGAGTATTTCCTTTCACGCCGACCACCCAATTCCCTACCTAAAACCTCTTTCCTCAATACCCTAGCCAGCTTCATCCTAACCCACAACTTCTTCACTTTTGAGGGCCAAACATACCAACAACTAAAGGGAACAGCCATGGGAACCAGGATGGCTCCCTCGTACGCAAACTTATTTATGGGACGCTTAGAGGAAGTCTTCTTGGATACCCAAGCCTGTCAACCCAAAGTTTGGTATAGATTCATAGACGACATCTTTATGATTTGGACTCACAGTGAAGAAGAACTCCAGAATTTCCTCTTCAACCTCAACTCCTTTGGTCCCATCAAATTCACCTGGTCCTATTCCAAATCCCATGCCACTTTCCTTGATGTCGACCTCCATCTGTCCAACGGCCAACTTCACACATCCGTCCACATCAAACCAACCAACAAACAACAGTACCTACACTATGACAGCTGCCATCCATTCCACATCAAACGTTCCCTTCCCTACAGCTTAGGTCTTCGTGGCAAACGAGTCTGCTCCAGTCCCGAATCCCTGAACCAGTACACCAACAACCTAATATCAGCTTTCACATCCCGCGGCTATCCTCCTGATCTGGTACAGAAACAAATTTCCAGAGCCACTTCCTCATCCCCCCAAATTCAGAACCTTCCACAGAAGAACCCCAGAAGTGCCCCTCTTGTCACCGGATACTTTCCAGGACTGGAGCGGACTCTGAATGTGGCTCTCCAGCAAGGATACGACTTCCTTAAATCCTGCCCCGAAATGAGATCCATCCTTCATGACATCCTTCCCACTCCACCGAGAGTGTCTTTCCGCCGCCCACCTAACCTCCGTAACCTCCTAGTCCATCCATATGAAATCCCCAAACCACCTTCCCTACCCTCGGGCTCCTACCCTTGTAACCGCCCCCGTTGTAAAACCTGCCCTATGCACCCTTCCACCACCACTTACTCCAGTCCCGTAACCCGGAAGGTGTACACGATCAAGGGCAGAGCCACTTGCGATAGCACCCACGTGATTTACCAACTGACATGCCTGCACTGTGAAGCGTTCTATGTGGGAATGACCAGCAACAAACTGTCCATTCGCATGAACGGTCACAGGCAGACAGTGTTTGTTGGTAATGAGGATCACCCTGTGGCTAAACATGCCTTGGTGCACGGCCAGCACATCTTGGCACAGTGTTACACCGTCCGGGTTATCTGGATACTTCCCACCAACACCAATCTTTCAGAACTCCGGAGATGGGAACTTGCCCTTCAACACATTCTCTCTTCCCGTTGCCCACCTGGTCTCAACCTCCGCTAAATTCTAATTCCCGCCCGCCATCTTTAACATCTTTGCCTCGGTTCTGTGGACAGAGCCTCTGCCTGAAGTGGCATCTCTGTCCAACTTCTTTGGTTTCTACAAATGTCTGCCTAGGTGTGTTTGAATGTGGATATGTGTGAGTGTGTGTGTATTTGTTTACCTTCCTTTTTGTCCCCTAAGGTAAGTCCTTCCACTCCTGGGATTGGAATGGCTCCTTTTCCACTTCCTTAAAACCCGTATCCTTCCCTTTCTCCTCTCCTTCCTCCCTCTTTTTCCTGAAGAAGCCACCACTGGTGGCGAAAGCTCGAATGGTTGTGTGTTTTTGTGTGTTTCGTGTTTCTATCGACAAGCCTGTACTTTAGGTAAGTCAAAAATCTTTATTTTATATATATATATATATATATATATATATATATATATATATATATATATATATATATAACTTCTCTATTTACTACAATAGAATGTTGGCTGTTGTTGAAGGTCACTACCAATTAGGCCTGGTTTTTAAAGCATTTTCGCTGCATTGCATTGCTAGATGTTCACTTAAGTGAAAATATTAATTTTTTTATTTAAGAGAGATTGTATTTTAATAGCAATATCTTTTGTGGGGGCAGGTGATTTATTTTGAAGACAGTTATGAAATTTCATTTCTAAGGAAGCATGACGCAGGTGCATCTGTGTTTACATTTCCTACACAAGAAATGCCGGGTAGAAAAAAATAAAATTGTACAGAAACTGGCTCCACCTACAATAGATCAGAGGAATAAGTACCATTTTCCCCACCCTGTGAGCAATGCAGAATGGAAATTAGCAATTTTCAAGTGAAAGTGTCATTCCGTTACTATGAAGTGTCATTCCATTACCAGCGATGTTTTTTTTTTTTTTTTTTTTTTTTTTTTTTACTTTCATTATTAAAATATTTGTTTGATGCATATTTCTTCTATACCATTTTGTTTCACATTTTTTCCTCTTTGTATCATAATTTATGTAAATTTTTATAGTAAATGGTTGGACTGAATTACGGTTGTATTACAAATGATAACAATATGCATGTCCAAATTACGTCATTCCGTTACCACGTAGTTTTCTTCACATAAGTCTAAATATATGTATGGAATATAAACTTTCACAAAGTTAAAATTATGTTTCTTTGTTTATGTTGGAAATGCAGTAAAAGAAATTGGCCTTTATAATTATTCTTGGTCTTCTCATTATCCTTAAAGTGCAAAAATATTCCTGAAAGTCATTCCGTTACTTGTGGAACTGCCCTACACTTATATCCTCTTCAGGACATACCTAGTTGCATTCCTTGCCAAATGGCTGCGTGCTGCAGTGGTTGTAGCCATCTTTCAGGTAGTTGATCACACGTTCTGCACCAGGGAGTCCTTCCTCATGTGCAGTTGACTTCCTGAGCAGCCTCAAATACCTTGACTCAGTTCTACCGATGCCATCCTTTAGTATTTGACAATCCACAAGTTCATTTCCCTCCTTGAACAACGTGGATGGTCAATACTCTTCATGTGAGCACCAGGGCACATCAGCAAAGCAGGAAACTCACTGACAGTCTGGTCAAATAGGCTACCTGTGAACTGGCTCTGGACATCAGCATGCTGGCAACAGACGTCCCATCAATACAATGCAGCTATGTTTCCTATTTGGGGCACAGAATGGCTCTCCTTGACTTCACCAAATAAATGTTTGGGATATAAAGGAGACAACAAATGTGTGAAGCTCCTCTAAGTGGATCTATCACAGGGACCCTGCATCCTCTGCTGGTCCTTTATTGACAATACTTAGCTGGCACAGGGACACTTCCCCAGTGGTCAGTGTGTGTAAAGTGGGACAGTCACCCACATTTTAGTGAACTGTGCCAGTTTAGCTGTCCTTAGGTGGACTTTTAATCTTACTATCATTTGACCTCTTGTTTTAGTTGACAGTGACTCAGTTTATTTATTTATTTAATTTTTCTTTTCTTTCCATATAAGGATGTGTGCCATAGCTTGATTTATCAGGTCTGTAATAACTTTATTAACACTTGAAAACTCAACTGTACACAACAATTGTTTTGACTCATGGTTCAAAGTCAACTGACGTGCTCCGCTGAGTCCAGACGAGCCCCGGTTCACTTAGGTGACGCTGTCTAATTACTGTAGCACCCCTATATTACTTTGCGCATGTTATGCGCGGTGGTAGTTTTAAATTTACGATGCACTGTCACAACACTTTTCCCCCTTTGGGAAATTCATTTCACCTTGCAGAGGTGTTGTACAGTGCGGAGACGTCCATCGGCTCTTGATGTGTTGCGGCCAGGTCACGTGGTGCCACGTGAACCTATGAGCGAAAGTGCCCCGGAGGGGCCCTTTGCACGGAACATGGACCCGTGACTGAATGATGGGTGACAGCTGCATTGACTCTGGTGCATGCATCTATGATGCTGGCACACCTTCCCGCACAGTCGGCTTGTGATGGAAGCACATCATCTGCAGGATTATGTTCGGTGCTTGGAGTTGAGCTGTAAAGGTGGTGTCTATTGGCTTCTGCAGGAGTATAAATAGTCCTGTGTGGAGACAACGTTGACAATGACAGGTCAACTGCCCGCGAACGAATCTGGTCAAAATGGTGAACAACCATTCCTTGATCAGTCAGGGTGTCACACAAACGAAGGCCTCTAAACTTTTTGATAGTTCCTTTGATCCACTTAGCACGAGAGCCATACCCCTGAACCCAGACAGGGGCACCTACCCGGAACTTGGCAGGAGAGTGAGAAATAGCCCGAGACTGTCGGAAGCGAAGAAGATGTAACAATGTACGCGGCTGACGACTATGTAAGAGCTCGGCTGGGCTGTGATCACCCATGGGCGTAAATCGATAAGAACTTAGAAATTGAAGTAAAGCATATTCTGTAGAAAACTTGGTGAGAAACCTTTTCATCTGACATTTGAATGTGCGTACAAGATGCTCGACCTCCCCATTCGACTGTAGATGGAAGGCTGGCGCCGTGACATGATGGACACTGAGGCCATAACAGAAATCTGCAAAAGCTTGTGAGGAAAACTGAGGACAATTGTCTGTGACAAGGTAGAGGGTAGACCTTCAAGGGCGAAAATCTTTGCCAATGCATTTGTGGTTGCCGCAGTGAAGGGAACACACAGCGAACCACAAAAGGAAAATTGGAATAAACATCAATGACCAAGAAAAGGGCCAGCACAATTGCCATGGACCCGTTCCCACGGGTGCGCTGGGGCAGGCCACGGAGAAGGGTCAGCTCGGGGGGCTGCCAACTGTTGAGCACATTTTTGGTACACAGGGCAACCATGCGTGAAATGTCTGCATCAATTCCTGGCCACTAGACATGTCTGCGAGCCAGATTTTTAGTGCGGGAAACACCCCAATGTCCCTGGTGTAACAACTGAAGAACACATTGACACAGAAAGCAGGAACCACCACCCTTGGAAATGCTCCGTTTGTAGAGTGGAGAACCACCTCGTCACGAACAGACAGTCTCAGCTGCAAAGCATAATAATTACAAAGCGGGTCAGAGGGTCTATCAGGCCACCCTCGTTGAATGAACCTAATTACTTTGCAGAGAACTGGGTCTTCAGCTGTGGCCGAAGCAACATGGTCCCCCCGTAATTAGAAAACCATCAACCGCACGACGTTCGTCCTCATCCACGTGGAAACAGTAACTCATCCCGGTCGAAAACTGGATCAGGAGCCATAGGCAGACGCGATAAGGCATCAGCATTTGCGTGCTGGGCCGTGGGGTGGTAATGGATCTCATAGTGAAACCGATACAGACAAGTATACAGCCCAACGTTGCCCAGCTTTATCCAGAAGCGATGCTGAAGGATGAAACAGGAAGACAAGAGGCTTTTGGTCAGTAATGAGATGAAACTTGGAACCATACAAGAAAACATGAAATTTTTTTAAGGCATACACTATGGCAAGGGCCTCTTTCTCAATCTGAGAATAACGCCTTTGAGCATCGTTGAGCGTCTTCAAAGAGTAACCAATAGGCCGCTCTGATCCATCATCATATCGGTGTGCAAGGACGGCCCAAAGACCATATTGGGATGCGTCCGTGGCCAACACCAGTTGCCATTCCGGGCAAAACGTGACTAGACACGGCGCCAACTGAAGTTGATCTCTAAAGCGGGCCAAAGCACGTTCACAGTCGTCAGTCCAGTGGAAAGGAATGTTCTTACAGAGCAGCTAATTCAATGGATGGGCCACATCAGCCACAGAAGGAAGGAATTTATGATAGACAATTTTGCCAAGAAATACCTGAAGGTCTTTAACATTGGACAGCCGTGGGAGGACTGCGATAGCATCAACATGCTGACTTAAGGGGCAGATCCCGTCATGGGATAGTTGAAACCCCCAGATACACAACAGAAGACTGAAAAAATTGAGATTTAGCTAGATTACACTTCAGCCCTGCAGACAGGAGAACTTGATAAAGTGCGCGAAGATTGGCAAGGTGTTCATCCGTAGAAGCCCCTGTAACTACAATATTATCTTGATAGTTGATGCAGCCAGGCACGGAAGCCGTCAGTTGTTCTAAAAAAACTTTGTAAGATAGCTGGTGCGCTGGGAACACCGAACGGCAACCGAACCGTTGGTATTGATACAGGCCAAACGGAGTGTTTAAGACTAGAAATTTCCTTGAATCTGTGTCCAAAGGCAGTTGGTGATATGCCTCCAATAAATCAATTTTGGAGAAGAATTGACCGCCCATAAGTTTGGCAAACAACTCGTTAGGACAAGGAAGCGGGTAAGTATCAATGAGACATTGGGCAATGACAGTCATTTTGAAATCGCCACACAACTGCAATTTGCCATTAGGTTTGCAAACCACAACGAGGGGGGATGCCCATTCGCTAGAAGTAACAGGTTGGGGGCTCTCCTACCAATCTAATTCAGCCTTGACTGGGTCACGTAATGCAACTGGAAGAGGGCGGGCACGGAAAAATTTCTGGCGGGCTGCCGGTTTGAGCATTGTGTGTGCCTCAGATTCGACAGCGCGGCCCCGGCCGGGAGAGAAAATGGAGGAAAATTCAGTACACAATGCTTCTAACCGAGTGTAAGGAATATCATCAGATACCAGATGTACATCGTCTGTAATGGAGAATCCAAAAAGTCGAAAAGCATTGTACCCAAACAAGTTTTCCGTTCCTGTACGATCAACAACAATAAAGGTGAGAGAATGAACGACTGATTTGTAAGAAGTGGACGCCTCATATTGGCCGATAATCGGAATTTTCTGTTTGTTGTAAGTCTACAAATTGTGCATGACAGGAGACAACGACAGAGAACCCAATCCCAAGTACGTGTGGGAATTTATGAGAGTGACTGCAGATCCTGTGTACCTGCATGCGAATATTTTTGTCAAGTACCTGAACATCTGTATATAACTTACTAGTATCGGAAAGTACACAATTGACAGTCATAACAGAATCGTCGTCTTCAACAACAGCAGGAGTCTTGTTAGACTGGCAGACTGAAGCAATGTGACCTTTCTTATGACAGGTGGGACACGTGGCCCAGCGTTGAGGACAATCTACCCTCTCGTGTTTGATAAAGCAACATGGACAGGATGGTAGGGCCGAACGTACCTGATTTTGCTGCCGCAGCTGCTGCATCTGCCATTGCTGCTTCTTTTTAGCGCACGGTTGTACCGCGCCTCATTGTTGATGCGCTTGTACTGCGGCAACTTCCCCATCATACGAAACAGATGCGTCGTCTGGCGTGGCATCAGACTGCACAGCACTGACGTCCATGTATTCGTCACTTTGGACGCTGGCGGCACGAGAGATTTCATACGACTGGGCAATACTCAATACTTCACATAAAGAGGGATTCAGGAACTGGAGGGCCTGTTGTCTGACTTACTTATCCAGAGCCAACCTAAGAATAGCATCTCTAATCATTGAATCGGCATAAGACTCGTGATGGATCTCCGTAACAAATTGACATTTTCTACTAAGGCCTTGTAATACTGCGGCCCATGCACAGTATGATTGATGCAGCTGTTTGCGGCACTTGTAAAAGGCCACCTGGGAAGCAACAACATGGCTGTTTTTGGGATAATATTTCGAGAGCATGTCACACATTTCAGTAAAAGATAATGACGCCGGATCCCGTAGGGGAGCGAGCTGAGACAATAGTTGATACACTTTTGGAGAAAGCCACAAAAGAAATAGTGATTTGCACAACTGATCGTCGCCAACGCTGAAAGCCACAAAATGTTGCCTCAGCCGCTTTTCATAGTCCTTCCATTCTTCCGCAGTTTCCTCGTATGGAGGGAATGGAGGCAGAGAACACAGCACGACTGGACAACGACTTTGACACAACTGACGTAAGCGTCTGTGCTAAGTCACATAACGACGCTACGAGGGCAATCTGTTGCTCGACGAGCCTGCCCAATAGCTGATCTAAGGTTTTCATATTTATCAAAACACTGCCGACTACAACGCGTGGAATAGTTCACAACTCGTCGCCACTAAAAGTGTTATAACTTTATTAACGCTAGAAAAATCAACTCTACACAACAAGTGTTTTGAATCATTGTCAATGCCGACTGACTTGCTGCGCTGAGTCCAGGCGAGCCCCGGTTCACTTAGGTCTAATTGCTGTAGCGCCCCTATATTACTTTGCGCGCATTACACGTGGCGGTAGCTTTAAATTTGCCAAGCACTGTCACAACAGAAGTACTACTTTAAACAAGAAGCAAACTTTATCATATTTTTCTGTCACGGTTGTGACAGTATTCAACTTTCAGAAAAGAGAGGAAAGAAAAAATCAAAAGAGTGCTTATCCAAATAAATTATTCAATGTGGGATATCGAGGAAGCCTGTTGTTACATTGTAAGTTCTCCACTGTTGTATCATATGATTCACAGAAAGCAAATCAGTTCAGTCACTATCGCAGAGCTTCTTGAAGTTCATGGAGTGTATTCAGTTGCAATCTCTGGGATGACAATTCGTACCTAAATATCTTGAATAAAATAAAAATGAGTTTTTATGTTTTGTTACTGCATTTACATGCTTAAATCTGTACTTTCTTGATTTTATAAAAATGAACATTTTCAATTAAAAAAAACTTAAATTTTTTATTTATGAAAGTACTTGTACTACTTAAAAATAGTTTATTGGCAATAAAATATTTGCAGGTTGGTAACACATGTGACTGGCAGATAAGAAGACAGAAGGTTAGTGAGAGAGGCAAATTCTTATTGGAAACTGCACAGTGGAGTGATTGTCAGTTTGTTGTGGGAACGGAGCCGCATCAGCAGGTAAGGCTCAAATTAGGTTAGTAATACCAACACATAAACTGTATTAGTTGTAAGTATGCAGCCATACACTGATTAGCCAGAACATTGACTACTTATAATAGCAGGTATGTCCACCTTTGGCATGGATAAAAGCAATGATACGTCACAGCATGGAAGCAATGAGGCCTTAGTAGTTTGCATGAGGGATAGGCACATCATCTACGCACACAGTTAACGTAATTCCATTAAATTCTGGGGAGGGGTGATCTATGATGTGAAATGTAGACTTTCACAGTCAGGAATGTCATGTCCATTAAAATTATCCGGGCTGTTATGCCGTGGTGGGCTGTTATGCCGTGGTCGATTGAATTTGCTGTTAAAACCCAATGTTTCGCCCTAGTCTGCGGAGAACATCTTCAGGGGTGTCTGTAGGATTGCAGGTCGAACATACACACACTGGCTCGCTACTGACTACCGTTAATTTCAGTGTCCACGCGTTCCTACACAGAAGCGTGACGATATGTGTCTTGAAAACGTCAATGCAATTGACCATCGTCCGCTGCCGCCGATTGCCGTTGCCATCACACTGTAGTAGACGGGTGGTACATCTCTTCTTCAGCACTGGCATCCATATATTGTGTGTCATGACATCTTCCTTATGTTTGAAATTATTCGGAAGTTTAATTTCCTCCCTGTAGAGCCTTTCGTAGTATCTGCTTGTGGCCGCTAGTACTTGTGTCTCATTGAAGTGAATGTGGTGGGTACCTGACTAGAAAGATGCTTTGCAACAGCTGAGCTATACTGGTTTGCAGCCAATAAAATTGTATGTAATCAACAGAAAACTCAAAAGTTAGTTTTATTTCTATTACGAACATGGAAATTAAGTGTTGAACTCTTTGGTATACATATTGATGCAAAACTCATTTGGGCAGAACACATCAACCATGTCTGAACAGGATTTCACGAGTGTTCTACCTCATATGGAAATAGCGAGATGTGGTCAGAGGAATTATCTTCATGTGATGTATTTCAGGCTATTCCAATCACGTATCTCATATGGCCTACTCTTATGGGGACATCCTCATATTAATATTAATACTAAAAGTTCAAAAAATAATCGTCTATATGATATGTAATGATGGTCCTATAGAACATTGTTGCCCTGTTTTTATAAAGCTTAAGATCTTGTTCTCTCTCTCTCTCTCTCTCTCTCTCTCTCTCTCTCTCTCTAAACTTTCCTGGTGGGATAAACACCCTTCCACCACCACTTACTCCAGTCCAGTAACTCGGAGGGGTGTACACGATCAAGGGCAGAGCCACTTGCGATAGCACCCACGTGATTTACCTACTGACATGCCTGCACTGTGAAGCGTTCTATGTGGGAATGACCAGCAACAAACTGTACATTCGCATGAACGGCCACTGGCAGACAGTGTGTGTTGGTAATGAGGATCACCCTGTGGCTAAACATGCCTTGGTGCACGGCCAGCACATCTTGGTGCAGTGTTACACCGTCCGGGTTATCTGGATACTTCCCACCGACACCAACCTTTGAAAACTCCAGAGATGGGAACTTGCCCTTCAGCTTATTCTCTCCCCCCGTTGCCCACCTGGTCTCAACCTCCGCTAAATTCAAATTCCCGCCCACCATCTTTAGCATCTTTGCCGCGGTTCTTTGGACAGAGCCTCTGCCTCAAGTGATATCTCTGTCCAACTTCTTTGCTTTTTACAAATGTCTGTCTAGGTGTGTTTGCATGTGTATATGTGAGAGTGTGTGTGTGTGTATGTATTTAATCTACCTTCCTTTTTGTCCCCTAAGGTAAGTCCTTCCACTCCTGGAATTGGAATGGCTCCTTTTCCACTTCCTTAAAGCCCATATCCTTCCCTTTCTCCTCTCCTTCCTTCCTCTTTTTCCCGAAGAAGCTACCAGTGGTGGCGAAAGCTCGAGTGTTTTTGTTGTTTTTGTGTGTGTTTTACGTTTCTGTCGACGAGCCTATACTTTAGGTAAGTCAAAAATCTTTATTTTATACATATTTTCCCACCAGGAAAGTCTCCTAGAATATTATATATAAAATAGAAAATAGATGACTTACCAAAAGGACCGGCTCGTCGATAGAAACAAATAAATAAATAAAATCACACACAAACACACATACAAGCTTTTGCCACCACTGGCAGCTTTTTCAAGAAAAAGAGGAAAATAGGGGAGGAAAAAGGGAAGGATATGGGTTTTAAGGAAGTGGAAAAGGAGTCATTCCAATCCCAGGAGTGGAAGGACTTACCTTAGGGGAAAAAAAAGGAAGGTAAACAAATACACACGCACTCAGTCATATCGAAACGCAAACACACCTACACAGACATTTGTAAAAAGCAAAGAAGTTGGACAGAGATGCCAATTGAGGCAAAGGCTCTGTCCGCAGAACCAAGGCAAAGATGCTAAAGATGGTGGGCGGGAATTTGAGTTAGCGGAGATTGAGACCAGGTGGGCAACGGGAGGAGAGAGTAAGCTGAAGGGCAAGTTCCCATCTCCGGAGTTCTGAAAGGTTGGTGTCGGTGGGAAGTATCCAGATAACCCGGACGGTGTAACACTGTGCCAAGATGTGCTGGCCGTGCACCAAGGAATGTTTAGCCATAGGGTGATCCTCATTACCAACAAACACTGTCTGCCTGTGACCGTTCATGTGAATGGACAGTTTGTTGCTGGTCATTCCCACATAGAACGCTTCACAGTGCAGGCATGTCAGTTGGTGAATCACGTGGGTGCTATCGCAAGTGGCTCTGCCCTTGATCGTGTACACCTTCCGGGGTACTGGACTGGAGTAAGTGGTGGTGGAAGGGTGCATAGGGCAGGTTTTACAGCGGGGGCAGTTGCATGGGTAGGAGCCAGAGGGTAGGGAAGGTGGTTTGGGGGGTTTCATAGGGATGGACTAGGAGGTTACGAAGGTTAGGTGGGCGGCGGAAAGACACTCTTGGTGGAGTGGGAAGGATGTCATTAAGGATGGATCTCATTTCGGGGCAGGATTTAAGGAAGTTGTATCCCTGCTGGAGCGCCACATTCAGAGTCCGCTCCAGTCCCGGAAAGTATCCAGTGACAAAAGGGGAACTTCTGGGATTCTTCGGTGGAAGGTTCTGGATTTGGAGGAATGAGGAGGTGGCTCTGGTAATTTGCTTCTGAACCAGATCAGAAGGATAGCTGCGGGATGTGAAAGCTGTTATTAGGTTTTTTGTGTACTGGTTCAGGGATTCGGGACTGGAGCAGACTCGTTTGCCACGAAGACCTAAGCTGTAGGGAAGGGAACGTTTGATATGGAATGGATGGCAGCTGTCATAATGGAGGTACTGTTGTTTGTTGGTAGGTTTGATGTGGACGGATGTGTGAAATTGGCCGTTGAACAGATGGAGGTCAACATCGAAGAACGTGGCATGGGATTTGGAATAGGACCAGGTGAATTTGATGGGACCAAAGGAGTTGAGGTTGGAGAGGAAATTCTGGAGTTGTTCTTCACTGTTGGTCCAGATCATGAAGATGTCATCACCAAACTTTGGGTTGACAGGCTTGGGTATCCAGGAAGGCTTCCTCTAAGCGTCCCATAAATAAGTTTGCGTACGAGGGGGCCATCCTGGTTCCCATGGCTGTTCCCTTTAGTTGTTGGTATGTCTGGCCCTAAAAGGTGAAGAAGTTGTGTGTTAGGATGAAGCTGGCTAAGGTATTAAGGAAAGAGGTTTTAGGTAGGGAAGTGGGTGGTCGGCGTGAAAGGAAATACTCCATTGCAGCGAGGCCCTGGGCATGTGGGATATTTGTGTATAAGGAAGTGGCATCAATGGTTACAAGGATGGTTTCAGGAGGTAACAATCTGGGTAAGGATTTCAGGCGATCGAGGAAGTGGTTGGTGTCTTTGATGAAGGATGGGAGACTGCACATGATGGGTTGAAGGTGTTGGTCTATGTAGGCAGAGATTCGTTCTGTGGGGGCTTGGTAACCGGCCACAATTGGCCGGCCTGGATGATTAGGTTTGTGAATCTTAGGAGGTAGGTAGAAGGTAGGGGTGCGGGGTGTCGGTGGGGTCATGAGTTTGATGGACTCGGGTGAAAGGTTTTGTAGGGGGCCTAAGGATCTGAGAATTCCCTGAATCTCTGCCTGGACATCAGGAATGGGGTCGTGTTGACAGACTTTGTAGGTAGTATTGTCTGAAAGCTGGCGCAGTTCCTCAGCCACATACTCCCGCCGATCAAGTACCCCGGTTGTGGATCCCTTGTCGGCAGGGAGAATGATGATGGAATGGTCAGCCTTCAGATCACAGATAGCTCGGGATTCAGCTGCGGTAATGTTGGGAGTAGGATTAAGGTTTTTCAGGAAGGACTGAGAGGCAAGGTTGGAAGTAAGGAATTCCTGGAAGGTTTGAAGGGGGTGATTTTGAGGGAGAGCGGGTGAGTCTCGCTGTGATGGAGGACGGAACTGTTCTAGGGAGGGTTCAATGTGAATGATGTCTTGGGGAACTGGATCATCAGGAGTAGGATTATTTTTCTTCGTGGCAAAGTGATATCTCCAGCCAAGGCTACGAGTATAGGATAGTAGGTCTTTGACAAGGGCTGTTTGGTTGAATTTGGGAGTGGGACTAAAGGTGAGGCCTTTGGATAGGACGGAGGTTTCAGATTGGGAGAGAGGTTTAGAGGAGAGGTTGACTACTGAATTGGGATGTTGTGGTTCAGGATTGTGTGGATTAGGATTGTGAGGTTTGGGGGGGAGTGGAGCTGGAAGTGGGAGATTGAGCAGATGGGAGAGACTGGGTTTCTGTGCAATAAGAGGAGCTTGTGGTTTATTGGAGAGATTGTTGAGGGAGAGTGTATTGCCTTTCTGGAGGTGGGTGACCAGGAGTTTGGATAGTTTTTTGAGGTGGAGGCTGGCATGCTGTTCCAATTTGCGGTTGGCCTGTAAAAGGATGTTCTGAACTCTTAGGTGTGGATGTGGGAGTGGAAAGGTTGAGGATTTTGATCAGGGATAGGAGTTGACAGGTGTGTTCATTGGCGGAGTTGAGGTATAGGTTAAGGATCAGGCGGGTGAGGGCTGTGGATTGTTCTGTTTGGAATTGGTATAAGGCAGGATGAAAGGATGGGTTACAGCCAGAGATGGGAACTTTCAGTGTGAGGCCCTTGGGGGTGATGCCAAATGTCAAACAAGCCTGAATGAATAAAATGTGGGACCTCAATCTGGCTAGGGCAAAGGCATGGTGGCGGAGGGAATGTAGATAAAATTTGATGAGGTCAATGTAGGGTGACATGTATAGTATGGAGGGGGGGAAAAAAGTCTATACTGAACGGTGAAGAAATAAAAATGTGATCAGATAGCAAAAGGAATTGTTCAGTTAGGAAAAAACAGAAAAAGATGTTCGAGAGAGTAGTAGAAGAGAAACGTTGTTGAAACTCTGATCAATCACAGTCAACAACGTGTGGCGGTTGTATGGGCGGCTAACAGGTTATGGGGTGAAGAAAATCTGGAAAAGTTTTGCAAACCGTGTGAGAATGAAAGAAAAGAGTACTATAAGGATTCGTTCTGTTGGTAGAATAAGGTTGACCTTTTTTCTACACGTTTTCATTTCATAACAATTTTCGGCATTTCGTAGCAACTTTGCGATTATTTCCATTCCCGTTTTTCGATATTTCCGTCTGTTTTTCCGACATTTCCAATCTTTTTTCTACTCGTTTTCACTTCTATTCATTCGTTAGATTATTTTTACTCTTCAACCTTATTCTACCAACAGAACGCAAACAGAAAGCAAACATTGACATTCCAAGACATGGTTGGCATTAACCGGGAACTCCCATACAGTAAAATAAAGCAGTCGCATGTGTGTATTTGTAGAGAGTGATCTCCAAAAGTACTAATTGAACATTCGTGGGGGTATCACAGATAAATAGAGAATATCCTGGGGCAACAAACATATAGGCTACATTTCATCGAAATCAGATCAGGAAAGTAAAAGATATCGTAATTTGGAGTTTTAGGTTATTTCATGCTTGGAAAGAATGGCGTAATACAGCAAAGAACTAATAGGTAGCACTGCATGTGTTTATGTGAAATTTGGGGTAGCGATCGGATTATTACCCTTTGAAAATACTACTTACTCTTTGACTTTTCAAATGTACTATATTTCTGAAAATCGTTTTCTTGGTTGCTATGTTCTACGAAATATGATTCAACACAATGAATATAAAACTGATACAATCCTCACCATGTTTAATCCATATATTTACATCCTGATATCATAGTCTGCGCCTTGGTTGCACAGTAGTAGAGTCCCAGATTACAAATCCAAAGGTTGCAGGCTTCATCCCTGCCAGGTCCTAGGATTTTTATCTGTCACTTTCCACTTCTTTCACCTCTAGCAGTATTGCTCATGTGAAAAGTACCGAGTAGCTCCATGGTTGGAAACCCATGTTAAACTGTAGGTCCCCCTATAACTGACTTAAGTGTTTTCAGTAACTGTCTGTTCATCTATTAGAAATACCTAATCTCCTAAGATACTTCACGGATTTGCATGAAGCAAATTCATTTTATAAAAGTGGAATCAGGGAAATCGTTTTAGATGTAGGTTATGCTTCAAGTATGGATTGTGTAGTACAGCAAACAAGCGATAGAAGTGCTGTAGTGCACCAAAGAACTAATAAACACCACTGCTGCATAATAAGTATGGGCTAGTACAAGAAGGAAGCGAACATCTGTGACAGAATTAAGCACTCCTGTCTACGAATACCAACAAACATTGAACATAATGTTACTGATTTTGCTTTGTGTATAACTTAACGACATTTCTTTGCTTCTTTTGGCATGTTTCACTTTTTGTATCAAAAATTTTATGAAGATACATCATTTCAGACAATGTCTTTTACTTACATTTGACATCTTGGCTAGGACAACTGAGTTTATTGACAGCGATTCAGTAAGGATTCTATTTTTACTGACTGAGGTCCAGAACCTCTAAAAAGCCATGATACACACAGGCCCTCCTTCAACAACTGTTGTGAAGCACGGGCATATAAGCTAGTATGTTCTAAAATTCTGCTGCAAACAGACATTAATGATAAAGGCTTGTAATTTTGTGGATTACTCCTATTGTCATTCTTGAATATTGGAGTGAGCGTGAAACTTTCCAGTCTTTAGGTACGGATCTTTTGCTGAGCAAGCAGTTGTATATGATTCCTAGGTATGGAGCTGTTACTCTGAAAGGAACGTAATTGGTATAAAATCTGGACGGGGTGACTTGTTTTTGTTAAGTGATTTGAGTTGCTTAAATAATGTCTATAAGTCCAGTAGTAGGTAACAGAGATGTTTCGTAGTTTGAAACTATGAACAGAGTGACAAAACATGGCTTCCACTCGGAACATTTTCTGCGTAACCACGTAATACGGCTAATAACAATATTTTTCAGATATTAAATAAATAATACAATAATACTTGAAATATGCCAAAATACATAAATTAAAATATTACATTTAGGCTTTAACTATTTATCTCAATGAGCCTATGTGTTTTATGAAATTTGTATTTATTAGTATATGCAAATTTAAAGTTGTGTTTTGACTCATTTTAAACTTGTTCAAGTTATTTACATTACTTATGTTTTCGAAGTGCACACACATCTGTTTTTACAATATTGTGTAGATGTACTATTATTGAGACACAGAATCTTAATGTATTTCAATTTGTGGTCTAATTTGTTATAAATACGGATTTGTATAATGTCATAGTAGTTTTGTTAATTTTGAAGATAGTTTCTTAGTACCAAACGGATTATTAATTTTAGTGCATGAAAAATGATCAGTATTTAATTTAGGATCCAGTGATATATAAAACATGGTCTACCCTAATTTATTTAAATAAAAGGTAAATATGTAATAACATTGTGCAATAGTTCTAACATGTAGTAGTGTTGTTTTTTATACAAATAAGTATCTTCATAGGCTCAGCATATTCCGTAACTAATTGTAATGCATTTTTAGTGTACGTAGTATAAAAATTGAAAATTACGTAAAAAAGGATAGCCAAAGTTATGTTTAAATCAACATACTATTTCTTAAACATGTTATACTAATAGTGTTGATAGTATTTCAAACTGAATGCAAAAATGTGAGAGTTTTCATGTCCGGTAGCAAAGTTATATTTAGGTGTCCGATATTTCGTGTTTGTGATGTTGGCAACGGATTTGTAGGGAGCGTGCAACATAACAGAAACATTTCACTGTCCATCAAGAAATTGAATATCTGCTTTAAGGAAAGTGATGTATGACAATCTGAGTGCACTCGTGTAATTGTACTAACATTAAAAAAAGTATCATCCTGGGTGTTTTAGAAAAGGAAAAGTGAAGAAGATAGATTTACTTTATGTAATATAGTGTACTCTTTGCAATGTTCCATAAGGTGAGAAATAAAGTGTGCAAATTGATTAATAATTAACTAATTGCTCATCTTTATTTCAGAAGTCTCCTTATTGTTTTCTTTCAGTTCCAGTATTTATCGGATTTTTTGTTTGTATTTTACTTGTAAAATGATGACATGAAGCTTCTCTGTATAATTTTACAAAAACAAAATGTCTCTCTTTATTGCAGTTGTTTTCTGTTCACAAGTTGTTTCTTGCCATGTCAAGTCCAGTGTTTGAAGCAATGTTTTTTGGAGGCATGCCAGAGAAGGATGAGCCTATACCTATACTGGATGTACAACCTGAAGCATTCAAAGCTTTGCTCGAGTACGTATATTCACACACTATATCATTAAACACAAAATGAGTTATGCACATAAAAATTTTGATTTTTCTCGTATTTCACAATTTATACCCAGTCATATTAATTATTTTCTTACAGTATAAAGGAGACCCTTGGCTCTGACATGTATATATGAAAGTAATGACTGTAGTTCATCTATAAAACCCATTATTCGTTATGGTGCCAATGAAGTGTGTTTCTGCTGTCATATCTTTAGGAAACCTGCTACATGTAAAGCTGGCAATTGTATATACATACATTTACATACATGTTTACACCTATATTGTACTAGCTAAAACATGACATCGCCTGGGTATTTATTTATTTGAATCTTCTGTAAATCCTCTTCTCTCCTCTGTCTTTCAGTTACATCCTCTCCCCTGTCTTTGTTCATCTCCTCTTCTGCCTCTCTGTTTCTCTCTCCTCCCGCTATTTATGAAAAATTCTATGTATCTACATATATGATACGAATATTAAGACGAAAAATTCCTAGCAGGAAAAATAAAATATAAAAAATAGACGAAGATTACTCACCAGGCGAAGGAGCACAGGTGTGACAGCATCACAAATAAATAAATGAATACACACACACACAATCGCAAGCTTTCGCAACCCAGTTGCGTCTTCAGGCAGTAGGGAAGGAGAGGGAAAAGGAAATGATGAGGGTTTTAAGGAAGGGGGTAAGGAGCCATTCCAATCCCGGGAGAGGAAAGACTTACCTTGGGGGAAAAAATGGAGGGTAAACAAATGCACACATGCCCACACATTCACACAGACACAAGTACACCTAGGCAGACATACTGTAGAAAGGCTAAAGGCTTTCTACAGTATGTCTGCCTAGGTGTACTTGTGTCTGTGTGAATGTGTGGGCATGTGTGCATTTGTTTACCCTCCATTTTTTCCCCCAAGGTAAGTCTTTCCTCTCCCGGGATTGGGATGGCTCCTTACCCCCTTCCTTAAAACCCTCATCATTTCCTTTTCCCTCTCCTTCCCTACTGCCTGAAGACGCAACTGGGTTGTGAAAGCTTGCGATTGTGTGTGTGTGTGTGTGTGTGTGTGTGTGTGTGTGTGTGTGTGTGTGTGTGTATTCATTTATTTATTTGTGATGCTGTCACACCTGTGCTCCTTCGCCTGGTGAGTAATCATCGTCTATTTTTTATATTCTATGTATCTACAAATATTCATGGAGATTGGTGACATCAAAAATTATGGGAAGGTATCCTCCACTGTGCACCTTAAGAAATTTTGTATTAAGACGCAATGTTCCTCTTGTTTGGGAACTGTCGGGTGCAAAATTAAATCAATATCAGAATAAAACTGTAGAGTGGCGTTGACATCTGTTCAATGTACTCTCCGCCATGCACCTTACACAATCTAACAATGATGTTGCTTTAGATTTGAAGGTCAAATGTGTAAAATTTCATCAAGATCAGAATAAAACAGTAGATTGATGTTGGAATCTGGTGTAAAGCACTCTCCACCATGCGCTGTACAAAATTTTATGTAAACCGTGACCTTCCTCATGTTTTGAAGGTCAGGTGCACAAAATTTCACTAAGATTGGAATAAAACTAGATTTGTTTGCATTACAAACATTTTGTACTAGTGTGCAGTTTTTTTACACACTATATGTGGGTCTTACTCCTACAGCAATTGTTACCTCACAGTAAGGAATATGTGCACCAAATTTGGTTGAAATCTGTTCAGTGGTTTACAAGATGATGCACATGTTTGTGCGATACAGCAGTTTTCGTGCGTTTCATTCTTATGTATTGTATGTGATCCTTACACCCGCAGTGGCCTACATCTTAGTTTGAAGGTCAATTTCACAAAATTTCATCAAGATTAGAACAAAACTGTATATCTGTATCCAATACAAACACATGGACACTCTTACTTTATATATGAAGGTGGATCAAAAAGTAAGTTGCACTAACTCGCCACAGGAGCCTGCTGTGTGTCTCAGTCTTGGGCAAAATGTAGTGTTACAAAATAACTACAGTCTCCTTCATGATTGACTTGAGTTTATCAAGGCTTTAATTTGCATAAGAGCAGCCTAGCATTGTAGTAGCTACTGCAAGAATCTGTCTTTGTTGCACATATAATGAGCAGTTGGTCACTGCACAGTGGATGCTAGGGGAATGCAGAGAAAATCCACAGAATAAACTAATATGTAACTTCTGCTTTTGTGCATAAACTCCGTGTACATCCTTTTGTTTAAAATTATTATTATGTTTGCTGTTAATGAGATTGATTCGCTTGAAAGTTCTGTAGAATCACACACAATAAAACATAACTGAAGAATTTAAAAATTGTTCTAGTGTGACGAGTTATTTCAACATGACTTTCACTCTCGTTGGAATCTTAAAAAGGAATCGAAGAAGTCTGTTAGCCTTAGTGGCAAAAGAATTTGAAGAAGTTTGGATCTACAGTGTAACTGGACCTCAGTTCAATAATAATTTGTTAATCAAGACATATTGAGCGGCTACAAGAAAATTTCACTAGCCGCACACACAGGCTGTAAGTGCGTTTTCCTTGGTAAATACTAAACAACTTAGTATCCAAGGAAAATGAGGGCGAAGTTGCAGATACTATTAGGGCTCTTTACCCCCGTGTCATCTTGCTATAACGGAAACTGTGCAGATGTCAAGTAGAGTGGTTGCTGTGGTTGATCGTTGTGTTTTGTGTGACTAGCGGGCTAAAAGCAATGGTCCTTCAATTGGACGTTAACTATAAATTGGAAGTGCGAGCAACAGTCAAATTTCTGTGGGCCAAAAGGGTAAATTGCACAGGTATTCATCCTCAAATCAATGCTGTATATGGAGAACGTGTGATTTCGCACCAAGGAATTGTAAAATGGTGTCAACAATTTGATGTAGAACACACGGATCTCACAGAGAAAGATCGTGAAGGCAGGCCTGCAATGCCTCGTGTATCCTCCGTACAGTCCGGACTTATCGCCATGTGACTTTCATCTTTTTGCTAAGCTCAAAACAGATCTTGGTGGACAACGATTTTGGAATTATGAGGAAGTGAAAGCGACTGTCTCCGTGTGGTTATAAAATGCTAGAGGAGATTTCTATGCATCTGAAATCGAAAAGTTGGTTGACTGTTCCGAGAAATGTTTACGGTCCATTGTATGTTGCCACAGATGTGTTGCTTTTGTGTAGGTGGTTTAATAAATGGCCGTAACTGGAAATGCAACTTACTTTTTGATCTGCTCTCATATAAATGTTAATACAACACATTTCTCCACTATTATTCAAAAGAAGGAGAATGGTCGGTCAGTACTTTCCTCAGCTTGTTACTGCCAACAGTCACACAATAAGATGAAAATAAACATGGTCACAATCTTTCAGAAATAATCCCTTTTTCAGATAATGGAGAGGAGGGAAGACATACAGGATAGAAGGGAGGGGTTACTCATGAGGCTGTGAGTAACCCATCTATCCCCAATCTGCTCCCTCCTTTCCTTACCAAAAGAAAGAATTAATTTCTGAAAACGTGTGACCACATTTTTCATTTGCATCATTTTTGTGTTAAATGTCGATGGTACTGAGCTAAGTGCACCTATATTCTGCAAGCCACCTCACAGTGTTGGGGGGGGGGGGGGGGCGTAACTTGATGAACCAATGTCATGTCCTGCTTTTTCTGTTCCAGTTGCACACAGTTCACAATAAGCCTCATTGTGGGCTCGGATATCACTAATTTGATCTGCATGGTCTTTTCATGAGGTATGCACAGGAGAAAGCAGTATTGTTGACTCTTCGAAAATCGTACCCTCCAGAACTTTGACAGAAGCCCACACTGTGACACAGAATGTCTGTCTTGCAGCTTCTGTCACTGGTGTTTGCCTATCATTTCCATGACTTGTGTGTTATCTAAATGAACATGTTTCAAGGCATGCTGCTGTCCTTATTATCTTCTCTGTCACGCCGATCAACCCTATTTGGTATAAATCCCACACTGGTGAGGATTGCTCAAGTATTGATCAAACAAGTGTTTTGAAAGCTACTTCCTTTGTTGATGGACTAAAATTCTTGATGTTGCTAGCAATGAATTTCCATCTGGCACCTGCCTTCCCAAAATTAATTTTGTGTTAGTTCCACTTCAAACTATTCATTTTGCCTACTCCCACATATTGTATGGACGTTCCAATAATCGTCCCGTGATTTTCATGTTATACTGTAAATGTTCTATTGTCCTATGACCACATTCATCATGGATATGGACTCATGTGTTAGACAGAAATATAATTTTACGGGGGGGGGGGGGGGGGGGAGGACAGACAAGTCAAGGGACTAGTGACCCTGCTGGTGTCCCTGTAAAAATCAAAGAACAAAACCAATAACAGACCAGTTAGCTCCTTGTATTTGAAATTGGTTGTGTTATACAACCTTCACTCTGCAGTGAAGGTGTGTGGTACTTCACAAGTCTGTAAAAGAAACTGATGTACCCACAAAAGAATGAGTGGGGTATGATCTTTTCACAAGAAATGCATGGTTCTTAAAGTACTCTTTAGATTCTGAACTAAAATGAACATGTTGTGGGAATGGTCTTTTTAAAATGAATGATTCATTTGAGTCATACCATTGGCTACTGAGGAGTATTGAAATGTTTTCCCTCTGTAGATGAATTTCACTAATTACAGAGGTAGATTATCTAGAAACAGTGTCTAAAATGGAGGAAGCACTTCATGAGTTTTCTTAACATATTTCAATATGCTCCTGGATTAATGGTATTGTCTCTTGTCATTGCACAAGTGAGGGTCACACCCCCACTGCCCCAAAACACACGATATTACAGGTGGAAGTAGTCACTTTGAATTTGATGTAGAGAATGAGAATATGGCCATTTCATCAATTGATATTTTGTTTTGGACTCAAATTGGTGCACCTAGGTTTCATGAGCTGTCTCAACCTGGGACAATTGTCACCTCTCCCACATCTTCAACAAGTTGCAACAAATGAGAATAAAAGTTTTGTTTTCTGTTGGATTAGTAATCCGTTGTTGAAGACACTTTGATCCATGTTGCACACACAGAAGTATCCAAGAAGACGGATAATTGCATTCACGCTTCCTTCGCTAATAGATGGATTCAGCACTAACTACTGAGTCGTAATGCATTTGTTCTTGTGAACGAATTCAGCTTGCTGCTGCATGTTAGGCGTGATAGCTGTAAACCTTGAAGCTTGGCAAACTGCCTTCTGATAACCTCAGCCCCTGTGCCCAGGGACTGACTGTACTCCTGTTGCTGATGATACATAGATTTTGCACAAATGCTTTTAACAACCATTTGCCTGAATGACAGCATTTCTGGGTAAGAAGAAATTTGACTCATCCATTGCAATGTTCCAGTGAGACAGAAGTTGCGATGACCGTGCTGCTACAATTGAACTCTTCTTCCGAAACACAGCACCCGCATTATTACATGGTTAGTCATGTATGCACCACATCTCATCAGATTAACTTGAGTAATATTTTCTTCTTCTGTAGTTTATGATTATGTAGAGATTTAAGTCGTAGCTTTCACTTAGTATTCAGGCTAGGGCTCCGTTCTGTAGCAGGGAAGGAACACACTCGGTGAGAATACACTTAAACTGAATTTAAAAAAACCACAAGATAATTAACTTTTACAAACACTTATATTTTGCCCCGTAGGCTAAGATTACATCAAGTCTCAAAAAGAACTTAACTAGAAACTACTTCAACAAACTCAGTCCATTTATCTTAATAATGTATGTATAAACTCCATGTCCACACTGTCTCTTCTGACGCTCATTTGTGTTTTGCTATGTTGTTCAATGGTCTCTTCTTCAGCCACTATGACTGTCTTCAGACCACCTCACCTGCTCGCTACCATGTCCTTGCGCACACGAGCACATGGCACACAGTAAAATCCTTAAATATCTACTTATCTATGTATGATGAATCTGCATATCTCGTGGCGGGACAATCCCAATGCGTACAGATAAATTAGCTGTTACACTACACTGTCCAGGTGATAACATTTCTGTTGAATCATATTCCTGTCTCAGTGATCCATTGCCATATTTAACTGATGAATGTTGCTGGATAAAAATGAGCAGGGATCCTCACCTGCATCACAAATTTTGACAATTTCTGATAAATGGTGTGGTGTTGAAACACTTCTGTTAGGGCATCACAATGTTATTGTGACATCAGATCCATCGCATATCCCTGCTTAGCTTGTAAGGCAGTGAAGCTTCAGATCTCTACTTTCCTTACTAAGCAAGGACGTCCAGCAACTCCTTGTCATGTACTTTTGGTTTTTACTGTCTTTAAATCACTGAACATAAATTCTCAGACCATTGCATGTGAACAGCCATCCAGCTTTCAATTTACAAGGTAATTGTTCCCAGATGGTGGGCTATGTAAAATTCACATACGTCAGTAGCTTTCCCCATTTCTGACCAACATTGTTACGAGAATGACTCTCTGTTACTATCTGCATCACTTACAAGCTGTGTTAGGTGACTTCATTATCACCAGATTAAATCCAATCTTGCGTAAGGCAGTTTCATAATGGACCAAATAAGACACACACACACACACACACACACACACACACACACACACACACACACTTGCAGCATATCATGTTTGCTGCGTCCTAAGTAGGCACAAGTGTGCCTAGTGAAAGTGTTAATTTCCTATGGGAGGCAGTAAAACTTTTGTAACTACAATAGTATACAGTTAATTTTAGTATTATTTTTTTTAGAATGTTCTGAAAATATAATTATATTTCTTTTCTTAAACAATGTCTGCAACTTGCTTTGGATTTTACAGTTCTATAAACAAGATGTCCACTTATTGTCACAAGTTTTTAACAGAACTTAATCATCCATAATACGAACAAGTAGTAGTTTTCTCACTGCTCTGCTTATAATGATTTGAGAAATACAAGTGGAAGCGAGGAATTTTGTAGGGTACAGCATTACAAGTTGTAGTTTATACATGTAGCTCCAGTGTGTGACATTACAGATAAAGGAAAAACTGATTGTTTCCAAATGAAAAGCAATTTTTGGCAATGTCTATTCTTTGATCATCTCCACATATAAAGCAAAGATGGCCAATGATCCTTATTTCAGTGCAGATCCACCATGGGAATTGGCAAAGGGCTGTTATTAATGAGTGAAAATGAGCTGGGGGGGCACTAGGTCATTAGCATGTTTGGATAAGTTGAAAATTTATGTCTGGTGGAGGCATGCTAGGATACTCTATGTAACCACAGTGATCACTGTGTCTGAGTGGGGTAGTGGTCTTCTACTGTCTAGTTAGCAAGGACCCAGGTTTGAATCCGAGCTGGGCATAAATTTTCAAATATCTCCATTGTTTTAATTCAATTCCCACTGGCAGCTAATGCCATAAATTCCATTGTGTCTATTTATATGTTGTTTGTTTAGGTCTAAAAAGAAAGAAAAACTGGTGGTTGGTTTGCTTCGGATCTTAAAGTTTGTGGAGTTTGTATATATTAGATTAGTTGAAACTTTTGTAACAGTGTCATCTCCAGGAGATGGTTTTAACTTCTTAACAGAAATGTTTAATATAAAATGCATCATCACATATTTGTTGATAATAAATTTTCTTTTGCTTTTATTTCCAGATACATATATACAGATGAGATAAATCTGCAGTCTTTTGACCAAGCATGTGAGCTTTGCTATGTAGCCAAAAAGTACATGATACCACATGTTGTGGAAGAATGCACAAAGTATCTTTGGGGAGATCTGTTTCCTAAAAATGCCTGCAGAGCCTATGAGTTTGCGAGATTGTTTGAGGAACCTGTTCTCATGGAAAAATGCTTGAGGGTATGCTAAATTCCTAATCTTACATGGTGTGCTGTTATATAAATAATAATGGAATGATATGGAAAGTTGTAAGTTTATGATATACCACATAAGTATAATTTGTCCAATGACTGAAAGACTTCAAGAAAACTCAGTTAAAAAAAAAAAGAAGAAGAAATTCAGAACAGTTAGCATTCCCCAAAGCGGGTTTCTTAAAAGTAGGTATTGAAACATTAGGACATGTGGCAACTTTCTGATATAATATCGTCAAAAAAATATGTTGCCTTCTAAGGTCACCATACAAACAGTCTATTCTGTACATTAACTAACTCAAATTACTTCAGGCCACAGCCTCGTGTAATGGTTGCACTCAAACAAATCAAAACACAGATATTCATTGCTCACCCTTCAGTTATTCTCTCAATCTTCTCTCTTCTAAAGTAGAATTGGGACTAAATTGTATCCTCAAAGTCTCAATAATGAAATAAATATAAAATTAAAATAATAATAATAAATGCAGAAATGTAAGCACAGTCTAATACATAAATCACAACACTGTCATATTATACACTGACAGCAGCACTCAAAGTGGTTCGAGAACTACATTTCTGAATAAGATATAGGACAACTGCGAGTAGTATTGTTTAAATTGATTTGTAACAGCTTTTACAATAGTGGCATCTCTGTCTTTTGCTTTCTACAGTATGTCTGCCTAGGTGTGTTTGTGTCTGTATAAATGTGTGGGTTATGTTTAACCTTCCCTTTCTCCCCCCCAAGGTAAGACTTTCCTCTCCCGGGATTGGAATGGCTCCTTACCCCCTCCCTTAAAACCCTCATCATTTCCTTTTCCCTCTCCTTCCCTTCTGCCTGAAGAAGCAACTGGGTTGCGAAAGCTTGCGTTTGTGTGTGTGTGTGTGTGTGTGTGTGTGTGTGTGTGTGTGTGTGTGTGTGTGTGTGTTATTTATTTGTGCTACTATCACACCTGTGCTGCTAGGAATTTTTCGTCTATAATATTTGTATCATAACTTTTACAATAGTAAGGGTATATATTGGCACACATTTCGACACTAACTTCAAGAACAACCCCATATTTGTCTTTCTTTAGCATTGTAGGGACCATGGATGTATCAAACTATGATACATTATTCTGTCTTGGAACCTACCGGTATTTACTGAATAATGAACAATAAATTGTTTCTAAACACCAGAAGACATGGACCTCCCGAAATACTTTACCTGCTCAGGAACATTAAGTTTCGTCACAATAATTCCAGTCAAATCAGTGAATGTGCAATAAAGGAAATGAATAAGAAGGAATGCAATTCCTACATTACTTGGCATGCCAAACAATCCACCACAAATGTAGATGAAAGAAAAACAACATAGATGTGAAGATAAATAGAACTGTTTCCCAACACAGAAGAAACTAATTTCACAGTTGTAGCTGTCATAGCCACAAAACAGTAAGAATGTCCGGTATATTCAGTTTCGAAGCAAAAGTAATTGCACATACAAAAAATATTTGCTTATAAGAAAGCCAAATGAAGTGTAAGAAAGTGTGTTGTTAGACTTGTATTGAATTATGTGTCAAAGAAAGAGTCTCAACATAATAGGAGCGGAACACACACTTGCCCAGTGATAGAGGAGCTAGTGATGTTGCAACTGTCATGATTGTGTATGTTGGGCTGTAGTGTAACAAATTATCAGATCCTGGTACAGAAACTGCTTGTTTCACCACATAGCCTCTTTGACATTGCTGCCAATACCATTGATGTAACATTTATCCTACAGTATTCCAAATGTGAAGAAGTTAAGCAAGAAATTTTTGAATTTCCTGCTAGTTATTTTTTTCTGTGAAGTTAGCTACCTCTAGAATTTTGCAATTTATAATCATGAATTGAATTTGTTGGAGCGCGCCACGGCAAGCCGCGTACCATCCGTCCGCGGCATCTAAAAGCCGCGCCACGGCCGAGTCCGCCGCACGATGGCACCGCCTCTGAGGACCTGCAGCGCCGCCCAGAGGCGTGCAGCGGGCCTGCGCTACCCGCCCGGGCCCGTAGCCGCGCCTCCCGGGCGGGCCTGGCCCCGCGCTGCCCGGCCTGCCGGCACGAGCCCCACCGGACGGCGGCGGGCAGCGCGGGTACCCGAACAACCCGCCGGTCCGCCCGGCCGCCCGTGCCGCTCTGCTGCTAGCCGGGGCACGCGCCCGCCAGCCGCTGCGCTCTTAGCGGACAATACACTGTTCCGATTTTCACACTCTAAAAACTGTTCACGTTACAAACGACCATCCTACATCGGCTTATTAACTTAGTTTTTCCTTACAAGCTTTACTTTCCTTGGAAAAAATAACATGTCTGCGTTTCATTCCGCGTGAGATTTTAGTTTCATAATGCTTTTCACTCGATTCTGAAGAAACAGTTAAAAAAACTGATTTTTGGACATCTAATAGTACAGCAACTTAGCTTTCTAACAAAGCATTAAACTTTTCATTTACAAATCATGTATTGAAAAAGTTATATACTGGGCAGCTTAATGACCGATGCATTTTAGAATACACATTAACGCGAGTGCAATAGAGCTGTCTCAAATCATGAGTAATTGCGATTTAATGAGCAGCATCAGTGCTGCGATAGCATGTACACGCATTCAGCGCGGGTTCGAACAGCGTTTCTGTGGACATTTCGCTAAATTGCTTGATGTTTCCTTGCTGCTAAGAAAAAATAAGTAGATAAATAAAAATAAACATCGTTAAGTTGCAATCGAGGGCATTAGAAAGGATTAACTGGTAGAATGTTAGTAGTTACAGCTTACGCTTAACCACTCCAAGGGAAGTACACTAATTACTGTTTCTCGATACAGGCGTGTGGACCATTGTTGTTGTTTTATTTTATTTTTCCCCCCTTTTCCCTTTGGCTGGGGGGTAGCTGAAACCCCGAGGGAGTCACCTATTCGAGAAGTGACATTCAAGGTCGCAGTTATCAGTTTTGTATCGCTGGACAGTCTTTCATGTATCTTGAAACACTTGGGATTTTTCCTCACTGACTAAATTGTCAGTGTACTATCAGCTGCGAGGGGAAAAAATAGACGTGCGCAGTAATGCACCTGGTAAAAGCAGAACGTCCAATTTTGTGGTGCAGAAGCAAAACGGTAGCCGAATCGACTCGCGCCGGAATTATTAAGCACGTTGAAAGTCGTTGGCTTCGCGTTAGCCGGCTCCAGCAAATTTGTAGGTAATTTTATACTTTTCTCAGTACTTACTTACACGGTGTTTCACTTTCACTTCATATTAAACTAAGTTATGGCTCTAACATAAAGAATAAGATTATTCCTTAAATCGCTTCAGTTCCTTGTTCCTAGTAAACCTACGTATTTCATGTATGTGGCAAAAAATTATATGCCCTACGGTGATGTGATATTTAATTTTGTTCAAAGTTGTCCAACTAATTATCTAGCTAAAATTCTGACAAGGTAAACAGGAAATCTTTAAAAATCCAGTAGTTTGCAAACACGGTATTCGTCTGGTATTCTTTTTAAGTTCCTAGAAACTATTGAAGGATGAGGAAGAACGTCTTTGGCACTTGCATTGGAGTACTGTGCTCCTATCTCCATCAGAGTCTGTGCGAGATCTGGAAATCCTTCTCCCGCAACTGTGCTGAAGGGCCGCAACTCTATTGCACACATTCTTACACATTTCTCCAGCACAAAAGATTTTGCTGACCCTGGAATATTGCTACAAACGTTCAGATCAGTATTCAGATAAGCTTTGCAGCTATTCAGGTGCCGTAACAGCGTAGTGGTACTGCCATCTCGTAACGACAATAATTTACGGCAGCCATTACACTCTGCAAATCCCACAGGATTATTTTCATTACCTACAATCATCATAAAACGCTCCCATACAATGCTGTCTCCAGATCTCTGTAAACGCTTGTAGATTCTCTCTGCCAGTTTCCTGGAAACGTCGTTTTTTCCTTCCTCAGATCGTCTACTCCTACGTTGGTACGATCTGTCCTGTTCGCTATTTACTTCAGACATAACGATAGATAACTTATAAATTGCTATGTAGGTAACACAAAAGGTGCGTGAAGCCTACGCTTTGATTATTACAACGCCTTGCTCAGAACTGTCTGCATTCCCCCGCTCGCAGCGCCGCCTGTAGCGCTGTTGCACGGGCCCGGCGGGTACCCGCTCGCCCGGAGTGTGTCGGGACTCGACGGCGCATCGCAGCTCGCTCGCTGTGTACAGCGGTACACTGCGGCCCGACTACCCGCGGTGCGGGCAGCAGAGCGCAGCGGCCGGACGCAGGCGAGCTCGGGCGGGTAAATGTGGCGCGCTGCACGGCTCTGGCGCCGCCACGACCGGACGAGCACGCGGTGTGCGAGGCGTGCCTCAGTCTAGTTGTAGCTCTCGCCGGCTTCAGATGAAAACCTAAGCTGTGTCTGTTACTTGCCCCCCTCAGTACTGTCATTATCGTATATATTGTACCATCCCAGGTGTACAATAAATTATACTGTTACAACAGTATAATTGGCGACGAGTTTTGTTCTTACGCGTGTTTCCTGTTGCGGTGGTTATGGATCCGGCGTTGCTTCAGTTACTGCAAAAGCAGCAGCAGCAGTTAGATCAACAGCAGCAACAACTTGTTTTGCTTACGGAGTTGATTACGTCTTCTCGTCCCGCTGCGGCCCCTTTGCCGCCGCCCCATGCCTACCCCCCCCCCCCCCCCCACTCCACCGGCCTTTCCGGCTTTCCAAGAGTCTAAGGAAGACTGGGACTCTTACGTGCGGCGTCTACAGCAGCATTTTGCGGCTTTTAAGGTAACGGATCCTGACTTACAAAAGTCTTTCTTCTTGTCGTGGATCGAGCCCGATACTTTTCGTTTACTACGAAAGCTAGCTCCGCTGTCAGAGCCCGCCGAGTTGTCTTTCTCCCGTATGTCGGAATTGCTTGGTTCTTATTATCGGCAGCAAACGCATGTGGTGCTTTCCCGCCTGGATTTTCATCAAAGCAGAAAGAAACCTGGTCAGTTGTATCAGTCCTGGGTGGCAGACCTCCGCGGTTTGAGTCGTAAGTGTGGTTTTGTGTGTGCAAGTTGTCAGCAGTCGTACGCAGATTCCTTACTTCGCGATGTCGTTGTCCTTTCGGCTCCTGATAGGGCTGTGCGTCGCGAGGCTTTGCGATTACAGGATCCCACCCTTGACAAGGTTTTGTCTATTGCACAAGCTTTTGAGGTGTCTAAGGCGGCAGCGGATCAGTTTGAGGAAATGGTAGAGGTGGCGGCGGTACAGTCCTCGGCCCCCGCGGGCGTCGTTCTTCGCCCAGCTCTTCGTCGTCTACGTGTTCTTCACGGTTACCTTCCGCCGTTCCATACCGACGACGTGACTTTCCCTCTTGTCCGGATTGTTTTCATGAGCATGATCGCCTGCACTGCCCCTTCCGCCGCGCGCGGTGCGCGTCCTGTCGTAAACAAGGCCACGTGGCGGCTGTTTGTCGGACTTCCGCACGCGGTCGGCCGCCGTATTCTGATGAGTCGCGAACGGAAGTCAACTGTCTGTCTACCGCACCGGGACAGCAGGAGGTCACTTCTTCAAAGATTTATGTCACACTCCTAATTCAAAATCGTCCGTTCCGTTTTCAAGTTGATACCGGTGCCTCCATCTCTCTCGTAAATTTGGCACTTGGGAAGCCGCCTCTGGTAACAGCTTCTCGTCGTTTGGTCGGCTATGGTAAACAGCCGATTCCTGTGCTCGGTCAGTTTACGATTGAGGTGGAGTACCAGCACGTAGTGTGCGCCGTCACGTTTTTGGCCGTCACAAGCGCGTCTTCGGAAAACATTTTTGGCTTGGATGCGTTCACGGCATTTGGTTTCACCGTTCACAACGCTGTTCATCTTGTGTCTGACTCCATACCGTTTACTGAATTGGATTCCCTTTGCCGCGAGTTTGGAGCACATTTCTCGGCGGGTTTGGGAATGGCCATTGGTTACGAAGCGCACATCACTCTCAAACCTACAGCGGTTCCGAAATTTTGTCGCGCCCGGCCTATTCCTTTTGCTTTGCGCCCCGCGGTTAAGGACGAGTTGGATCGGTTGCATTGCTTGGGTATCATCGAACCAATTTCCTCTAGCCTGTGGGCGACTCCTCTGGTGATGATAAAGAAACCCTCGGGAGCCCTTCGGTTGTGTGGTGATTTCAAGTCTATGGTTAACTCGCAGTCAGTGATTGATTGTTTTCCCATTCCCCGCCCGGACGACATTTATGCGAAATTGGCGGGCGGTGAGTGTTTTTCAAAAATTGATTTGGCGGAAGCGTATCTCCAGCTTCCCTTAGACTCTGATTCTCAACAATTCATGGTTCTCAATACTCCATTCGGGCTGTACCGCTACAAACGTCTGCCGTTTGGGGTCGCGAGTGCGCTCGCGATATTTCAACGGTTCTTGCAACAGTTATTGGACGACATTCCATGCTCTGCAAACTATCTGGACGATATCATCGTCACCGCTTCCTCCTGCACGGATCACTTAAACAACCTGTGGCTCTTGTTCACGAAATTGCACGCGACAGGCCTCAAATATCACAGTTCATTCAACCTGAAATTGAGTATTTGGGACACCTAGTGTCACGAGATGGCGTCCGCCCTAGGTCAGAATTGGTTACGGCAATTGACCATCTTCCTCGTCCTACGAATTTACAGGAACTCCAGTCCTTTTTGGGCAAGGTCAGCTACTACTCCAAATTTCTTCCTAATGTGGCGGAGGTCACACATCCTTTGAACGCACTTCGAAAGAAAGGTGTTCCGTTTGTGTGGTCTGCTGCTTGTGAGGCGGCATTCGCGGCATTCGCATCAAATCAATGTTAAAGTCTCCACCTTGTCTCGGCACATTTACTCCAGGCCGACAGCTAGTCCTAGCTACGGACGCTTCTCAGTACGGGATTGGAGCGGTGTTGGCCCACAGACTGGATGATGGTTCCGAGCAGCCCATTGCCTATGCGTCTAAGACGTTGTCAGATGCCCAACGTAATTATTCTCAGATTGAGAAAGAGGCTTTGGCGATTGTTTATGCTGTTCGGAAGTTTCATGTGTTCCTCTATGGCATTAAATTCCACCTTATCACGGATCACAAACCCCTGGTGGCACTGTTTGGCCCGCATTCTCATCTTCCAGACCGGACTTCGCAACGACTCCAACGTTGGGCTCTGTTTTTGAGTGCCTATCACTACGAAATTCATTATCGGCACTTGTCGCGCCATGCCAATGCCGACGCCTTGTCCCGTCTGCCCCTGGGCCCCGACCCTTTCAGATTGACGAACGTTTGCACGACACAGTTGAGCGACTTCTGATTACAGCCAATAGAGTCGCGCAATCCACCCGTCGGGACCCTGTGCTCCGGGAGGTGCTTAAGCATGTCACCGCCGGGTGGCCTGAGCGATTGTCCACCAAAGAGGCTGGCTCTCTGCGCACCTATTTCCAGCTTCGACATCGACTGTCAGTTATCGATGGTGTCCTCCTCCTCCTCAGTACCGATTCCGACGAGCCTCGTGTCGTCGTTCCGTCTGACTTATGGGCTCGTATGTTAACTCTGTTACATCGAGGTCACTGGGGTATCACACGCATGAAGGTGCTTGCACGCCGTTTTGTCTATTGGCCAGGAATCTATGCCGCCATAGAGCAGTTGGTTCATACGTGCACTTAGTGTGCTACCCAGTAAGCGGCCCCCCGGCGCACTTTTTC
Organism: Locusta migratoria; assembly: GCA_026315105.1. NCBI lineage: Eukaryota > Metazoa > Arthropoda > Insecta > Orthoptera > Acrididae > Locusta > Locusta migratoria. Next base: position 160,906,320 of record CM048748.1, read on the forward strand.
CTCGTGGCCTACTCCGGAGCACCCCTGGGACCGCATTCATGTGGACTTGGCCGGCCCTTTCTGTCAGTCAATGTGGTTCGTGGTGGTAGATGCACTGTCTAATTATCCGTATGTCGTGCGTATGCGTTCCACTACGGCAGAAGATGTGGTCAGAGCCCTGGTACAGATCTTTGCGATTGAAGGCCTTCCTCGGACGCTCGTCTCTGATAATGGCCCACAATTCACGTCGTCTTATTTTCAACAATTCTGCACTAATAATTGTATTTCCCACCTCACGTCGGCCTTTTTCCACCCCCAGTCCAATGGGGAGGCAGAGCGTATGGTGCGAACTTTTAAATCACAACTCCGTAAGTGCCTGGAAAAGTCATTCGCCGATGCAGCGCTCCCCTTATTTCTTAGTACTTATCGGACGACACCAATAAATGGTCAGAGCCCGGCGGAGGTCCTCCACGGCCGCCAGCCCCGGACACTGTTGCACCTGCTGTGCCCGGACCCACGACCTGAGGTGCCCACACGCACTCGGCATTACGTACCAGGCACCCCTGTCTGGGCGCGCACCTTTGGCTGCCACCCAGGGTGGACGCCAGGGGTAGTACGGCGTTCGCGTGGTCGACAGATGTGCGTGGTAGATGCAGACGGGGTGACGATCTCCCGCCATCTCAACCAACTACGTCCTCGGTGGGCCCCAACCCCTCCCCCCCCCCCCCCCCCCGCCTTCAGATCCCACGACTGTGCCTCTCGGATACCCCTCCATAGATTCGGAGGTCGAGAGAGGTCTCCATCCGACATCACGGTGGCACCGGCCTCCTCCCGCGACAGCTGTCGCACGGCAGCCTCTGCTGCGTTCTCGCCCCCTTCCCGCCACCACATCGACGCCTTACCGTCGGAGCCGACATTCGATGTGGCTCGGGGAAGTGGCGCTACGGATGGGCGTCCACAACGCCGACAGCCAGCCTCTGATGATGACGTCGAGATGCCGCTTCTCTCCCCGCGGGTCGACACTCCGGCCGGTGCTTCTCTGTCGTGCCCGCCTCCTGCCTGCTCGGGTCCTGCTACGGACGCGGCCGTGTCGTTTCCCACACCGGCGGTGGGGGGAGCTCCGGCAGGGGCATCTTCCTTCACTGGCGACGTCGAGATGCGACCGGCCTCTCCGCCACTGTGACCTGTGCTAGCGGGGCCCCTGCCACGACCTGGTCGCCGCCGGCGTGGGCACTTCCGAACGTACGTGCCCCCGGACTGGTTGGCCGCGCAGCGACGTGCTGACGACATCCCCTCGGACGCAGATGAGGCGATGGAGGTGCTGGCCATCTCCGGCCGGCTCCCGCCCCGTCGCGGTCGCCCCCGCCGCAGGGTAACGTGGGCGACTCCTGTGGTCACCACGATCCAGCATCGCCTGCCATCTTCCGCCTCCACCTGCGATGTCGGCTTCACGGAAGAGGGGAGGGATGTTGGAGCGCGCCACGGCAAGCCGCGTACCATCCGTCCGCGGCATCTAAAAGCCGCAAACGGCCGAGTCCGCCGCATGATGGCGCCGCCTCTGAGGACCAGCAGCGCCGCCACGACCGGTCGAGCACGCGGTGTGCGAGGCATGCCTCAGTCTAGTTGTAGCTCTCGCCGGCCTCACATGAAAACCTAAGCTGTGTCTGTTACTTGCCCCCCTCAGTACTGTCATTATTGTATATATTGTACCGTCCCAGGTGTACAATAAATTATACTGTTACAACAGAATTTATATCTGTGTCAAATCTAAGCCATAGTAACTGACCCGTATGAAATGTGTTAGGCAGAACTGTCCGGTCATAAGTAGTGCTCTGATTACCGTCTTTAAGTGACAATAACAAATAGTAACAAACCATAAACTTTCATTCACTTACATCCATGATGAAGAAAAGTATGCATGTTACTCAATCAACTATCCTGCTTCGCTGATGCCACTTGCATTCCTATACCACTAAATGGTATGTAATATATTGTAGTACGGATTGTGGTGATGTGTAATTTAAGTATGTTGGTGTGAAAGAAATAACATGCTGTAATATATTTTGTAACAGCTGGCGGCATGGCCGTGAACTTGTGGGTGTCTTTGTTCCTTTGATGATTAGCAATGTTGTTAAAGAACCAGTCACACTCAGGCTCAGAACAGAAAAGAAATTGTCGAAAGATGCCCAACCTCCTCAATTTCATGTCAAGAGTGACATTTATGGCACCCACCTTGCACACAGATTACTGGGCCACAGTTGTACAGTGATGGACTGTACATCTGCTCTTGTTGTCACATTTACCTGAGAGCTGTCTTATTCTGCAATTTTCTCTGTTGAAGTCATCAATCTGAATCTCGAGGCCTACGAGAAATACAGGCCCCGGCGCGCACGTCATACGACGTAAGCATAGCAGTCCAGGTAGCCGGCCGACCGTCTCAGGACTGCTATTCTTACGTTGCATGACGTGTGCACCAGGGCCTGTATTTCTGAATTTCTCATAGGCCTCGTCTGAATCTGAAGAGTGTTGTTATTTGCTGTATGCAGTAGTCCAATTACAGTTAGGTAAGCGCCATCTTCCTTAGGAGCACGAACAACCCAACTTGACACATTAATGATATTTGGTTATGTGGTGAAGTTAATAAGCCCCCAAATGCCATCTTATTGTCCAAGCTGTAGAGCAAATTCATAAAAGATGTAGCAGGAAATTTGAGTGAGGTGCTATTAAAGTGACGAGTATGATAATACTACTTGTGCGTGAAACAGGTGGTGGTGTCTCCTCCTACATAGTGCACTGAACTTGAATTGTTCCCTTGAATCAGTATAAGTTTGCAAAAGCCTTTAGTGAAGTTGGATTTGTCAAGTACATTAGAACAGGGTGCAAAATTTACTGTCGCCAGCTCGCCATTGGTGACTGAAAATTGGCAGATGCGATCTGGACTTACATACAAATTTTAATTTCTGAAAGTGCTGGAGCTAGGTTCAAGAGATAAGCAGAAATTATATTGATGAATAAGGCAAGCCCACATTTCCAGGTAGTTGTATCAGTATTTTCAATTTTTAACGTTCTTTCTCAGTATTAGCACAAATAACAGATCAATTGAACACCAGTTTTGTTTTGACAGTATGTTTATCGTACCTTTTCAATACACTTTAGGTTTGTTCAAGCACCAGCAGGTTCACGCGCAGTTGCAGAGCTGTGTATAAACTGCGACTTCTCCTGCTTGAGAAGCAGAAGAAGCAACCTGATTAGCAGACTGTACTAGGATTTTTTTTTTCTTTCCTCTGGCACTTCCAAGCTGTCAGATTCGGGAATGTGCAGAACGGTCTTGAGTTGGAGTGGGGTTAGATTCACGTTATTCACATTTTTATTTGTGGCAGTTTCTTAAAAGTCTTGAAAGCTGTTGTAGTTCCCCCATTTGATTACTTCATATCTGTGTTTCATAGTCAATTGTAAGGTAAGTATTTTATTTAATCCTATAAAACAAATTTACACATTCTCAGCTGATTACTCCACGAGAAGTCAACCAGAAATGGTGTAGAAAACATATAAGAAGCTCCTCCCGTCTGAATTTGACCCAAAGGTGCCATTCATAAGAGGTACTTTTGAACAGAAAGACAACGCTACACAAGGATGAAGTCCTAACTATGATGCTAGTATGTATTTTTCTTTTAAACAATTTGATATGGTGTTATGTTGAAGAAATTGTTCAAACAGTTATGAGGGGGTGGGGTTGTGGTGACTATAGTTGTTAGACTGGTTGGTGGCTTCAGAACTCAAATTTCTCTCCCTGCATTAGAATGTTAGCAAATATTATCAATGCAGTGCTTGCAAATATTATGAATTATAGAAATCATTTCCTATCCACTATAAAAGTGTTCTGATAACTTCAGTCATGTTTAGCAGATGAAGCTTGTGTAAGTAAACTTAAATTTCAAGAACAGATGATAGCATTGAAAGAGTGCAGTGCCTTATGAGTTCAGGTAATTGATCAAATTTGAGAAAACAGGGTGACCACAAACTTGGAATATCGGGAATTATGAGGGGGGGGGGGAGGGGGAAGGGAAGGATGCGGTTTTTAGGGAGTGGATGAGGAGTCATTCCAATCCCAGGAATGGATTTTGTGTATGTCTGCTGTGGTGTTTGTGTGTTAACTGTTTCCCCCCCCCCCCCCCCCCCCCCCCCAAGGCAAGTCCTTCCACTTCCGGGATTCAAATGACTCCTTACCCATTCCATTAAAACCTTCATCCTTTCCTTTCTCCCTTTTCTTTGTTGATAGAATAGACACAAAAAATAAAAACACACACAAATCTTAGCTTTCGCATCCATAGGTTGCTTCTTCAGAGAAAGAGCAAGGAAAGAGAGGGGGGAAAAAGGAAAGGATGTGGGTTTTAAGGGAATAGGTGAGAAGTCATTCCAATCCCGGGATAGGAAGGACTTACCTTGGCGTAAAAAGGACAAGTAAACACACACACACACACACACACACACACACACACACACACACACACACACACACACACACACACGGCAGACGTATGTGAAAAGCAAAGGAGTTCTTTGCGCTCCTTGTTAGAGTTGAAATTAGTCATTTTCAGAATCAGAGGTATTTAAAATTTCAGGTTCTGGGCTTAGTGTAGCAGTGGCTTGATTGTTGTTCTTTAGAGGTGATAACTCTTTTTTGCAAGAGTTACACACTTTAGCATCATTAAGTGCTAGAAAATGTTCAACCATCCATTGTTACTGTTCTAAGTGATTTTTATTTTCAATCCTGTGATTGTGTGGTGTTTTTTTCCCCTCTCCAAAAGGATTGAAACATTGAAATGTTTTATGCCTTGTGTTTTCCATTACAGCACAAATATTCTTCAGCTCGCATATCAAACATAAGCATAATACTTGTTGCACCAGCAGTTTCAGTCCACCTCTTGCAATATTGTAGTAGCCCATTGTTTACTATGCTCATGTCATAATGTATAATGTGACATTAGCTCAATTAGTCATTATTATAGTGATGTTGCTATTATAGTGAATATTCCAATGTGAAAATGTTTTCAAATACATTTTTCTGTAAGACCCCATTATGAAATTTATACTATCAATTAACCACTAAAAGGTCTCTTTGAGAATCTGTTCTAAATTTTAAATAACCTTTTATGTTTTTAATTTAATTTTTTTTTTCTTATGACCCTTGTAGTGATATAAATTTTTGAAAGGGCTTGAAAAAATGTTGCAAAATGGCACCTCTCATCTTTCTAGCTTGATTCTGAGAGTTGCTATAGGATTTTTTTTTTTTTTTTTCCAACTTTAGCAAGGTGTAATTTTGAAACCAGTTGTGACATCAATTTGAGATTTTGTATTTTACTTTCTCTGTAATAGGGGGTTCCAGTATACCAAATTTCATTGAATTCAGAAATAATATTTTAATGTAAATTGTTTTCTAATGGAATGAGTCATTTTCTTCTTCTATTTTTCCATTTTAGTAACATTTACCAAGATACAAACTGTTTGTGATGCAGAGCATTATTCTGTTTTATTTCCAATGTTCACCTTCCTTTTAATATTATTCATTTATAATCGTCTTATTAACACATTCGCTGTGGCTAACGCTATCCAACATTGAGCACGGATGCTTATAAGCGTCAGCCGCAGCGAAAGTGTTAGTGTCTGGGCACTAAAGATACATTTACTGTGCAATTTTTCATATCCATCCATCCAGTAGATGGCTTTGCATTAGCAAAGCAAGAAAGTCTATTGAGCAATATATTTGACATGTAATGTTGCAGCTGATACTGAAATGAAATAATAATTTGGGAGGCTTGCCTTTTCAGCATCTTTCATCTTCAGATTATTATTATTATTATATTATTATTATTATTTACACTATGTTGCCAGTGTTCTTGATGGATAAAGAAAATGTGCGTCCATTCACCTATAATTGATTGGAACCTAGAGTGCCTGGAATCATTTATAGTAAATTGATGTGTGGAGCATAGACACTCACATTTGTAGAAATGTCTGCCTAGGTGTGTTTGCATGTGTGTATGTGTGTGTATTTGTTTACCTTCTTTTTTTCCCTAAGGTAAGTCCTTCCACTTCCAGGATTGGAATAACTCCCCATCCACTCCCTTAATACCTGCATCCTTCCCTCCCACCCCCAACCCCCCCCCCCCCCCCTCCTTCCTTCGTCTTTTCCTGATGAAGCGACCAACAGTTGTGAAAGCTTATTTGTTTTTTGTGTCTTATCGGCTAGCCTGTGCTTTGCTTAAGTCGAATGATGAGAAGATTATAGAGAAAAAATTCCTAGCAGGAAAAATATATATAAAAAGTAGATGAGGTTTACTTACCAGGCGAGAGAGCACGGGTATGCGGCGGTAACATAAATAAAACAAACACACACACACACGCGCGCGCGCAAGCTTTTGCAACCATTTGTTGCTTCTTCAGGCAAAGAGCAGGGAAGGAGTGGGGAAAAGAAAAGGATGTGGGTTTAAAGGAGCGGGTGAGGAGTCATTCCAATCCCGGGAGACGAAAGACTTACCTTTTGGCGAAAAAGGAATGGTAAACAAACACACACATCCACACGCACACACAAAGGCAGACACATGCATTTTACATATGCATTTTTGTATCCTATACATAGTAAAAATTATGGACAGTATGATTATCTATGCACTCAAATGTAATATTCTTTCTGACCGTATTTTAACAAATGGCCAAAATTATTTGTTGTTTGAGTTTAGCTTTGACAAATATATTATTGTTTTGTTATTTTAATATCTCTCCCATATTTTCATTATCTTTTTCTGTTAAAATATCGTTGCATCTCTTGCCGTGGTAGTTTTCCTCATTTTGAAGTTTATTTTCTTTGCCTGTATGGTTTAAGCAAGATCAAGTGACAATGTCAAATATCCATTATTTTTTCACATATTTTTTTAAATGGTGGGTGCGAGTTATGGAAATAACATAAGAGAACAAAGTTGTAGAGAATTTTCTCCTCTACAAATTCGATTATTTAATTTTTGTTTCAGGTGAACAGTTAAGCCATTATTTTCATTTAAATTTTGAACTGTCGAAAACCAATCGTAAATGCTGACTTTTAGTTTTACTACCATAACCTAAAGTGGGTCATAAGTATTTGCACTACGTGCATGTGCGTGCTTGAAAGGTAGTGAAGATACTTTTTTCTGTTGCTGGTGTCTGTGCTTTACACATCAGTCTGCTACAGATGATCCCATCCAGAAATTAATTTCATTAATTAACTACATATTTTCATGTTCAACCCTATTTCATTCAAAGAGTGACTTGTGGCAACAAACGTTCCCTCCCCTCCTTTCATTGCGCGCAGATAACAAGGTATTGTGTACCTGGCTGATTTTTCCAGATTACAAGGATTTTTTTTTTTTTAATCATTAAAAGTGCTTATGCTTGAAGTTATCATTAAAAGTGCTTATACTTGAAGTTGATATATAATGTATATGGCATGAGCATTGGTGTGAAGTTTTTATTCTGGTACTATTTCTCTTACAACCACAGATCATTTGCTCTGAAACAGAAGCTGTGCTGCGTGAAGGAAGTTTTGAAGACATTGAAGTTTCAACATTAGAGACAATTCTTGATCAGGAAGAACTATCTATTAATTCTGAACTTGAACTGTTTGAAGCAGTACAACGCTGGGCAGCAGCAGAGTGCTCTCGTCGCGGTAAGAATGGCTAGAATTAAATTCTGTATTGCAATTTTGAAGAAGGCTTCCTTCCTTCCTTCTCCCCCCCCCCCCCTTTCCCACCAACATAATCTAGATGTTTTCATGCTGGTCTGGGAATTAATTATAAGAGACAGATTTGAATATCCATTTAGAGTAATGGTTTTTTGTGTAATTATTATGAAAGAAAACCGTTCAGGCATTCATGTCTTTAATTTACGTAGATGTGCAATGGGATAAGATGAAACAAAAAAATAAATAATTGTGTTTTCAAAATGTGTATTTGCATCTGCTCACAAATACTGTAACAAGGATGCACTGTGTGTCCTATTAACTTCAATTTTCATATGTTTTCAGGTGTTGACATTAAATCCATGCGGAATGTGCTGGGTTCTGCTATTGGAAAAATACGTTTTTTAACACTTACCCCAGCAGAATTTGCAGAAGGTCCAGCTCTTTCACCTCTTCTAACTAAAGATGAAAGTTTTGCTATTTTAATGAATATATCTTCTAAGACAGCAACAAAAGTTCCTCTTCCTGAAAGTTTCTCCATGTGCAGTGTACCACGTAAAAGACCAGCAGGTGAAGATAAGCACATTATTCAGCTTCCGGGAGAAGCCAGAGAAGGTCAGAAATATTATTGCTTACGAAATATTGTACCTCAGCCACACGGCTATAATACGAGCAATCTGGACTGCTCAGTATCCTTCACTGTCGACAGAAATATCTGTGTGCTTGGAGTTCAGGTACTAGTGATTCTTTTTACTTATACTATTTGGAGTACTTTACTTTTAGTTGTTAATATAACTTAATACTAAATTTGTTGATTACAATTGTTTATTTTGTTGACAGGTTCCTACACAGATATGTCCACCACCACCACCATTCAGATTTGATGGCCCACAGCTCCATGAATCTTATACAGAGGTCATTTACGCACATCTTCTTGATTCTGATGGCAGTCGACTGACTTACACACATGTCACTTCACGAGTTTCTTATGCTTCCCTTGTTGAAATTACATTTGATCGTCCAGTGTACATACAAAGGAATAAAATTTATCGAGTGGGGGTTGTCCTCAACAAAATTGGAAGGTATCCAATGGGGACAGGTGATAAACGCATTGTGTGTGGTTCAGTGCTATTTAACTTTTGTGTTGGACCTGACATTGATTCTGTTAGGGAAGGTGTAATAAGATCTATTGTGTTCACATACTGAGTCCTTTGGGATACAGTGTTGTGTTACTAAAAGGCATGAAATCAATAGAGGTAGGTTCTCTTCTCAAGATACAATCGATGTATGTGTGTATCATAAATGGTGAACCTATTACATTTTACTGCAGTGTAATGATTAGACTTTAATTATGAATTTCATTTCCATTGACCTGTAGTAACCTTATTCAGTTCCACGGAGGCATTCAATTGTTTCTGTGACTTTTGGGAGAGAAAAAAAGCAGGCACTTCTTGTTTTAGATATTATATTACTTTATCATAGATAGGTGCTACGAGAACCTAACTTGTACAGTGGGAACAGTTGTGGCGTGTTAAAAAGAAATTCCCACACTGTGTTAACCAAAACACCCTTCAAAAAAATTACGAAGCACCAGCAATGTGCTTTGGCATATCAGTACTGCATTAAAGAAAATACACATTCTTTTATATTCCTGAATTTTGCACACCGTTTTCTATCTACTCAATTTAAGAAAAATACTCTGAAGGTAGTTGACAGTTAAAAATGTCTTTAAGAGATTTTTTTGGGGGACTATTTTGGTAGAGGTGGACAAGTGCAAGTTTTCATTTGCAATGTGAAGTTAATTTATTATTTAAACAACTGCTGATACTGTTTCATGGGAATAAGGCCTGTGTTCATGGAATAATTTACATGATGTTTTATTTGCTGCTACTGTTTTCATTCCTGGGGGCTTTGAAGAGCTAGAAGGCTAGTCTCCAAATCCACTGAGGATGACTTCAGCAGTGTAAGTCTAATAGTTGGGAGGAATATTCTACCATGGACCACATCCTTAATCCCATAAACCTACATCAAGAACAATTCAAATACCTGCACTCAAAGATTAAACAAGTATTATTGATAAGGCAGTGTTATCATTTTAATAGAGATGACTTTATCACAAAGCATCAACATACAATGTTAATTTTTTTGTGAAATGATCATATTGAGTGCTTACATTAAGAGTTTCTTTTGTAGACAACAAAATGGTCTCTTGATGGACTTGCATAAGCTATGACGACTTATTAAATGTCATGAAATAGGCACCCAATATTATGTTCGGTACTTGTCTGGACACAGTTGAAACCAAATAGTTTGCAGATCAGTCGCCAGTTCTAGTCTGTTTGAGAGTCCAGGTATGGAGCCTGCATTTAATGATGTCCCAGATATGCTTGATGAGGCTCAAATCTGGGCTTCAGGTGCTATCTTAGTCTTTAAACCATCCTGCAGGTTCCTCTGATGGTTTGGGAGTGTTGTAGCAGCATGTTATCTTCCTGGTGGGGAAAGGAAAAAATGGGCAGAGATGGGCTCCAAAGCAGGTTAACAAACTGCAGATTGTTCAGAGCCCCTTTCAGAACAACTAGAGGTTCCGTTCCTTACAAAAAGAAAATATTTCCCTCCTATTAAAAGGGGATTTTTTTTTGGGGGGGGGGGGAGGAGAGAGGATGGGGATAATGCCTAAATATTTCAGAGGAATCGCCACCTTGGATTTGCTTTACCATATAATGTCCTGTGTCCAACCCTGGTGATTGGCAAAAAATGTAAGCGTTTGTGCTTGATGACATGTGGTGTGCCCACTCCCATAGCCCTGAGAGCCCCTGGTCTTCTGGATTGTGCAATGGAGATGTGTCTAATGTATTCTTTGTTGAATTGACCTGTGATTTGTTGCACTTTTGGCCTTTTGTCACTATGGATATTATGTCACAGATGTGGCTGGTGATCATCATAGAGGTTGCTTGTACATTCAGTAGTTCATCTGTTGTGGTTTGTGACACCCTCATTTAACCATTCACGCTACACTCTGGACTTCATTGAGTGTTGGAAGCTGAATTACTGCACCTCTGCCAGGCACCAGTTACCATACCCCATTTAGATGATGTCAACTCTCTACAAGATTTCATGTTACACTGATCAGTTGCACAACTGTGGCTCAGAAGGCCTCCTATATAACTGCAGCTAGCACAGGGGGATGTGGTGTGCAAACACCACACCTACCAGAGTGATGTTTTCTGTCTGCAGTGGAGTGTGCGGTGATGTGAAAAATTGTGTGCAGCAACCAGAGTTTGGAAAGTAGGAGGCGAGCTACTGGTCGAAGTAAAGCTGTGAAGCATGCTGGGATAGCTCGGTTGGTAAAGCAGTTGCTCGCGCAAGGCAAAGGTCCCAGGTTTGAAGTCTGGGTCCTGCACACAGTTTTAATCTGCCAGGAAAGTTTTTAACACACCTATTTGCTCCAATCTAAGTTTCACCTGAAAAATGAAATCCAAGGGTGGGAAAAGTCATAGGCCACTCTTCAAAATCTAAACTGAGATACAAATTAGAATTGATGAAGATGCAGCAATATTACAGTAGGCTAAAGTCGGACATGCAGTCCAATTGATTATTTACAAGCTTCATAAGTTGGCAATGCACTACATGTAGTGTAGTCAGTGGCACATTGATGTAATCAATGAGGCAAGGAATGTTGGATTGAATTAATACCATCGTATTAAGTGTAGTGTTTGCATGTAAAAGAGCAGGGTTATCAGTCTGTGTGTAACAATTTCACGTCAAGATACAGGTGTCTATTACGTGGTTGGACTAGTGGGACATTATACTATGTAGCGACAGCAAAATACAAAACGATTGCTCTACGAGGATAATTAATTTACTGATGGACAAGGGTACATTGAGAACCTGTCAACCATAGAACAGGAACAGCATTAAGAATTTATTGCATGGTGAGCACAAACTATTATTGCTCTTGTTCTGCCATTTTCTGTAAGGCACTAGTGTAATGCAAACAAGTCTCCCCTCTAAACTGTGACTTTACTTTTTTGATATGTCATTTTGAGACAGCAAACTATCTACTCTGTCAATCTTAACTTCAATTTTATGCCATTAATAACAACTACTACTGATCAGGGCACCTGTGTGATCAGAATAAAACATAGATCTGTCCGTATCCTGTGAGATTTTCTTAAAATATTTGTAAACAATACCAATTGCTTAAAACATTGGTAATTTGCAGTGGAAACTTCTGTGTGGTGAAAATTAAATATTTCTTAAAATTGGAAGACAGCTGCCCACCTTGTCGCACTAAATAAGCAACTCACTCATGCTATTACATTCCAGCATGCTGCATAAGTACAGCATATTTCAGACTGTGTGCCAAACTTTTAGTGTGTTAACTGCCAGATGGAAGAGATTAGAGTGGAGGAAGAAAGCTGCAGTGCTGGCACCACACACTGCAAATGCATAAGTCACATTTGCAAAAGTTAAATAGTAGATCTAACAGGCGTTATATGCTACTCCAGACGTGCCAGAAACGGCCTCATCACTCATTTTAATAATGTTTTGGATCATACAAAACACAATGAATAGTCGTATAGTCATTTTCAAAATATATTTTCTCAGAACAGTCAGCTACTAATGTTGTATGTAGCAGAAAGAAAATGTGTGCCATCCGAAGCCTTCTCAGTGTCTACAGATTCAGGACTGGGGGGTGAGCTCTGCCATCCAACAGAATTAACACACAATACTTGTGTTCAAACTGTCTAGTATAAGCAAGGTTATTTTGTAAAATTTACTCATTCACACACTTAAAACCACGTAACATGTATGCACAGAATTTGTAGTCTTAGAAGATTTAAATTTCAACACAGAGTCAGTTGCTGTGCTTCATTTCTGACTATCACAATTCAGCAGCAGAAGAAGAGTAATGTGAATGTAAATGTAATGTGATATACAGGCTTACATTCCTCCACGTTTGTTGTAGTCCTCAATGTTTGTGGTAACAGCTAACGTGGATGAATACCATATTTATGCGAATATAGGCCACACTTTTTACCGAGATTTTGGTTAGAAAAAAATCATAGTGCGGCCTATATGCAAGATTTTCCTTTTGACATTACAAATCACGAAGTTTCATGACATATACACGTATTGTGGATGGATAAACTTAATACAGTAGCTATTTGATTAAAACAAACATCAATTCGCCAAACTTCATCAGCGTGTTTATACAGCCATTTCGCTTTCGCCCACAATGCGGTGACTATTGCGAGTCATGTATCGAATGTCCCCGCTCTGTAACGACAGCTGTTTCAGCGCAACCCATTTATCATAGAAACCAACATAGAAATACTCGTTGAAAATCAAATCGTGTAGAGTGACGCTATTTCTTTTTTGTGTTGACCGTGAAGTAAATAATTAATAATGTCCCTGCTCTATGATTGGCTGCTTCTTGATTTGCTGATCAGCAAATCAGTTTTCCTCAGAACATCTGAATGCATGAAATAGGCGGTCTGTTTTGTTTTGTCAGTATCTATGAAGATTTTTTGTTTTTATTGAGTATCAGTAGTTCATTACAGATAAAAGAATCTTACTTTGATGAATGAATATATATATATATAAAAAAAAAAAAAATGCGAAAAGAAAAATACAATTAAAAAATTGTGAAAATAACAACACTTATCATAATGAAATACAGATAGGGTATTCAGTGGAAGAAAGGAAAAAAAAACTGCTTCATGGAGACTGCCGAAAGGAAACAACGACCGCGTATTTCATGCATTCAGATATGCCTCGAAAATAAATCCACAAATTTCATTTGATATTGTATATTGTTACTTGATTGGCTAATGAATTTGCAAGACTCAACTTTCGTGCCCATGACTCATTGGTTTTAGTAGATGATTTATCCACTGCAGAGAAATAAAAGTGATGGTCTGCCACATAGCAGCAGAGCGCATGAAGCAACAATTTTAGCACTCAATTTATTCGCTGCAGAGAAATAGAAGCTGTTACATAACTGAATTTTCTCATAAAATCATTAGTGCGGTCTGGATTTGAGATTTAATTTTTTACATAAAATCGTGTCAAAAGTTTAGGTGTGGCCTATATTCGCGTAAAAACGGTATATTATGTAATGTTTACATTATTATTGTTCTTATTGTGAAGAGGGTACATGAATCATAGGAATATATGTTGTTGTCGCTAGGAAAAAATACAGGAAGTAACATTGACCATATTGACATAAATCGTAAACAGGTTTGCCAGTGTGCTTTTCATATTACACTTTTAGTGAGGACTTATACATATGAAGCAAAGCAACCTGTGTTGTTTAACTATCAACACTTAAAAATAAGAGTAAACATAACTTGAATATATAAAACAGGATTTTATTAAATATGTAATTCTGGATCACTGTTTCTCAGTTCTTCGTACAGAACAACATCCTCTCTACCATCCAGGGCATCCAATATTCAACGTTTTTTTAAATGCCTGTTTCTCATTCTGATTTGGAACACACTTTAATGTATCAATACATTGGCACACTTGTCCTTGACTGGTTTATTCAGACAGACATCAATTAGTTGCAGAATAGAAGTCATCTCGCCTGCAATAACTGTGAAGTCCATTTTTGCTTTCTAATAATTTTTATTTTACTGCAGGTGTTATATGTCTTGCATACACATGTGACACTAGCAGACCGCGTAAACCAAACATTGCATTATGTCTTCCAAAAACCACCCAGTTTCATTTAAAGACTATGAATGGAAGTAATTAATGTCCATTTGCTGTGCAAGCAAGCATGATGGACATCAGCTGTTTTTTATCCCTTGATGTAAGAATACTTACAACTTTCTTACCTTTGGCATCAACCGTATAATTCGAAGAAGTGTCAAAATATACGGGAGTTTGATCAGCATTCCCTTTCTGGCCAAGAAGATAATGGTTTTCAGTGCGCCACCTGATTATGTATTGCTGAAATCCCACAAGATTTTCTTCATAATTTTTTGACAGCTTCTGCACAACTGAAGTGAAAAACCCCAATACTTCTTAAAATCAACTTCCATGTGGGGGTAGCCTCGAAATTTTTTATTTTTTCACGTGCCTTAATTTTTAAAATTTCATTGTTCACAGGTAGGCATTTCTGATGCTGTTCCTTTACAAACTAGTTTAAAATTACCTCAAGAGCATGATGTTAGCCACATTTTGGTGTACTAAAGGCTTTCCGACTACTGGATGTTTCATATAATTTCTCTTTTTGCAGTACTCCAATCGCAGACCTGCAGCAAGATTTGAACTTTATTCCACAGAAGAAATAACTTCCTTTTTGAATTTGGCACTGTAATGAAAGTGCTCTTCACTAACACCAGCACTTCACAAAATGTGACAAAACAATGCATGAAAAACCGTATGGAATGTTGATATTTATGAAAAGAAATATTTATTGCTATGGCTATTTGCAAGGTCACTACATTCGAATATGAGAAATATTGAATTTCTATTTCCTTCATTGGATGTTGTTTCAAAATTCAGTGGTCGCAACTCAGAAAAAATAGGCTTGTCATATTGAATGTTCAAATGTTCGTTAAGCTTAAGGGACTTAACTACGGGGTCATCAGTCCCTAAACTTACAAACTACTTATGAACTACCTACAACTAAGGACGGCACAAATATCCATGCCCGAGGGGGGATTCGAACCCCCAACCGCAGTGGCCGTGCAGACCGTCACTGAAGCGCCTCAGTCTCCTCGGCCACCGCGGCCGGCTCATATTGAATGGAAACCGCTTCAGCTGTATGGTACTCGTTTATTGAACCAACTAGTTTTGTGGTATTAGAGCCACATCAGCAGGGTTATAAATTATTTCCTATTTTTCTCAGTGTCTCTAGATGACCCAACATTCTCTGTGTTACAACTATACCCCAGAAGTCCGGTGGCATTGTGCTGGGGCCACCCGTTGTAAACTAGTGCGGATGCCCACAATACACAATTTGTGGGAGGGGGGGGGGATATTCTTGTTTTCCACTTATTTTTTATTTTTAGTGCAGCATTTAGGGCCTGCCTTTGTGCATACAAAGCATGTCTTTGTAGGCTATGCATATATTCGGTGGTTAAATTTGGTTGTGGCTGTTTTGCTGAACTTGATTCTAAGCTGCAGACAGCTTTTTGGACCTAAAAAACTGGAAAAAAAAAGTGTAGCGTAGATTAGAGTATATGCAGTATGTCATTTGTGCCCCCACTATTCCACGTCATTTGGTTAATTGTTTTACATGTCACTGTTAATGGTTCTTCCATACTAAAGACATTGAGTGACTAACAGACTTTCACACAGGTGGTCCACCGGTCTTTAGTAGGTTCATTTGTGGTATGTATGGGTCTCTTGAGACATTCCAGTGTCTCTTTGCTCTTAGAGTGCATTCTCTTTTTCACTATCCTATCCCACTAGGTTCTTCCTCCCCCTATCTGGTGGTTACCTTTCAATTATTCCTACAGTTGTGGTGGACTTCACTTAATTCCCCCCCCCCTCCCCTTTGCCCCTTTTTCAGCACATTTTGGCCCCCCTCTGGGACCAGACTTCTCTTTGTACATTTCTGTTTCATTGGGAAAGAATGCCTTACCTTGCCTCTATGGCATGGATTCCTAATTCTGTCCCCTTCCTACTTGCACATCTTTCCACTTGCCACAGCTCCCTGTCCCTACTAAGTCAGCAGCATGGTATCCCATCTGTGTGGGGGTGGCAGTTATGTACCCTCTGGTTTGAGCCCCCTGACAGCACAGGGCTTACACTACTGGTATCTCAGCTGTCACCTTCCCTTAAGGATCCAGGACTGGGCTGCTTATCTTTTTAGGTTATCGCAACCCCGGGCAAAGACTATCCTTCCAGGCAGTGTTTGCTGTGGCTAGGTGGCACCCGGCAAATTGGACCATTGCCACCCTTTCTTCGGTTTCAGAGACAGAAGATTATCCCTTGATGGACCCCCATAATTTCTGAAGCTATCAAACATCATGGGCAAAGATCATGGGCAAAGATCAGGCAAAATTTTGGCCACAGCCCTCCCATGAATGTCCCAAGAATTTCTCTAAATGGTGTTATCCTCACTAGTTCAGACACTATTGTCAAGCAATTTCTTCAACATTTTGCCTGGGTTTTAGTGATAAATCAATATCCATCTATGTTCTGTGTTCTTAAATACCATTTGGAATGATCCTCTTCAGCCTTTGATGCATGACAGCTAGAGCCTTATGGTACTCCATTTAGAGAAATTTAATTAAACAGCACCATTAATCTCTGCCCTGCTATGGGCTGTGGGCCGGCCCGAGTACACAACAAAAATTTATTTGATAATAGGGTGACCAGTTTCAATCTTTCAATCTCCTCTGACATCATCATCGTCATCATCAAACCGCTTCATCTCATTGTTGATGCAAAGGTGATGAGCATGCGACGAGTGCTCATTGCCTCAGCAACAAAGGTGAAACGAATCGGTTTGATGATGACGATGTCAGAATAGATCAAAACCAGTTACCCTATTATCAAATAAATTGTAAAATCATTTTGCGAACATGACTTATTTTCATTCTGTACCACGAACTTTCCAATAGGAAACTATGTTTTCCCCATGGCAAATAAGTGCTATCATCCCAGTTTTGAAAGCTGCCTGTACCAGTTGGATAGGTACCAACCGTTCATTGTAACCATCTCGCTTTGCAAATTGTTCGAACATATTGTCAGTTGCAGGCAGTTGCAGATTTTTTAGTAGGCTGGAGCCTAGGGCGGTAGATTTTAGGGGTGGCAATTTTTAAACTGTAAGTGTAATAAAAGAAATTTTATTGTGTTTACCGAATGTACATTATTGTTTAAGAAGTTTTAAGGTTTACCTTATCCCACATTATTATTAGTCTGATTGTGCCTTTTATTAGCTCAGAAACATACACAAATACTATTTCTTGTGCAATCTTGGGTAGTAAAAATAATCTAGGAAGCACCTCCCTGCTTCTCAGTCATACTAATTACAGGGAAAAAGATGGTATAATTAAGATAATAGTGTACAAAGCTGCAATTTCAAATTATAAATATTATGATTGTGAAATAGGGTATCGAATTGTAGAGATGAGTAGGGGTGGCAAAATTTGAATAGCCTGCTGGCAGAAAATGTGAAAATTCGCCACTGGTTGCAGGCCATCTTGTCCCTGACTCTCAGTGGTTTCTGCAGATGCTATTGTATGGCAGACAATTTAGTCCAACTTAGGAGTCTTCTATCCTAATAGTTTTTGCCCAGGACAACACCTTGTTGCAGTCTTATTTGACCTGCACAAAGCTTATGATACCGCAAGGTGTCACCACATCCTAGCTACCCTACTTTAATGGGGCCTTTGGTTGCCTGCTCCCAATTTTCATCCAGGAGCAAGAAAGCGAGTACTATCTTGGGTTCTCACTCAAGGACTTCAGGTTCCTTCAATTTTTCCAGGTCCCATCTCATTATTTTTCTACCTTTCTGTAGTTTTTTTTTTTTTTTTTTTTTTGTTTTTTTTTTTTTTTTTTTCCAGTTTTAGCCTACAGTTAATCACCAATAAGATATGATCAGAGTCTATATCTGCCCCTGGTTCTGAAATCTATGTCTTACAATTATAAAATCTGTCTGGTCTCTTCCACATATACAACCTTCTTTCGTGATTCTTAAACCAAATGTTCATTATGATTAAATTATGTTCCACGCAAAATTCAACCAGGCGGCTTTCTCTTTCATTCCTTTTGCCCAGTTCATATCCATCTACTATTTTTCCTTCCCTTACTTTTCCTACTACCGAATTTCTGTCTCCCATTACAGTTAATTGTCTGAACAGTTTCCTTTACGTCCTCATAAATTTCTTCGATCTCATCATCAACAGAGCTAGTTGGCACATAGATCTGTACTACTGTTGTTGGTTTTGGCTACATATCTATCTTGACTATGATAAGTGAACACTGCGCTGCTCGTAATAGTTTACCCACATTCCTATTTTCTTATTGATTATCAGACATACTCCTGTAATACCTCCAACTGATTTTGAATTTATAATCCTGTACTCAACTGACCAGAAATCCTGATCCTCTTTCCACTGAACTTCACTAATCCCCACTATATCTAACTTCAGCCTATCCATGTCTCTTTTTAAATGTTCTAACCTCCCTACGCGATTAAGGGATCTAACATTCCACGCTCCTATTGGTAGAATGCCTGTGTTGTCTTTCCTGACGACGACATCCTCCTGAGATCTAAATGGGAGACTATTTTACCTGAGAGGATGCCATCATCATATATTCATACAGTAGAACTGCATGTCCTCGGGAAAAGTAATGGATGTAGTTTCCCCTTACTTTCAGTCATTCGCAGTAACTATGGCAAAGCCACATTAGCTGATGTTACAAGGCCAGCTCAGTCAATCATCCAGACTGTTGACCCTGTAACTACTGGAAAGACTGCTGCATCTCTTCAATAACCACACGGTTGTCTGGCCTCTCTACAGATACCCCTCCTCTGTGGTTGCACCTAAGGCACAGCTATTTGTATGTTTGAGGCATGCAAGCCACCCCATCTTGGCAATGTCTGTGGTTCATATGGGGGTGGTTATGGTCCATATGGCTAAGAAAATTGATTTAATAAAATCCTGTAAGTTGACAGCCAAAATTCTCAGAGAGGTCAAACAAGTCTACCACAAATCCAAAATGTTCCGAATTGACAAAGGGTTGTCACTGAACACTACAATGGATTCTTATCAAATGTTCAGAAAGTACCGCGCTAAATTTTCCCCTCCCATTCTAAAATACCTTGGGAAGGTTAGCCCATAATGACAAAGAGAACCAGCATATTGTCAGAGTACTTCAAGAAACTCCTCAACTGCAATCTCCCGAGATAATCCAATCCCTTAAAAAACAACAAAGCCCAGAGAGAGGATTTTTCTGGTTGCATAGTACTGGAAACTATCAGATGACTCATCCCTTGCCCTACACTTCCATTCCATTTCAAAAAAATTTGGGAAACCTCCAAAATCCCAGAAGACTGGACTTCCACCCTGAGAGTCACCCAGTTCACAAGAAGGGCTCCAAAACAGATGTTAACAATTGAGGGATTTCCCTTCCCTGGGTCACACACAAAATCCTCACTAAAGCACTCCTGAACAGAGCCAAACCTCGACTAGATCTGAAGCTAGGTGAATACCAGGCAGGTTTCTGGAAATCCCGCTCCTGTGTAGATGAAATCCACTTTTTAAGTTTACAATCTCCCACTTTATAATCGGATCCAAATCCCTTATATTATGGTTTTCAACTTCCAAAAGGCATATGACTCGATTGATCAAGCAACCCTCTTCAAAGTTCTTTTTGAATTCAGACTAGACCAAATGACTCAAAAAATAATCCAAGCAATCCTCACTAATACATCCTCTAAAGTTTAATTTTGAACAGAAATCTTAGACACATTCTTGGTCTGCACCGGTGTCAGACAAGGTGATGGACTTTCTTTCCTTCTATTTAACTGTATCTTTGAGAAAGTCATCAAGGAATGGCGACATAAACTACGATCCCACTGCACATCGAATGGTATTAAGCTCGGAACAGCCAGGAAAGGAATCACAGTCCACTGCCTGGCCTTCCCTGATGACCTAGCACTCCTTCGCATGACCCAGAAACTTCAGTAGACCTGATTGAGATTGTCGAAGAATGTGTGTTGAAAATAGGTGTCCAAATATCCTTCTAAACTCAATCTCCAGGTCTAAAGACACCCACAGTAGTCTCTCAACCCATTTCAGAACTGTCCACAAAGTGGAGAATGGATAAGACCCAATGCCAAAGAAAGCTTGGAAACTGAGACCAGAATCACAAAGATGTATCTTGCCAACCAGAAAATGAAGGACATCTACAATAAGAAACTGCCAAAATTCACCCCTTTCAGATCGTTATCCAATGAGAATCCATTTATGCCACATAATGCCTAACCTTCATAAACAGCAAAGGCAAAAAAATTAGAAATTTATGAGCAAAAAATCCTCAGAAAAATTTTTGGTTCAATTTTCATGAACTATGTAAGGAAACTCAAATAAGAAGCTGTATACATCCATAGAAAATATATCTCATGCCTTCAGGAAAAGGAGACTAGCCTTCTATGACCACGTCTCTAGATTTGCTCAAAGAGACTCACAGAAAATATCTGTAACTACTTCCAGATCTTCAAAGCTCGATTATTGTGGCGCAGAAACTGTGAAAGATACCTTTAAATTCTAAAAATTTTTTAGTAGAGAAATCCAAGGCAAGCAAACTTACAAAGTAACCCAGAGGTTTCAGGAGAGACCATCCAAACCTGGTACAGATGGTCTGAAGACAAATCAGGCCATGGATCTCCAGATGAAAGATCTGTGGCCAAAGAGAAAAGCCACCATCAAGGGTGGAGCAAAACTGAGCAGATTTAGTCCCAAGTAGGCCCTAATTGGGGCTGGGGTGGGAGAGGAGTAAAAAAGGGGGAGGGGGGACTATTTTAAAATTATGGAGTTTACAAGATTAAACTTTGATAAAGTAAATTAAATGTAATTGTATACAATTTTAATATTGGGAAATATAATATGATTGCTTATGCTACTACAATCTTGGTGCAGTATGTTTCACGTTAAACTGGCTGGGGAAGGTCAGAGGAAGGCATACCACCTCCATACAGAACCATGCCTAGTAAAGCACTGTGGTGTTCAAACTAATCTTTGGATTCTTGACTGCTTTACCTTATGTTTAGGATGTACAACTTTTATTTAGAAAGTTTGAAAAGTCATTAACATTCATCATACTATAGTAGTGGGACAGGATGTATGAACTTCAAATGGAATTAAACCTTTTTTCTTTATTTGATAGTAGTCATCAGTGGGGCTCAGGATCAACCCAAGTTTTGCACAGCTAACTTGTAACAGTGTAAAGTGACCTGTCATAAATATCAACTACCAAGTAGAGGGCAGAGGTCAGAGAGAATTGCTTTTATACAGTAGCCATTTTGTCTTCACCCATTGAAATTGGAAGTCACGTAGGATTATATATAGTAACAGTATTCCCTAAATGCAGCATTAAAAAGATGATATTCTTATCCATAGTTGAAAAACATTCCTCCCTTAACACCTCCTATCCCATGAAGCAGTAATAATAGCCATTTAACATGAATTTTTTTTTTCTCTGACTTGAACATTTTGATAGTTTGGCAGATAAGAATGTCCACTGACAAGGAACTTTAAATGTATTTCTTCTCTTATGTCATCATTGATGACCGGAGAGGGGTTATCAGACAATAACATTACAATTTCTGAAGTATTGTCTGTTATAGAGAAATTAGCATTAATAATGTACGAAGTTTCAAACACTTGAGTATTAGTTGTAGGTATATACAAATGGTGAGTCATTTGCAAAATTGGTTTTTTAGATAAATCTCAGTTATTGGAATTATGTACACTAAACCTTTAATCAGAGTTGGGGAGACTATAATGTATTGTCACAATATCACAGAATACAGCCAGGGAGACCATCCCACTCTTGAAAGAGTTCTGGGACATTAGTCACCATCTTCCCTACTGTCCAGCCCTCATGCGATGTTACCTTAACTTGTTTCCTCACTTGAAGAAGAAACTAGGAGGCTAAAATATAGATTGGCTGGCCAGTGCTTACCTTAGTTCTGTACCACTAACAGTCACACGAAAATGGAACCGAAAAATAAGACACAAGCTTTCGGAAATATTTTCCTTCATCAGTTATGACAGTAGGGAAGGGAAAGGTTATTTACGACCTAGGCCATGAGTTGATGATGGGTGATTTGTGGAAGTCAAAGACCAGAGATACTTCTTTCCTTTCCTCTCATACCTGATGAAGGAAAATATTTCTGAAAGCTGTCAGCGGTACAGAACTAAGGTAAGTACGGGACAGTCAGTCTCTCTCTTTTGAAGAATATTTCAGCATCTCGGTGGAGAATTTACATCAGTAATCAACTAGGAGGCTAACAGTTCACTTCAGATGAGGCAGTGATACTGTTGAAAAATAACCTAAATTATGTAACTCAATGCAGGCTTTACATTGTTTGAGACGTGATTATCCACTGATTGGAGTTCATAATCAGTGTGGACCTTTTTCTTTAATAATGTAAAAACTATCTGCAATACTCATATAGAAGCATCAGACTCACTTCAAAAGTACATAGGACCTTAGTGGCAGAATTGTGAATGTTTTGGTTTTCCCGTAGTTAGCATTGGCTTCAATAAATTATAATCAAACCCAATAACAGTTGTCTCTGTGTATCTGCACATTTCCCTCCTCCTGAATTCTGTTTAATTCACATCCATATACTTTCAGCCTTTCATTTATTTAATTCTTGTTCATATTCCCAGACAGTCCATTCTTCACGAGTCTCAATGTATCAACTTCTTTTACTGAGCTTAGAGCTGTTTAGGCTTGAGCACACACACATTTCTCAACATTTTGATTATTTTCTATCCATTCCTTTTCACTCCAGACAAATTTCCTTCTGGTTACAGTAGTGGTACCTGGACATACTTACGATACTTGCCCAGTATCAGTACTCATATTGGTAAGTTTGTCAGTAGATAAAATCATCAGTAAATCTTCATTTAATGAACTCTCAATTTTTGTGGGTGATCTGGATATCACTTTTTACCAATCAGTGCTGATTCTGTATATCTGGCATCTGCTTTGAAGTGGGCCATCTGCACTGCACTATCTGTGGGCACAGCAATCAAGCACACAGCTGCACCATTCTTTACTCAAAGCCACTCATGGCACTTTCGGATGCCCCCCTTGTACCTTTGTTGAGGATAAAGAGACCAAGAGTCTCTAACTAGCTGTATTCCTAATTTATACTACTTTATATCTTTTAGTTTATGTAATATTGCCAGTCAAAAATTGTAAACTTTATCTCTAACCAATCATTAAAGTCCTAAGGCACTTATAGCACACACTGAAACTTTGAAATTAGTTTGTCTTTTGCCCATAATGGAAGGAAAGACTCAAACAATTCTGAATTTCAGTCCCATTTCTGAAAGTTCAGAACTCGTTTTCTTTTCAGTTGTTACAGTAACATTTCCTAAATAAACATTGTTATCACTCTAATGGGCCACACCAAAGAGTTCATGGGTTTGGTTCTTGGTGGGATAAATGTCTTATCCGCCTTCATTCTAAACTTGTCTGCACCTCTCTACAATGTGAGAGTTCACACCAACAATACACGAGCCAAATACTATGTTAAACTATAGGCAAAAACAGTGCACTGAGGGACACCAATTCTTGTGTTCACATGTTGTCTAGGGTACACAGCATTTTTGCGTGTGATATCTCTGCCTGGATTTCATCTAATCATTGTAGACTTATAGCTCACGATTCTACAATCACTGAATATAATAGATTTGTTAAAAATTATTATATTGAAGCCTCCAAGGAAAAACCAAAAGGCAGGAATGTGTTTTAAGTAAAACCAGTAGCTGAAGTACAAAAAATGCTACCAAAGAAGAAAAACTACTCCCTGGAAAAAGAAATCAAGATACCATCAAACACATGAAATTTTGGCGACATGTCCACATTGATATATGTTAATGTTTACCTTTGGAGCCAGCTTCTCTGATCTCTGTTGGCCAAGTTAGTCAGTCTGGATCTGTACTTGAAGTGATCAACAATAAAGTGCATTTCTGGCTCATAAATATGTGGATTCTCTGGGGCTCTAACCCCTCCCGATTCCCATACTCGATCTCTCTGACCCTTCCTCTTCCCTATATCCCATCCGCACCACCTTCCGGGCGTCACCAGCGAAGTATGGTGTGATGGCTCGGTGGGCAAACTGTCCCTTCATTCCCCGCTGTCTTCAATATCCCATTTTACAGAAGCTGCACGAGCTTGCGCACCCAGGTGTCAAAGCCTTGACACACCTCGTGAGCGAGCTTTTTGTTTGGCGCGACATGAGACGGGATTGCCAGGCCTTGGCTCACTCTTGTGTTGTGTGTTAGTGAAACAAAGTCACATCTCACATCTCCCCTCCACTTGGTTCATTTCCTCCTCCGTCCAGCAGATTCCAGCACATACACTTTGATCTTGTTGGCCCTCTGCCACCAGTCGATGGTTACAAGTACATACTTTGCATGATCGTCTATACCATGAGGTGGATGGAGGTCACACCTCTGCTTAACATCACTGCCGAGTCCGTTGCGCATGCTTTTATTTCTACCTGGATTGCTTGCTTTGGCTGCCCCTCGGTCATCACAAGTAACCAGGGATGCCAATTTGAGAGTGCCCTTTTCACCAATATCGGCCTATCTGCCACTGCCTATCATCTGCAGAACAACAGCCTGCTGGAGCGGTAGCACTGGACCCTAAAAACGGCGCTTCGGTGCCACAGGTTACTTTGGCTCGACCCCCTCCACTGGTTTTCCTTGTCCTGCGTTCGACATACAAGTAGGACCTCCATGGCAACAACTCACCTTACTGGGCGAGCTTGTTGCCTCCCCCGCACCCCCCTCTCTCACTTGAGGATGTCCCTTTACTGGTCGACCGAGTCTGCTTCATCTCTGGTGCAGTCTCTCCTTCCCCTCCTACCAGCCACTCTCCTCCGGCTGTACCGTCGGACCTGCAGACATGCGAGTTCGTGTTTTTGCATGATGACACCGTCCGCCCTCCCTTACAGCCCCCTTACTCTGGTCCTAAACCTACACCATAAATGTGTCCAGCTTGTCCGTGACTCCCTTTCCTTCCGAGGCTTGGGCCTTCCTGCTCCCGCCGAGCACTGTGTTAGTCGTAGTCCCGGTCCGTGGCTCCTGCAAGCCAGTGACTCTCACAACAGGTTATGCTGCCTCCTCGATTACAGAACTTCATCGTTCGAGGCCCTACTGCATGTCGGCTACTTCCCCTCCTGTACTACTGGATGGGACCACAGAACTCACAGTGTGTGCCTCTTCTAGTGCTTGTTACTCTCTCTCCCCTCCCACCCCCCGCCCGCCAACAATGGCTCTCAGGAGTATTCCGTACTGCGGAAAGGGGGGGGGGGCGGCGGCTTTGTGGCAGTTTGGTTGGTTGGTTTGATGTTTTAGGGGGACAAAACTGCGGAGGTCATCAGTCCCCCATTCCATCAAATGCGAGATAAGTTAGGGAATACTGAAAAGTAAAAACTTCTACGGGAGGGAAACCCCACTCAATCAATAAAATATCAACAAAGCCGACAAGGGACAACACGAAAGGAGACAATCACATGGAAACAGCAGACAAGTGAGGATATGTAATGACAAATCAAAAGTTCGTGGTTGACCGACCATGAAATTAAAATAGGAAGGGTCAGCCACGGGGCAACACAGGGAAACCTGCAGGTGGAGAACCATTCTGACAAGAGAAACGAATACAATGTGCTGAAGCGAAGCTTCATATGGAGTTGTAAAAACCGCTGTCACGAATAAAACCTAAAACAGAATCAGCCATATTGGCATCGTTACATAAAACTTCAGATAAAATTGCAGGAAGATTAAAATCCCGCCGCAGGGCGGCTAAAAGACGACAGTCCGTCAAAATGTGGGACACCGTCAAGGGAGAGCCACAACGACAACGAGGCGGGTCCTCACCGCGCAGGAGATGGTCGTGGGTCAGCCAAGTGTGGCCAATGCGGAGCCGGCACAGGACTACCGAGTCCCGGCGAGAGGCCCGCATGGAGGAGTGCCACACAGCCGTGGTCTCCTTTATTGCCCTGAGTTTGTTGGGATGGCTCAGGCGACGCCACTCAGCGGCCCAGAGCTCACGTGCTCTACGGCGCAACACAGACTGGAAATCAGAAGCCGGGAGGCCAATCTCTAGTACAGATGCATGGACAGCTTGTTTGGCGAGCTTATCAGCTAGTTCGTTGTTCGGGATGCCGATGTGACCAGGAGACCAAATGAAGACCACAGAACGTCCTGACTGATTGAGAGCAAAAAATGTCTCATGAATAGCCTGTACCAAAGAAGAACGTGAGTAGCAATGATCCAGAGCGCAAAGACTGCTCAGGGAGTCACTGCAGAGCAGAAAGACCCACCTGAGCAGGAGCGCATATGCTCAAGAGCACGGAGAATGGCCACCAACTCGGCTGTGTACACACTGCAGCCATCCGGCAGAGACCGCTGCTCGGCGTGATCGCCATGGACATAGGCAAAGCCAACACAGCCACAAACCAACGAACTGTCCGTATAGATGACGTCATATCCAGTGTACTCTGCAACAACAGCAAAGAACTGATGGCGGAGTGCCTCTGGAGGAATGGAGTCTTTGGGTCTATCGGCCAAGTCCAGCCTAGAGCATGGCCTCACTACACACCATGGGGGCGTACGCGTACGGGCCCGAAACGGAGATGGGACAGGGAAAGACTCTAGTTCCAACAGAAGGGACTGGACACGGAAGGCGATCGTGTGACCGGAACGGGGTCGCCGTTGTTGAGGACGGACGACCGTGCGGGAGAAAAGCAAGCGTTGGTTTGGATGGCCTGGCGAGCTATGGACATGAGCAGCATAGGCCGCGAGCAGTTGCTGGCGGCGGTTCTGCAGAGGTGCCTCTGCAAGTAAACTGTCCACGGGACTGGTGCGGAAGGCACCCGTCACGATGCGAACCCCACAGTGGTGAATGGGGTCCAGCAAATGCAACGCCAAGGGGGATGCGGAGCCATAGGCAAGGCATCCAAAGTCCAGACAGGACTGCACCAAAGCTTGGTAAATCCGCAACAGTGTGGACCGATGGGCACCCCAGGTCATATGGCCCAGGTGGCGGAGAACATTCAATTGGCGCCAGCACTTCTGTTTCAGCTGTTGAATGTGAGGGAGCCACATCAGCCGAGAATCAAATACGAGCCCTAAAAACCTGTGAGTGTCAGCAACCTCTAAGAGGTGGCTGTCAAGATAAAGTTCGGGCTGCGGATGAACCGTCCGACGCCGACAGAAGTGCATAACTCTGGTCTTTGCAGGAGAGAACTGGAAGCCTTGGGCTAGAGCCCAGGACTGTGCCTTCCGAACGGCTCCTTGTAACCTACGTTCAGCAACTTGAGTGCTGGAAGAGCTAAAAGAGATGCAGAAGTCGTCAGCACAGAGAGAGGGTGATACTGACGACCCAACTGCTGTCGCTAAGCCGTTTTATGGCTACTAAAAATAAGGGGACACTCAAAACAGAGCCCTGAGGAACCCCAATTTCCTGCACATTAGGGGTGCTACGAGAAGCACCAACTTAGACACGAAACGTACGGACAGCTAAAAAGTTTTGGATAAAATTAGGGAGCTGGCCTCGAAGACCCCATTCATGTAACGTCTGAAGGATGTGATATCTCCATGTTGTATCGTACGCCTTTCTCAAATCAAAAAACACTGCAACAAGATGTTGACGTTGAGCAAAGGCTGTACGAATACAGGGCTCCAAGCAAACGAGGTTGTCTGTAGTGGAGCGGCCTTGACGGAAACCGCCCCGACATGGAGCCAGCAGGCCTCTAGACTCTAGTACCCATCACAGCCGCCGGCTCACCATACGTTCCAGCAGTTTGCAAAGAACGTTGGTGAGGCTGATGGTACGGTAACTGTCCAAATCGCAGGGGTTTTTACCCGGCTTGAGCACTGGTACAATGATACTTTCTCGCCACTGTGACGGAAAGATACCATTGTTCCAGATGCGATTGAACACGGATGTTTCGTATAGACTGCGCTGATAGGTGTTTCAGCATCTGGTTATGAATGCGATCTGGCCCGGGGCTGGTATCGGGACTATGTGCAAGGGCACCGAGTAATTCCCATTCACTGAATGGAGCGTTGTAGGATTCAATTCGGCGGGTCGAGAAGGAGAGTCGCTTCCGTTCTTCCCGCTCTTTCACGGTACGAAAGGTTGGCGGGTAATTCACAGGTGCTCAGCTAGATGTTCAGCAATGGCATCTGGGTCCGTACAAACTACTCCATTCATAGAAATCCCTGGCACGCCTGAAGCACTCTGGTAACCATGGAGGCATCTGATCTTCTGCCAGATCTGGGATGGAGAGGTACATGTGCCAATGGTGGACACATACCGTTCAACACTCCTGTTTACGACGCTTAATTAAAAGACGTGCTCGTGCATGGAGCCGCTTGAATGCAATGAGGTTCTCCAAGGACGGGCATCTCTTATGGCGCTGGAGTGCACGCCTGCGATCCCTAATAGCCTCAGCGATCTCTGGCGACCACCAGGGCACCGTCCTCTGCCGAGGGGATCCAGAAGAGCTAGGGATCGTACGTTCAGCTGCAGAGATAATGGCTTTCAGTCACCTCAT
This sequence comes from Locusta migratoria, assembly GCA_026315105.1. Lineage (NCBI taxonomy): Eukaryota > Metazoa > Arthropoda > Insecta > Orthoptera > Acrididae > Locusta > Locusta migratoria. The sequence continues at coordinate 160,935,290 of CM048748.1, forward strand.
CTATGCTGTCATCCGATGGAGGGCCAATCTTTGCAGCGGTAGTAAACTCCTTCCAATCAGCTTTGTTAAGGGCCCATCTGGGCAAACGTCCAGGGGACTGAGGCTGTGGTAGTGAAAGGAATATCGGGAAATGGTCGCTACCACACAAGTCATCATGCACTCTCCAGTGGACTGATGGTAAAAGGCCAGGACTACATACCGACAGATCAATTGCAGAGTAAGTTCCGTGAGCCACACTGAAGTGTGTGGCAGCACCGGTATTTAAAATGCAGAGGTCAAGCTGAGAGAATAAACTCTCAACGTCTCTGCCACGGCCAGTAATCGTAGTACCTCCCCACAGGGGGTTGTGGGCGTTAAAATCCCCCAGAAGTAAGAAAGGTGAGGGGAGCTGAGAAATCAGCGCCGCCAACACGTGGGGGTACTAGGTCGCCTGGGGGCAGGTATACACTGCAAATGGTGAGGTCGATTGTAGTCTTCACTCTGACTGCCACAGCTTCTAAAGGCGTTTGGAGAGCAATAGACTCACTGTATGCAGATGAAAGGACAAAAATACAGACTCCACCTGAAACCTGTCATAAACTGTGCGATTCCGGTAATATCCCTGATAGCCTCGTAAGGCAGGACATCGCGTCGGGGGAAACCAGGTTTCCTGCAGGTGAAGTGGTGAGAAGCTGCCGTAACTCTGCCAAATGGGAGAAAAAACCACCACAATTCCACTGGAGAATTTGGTTAGTGCTGACTGGAGAGGCCATGATAGGATAGGGATCATTAGTCCATAGGTTCACTACCTGCTGCTGTCGAATGTGTTCCGACTGGATCCAGGACCATTGGTTCTGGAGAGTCCAGGAGAGCAAGATCCTTGGGGGATGCAAGGATCTCCAACTCGTCATCAGAACCAGAAGATGTGACAAGGCGTGGCTTTAGAGCCACAGAAGATTCCTTTTTCTTCAGCTTCTTCTTCTTTTCCTCTCGCTGTCCTTTCGGTCTTAAGGACTGAGAGGGCTTCTCAGAGACGGTGTCAGGGCCCAACATACAGTGCGGACCCCTTTGACCAAGGGCGTGCGAGTTCGACAGCCGTGGGCTGGGACCCTCCGTGGTACTCTGAGATGCCTCAGAAGGAAGCGTCCCAAGGGACCCCTTCCGAGCAAGAGGAGCCGGAGGAAGTTGTTGATTCTCCGGCTGAGGGACGGGGACCGTTGTCCCCGACGGTGTGGGGGGATGTGCTCCCCCAGGAGATGTAGTGGGGGGAGCACATGGTGGAGAGCCCCCAACCATCGAGGGGGCTGATGGAGCTTTACGGCCCTGAGGGCCCACAGAAGTTGGCACAGACGTGGGGACTGTTGTCCCGAAGAAAAAGGTGACGACGTGACACTCGCAAATGACGTCTTCAAAGCTACTGGGTGCAATCGCTCGAACTTCTTCTTGGCCTTGTTGTATGACAGTTTGTCCATGGTTTTATACTCCATAATTTTTCTCTCTTTATGGAGCACTGTGCAGTTAGGCGAGCAAGGAGGGTGGTGCTGTCCGCAGTTTACACATATAGGAGGAGGAGCACAAGGAGCGTCTGGATGGGATGGATGCCCGCATTCTCTACAGGTGGAGCTGGAATTGCACCTGGAGGACATGTGCCCAAATTTCCAGCATTTGAAGCACCGCATCGGAGGAGGAATATAAGGTTTTACATCGCACCGGTATACCATATATAACCTTGACCTTTTCGGGCAAAGAATCGCCCTCAAAGGCCAGGATGAAGGCACCGGTGGCTACCTTGTTGTCCTTAGATCCCCTAAAGATGTGTCTGACGAAGTGGACACCTCGCCGTTCTAGGTTGGCGCGTAATTTGTCGTCTGACTGAAGCAGGAGATCGCGATGGTAAATAATCCCCTGAACCATATTTAGACTTTTGTGAGGGGTGACTGTCACAGGAACATCTCCCAGCTTATCACAGGCCAGAAGCGCCCGTGACTGTGCTGGGGACGCCGCTTCAATGAGGATTGCACCACTTCTCATCTTAGACAAACCCGAAACTTCACCTAACTTATCATCTAAGTTCTCCACAAAGAAGAGTGGCTTAGTATTGCTGAACTTTTCCCCGTCAGTTCTGGCACATACAAGAAATTTAGGGGAGTAAGGCTCAACCCTGTCTTTCGCCCGTCGTTCCTCCCAAGGGGTAGACAGGGAAGGGAACGATTGGGGGTCATACTGTGCGGCATTAAAGTCACTTCTACCACGCTTAGAAACGCCAGGTTTGCTTGTGGCGACGCTATTACTTGCTCGTTTCATTCTCGTCCCACGAGCAGCTAGGGAACTAAAGGTCCACCAAGGCAGAGCCCCGCTTGCCTGGGTAAGCCTTGTACAACTGAGGTGCGGCAGGTTCCTCAGAGGTTGCTCACTAGCGGCTGTTCAACCTCAACAGCCATGCATCTCCTCGGCACGTAGCACACCTTGAGATTGAGGTTTTTTTTAGAGAGGTTTGTACCGTCCTCGCGACCCGGGCGATTAAGCCAAGATCCCCGGGCTCTGAAACGTACAACGTTCCACCGTCGCGCAAAACGACGGTCGTTTAAGCACGCACAGAGCTTACGGTGTAGAGGACTGTTGGCGCGACACAGCCCACGGCTCAGGACCCCGGGTTCGCCAAGCCCGTACCCAGCAAATTAATGCTGAGCCCCTGAGGGGTTGTGGCAGTTTGAGTGTGTGTGTATTGACCAAGCTCATGAACCGAGTGGCACATCTTATCCACCATGTGTTTAAGTTGGTGTTTGTATTGTGTGTCGACAACATCAATAAAGCTATTGTTCATTGGGCTCTACCACCCTTAGTAACCTCCACAAAATGAACAACAGTGCAAGTCTTGTGGGCTATTCTAATGTATCTAATACTGTAATACTGCTATAAATGTTAGTAGGGAACTAATTACATGAAAATTTATGACAAATAGATGCTTATATTACATGAGAATTCCACAACTTTTTGCAGTTGAAGAAATGCCTTGTGAGACTTGCATTTTTGTACATTTCAAGTTTTTGATGGGATTTATAATAATGCTATCAAGTGCTCTGTGACACACTTTAGTATGAGACATTGAGACATGAACTTAATTTCTGTAACCCTCTAACAAGTCTACACATACACACTGCATTAGTGGCTTATGCAGCTTAGGTCAGTATTGCATCCTATAACAAAAAAGAATCTGAAAATAAGCATCTGTTTGTGTAATCACTTTGTGAGTTATTGGTAGACTGTGGTGGTCTCTGTCAAGAGACAGTGTTAAGCTAACATTGTGTTTTATCCAAGAAAGTTTTGTCAGGAAAGGAGTTAAGAAGACATCTGAGTATGGCTTAAAACAACAAAGACATAATAAAACTCACATCACCACTGTGTATCTCCAAAAGCGTGCTTCTTTAACCGATCTTTTTTTATATAAATAGGAAATATTTACATAAACCACACCAGTCAGTTCTTATATCTAGCACAGTTCATTTCTTTAAAAAAATTAAGGCCACTTTGTATACAGCCACACAACAGTGCAGGCTCGATGTTTTGAAATTACAGATATGATGCTGACATTTAAGAATCTGAAACTGAGATGTCATGGTAGTTCTTAACAGATCACATTATAAACACGAATTAATAATACTGCTCACAATGTCCTTGGCAGGAATAAGCGTTATGCAGTAAGTGAAGAAAGAGATAAATATCAACAACAGTGAATATTATCAACTTTCTGTGATGCTTAGTCAGTAACACAATGTAGATTCCTTTGATAAACTCTTCCTGTTCAGTCTCGATTTTCTGTTATCTGGAATCTGAGTTTAATGTTATTCATACACCCGTAACCATTACGATTGCACTGTACACACAAAAAGTCACTGTACACATTTGTCTTGTCTCACAGTGGCAACAGTCGATTTTGACTTGAGTTTCTGTGGTATAAACGGAGTGTCTTGCAGAGAACACATCACTGCTGGGACTAGTTGTCGCCTTCATACTAGTAACGAACTCGATGTACTAGCTGGGTTACCTGTAATCACTGGAACATTTCCCTCTTTCCAATTTATTAAAACATGCTCTGGCAATTGAGATGACTGAAAATGGTCCTTCAGAAGCATCTGTGAGTAATTGCAGTGCATCTGGAATGCTTCATTCTCTCTTACAGGATCACCACAAAGCCTGTAAAGATCTATAAAAAAAAAAAAAAAAAAAAAAAAAAAAAAAAAAAAAAAAAAGAGAGAAAATGCAGTCAGAATTTTGAGAACATTTTTAAACACAAATAGTATCTTAATGTAAAATTAAAACCTAATTTGTTTTCCAGTTTTAGGTGCTGAATGTTAAGTTTATTATGGTAATTCATTGTAACACAAGGTTACAAAGTTTCATATTTTTGTATAAGCAGACAAAAAAATTTCCAGGTTTCCCAGTTGAAAATACTATTTATTTATTTTCTGTGGTTATACTTTTTGCCTTCATTATTCTGTAATTTGTAATCCATCAAGGAACTAAAATAAAAATTATAAACTAAACCTCATGCTTCGTCTTTTAGATGGTAGACCTTTAAAATACAAATGCGCTGGTAACATTTTTTATTAATGGCATAAATGTCTTACTTCTGGGCCTGAAATTATAAACAGTTGGTCCTCAAAGTTCTGAGTTTTGAATAAGAATGATAACAGTGTGTGATTTAAGAAATTCTCAATCTTAATTAATTCATCTTGTGTAACAGACATTTACTACAAAATTAACACTTTAGAAACCAATATCCACAAACCTTTTCCACCACCTGTTAGAAAAGCAAACAGTTGTGATATCACACAGTTGAAAGCAGTTTGTTATTATGAAATATTGAACACACTTTGTCATAAAGTCTGACAAATTTTGCTGTCAGCAGATACCTTTCTGTGCACTGTGTTTGTTGCTATAAATTGCGCACTTTCTTTCAAACTAAATTTTATTTTTGTTATTCTCCTTTTTATAATTTACTGCTGCAACGTTTTCCTGCAGTACATCTACATACATACTCCGCAATCCACCATAATGTGTGTGGCAGAGGGTACACTGTACCATTACCAGGCATTTCCTTTGCTATTCCACTCCCAAATAGAACAAGGAGAAAAAGAATGCCTATATGCCTCCGTATCAGCCCAAATTTCTCTTATCTTTGTCATTATTACGCGAATGTAAGTAGGCGGCAGTAAGATCGTACTACACTCGGCTTTGAATTCCAGCCCTCTAAATTTCCTCAACAAGAATTCACGAAAAAAATGTTGTCTTTCCTCCAGTGATACCCAATTGAGTTTCCGAAGCATTTCTGTGACACTCGCGCAATGGTTGAACTAAGAAACCTAGCTGCTCGCATCTGAACTGCTTCTATGTCTTCCTGCTGCGGGTCCCAAACACTTGAGCAATACTTAAGATGAGGTCGTACAAAGCATTTTATATGCGGTCTCCTTTACTGTTGAAGTACATCTTCCCAAAATTCTTTCAATAAACCGAAGTCGGTTGTCCACTTAACTCACAAATGTCCTTACATGTTCGTTCCATTTCATATCACTCTGCAGTGTTTCGCCTAGATATTTGAACAACACGACTGCATCAAGAAGCTCACTGTTAATGATGTATTTGAACAGTATGGGATTGTTTTATCTACTCATGTGCATCACCTTACATTTTTCTACATTTATAGCTAGCTGCCATTCTTCACACCAACTAGAAATTTTGTCTAAGTCATCTTACCACAGCATCATTAGCAAACAACTGCAAATTACAAGTTACTCTGTTCATCAGATCATTTATATAGATAGAAAATAATAGTGGTCCTATCACACTCCCCTGGGGCACGCTGACAATACAATTGTGTCTGATGAACACTCACCATCGAGAACAGCATACTGCATTCTATTACTTAGGAAGTCTTCCAGCCAGTCACGAATATGTGAACCTAATATATGTTTGTATCTTTGTTAGTAGTATGCAGTGTGGAACCACATCAAACGCCCTTTTGAAATAGAGAAAAAAACAATCCACCTGTTGCCCTTCATCCATGGGTCGCAAGATGTCATGTGAAAAAAGGGCAAGTTGAGTTTCACATGAACGTTTCCTAAACCTGTGCTCGTTCGTAGAAAGAAGCTTTCCCTTCTCAAGGAAATTTACTATATTCGAACTGAGAATATGCTCCTAAATTCTACGGATGTCAACGATATTGGCCTTTAAATATGTGGGTCAGTTCTCTTTCCTTTCTTATAAAAAGGAGTCACTTGCACTTTTTTTCCAATCACTAGGAACTTTGCACTGAATTAAAGATTTGCGATAAATGGAAGCTAAGTAAGGAGTCAGTGCTGCAGAATACTCTTTGTAAAACCACACTGGTATTCCATCCGGACCAGCAGACATTTTCGTATTTAGCTCTCTTAGCTGCTTCTCTACACCGGAAATACCTATTACTATGTCCTCCATTTCGAAGTTAGTACATTGATCAAATGATGGTACATGTGTGAAAGATTTCTTAAAAATTTAGAACTTCAACTTTCCATTTGATTTCTTCTACTACCACACCTAAATGATCAATGAAAGACTGGATAATGGGCTTTGACCCACTTATCGATTTTACATAGGACCAGAATTTTTTTGGGTTCCTGGAAAGATCTTTTACTAAGGTATGACTATGGTAATTAGTGTATGCCTCGCACATCGATGTTTTTATAGACGCACAAATCTCTACTAACTTTTGCCTGTCACCATTTGTGCGTTCTTTTTTGAACCGAGAGTGCAACAGCCTTTGCAGTAGTGGCCTAATGTAAAATTATTTGTTAGGGAATGAGTTCTTACCAATCAAAATTTCATAAATTTAAATCAAGAAAAATTACCAGAATTTTCCTGAGGTGTATACACCCCTTGTATTTCGAAAACTACTACTATTTTGCATGAGGATAATGTGTGAATGTGAAGGCCTTCGCTAGGCCTTCAAAATATCACCTAAAGGACTTCTCTTCACTGAAAATTCGCCATCCACAGGTGGCAAGGCTGTATGAGAGGGATTTTTTGATGTGGAGCGTATGACAGCTGTCGAAGTGCAGGTACTATTGGTAATTAGTAGGTTTAATGTGGACAAAGGTGGGGATGGAGCATTCGGGAAAGTGGAAATTAACATCCAGGAAGATGCCAAGCTGGGTTGAGGAGGAGGAGGAGGAGTTGAGGTAGTGAAGGAATGAGGATAGGTTGTCCTGGTGAGTCCAAATCATGCAAATGTCAATGAAAGTGAACCAGACCAGGTGTTTGAGGTTTTGGAAGGTTAGAAATGTTTCCTCTAGACAACTCATAAATAGGTTGGCATTGGAGGAAGCCATACAGGTTTTTCATGGCTGTGCCCACTGATTTGACTGAATACTTTTTCTTCAAAGGAAAAGTAATCGTTTGTTAGGGTGTAATTGGTAAGGGTTACGAGGAATGAGGTACTGGGCTTGGGCATGTGGGATATTGGTGTATATTGGTGTACAGGGAAGTGGTATCAATGGAGACGAGGAAGGATCGAAGAGATGAAGGGGTGGGGCTGGTTGAGAGTCTGTGTAAGAAGTGGTTGGTATCTTGGATGTGGGAGGCTAGGTTATGATTAATTGGTTGGAGGTGCTAGTCAACAAGGACTGCTGAAATTGTTGCAGTCGGAACAAGTAACCATTGATAATTGGGTGTCCAGGATGTTGTTGATGGGGTGAGGTGGGAGTTTCTGGGGAAGGCCAGAAGATTTTAGCAGGGATTACTGATTATGTTGGACTTTTGAGATGGGCTCGTCCTGGCACAACTTGTAGGTGGAGGAATCAGACAACTGACAGATGCCTCATCACAATAGTGGTAGAATCTTTATCTGCAGGGATGATTGGATTCAAATCTGTTTTGAGGTTATGTCGGACTGTACTTTCTTCTGCCTAAAGGTTACTATTCTTAGAAATGGACTTTGGGAAGGATGGTTATGCAAGGTTGGAGGTGAGGAATTCCAGAAAGGTGACCAGTGGGCGGTAAGGGAGTGAGGAAAGGTTGTGGTTGGGTGATGGCATAATTTGGGAGTTGCAGGTTTCAATGTTGGAATTAAGTGGGCTTGGATTGGAAGGACTTGGGGCAAAGTAGTGTTCCACAGTAGGGTTCAGCAGAAGGAGAGGAGATATTTTACAAGTGCAGCACGGTTCAATTTGGGTGTGGGAGTGAAGATGGAAGCTACGGATGGGACAAACTTCCTGGGTGAGTTTTTGGCAGAAAGGTTAATTGTTGATGGGGAGTTTTGGGGATGTGACAATTGGAAAAGGACAGCAAGGTAACGTTTAGATGCTATGAGAAGGAATGCTTTGGATAGGGTAGGGGTTGGTTAGTGGTGCACCAAGATGGCAATAGGATGTCAGCAGCCTGGATAACTTGTGGAGGTGGTGTCTGGAATGCCCTTCCAGCTGCTGGAGTGCAAGGGATTTAATTTGAGATATGGGATACATATAAGAGAGGATTGCGATTAGAAACATCTTGCTAAGCTAGCAGATGTGTTTCAAAGATGCCTGTGCCTTGGATGTGTGTTTTTGTGATACTAGATTTGTGAGGGGCAAGGCTGTGTGGAATCAGAAAAGGTGATGGTCATGGTGAAAGTAGGACTGCGATTCAGAGAAAGTAGTAGTGCAAGTTTATATGCCAACAAGCATGGCAAATGATGAGGATATAGAAAAAAAATGTATGAGGAGATAAAGAAATCATTCAGAAAGTTAAGGAAGACGAAAACTTGATTGTGATGGGGGATTGGAACTTTGTAGTATGATAGGGAAGAGAAGGGAATATAGTAGATGAATATGGACTGGGAAAAAGGAATGAAAGAGAAGATCGCTTGGTAGAATTTTGCGCAGAGCACAATTTAATTATCACCAACACTTGGTTCAAACATCATGAAAGAAGGCCGTATACGTGGAAGAGACCAGGAGACACTGGAAGGTACCAGATTGACTTTATAATGGTAAGGAATAGATTTAGAAACCAGGTTCTAAACTGTAAGACATATCCAGGAGCATAACTTATTGGTTATGAACTGAAGATTAAAACTTAAGAGACTGCAGAAAGGTTGGGAGATGGAACCTGAACAAATTGAAGGAACCGAGATGGTTGAGAGTTTCAGAGGGAGCATTGGGAGTTGATTGGCTGAAGCAGGGGAAAGTAATACAATAGAAGAAGAATGGGCAGCTCTTCAAAATAGGGTAGTGGAGGCAGCAGAGGACCATATAGGCAGAAGGACAAGACCTAAGACAGGATATACTGAACTTAATTGAGGAGAGGAGAAAAAATATAAAAATTCAGCAAGTGAAACAGGAAAAAGAGTACAAACGTCTGAAAAATGAGATTTACAGGAAGTGCAGACTGGCTAAGCAGGAGTGGCTACAGGACAAATGCAGAACCATAGAAGAATGCATAACTAGGGGAAAGATAGATACCGCCTACAGGAAAATAAAAGGGATATTGGAGACAAGAAAAGCAGCTGTATGAATATCAAGAACTCAGACAGAAAACCAGTATTAAGCAAAGAGGGGAAAGCTGAACTGTGGAAGGAATATATAGAGGGCCTATACAAAGGAAATAAACTTGAAGGCAGTATTCTAGAAATGGAAGACGAAGTGGAGGACGATGAGATAGGAGCTATGATACTGTGAGAAGAATTTGACAGAACGCTGAAGGACGTGAGTCAAAACAAGGCCCCTGGAGTAGATGATATTCCGTCCGAACTACTGGTATCGTTAGGAGAGCCAGTCATTAAGAAATTGTTCCACATGGTATGCAAGGTGTATGAGACGGGGGAAATATCCTCCGACTTCAAGAAGAATATCATAATTCCAATTCCGAAGAAATCAAGTGCAGACAAGTGTGAAAATTACAGAACTATCAGTTTAATAAGTCATGGTTGCAAAATACTAACACAAATTATTTACAGACGAATGGAAAAACTTGTGGAATCTGACCTCGGGGAAGATCAGTTTAGATTTAGGAGAAATGTAGGAACACGGGAGGCAATACTCACATTACGACTTATCTTAGAAGATAGGCTAAGGATAGGGAAACCTACGTTTTTGGCGTTTGTTGATTTGGAGAAAGCTTTTGACAATGTCGACTGGCATACACTCTTGCCAATTCTGAAGGTAGCATGGGTAAAATATAGGGAGTGAAGAGTTATATTCAACCTATACAAAAACCAGATAGCGGTTATTAGAGTCGAAGGGCAAGAAGGGGAAGCAGACGTTGGGAGTAAGACAGGGTTGTAGCCTTTCCCCAATGTTGTTCAATCTGTACATTGAGCAGGCAGTGAAGGAATAGAAGGAGAAATATGGAGACAGCATTAAAGTGCATGGAGAAGAAATAAAAACATTGCTGTTTGCTGATGACATAGTAATTCTGTCAGAGACCGCAAAATATCTGGAAGAGCAATTGAATGGAAAGGACAGTATCTTGAAAGGAAGATATAAGATGAACATTAACAAGAGTAAAACAAAAGTAATGGAATGCAATGTCAGAAAATCAGGCGATGCTGAAGGAATTAGATTAGGTAACGAGACAATAAAAGTAGTAGATGAATTTTGTTACTTGGGTAGCAAGATAACTTCTGATGGCCGAAGTAAAGAAGATATAAAATGCAGAATGCTTTGGGAAGAAAAGCGTTTTTAAAGAAGTGAAACTTGTTAACATCCAATATTAATTTAAATGTTAGGAAGTCCTTTCTGAAAGCATTTGTCTAGAGTGTAGCATTGTATGGAAGTGAAACATGGACGATAAGGAGATCAGACAAAAAGATGATAGAAGCTTTTCAAATGTGGTACTACAGACAAATGATGAAAATTATATGGGTAGATCACATAACTAATGAGGAGGTGCTTAACCGCATCAGGGAGAAAAGGAGTTTCTGGCATATCCTGACTAAGAGAAGGGATAGATTGGTTGGACACATTCTGAGACACTAAGGGATTGTCAACTTAGCATTAGAAGGAAGCGTGTGGGGTAAAATTCGTAGAGGGAGACTGAGGAACGAATATAGTTAGCAGATTCAAAAGGATGTAGGTTGTCGAACATAATATCGGATGAAGAGACTTGCACACGACAGGGAAGCATGGAGAGCTGCATCAAACCTGTCTGCGGACTGAAGACCACAACAACAAACAACAACGGCCAAAATTATGCACCAGTACAGAAAAATATGAAAGGATAAGCAGTAATTATGGCCTAATATCTATAAATGAACAATAATATGCCAAATTGCTCACCAAAATGTAAACAAATGAGAACCAGTATGTGGAAGTACAGCGTAACATGCATATACACGCAGAGGCAGGTAAAGATATGCAAAAATATGCACAAACAGGTGAAGATATGTAAAAAAATGCGTATAAAGTTATGGGAGATGATGGGAAAAGGATTCACAGAAGAGGATGGGATATAGCAAAAGGAAGGGTGTCTGTGTGCATTTTAATTAATGAAGAGGGGGAGGGATTAATAACTTACTGGTTTGTGAGGAACCAGCAGGTGCGGAAAAGAAAGAATTGATAAATAAATACATTTATCACAGGTTCAATATACAAGGGCAGAAATATGTATGTGGGAATGACTGGGACGAGAATAATTAACTACTGAATCAGCAATCTGCGCTGTGATGTAGCCTATACATTTTGAGTCGCCAGCCACAAAGGTGTGGCCCTCTTGTCACCAAATACCAGCCTGAACTGGTGTTCTTTTGACAACCCAACCTCTATAACATCCTAGTCCATCCCTACCGACACACACCTCCACTCTTCCATTTTCCTTCTCTCACTACTCATCCATTTTCCTTCTCCCACCCCTTCCCTTTACTGCATTCCATGATGCATCTCGCATTCATGCGTATCAGAGTCTTTAAAATCCATCATGTGGAACATTCTGTCCCCGCCATTACCTCCTCCGCTCCCCTCTTCACTCACTGTCAAGATGCTTGTTGTACTAATGTACGTGTTTCTTTTTCTGATGAAGGCCATGGTCAAAAGTTTTGTTGTGCGAGTGTGACTGTTTTATGTGCCTGTCAGCGGCTCCATCATCACCTTTGCAGTGAGTTGTTATCTCTCCTCTATTATTGAAGATTAGGATTTAAGATCCCATCACCAACAGGGTCATTAGAAATAGGTCCAAATTAGGTTTCAGCTTTATGCCTTGTCATCTAACATTTGTGGCTCTCATTCAATAGCCATTTCCTTGCAGCTGCTTTGTGGTACAGACATTATGCCACAACACAGGCACAAAATTGATTACCACGAACAGAATTCAATACAAGGTCTGAGACTTCATAATTTTGTGAAAATAGTAATAATAGTTTAGGATGCAAGAAAGATTTGAACATTAACCTCTCAGTCCAGTACCATGACAACATTACCACAATGTCATGGCTCTTAGCCTTTGCTTAATGTATTAGCAGCACACCCTGTGCTTTGATCTAGAGTTGGGCAACAGGAGTCTTTTTCAGAAATTGATTCCTGTGATTCAATTTCATAATTCAAACCGACTCCTACAATTTGTTCACGATTCTTTATAGTCTGCAATGGCATGATTCTTACAGAATGGCTAAATGTTCTATATCTTACTCTTATATGGCAGGAGATGTCTGTAAATGACAAGTAGTTTAGAATCTAACCATGTCAATCAATTCCTACAATTTGTTCATGATTCTTTCTGGTGATGGTGAAATTCTTACAGAGTGGCAAAAAGGAGACCATAATGAATGGATGGGTATCGAATTTTCATAATTTATGGTACACGAAGTGTTCCAGCTTCAAATAGCAATCAGCGAAAACCATTCAATGTAACTTTCAAAATTTCTCAAGAAAACGGACCTCGAAGTTTTGCAAGCACTGATAAACACCTGTATCAGTTGTTGGTGTAGCTGATTTGGTAGCATTGGGGATTGTCAAGTTAGTTAATATAGACCCGGCTGTTTGAATCCTGCTGAAACTTTTTTTTTTCTTTTTTACCCCCATCCCCACTCCTCTTTCAACCTTTTAAATTCAAATTTCATTAAATGTTTGGTAATTAACATTTGTGCAAAATCATGTTCTTTCAGAAAAACACCTGTATACAGATGTTCATCTCTTGAGCCATGGCTTTGCTAATTGGATTTGGCGTGTGTTGATAGTTAACAGGTGGCTGGATGCCCTTCCTGTCACTACCCCTTGCCCCCCCCCCCCCCCCCCGGGGAGGAAATGCGTACACCAAATGTCTGCGTATAATGTTATATATGTGAAACGTGTAAAGCATTATGAAATGTTTGTGAATCGTGTAACTGAGGCGGGACTTGGGGACCTGCTCAGTATTCACCTAGGGGGATGTGGAAAACTGCCTAAAAACCACATCCAGGCTGGTTCTCTGACCCCCTTTGTTAATCTGTCAGTTGGATTCGAACTGGGGGCTGGTACATCTTTCCGTCTCTGAAAGTGGTGCGCTAGACCACGCTGCTAACTGAGCGGGCCAGGCACCTTTATACAGATAAATACAAAAATATTAAAAAAGATTTATGAGATGGTGTTATAAAAACATGTAAAATAACATTTTATACAAAAAATATTTTTGTAAAATTGCTTCTTTACGAAAAATACCACTATGTAGGTGCACTCAAAAAGCAAAAACCTATGTAAATATAAAATTTAATATAAATTATTAGAGCCATGTTCAAGATACACAAAATACATGTATGTACAAGAAGTACTAATTTAAATATAGCCTATTACATGTATGAGGTGCGACAATGAAGTAATGTGACATTTGTGTGTGTGTGTGTGTGTGTGTGTGTGTGTGTGTGTGTGTGTGTGTGTGTCATATTGCATCAGTAGTTCCTATATAATAGTCAACAGCCCACGATCTTCATTCCATGCTTCCTTTATTCACGTGCCCCTCTTGACTGTTTCTGGAATTTGTAACCAATCTGCATGATTTGGCAGTTGTCTGCATAGCACAAATTATTGTAACTAGGAATTGTCATGAGACGTACAATTCTTTTGAATGATGATTTATCCGCATCAAGATTCTATTCTTATGATTATTTGTATTCGTTCAAATGAAGGATTCACTCACGAAATGCCACAACTCTACTTTGATCATTCACTTTTACTATTTTGCTTCTTTTTTTACAGTTCTGTACATCCTTCTAACTACTTTAATATGTAGTCTGTATTCTTTGACAAAGTATCTACTGTGGCAACTCAGAGAAGAGGGCAATTTGGAGTTTACCTTGTGAGCATACCACTGACAGTGCTGCAGGCTCCAAGTGACACAGTAAAATTTTTGGCATTTCATCACCGTTAACCTTAGATATCAAACAATATTTTTCACAATTCTACTGAAAGGGCAATTTCTTAACTTTTTTTATGTAAGTAATTCACAGCAGTTGTAGACAGCCCTAACTGAATTTTTTTAAAATACAGAGTATGTCTGAAATACAAAATCAAGTTTCCCAAATGTCTGAAAATGGCATGGTATTCCTGTATCCATGGCTTTACATTTGTCATATGTGCACATTGTCACCTACACCATATGTATATTTTTCTGGCACTATTTTGACATCATCAAGGACATTACCGTAGATGCACGGAGTCTTCGTTTTCATGGGTTTCTTGTTTTACATCCAGTTTTTTCCAATAAATATGTGGAAGTTTTTGTTGGTGGTTAGGGACAGGAGGAACAAACTGCCTCGGTCATCAGTCTCCCGGTGCATTAGCTCGGGGTCTCATGCTTGCCATGCACTTACTCGAGAAAGAACCATGAGCCCCACCTCCCCAGGAGGGGGCGGGTCACCAATACTGTAGAATCGAAGTTTAAATCATAAACACGAAGATTCTTCTTTTGAAGCAGACATTTTGAAAGTAAATACAGTGATTTTTGCATCTCTCAGACTCCAGTGTTACCAAGCCATTGTTACACATCATTTTGCTTGAAAAATCTGCTATGTAAGTTACATTTACACTGTGCTCTCAGACAAAATTTCACCCGCAACAATGAGTACATTGTGGAATTAGGATGGACCATAATAGATGCCCAAATTCGGAAAAGAAAGAGAATGTGTGAAAGAATTGGATGACAGCAGGAGAACGTTTGACACTTTGATTTCAATTTCCCCCCCCATTCCCCCCCTGCATCAATGATGCAATTTTTTAACACTTAACAAGTACTAAAATTTAAAGTAAATGTACTTTATTTTGTAACTAGATTGATTGAAAATTTATCTACCATCTAATATATATTACACACTTATACATAAAGAATGAAATGGTAGGTACTTAAAAGAGAGGTACTTAAAAGAGAGGTCAAAAATATTCAGGTTATGTGACATGCATGCTGAAATGAGCCCAAGACTCAGTGCTGGGGCAAGAGGAAACACATGCTGGACACTGTATTCATGGAAAAATCTATCTAATAAGATCTGTAGGTAATTAAATTATCACCATTAAATGAGCCATTATAGCGCAATTTCTGTTTAAATTTTGCTTACATAAAACTTTGTACATTACTTAGGTTTGTGTTTCACTTCTGTCTTCACAGAAATTTGCTGCAGTGAGATAGTACACTTTATGTATTGTATGAGAATAGCAGGGTCTCCTTTACTCATACCTACCCTGTGACTCTCTCCTTCCTCAATGCCTTCAACTATATTTTTCAGTAATAACTTGAGCCACAATAGTTGCATAACTGTTCTCTAGCTTCATTCAGTAACTCATTTTGTTTACCACTTTACTCAATTTCTGTTCACTTTTTGCAGTTCGTGTAGTGTTATCAGCAAAAATTTTAATGCTGAAAACCACACTGACATTTCTTTACTTCTCTCACTGATGTTTTAATATAATAAATAAATGTCAGTGGTGTAAAAATGACAGTTTTCATGATCTAGCCTCTTATTTCCTCAGTGCAGACTACTCCAGAATGCTTCACACGAAGAGAATGGATTACCCTTTTATCCTTATAGTTGACACTTCACACTGTAAGAATGAAAAACTTTTTATGCCTTTCAAATTATAAAAGCCTCTCCTAATCTATAGGTGAATGAAATTTACAAGGTGTTTGAGAAAAGTAAAGAGACAACGGCATTTTTCATTCCAACAAAAGGTACTTACGAAATGTCTATCACCAACATTCTCCTCAAATGGTCTATAAATAGCCTGAAAGTGGTTTGATGAACCCTAGGCCAGGTACTTACGTGTCAATTGCACAATACTGATGTAGACGTGAAACTTTAGCATGTGCAATCCATTGATCAAAATTTGATGTACAGTGATAGTACCTTTAAAACATGTGTGATTGGTCACATGTATAGCATTTTACTGACACTGAATGAACAGTTTGAAATGTACTTATTATCTATAAGTAAGTATTTTTATTGTCCAATAGATTTCGGGAATGCAGCCGCGTAAAATTCACTACTTCTGCTGATATTTCGGCCGCGTACCTTCCGGCCATCTTCAGAGTGAGTCGAAGACTGTCGACGAGGTGCCGGGCGCGACCTTATAAGCCTGATCGCGGTGGCAATGCGCGTGCGCGTCACAGATGCTGGTATACTGCATATCGAAGTTCTCACACGCGTGCGCTCCCCGTGGCGGAAGCGCTCCGGTGTTCACTTATCGATACATTCTCGGCGGCGGCAACACCTTCACGTCTTCTCTGCAATTTCAATACTCCAAGTGCAGGGTTCCAAGCTTTGTCTAAATTAAAACCTTTATCTCTGTTTAATAAGTTGTTGGTCAGCCTAATTTCAACAGCTTCCTTAAATATAGCATCCCAAAACGAAGATATGGGTGTCAAAATCTTCACATCGCTATAGTTCATTGAATGACCAGTTTCTATGCAATGTTCAGCCACAGCTGACATGTCTGGCTGCAATAGGCGAGTATATCTTCTGTGTTCAACGCATCTCTCGTGGACAGTGCGTATTGTCTGGCCTATATATGAATTATCACAATTTTCGCAAGGGATCTGGTACACACCTGACTTGCGAAGCAACAAATCATCCTTCACTGACCCGAGTAAGGCTGCAATCTTCACTGGTGGCCGGAAGATAACCTTAACACGATGTTTGTCGAGAATGCGGCTTATCTTTGACGAAAGAGCGCCCACGTAAGTTAAGAAGGCTCTTGATCTATAACTATTACTTTTGTCGTCTTCTTCTTCCACGTCTAGTGTTTGCATTCTTGGACTCACATCGAACGCTCTGCGAATCTGTTGCTGCGAATATCCATTTGCTTTGAAAATGCTCTTCAGGTGTGTGAGCTCTTCCTGCAAGTTGTCATCGTCTGATATGCAGTGTGCTCTGTGCATCAATGTCTTAAGAACCCCTGCGGTTTGTGAGGGATGATGGCAGCTACTGGCATGTAAATACAGATTCGTATGGGTTGGTTTCCGATATACTGCATGTCCTAATGTACCATCAGCTTTTCGACGAACAAGTACATCCAAAAAAGGGAGGCAGCTATCTTTTTCCATTTCCATAGTAAATTTGATATTAGCATGGATGGAGTTCAGATGGTCAAGAAATCGATGTAACTCGTCCTTCCCGTGAGGCCATACTATAAACGTGTCATCCACGTATCTCCAGAAGACCGTTGGTTTAAAACTTGCCAAGTCCAGAGCCTTGTCCTCGAAGTCTTTCATGAAGAAATTCGCTACCAGAGGGGATAGGGGGCTTCCCATAGCAACTCCGTCAATTTGCTCATAGCCATACGAAAACTCCGCGAGGACACAGACACAGTAGTTTTACGTGCTGACAAAGGCAACGCTACCATCCTGCTGCCTCGGGAAGACTACAATGAAAAGATTTATGGTCTATTAAGTTCTGACGCGTACCGGAAGAGATCAACAAAGACCCAACTAGCAAGGTGACGATAAGGACTGCTGCCTTACTGAATGCTTCGTCACTAGAACCTGTAGTTATAGATGTTTAAAAGTGCGAGGTGCTGTACCACCGAGATTTTATGGGATTCCTAAAGTCCACAAACTGGATAAGGATGAGCGTCTAGAGGATCTGCCTATGCGGCCAATAACAAGCACAATTGGTTCACCTACCTACCTTTCTGCGCAATATTTGGCTTCACTATTAAGGCCTTTGGTAGGAAAATGTAGTCACCATATCCGAAATTCTGTAGATTTTATTCAAAGACTCAGCCACCTCAGGCTTGATAGTACAGATGTACTGGTGAGTTTCGACGTGGTATCACTATATACCAAGGTACCTGTACAGGATTCTCTTTCTCTAATTGGCCATTTTGACAAGGATATCACCGCCTTATTTGAACATGTACTGACGTCATCTTATTTCCAGTTTAATGGTGACTTTTATGAGCAAATTGACGGAGTTGCTATGGGAAGCCCCCTATCCCCTCTGGTAGCGAATTTCTTCATGAAAGACTTCGAGGACAAGGCTCTGGACTCGGCAAGTTTTAAACCAACGGTCTTCTGGAGATACGTGGATGACACGTTTATAGTATGGCCTCACGGGAAGGATGAGTTACATCGATTTCTTGACCATCTGAACTCCATCCATGCTAATATCAAATTTACTATGGAAATGGAAAAAGATGGCTGCCTCCCTTTTTTGGATGTACTTGTTCGTCGAAAAGCTGATGGTACATTAGGACATGCAGTATATCGGAAACCAACCCATACGAATCTGTATTTACATGCCAGTAGCTGCCATCATCCCTCACAAACCGCAGGGGTTCTTAAGACATTGATGCACAGAGCACACTGCATATCAGACGATGACAACTTGCAGGAAGAGCTCACACACCTGAAGAGCATTTTCAAAGCAAATGGATATTCGCAGCAACAGATTCACAGAGCGTTCGATGTGAGTCCAAGAATGCAAACACGAGACGTGGAAGAAGAAGACGACAAAAGTAATAGTTATAGATCAAGAGCCTTCTTACCTTACGTGGGCGCTCTTTCATCAAAGATAAGCCGCATTCTCGACAAACATCGTGTTAAGGTTATCTTCCGGCCACCAGTGAAGATTGCAGCCTTACTCGGGTCAGTGAAGGATGATTTGTTGCTTCGCAAGTCAGGTGTGTACCAGATCCCTTGCGAAAATTGTGATAATTCATATATAGGCCAGACAATACGCACTGTCCACGAGAGACGCGTTGAACACAGAAGATATACTCGCCTATTGCAGCCAGACAAGTCAGCTGTGGCTGAACATAGCATAGAAACTGGTCATTCAATGAACTATAGCGATGTGGAGATTTTGACACCCATATCTTCGTTTTGGGATGCTATATTTAAGGAAGCTGTTGAAATTAGACTGACCAACAACTTATTAAACAGAGATAAAGGTTTTAATTTAGACAAAGCTTGGAACCCTGCACTTGGAGTATTGAAATTGCAGAGAAGACGTGAAGGTGTTGCCGCCACCGAGAATGTATCGATAAGTGAACATCGGAGCGCTTCCGCCACGGGGAGCGCACGCGTGTGAGAACTTCGATATGCAGTATACCAGCATCTGTGACGCGTACGTGCATTGCCACCGCGATCAGGCTTATAAGGCCGCGCCCGGCACCTCGTCGACAGTCTTCGACTCACTCTGAAGATGGCCGGAAGGTACGCGGCCGAAATATCAGCAGAAGAAGTGAATTTTACGCGGCTGCATTCCCAAAATCTATTGGACTGTACATTACGCCGTGCAAAGTTGAAAATGCACAAGTATTTTTATTGCTTTTGTAAGAAAATGCTAATATTATAGTTTTAAAAAATTAAAAAATGTTTATAGTGCATGTGATCGTGGGTTAACAGGTCACCTGTCAACCTTATTGTGAAATAAGGGTCTGAGCTAACTAGAGCCTCCACACTGTTGACATTTAGCAGTTTTCGAAGTTGAAGGTCACACCCCGGACCAAGTTTTATCTTCAATGTGTCCTTGGCCTTCCAAAATCATTTTTGCCAGCAAAACACTTGGCCTCTTGATATCTGTTCCATTTTTATAACTCACAATAAAATTAACTTCACTGACTGCATTCTCAAAACTCAAGTGATGGCTGTAGGGAGTTTAAACTCAAACTGAGCATCTAGAAGGCTGAACACACCTATCTACACAAGTAGACCAACGCAGCATTGCCAAACCAATATGTGTTGTTAGTCTCATTGCTTTTCTCTCACACCTCATATGCACACCCTCTTTATTCATGTTAAAGTTCATCAGCACGTTAACAACAGCAGTAGGTTGAACTAGCAATTGAGAAGTCCAAGACGGAAACCTAATAAGTCACAATTTTTATTCTATCCAGGAGATGAAATTTTAATTTTCAAGAAATATAATTAAGTTAAATTATTTATTTTTGTTTAAGGCAATAATATATATTTCAGAGAACGATCACTGCTGAAACTGTACACATCTGTTTAATGTTTAATGATAGATGAATCTTTATAATGAAGGCAGCACACACAAAGGAAAACTGACAATTCGATAACATATTGTGTATTTTATTCAGAAATGATCTAAGCTAATCTTATATATTTTATTTAATGACATAAATGCTTGTTTGCAAACATGTATTTCTTAGATACTTTCATTGAGATTAATATGAACACTGAATTGTGCCCCACTCTTCTATTCTGTGGTGCCTGCATTGTTCAGGGAGCAGTCATTAAACCACTTAAAGGTTTATTTCAACACGATTTTCAAATTTGTTCATATCATTAATAATATGCCTTTTATTTTCATTGCTGACAAAAAAATTAATTTTGAACTTACACGGTTCTCCTGATTCATGTGTCTGCAGTCAAAGATTTTGAGACAAAACTAATGCGACCAAACTTCTTCCTTTTCTTAATCAACTTCTCTGATGACAGTCTGTATTTTTCTCTCAAATAGATGAGTCCTTGTTTTCTTTATTCACATTACATTTATATCACACAACATCCATAGTAAAAGAGTCCCTTCAACTCAAATTTGTTCTATACAGTATACATATTGTTTGGTAAAAAGACACCATTTTCAGCATCAGGTTTTTTTTTTTGGGGGGGGGGGGGGGGGAAATCGCAAATAAGTAGTTTTCATTAGATTTTCTTAAATATTTAGAAAACTGCATGGTTTAGTGTGAAAAAAGCAATATACAAAAATAATCTACATTAAATTACGATCAGAAATGGTCCCGTGCATAATCTTCCATAGTTGATGAGGATCTGAATCTACAATGAAATTATTAAGAAATAACTAACAATTTTATTCAAAAGAACTATTGTGTAATCATATTGCAGTCCAAAAGAAGCTAAAAGGCACCATAGAGGGTTAGACGCATAAACATTCTGGGGACAATAACTAGTTTAGTATAAGCATTGCCACTGCCAGAACTAAACCGTGCATAAAGGACATTTTGACCACCTGCACATGCCGCCCATGAAATCCTGCAGTCTTTTTTAGAAAACTGTGTGAACTACGATATGTGATGATCACTTGAAAGTGTGTGATAAAAGGCAGCGTGTTTGTTGAAACCTTATGCGGACTAAGGATGGTGAACTAACTACCCTGACTATTGCCCATTTCATAATGATTGACCCCTGAATTTGAGCTCATATTCTGGTCACATTGCATGACGAAGATCGATGTTTTATACCTTGCCAGAATTGTTGAAATGTTTTCTTTTATTTGGTGTATGGATATTACATTTTATTTGAAAAGGGGACGACATCCGCGGTAATATTTAAGAGAAAGCATGTTTTTTTCTGGCTTTTTTCAGCGAATGTCAACTTTAACAATGCACAGAATTCAGACCGTAATTAGGAGCAAGTTTTCCTTTGCACAGTTTAAAGATCTAGCCGCCTCCTATTCACAGACAGAGTTTCACTATTTTCTGATTAGTCATTTTGTCCTAATAATGGTAGGCGTAGACTGCTGCAGTTCACCTAATGATGATACATATTAATGAGACGAAAAGTGTAAATGTAATCTCTGCCCTTGCCTTTCACAGTTCTTATATTTCGATGCTTATAAATCTACACCAAGTGCTAATATCACATCATTAATTTATTTGCTTTTTTGTTCCTATGCCCTACGTGCTTGCATGTGCAGTGTTACTGTTCTTCACAGTTGAATAGGCGCTTCTGGCGCATTGAAACAGTGGCGGCGCGCTGGTGTGACAACTGCGCTCCGCCATAGTGTCGCATATACTGCAGCCACTAACGCAGTTACTTTACAAACTCTTAACTGACCAACACGGAGACAATATATTAGTAATGACATCTGTTGTTACAAACAAAAGTTCAAGGTTAACAGCAATGCCTTCTCCGTCTCAATAGCTACAATGGTAAGCTTAATTGCAGCTTCTTGCATTTTATATTATTGCACGAAATGACTAATCAGAAAATAACAAAACTTCGTCTGTGAATAGAACACGGTTCGATTTTCAAACTACATAGAAAGTGTGGAAAACTCTTTTATGTCCAAAAAGAGAAGAAGATCAGTCATAGCAAATATGTAGATACATCTAAATGCAGGTACCCAACTCAAGAAAAGTGGAGGTTACTACAAAAACTTCAACTGGTTGAAAGCACCCTAATGGAAGCAAATAACACGCACAACAGATGAGGAGATGAGATAACCGTGAGGCTCCCTCAGGTCATAGACCTCTTCAGTTCTGATGAGAAATACTACTGGAATTGTTACCAGACATTTCATCATTTCCCAAAAAAGGAGCTGTAACAACCAAAGTTGGGCAAGTATTGATGCCAAAAGAGAAGACTCTTCTGGAAAGCTGTGTGATTATTTGAAGAAAAATGATGAAGGTTGAAATGTTTGTATACCTATGCGACCTAATTACTCTGGTTATCTGTCCATATGAGCTTTCAATCTACTTAAACTAACCTAAGGACACACACACACACACACACACACACACACACACACACACACACACACACACACACACACACATGCGCGAGCGCGCACACACCCAAGGGAGGACGCGAAACTTCAATGGTGAGCAACCACATGCTCCGCAGCAATACACCGTGGTTTGTCTGTTGCAGAGAAACTGCAGTTATTTTGCAAAGGATGTGCATGTCACTACATAGCACACGTTTCATCCACAGTTACTCGAGGAGGCTGTTCCTACTGGGCGGGGGAGATCAGTAACACCAACTGTTTTGTCAGTCAATGAGTGTTTGCTTTCTGCGATGGACATTTCAGCTATTCACAGTTGTTTATTATTGAATCAAGAACTATTTCAAAGTCTTTGCTTTTATACAGGGAGATGTTATTTTTATCTATTACGTAAGAAGTGAGAATTATATATTCAGGCTAGAGGTAAGCAATTTGTACCACAAAGGCATTTCATTCTTTCTGCAGGTCTCAACTCTTGTCATGATATTCTCGATAGTGTATTTTACATGTAAACATGTATTGCAAATCAGAATTATGATTGATCATTTACATCACATTTTAAAAGTGTGTATCACGAAAGCTGATTTTTAAGTTTGCATAGAAGACACATACTGCATTATCGCAGATTTCTTAATCCAAATTGAACTATCGCTTTTTCAATCAATCATCGTTTTTATAGGAATTCAGAAATGTGAGTGATATCTTAAGCTTATCTACAAAACAGTAGCGAACATGGCAATGCTTTGCAATTGCTGAATATGTATGGGAATTTGAAAATCGAAACCTTGTTCTATTCACAGACGAAGTTTTGTTATTTTCTGATTAGTCATTTCGTCGCTATAATATAAAATGCAAATACCTTTTAAATTTCTTGGCCCCCTCTCTTTCCCATCTTGTCATCCCTTCCGTATCGCTGTATATCTCCTCCCCCTCCCTCCACAAATCTCTCGATCCATAACGTCTTCCACATGGTAATAAAAGTTTATTGTTTCCCATTATACTTACCTTGAAAGTAAGCATAAAATTATCTCTAATAACGTTTGTAGTGCCAAATGATGTCATTTTAAAGCATTTTTTAATTTTTTAATTTCTGGATATGAGTTAAAAATGTATCTAATCTAGATCATTTCTGGAATGTAGTGGTTCTGGTGGCATCAACTTGTCTTGGCTTCTGGCACAACACAACCCAGGAGTTTCATTTTATCATGTACAATCACATAGAACTATTCAAAAAAACTTTGTACAATTTTTGTAATGTTCTATTTATTAATTTTATATTTAACCAAAAATGCATTTTATGTACAAATTTGCAAATGGAAATTTTCGGACACCTCCATGAGAACATATGTTCATGAGCCAACCTTCATGTTAACTTCAAGGTAATTTCATCAATTTCATGGCAAATCCATGAAGATCAGTGTAGAATAAATGTCAATGCTGCAGCAATAAACTTGGTCCGTTTACATTACTGTATATACTCGAGTAATCAGATACCACCACATTATCCACACCGGTATCAGCATGTGACAAAGACAGGGTTACAGCGATTTCTTGCTGTCAAGATTGTCATGTATACACACCATTTACTAAACTGACACATTCCACATCATTACGAAATGTCGTATATATGATCTATGGAACCAGTATTAATCTAATTTTGCTACTGGGGTTAAACGTTAATTATGGTGCGACATTCAAACACATGTACACGTCGATTAGCAACAGCGATGTAGGACTCAG
This sequence comes from Locusta migratoria, assembly GCA_026315105.1. NCBI lineage: Eukaryota > Metazoa > Arthropoda > Insecta > Orthoptera > Acrididae > Locusta > Locusta migratoria. Next base: position 160,959,909 of record CM048748.1, read on the forward strand.
AGCTGCTACATTTTGCATTGGAGTGAACAGAAGACAAGCAACTTTTATAATCAAATCCACAGCGAGGGCTGCAAGGCACTACATTTGATGATATTTCTTTGATGAAAGGTACCTCTATGTCAAGGTTCCGTATTACACTATCAAATATATTTTATGTAAATACATGACATATCGACTTTGACAAAGATATATGACCATGTAATACCAGTCTCAGCTTCATTTATTTATTAAATGTTCAGATTCTATGAGCGTTCATTTCAGTGTGTGTTACTGTGAGTATGTTTTCACAGTAATATGTTACACATGAAATATTTTTCAATTTGTATGAGAACATTTAATAGATAAAATACAAGAATTTTATGGGTTTGGTAGGAGATTCGCACACTCTGGATATGACAACCGTGCATGGAGTCAATTGTTTTGATATTTGCATGTCATTTTGAAATTTAACAGATGTGACATTCCAAGATAACTGCCCTCATGGGCTTGTTCAAAGCTGATGGGTGGTATCCTCATCTACACAAATTTGCATTATCCCCCCCCCCCCCCCCAAATTTGGGGGTGCGCGGATTACTGGAGTATACACGGTAATAATCATATGAGGGACCCACAAAGGGGAAAAAAGGAAGAAAATGTCTGTCTAGGTGTGTTTGCGTTTGGATATGAGTGAGTGTGTGTGTATTTGTTTACCTTCCTTTTTTTCGTCTAAGGTAAGTCCTTCCACTCCTGGGATTGGAATGACTCCTTTTCCACTTTCTTAAAACCCATATCCTTCCCTCTCTCCTCTCCGTTCTTCCTCTTTTCCTGAAGAAGCGACCAACGATTGCGAAAGCTTATGTGTGTGTGTGTGTGTGTGTGTGTGTGTGTGTGTGTGTGTGTGTGATTTTATTTTTGTCTGTCGACAAGCCTGTCCTTTGGGTAACTCAACCGTTTTCTATTTTTTATATATAGATGAAGAATACTTACCATGCAAAGGAGCACAGGTAGTGATAGTAGCACAAATAACACACACACACACACACACACACACACACACACACACAAACGCTAGCTTTCGCAGCCTAGCTGCTTCTTCAGGCAGAAGGGAAGGAGAGGGAAAAGGAAATGATGAGGGTTTTAAGGGAGTGGGTAAGGAGCCATTCAAATCCCGGGACATGATTAGCATTAAAATATGCACAAAAATCACATCTACACTAAAACATGCACCATTAATATACAAATATACACTTTAAATGAACGAATTGGTAGCAATAAAGCAAAACATAAAATAGATTACAGAAAAAAATAGGAAACTAACACTTTATTCGGTTTTTCTAATGTAACAATAATAAAAAATCAAAGCTGAATTAGTTGTGTAGTTTTCCTGGCATTATGATAATGGGTTGCAAATGAACGGTACAATCCTATCATTTTCTGATAAATTTATTCAGTATGATATATCCTGATAAAAGCATTACAAACACTTTCAGCCATGAATTTTCCTGTAAATTTTAATTTATAATTAATAAGGTAAGTTACTTTTACGGAAGTCTCCATGTACCATTTTATTATTTTCACTATTTCATTTTTCTAGACTTCTAGAGGGGAAAATTCATCATGTAAATTACCTGTTAAACAATTCGAAAAGCACCAATTGCCCAAGATTGCTTTAAAATACCTTTATATTTAACCGGTTTCAGCAGATACAACCTGGTATCATCAGATCTTACATATTGTCAACAGAACATGACTCTCAGGCCAGCTAATAACACCATGGAGTAACCATTATGTTAATCAGTGAAACAGTATGTGGAGACATCAGCAACAATGTTTTTGTTTGTTATGCATTATTTTGATGTAGTTGTTACAGGATAAATTGGACGATAGATGTGTAGAGGGCTGGGCAAGCGTGGGAGGGTGCTTGTGGTGGGTGTAGCAGCCAGAGCAGCGAGGAGAAGTAACTAGAGCGGCACTTCCCCTCCAGCACTGAACTGAAGCCTACGCTCCACTACTTGCCGGAGTTTTATAAATTCTCTCTTCTGTACCTAACCGTATCATCAAAAATACCTCTTTCTAAATATGTAACTGATTGTTACTAAGATTTCATCATTTTTATAATTTTATTAGCATTACTTATCTCACTTAAACATACATGTTACTTAATGCATTAGTTATGTAACATTTGCGATACAGAATATGGACTGATTTGTTAGTATTCCTGGAGTGGATGCAGGAAGTATGGTGTTTCTGTTTAACTTGCAAATAGAAAATTTTTTCATTAGTCTTCAATTTACTGCAGTCATCTGGATAGAGCCTAAACAATCAGTCAGAAATAATACTAAATCAAATGCCCACATTACAAAACACATAAATAAAACATGACATTTCTGTCACTGCATTACAGAATGTGTTTAAATTTAAAGGGATGCTCACTTTCTCATTTTCTACAGTATTGTAGACCAGAAAACGCAAATGTTCCCTTTAGCCACATTATACCTTAAAGTCTGCAGAACTACTTCTTCTTATCAGTTATCTGTGTGTATTATAATCAGATGTCCTTTTGAATGTAGCACCTTTACTCCATTACTTGATCCCTCTGACCACTCATTGGGTGTAGTACGCGAACTGTGAATGTATGTTTCATCGACATATATGAAAGGTCAACCCTCTTCACAGTACTATATAATTTAAATAATTGACATGTTTACTCCATATTTCTAAACATTTGAAAGCATCTGGCAACTTTTGAAGTAGGTACTGCAATGAAGAATACTTCCCTTGAAAGACATATTTTTCCTTATTATGGGGAGAAGTTACTTTATTGTGGGGTGCTGTTTGTTAGTCAAGTGGAAATTGTTTATTAATCTCCACACAACTTGTTCATGAAAATCATCTAAACCTAAGACCTTTTTCTCTTTATTCCACTTTTTTCTGGAGTAGAGAAACCTTCAGAACTACCGGCAACTAATTTCTCCCTCCCTCTCTCTCTCTCTTTTATTTTTTGTGTTGTGTGAAATGAAACACTACTAGCAGCCTGCTCTCTTTCAAAGACACATGTAATGGGATTTTTATCTCCCCTTTTGCCTCTTCTGACAAATTTAATTACACTGAAAACAATCTCTCGTGCCTAGCTATGCAGAACTCTTCCTGAACCTATAGCACTTGGAGGCTGTGCTGCCATGCCGTTTATAGCAGTGGACTCACTCGGTATGCACTGGCCGGCAAGTGGAAATGGACTGATGCAGCCTCCCCTTGTGAACAAAGGAATGAACTTGCCCAGCACTTTGCACGAAAACTTCTCTCTGTGTGTTGTCCACCTTATCCTGTGCAGATTCTACACGATATTCCCACCATCTTTCTATTTTAATGCAAGACCAATGGTTGAGATGAGAGTCATCTTCTGTTAACAATATGTAAGATCTGATGATGGCAGCTTACATCTGAAGCTGGTTAAAAATGAAGATATTTGAAAGTGATCTTGGGCAACCTATACACTTCTTTGCATTTTTTAATAAATAAGATAGACAATCGCCAAAGGCAGAAATGTTAGAAATATAGGACATGTTACCATCATTACCCTCCATGAAAAAATATTATACTATGTATCACTATATAACAAAAACCTACACTTAAAAAAAAGTAATTTTTCAGATTGCTTTACATTACTGTGGACTGTGGAGAGAAGAGTTAAGTCAGGCTCACCTCTTAGGATGGCTGAAGCCCACAGCTGGACATGGACATCTGGTATCTTGCTTGCTAGCTGCATAGCAGGGGTAACCATATTCATACTTTCACGGCTATTTCCCAAAGAAAGAAATATGTGGCCCAACAAGACCAATGAACATGATGTTAACCGATTCAAATCTTCAGCGTTTGCCATCTTTAGTGTCTCACGGAGATACCTCCTGTAAGTGACGAAGTAATTTAGTGAACTTTTTAAAACTTCTCAGCCTGTGTTATTATTCTAGGAAACTTTCACTAAATGTTTGCTGTGGCACAATATACAAAGAGGCTGTTGACTATTATAAACGGGTCTTCATTTTTATGGACAAAGTCAGCATCGAAAAATAAGATATTGAAAGTGCAGTATAAATGTTATAATAATCAGCATTGGTATAGGAATACACTAATTACATGACATCAGGACATTGTAGTTTTTGTATTAAATTTTTATATTTTGACTTATCACTAGACTACTGAAATCATCTATGTACTTACTTTGCCTCATTATACCTGGCCTGGAAGAAGGACTGAAGGCCCTGGACATAATAAGCTGCTGCTCGAAGGCTGTGGGAGTGTGTTGGTAAGTTCTCGGGATTTATTCGTTCCAACAGAGCAGTAAGATCCTTTTCTCGTTTGGCTCGCAGATATACTATAGCTAAGTTTAAATTTGCAAAAGTCCATAGTTCACGGTCTTGAGATGTCTGAAATGGTAAATCCAATTATTGCATAAGTTTGGTACTTCTGTGTCTAATAAATCATCAGAGAAGATACTGCAAAAAGCAAATACAGTAAAAACCAATTGTTACACTTTTCAAGGGACTTTAGTGAAAGGGTGTAAAATATGGGAAAACATAAAATGCAGTAAATAATGTTTTAAATGGTAAAATATGCTTACTGGATTTTCGTAGTTTATTTGTGATATATGTACATAATAGGCATCAAAAGTTCGCCAGGAAGTTTATTATATAATAAAGGTTTTGCAATTTTTACCATTTTAAGTGCCAGGCGGAACTGGTAATTTTATGTAAGTAGAAATTTTTTATTTAATTTCATTCATTACTCATATAATCAATCAGTCAGCAAACCTTCAAACGACATTAATTATTTACTTAGTAAAACTGCACAAGGTCTGTTCTTTTTTGTATTTTTTTTTTATGTTTCACACAACAATATTAGAGAATTTATTCGCCTTCTCGAGTGCAAATATATGCACATGTATTTTTGTGACATCTGCATAGGGTCGGCATCTCACACTATTATAGCTTTTTTGAGGTTGTGGGTATTATGGTGATGCCGAACCAAATAATACCCAACTTTAACACATAACATTCCTTTTTAATCAAAAAGATGTATCTCCCAAAAAAAAAAAAAAACCCTCCACCCTCGTTATTCTCATGTCAACAAAACAACTGGTTACATTTGAGTACATGCCATCCGTGCTGGCAAAGAAGCTAGTGGAAAGAGGAAACATACACAAGCAAACCATAAGTCACACCGTTAATAAAACGCCACAAAAAGTACTTAGATAAATATTTGCATTTCACAACAAAAAAATTCTCAAAACGCGTCATGCCAAGTATGAAAAACTACCAGTTGCGTAAACAAAGCCAAGCTGACATTCGGCGCTTCTTAAGCCAACTAGACACGTAATGCCAACAACAAAACGCGACATACACGTTTGAATAAATGCAAAGTGTCAAGAAACTTTACTGGGTAAAATTTATTAACACTATACTTCAAGGCGAAAGCCATGCCAGCTTCAATTTATGTCAATTAGGCCATTGTTTTCTTCACAAACATGCTTTCAAAAGCGTAAAACGGGGACGAATTAACATTTTGAACATAGAAAATTTGTGGGACCTACAAAAAATGTTGTAAATGGCGGTAAAATGAAAAATCCAGGAACGTAAAAATTGTGTTTTACTGTGTTTAATGCACAGTTTTTGTTGAGAACAATATTTTTATCGGGGCAGCTAAATTGGAATATTTTCAAATTATGGCTAACAGAGAAACAAATCCTGTACTAACAAAACATACATACATATTCAAACATTATACGTGTGATACACTAAAAGAATACAAAAAATCCAGCAATTTATATCTGATAACTAGCTGAAATCCCGCTGCTTCGCATGCGTAGGCTGGTTGGTCTGCACCAGTTGTTTCTTTTTAATCCTGATGAAGAATCCATATCTGAAGTTTCGTAGTGATCGCTTGAAATTTCTGTTAACAGCACCATATTTTTGAAAATCAATTTTTGCATCTCGTATTTCACCCCCTTATGGCTGAATTTCCAAAAATACCGAAACACGTGTCTTTTAAATTTGAACCCCGAATACAAATCCCAAAAATTTGTAGTTCTAACTTCAAAATTGCCTAAATAGCAACATATTTCGAAAGACACCCCCTCTCCAGTTTACCCCCTTGATGGTTGAATTTCCAAAAATACCGAAACACATATTTTTTAAATTCTAACCAACTATACAAATATCAATTTTTGCACCTATAGCTCGAGTTCCTCTGGGTACAACAAGAAGAGTCTGTCTAAAGTCCCCTTCCAGCAGCCCTCCACCCATCAGACGATCATCACCTCTAATGTCTTTCAAAGTTCTATTAAGTGCAAAAGTCTACCCGCATCTTTAATGGACGCATTTCGTATTTGAAAGGAAATCTGTAAAATACTTATGCACAACTATATGTGGTTTGTTCACGAACTTTTTAAAAATTGTAACCACGAATCCATACACCAATTTATGTAGTTGTAGCTACAAAGTTGCCTTAATAGCAACTTTTTTTTTTATTTTTTTTTTTTTATTTTTCAAATAACTAATCATCCTGTCTTTCACTCCCTTGATGTGTGAAATTCCAAAAATACCCAACTATTTTCTTTTTCAATTGGCCAACAGGCCTAATATTAATTTCCGTAGTTCTAGTCTGAAATCGTCCCAATAGCAACGTATTTTCAAAAAGAATTTTTGATCCTCTGTATGACCCTCTTAGTTCTTGAATTTTTACAAACACTGAAACACGCATTTTTTAAATCCTGACCAAGAGTCCACATCAGATCTTTTTAATTCTGACCAAGAAAACATATACCAATTTTTGTGGTTGTAGCTTCAAAACTGCCTTATTAGCAAAAGATTTTCAAAAAACATCCCCTCTCCAAATTAACCCCCTTGATGGTTGAATTTACAAAAATACCGAAAACCTGTCTTTGTAATCCTGATAAATGGTCCATATCCTACGTTTCGTAGTTATAGCTCGAAATTTGAGTTAACAGCAACATTTTTTGAAAATCAATTTTTGCATCCCGTATTTCACCCCCTTATTAGTCTAATTTCCAAAAATACCGAAACACGTGTCTTTTAAATTTGAACCCCAAATCCAAATCCGAAAATTTGTAATTTTAACTTCAAAACTGCCTAAATAGCAACAGATTTTCAAAAAACACCCCCACTCCAATTTAACCCCCTTGATGGTTGAATTTCCAAAAGTACCAAAACACGTTTTTTTTTTTTTTTTTTTTTTTTTTTTTTAAATCATAACGAACAATACAAATACCAATTTTTGCAGCTATAGATTTAAAATTGTCTTGACAAAAAGTGTTTTCGAAAAGAATTTTTGATCCCCTCTTTTACCCCCTTACTTTTTGAATTTCCAAAAATACCGAAACTCTTGTCTTTTTAATCCTGATCAAGAGTCCATATCCAAAGTTTCGTAGTTATAGCTCGAAATTTGAGTTAACAACAACATTGTTTGAAAATCAATTTTTTGCGTCCTCTATTTTACCCCTTATTGGTTGAATTTCAAAAAATGCCGAAACGTGTGTCTTTTACATTCGAACCCCGAATCCAAATACGAAAATTTGTAGTTCTAACTTCAAAATTGGCTAAATAGCAATATATTTTCGAAAAACACCCCTTCTCCAATTTAAGCCCGTTGATGGTTGAATTTCCAAAAATACCGAAACACGTATTTTTGTCTAACCAACTATACAAATATCAATTTTTGCAGCTCTAGCTTCAAAATTGTATCATTAGCAATGTGTTTTCAAAAAGAATTTTTGATTCTCTATTTAACCCTCATACTTGTCGAATTTCCCAAAATACTAAAAATCGTGGATTTTTAATCCTGACCAAGATTCCATATCCGAAGTTTCGTAGTTGTAGCTTAAAATTTGAGTTAACAGCAACATATTTTTGAAAATCAATTTTTTGCGTCACTTATTTTACCCCCTTATTTGTCGAATTTCAAAAAATGCCGAAACATGTATCACTTAAATTCGAACCCTGAATTAAAATCCGAAATTTTGTAGTTCTATCTTCAAAACTGCTTTAATAGCAACGTATTTTCAAAAAACGTTTCATCCCCTATTTCACCCCCTTATGGACGGAATATCGAAAAATCTCTTCTTAAATGACGCCTACAGAGTAAGATCAACACCCTCCACAAATTTCAAGTTTCTATCTTCAGTGGTTTGGGCTGGGCGATGATGAGTCAGTCAGTCAATCAGTCAGTCAATCGGGACACTTCCTTTTATATATAGAGATTAACATTGTCACATAATGGATTCAAACTCCATATGTTATACAATTATTCTAATTCTGGATTTTATGGAAGGCAGGGTGACACGTAGAGCACCCATTTAGTAGGGGAAGGAGAGTGATTGGGTTACCTGGGTTTTGCCCAAACAAACAGCTTAGGAATGCAGAGACACTGGTGGACAATGGTGAACAATCTAAGAAAGGGGAGCTGAGGAAGATTCTTAAAACATGGACACTTAACTTTGAAATAAATAATAAATTCCAGTGTTGTGTGCCCACCAATTCTTAAGACATTTACGAAGTCAGAAAAATGAGGCACATCTCATGAACCAACAATAATTTTAACCCTTTAGCTGCTGCCACCAAGCACCCGGTCGGTAAGGTTGCACGTACCCTTGAGGCATCCTAATCCCCACATCTGCACTATTGGGCTTCCCGACAGCCAGACACTTAGCTCGGCACTCGGCCGACCTTGCCCTGCACTAAATATTTCTAAAGCCAGGGCGGTCGCAGCTGTGTCGGCTTCTCAGTGTGTGATCAACACACAATGCAGGCTATCTGCATACTACCTCCATGGCAGAAGAAGTAGGTAACAAATGATGTAAAACATTCATTAATAAAATACTTCCATTAGAAGTGCTTAGTTGCAGAGAGCATTACCTACTTCCATAAAAACTATATTATTTTGTCAATTTACCTTACTGAATCCACCCAACCTCCACCTCTTAGTCCATCCCCATGCCAGTCCCAATTCCAACCCCTTACCACAGTTATCATATCCCTGTGCAGGACCCAGATGCAAGACCTGCCCCCATCCACCAGCCTAGCACTTCCTATGTCAGTACTGTCACAGGCTTATCCCACCCCATCAGAGGCAGGGTCACCTGTGAAAGCAGCCATGTGATTTACCAACTCTGCTCCAATCATTTTGCAGTGTTTTACATTGGAATGACAAAAACCACCTGTCCATCAGGATGAATAGTGGCCACTGTCAAACTGTGGAGAGAGAGGAGGGGGAAAAAAAAGAAGAAGAAGAAGAAGAAGAAGAAAGAGAGAGAGAGAGAGAGAGAGAGAGATGGACCAGCCAGTGGTACAGCATTCAGCTGATCACAACATCTTTGATTTCAATAGCTGCTTCACAGTTGGGACCATCTAGAACCTTCCCTCCACCACCAGCTCATTTGAACTGCACAGATAGAAGTCGCACCCTACAACACATTCTATGGCCCTGCAACCATCCTGGCCTAAACCTAAGTAACTTCTAATATCTTGCATAACAGTCACTCCCCCCATTCACTATCTTCTTCCAAATATGTGATACCATTCTTTTTATGTATTTATTTTTCTTTAATATTTCAATGTCCATTTATTTTTATTATTTTAGAGTCTCCCTAATTGCCCCCCACCACACACACACACTTCTACATATTCTTCCCCTACTTCAATCTCCCATTCCTTCCTTTTAATGCATTCCAAGCTGAATCTCACATTTCCACCTATCAGAGCTTTTACAATCCATCATACAATGCAGAACATTCTATCTCCATCCTTGCTCGGCATACTTCCCCCTCCACTCCATTTCCTCAATCACTGCCAAGATGCTTGTTGTGATGGTGCAGCCATGGCCGAAAATTTAAGATGTGTGAATGTAATTGTCTATTTTATGGGCCTGTCTGCAGGTCAGCCTTTGTCTTCATGGTGAGCTGCTGTCTATATTCTATTACTGATATTCTAATATGGATTTGTCATTGCTAGATTACTATAGAACAACATCAATTGTCCCTACTATATCTAATAATCAAGTGGGGCTACACACACATAAAAGTATTTTGAGATTAATTATGACAATATTTAACACACTACTGTCGGATTTCCTGACACCTTAAAACAACATACCATACCTTAAACTATGCATTTAGGAAATACGTGGGTAAGTCAATTATTATCCGCAATTTAGTTGTATTTTTTTTATGTTGGTAGTATTGTCGTTTTACGCTGTGATGCATGCTTTGTTTATTTGTTGTTATATCTTTGCAATTTTCAAGCTGCTACGTAAGTTTCGTTGTCACTGCCATGCTGTTAATCATGGCTGCTCCGCTGTCTATTTGCACCAAAGAAGAGCAACGTTCAGTGACTTTTTTTGTGGGCGGAAGGTGTATCAGGGGCCGAAATTCATGTAAGACTTTCAGTACAGTACAGGAGCAGTGTTTTGCCACAACAAAGTGTGTACGAGTGGATTGAAAAATTCTGAAATGGTCGCACGAGTGTTAAGCACGATGAAGGAGCCGGACGACCGTTTACCGCCACAAATTAAGAAACCATTGAGCAATCACGTGAAATGATTCTCTTAGACAGACAATTAACTATTGATGAAGTGGCGCATCGTCTTCTGCCTACGAAATTATTCACAACAGACTTGGGTTTCGTAAAGTGAGTGCAAGATGGGTCACAAAACAACTCGCACAGTTGCATAAGCAAACGCGCCTCGACATCTGCAAAAAACATTTGGATCACTATGGTAACGAAGGGGACAATAGTCAGACAGAATCATTACTGGTGACGAAACATGGATCCATCATTACGAGCCGGAGAGTAAACGGCAGAATAAGGAATGAAAACATCCAAATTCGACATGCAAGAAAAAGTTCAAGACCCAACCGTCTGCAGGAAAACTGATGCTTATGGTTTTTGGGATGCATGAGGTCCTGTACTGGAATATTATGGTGAAAGGGGCACAACAATAAACAGTGTATGTTACAGTGAGATGCTTACTGACAGGTTAAAGCCTGCAATTAGAAGCAAACGCCGAGGATTGCTGTCAGAAGGTGGTGTGTTGTTGCACGACAATGCCTGTCCGCATACTGCTGTTCACACTGTGGAAACGCTCCAGAAACTCAAATTCGAAGTACTGGATCATCCTCCATATAGTCCCGATCTTGCCCCTTCTTACTATCACTTGTTTGGTCCGCTCAAACAGGCATTAAGGGGCTGTTGATTTGACTCTGACGAAGCAGTGAAGGAAGCGGTGCATTCCTGGCTCGCAGCTCAACCGAAAACCTTCTTTTATGAGGACATAAGGAAGCTTGTAGAGCGGTGGACGAAGTGCATTGAAAAGCAAGGAGACTATGTTGAAAAATGATGTTCTTGTAAGTTTCATATTTTATTACAATAAGATTTTATAACTACTTTGCAGATAATAATTGACTTACCCTCGTATGTTTAATACATTTTTACATTTACACTGCACAGTTCAGTAATATTCAAACAAAAATGCAAAAATAAATACAGCACGACATCTCTGAAAGTGTCAAATGCTGGTTGCACTAAGTGATGTGCTTTTATATGCCAATCAAGAGTACCATACAGGACTTGTGAACTTATCAGCCAACTGCATCGGCACATTTTCGATGCACAAACATTAACAACGTTAAACACTCAACATGAAAGCAAAATGTCCTAAAGTAATACACAATGTGCAATAACAAACAAAACCCTTCTATTACATACCTATAATAGTAAGGACAGAGAAAGACATGAGTTTCCCTGAATTATATGGATAAGTAGTTGCTAGTCTTCCTTGCAACATTCTCGCAATGAATTATTGCAACATAGTTCCGAACGAAAAATGCTGTGCTTGGGAAAAATGCAATGAAATATGATATTTGTGACTACATAGAAAAAAAAAATGCTTTGTCACAACGCTTTGCCAATCCATCTCCAATTCAAATGATTAATGTTTTAAATAATTAGTGTTTTTTTTTCTTTATTTAATCATGTGGCACCATAAGCAGATAGGTGAACATAAGTGGATGAGCTTGCATTGCATATTTATTGTTATCCTATGATGGCAACAAAAATGTTTGTCATAATTGGGAGACTAAAGCACATCATAAGCTACATTTCATGCTTTCCAAAGCTAATGAGACATATTCAGTGAATTTTGCATTTCTACTTGTGTATTACTAAAGCATGCAAGACAAATTAAACACCACATTAAATATCTCTCTGTAAAGCATAGTTTAAAGTATGCAAGTTGTAAAACATTAGGAAACCCGACTAACAGGAATGAAAATTTTATCTGATAATGTTGTTTGACAGCACAAAAAAGTGCGCTATTTCTCTCAAGAAATATATCTGGAGATATGTAGCGAAGCAAACAAAAACTGAGGGAGGCACACCAATGAAAGTTGCACAATAGGATCTCCAGAAGTAACGGATTGGGGATCATAATGTTTTACTTGTGTTTGTTGCGAACATACTAGAATGTTAATACAAAATTTCATCAAACTCTATGATGGTCAAGCAGCAACCTGTGCATATCTTTGAAGAACCTATATGCAAACCTCTTAGTGTAACGGGTTTACACTATGAAAGCAAGGGCACAAGTAGTACTGACGGGAAGATATCGTTACAACCACATCAAGTTGAAAGAGAGCGGAGTTTCTGCGTGCGTGCGTGCGTGTGTGTGTGTGTGTGTGTGTGTGTGTGTGTGTGTGTGTGTGCGCGCGCATGCACATGCACTTTATCTGTGGCAGATAAGGCTTAACAGCCAGAAGCTTATTTTTTTGTTTATTCTGTTATGTGTGCCTTTCTGCGTCTCATCGAGCGTCTCTGTGGCGGTTAGCAACCTATCCTTTCCAAAACATTGTTGAAGTTTTTCTGAAGGTATTTAAGTAGTGTGTTGCTTCTATGGTAGTGAAACAGACAATAAATAGTTCACACAGGAAGAGGACAGAAGCTTTTGAAATGTGGTACTACAGACAAATCCTTCAGATTAGGTGGGTAGGTCACATAACTAATGAGGTGTTACTGAGCAGAATTGGGGAGAAAAGGAATTTGTGGTGTACTGTAACTAAAAGACAGAATCAATTGGACACATTCTTAGACAGTAAGTAATTTTGAATTTAGCACTGGAGGGAAGTGTGTGGGGTAAAAATACAGAGGGAGATCAAGAGACAAATATAGAGGCAGATTTGAATGGCACTGTATTTAATTTGTAGCTATAACTATATTGTAAAGATAAGTGCACTGTTAATTTGTTAAAGTAGTAATAGTTGTTATAGTCTTCAGTCCGGAGACTGGTTTGATGCAGCTCTCCACCCTACTCTATCCTGAGCAAGCCTCTTCATCTCTCGTAAGAATGGTAGCCCACATTCATTTGAATCTGTTTACTGTATTCATCTCTCTGTCTCCCTCTGTGGTTTTTGCCCAATACACTTCCCTCCAATGCCAAATTTATGATTCTTCATGTCTAAGAATGTGTCCTACCTATTGATCTTTTCTTTTACTCAAGGTATGCCTAATATTCCTTTTCTCCCCAATTCTGTTCAGTACCTCTTCATTAGTCAAGCGACATACCCACCTAAGCTTCAGCATCTTTCTGTAGCACCACATTCAAAAGCCTCTATCCTCTTTCTGCCTGAACTATTTAACATCAATGATTCACTCCCATACAAGGCAACATTGCACAAAAATGCTATCAGAAATGACTTCCTTATACTTAATATTTGCTGTTAAATTTCTAATTTTCAAAACCACTGTTCTTCTCAGTGCCATTCTACATTTTATATCCTCTGTACTGTGACCATCATATGTTATTTTATTGCCGAAGAACAAAACTCAGCTACCACCTTTATTATTTCATTGCATAATCTAATTCCTTCAGCATCATCTGATTTTCTTAGACCACATTCCATTACCCTGGTTTTGCTCTTGTTAATGTTTATCTTATACGCTCCTTTCAAGACACTGTCTATTCTGTTCAATTGCTCTTCCAGGTCCTTTGCTATACCTGACAGAATTACAATGTCATAGGCAACCAATAGTAAAGTGTGGTAAAATGGCTCTAGGTGAGGAGGCAACCTCCTCCAATTCAGGGAAGGACATCTGTCAAAGAGGCTTTGTGCATAATTTCAAATGTATTTGTTGGTAACAAAAGGGACTCTCGAGAATTTATATAGAATGTTGATGCAGCACTTGAGTTAGATAAACCAGAGAAACATGAAACATTATTGAAATTTGTTAACCTTTTCATTCCCAAATTATGAAATCTGCTTTGGAAAAAGTAAAATTCAGTATTTTATGTTTTAATACAATGCCCTAAACACAAAATAATGTTCTTTATAACTTTTAATCGAACAGTTATAATGTTTATGTCATGGTTTTCATGCAGAACACACACGTGTAGTTAAATTATTACTTCGGAAGTTATTTTCTTGATTTTTATCACTATGCTAGCATAAGGTTCACCACAGCACCAAAGACAATACAATTTGCTGCTGAAATGAAGTAACATCGCGCGCGCGCGCGCCCACACACACACACACACACACACACACACACACACACACACACACACATGCGCGCGCGAGTCCCCACTTTCTGTGGGTTTTTTTTTTTTTTTTTTTTTTGTGGTTTTAGGGCGCACAACTTCTATGGTCATTAGCGCCCAGCCAAGAACATAGATTCGCTATGATCTAAAAAAAATGTAGACTGTCAGAACATCAACAATAGGCTAAAAACGAAAGATAAAAGACAATTAAAAGAGTTAAATATCCTTGGATAAGTTGGCCAAATTGATAAAACGCAAAACTCGAGCAGCTGCTCGTGTGTCATCAGCTAAGATTTCCTCCAGAGTAGACGGAAAGTGAAGGGCTACACGGAGATGATTAAAATTAACACAAGTCAGTAAAACATGTCGCACTGTCAGCAGTTCACCGCAGGAGCATAGCGGTGCAGGTTCGGCGGATAGCAAGTGACGGTGGCTGAAACAGCAATGACCGATCCGCAACCGAGCCAGGATGACCTCCTCCCGCCGAGAGGGGCGTGAGGATGTCCTCCAAGCGGTCGGGATCGGTTTGACAGTTCGCAATTTATTGTTGTGCAGTGAAAGCCACACACTGTGCCATTGCGACACGATACTCCGGCGAAGAGCCCGTTGAACATCGTCCGATGGGACGCAAAAGGTAGCCATGCGAGGCAAGAGAGCTGCTGCCTTGGCTGCTGTGTCGGCGGCCTCATTCCCGGGCACACCCACATGGCCAGGGACCCACAGGAAAGAAACGTGACAGCTGTCATCCGCCAGCAACTGGAGGGAGCGTTGGATCCGATACACGAGAGGATGGTTCGAGAAAGGGTCCTTAAGACTCTGCAGGGCACTAAGGGAGTCAGAACATATGGCATAGAAAGGGTGGCGGTGGCGGCAGGTATACAAAACGGCCTGGTGGAGGGCGAAAAGCTCAGCCGTGAAGTTTGAGCACCGGTCAGGGAGCTTGTATTGGAAACGGTTGTCCCCGACGACGAAGGCAGATCCGACACCGGCAGTGCTCTTGGAACCATCAGTGTAAATAAATACGGCATTATCGAACCGCGAACGGAGTTCGACAAGCCTCGAGCGGAATACCAAATCCGGAGTGCTCTCCTTGGGGAGCGAACTAAGTTCGAGGTGTGTGTCAACCTGGGCCTGATGCCACGGTGGCAATGGGCTTTCGCTCAACCGAAGGGTGGAAGGAAGGGTAAAATCGAGCCGTTGTAGCAGACGGCGAAACCGAACTCCCGGTGGAAGCAAGGCAATCGCAGACAACTGATATTGGCGATCGAGTGAGTCGTCAAAAAATAATCTGTAAGATGGATGGTTGGGCATCGACCGTAGGCGGCATGCGTATCGACACAAGAGTATGTCACGTCGATTGGTCAAGGGTAATACAGCAGCCTCGGCATACAGACTTTCAACAGGGCTGGTATAAAATGCCCCGGTCGCCAGACGTAATCCACGATGGTGGATAGAGTTGAGACGGCGGAGAATCGACGGCCGTGCTGAAGAGTATACAAGGCTTCCATAGTCGAGCTTCGACTGAACAATGGCCTGGTAAAGGTGAAGCAGGACGGTACGATCCGCTCCCCATGACGTGCCACTGAGGACACGAAGAACGTTAAGGGATCGGGCACAACGGGCAGCCAGGTAGGACACGTGTGTGGACCAGCAAAGTTTCCGATCCAACATGAGTCCCAAGAATTTTGTAGTCTCCACGAAAGGGAGAGCAACCGGGCCGAGACGTAGAGAAGGTGGAAGAAATTCCTTGTATCTCCAGAAATTGATACACACAGTTTTCTCAGTGGAGAATCTGAAGCCGTTTGCGATGCTCCAGGAATACAGACGGTCAAGACAGCGTTGGAGAGAACGCTCCAAGAGACACGTCCGCTGGGCGCTACAATAAATTGCGAAATCGTCAACAAAAAGAGATCCGGAGACGTCGGCTGAAAGGCAGTCCACGATCGGATTGATTGCAATGGCAAAGAGCGCCACACTCAAGACGGAGCCCTGTGGTACCCCATTCTCCTGGCAAAAGGTATCTGACAAAACAGAGCCCACCCGCACCCGGAACTTGCGATCCGCCAAAAACGCTTGAATGAAAAGAGGAAGGCGGCCCCGAAGGCCCCATGTGTGCAATGTGCGGAGAATGCCCGCTCTCCAACAGGTATCGTATGCCTTCTCCAAGTCGAAGAACACGGCTACTGTTTGACGCTTCTTCAGAAAGTTGTTCATAATGAAGGTCGACAACGTAACGAGGTGGTCAGCAGCAGAGCGGTGTCGACGAAAACCGCATTGGATATTAGTCAGGAGGCGGCGAGATTCGAGGAGCCAGACCAACCGAGCGTTAACCATGCGTTCCATCACCTTACAGACGCAGCTCGTCAGAGAAATAGGACGATAACTGGAAGGAAGGTGTTTGTCCTTCCCTGGTTTGGGGATGGGGACAACAATGGCTTCACACCAACTTGTGGGAACATGACCTTCAGTCCATATGCGATTGTAGGTACTAAGAAGAAAGCACTTGCCCGCTGGAGAGAGGTTCTTCAGCATTTCAATGTGAATGGAATCGGGCCCGGGAGCAGAAGACCGGGACAGGGCGAGAGCACGATCTAGCTCCTGCATGGTGAAGGCGACGTTATAATTTTCCCGATTAAAAGAGCGGAAAGAAGGCGGCCGTGCCTCCTCTACCTGTTTGCGAGGGAGAAAGGCAGGGTGGTAATGGGCAGAGCTCGAAACCTCCGCAAAGAAACGACCCAATGCGTTTGAAACATCAGCTGGGTCCACGAGGACCGCGTTCTCCACGGTCAGGCCAGGAATCGGGGAGTGGACCTTGATGCCGGACAAACGGCGTAGGCCACCCCAGACAACCGTGGAGGGAGTAAAACGGTTAAAAGAACTAGTAAAATCTGTCCAGCAAGCTTTCTTGCTGTCGTTTATGATACGACGGCACTGCGCTCTCATACGTTTGTAATTGATGCAATTCTCCAAAGTTGGGTGGCGGCGGAAGGTGCGTAAAGCACGGCGCCGGGCTCGAAGCGCGTCGCGGCAGGCTGCAGTCCACCAAGGGACCTGGACACGACGTGGAGAAGAGGATGTACGAGGTATGGAACGTTCAGCAGCAGTGAGGATAACCTCTGTGAGGTATTCGACCTGACTGTCACAGTTGGGAAAATTCTGATTGTGAAAAACAGCCATGGAAGAATAAAGCCCCCAGTTGGCTTTAGAAATGTTCCAACTGGTGGGACGTGGAGATGGGGAATGATGTAGGAAGTGGATGATACAAGGGAAATGGTCACTCGAGTACGTGTCAGAAAGTGCATACCACTCAAACCGACCGGCAAGCTGAGGAGTGCATATTGCGAGGTCTATATGGGAATAAGTGTGTGTTGTGTCTGAAAGGAAGGTCGGTGCACCGGTGTTGAGGCAGACAAGATCGAGGTGGTGGAGAATGTCCACCAAAAGGGAGCCTCTCGGACAAGGTGCCGGAGAGCCCCATAGGGGGTGGTGGCCATTGAAGTCGCCTACCAACACGAAAGGTGAAGGGAGCTGGTCAACAAGGTTTAGCACATCTGCCCTAGTAAGGGCAGATGACGATGGCGAATATATATTACAGAGGGAGAAGGTAAAGGTGGATAAGGTGATGCGGACGGCAACTGCCTGTAGGTGAGTGTGCAAGGAAATGGGATGGAAATAGACGTCGTCTCGAAGGAGCATCAGAACCCCTCCATGGGCTGGGACACCTTCCACGGGTGGCAGGTCGAACCGCACAGAGGTGTAGTGTGGAAAGTCTGCACGATCACGTGGACGCAACTTAGTTTCCTGGAGGCAGACTAGAAGCGGGCAGTGCAATCGAAGGAGTAGTTTTAACTCCTCCCGATTAGAACGAAAGCCGCGAATGTTCCATTGAAGGAGCGCCATGATAAAAATGAGAGAAGAAATAAGGATAAAAACCAAGTAGCGAGCGGGGTCACCTCGACGGCCGCTGAGGACCGGATGTCGAGGGAGCACTGCTATCGCTGTCTGGGGGCAAAGTGTCATGTTCCATTGGTTCGCCCGACGCGCCTGCCACCTCCCTGAGTTGATCAGGAGGGGCAGTTTCCACCGCCGGTAAAGGGCCGGGCGCCCGGCAAACGGAGCGTCCCGGTGAAACAGAAGACGGCCGAGGCCGGCAACTGTTGGACGGCGCGACAGATGGGTCACGCCTCGGCGGGGAAGGAGAGGAACTCTTTTTCTTGTCAGCTCTTCTGGAAGAGTGACGGCGGGAAGAGGCAGTTGACGGTTGGGAAGCCTGAGAACGCAGAAAATCCTCACGGACGGGTTCCTTTTTCAAGGTCCGGGCATCTTGTTTAGGTGCCCGCGGTTTACTAGAGTTGGACGAAGACTGTACCCTAGAAGCAGCAGGAGGAAGCGGGGACGTGGAACGGGCAATCTTCGGGCTGGCAGATCGCACAACTGTGTCAGCGAAAGTCAAGTCACATGTCTGGGTACTGGAATCCTTGGTAGGTCGAGTTGAGGTGAGTACCTTACTGTATGTACCCGCTGGGAGGACAGTGGGCTTTCGACTCGCCAACAACTTTCGAGCGGCAGATGTTGATACCTTCTCCGTAACCCGAATTTGCTGGATTACCTTCTCATCCTTGTATACAGGGCAGTCGCGAGAGGAAGCCGCATGGTCACCGTTGCAGTTTAGGCAGTGAGGGGACGGAGGTGGGCAATCCCCCTCATGGGCGTCCCTACCACAAGTGACACACTTTGCTGCATTTGGGCAATGTTCACGGGTATGGTTGTACCTGTGGCATTGAAAACAGCGCGTTGGGTTAGGCACATAAGGTCGGACGGAGATGACTTCATACCCTGCTTTGACCTTCGACGGGAGGTCAACTCTGTCGAACGTCAAAAACACAGTACGAGTCGGTGTCAATTGGTTATCGACCTTTTTCATCACCCTGTGGACGGCTGTCACACCCTGATCGGACATATACGATTGGATGTCTTCATCAGACAACCCATCAAGGGATCTCGTGAAGACTACCCCCCGTGACGAGTTGAGTGTGCGGTGCGCTTCGACCTTAACTGGAAAAGTGTGCAACAACGTAGTACGTATCAGTTTTTGGGCTTGGAAGGCACTTTCCACTTCCAGCAACAATGTGCCATTGCGCTGACGTGAACAGGTTTTAACAGGGCCAGCAATTGCATCTACACCTTTCTGTATAACGAAAGGATTGACAGAATTGAAATCCTTTCCGTCGGTGCGAGAGACAACCAGATATTTAGGAACATTAGGCAGAGTCTTTTTAGGCTGAGGCGAGTCTAACTTACGTTTGTGGGTCAACGTCATGAAAGAAGATAAGGAGGAAGTCATCGCGGAAGTGTCCCCCGTGATTACCGGCGTCTCCGATGGCGCGCTCCTTCCTAGTGGGGGCCCTCTCCGAGGGCTTACCCGCCTTAGGTGATTGTTCACACCTCAGGTCACACCTCCCGAGAACTGACGGAGGGACCAATCGGCACGTTCGGAAGGTACCAGCTCGGGTAATCACCCCTCCCTGGGCCTGGCCTTTACCAGGGGGTACGTACGTGCCTTACATGTCTACCCGGGGCGGGGAATTACGCGTTACCCCGTCACCTGCTACGCACGATAATGCGTGGGTCGGCCTTCAGACACGCACAGGGAGGAAAGAAGAAGAGGATAGGAAAGGAAGAGAAAGAAGGAAAGAAGTGTCTCAAACGCCGAGGCGGAGACTAATGAGGAGAAGAAGGCTAGGAGAGTTCAAGGAGAGAAAGACAGAAAACGAAAGGTAAGAAAGGAAGGAACGAAGGAAGAAAAAGCACAACAAGAACCACCGTATCTCACGAAATATGCCCGTCTCCGGGCGAAGGCATAAACCGGGAGGGAAAGTGAAGCAGCCTGGGGCAGAAGAAAGGCTGCTCCGGCTCGGGGCCCCGTGCGCGCCACACACGTACCCACAAAAGAACTGTGGGCCCCCTGGGGGGACTTTCTGTGTGCTGTGGATGTCTCCAAACACAGAGCTGTATTTCTGCACTGTTTCAGTAGATGTTCAGAGTTTTGGTTGCATATTTTGAATGTGTGCCTGTGCTTATTGCTGCGGTCCTTCGTTGTTGTTAATTTCTGTTTCACATTTTGTGTGTGTTAGTTTCGCATTCTTCTATGAGATATTTCTAGACTTTGTCTAACATTTTCTGGCTGAATATGGCTCACAAACTTATTTTCTTTCTTTTTCTGAAGATGTGCAGTTGTAGAAGATGGTCAAATTTCATTTATTTTAACAAAATATTGCCCCAGATTAATAGCTCAAAATTGCCATAAATTCTTGTTTAATCTGCACGACTTTGCACATGAAGTCGAACCAATGTTTATATCTCATCAAGTATTACTACTACGATTCCCAAACTTCACCAACATTCATAGAGAATGTGTGCGAATGTTCATATAAAATTTCTTCAAAATTAGTGATGGTCGAGCAGCAAAATCTGTCGAAGTCAAGCTATTTGACGTGGAATTGCAGTTTCAACGCTCATAATGTCTGTTTAGTAATACAACTGCAGATTGAAAGCCACGGCAAAAGTGTCCAGATACACTGTATGCCTGGGATCACACTCAAAAGCCAGGACAGCCACGACCACCATCGGCTGCAGGAATATTCAGAACCGTGTGAAGTCGGCCATTCAGCTGACTCAGCCACCTGCAGCAGGCTGTGGGGAGACCCATTAGCGCAGGTAGCAGGATTAGGCAGCCGCAAGGGCACACGCAACCTTGGCAGCAGCAGCAAAAGAGTTAAGTTTCCTGTTCCTCTCACTAAATCTTCAGGTTATTTACTATTAAGGATAATCAATTTGGATGTCTTCATTTCTGGTAGTATCTTGGGTAAGTAAATAACATTCTATTAATAGGATAACAATTTTTTAACCTTTATAGAGTACTGCCATTACCCAGAGAAATTCCTCAGATGAAAGAAATGTATGTGTACATTCAGCCAGAAAAGTAGTTCTTGCTGATAAACGAGTCCAAAAGGCAATATGCAGAACTTTTTATGGAACAATTAAATTGTAAAGAAGTTAAGTACAACCAAGCAACTGTGCAGACACCATTTGCATTTCTTTCCACCTTTGATAATAAAGAATGTGAACCAAACCTATTGCAGCCATTACGAGACTTTCCAGGAGATCGTATGCAAAGAATAGCTGCAACTAAATCAAAGCATTTGGACACATCTAGACAGTAATGAATGGTTATACATAGCTCCAAAGGAGGAAGTTTTGACAGTTCATTGTGAGAAGGAAGCACCTGAAGATTTAATAATGAAAGGTGCAGGCAAAATAAGTTTCTGTAGCAAATGTAAAGGTTACAGACAGACATAGTGATACAAATTAACATTTTATTCTTAAATCAATATATATCTTCCAAAGTCACGATTTAAAAATTGCAGAGAAACAACTGGATGACGTCCAGAGAATGGCCAACATACAAGAGGAAGAGTTGAGACAATCCAAATATTTCACCCATTACTCAATTACTACTTATGTACGTGTAATATTAACTTTGTTTAATTAGTCTAACTTGTTTTTACAGACAGTGTAAGTGTTGTAAAGAATGTTTTAAAAGCATATGGGGAATATTTGGATGATGATAACTGTTGTGGGAAATGTGTGTGAACTACTATTGTAAACCTGTGTACTGAGACCAGTTTGGCTTGGAGACCACTTAATAGAAATTGCTGAAGACATAATTGTATATTAAAGATGTGCAAAGGACCAAGATGATAGTGTATACTTTAGAAACATATGTTGTTAAAGAAATAAGAGAATTTGTAAAAGCCATTTAATCAAATGTAGTTGTGTAAAAATAATGATAGTTCAATAAAAGTTGTGTAAAAGTATTTAACAAAGTGTAACTGTTTAAAGATAAGTGGTATAAAGAACCAATGTAATAGAAAAGAAAATGTGTAATTGTGTAAAAAAAAAAATTTGATGTATTAATACCGAACTATATATATATTTAATGACAATGTCTAACTATGTCGGTGTATTGAACTAAATGAATTAAGTGGAACAAACATATAAAGTGAAAGAAAATGGCATGGAATTGTAATCTGCATATAAAAAGAATACAAATTGACGCTAATCTGAAGAGTAACACTGATTCACCTGATGGGGGAGGTGTTACATCCATAAAAGATAACAGTAGTACATGGTGCCATGTGTCAGTTGTAAAATGTGGTGACAAAAATTTTGTAAATTCATTGGTGCTATTATCAATGCATGATGTGACACAAACTGCTGGTAGAAATTTATTACGCCAAGCTGTAACTGTCAAATAGTAACTGGCTGCAATTGTTCCTGTATGTCTTCCATCTTGGCTTTCAGTGGGAAGAGCTGTATGTATTCATTGTGTAGCTAAGACACTGTTCCCCTTGGAACTGAAAACACAATGTGATGGATTCACTATTAGACCTTGCGCATGTAAACATTAAAAAAAGAAAAAACACTCATCAAATAATACAAATATTTCTCTTCAGATGCAGACATAGCAAGCACACTGTCTAAATATCAGACCTCATGAGCACATCATCTATTTTCTCATAGCAAGATTCTTGATCACGTGTTATCTCACCCATAAATCACTGAAAGGTCTGCACTCCATTGCAGAGTCTAAATGGCACTCATGTGAACTGGAATTAATAGATTGGAGTGATAACAGCTGTCATCAGTACTTCAGGGGCAACCAAAATCTCATAATATTCTCTTAATAATTTTATTGTTGAAAAGATGCCTGACAGAGAAATCTTCTATGTGCAATGTAGACTATCTGTCTGGAATGGACCTTACATTTAATTGCTGGTAATCACCGTTGGGGTGCCAACCATTCCCATCAGGTACCAGGTAAAGTGGGCTGCCCTGCTGCTACTTGAAGAGTGGCAAATACCTTGTTCTGACATGCTACGAATCTTTAATTTACCCAATTCTAATTGTCAAGGGCATGTAGCTGTTGGTGAGCCTGGAGCAGTGAGAATATGGTGAACAGGTAAGTGTTTAGCATGTGCTAAGAATAGTATTTGTCTTGTGATCAACAGGAAATATTTTAGCAGTGATGTACATTTCGCATTCCAATCAATCACTCTGATTGCTGAAGTAATAGTGTAATTCACCGTACCTTGTGAAGTCATGTTTATTGTTGTGTTGCTAATTGGCAAAGCACGGTTCAGTCAGAGGCTGAATTTTAGACTAACATGACCGTACTTCATGATTTTTGTAACATTTGCAGAAACATGCAAATATTGATGCGACTGCGATATGGTAACTTGTATTTATCAGGTATTGAACTTTAAAGTTTTGGACCATAATAAACAGATGGTGTATGTTACTGTTGGACATAGTTGTGGCTGCTCCTATATCAGCATGACGATTCCCTTTGCAAAGTGATATACATTTCTGTGCGTCTTTACCAAATATTTCCTGATACTGACAAAAGTTGTGCAATGTGGCAAACAATTTCAACTCTGACTGATGACATGTGCATTGGCCTTTGTGTGTTCCTTGTAGTGTGGTTACTTATTGTTAGCTCAGCTAATTACAACACATGGTTGACAAGGTCATGTTACCTTGTGCAATGTTGCAATGCTTGTCATTAGATACATTTCCACTGTAGAATCAGCAGTTTGTGGTAATGCATGCAAATCTCTCAAACGCACTGTCAAAATTTTTTTTTACATTTTCCGGTAGTTGAGATAGCCATATATTGCTTAATAAATTTTATGTTGCAGTATTACTTATGAGAGTATGCAGGCTGTGAAGCTGCTGGAATGGTGTTCTGTTGTCTAATTCTTCTGTTCAAAAAAGCTTTTCCAGGCATCTAGCTTCGAACGGAGACAGTCATATAATCAATGTATTCTTTATGGCAGCACATAATTCAGTTTAACATACAAACAACACATATTTCACAGACTTTTTTCTTTCACCACCACTTCACACTTGGGCAATATCAACTGTTTGCTTTGTTATCATGTGCGCCAGAGGTTTGCATCTAGCACTAATGCTTGCTTGAGCACATAGCTCCGTGACAGTCCAATAGATGTCAATGTAACTGCTTCGCCTGCTGCTTGCATCTGCATTTGATTTTCCTCATGCTTGCAAGCTTCGATGCTTGCATTGCCCGCTTTCTCCTCTGTTACTCGGTTGCCGTTCATTCACATGCTGAAGGATCATGGAGCGTGAATGCGAGACTAAGGACAGTGTGAAAGCGAAAATTGATTCGAAAGATAGTGGTCGCAGCAGTGTCTAGGAAACATTTTCATTCGTAAATTATAAAGAGGGAAATTATGTTGGCTATGTTTACTGTGGCAAATGTTCTGCTCTCCTATCTTATTGAAACAACAACACACTTAAAGACACATGTCTGCAGAACAAAACAGGAGCAAGGACGTTCTGAAGCATTACCAGCTTTAGTTAAAGACTCTGTCACTAAAAAATGTGTTGAAATGTCATTCTGTCTCATCCTATGACAATGGCACAAAACGTAGAAAGGCAAGCCGAAGAAATACAGGCAAAGAGCAAATTTTATGCCCAGCATTGTTGAGGCTGTGCGTGGGGGGATAATGGAAAGAATATATTGAAACATACTGCGAAGTGGATCAGAGATCTTCCAATCTGCAGATGGAAAAGGAAGAATCAGTAAATGAAGATCACGAATGAGACATTATCCTAGGTTCAGAAGTAAATAAGGCTTTGGAAGAACTTAAAAAAAACCTGGTGTACATGACATTCCTGCAGAAATCTTAAAGTGCTTAAATAAGTATTGCAACTACATCTAAGACAAAGGGAAATGGCCAGAGGACTTTCTTATAAGCATAACAGTCCCAAATCCCAAAGACTAATAATCCTAAAATGTGTGAAGATTACAGGACAATCAGCCGAATATCGCAAGCAGCAAAAGTAGTACTTCGAGTTCTAAATAGGAGACAATATGGAATGCTGGAAGGAGCACTTGGGAAGATTCATATGGTTTCAGAAGGTGAATGGGGACACGAGATGACTTTGGACTTCTAAGAACCATCAGCGAAAGATACACAAAAATGGGCAAATAAATGTATGCAGCATTTGTCTACAGTTACCAGAACACTATTGATAATTAAATGCATCACGAGAATATTGATACTGCTCTTTTTTTGTGTGTCATCTCGGAGCTTCACTTTATTTGTGTCTGTCCTGTTTGACATTCTATGTTCTTCATACTGTGTGTCACATTTTACTTTTTTGCCCTCTGAACATATTAATATACTTTCGTTGCCCAGTCCTTTGCTAATTTTGGAGAATGTTTCCACCATATCATATTTTATTGGATGTGTCATTGCTACAAGACACACCTCAATTGTTCTCTCTCTCTCTCTCTCTCTCTCTCTCTCTCTCTCTCTCTCTCTCTCCCCCCATCATTTGTGTTTTTACTATGGGGAAGCCACTTATGTTCATAAGAAGTTTCTATTTTTGTTGTTATTCATCCAACGGAAATCCTCATTTTTCCATTCTGGACAGATTATTAATTCCATTCTTTGCAATGGAGCAGCTTTGTTACATTCAAGAAGATTCTGTTTTATTTGTTCATTATGACATATAATAGGCAGGGTTGTAGGAAAGGAAGTGAAGTGGGACCAGAAGGCATGGGTAAGAATAGGTAACAGGGTCTCTGTAGACAACAAGATTGGGAGAGGTGTCAGATGGGACTCTTGTTTATCGCTGATTTTATATAACATATACCTGGAAAGGTGTTTGGATAAGACAAGAGGCATGAGGATAGGTGGGTGGGAAAACTGAATCCTTAAGGTTTGCAGATGAGATTCTCACAGAAAATCATACATTGAAATGAATGCTAAATGGCAACAAAAAGCATGGTCATAGGTTTAAAGAAGTTGGATTAATGAAGACATGGATTGGCAACAAGACATCTAAGTGAGAACGGTTCTGGCAAAAGAGGCATTACAGAAGCAAAGAAAACTCCTCACATGTGGTTTAAATAAGGAATTAAAGAAGCAACTGGTGAAGTGCCTAATATGGACTGTGGCCTTCTATGGAGCAGAAATGTGAACTTCGAGTAAGCAAGATGAGAGGAGAATTGAAGTTTGTGAAATATGGATATGGTGTAGAATGGGGAAGATCAACTGGATTGATAAAGTCAGGAATGAAGAAATACCAAGTAAAGTTGGTGAAGAAGAGAGAGAGGATGCTGCTGCTAAAGAAGAGTAGAAAATGAAATTGTATAGGCCACAATCTGAGATGAGATTACCTTTTAATAGAGGAAACTCAAGATTTCCTTCCAGGAAGAATGAAGGTACCAGATGCTGGTATCAAAGAATGAAGAGAAGAATGGAGAACAGAACAGAGGGTTATGCAGTCAAAACCTGCCACAAGGCAGCTAACCAAATGATGATGCATAGTGTGGTATATTTATTCATAACTAATATTCCCTCTTCTATTGCTTTTTGTATGAGGTAGTTTTCTTCTGTTGTTAGTTTGTGGCAGATTGATTAGAATATTTTTAACACTAGAACAGTGGAAGGGGTCAAAATGACCCCTGCCATACTTTTTTAATTCATTGTCATTTCAGTTTATTTACTTTCCTAATGAAATCATATGACTTTTCCTAATTTTTTCTCCTCTTTATGATGATGTATTAAAATTTAAAAAGTATTTGTATTTTCTTTCACATTTCTATCGATATACCTAGAACGGCGGATGGGGTCAATTTGACCCCAATGTAATTTCCTCCTGAAAATATGTAAGTAATCCAACAATGTAGCGGCAACAGTCAGCAGTATTGCAAAGTAGTTACCTGTCATTGTTGCAACTTGGCATGTGTTCGTTCCAGTCTGCCACAGTATATATCGTGTCATTCTGGTGACAGTTTTTGTCCTCGAAAAACGCTTTTGAACATGTATCGTCAGCACGGACTTTCTGATGAAGAAGTGTTACACCTCTTAGAGAATTCCGAAGTTGAATCGGAAACAGACTTCGCTGACGAAGCTGATGATTATGTACCTGAGACAAGGGAAGATGAAGCCATAGTGAATGAGGGGCGATTAGTGGAAGAGGATTCACATGCTGATCTAAATCAGTCATCACATCTTTCATCACAGCAGGCACAGTTGACAGCGTATACAAAGATGGTTGCTAGGGATGGGACAGCTTCTTTACATCTCTTCAACTTGCTAAGAAACTCAAAGAGAAGAAAACTTCATTAGTTGTTACAATGAACAAGACCCGTCGTGAAATCCCTGATGCAGTAAGGAAGTGCAATGCTGAAATTCACTCCACCAGTATCCTGCACCATAGCGGCATCCCAGAATGCACCATGACTGTATACCAAAGAAAGAAGAATAAAAACGTCATTCTTCTGAGTACACTACATTCCGAAGTAGCAATAAACAAGGAAGGAAAGAAGAAACCTGAAATAGTAACATTCTACAATGCAACAAGTATAGGGTGGACGTGGTAGATCAAATGACCCGTAAATATACTACAAAGGTTTCATGTAGGAGATGGCCAATGCATCTTTTACAACGTCTTGGACATGGCGGCAATAAATGCACGGGTCATTTACAACATAGTAACAAACGAGGAAATGGAAAGGAAGAAGTTCATACTTCATCTTGCTAACGTACTCAAGGGAATGAAAGAGCAAGAACATCAGGCAAAGGAAGAGGATAGGACTGAAATCAACTAGAAAGTGAGGGAAGTGCCAAATCAACCTCTGCAAAGGCAACAAGACCAGCGAAAACTGTGTAAAGTGCCACAAAGATGTGTGCGGAAAACGTGCGTGTAAAACAAAAATCATATGTGATAAGTGCGTCTAGCAGATTCCAGTAACTTGAGAGAAAAGTGATACAAAGGTGTTTGAAGACCACGTAAAAGAGTAATACGGACCAAGTATACTAAATGTGTCTACAAGTTTAGACAAATAGGAAACTTGTTAGCAGTAGCAGCAATAAATGTGTAAGATATTTCGCTGTTGGAATAAATAATTATTGATTATTATTAATTATGGTTTTTAATAATTACTGTCCATGCTAGAGAAAAGGTGTGGATTAACAAAAAACACTTATTTAAGTCTAATATGAAAATATTTTATTTGAGGGTCAAAATGACCCCTTTCCGCCGTTTTAGGAATGTCAGAAACTCCGCCGTTCTAGTGTTAAACTGTTACCATTTTGGTTGGGTTGTGGTTGTGGGCTATTAGGTAGTCTGCAAATGTGCCATGGGATCTATGACTTTTTAGTGCTCTGAGGTGTTCTGAATATCTAGTTTTGAAATTCATACAAGTTTTTCTATAAGAGAAAAGTATCCTGGGTGCTCTAAAGCAAGAAGGAATAATCAAAAAGCTTGAAGTCAAGTCCCAAGATAAGTGGAACATTATAGAAAAGACAGAGGACATAAATGAACAATGGAACCAGTTCCGAGACACCCTGAAAACAACCAGTAAAGAAGTTGTTAGTCTGCTGAAGTGCAAGCGGAAAAGGAAACAGGTTACTACAACATGATCTTCAGGATGTCAGAATGGAGAAAGTGGAAAAACGCACAAACTAATGAAGGAAAAATGCAGTGTAGAAGACTGAACAATGAGCTGAGTAGAGTAGCTGTTTCATTAATGATTTCTTGTATTTCCTAGCAGTTCTTAAATTCTGTTTCAGGCTTAGGCAATTTTAGGAAAAGGCTTGTGCATTCTTATAAGATTTCTGCATGTCTTACTCTTAACTTACATTTGCTTACGGTAATTTAAAATAGAGAGCTGACTTTTGATAGACTATGTGATCAGAAGTATCAGGACACCTAACTGAAAATGACTTGTACATTTGTGGCATCCCCCATTGGTAATGCTAGAATTAAATATGGTGTTGGCCCACCCTTAGCCTTGATAACAGCTTCCACTATCGCAGGCATATGTCCAATCAGATGCTGGAAGTTTCTTGGGGAATGGGAGCCCATTCTTCATGGAGTGCTGCACTGAGCAGAGGTATCGATGTAAGTCAGTAAGGCCTGGTATGAAGTCGGCTTTCCAAAACATCCCAAAAGTGTTCTATATGATTCAAGTCAGGACTCTGTGCATGCCAGTCTAATAAAGGAACGTTACTGTCGTGTAACCACTCTCGTCACAGGCCATGCATTACGAACAGGTGCTCAATCGTGTTGAAAGGTGAAATCGCCATCCCCGAATCGCCTTTCAACAGGGGTAAGCAAGAATCAATGTAGGTCTGGGCTGTGATAGTGTCATGCAAAACAACAAGGGGTGCAAGCTCCCTCCATGAAAAAATATGACCACACCATAACAACGACACCTCCGAATTTTGACACTACACATGCTGGCAGATAACATTCAACAGTCATTTGCCATGACCACACCCTGCCATTGGTTCGCCACATTGTGTACCTTGATTCATTACTCCACACAATGTTTTTTACCACTGTTCAATCGTCCAATGTTTTTAATAGGATTCCCTTACAATGCAAACCAGTTCTGCCTACTTTACAAACAACATTCTTCTTTCCTTCTTTTAACATTTCTTATCAAAACAATATTTTGAAAATACCCTTTCAAATGCTTCACTAATTCAGTAATTATTACCCTGTTAGTCCTATTCATTAATTCCATATCTGAATCTGAAATGTTAAAGTTCTTTGAATTTAGGATCATTGGCTGTCTTTGGATATGGAAACATGGATGGTGAATTTGTAAACTACAGTGTCTAAATCTTGGTTTCCCATATTTTCATTAGTTTTCTACAAGATGGATCTTCACTGCAAAATGTGGGTGCACTTTGTAATCATAGTTAGTTCTTTTAAATTTATTTTCTTTATTATGTATGCTGGTCTCTGTTTCTAAGCTATGCTTTACCTACTATCCAATTCTTCAATCATTTAAAATAGTTAAATTTACTAGAAAAGGTGAGAAAACCACATTTATATTTAGTCACCATTGTGAATGTAACAACAATGACATGATCTGTTACATAACACAGTTCATTTATCTGCAATGTTTGGAATGTTTTAAAAATAATCCAACTAATTCTATGATTCAACTGTTTATTGTTGACAAGGTCTAAGTCCACCAAATCACATCAGATAAAAATTTATATAACTTGTCCATAAAAGTGCTTTGACAATGGTGAAACTGTGGAATACGTATTGTGAAACAATAGAAATTCCAGTAAGGATTCAGCAATATTTTTTAAATGTTAGCTTGCTACTCACCACAGAGATGTCTCGATGACACACACACACACACACACACACACACACACACACACACAAAAGTTTCTATTTATGAAGAAGGCCGCAACAGTCAAAAGCTAAGTATACTCAATCTTTTACGTGTGCCTTTCTGCAGATCATCAAGACTTCACTGTAATGAATATGTGTTGTGAATTTTGAAATAGCTATGCTTTTCTTTAGTTGAAAGTTAAGAGTGCAGTAACCTTTTCTCACACTTCTGCCAATAAACTACACTGCCTGACAAAAAGTTGTGAACCGAAGGACCGGACCAATATTACTCCATTTCAGTATACATTCATACCATTGAAGTGTGAGTCAATGATTAGGTTTACATGGATGTGTAGAATGCCCAATGGAGTGCATTCATGATGTCACTGCCTGTTACAAAGTTGGTACCAGTCAAAAGCCTTGCATCCGAGAGTGAAACATGTACAGTACAAAGGGCCTGCAGATGCATTAACAGCCTGTCAGCCACATAGATGCATTTGGCAGAGGCTCCATTGTTGGAATGCACTAAGCAGGGAGTCATACTGTAAAATTGCCAGACATGTGGGCCATTCTGATGTCACAGTGGCCAAATAACAGAATCAATGAGTACCCAACAACACCCTGTCTTGCCATGCAGGTTTGGGTCAACCAAGAAACACCACTCTAAGTGAGTGCGATCATCTGGTGCACCAAGCAATACATGGTCCCACAATCTCAGCACTCATGATACACGAACATGTAATGGCCCTACAATATACTTTGAGTCTGGGTTTAGATGACTCGCATCTTCCGGATTGTGATCATACCCCTCTATACCAGAACAACAGCAGCCATGCCCATGGGCCATGGACAAAGGATGAATAGTGTTGCATCAAGTTCAGTGATGAGTCCTGCTTCTTCATAATCTCTGGCGAGCATCGTGTTAGGGTTGGGTGGCATTAAGGGCACATTCTGTCAATAGTGTGGACAGACACAGGCATAACCAATGGCATCGTGGTAGGGGGAGCCTTATGATATATGCTCAGACCATCACTAGTTGTCTTACGCCAGGCATCGAGGCACAGTGGTAAGTCACAGACATTCTACATTTACACATCCTAACTCTAATGGAACAGTACCCTGGGACAGGATCCAAAAGCTGTCAGAGACCATTCCGACCTACACCTTACTGACCTCGTGCCAATGTTCCACCAGTAACTTCCGATGGCCTCGTCTTTCTCATTTCCTATTGCAAGAAGTTCATTAAAGTTAAACGGCCTTTGAAAATATGTAGTTCCATTCACTTTCTACTGCTCCTAGATGAATACTTTTTTGTCAGGCAGTCAAGAAAAACAGATGTAGATATTTTTTCTTAAACTTCAAGAATTTTATGTATAAATGGAGTCTCTTCACTGGGTAAAATACTAAACAAAGTTCAGTGATGTAAAAGAACCTAATGCTTTTTAAATCTAAAAGTTTTTTGCGACCAGAACAATAATTTTTCCATTTGCCCCATGTCTACAATTTTTGTAACCTTAGAACAGTTGTAGGAAGTTGAACAACAACATATTAAGAATAAAAATAGTAAATAATTTAGTACAACCAAGCAATGTAAATTCCAGGAAAGATTCAATATTTTTGAGAAGGATAGGTTGCTTACTCATTACAGAGACATTCCATGAGCTGCAGAACAACGCAAATAATAGAACTTCAAAGCTTTCAGTCATTAAGGCCTCCCCCTCTTACACCCCCCCTCCCCCCCCCCCACACACACAGACAGACACACACACACACACACACACACACACACACAAAGACAGATACAATCACTGTCTCCAGCTGCTGTAGCCAGTCTGTGGTACTCAGTACGGCCAAGGTGAGAGCAACCAGTATGGAGGTGAGGAAGTGGCAAGGAGAGAGTAAGAGGAGGAAGGGGGAAGACACACAGCACAGGTGGGGGAATACGCCAGTGCTGTCTGACAGATAGGGTGGAAGGAAGGAAAGGGACTGAAATATGTGGCGGGATGGAAGATGTATGTAAGGCTAGGGTGTGGTCACGGAAAGGGACGGAAGGGTGGTGGAGACAAACTAGCGAAGGCTTATCCATACTTTACCCTGTAGACACTCTATCCTTACATACTTCTCTCATCCTGCCACACATTTCAGTCCCTTTCCTTCCTCCCTGTCCACCAGACAGCGCTGGTGTATTCACCCCCCTGTACCGAGCATCTCCCCATCCCCTCCTACTTACCTCTCCTTACCACTTCCTCGCCCCCCACTACTGGCTGCCCTTGACTGTTCTGAGTATTGCCAGGGACGGCAGTTGTGTCTGTGTGTCTCTCTACCAGACGAAGACCTTAATGACCGAAATATTTGAAGTTCTATTCTATTATTTTTGTCTCTCTGTGGCTCATCATCTGTGGTGAGTAAGCAACTTACCCTCCTTAAAATATTGTTAAGCAATTATGTAATGTACTTCTGCTAAGACTACAAACATGTTACTTTCAGCTCACCTGAGGAGGCGTTGCAGCATCACCACTGTTGTTGGCCCCAGGCTTCACCTTTAGTGCAGCCATAAACTGGTCCTCAGCCTCTGTCATACAATTCATGCTCATTGAGTAAAGGCCAAGCAATGTGTGCATCTGAGAGCTGTGTGTCTGCAGCAGCCGTGGCTGTTGCTGACAGAGCATACAAGCCTGTGCAATTTCTTGCAGGGCTAGGCATTTGTTTCCCATAACCAGCCGGCACATCGCAATGTGCTCCAACAGCATTATTTGGAAGACTGAGAGGATCGGCTTATTGTCGACAACTGGAACATTACAGACAGTTATTTTCCTAGAAGATAGTTGTAATAGCAGTTCAGCAAATTATGTTTGAATCCATAATTGGATTCAGAAAATGTTAACTTTAACTGTTTTTAAACTAAGTGCTGAAAAGATACATGTTTTCCAATAATAAAACATTTTGTATTGGCTGTAATAGGCCATGTCCTATGTGAGTCACAAAAGCGAGTCACAGCGTGCGACATCCAGCTATGTGGCACTGCAGCTGCAGCCAGTAACATGGCCATGTGTCCTACGTGAGCACAACAGCTTCTCACTACAAGGTGGCCTCTAGAACCGATCAGCTGTTTCTAAAATTTGCACCCATAGACCATAGAATACTGATAGCTCCATATTAAGGCAATAAAGTGTTATTTGCTTTGGGAAAAAAGAGTGCTGTTCATTAAATTTACAAAGTGAGGAATATTAGTGGACTACTTCATTTATAACTTCAAATACAAAAATATAATGAAGCTCACCAACCAAATTCTTCGACAAGTACAGATAATTCGACTATGTCGGCTATGAGTATTTCTTTTATGACTGAAAACCAACAACAACTGAATAAGTATGAAATGATAAATTATTTTTCAAAAGAGAGAGATTGGCTGGCCAGTACTTACCTTTGTGCTGTACCGCTTATAGTTGAACAAATGAAGAAAAACAAAACAAAGGGACGAAAAAGGGCAAGCTTCTTCTCTTTACTACTTGATCTTTCCTCTTTGGTTATATATATCCTCTCTAGCTTGGCAAAGTACTAACACACAGTATCTCTGACGTCCACACTCCTCAAACACCACCTTCATGACCTAGGTCGTGAATTACCTTTCCCTTCCGTTTCCATCCTTTTTTCTTCCCTTCTCTCCCACCTGAGGAAGGAACTGTGCTCCGAAAGCTTGTCCTTTTTTTGTCCCTCTTTTTCTTTTTCTTCATTTGTTCAACTATCGGTGGTACAGCACAAAGGTAAGTATTGGCCAGCCAATCTCTCTCTTTTGAAAAATAATTTATCATCTCTGAGGAGAATTTTCATCATTAATCAAATAAATATGAAATGAGTCTTATTGGAAGGAGACAAATTATGTAATACTCTAATATTATGGTAGTATTTAGTGTAGCACAGAGGCTACAGATATGTAAGTTTAGCAGTTGCTGGTTTGATTTCAATTCCATCTTATATTTTAATTCCTGTAACTACAACCCTTTCACCTGTTATTTGTGCAGAGCACCACAATTTTTTTTTTTTAATTTTTTGCCAATATTGTTAATCTTTAATTGCGAACACATGTATCCCACTGTACCAAACACAGTGAATTCCTAATGAAACATATATCAAGATATTTTAGACAGAAACTTAATATTTGGAAATACATAAAGCACACAGAAAACAGTAATTGTCCAAAACATGTTCACCACTCAGAATAAAAATACATAAGATTGACATATTAGAAACAATTTAAAAAGTCCAAAAAAAAATTTACAAGTTAGTTCTTTTAAGACACTTTCTACCCAAATAAAAAATCTTTTAGTCTATGTACAACTTCAATTTTATATTCTGTTATTTTGAAAAGGTTCCAGTTTCCTATAGTTCAGGAATTATTAGCTCACAGAATTCTTGCGACATCCTTTATAACGTCTACAAGCAGACACTGCTCAGTGACCTCGACACTTTGTAGCGCGTGCAACAAGATTCAAGCAGGTTTGAATCTCAAACATTGCTCATTGTTGTGTGTGTCCCACAGCACCGCAGTTGTCGCTCACGTAGGACAGACCCGTAACCATACATGCAGTTGAGATTTGTCACTTGAAGCTGTCGTTCGCTTTTGTCGCTCACGTAAGACACAGCCTTAGTTTTTGCCGAGAAGAGTAACCAGACATAATAAACAGTATTGCAGGTGACAGACTTATTCCCAGAATGATACAGGCTTCATACTATGATATTTAGAAAGCAGTCTGCATTACAAGAAACATGGTGCACTCTCTTTTCTTAATTAATACAAAGAGCCCAATGCAAAACCTGCCCAATCCACCTACCCAGCACTTCCAGTCTTGTCACAGGCTTATGCTACCCCATCAGAAGTCAGACCACCTGTGACAGCAGCCATGTGATATACCAACTTTGCTTCAATCATTGCAAAGCATTTTATATTGGTATGATGATGAACTACCTGTCCATCAGGATGAATGGCCACCACCAAACTGTGGCAAAAGAGCAAGATGGCCCAACCTGTGGCACAGCAACACCGTTGATTTCACAGGCTGCTTTACTACCCGAGCTATATGGATCCTCCCCTCGACCACCAGCTCTTTTGACTGCAAAGCTGGGAGTTGCAAGATAACTTTCCATCCCAGCACCCTACGCCTAACATAGGGCGCCAATGTGTTAACCCAATACCTTTTCCATGTCTTCATTAATCAATTCCTCCACCCTTTTCAGTTCATCTTTCCTCCTCCTATACATGAAAAATTACATGTATCTACGAATTTTTATGGCAATCAGTGAATCGGTGTAAAAAATTATTGAAGGTATCCTCAGCCACGAACCTTAAGAAATTGTATGTAGACGGTGATGTTCCTCTTATTTGGAAGTTATAGGGTGCAGAATTACATCAATATTGGCATAAAGCTGTAGATTGATGTCAATCTCTGTTTAAGGTACCCTGCACCATACAACTTGCAATCTGAAAGTGATGTTACTCTTGTTTTGAAGGTCAAGTATGTAAAATTTCATCATAGATTTGTATGCAATACAAACACACAGATTCACAACTTTATACATAAAGATTTTAAGTGTTGTTGTTGTTGTGTTAGATTATTAAGGGGAATAAACATCATGTTCACCAGTCGCCTGTTCTAAGCGATATTACAGCAAAAGGCAGAACAAAATAAAAATCCTACACTCGGCACACAGAGGGGAAATCACAAGGTGTAGAGGACTTCAATGAATACTACTGTGACAACACATCAGATGGAAATATACAAAATGAGTACAGCAAGCAGTTAAATGAACAAAAACATCACAGCAGGTGATTGTGGCTGGCTGATCACGAGGGTAATACTGTATGAGCCAGCCACTCTGCACATACTAAAAACCGCCAGTCAAACATTCATTCCCCAAGATGCCAATGTGACCCAAGGTACAAACGAAGGTCACTTAACAGCCAGGCGTACCAAGGGTGAAGGCAGAGTCTTGGTAGACCACACGAAAGGATGTTGGCAAAAACACAAGTCAAGGACTTGCAAGCCACTCATGGAGTCACTGCAGGTAACAAGACTCAGATGTACAATAGCATGAGAAAATAGTGACTAGCTTCGCGGTAAAAATTTAAGACAAGGATCTCTGTTCAACATAGTCACCATAGACGTATCCAGCATAGCCATCTACGACTGAACTATTGGTATAAAGAACATATGCACCACAGAACAAATTGAGAAGTGCCAGGTACTGTGATTCATTTGTGAAACTGAAGCTTTTGAGTCACAGGACAAATCAAAACAAATCTGCAAGTGAAGAATGGACAAGGAGGGGAATGGGAAGGGTTGTGAAAAGTGGGAGGAATGTTATGGGACTCGAGTGATGAAAGAAGGGATCAAACA
Organism: Locusta migratoria; assembly: GCA_026315105.1. Taxonomy (NCBI): domain Eukaryota; kingdom Metazoa; phylum Arthropoda; class Insecta; order Orthoptera; family Acrididae; genus Locusta; species Locusta migratoria. Next base: position 160,997,123 of record CM048748.1, read on the forward strand.
TGGACCGCAATTGGGAGACCTGACATGAATGCAGGAGCTGGAAAATGAAGCTTGTGATTCAGAACGGCACGGGAGTCACACACACACCCCCCCCCTCCCCCAGCTTTGACAACTAGGCTTGTCATCGGGCTCATGCAAAAAAAAGCACCTGTCACTAGATGGACATCACTGTGGTGAATTTGGTTGAGGATCCACAATGTTGAAGGTGCTGCCAAGTCATATATCAAGCTCCTTGACTAAAAGAGGGGTAGGGCACATTCTTAGACATCAAGGAACTGTAAATTTAGCATTGGAGGGAAGTGTGTGGAGTAAAAACCGCAGATGGAGACCAAGAGATTCAAATTGATGTGGATTGCTGTTCTTATAAGGAGATGAAAAGCTTGCTCAAGATAGAGCAGGGTGCAGAGTTGCATCCAACCAGTCTCCAGACTTTAGACCATAACAACAAGTATTAGACCACACAAAAATGTAAAATAGGGGTTTCACTGTCATCTCATATTTGTAATATGTATTAGGAAAATAAAATCTAACGAAACACTGCCATGATGGAGGTTCAAACCTGGATACAGAGTTCGACATTCCAAGCCCTGGGCTGCTTGACTGTGAAGTGAATTGTTATTACTTTTTACAATACAAACTGATCCACTTACATTCACCCAGTCACCAACATAGTACCATTATTTAATTGAAAACAGTAATATTTGAAACAGTGATCATTAGACATAAAGGTTCTTGGTGAAAGCTGTATGAAGCAAAGGTTTTCTTTTGTGCATTGTCAAAATCTCATCTGCCCCCTGTTGTTTCATTCTGTGCTTAGAACTAACAGCTGACACACACTGCTTCACTGCCCACCTCCTTAGTCCAGTGGACAGTATGGTAGATTGCCACACAGAGCACCCAGGTTTGATTCCCAGTCGCGTAGGAGATTTTCTCCAGTCGGGGGCTGGGCATTGTGTTATCATCATTCCATCAACATGCAAGTGGCGTCAAGAGAAGATTTGCACCAGGCAGGCTGAAGATGAGTCCCAGCAGGGGAGTAACAGCAAAAAATGCCACACATCATCATCATCATCATCATCATCATCATCATCGCCATCATCATCATCATCATCATCATCATCATCATCGCCACTGCTTTGTTATCGTAATTCCTCCAAGCAAGTACTGACAACATTCTTGCACCAACACAAGTATGCCAGTGGCCCTTTTTTTAAACTTACCTATTGTATAATTAATTTCCTTCACTTACACAGATAATGTAACATTTATGCTTATTGGAGAGGAGTATGGTTTTTTATTATATACATATGTCAGTTACAAAGGTTTTTTTCTCATATTGTAGGGGTTTTAAAGTTTTCCTCCATTCTGCATTTTCCTCAATTTTGTGCATTTTTAGTATGAATCACATGAAAACTTAAAATGGGGTTTCACTGTAATCATTTTAAGCACAGAGTTTTGCCATTGTTGATTGTAAATTTAATGATACATTGATATAATTGAATTTTGTAAAATTTCCCTCCAATGACACTGAAATCTTGTTACTTTGATTCTATCTATGAAAATGTAAGTTGTATAATAAGAACAGTTGCAAAGACATAATGACAAGCTGCAACAGGCGCATAAAAAACGCACACACATACAACACTTAAGCTATCAGGCGTGGCCTTCTTCAGAATTCATGCAACCTCCATTCTTCACATCCACACAACCGTCATTGGGAGAGGAATGTGAATTTTGTCTATGTGATTGTGCGAATGTTCTTTATTCTGAAGAAGGCCATGGGCGATAGCTAAAGAGCTGTGTGTGTGTGTGTTTGTTTATGTGCCTATCACAGCTCATCATTACGTCTTTACAGTGAGTTGTAAACTGTCTTCATTATATTGTTAAATTCCAACCTGTAGTTTCTATTATTACAAAATGCAAGATGTGGTGGAATGGAATGTTTTACATGTAACCTTACAAAGGGATCACATGCTTACTCAGTGCACAAAATGTCATAAGGCACCTAACTTTCGGAATTTCATCACCCCTGCCATCTTCAAGCAATTTGTGCATTGATTACTACAAGGTCTACAACACTGTGAGTTTCCTGACAGAATAAAATACTCAGCAGGGAAAAAATCTACAAAAAGGAGAAAGGGATAATATAGGCAACTTTAGACCTATTTGTGTACCATTAGTATTTGCTGAAGTTGTTGATAAAGCTGTATATTCAGGGTAACTGGTCATCTTAGTTCACATAATTTGATGTCAAATGCACAGTTTGCTTTTAGAAGTGGTTTGACAACTGAAAATGCTATATTCTCTTTTCTTACTGAGAGACTGGATGAATTAAATAAAATGATATGAACAATGGACATCATGTTAGATTTAACAAAGGTGTTTCTGTGTTGGTCACAAAATACTATTGCAGAAGTTGGAACATTATGGAATAAGTAGAGTGGCTCACAACTGGTTCTTCTTTTACTTTAACAATAGACAACAGAAAGTAATTAATTCTCTGTAATGTTGCAAATGGCTATGATATACAGCCATAAAGGAGGGTGCTCCAAGGGTCTGTTCTAGAGCTGCTGCTGTTCCTTAATTATATGAATGTTTTGCCTTCAAATATAACAGTTAATTCTAAAATATTTCTGTTTACCAATGACACCAGTGTGATAGAACAAATAATACAGTTCAAGACATAATTTAATGGCTTTTAGAAAAGCAGGCGAACGGCTGGACACTGCCCTCACACAAGTGCTCAATAATTGCCACAGGGGTTCTAGGCTGTGCCTTATATAGGCACAAATTGTTAAGCTGAGGACCATGAGCTGTTAGATGGCCTGATGGCCTCCTGTAATATTGTGTCAAACTCTGTCTTAACTGTGGTGAGGCAGTCACGAGTTTAGACATCTCTGTCAGCAGGATACTGGTGATACATTTATTGATGTTGTATCACAGTAAGAATCAGTTTCTATAGTTTATAAGAGAGAATTCAACAAAAATTGACATAACAAAAAATGGGCGCACAATAAATTAGACTGAAAAGCTCAAATTTGGAGGTGTTCAGATAGACAGCAAGCTGTCATGGAAAACCAATGTTCAAGATCTTGTTTAAAACTCAAATGCTGTGTTATTTGCCGTGTTTGAAATAAGTGATAGTTAAAGTCTAAAAGTAGGCTACTTTGCTTATTTTCATTCACTTATGACTGATTCGAAAAGGGTATTTATGGTGCAGAAGTGGGTGATTTCAGTAATATGAGGCAAAATTGCTCAAGAATCTCTTCTTAAGTCCTGTTCAGTAGCCTGGGAAACTGACAATGGCCTCTCAATAACATTTTCTTGAATGTTCCCAAAATAAAATTTTGCACACTTCAGAGGAGTGTGAGCTGATATAGAATTTCCTGAGAATTTCAAACTATGTGCCAGACTGGGATTCAAACCCAGGACCTTTGCCTATCATCAGCAAGAGCTCTGCTAACAGAGCTACCTGTCCTCGCACTCTAGTTCCTCATTTCCTATCTTCCAAACTTCACAAAAGTTCTCCTGTAAACTTTACTACAAGACTGGCATTCATGCAAGAAAGGCTACTGTGGAGACTGAGTTTAGACATAGCTTAGGAGGTTTTCAGAATGAAATTTTCACTCTGCAGCAGATTTTATGCTGATATGAAATTCCTGACAGATTAAACTTGTGTGCCAAACATAACTCCCAGGACCTAAGTCTTTCATGGGCAAGTGCTCATACCAGATATGACAAATGCTCGATTGGTCAACAGTGTTATGGGATTAGCGGCACCAGATTCCATCAAGGCACAGCCATACACAGTGCAAAACTGATACAGGTAGAAGAGAGCGAGTACGTTTCCCAACAGACAGTTTCTGAATTTGACCAGACCACCTGCAGTGCCTAAGCAAATACATCACTAGGAACAATAGATGCATCACCAGTATCCTGCTGACAGAGATGTCTCAACTCTTGACTGCCTCACCACAGTTAACACAGAGTTTGACACAATATTACAGGAGGCCATCAGGCCATCTAACAGCTCATGGTCCTCAGCTTTACAATTTGTACCTAAATAAGGCACAGCCTAGAACCCCTGTGGCAATTATTGGGCACTTATGTGAGAGCAGTGCCCAGCTGTTCGCCTGCTTTTGGTCTAAAACTCTGCATTACACAGTACGACAATATTTAACATCCTGAACTGTTATGAAGCTTAACCAAATACCGGTAATTAAGGAAGCCCCGAAGATTGCAATTATAATGCTTTTTGGACAATTTTAAAGCTCACATTACTAACAAAAATTCGGCTTGGCCACTTTTTATTTTAGGGCTTTTTCACAAATGGTGACACTTGGCATGATGACAAGGCGAAAGTGAATCGTCTCACAGACATGGGCATCATGTGCCCAATATCTTGCAGTGAACTGGTCACCCACTTGGTGCTCTTAAAATAAAAACACTGGTAAATTATGGTTGTGTTGCGATTTTAAGCCCACATTGTGGATACTTATCCCCTGCTGTGCCAAGAGGAGTTGCTGGTTAATTGTCCAGAGGACAATTTATTTTTGAAAACTGATTGCACCGAAGCCTACCTCCAGGTTCCACTATATGAACATTTGGGGCATATACTGGTCATCAATACACCATTTGGCCTTTCCCTCTGTTAAGGAATTCCAGGTGTTCCTCGGAAAAATTGCATGTCATCACGAGTTTATCCTGGAGGTAGTAACCATACCACAGTCCTTACAAGCTCCGTTACATACTGAGGTGGTGTTCAATTGGTCGCCGACTTGTGACAAGGCTTTCTCCAATCTCAAACAAAAGTTGCATTCCACACCATGTTGGACAAGTTTCCAAACAAGCCACCAACATTTCATGTTAGCTACTGTTGCACTGAAATATAGCCTCAGCACAGTACTGGGTCACTATTTCCCCAATAATTCAAAATGCCCCATAGCTTAAGTGGTGAAGGTATTTAATACAGCTCAAGCTAAATATTCAGAAATAGTGAAAGAGGCTCTGGCCATATGTACACCCTGAGAAAGTTTTACATCTTCTTTTATGGCACCAAATATCAACTCATTACAAACTACTTGTGTGTGTGTTTAGCCCATAGGTGTCCTTACTGGACAAGGAGGGCAGCACATCGCCTGCAACAGTAGCCCTTGTTTTTTTGCTTGTTTTAACCATGAGATTCTGCCTTCCCACGCAGCACAACAATGCTGACAGTGTCCCAAATGCCGGCAGACATGGTCTTCAGTTTTGATTAGGATAAGTTCCTGTGATTTCACGATGACACCAAGGCCCAGCAAACTTTGTATGTGTTTTCAGTAACGACAGCACACATCACATATGCTGTGACTTCCAGCCTAATCCTCTGGCAAGTTTTCTCCTTTGTCCAATTTGGCTGGCCAACATTCCTCCCTGCATAGGTCAGATCCACTCTGCAATTATTACTCTTTTTGTTACCAGGTATCTCTTCATGAGATAATTTCGATCATTCAGCCTGCCAATGCGCCACTTCAAGTGGTTACCCACAGTGAAAAAAGGGGTTTTAAACTTATTACATGCCGACCACTGGGATATATTGTGCACAAAGGCATTGGCAAGGAGATGTGTTGTGGCCAGGTATGGATGGTGCCATTGTATGTTTAGTGTGAACCAGCACAAAATGTGTTTCCCAGTAAACTGCCCCCCCCCCCCCCATCCCCAAAGTGTCACACTCTCCTTAACCAACCCCAGGGCGAGTGTGGGAGCATATCAATGTAGATTACATGGACACGTTTTAAACACTTAGTGGCAGACAGTAGTAGAACCCTCCTCCAAATTTCCTTAAGTGGTGCACTGTTCTGCCATGACCTCATGTAAAATTTTTACACTTGAAGATGTTCCCATTACATTACTTTTAGACAATTGGGACACAGTTTGCTTTACAGGACTTCACAGACTTTTTGCACTTAGTGAGACACTCAATGGCGTCAGACAATGCGGGCTCTTTTAATATTAACATGAGCAATAAATGTTTGAGACTACACAACAGTATACATCATAGTGTATCATCATCATCATCATCATTTTCATCATCATCCTAATTATTACATGTTATACAAAGACTTATAATCCCATTTTATTTGATATTTGTAAAAGCCATAATTTTGATGTACTACATAGATATAGTTTCAATAAATTAAAATAAAGAAAATTAAAAAATAAAATACAAAATTCACATTTAAAGAATGCTACCACCAAGTGGGAATTTTATCCAAGCGTGTTTAGATGGAATATTACATTATTACTAGAAATACAAGGGCAATATATTTAAAATTAGCAATATTTTGGAACCACAAGGCATGACACTTCTAAAAATACCAATGCTAACAGGTCATCATGATGTGTTCAGAAGAAAAGGCCACTTCAGTTGAGATTGCTCTGTCCTGTTGAGCACTTTATAGTACATAATGTACAGAAGTTTTTCATGCCACTTCACACCTTGTGGATGCTAAATACTATTTATTTCTGATGTACCTCAACAATGCATTCACTGGAATAATCTAAATACAGTGTCTCCCACATAAAAGTAGTACACCCCATCAAATTGCTTGTGAAGTCAGTGATGCCTGGATGCCTATGGCCACCATTTCCACTATCTCGTAGAAATAGGTTACTACATGTTTTTTAATGTTACTATAATCTGTTGTGTTTAAGTCAGTTAACTGTTAATGCCTCTGGCATGAGGCATATTGGTTTTATGTAGAAAACTTTGTATTTAATAATCTAAAGTCCAGGTTGGAATTCAACAATATAATGAGGATAGTTAATAACTTATCGCAGAGACATACAACGAGCTGCAAGAGGCACAGATATTCACATGAACAGCACTTAAGCTACGAGCCATTAGCCTTTGTCAGAAAAGAGTATTTAATGTAAATATATCTGAAATTGGATGATTATCTACTCAAAAGTTGGTTTGAACACATTCATGTTTTACAAGGCATGATTCTAAACGTTCTATTAAAAGAGTGCATTCCGGTGCAATATTCCAACCTTTGAGCTGACTTATTCAGCCAGTTGTAGAGGGACCTACAAATCAATGTGAACTTTAAGCCACAGCAGAACTTAGCATTTTTCACATCAACAAAGTAATTATAGAAGGTAAAAGGAGTGATAGGTCACAGAATATCATAGAAGAGACCAGGTATTGGACCACAGTGCAAATCATTTTTAGTCTGTCACTTACCTGAACCAAATCTCATAATTATACTCTTTCACATATATAATTTTACTACTTACTCTTCAGTTTTTCAATCTGCATCAGAGCCTTGTCCGTGTACTTCTGTGCCTTGTCCATGTAGCCTGCTTGCATACTGTGCATTACAGTCACTAAGTAGACTAACACATACAAGTGCTCCTTTGGCATCCAAATAAACATATCACCAACGTTTGGACCACTGACCACTGCATAAAGACAATAAAATTTGTAATTTTATTATATAAACATAACTAGCCATTTTATGGAATTAATTTAATTACATTCCTTGCCTCTACAGTACATCTATGGAACATATTAACTATTTCAATAATTGAGGATAGGTAAGGAATAGTTATATCTGAGACTGAGTGTCTATGTGAATGTCTGTGCATTTTCTTAGGAAGGCACTGGGTGAAAATTTAAGTTGTTTGGGTGTGATTTTCTATTTTTTTGTGCTTATCAGCAGCTCAGCAAGCCTATTCATCATGAGTTGCTACCTATTTCAAAATTTTATTGTTATCTGACATAACATTTAGTAATAAAGATTAGCTCACACAGATATATGATGGAACCAAATAAAATATGGACACACACAATTTATCCACATTAATATAAGAAATCCATGGTGGAATATAAACAATGCAGTTAGTAATCATACCACTCACTGTTAAACAATGGGTACGATCATGAACAAGAATTGGGGCGTATCTTAGTTTATGAAAAACACAGTGTTAATAATTTTGCTAATATTCATGTTCAATAAGTACTTCAGGCACTCAAAAAATTTCCATTGAAATATTACGAATTTTTATGCTCTTTACTAACAATAACTCAACTTTTTTTAAAGAGAGTGATCTTTTTTAGTATCTGTCTGTAACTCAGTGTAACATTACACTTCTTGTATTCTGTAGGACAGTGTACCAATGACAACACCTTGTAATTATATCCCTACACAAAAACCAACATTTACACTCCTGGCCATTAAAATTGTTACACCATGAAGATGACATGCTACAGACGCGAAATTTAACGATAGGAAGAAGATGCTGTGATAAGCAAATGATTAAGGTTTTCAGCGCATTCACACAATGTTGGCACTGCTGATATGAGGAAAGTTTACAACCGATTCCTTATACACAAACAGTAGTTGACCGGCGTTGCCTGGTGAAACGTCGTCGTGATGCCTTGTGTAAGGAGGAGGAATGCGTACCATCACGTTTCCGACTTTGATTGTAGCCTATCGCGATTGCGGTTTATCATATCGCAACATTGCTGCTTGCGTTGGTCGCAATTCAATGACTGTTAGCAGAATATGGAATTGGTGGGTTCAGGAGGGCAATACGGAATGTCGTGCTGGATCCCAATGGCCTCGTATCACTAGCAGTCGAGATTACACTTATCTTATCGACATGGCTGTAACGGATTGTGCAGCCACGTCTCGATTCCTGAGTCAACAGATGGGGATGTTTGCAAGATAACAACCATCTGCACGAACAGTTCGACAGGAGCGCATGTGATGGTGTACGCAACAACAAACCTGGGTGCACGAATGGCAAAACGTCATTTTTTCGGATGAATCCAGGTTATGTTTACAGCATCAGGATGGTCACATCCGTGTTTGGCGACATCGCGGTGAATGCACATTGGAAGCATGTATTCATCTTCGCCATGCTGGCGTATCACCCAGCGTGATGGTATGGAGTGGCATTGGTTACATGTCTCGGTCACCTCTTGTTCGCATCGACGGCACTTTGAATAGTGCCTGTTACATTTCAGATTTGTTATGACCCAACATTTCAGATGTGTTACGACCCATGGCTCTACCCTTCATTTGATCCCTCCAAACCTTACATTTCATCAGGATAATGCATGATTGCATGTTGCAGGTCCTGTACGGGCCTTTCTGGATACGGAAAATGCTCGACTGCTGCCCTGGCCAGCATATGCTCCAGATCTCTCACCAGTTGAAATGTTTGGTCAATGGTGGCCGAGCAACTGGCTCGTCACAATACGCTGGTCACTACTCTTTATGTACTGTGGTATCGTGTTGCAGCTGCAACCTGTACACGTCATCCAAGCTCTGTTTGATGCAATGCCAAGGCATATCAGGCCATTATTACGACCAGAGGTGGTTGTTCTGGGTACTGATTTCTCACGCTCTATGCACCCAAATTGTGTGAAAATGTAATCACATGTCAGTTCTAGTAAATATATATTTGTCCAATGACTACCAGTTTATCATCTCCATTTCTTCTTGGTGTAGCAATTTTAATGGCCAGTAGTGTATAACATCTGAAGATTTAGAAAAATGTTGTTGATTATGTTGACTGGAATAGATTTCTTGGTGAATCACAAGTTACCAGGGAGACAGTACCATGAAAAAAGGTCATCTGCAACCTGTACAGAAGCCATACTTCAATCACAAAGAAAAGGGCAAAAGAGAGCAGCAGTTGAGAGAGAGTGGTAGGCAACCATTCATGTTACACAATGCAAGCAGTAAAGGAAACATAGCAGAAATTTGAACATGAATTTAACTCCAAAGGAGAAGACATAAATGCCAATGTTTACTGGTGACACAGTAAATTCGTTAGAGACAGGTAGGAACTTTGAGGTCTGTTGAACAAAAAGGAAAGTTCATCAAACAGTTCTAAGATTAACATCAATAAAATTAAAACAAGGGCAATCGAGCACATTCAAATGAGGCATGGAAAGTAGTATTTCAAGTATTGCAAACTGAACAGAAAAAAGTGACAATGTGATGGCGAAATTAAAATAGATTTAAAAGGCAGAATGCCAGTACCAAGATCCACTTTTATGAAAAATAGAAATATGTAAACATAAAATGTAAATTTAAAGCTTTATTCATTTTTAGAAACTACATCTGTAAATATTACAAAATTTAAATATTTTGACTGCAACTGTTATTTGATGTAGATAAATGAATCATTCGTGAAGTGAAGATTTGTTAAGGACCAGGTATCAAACTTTGATTTCCCACATATTATAGCAGTCCCCCTAAAGGTTTGGTTGGCATATGTAAATTTTGGTTTGTCCGGGAGGTCTTCCCAAGTGGACAAAATGTGTAAGGTGACCACTCATGTTAAGTGGGCAATGCGAGTTCAAGTCCTAGTTCAGCACATTTTCACACTAACTGTTTCATCTGTATCAATTTACAAATTATGTCAAAAGATTCATCTTCATAAAAATTACAAATTATGTCAAAAGATTCATCTTCATAAAAATTACAAATTATTTTCCCAAATGATATGGTTGCTGTACAGCTTTTTTATGGTAATGAAAAGTGAATTATTAACAGGACAGACAAAAAGACAAAATAAGCTTTTGAAAGTGGGTATGGTGATACCGAAGAATGCTTGGAATTAAATGAGTAGGTCAAGATATCTAATGAAGAAGAACTGAAATTAACAGGAGAATTTATGAAGCAATTTGACTAAAGAAACAGAGGATGACTGAAAAAACCCTGTGACTTCTTGAAATAATTAACTTTTTAATGGATTGATGTAGTGTCGGTATTGTCATCGGGCAATGAGTAGTTTCCAGAGGATCTCCACATTACTCTCTACTGTGTGAACCTCTTCATTCCAAATAACTACTGAAACCAAAATCCACATGAACCTGCTTCCCGTACGCATCTCTTGATGATCAACAGAGTACACTAAGCAGTTTCAAATATTGTATGACACAGTGATTATACAGAAAATAATGATAGGGTTCCTGCAGTGATAATGTCATCAGATACAGAAATGAATTTCGGGATGGGAAGGAAATCTAATGCAACCCTTTTACAGGAACCATTTCAGTAGTCATCTCAAGTGTTTTAGAGAAAGCACAGGAAACATAAAACTGGATTACCAGATGAGGAGTTGAGCTGCCGTCATCCTGATTACTACTACTATGTCCTGCCACTGCACTACCTAACGTTTATTTATAAAGAAGTGGAGAGATTTGCACAGGATAAAATGGCATCAAATGAGTTCTAAGAAGCTGGAAAGTACAAGGTTATGAGTGACCTTACATAATTTATTTCCGTAATGTATCTGCGTGAGACAAAATTATAATAGTTGGAAGGGGGCAGGGGACAAACAGCAAACAATGTAGTCATTAGATCCCGCAAGAATCTCTCACTAATACAAGTGCATTCAGTACAATAGGGATGCAGTGTTCACTTTGATGCAAACTTAACACAGTGCTAGTATCAAATAAAACACAAATACATAAAAAGCATTTCAAAGTTTTGAGGATAAAATAACTGCAAATATATTCATAAATAATGTAAATATGATAGAGCAGTCATCACAAAAGGAAATACAACACCAAAAAACAACAACACACAACACACTTAGAAGAGAGAAACATGACCAAATTATCCACCAACACAATTAAAATGACTTTAAGGGCATGCAAAGAATCTTGATGTATCATTTTCACATCGACAGACAAAATATAAGGAATCTAAGTACACTTTGTTTAGATAGATTACTAATACTCTGCAAAGTTGCTTTAAGTTCTCTGAATCATATATCAATATTAAAATCATACACACAAATACACATAGACAACTTCACACATGCATATATTGTGAAACTTTGAGGAACAATATAAAAAAATAAAATAAAAATAAACTCCATCACTGCTAGCCTTTGCCATTATGTTCATATACACAAACAAAAAGTTTTTAACAACACAGTGAAAAATAAAAATAATAATTAATAAAGCAGATACACATAAAATGCCTGATAACCACTAAATCTAATAACAAAGTAATTAATTCATTTTCAACAATGGTTTCTACCTAAAATAGGAAAGAATCCCAATCAGACCCTCAATCAGTGGACAATAGCCAATATCTTCCTCAATCCCATCAAGAAAAACTTTTTTGCTGCAACAGGGAAACCAAAAATAATACACGGTATTGACTGATATGTTGAGGACATAATATGCCCCATAGATGTAACACCCAGTCACAAAGACAAGCATAGGAGGACATCCCACATATCTATTGACACTCATTCCACACCTGCTATAAACAAACATAAAAAGGAACTTTGTGGACATCACAGAACAATGAAATATTTTCCTCAATAATTGTGGTAATGTATTTTCCCATAACCAACAAAAACAACAAATAATTCTTATGGATAGGACACATTAAGTGATTCATCTCCCATCAAGAAATAGCATTACATTATATAATAGAAAGATGATCTGGAGAAATAGCTAAGGACACTACAATTAAATTAGAAATTTTATAAAGGGAAAATAAAACACATAAACAAACAGAATACCCTTTAAGAAATAAGCCTGCTAGCTGGTCTTTAATTTTGCTGCTTATAGACGTATACTGCTTCTGTGCTCCTCACCTCCATTTTGCAAAATGTTTGAACACTGAACACCAACGTTAAAATATAGCAAATAAACCAATAAAAAAGAATAAACATACCATAAAAAGAGATAACTCAAGATATGGAAAGTGTAAATTGAAGCATATATTTCAGCAAAACAAGTAACTTATAAAAATACCAAACTTTTATTTCTGTAACTCTGCTAGACAGTTACAGGTGTAAGCTGCTTTAGGTAGAACAGCTGTACCTACCCAATATAGTTTGAGTTTCAACAAAATTCCATTGAATACTGTAACCTGTCATCAAATACAATTTATAAAAACACTTTTCACACAGAGGAGATGATATAAAAAAAACTGCTACCAGTAGATTAGATGAAAGCACAGGAACAATCGGTTTGAAGGGTTCAGTGTGTTTGTAAACTTATGACTGAATACCGAAGTCTCCACTTTACCTACTCAACTACATCCAAGGCTATTCTACAGTGTCTCAAATACTATCAGCCCTTCTGCACATGCTTTTAATCAGTATCATCCCCATGAATTAAAAAGAGGCTTTACTAGTAGACTAAAATGTATCGAAGAAAGTGTAAAACAAATGATGAGCCCCTTCCAATTTGCAGCAAATCAACTAATTAAATCGCTAAAAAACTTAATGAGTTAATTGAATTTTGTGCATACTGGATGTGTTCAACTCCATATCATTCCATTGTACGGTGTGTAATGGAATAAGAGCTGCTAGCGGTTTTACAATATGTATTGCTTGAATAGGATTGCACTGCTGTAGACCAATAACTAAAATTCTTCCCAAAAAATAATAATTCCATTAAAATTTGAACAAACCTCTTATATCAAGTGTTTTTCACATAGAATTCAATAATGCCTCCTGAAGAGTCCTGTTGTGGAAGTGTACACTGGTAATATTACCCAACAGTTCATTTAATGCCTGATTAATGCAAGCTGAAATCGCATTAAGATACAACTGGTCATCGGTAGCCGACATCAATTCAAACCTGCTTACTGTATTCAGCTCTTGGTACCCCTCTGTGATTTTTACCCCAGACACTTACCTCCAATACTAAATTGACAATTCTGTGATGTCTAAGAATGTGTTCTACCAATCAATCCCTTGTTTTAGTCAAGGTGTGCCAGAATATTTTTTCTCCCCAATTCTGTTGAGTACCAAAGCCCATTATCTACCTGCCTGATCTTCAGAATTCTCCTGTAACTACAAATTTCAAAAGTTTCTATCCTCTTCTTGTCAGCACCATACACCGTTCATGTTTCACTGCTATGCAATGCAACACTCCATACAAATTCCTTCAGAGAAGACTTCCTAACACTGAAAATTAATATTAGATGTTAATTTCTCTTTTTCTGAAAAGCTTTTCTTTCCACTGCCATTCTGCCTTTCACATTATCTGTACTGCAACCATCATTCATTATTTTACTGCCCAAGTAACAAAACTCATCAACAACCTTTACTGTCTCTTTACCTAATTCCTTCATGCATTGCCTGATTTTCTTACACCAAATTTCATTATCATTATTTTGATTTTGTTACTGTTCATCTTGACATGCTTCTTTCAAGACATTGCCCTTCCTTTCCTATGCTCTTGGAGATCCTTTCCTGTCTCAGACAGAATTAAAATGTCACTGGGAAACACCAAAGTTTTTATTCCTTCTCCCTGAAAATCAATTCCTTCTCCAAATTTTCTCCTGCCTTTCCTTCACAGCTTATTCAATGTACAGACTGAATAACGTTGAGAAAGGCTACAATCCTATCTCCCCGACCACTGTCCCTTCCATGCCCTTTGACTCTAATAGCTGCCACCTGGTTTCTGTACAAGTTCTAAATAACCTTCCTTTCTCCGTATTTAACCCATGACAACTTCAGAATTTGAAAGAAGGAGTGTATTCCAGTCAACATTGTCAAAAGATTTCTTCAAATCTACAAAAGATAGAAATGTAGGTTTGACTTTCCTTAATCTATCTTTTAAGATAAGTCATAACATCAATATTGCCTCATGCTTTCCTAAATATCTCCTAAACACAAACTGATTTTCTCTAATGTTGGCGTCTTTTGTTAGAATTTCACAACCATAATTTATTAAACTGCTGGTTCTGTAATTTTCCAAACATCTTAGATTTTCCTGTGTGCAGTGTCTATCTTTCCTTACATACTTCAACTGGCTTGCACTTGTTCTCTAGCCACTACAGTTTGTGATATAGTACTCTTTTTTATCACTTCTGAAAATAACTGATTAACCAACTGATTGGATTAATGCTGTTAACTAATGCACATGAACTATTTCACTATGCTTCAATACAAACGCTTCATTACAGTGTTAGGTAGTTTACGGGCAGCTGATTTTTAGTGCCTCTGTACAACAGTTGTGAGGCTCTCTCAGCAAACGCTGCATCCCCACGAAAAGCACTGCTCGGTAATGAATTTATCGACAGATTATAATTCAGAGTTAATTAAGTTCGGGAGAACGCTGCTTCATTTTATACGGTTACACCAATTAATGTGTGTTCGAGGCAAATGAAACTCCATCAAAATCTGAATAAATCAAAAGTAATATTGTTGTACAAGGAAAGTGACAGTATGCAGTAAATATAAAGATTCCAGCCGTGAATTTATTCACACTCTTAACACACAACATTCAAAGTGTTTTCACTCAGTCTTTTTGTAATAAGGTCTTCATCACTCTCACTACCATTCATTCTCTCTCTCTCTCTCTCTCTCTCTCTCTCTCTCTCTCTCTCTCTCTCTCTCTCTCACACACACACACACACACACACACACACACACACACACACACCTCCCCCACCCACTCCCCTGGCGTCATTGACTATTTGTTCCAAATCAATGCCTCTCTGCTGTTCTCTTTAAGAACAAAAACGAAAGCAAATATGTCCACATGCTAAAATTTTGGGTGAGGAAAGCAGAGTGAGGATATTGCAGCTTGTTGCACACCTTTCTTCCATGCCTTTCAAACAGGAACATAGTCACCTCCACCAGGATCATTTATCAGTTGATTCCTTTCTTTTCCCTTCTATAGTAAAATGTGATCCTCATATAAGATGAATTCTGAAGTTTAGTAATGTTTTTGACAGTTTTTCTGTATATATATATATATATATATATATATATATATATATATTGGTCCAACTTCTTTGCTTTTCACAAATGTCTGTCTAGGTGTGTTTGCGTTTCGATATGTCTGAGTGTGTGTGTATTTGTTTACCTTCCTTTTTTTCCCCTAAGGTAAGTCCTTCCACTACTGGGATTGGAATGACTCCTTTTCCACTTCCTTAAAACCCATATCCTTCCCTTTTTCCTCCCCTTTTTCCTGAAGAAGCTGCCAGTGGTGGCGAAAGCTTGTATGTGTGTTTGTGTGTGATTTTATTTGTTTCTCTCGACGAGCCGGTCCTTTTGGTAAGTCATCTCTTTTCTAAGGAGACCTTCCAGGTGGGAAAATGGTATAAAATAAAGATTTTTGACTTACCTAAAGTACAGGCTCGTCGTTAGGAACACCAAACACACACAAAAACACACAACCATTCGAGCTTTCGCCACCAGTGGTGGCTTCTTCGGGAAAAAGAGGGAGGAAGGAGAGGAGAAAGGGAAGGATACGGGTTTTAAGGAAGTGGAAAAGGAGCCATTCCAATCCCAGGAGTGGAAGGACTTACCTTAGGGGACAAAAAGGAAGGTAAACAAATACACCAATTCTTTTTCCAGCAGAGGCTACGAGTATAGGATAGTAAATCTTTGACAAGGGCTGTTTGGTTGAATTTGGGAGTAGGGCTAAAGGTGAGGCCTTTGGATAGGACAGAGGTTTCAGTTTGGGAGAGCGGTTTAGAGGAGAGGTTAACTACTGAATAGGGATGTCGTGGTTCCGGATTGTGTGCAGTAGGATTTAAAGGTTTGGGGGGGAGTGGAGCTGGAAGTGGGAGATTGAGTAGATGGGAGAGACTGAGTTTCTGTGCAATAAGAGGAGCTTGAGGTTTACTGGAGTGGTTTTTGAGGGAGTGTGTGTTGAGGGAGAGTGTATTGCCTTTCCGGAGGTGGGTGACAAGGAGTTGGGATAGTTTTTTGAGGTGGAGGGTGGCATGTTGTTCTAATTTCCGGTTGGCCTGTAGGAGGATGTTCTGAACTGTGGGTGTGGATGCGGAAGTGGAAAGGTTGAGGATTTTGATTAGGGATAGGAGTTGACAGGTGTGTTCATTGGCGGAGTTGATGTATAGGTTAAGGATTAGGCGGATGAGGGCTGCAGATTGTTGTGTTTGGAATTGGTGTAGGGCTTGATGAAATGATGGGTTACAGCCGGAGATGGGAACTTTTATTGTGAGGCCCTTGGGGGTTATGCCAAATGTTAGACATGCCTGAATAAACAAAATGTGGAACCGTAATCTGGCGAGGATGAAAGCATGCTTGCGGAGGGAATGTAGGTAAAACTTGATGGGGTCCAGGTAGGGTAACATAATGTATGGAATGGAAAAGTGAGAACTATGCGTTGAATAAATGACTACAAAGTATTTAGAAAGGAAAGAAAATTTTTTGAAGGTGGATAGATAGCGAAAGGATTCAGCAAAGAAAATAGAAATCTATAAAGTTGTTCAAGAGAGTTGTTGAAGTTGAACCTGGTGGAAACTGAGGTCAACTACAGTTGGTTAACAACGTAATGCACAATAGTTTGGTGGTTGTATTGGCATCCAAAACAAGTTACAGGGAGGAGAAAATCAAAGGAAAGCGTATTATAATGACTGATTAGTAGTGGCAGATTACGACTATGAGGTAGACAATAATCTGAGGAAGGAATAATGGGGTTAAAAACGTATGAAAGTTACTGAAAAATGAACGGGAATGTCGGAAGAATGAACGGAAATGTGGAAAAATGGGGTTCGGAAATGATAATAATAATAAGCTGGCGAAGGAATAATAGGGTTAAAACGTTATTGAAAAATGAACGGGAATGTCGGAAAAATGAACGGAAATGTGAAAAAACGGGAATCGGAAATGATAATAATAATAATAATAATAATAATAATAATAATAATAATAATAATAATCTGACGAAGGAATAAAACGGATAGAAAGTTATTGAAAAATGAACGGGAATGTCGGAAGAATGAACGGAAATGTGGAAAAACGGAAATCGGAAGTAATAGTAATAATAAGCTGACGAAGGAATAATAGGGTTAAAACGTATAGAAAGTTTAGAAAAATGATCGCGAATGTCGGAAGAATGAACGGAAATGTGGAAAAACGAGAATCGGAAATAATCGCGAAGTTTCTAGGAAAAGCCGAAAATGGTTAATATAGGTTATTGTAAAATGGAGTTGTGAAATAGTATTACCACAGTAAATGTGGATAACGAGTAGATATTATACAGGAGATGCAGTGATGAAAGCGGTAAATAACAAAAAATAAATAAAATAATAATGATGAAAAGCGTAAACGAAAAGTCGTTAGTCGTATTATTAGTGAAGGTTCAGAAGTCAATACTGATTGTTGTATGTGGCTAATTTGGCCAGGAGAAAAATGAACTTAAATGAGAGCGAATATAGGGTGAGAATATAAGGTAAAATAAAAACAGAAGGAGAAAGTAAGAGGACAGAAAAGATTTCGAAAGGCAACAGAGCAATAATGAACGTAAGTAATTGTTAGGTTCAAAAGGATGAACCTAATATTATAGAAGGAGACCTTCCAGGTGGGAAAATGGTATAAAATAAAGATTTTTGACTTACCTAAAGTACAGGCTCGTCGATAGGAACACCAAACACACACAAAAACACACAACCATTCGAGCTTTCGCCACCAGTGGTGGCTTCTTCGGGAAAAAGAGGGAGGAAGGAGAGGAGAAAGGGAAGGATACGGGTTTTAAGGAAGTGGAAAAGGAGCCATTCCAATCCCAGGAGTGGAAGGACTTACCTTAGGGGACAAAAAGGAAGGTAAACAAATACAATACGAATATTATAGAGGAAAAATTCCTAACAGGAAAAATATATGTAAAAAATAGATGAAGTACACTTACCAGGCGAAGGGGCACAGGCAGTAATAGCAACAAATAAACACACAGACACACACACACACACACACACACACACACACACACACACACACACACAAAAATGCTAGCTATCGCAGCCTAGCTGCTTCATCAGGCAGAAGGGAAGGAGAGGGAAAAGGAAATGATGAGGGTTTTAAGGAAGGGGGTAAGGAGCCATTCCAATCCCGGGACAGGAAAGTCTTACCTTGGGGGAAAAAATGGAGGGTAAACAAATGCACACACAACCACACATTTACACAGACACAAGTAGACTTAGGCAGACATACTGTAGAACTGTGTGTGTGTGTGTGTGTGTGTGTGTGTGTGTGTGTGTGTGTGTCTGTGTGTTTATTTGTTGCTATTACTGCCTGTGCCCCTTCGCCTGGTAAGTGTACTTCATCTATTTTTTACGTATATATATATAATGTCTGTCTAGGTGTGCTTGCGTTTCGATATGTCTGAGTGTGTGTGTATTTGTTTACCTTCCTTTTTTTCCCCTAAGGTAAGTCCTTCCACTCCTGGGATTGGAATGACTCCTTTTCCACTTCCTTAAAACCCATATCCTTCCCTTTTCCTCCCCTTTTTTCCTCTTTTTCCTGAAGAAGCTGCCAGTGGTGGCGAAAGCTTGTATGTGTGTTTGTGTGTGATTTTATTTGTTTCTCTCGACGAGCCGGTCCTTTTGGTAAGTCATCTCTTTCCTATTTTTATTTTTATTTGTCCCACTGGGAAAGTTTCCCTCTATAATATATATATATATATATATATATATATATATATATATATATATATATATTAAGACGAAAAATTCCTAGCAGGAAAAATAAAATATAAAAAATAGACGAAGATTACTCACCAGGCGAAGGAGCACAGGTGTGACAGCATCACAAATAAATAAATGAATACACACACACACACACACACACACACACACACACACACACACACACACAATCGCAAGCTTTCGCAACCCAGTTGCGTCTTCAGGCAGTAGGGAAGGAGAGGGAAAAGGAAATGATGAGGGTTTTAAGGAAGGGGGTAAGGAGCCATTCCAATCCCGGGAGAGGAAAGACTTACCTTGGGGGAAAAAATGGAGGGTAAACAAATGCACACATGCCCACACATTCACACAGACACAAGTACACCTAGGCAGACATACATACTTCTACAGTATGTCTGCCTAGGTGTACTTGTGTCTGTGTGAATGTGTGGGCATGTGTGCATTTGTTTACCCTCCATTTTTTCCCCCAAGGTAAGTCTTTCCTCTCCCGGGATTGGAATGGCTCCTTACCCCCTTCCTTAAAACCCTCATCATTTCCTTTTCCCTCTCCTTCCCTACTGCCTGAAGACGCAACTGGGTTGCGAAAGCTTGCGATTGTGTGTGTGTGTGTGTGTGTGTGTGTGTGTGTGTGTGTGTGTGTGTGTGTGTGTGTGTGTATTCATTTATTTATTTGTGATGCTGTCACACCTGTGCTCCTTCGCCTGGTGAGTAATCTTCGTCTATTTTTTATATTTTATATATATATATATATATATATATATATATATATATATATATATATACACACACTCCTGTACATAGGCTGTAGAGTGTATCCAATAATGAAACACTACCAGATAATACAATGTGCAAAATAATTTTTTTACACCAATAACTTCTTCGAATTGATTGCTAACTATTTCCGAACAGTCACCAACTCCCCATGGACAAAAGTGAGCAGACAATGTGAATACATTTTCTGGATTCAAAAAATATCTTGAGAATAAAGTAACATTGTGCTCCCCATTTTAAATAAAATATTTTGATACAATCAAGCTTACCCAAAGTCTACACAATGCATTTTTGCCTCTGCAAACTTTAAACTGTCCTATATTTTTACTTAATTCAATGATGGACAGTCACTGTGTCAAATAGAAATAAAACCATTCCATCACTGAGTAAAGACAAACAAAAATAAAACAAGGTTTTGGAACTGGGTTCCTTCTTCAGGTTAAAGAGAAGGGAAGAAAAAAGGAATGAGAAAGGAAGTGGAAGGTAATTCATGAGTGCAGTCCGGCAAGTAGGGGAAATGGTGCTGCCCACAAATGGGAGGGGAGAGACAAGGAGCATCTGGATGTAATGGGTGCCCACAGTCTCTACATGTTGGGCTGAAATTACCGTGTTAAGACATATCCCTAAATTTCCAGCACTTGAAGAACCAAATAGGGAGAGTTATGTAAGGGTTCATGTCACACCTTGACCTTTCCAGACGAAGAATCACTGTCAAGTGCCAAGATGAAAGCACCTGTGGTAATCCTATTGTCCTTAGGCCACCTGTAGAAACATAGGGCAAAGTGGCAAAGTCATCTCTCTAGGATGGCGCATTACGGACTGCAGACGGAAATTACAGTGGAAAATGATACCCTGGATCATATTTGGACTCTTATGAAGAGCGACAGAAACACTCAGCTTATCACAGGCGAGTAGTATCTGCAACTGGACAGAGGATGTTGCCTCCATCAGAACTGATCCATTTCTCATCTTTGATATAACTGCCATTTCCCCATATTTATCCTCTAGATTCTCAATGGAAAAAATTTGGAAGAGTATGGCGCATCCCAGTCTTTAGCCCAATGTTCTTACCATGGTGTAGCCAAGGAAAGAAATGATTTGAGATAATATTTCTCTATGTTAAACAAAAATGTCCTCCACTTAGAGATGCCGTGATCATAAGAGCACCAGAATTACAAGATTTTGACTGCTTCATTGTGATTCATCTGCCCCAATGCCACCCACTCAGACCAGAATCTCTCCTCACAGATGTCATCCAACCACAACAAATGCCACCTAGAGGGATGACCATTGCAGGGAGTCCTGATGCCCCAGATAGAAAGGTCACCTACTCCTTGTCATGCAAAAGGAGTTCCCATCAGCTCGGGCATCAGTAGTGCAATTCCTATGTCGTCAGGAGACTATGAACAAGAAGGTATATGACAACTCCCCCCCCCCTCCCCTCCACTTACACACACAGTAGACTGGCTACCATTCTGGTTGTTGAGTACAGAGAAACCCCTCATGGTAGTGGGTGCAAGAAGTGAGATTGCACAATGGACATAGTTTTGCACCACATGGGAAGTTCCTCCCCAATGGCTGGAGTTTACAGTGTATTTTCAGTCTGTTCCATAATGGGAACAGAAGGTCTTAGTGCACAGTAAATACGTATCTCACTACATAAGGCATCTTTCCCCAAATGTCCCACACTTCAATATAATAATATAGTGAGGACAGTTTACAGTGTGTGTCTTTTGTATGTGCCTGTCGCAGCTTGTCGCCACGTCTTTGCGGTGAGTTGTAAACTGTCCTCACTATATTATTAATTCCAACCTGGACTTTCCATTATTATACACTTCAGTATAATTTGAAAACAGGAAGGACAAACCCTTATAGGAGACTGCATCTACATTTCTGAATAGTTTGTAGTCATCTTTTAGTCAACTCTTAATACAGGCAGGAATGCCTCAGGCCTATTATAACCACAGAGAACCTGCAACAGCATGATAATATCGGTAAGGACATTCCTCTACCAGAAGTATCTGAACGATTTTCACTTAAACATATCTGGACCAGGGTTCCTTTACCTCAAATTGATACAGTCACCCTTCTCCATCATCCCTGTAAGTTTGTAATGTCATTTTGGAATTACTCTGTATGTGGGAGTATGCAGACAGAGCTATCTGAAACTGAACAATCACACAGAACTACAACTACATGGCACAATAGAACATACGATTTGTGCGTAATTAAAGCATACCTTTGTCAATTTTTTGCAGATTTTGAATGCTTATAAATTTGGAATGCTATGTTCAAATATTTTGTAACAGTGTTCTGTTTTTTGTACTGTGGGGAATCAGTTCCATTCTTATTAATGTACTAGGTATCACTCTCAATAAGTATTTGACTGTTTTCTGGAAATTGTTTTAAATTGTTAATTATGTCATATTATGCTCCAAACATGCTTTTTTACCATGTAATTTTCAGTACTTTGAAAAGAAAAACAAAATGAAATTCAAATTATTTGAAAGCCCGCTAAAATGCTACACTTGAGTCACGTGATGCCTCTGACATCAGAAACCACGACGCTGCTTCTGCTTTCGTAAGATACACAAATAGTGTTATATTGTTTGGACATTTTGGTTTGAAAAAAGACTAAAAAATATGGTGCAGTTCCACACTGTACCAATACATCTACAAAGACACCAGAGAAATTGTTTTCACAAGTTCCAAAAAATGAGAAGATGCGCAAAATGTGGTTGACACTTGCTCGAAGAGGTCCAAATGAAATAGCAGCCACTTCATATATTTATTTCTGTGAGGATAATTTTGATGTAAGTAACACCTTAATATTAATCCATTAGTTCACTAAGTATCATTCTCTTCTACTGCAAACGAATAAAGTAGTATCATGTGCAGGTTAGTGAGCTGAAGTTTACATTTGCGAAGTAAAACTTTATAATGTTACCTGCCTACAATTTTTGTGTAATAAAAGCCATTTCCTAATATATTTGCTGAAAGCAGAATATGAATATTGTTTTAGCCCTCTATAAAATATAGCACTGATTATCTCCAGTAAGTACACTTTTATCATCAGTAGATCTTATTCAAACAACCGTTTCAATAATGGGTAATAATTTTATACATCAACAATGCCCTTCTGGTTACTTACTACAAAATACCCTATCATAAAATAAGTATGTAGGAGATGTCTTTAATGCACAGATTCATTTAGCCTTTACACTTTCGTAAAATGCAAGTGTAAATATGATTAAAAGTGTTGCCAATAATGCGTTTACTGAAGCAAAAATCATTGTAATGTCACGTTGCAAAGTTTATTTCGCAAAAGTATTTTTATTTTTTTTTTATTTTTTTTATTTATTTTTTTTTTTTTTTTTTTTTTTTTTTTTTTAGCTTATGGGACTTAACTACGGGGTCATCAGTCCCTAAACTTACAAACTACCTATCAACTACCTTATACTAAGGACGGCACAAATATCCATGCCTGAGGTGGGATTCGAACCCCCGACCGTAGTGGCCGTGCAGACCGTGACTGGAGCGCCTAAATCCCCTCGGCCACCGTGGCTGGCGCAAAAATAAATACCCAATTCAGAAGACAATAAACGTTTGTTAGTTATTAGATAATCATTAACCATCAGATTTGACAGCAAATTCTGTGGTGTTTCAAGTGATTAGCATTTTTTAGTTAAATCATGGGGCTCCTTATGTGGGCGAGTGAAAATAAATGGATCATTTTTTATTGTTAAAAGTAGTGACACTTTCGTAACAAACCAAATCTTGAATACCATTATTTAAGGAAAAGAGTGATATGCATGGCAGAAAGTTGACACAAAATCGCAAACATTCACTCGCAAAAACAACAAACCAGAAAATCACTAATTTTGGCACTATAAATTTATTCCATCGTTTCTCTCTCGCATTGTTTACATGAAAGTGGCATGCCTTTGACTACACGAAACTTGCACTGCCAACCTAGGAGTGATATGGAAATGCCGCCGACGCTTCCACTGTCACTGTTCTAGGCTTAAGAGATATTTTATAAATATACTCAAGGCATTTTGCACTACTTTATAGGTTTTGATGTTACACCCTGCTACCAGTATTTCAGTAATTAAAAAAGAAATTACTCCCTTGATTGTATGCTTTACTGGATTAAATTTTACCAACTATCCTGGCAGCCCCCTGTGATAATGTTGGCAACAGATGTTGAATAGCGAGAATCATGTGACATGGCCATTAGTCAACACAAATATTTGGTCATGAAACCTTGGCTTTATGAGGGCAATTGTTTTTACTGACCGGACAATGGTTCATACAAGAACTCATAGAGCAGGAATGGCATTATTTATTTACTTCATGGTCTGTACGATACACTAATCGAGTTATTCTACATGGTCCTAATATCTTGGCAAAGATTTCCTATCATGTTGGTGATGTTGCCAACATAATCAATCGAGGCCGCCTGGATATAAGGTAAAATTTTACCATTTACTGCATAATATGGTGACTTCAGAGTAAGTCTACTGACAGCAACAAGTAGGGTACTTTTTCCAATTGGCATAAAATATATCTAGCAATAATTAGCTTTAAAATGTAGGTATGCACTACTTACAATGCAGTTGTCATATTTCTTATTTCTCACATGTAAAAATTTGGATTGTTTTTGAAGAATGAAGACACCATAAATGCATCAACTTTCTAGAGGTTTTCGCTGTCAGCCTTCACATAATTCTTTTCCATTGTGGCATAAAAGCTGCAAACGCATTTACATCACAAAAGAAACTAAACTTTACACTGAGAAATTAAGGAAATGCTAACAATGATACAGCTTTGTCTTCTAGTTGTCGCCTCCTAGTGGTCAGTGAAGTCACCAGTACTTCAGCCAATAACTGAGTGTTTTTGATCACATGATCTAATCATGGAATTTAATTATTTTTAAGCCTTAATTACATAAAAATAACAGATGTTTTGTAAGAATAATGAGCAAAAGTGCTATCTGAATGTTAAAATCATTCAGAATGACAATTCGAACCATATTTTTAACACAGGAAAATACCCTATTGCTCATTCCTTTCAATTAACGCTACAAGTGATTTAATATATTTTGCAAGTAGGGCTGATGACAGAACAATTATTAGAAAAACTCTCAAAGGAGGAAGCTTACAAACCCTAAATCAACTAATACTTTTAGTACTGTGAATCAGTCTGGGATCCATTACAGGCAGGATGTCTACAGGAAGCAAGGAAGTTCCTAAGAAGAGAAGTAAATGCAAAAACAGCACAGAGACAGTCATCCAACACTACAGAGAGGTATTGTGTGCCACAATGTAATTTACTGTTAACAGTTTGAATGTTTATGTTGCTAGAGGAAGAAAGTGATACATCGCTGCTCCTACATATATATATCTCACAAAGGCCTGAAGATAATAACAAAGAGATTCCTGTTTACATAGGAGTTTACTTATAAATTTTCTTCCTGTGGACCCATTGCAATTGGAACAGGAAAGGGGAGATGAGACAGCGGTGTACAAAGTACCCTCTGACACATATCAGGAGACAGCTTGCAGAATATAGATGTAGATGTGGATGCATTTAATACTTACATACTATGAAAGAATTTTCATAGTATTTCAAGAGGGAACTTGAAAATAGAATGAAATATTGAGGATATATGAAGACAATGTCCCAATGAACAATGGAAACAAGGTCAAGGGAGTAGATTTCCCACCTCCAACAATCACCCCTCTGCCCAGATTGACATGATGTAATTCACAGTTGATGATTCAGGATTGAAATTTTAGTGCAGAGAACATAAATCATGGCTTGTACAGGTAATTAACCAGCACTGGTCAACTTTTGTTAATGAAGTAAATTACAGTCAAATACTTCAATCACCTTTGCTGTGAATTTTGCCAGTCATCAGCACAATTGCAAAAATGTACTGCTACCTTTATTTTCTGTTGATCATTTTGCAGTGATTTAGCTTTTTGGCCTGTTACTGTATTGGTGTGTTGTGCCTAGAGTTGTCACAATTGCAGTCAACTGAGGGTAGGCCAGAGGCATGGCAGGGGCACCAGTAATCTGTGGCAGAGTATCAGAGGATGGTTGGGCAGTGCATAATCTGGGACAATTGGCAGTATAGCACACTGTGGCAGTTACAAGGCGCTATATTGTGACGCTTGTCATGCTATCCAAGATTTAAAGGAAGAGCAAAATTGTGTCAGAGAGAAATGGTAGATTTTGGTTAATTATTGGTAGCTACAGCTGCATGTGAAAATTTTTCAGACTTTGTTGGATACACAGGTGCAAATTGCTCCACTATTTATACTAATAAGATGTGAGATTTCTGATTATTGAAAGAGTGAAACTCTTCTGAGTAATCTCTGCTCTTTCAGTGGAATAGAGTATATATACTTGTGTCCCACTTGAACTTTTCACCCCTATTATATCTGAAGGGGAAAAAATATCTCGTACTGGAAAACTAATTTCACATGCTTATATGTACGGCAGGGGCTTACGAAAATAAGTACTACGAGGCATTTTAAAATGTAAATAAAAATTTTCACCACAAATATGTTAATTTAAATGAACACCCCCCCCTACTCTTTCTTATGCAATAAATAGCATGAAAAATCACAGAAAGAATGGTGTTGGTTTCATCTCAATACGTCAATTACATCTCAAAAAATTGTGGAGCAAAGTTGATGCTTCATTGGTTGATTGGACAGGGGGACTAAACTGCTGAAGTTATCAGTCCCCCATTGGGGAGGGGAGGAGTGAGGATAGGAAAGGAGAGTAAGGGGAAGGGGAAGGAGTGAGGATACACACTCAAGAAAAAAATCATGAGGCCCCAGGGGGAGGTACAACACTTGAAATAAACACAACACACAGCTAGTACACGTCATGAAACTCATGTGTGAACCTCACACTGCCAGGTCAATCCATTTCACATCACCCAAGCAATGTTGCTTATATATATATTTTCTCTCCTGATTCCCCCCCCTCCCCCTCATGTGTTCACCATAAATAGTCACGAATCACCATATGGAAAAAATTTATAAATCATACTTTCCTTCTGGCAGTCATTTTAAAATGATGGGTTGGAAGATTTTTTTGTGGAAAAAAAAGGGTTTATGAAAAGTTTAGAGGCAAAGTTATTTTAAGAGATATCAGAATAATTCAAAAACCAGTGTGTTCAGGAAAAATGAACTTCATGCGTACATTTTTGAATATTTTTAATGTGCTAGGGAGTCAATAAAAATCCTTCTGTAAAGACTTGGAAAAAAATTAAAACTGTTACTTTTTAAGACCATAAATTCTTATGAAGGAGGAGAGACTCGCTAATAATACTTTGTTTCTGTGTTGTATACTTACGTAAGTAACTGCAGTGTACTTTTTAGTCTTGAGAATTTACTCCTGTACTTTCTACGGTTTTTTAAAAGTGGCCAAAAGCCTCTTAATGTAAAGTTTTGAAGGTCAGTATCTAAAAAGGGGCTTCATGAAAGCAAGTGAAAATTTCACAGAATGTTCTCTATTAGGAAAATCTCACAAAAACAATTATAACAGAGACTATTACACTGAGAGTAATACAGAAGTGAATTTCCACAAAACACTATCACACTACCTCCTAGTGTGGTGCCAAATTAGCAAATAAGGGCTTGAAATGATTGAAATTGGCATTGATCAAATGTCAATACAATTACTACAACAATAATTACTACAATAAATGATCAAATATTTCTACTTTCAAATAACAATAGGTAATAGTTCTAATTCTTAAACTTAACTTACCAATACATTAGTTATACTACACTTACACACAGCATAGACATAATAGTGTTCTCCATTTATTTAGATTTAATTACTTGCCAGCTGCAGTTTGCATTAGAGAGTAACAGGATATTTCATTGTTGTGTGTCCAATCAGACACTGTTGAGAGTTCAAAAGAAGCCACTTTTTGTTCTATTTTCTCTGAAAACATCCAAGTCAGTGAGAGTTTTGCAAGTGTAGACTTTAAGTCTTCCATCTGTAACTGTTTTCAAGAATAATACATTCTTCAAGTGTTAAGTGTGAGTTGTTTAATGGGTAAACTAATAAGTAAACAGTGCCATAAACAATACTACAAGAAAGAAGTGCCTCAAGAATTAATAAGAGTGAGTGGCTTACCAGACAAAGTACAATGTTTGCTGAAATTAAGAGTATTTTTTAAAAAATTACTAATATTTGCCATTATCACAAAGATAAATATTTACACAAATACAACCATTTGGAACCTATTTGTAATCACAAAAAAAGTTAAATATGAATTGCATAAAATATTAGTTGAACACCTTTCCGAGAGTAAAAATGTGAATATCGATATAATTTCTGGTCAAGCTCTGTGTCCAAGTTATGTATCAAGATTATTTGTAGAAATATCTGTTGGCGGAGCAACAAATAGTGTTGAAAATGACCCTGGATTTCTACCTGGGCCTTCTGCATTAGTTGAGGATAACCCTTTGCCAAGTAAGTAGAATCCATCTGTGCAACTTTGGAATTATCTCCTTTGTATAAAATAATAAAGATTAACACAGAACAGCGACTGTCAGCTTTACAAAGCAAAACTGATAAAATTACAAGAGTAGTCCAGCAAAAATTTGTAGAATCCTTCCATACTGACTTAGTTCAGAATCAAAATACTACAGAAAATAGTCAAAGTGAATATGATATCTATACGTAAAAAATAGATGAACACTTACCAGGCGAAGGGGCACAGGCAGTAATAGCAACAAATAAACACACAGACACACACACACTCAAAAATGCTAGCTTTCGCAGCCTAGCTGCTTCATCAGGCAGAAGGGAAGGAGAGGGAAAAGGAAATGATGAGGGATTTAAGGAAGGGGGTAAGGAGCCATTCCAATCCCGGGACAGGAAAGACTTACCTTGGGGGAAAAAATGGAAGGTAAATAAATGCACATACACCCACACATTTACACAGACACAAGTACACTTAGGCAGACATACTGTATCTTTATTTCCAAAATCAAAAAGAAAAATTTAGAGTTCCTAGTAAATATGACAAATTAAGATAATTAATCTCTTGCCAAGATCCTGTTCAAAGAAAAAACAATCAAGGAAATTGGTGCGTCTGAACACATGGTGATGGTAGATAGTTAAGAATCATGGCATCTTAACACATCCTTCGAAAAGACCGGGTGCCAACAAAATAAGTGAAGTTGCTATTAATTGTGTTAAAGGTTTTTATTAATATTATGAAAATAGTCACATATGTACTGGTATAAAGTGTTTGTATCAACGGTGATTAACATTGTTAAGATACAGAAGTGGAAAAGATTAATTCTTCTCTCAATGAATGATTTCTACAGCATCTATAAAAAAAATACCCAGATCACAAAATTGGCCATTCTATGTCTAGTGTTCTATGATCGAAGTGGTGTGTTCTTCCAGGTTCATCAGGAACTCTTAGTATATGTGTTTGCAAGCATAATCAAAACACAAAGCTTACGATAGAAGGTGCAAAGCTTAATGCAAATTATAAAGACCTGATAGCTTTCATGGTATGTAATACTGATAGTGAAAAATGAATGTTTCGCACCTGTGCAGAATGTCCTGGCCCAGATACCATACCTGATGTCTTAAAAATGAACTTTAAATCTTGCCTGTTGAAGTAATTTTCAGACAGTGGGTAAAAACCGCTAGAGCTGGGCTCATTGTACAGGTAATTCAAATGTTAGTAAAGTTATGGGACCTAACTGCAGTGGTCATTGGTCCCTAAACTTACAAGCTACTTTCACTAATTTATCCACAGTACAACACACACACACACACACACACACACCCAACCCAAAGGAAGGACTCGAACCTCTGACGGCAAACAGCCCTGCACACTGCAGCAGAGTACCTTAATGTGCACGGCTATTCCGCCACCGTGGACAGGTAATGCCTAGTGAGGAATTATTACAATCACTTGTTGATAAGATGGTGCTATTAAAATCCCATTTTATCTCAAAAGCTCAAGCTAGTATTTCAAGGAAACAAAAGAGAATTTGGGGGAAATAACCACACACTGTTTAGTGATTGGTGATTTTGCAGGAAACTATACATTTACAGTACAGGATTAAATTCAAAGTTTTCAATGGACTAAAAAACAAGTGACACTGCATGCGATTGTCATCTACTTAAAAAAAGAAGTTGTACGTTGCAAATCTATTTGTATAATTAATGACCATCTTGATCAGAATACCAAGACTGTGTACACATTTCAGCATCATCTCATCAAAGAGATTAATGATATCATATGTAATGTTGAAATGGTGATTTACTTTTGCAAAGGTGCAAGCAGCCAATACCAAAATACGAAAAACTTCATTAATGTTTGCCAACACAAAAATGATTTTGGTTTTCTAGGAGAGTGGAGTTTTCTTTTTTTGCCTCATCACATGGAAAGAATTCTTGCAATGGAATAGGAGGTACAACAAAATGAGAGGTTACACAAACTTCCCTTCAAAGACCTTAAACAGATCAGATCCTGATACCACAAGATGTCTTCAAATACTGAAGACAAAATATTTATTTCTTCATCTGAAATTGAACAAATCAAAACAAAACTGCCTGAGAAATTTGTTGTTGTTTACCCATGAAAAGAACAAAAGAATATATACGCCCTTATTAGTAACAATCAAGTAAGATGTTTTGTTACTTCAAAATGCACAGACTTTTAAGATCATAAGACTTCAATAATTTATACAAACATATCTTTTACAAATAATGACTGTCTTGTTTGTACATATGGTGAGAAGTGGCAGCTTGGTATAAATGAAGACAAAAGTGAAAATAAAAATGATGTTTTGGTGGATTTCTTTCACCCTTCTGGACAAACTGCCTTTTCACTTTCCAAAAATGATACTACTTGGGTGCCCGCAAAGAAAATAATACGAAAAGTGAGTCCATTGGAACTCTCAACAGTGTCTGATAGAACACACAACATAAGTGATAAACTATGCAATGAAAAATCATGAAAATTGCAGCTGGCAAGTAGCTTCAATTGAAGGTTTAAATCTAGAGAAATATTATTTGTATACTGTATGGAAGTGTAACACAACAAATGTAAGTTAAGTTTAAGCATTAGAAGCCTTACCTTTTGTAATTACTGCCGATTGTTATTTAAAAGCAGAAATATTGGATCATTGTATATAATGATTTCAATATCATTCAACCAATGGCAATTGTAATAATTTCAAGCACTGTTTTGCTAACTTAGCACTACATGGAGAATATTTACTATTAAGATATTGGCCAATAACACAGTAATATTGAGAGATTTTTTTTGCAATTTCATGACAAAGGACCTTTGTCATAATTCTGTCATCCCAAGAGAAAGATACGGTTTTGAGTAGAAGTGTTAACTTTTTCTAAAATTACGTGGAGATATATATATGTCTGTGTGTGAAGCTACTGAATTGATAACATAATACTTCATGCGGTAAATTCATGATATGAAATACTGGTGCTGGAAACCTCTTGCCTAAATTTCTTCCAGATGTCCCGACCAATCGTTGCAAGTTAGGTACAGGAGTATTGGGAAGGATGGTTGAGTAATACTTGGGGGAGGAGGGTGGGAGCATTACAATTAAATTCAGCACAGAAGTAATGTAAGATTGTGAGAAAGGCAGGCAAAATAAAAGGAATATGTTAAATAATATTTCCAAAACTTTAGCTGTTGAATATTTAAGAATTTGCTTAGACTATTCTTCTACCAATACGACTATACAGACGTCAATACCAATTGGTCAACCAGAAGCAGCAAATGCATATCCTGAGTACAGATACGAAGAAATTCTAAGAAGAATGAAAGTATGTACAAACACAGAAAGAATCAAATTTTCATTAAAAAATTAATAAATATGTTCAGAAAAAATAATAAAAACTAAGAGATGGCAAACTGAATATTTACAAAAAAATTAATTCTGCAATAGCAACAGTCAAACAAAAATTAAAAATAATGATAACATTTAAAAAGAAGGAAATAGACTTTGGAGCACTAACAAAAGGAGTAAATTATAACAGGCAGTAACCAGCCTAAAATGGGAAGAGAAGAAAAACTGCCCTATTTGCAGGTCTGTCTGGAGAGAGAGAGAGAATGGAATTAATATTGGTGTGCATGTGTGTATGAGGAAGAGGTGTGAGGAGGGGGGGGGAGGTAGGGGGTTGAATACTGCAAACTTTCTAGCTAGCCTTCTTAATCATGCACTGTTCTATATTCAACCAACTGCTTGTCAGAATCAAATTTTGCCCAGTGACAAACATAATTAGCCATTAGTTACAAAATATTAGTGGAATATGAAGAATCCCAAAAATTCTTGGTGCATTTTGGAAACCCCTATCCATATTAAAACTACTCTCCTACCATAAAATAATTCCGCAATTGCTTTTTTTTATTATACAGCTTTTAGTTAAACAAATTACCCTAACTGAATATTTCATTTTGTAAGTGAGTTTTTTTTTACCATATTTGATGATTGATAAAAAAGGTAAAGCAATCAACAATCTGAAGATTGGTTTGAACACTACAGTGCTTTACTAGGCATGGTCCTGTTTGGAGGTGGTATGCCATTGCCTTTCTCCAAACTTCATATAATCACTTAATGATCGTGTTCGTTACTGATTTGTAATTTCAGTAATATGTGAATCTAGTAACTATGCATCATGCTCAAGGCCTTAATTAGCCATTAAATAGTTTGCAAACAGCACAGATGCTACGTTTGTTAGTCACAGTAGTCAAAATTTACAAATCTATTTCAATCTGAAAATAGTTATCAACTTTCAATGTTTGGTTGTGTGGCCATATTCCGCAGCAGCTGTTAAAATTGATTATAAGAGGTAATCTGTCTTATGCTGACTGCACTTAATTGCAGTCAGCATAAGACAGATTACCTCTTATAATCAAGTTATCAACTTGTTCACAATCAATATTCAGCAACCAATTAACTTCCGCCATGGATTTGCTTTCAGTTTCCTTAACAATTTATTTTGTTTAAGATTCCATTTGTGAACTTTTTGAAACTTCTGCCTACTGGTATAGCTTCATGATTTGTGTTAAGAAATTGACAGTGACATATTCAAAAAAACTTATCACCATAAACTGAACTTAGGACTAGTAAATTTGAAGACAATCAGAAGTAAAAAGAGCAGTATTCAACAATGTAATGAGGATAAGCTGTAACCCACCGCAAAGACTATTGTCAGCCTGCAGACAGGAGGGAGAGCGAGATTGTCTTTGCTACATGACTGCCTGTGGCTCAACAATCATCTTTGAGGCAAGTTGCAGCCTAAAAACCTAAATTCATTATATACTGATCAGCCAGAACATTATGACTGCCTGCCTAATAGCCAGTAGTTCACTTTGGTGCGTGCGCACGCGCGCACACACACACACACACACACACACACACACACACACACACACACACACACACACACAGACTCACTCACTCACTCCAATCAATTCTGACTCTGATAAGTGGCATGACCCACTACTATGTCCCTCCCAACTACTCTATCACCTTTCGACCTTGTGACATTACACATTGTCTTGTAAAAAAATGCCACTGCCTTGGTAAACACTGCCATGAAGGGGTATTCGTGGTCAGGAAGCAGAGTACGACACTTCTTAACCATCATAGTGCCTTGCAAGAACACCAGTGGAACTATCAATGACCATGTGACTGTTCCCAAAAGCATTACTGTGCCACTACTAACTTGTCTCCAAACCTCAGTAGAGGTATCAAAGAGTTGTTCCTTTGAGAGACAATTAATTCACGTCCTCCCATCAGCATGATGAATAAGGCACCAGTATTCATCAGACCACACACTCCTCTGATGATGTGTCGCTGTCCAGTGACGATCAATGTACACATTTCACACACAGTTGTCTATGCTGTGGAGTAAACATTGACACATGCATGGGTCATCAACATCGTTCAGAGCGTTCGGAGAACTGTGTTTTCACATATACACTTGTACCCTGTCCAGCATTAAAGTCTGATGTTACGTACACCACAGTTTGCTGGCTGTCCTGTTTCACCAATGCTAAGCCTATGACACCATCACAATCTGCACTCTGTCAAACTCAGATAGATCACGAGTCTTCCCATTCTACCCCTGTACAGCATACTCACTGATACTGCTCACACACTGTGTGTGTGTGTGTGTGTGTGTGTGTGTGTGTGTGTGTGTGTGTCACAATTTTCTGGCTGATCAGTCTATTGTTGAATTCCAACCTGGATATTCAGTATTGCGTATATTATTTAGTAACTCTTCATCACATCCAAAAACTACAAGAGGACATAAAGAGAAGGAAATACACAAGAATTATGAGGTAAGAAAGCTAAGTTGATAACATGACACATGGAGAAATAATTCATCTTGAATTATACCCCTCATGTTGAAAAAATGAAAAGAATATTCCTTTTCACATTGGTTCTCAGATTAAATTTTTCATTCTGCAATATTACAGGGCTATTTCAGAGTACCCTGGACACTGATGAAATGCGTCGTTGATTATGATTATTATTTTCTTTAATCCAGTTAGCCACTGACTTTTATAGAATTTAATGCTAACATATTTTTCTCTCATGTCCACAGCTGCAAAATAACAGAATATATTATGAAACAATGCTTTCAAAAACAAATACTAAAATGTAACTGATTATTCCAAAAATACTGTAATAAGAACAATTCAAACAACATCTACAAGGGGAAGTCGCGGGATGGATTTGGTTCAAGCTGTGTGAGAAGAAACCAGCAGATTAATACCTCAAATTCCTCAAATCTCTGTCCTAAGTTGGCTATAGGAAAAGAGAAAACACTTGTGAAAATTACTTACAGTTTAAAATAAAGATTTTTGACTTACCTAAAGTACAGGCTTGTCGATAGAAACACGAAACACACAAAAACACACAACCATTCGAGCTTTCGCCACCAGTGGTGGCTTCTTCGGGAAAAAGAGGGAGGAAGGAGAGGAGAAAGGGAAGGATACGGGTTTTAAGGAAGTGGAAAAGGAGCCATTCCAATCCCAGGAGTGGAAGGACTTACCTTAGGGGACAAAAAGGAAGGTAAACAAATACACACACACTCACACATATCCACATCCAATGTCTGCCTAGGTGTGTTTGGATGTGGATATGTGTGAGTGTGTGTGTATTTGTTTACCTTCCTTTTTGTCCCCTAAGGTAAGTCCTTCCACTCCTGGGATTGGAATGGCTCCTTTTCCACTTCCTTAAAACCCGTATCCTTCCCTTTCTCCTCTCCTTCCTCCCTCTTTTTCCCGAAGAAGCCACCACTGGTGGCGAAAGCTCGAATGGTTGTGTGTTTTTGTGTGTTTCGTGTTTCTATCGACAAGCCTGTACTTTAGGTAAGTCAAAAATCTTTATTTTATACCATTTTCCCACCTAGAAGGTCTCCTTCTATAATATTACTTACAGTTTATGTTGATGTATAGCAATGGGTACAAGAAAAAGGTCACTAATTTTGTGACCTAAGGCCGCAGTAGCCAGAGATGGCATCAATGTGCACAAGAGTTGTGTCAGGGTGATTGTGTGAATGAATATGTGGCCTCTACCTGATGAAGCATGTAATTTGTGTGAACATGAATGTCTTATCTATGTCCCAGTCTGTGGCTCAGCAATTGTCTTTATGGTGAGTTGCAACCTAACCTCATTATTACTGCAGAGCCTTCCTTGATCCAAGTATTTAATTTCCTTCACTTCCTTCAGTTATTCAGCTCCACTGCAGTAAGCAAATATCTCAACAGTGATAGGTTTTCCTTCATTTTAGCCTGGCAAGATATGAAAGGAATTGCTTGTTCAATGAAACAAATTTCCTCAAGTACCACCAGCACACTGTTAAGTTCTGAATCTTAAGGGAGAAATATCATGACAGTCTGTCAGTACCAAGAGTACTAATTTAATTTAGTATATAGAACCTTGCTGTAAGTTGTATGAAGCCTACTACAAGAATTATGAAATAGA
Source organism: Locusta migratoria (assembly GCA_026315105.1). Lineage (NCBI taxonomy): Eukaryota > Metazoa > Arthropoda > Insecta > Orthoptera > Acrididae > Locusta > Locusta migratoria. The sequence goes on from CM048748.1 coordinate 161,033,358, forward strand.
CATAAGTAGAATATCAAAGACAGTCAAGCAAACAATTTTATTTTTTACTACAGCAACTGCCTTCAATTCTAGCTTAAGATCATCAGTCTCCAAATGTGGCTCAAAACAAAGCAACAAAGGTGGATTAAATGAAGAGAAATGATCCTCCAACTTTCGAAGCTGATTTTTTCACGTAACGGTGTTTTGAAAATTACATCATACTGCTTTCAGAAACTGATGTCCAAGCACTGACCTTCAAAAATCCTTTAGTTTACTCCACAAGGTCCCCTTGTCAGTATGACTGTTTCTTTCTCATTCTACCTTTCTAATTTTATCCAAGCAAAAAAACTCTCTCATACTTCAAAAAATGAAGCTTCTATGCATGACGTTATCCACCATATGAAATATGCAATGACTTATTTCTTTTAGCTGTTAATCTAAGCTAGGGTGACCAGATTTTCAAAATAAAAATACAGGACACACATAGGTAGCAAAGATAGCGAAACTAAATAATGCCTTTACCTGCGATATCATCAACAAGTCTACTATCTCTTAAAGGTTATACAATATGATGGCCTTCGTGTCACACAAACACACAAATTAATCCGCACTCAGTATAGTAAGAAGAAATAATCCATTGTCGCCCCCCTACCCCCAAAGCTAACATGTCATATTCGATTGTTCTCTTATTTACATTTCCTTATTTCGAAAGCACTTCCTTTTTAGTTGGCCTACTGTGTGTTGTGTGCAGAAAGTGCATTAATTCCAGGCAGAGGTAGCAAAAGCCCAGTAATGATCTACAAATGTTTGCGCCAAATATCTTGACATGCACGTAAGTTGAAAATGAGGGACCAGTATTTATCAACTTTGCTTTTCAATTAATACATTTTCTTTTCACATCTCTTTAATCAACATGGTTCACTTCCTCAAAATGCTGATCTTCGCATCTTTCTTTCAAAATATTTTCATAAAAACCCAGTCAAGTTTTAAGACTTTGATGAATTGACTTCTAAAGAAGAGGATATTTGCTCAAACCAGTTAAATGGTTTCAGCACAAGAAATGGGTTAGCCCACTTCATGATATAATTAATAAAAGTCTCGTAAAATGAACTTGAAACGTCGAAGAAATCACTCTTTCAGCACGCTATCTTCTAGCGGTGAACTTATCAATAAATGAAGTTTTATAGCTGGAGAAACTGCACATGTCAAGGGAAAGCGTAACGTAGTACCAACCAAATTAAAAAATCATGCCCATTCACTTTGAGTTACAGCCCATTTCCTTCATTGTTTGATTATGACCACATTTGTTCTCCATTTCGTTAAGCTGTACATAACTTACAAACACGTTATTTCAAAATATATGTGATGGTTGGAAATAAATGGGACAATATATGTCCCATATTTATTTTGTCGGGGCAACGGGACACTTAGGCAAAATAGGGGACGACCCTGAAAAATACGGGATGTCTGGTCACCCTAATCTAAGCTTATGTGTAAAAACAATTCTAAGAGAAACTTAAAATACTTTCAAGAAACAATGGCTGTGCAACCACACTATCTCCAATCTTGCACACTATGACTTCAGTTTTGCTATTATTCTATTAACACTCTTAGTTACATTTCTCAATCTTTCTTTACTTTTCCAAACTCCCTTCTGTACCTAACATACCACCACCACCAAGAATATTACATATGAAGTATAAAACAGTTGTGCAGGATGAGTGAAAAAAATATTTGGTCAAAGGCTGATAAGATTTAGAAAAACCATGGAAAATTAAATAAAAGCATGGTTTAATGAGATGTTCCAATTAATGAATTAGACATTTTACAATGGGGGACAAAAAGTTTACCCAGGCCGAGTAATTTAAAGACCAAGAACATAGCATTGTGCATGTCTGAGCTCATAAGTGCGAGTGTTGCCAACTCCAGTGGTTTGTGCAGCTTCAGCTTGCTGTTTACATCATCGAATAAAGAAATACAACAGTTGAGATACAGTATATTCCGAGATTTATCACTCTTTAACTCACATATCATTTATTTTGAAAAACATTTTTTTGAGCATGTACGTATGGTTGACGTATAAGAATTCCATATGGGCACATTTACTACAACGAACCGCTTCTGACATATGTTTCATTGGGTGAGTGGATAGTCTGACGTTTTATGAATGCAATGAGTGCACGTTTGAATGCCACTGGAGTCAATTTATTTTTATTTTTTAGACCTCTTACAGGTAATATTTTAAATATTAATTCGCTAAAAAATTTGCAGTTGTAGGCTTTTATAGGTTTTTAGAAGATTTTTAATAATAATCTAATCTTTAATCAGTTAGACATATGTCACAGTAATAACATGGAAAATGGATGTATTTAGTTTGTAATTACTTCGTGGTGTCTGTGGTTTTCAGCTAAGAGAAATATATTAGCTGACTAGCATATATTTACTTCAAAATGGCTGATGTGAATGTTCATGACCTCATAACTACTCTGTTTGAAAGTGGTGTTAGTGCATCTGAGGCAGGACATCATTATGGTGTTGATGCTTCCACAGCAAAGAGATGGATCAGATTATTCAGAGATAATGGTGAGGTAAGCAGAGGCCCAATACCTGGAAGACCACAAGTCTCTAAGCGAAGAGAAGATGCTGAACTGATTAGAGTGACCCAGACTAGCCCTTTCTCAAACATCCGGGAAGTAGGGAGAGCTCCACATTTCCCGAGCTCGTCGAAAACTGCCCTCACGCGATTCAACAATTACATGCTCTCGTTAGAGAACCATTAGCTGATGATCAAGCTGTGTACAGACTGGATTGGAGGAAAGTCAGTTTCACTGATGAGTGCACAATTGAGTCAACAAGCAGAGGTCCTGTACTTATTTACCTCACAGATAGGCAACGGTATCCTGTCCACTTCATGGCTACAAATGCTAGAAGTGGGCACATAAGTGTGAAATGTTGGGGTTGGATGTCTTATATGGGTGCAGGAACCTTAGATCGAATCCAATACCAGTTCAATTCAGCATGCTATGAACATTTCCTTGAAAATGTAATCATTTCTGGAGTTTGACTTTGGTACCCCGAAGGACATCTCTTCTACCAACTTGATAATCATCCATCGCACACCAGCATCAAGATTCAGAGCTGGTCCCAAAGGAGAGAGATTATTATTCACTGTTTATGATGGCCTCCAAAATAACTAGATCACAATCCCATAGGGGATGTATGGGCTAAACTCAAGAAGAATGTGCAGGATAATTGGCCAATCCTCCTCCAAGAACTTTGGATGCTTTGTGGGATTTAGTTTATTCTTCATGAGAGAGAACTGCCATGGATGAGGCCTTTTTCCGCAGACTTTTAGAGTCTATGGATAGGTAGACCACAGTGTTCTGGGGTTGTTTTGGTATTGGATGTTGTGGAGTGGTGGTAGGGAGTTTGGAGGGATGAGGTAGGTTCAAGAGGTCACCTAAGCATGGTCTGGGAGGAGGAACACTGTGGTTCGGATAGGGATTGGATATGGGTGCTCCAAGGCGGCAATATGATGTCAGCAGGCTGGACAATTTGTGGAGGTGGTGTTTGGAATGCTCCTCCAGTTGCTGGAGAGCAAAGGATTCGATCTGGGAGATGGGATGTAGGTAGTTTTGGTTACACAATAGTAATATCTTACGGAGGGAGAGAAGGTAGCTAAGGGATTTATGAGCCATGGAGAGGTGATTTTGTAGGACTAGGTTCGTGAGGGATAAGGATTGGTGGAATCTGAAAAGGTGCAGGTCATTGTGGAAGGAGGGGTGGGATCCAGACAATGGAATTTTTAAGGTTAGACCGTTGGGAGGGATACCATGACTTAGGCAGCATTTTAGGAATAGTATGTAGGATTGGGTTTTGGCCAGGGAAAGCGATACTTTCCTGAACTGATACAGATAGAAGGAGCAGGGGTCCATTGGGACAGGGATGGTGCAGGGAAAGTGGAAAGTGAGGAATGATGGGAGAGAGAGTGGATTATGATGAACCTAAGGCCTGGGAAGAGGTTCCTCAACACGCAAAATACGCACCAGGCACACAAAAGCTCGTAAATTCGCACATACAACTACACAGATACACACCCAAGCTCGCAGATTCACGCCCAGGCACACTAAATATTGGAAAAAACTGCAAAACCACATATAAAATCATGCACCAGAACACACACTAAAACGGGAGATCTCACACATGAGCAAGCAGCCCACCGCAAAAATGCGTACAAAAACCCAAACAACGCGTAAGTTCGTGCGAAGAAAGACTGACCTCTTGAACCTACCTCATCCCTCCAAACTCCCTACCACCACTCCACAACATCCAATACCAAAACAACCCCAGAACACTGTGGTCAACCTATCCACAAAAAAAACCTAAACCCCACTGAAGTTTCCATTTTATCCAAAAGTTTTACCTTTAGTCCTACACCCCAGTTCAATCATGTTGGTCTTGTCAAAGACCTACTCTCCTTTTCCCGATCCCTACGATGGAAACACTACTTTGCCACCAATCCCTCTGACCGCAATCTATCTAATCCCAATATTGAACCCTGCCTGTCCCAATTCATACCACCATCCAACAAAGATCCCCCTGCACTCCCACCTAACCACCCTCTGGTTACCCTCCAAGAGTTTCTCACCTCCAACTTGTCCTCACCATCCTTTCCCAAGTCCCTTCCCAAGAACTCAAACCTTTCAGCAGAAGAAAGAAGAGCCATCCAAAACCTTAAAACTAATCCTGACATAATCATCCTCCCTGCTGATAAAGGTTCCAACACTAGTTATGGATCACAGTGACTACCCGGCAGAAGGGCTCCGCCAACTCTCTGACTCCTCCACATACAAGTTGTGCCAGATTGACCCCATCCCCAAAGTCCAACAAGATCTCCAATACCAACTAAACTCCTATGGGCCCTCCCAGAAGCTCTCCCCTGAATCCATTTCCCTCCTCACCCCAGCAGCACCCCGCACACCCACCTTTTACATGCTCCCCAAAATCCAAAAACCTAATAATCCTGGACGCCCTATTGTGGCTGGTTACTGTGCTCCTACCGAACGAATTTCAGCCCTAGTTGACCAACACCTCTGACCTATTGACCAAAATCTATCTTCCCACATCAAGGATACCAACCACTTCCTTAACTGACTCTCCACCATTCCCACCCCTTTGCCTCCTGGATCTTTACTTGTCACAGTGAATGCCACCTCCCTATACACCAACATCCCACAGGCCCATGGCCTTGCCGCTCTGGAACACTACCTCTCCCAACGTCCCTCTGAACGTAGCCTGATACCTCATTCCTCATAACCCTTACCAATTTCATCCTACTTAACAACTTCTTTTCCTTTGAGGGGAAAGTTTACCATCAAAACCAAGGCACAGCCATGGGCACCCGCATGGCCCTCCTATGCCAACCTGTTCATGGGCCGTCTGGAGGAATCCTTCCTAGCATCCCAAAACCTCAAACCTCTGGCCTGGTTCAGGTTTATTGATGCTATTTTCATGATCTGGACTCAGGGCCAGGACACCCTATCCTCCTTTCTTCAGAACCTCAATTCCTTCCCTCCCATCCACTTCACCTGGCCTTCCTCAACCAACCATGCCACATTCCTGGATGTCAACCTCCACCTCACTGAAGGCTCCATCCACACTTCCGTCCATATTAAACCTACCAACCACCAACAGTACCTACATTTTGACAGTTGCCATCCGTCCATGTCAAAAAATCCCTCCCTTACAGCCTGGCCACCCGTGGATGGCATATCTGCAGTGACAAGAATTCCCTTTCTGAATATGCTGAAGGTCTCACAAAGGCCTTCACAAACAGAAACTACCCCACAGACCTAGTCCGCAAACAAATCTCCCGTGCCATATCCTCACACACCCCAAATCCTCTTCCTAACACCAGTAACCATCCACAAAAGAGCACTCCCCTTGTCACCCAGTACTACCCTGGTCTCGAACAAAAAAATTCCATCCTTCGCCAAGGTTTTGATTTTCTATCCTCGTGCCCAGAAATGAGAGATATCCTGCCCACGATCCTTCCCACCCCTCCTAAAGTGGTGTTCCATTGCCCTCCCAACCTTCACAACATCCTAGTTCATCCTTATGCCACCCCAAAACCCAGCTCACTGCCACAGGGATCATATCCTTGTGGAAGACACCGCTGCAAGACCTGTCCAATCCACCCACCCAGCTCTTCCTATCCCAGTCCTGTCACAGGCTTATCCTACCCTATCAGAGGCCGGGCCACTTGTGAAAGGAGCCACGTAATTTACCAACCGTGCTGCAAACACTGTACAGCTTTCTATGTTGGCATGACCACCAACCAGCTGTCCATTAGGCTGAATGCCCACCGCCAAACTGTGGCCAAAAACAAGGTGGACCACCCTGTGGCACAGCATGCAGCGGAGCACATGCTTGATTTCAATGGCTGCTTCACAACCCGGGCCATCTGGATCCTCCCATCCACCACCAGCTTTTCTGAACTGCACAGATGGGAGTTATCCCTACAATACATTCTCCGATCCCGAAATCAACCAGGCCTCAACCTACGATAACTTCCTTATATTTTTTCTCCATACCTTACAGTTCCTACCTCTCTATCCCACACCTCCCCTATTTTGAGTGGTGTGTGAATGTGCGATTGTGTGTGTGTGTGTGTGTGTGTGTGTGTGTGCATGCGGTCTTGTGTACTTGCAGTGTGCATGCATTTTCTATATATATTTATTTTCCTTTATTTTATTTTCTCCCCTCACCCGCCTCCCCACTCCATTCCTGAGCTGCATCTCGTTATTCCCATCTAACTCATCCCCACCACCATGAAGTAACCTTCCTATCCCTCTCCCCTCCCATCCCCTCCCCTCCCCACCCGTCCCCGATTCGCTGCAGAGTGTGATTCGAAGTGCGGCAGTCGGAGGTGATGGTTGTATGACTGTGTTGTGTGCCTCTGTTATTGTGTGAGTGTTCTATTTTCTGAAGAAGGCCATGGCCGATAGCTGAATGTATTGTATGTGTGTGTCTTTTGTATGTGCCTGTCGCAGCTCATCGCCACGTCTTTGCAGTGAGTTGTAAACTGTCCTCACTACATTATTAAGTTGGGTATTATTCAGTTCAGTACCAACATATTACCCACACTAGTATCAGTATGTGACAAACACTATATCGGGAGAGACAGGGTTACAGCGATTTCTTGCCACTGGGTTTAAACGTTAATTACAGTGCGGCATTGCAGTAAAGTTCAAACACATGCACACATCGATTACCAACAGCGATGCTAGCACTCGGAACGGTTACATTTTGTGTTGCAGCAATCAGAGACAAGTGATTTTTATAATCAAATATACGGCGCTACATTTGATATTTCTTTGAAAAAAGATATCTCTATGTCAAAGTTCCCTATTACACTATCAAATATCTTTGATGTAAATACATGACATATCAACTTTGACAAAGATATATGCCCGTGTAATACCAGTCTCAGCCCTATTTATTGATTGGTGCAAGATTTGTACGCTCTGGATATGACAACCTTGCATGCCTCTCCTCTCTCTCTCTCTCTCTCTCTCTCTCTCTCTCTCTCTCTCTCTCTCTCTCTCTCTCTCTCTCCCCCCCCCCCCCACACACACACACACACCCTATCAATCAGTGTGGCATCAATTGCTTTGATATTTACGTGCCATTTTGAAATTTAACAAACGTGACATCCCAAGTTGGCTGCATTATGTGCTTGTTCAAAGCTGACAGGTGGTATCCTCATCTACAATCTACACCAATCTGCACTTTGTTGTTGTTGTCCCCCACCCCTCTCATCGTCATCAAAGTTTGGGGATGCGCGGATTACTCGAGTATATACGGTAGTTACAAATACATGCATCCATTTTCAACATTTTTTACTATGGCTAGCATTTGTCTCATTGTTTAAAGATTAGGCTATTACAAAATGCAATATATTTACGAATGTGGAATCTAGAAAAACCTGTAACTGTACAACTCTTAGTGAAATAATGTTATAAAATATTACCTGCACAGACCTAAGAAAAAAAGAAAGACAAAAGTGTGGCTTCAGTGGTACTGGTGTTCGTAAACTGTCAGCCTATCCCAACGAAACATATATAAGAAGTGATTCATTGCAGTAGATCTACCCACATAGATTTCTTATACCTCAACCGCTATGCTTGAATAACGTTTTCCAAAATAAATGATACGTGAATTCAGCTGCTATGAATCTCAACATATACTGTATCCTCTATATTATATTGTTTCTATTTGAAGATGTAAACACCAAGCTGAAGCTCCAAAGACCACTATAGTGGGCAACACTTGCAATTCAGAACTAGGGCATGTGCAATGCTTTGTTCTTGGACTTTATTCGGGCTGGGTAATTGTTTTGTTCCCCACTGTACATATACAAGGCGTGATCAAAAAGTAATGGTATTTTTTTTTAATTTAATTTTCAAATTTTGTTTTTATCTTGTTGGTACACACATTCCTGATATACAATTGCATTTTCAGCTATTTTGACTACCTAGTTTAGTTCTGACGTCGAAAATGTTATAAGCATTTACAACTACTCACCAAATTATTACTTTAAAAGTGGATCATTTAATATGCATTAAATTGAATAAAGTGCAGCACTGTATTCAAAATAATGAAATGTTGTTTAATAATGATTTTGCAGCCAAGATCGCATTTTTCATTTATTATGTTACCGGTTTCGGCGTGCTGTAACGCCATCATCAGACCTGTCGTAATTTACATAACTTCACGACATTTTTATATACTAAAAGAGTACATTCAGGTTGAGGCATCATTAAACATAAAATTAGTAGTCACAAATAAAATATATATATATCCATCTTCTAATGGTATATACTGGCCTACAATTAGTATTGAACTTAAGACTTTGAAGTACCTCGCTTCAAAACCATTAGAAGATGGATATATATTATTTGTGACTACTAATTTTATGTTTAATGATGCCTCAACCTGGATGTACTCTTTTAGTATATAAAAATGTCATGAAGTTATGTAAATTACGACAGGTCTGAAGATGGCTCGAGCACGCCGAAACCGGTAACATAATAAATGAAAAATGCGATCTTGGCTGCAAAATCATTATTAAACAATTATAGATCGCCTCATTGAACTATGAGTTCCTTATATAAATGAAATGTTGATTATGGCTTTAGTTAGTTTGGCAAATGTTTATGAATGTAAAAACACTTCAGAAAGGATCGAGGAGAAATTGGGGCCAACAACTGTCCTAATGCCCTAGCACAAGAAATTATTACTGATGTCTAGGGACAGGAAAAACTCTGTTTTAACAATAATGCGCCGAATAGCGTGAATTTGGCGGTTTTTAATGAAATAACGTGATTCTGCGGTTTCTAAGAGAATAACACGAAATCTTCGATTTTTATACGTAAAAAATAGGCGAAGTCCACTTACCTAGGCTGCGAAAGCTTGCGTTTGTGTGTGTATGTGTCTGTATTTATTTGATGCTATCACTGCTTGTGCTCCTTCGCCTGGTAAATGGACTTCACCTATTTTTTACGTATATTTTTCCTGTTAGGAATTCTTACTCTATAAAATTCGTATCATAAATCTTTGATTTTTATTGGAATTAATGCGAAATTGGGCCTTTTGAATAAAATTATGCTGTATCTGGGTAAGAAACATCTTAAGTTTAATGGTGCCCGAGATCTATATGTTTAATGTAGAAATGTTCCATATCCAAATGTAGGGGCTATTTTATTATTTTGTAATACATACTGTAATAAGATAGCACCACACATTGTTAGTCATGCATATTGACAGTAGTACTATTTCTGATCGTTATCTGTCAACAAGCTTATTTCTCTCTTTGTGTTATGTTATGAAGATAGTACAGAAATTAATATTGATATGATTGTTTTCAAATTTGATGTATTTCTTTGCCAAAATGTTTCTCGCATTTTGAAACCGTTTGATATTATTTTCTGTGATCGAACGCCGACCTGGCCATTTGTAAATTCGACATATTTTGCAAGTGCAGCTTTGGTTATCGGAACTGCTTCTTGACAAGATCTTTGAACAGTGTCAAAGTTAAGCAGTTTTGTCATTATATTCTTTGACTGCACTGTTATTGTTAGCCTTAATTGTAATCATTACTGTTTTGCTGCAACATGAATTATTACTTTCGGATTTGATGTTGGTTTTCTCTCAGGCTTAGTCACTGCAACTTGATTAAAACAAACGCTTTATTTTTTGGATGCTCATTTTAATCATCTTCTGGACTTTGTCCATTTTATCATAGTTGGTAAACTTTTATTTACGACAGCGCGGGTGTAATGTGATAATGTTTGCAACGATCTTTATGTGCTCGGGAAAGGCAATCACATAGAATGAGTGGAATAATATTTTGTGTTTACCCAAAATAAATAATTAATGAGGTTCTTTTATGCACCCTTGTCCGGTCAGTCAATTATCCTTGAAATAGTCAGTCAATTATCCTTGAAATAGAATGTTTCGTTGCCAACATTACAGCAATGCCGCCGCTGCAATACTGGTATATTTGAAGATGGACTTGTGTTTTGTCTGGCTTTGCACCACTTGTCCAGATGTTTGTAAAAATGGCGCTTATCAGGGAAGGTGGGCGCAACAAAGGGGTGCTGAGCAGAAGGGGGGGGGGAGAGTTTGTGTCCTGGAGTCAAATATCTGGCACTGAAAAACAACATTTCTTTGAGTATCAAAAATAAGGAAACTTTAAAAGAAATGTTTTTGTATTAAAACTCTGTGTTAATGACGGGAAAATTCAATTTTGTCACATTTTAACCTCGAGTTAAATACATTTTCTACATATTTATAAGTATTTTGTTTCTGATAAATACTTTAAAAATATGTGAACCTTCAAGTTTTTTGGTGATTTTTGATAAAAATGCCTATTGTAGCAAAGAATTTTTATTTATCTACAATATCGCTGCAAACACAAAGACTTTCCTTTAGCATATATTAAAATATATTCTTCTATTTTTCAATATTGTTATTCTCCATGAAATTGCGACAATAGAACACAGATATTTAAGTCGGCAAGGAAAGTCCTTGTGTCAAAAACAGTGTTGACCTGGAAAAAGGGATAATCTGCTAGAAACAATCATTGACAATTTAAAATAGAGTGTGTGTGTGTGTGTGTGTGTGTGAAAAGAAAGAAAGTTTTTAGATACATATTTGCATCAATATGTTTTTTTTAATTATTTTTTTTCGACATCTTTATCATGTTTGACCCATCCTGTTTTAGGAATAGTGTACTTTTCAGCATACCATTGAAAAATTGTTAAATATGACAAAAATATAGTACGGAAAATGGAAAACGATTACCAGAAAATAACACCAATAAATAACACCGACAAGTGCAAAAAATAACACTCATTTTGGCCACAAAATCACACTCATTTTGGCCACAAAATCACACTCATTTTGGCCACAAAATCACACTCATTTTGGCCACAAAATAACAATCATTTTGGCCACAAAATCACACTCATTTTGGCCACAAAATAACAATCATTTTGGCCACAAAATCACACTCATTTTGGCCACAAAATCACACTCATTTTGGCCACAAAATAACACTCATTTTGGCCACAAAATAACACCGACTTTTTCCTGTCCCTACTAAAGTCAATTTGAAGGAAGTCAAGAAAACTGTTCTGGAAAACTGCCGAATCATCAGAAAGGTTGCTGATAATGTCATCATATCTTGTAGCTCATGTCAAGAGATGTTTTGGGCATGAAGCATGTAACATCAAAGTAGGATCTAAAATTGTTGAATTTCAACAAAAAATGAAATCATGCATGAATTGCTGAATTAAGACAACAACAATCCAGAACTTTTGCAGGTGGTTTCAAGGGATGACAACAGGGACACATGAAGCCAAGACTTAATCATTCCAATGGAAACTACCTCAAGGACCAAGGGAGAAAAAAATAAAAGTCTGATCATATATGCTCAGGATGCTTCCGTTTTTTCCATTTCAATGGGATGGTGTATCATTAGTCCCTATCTTAAGTATGTATGGTCAATAATCCTGCCTGAAACTTGTAATTTGTTGAAGCAATCAAAAGAAAATGATCAGAACTGTGGCAAACCCAGTAAAAAAAAGTTGGCACCGCAGTAATTCTCCCACTCATATCACAAAGCATGTTCATGATTTGCTGGCAAAAAACAAAACCTAGGCATAGCACTCCCCTGCCACTTTTTTCTATTTCTGATGCTGAAAATAACCATGATAGAATGTAATTTTTCCACCACAGATAATATAAAATCAAAGGAGCTGAACATAACATTGAAATGTGAATCTGATAAACTCTTCCGCTTGGGAAAATCACTGACACGTGTATTATACCCTAGGAGGATTCCTTATTAAGGCAACAAAGTGAATATTGTTGAGTGATTGTATATTTTTTAGGAAAACATTTCCATTATTTTTTGATCACATCTCATATAATCCGTTATATCCACATGCAAAATCTACACCTTCAATCCTAGGCATATTTTTTAGTTAGTATTAGGATTAAAAAGAAAAATTTTCACAGGCAAATTCATAAAATAAAAGACATGCTGATATGAGAAGCACATTAAACAGGGACAAACCTTCATCAGATGGCCAAGTAGGCTGCATGATTGTCTGGATGCTCTGTTGCAATTGCTTTAAGCACGGTTTAACGCTTTTCACTTGTCCAGCCATCAAGTAATGACAAACCTAAAAGCATAATTGAATCAGTAAAAGTTCTTATGAACGATTGCTGAAGCTAATACAATTCAAGTTTTACCTGTAAAACTAAAAAGAAGACTTTTAAGTACTCTTTTTGATGTTGACTCCCTTGCCACTGATCAACCAGATGACCAGCTTGATTGAGTAATGGATTTACCTCGTTAAACTTCTTGTCGATCAACAGCAACTACAATACAAAATACAAAAATTATTTGTGCAACTATCAGCTTTTCCCATTTTGAAACAATGTAAACATAGTCACTGAAAACACAGGTACATGTACTGTTCACACACATTAAGGCATTAAAAATTATAGCAAAATCAGGACCAATATGAGACTGAATTGAAGATTTTGCTTCCAGAGATAGATATTTCTGCAGTATCTGTTTAGGTAAAATGTTACACACACACACACACACACACACACACACACACAAAGGGAAGTTGATAATGGAAGTCTACATCATTCATAAACTGTCACATCGAACATGTGCAGCTATTAGGGATAGTGACAAGGAAAGGGGGGCCACTAAGACCACACAGTAATGTAGAATCATATTACATTGGATAAAAATGAGGACTTTGATTATTCCATTCCAAATTTGACAGCAGGAAACACATTTTTGTGGGAGTTTAAAAATTATGGCATCTAATGTGAACATTAGGTTAAATCTTTTGTAAACTTGCCTCTGTGACAAGTGCTTTCCAGTTTTCTTGATGGTCAAAGTTACCATAACTTAATAAAAATATGATTTCAGACTCAGGGCTTACAACCTACTATAAGTGAAATTATCAATTAAGTTCAAAACTAAGATAATATCATATGGTTTGAGGTGTTATATATGCGGTAGTTTTAGAAGTTGAATTTTATGTAATATTCATCATGTCACATTCTTTCTTAAAAACATCACTTTTAATGGAATAAAGAATGTCATTCTTCAGTATTTGATTTAAACCATCATTTTTACAGTATCTTTTACAATGGAAAATCCGATAGGAATATCAATAATGGAGGATAGGTAAAAACTCACTGTAAAAAGGCTACCTGAGTTGCTGACAGACACAAAAATAATTAATCACATTCACACAAATTTTTGGCCATGGACTTCATCAGAAAAAGAAACATATACAGTCACACAATCATGCAGACAACTATCACATACAACTATCGTGTCCAGCCACTCCAGCAATACAAGCTAGACTGTAAGTGAGATGGGGAGTGGAGGGGGAAGGATGCTAGGTAAAGGTGAGGATGGAAAGTTCTGCTTTGCATGATGGATTTTGAAGGCTCTAATAATTATCAAATGATAAGAATAATAAAAAGAGGAAAAAAAAGGAAAAATAAAGTTAGGGGAAAAAGGAAAAATAAAGTTAGGGGAAAAAGGAAAAATAAAGTTAGGGGAAAAAGGAAAAATAAAGTTAGGGGAAAAAGGAAAAATAAAGTTAGGGGAAAAAAGGGAACAAATAAAGTTAGGAGGGAAAAGTTAGGGGGGGGGGGGGGAAGGAATAAAATAAAGTTGGGGGGGGGGGGGGGGGGAAGAATAAATAAAATTAGGAAAATGAGAATAAATAAAGTTAAGGGAAAAATAAAGTTAAGAAAAAGGAAAAAATAAAGTTGGGGAAAAAAGTATCTTCATTAAGAACCTATTAAAAAATAAACAGTAAATAGAAAGAGCAGCAATTAGGGGTAATGGCAAGGAAGGGAGGTGACTAAGGCCACACAGTAATTTAGTATCATATTACACTGAATAAAATGACTTTCACAACTTGGTGAATATATTTTATTAGTAGTTATTAGTTTCATGAAAATATGTTTAATCCATAACTAATAGTAAGAATATGATGGTTAGAAACTAAAGTGAGGTCATTTTTTTTAAAGGTGGATTATGCAGTTTATAAAATCTCCTATATTTTATTCTCCTCTTCTCTTTTTATTATGTTCTTGGTTTTACTTTATTTTTGCCCACAAATTTCAGACAGCGAAGACGACTATTCCAGATGTACTGTAAATCTTGTCTTTGGAGGTGAAGTAATGTTAGTCAAAACAAAAACAATAAAGGGAAATAATGAAAAATATGATTCTGCACTCGCAGTATTAGGGACAATGAAAAATATCCACAGCAGATAACCATTCTAAATGAAGAATACTGTTGTGCAATAATACGGCAGATGCTGCTGAATTGGGGCAAGAAGAAGCATTACCAATCAAGAAAGTAATTAATTCTGTGAATAAACTTGAGGCAGGGGAAATACTCTCACACTTTAAGAAAAATTTGATAAGAAAGAAAGCAGGCTCAGACAGGTGTGAAAATTAGAGAATCATCAGTTCATGGTTGCAAAATTTTATCACAAATTATTTACAGAAGGATGGAAAAGCTGGTAGAAACCGACCTCAGGGATGATCAGTTTGGATTCAGGAGAAATGTAGGAACACGGGAGGTAATGCTCACCTTATGACTTATCTTAAAAAAGGAAAGGCAAACTTACATTTCTAGCTTTTGTAGATATGCAGAAAACTTTTGACAGTGTTGAGTGGAATACACTCTTTCAAATTCTGAAATCAACAGGAGTAAAATATAGGGAACAGACGGTTATTTACAACTTGTACAAAAACCAGACAGCAGTTGTCAGAGTTGGAGGGCATGAAAGGGATGCAGAGGTTGGGAAGGGAGTAAGACAGGGTTGTAGCCTTTCTCCAATGTTATTCAATTTGTACAATGAGTTATCTATAAAGGAAAGCAAGGAGAAATTTTGAGAACGAATTAAAGTTCAGGGTGAAGAAATAAAAACATTGAATTTTGCCGATGACATTGTAATTCTGTCACAGACAGCGAAGGACCTGGAAAAACAGTTGAATGGAATGGACAGTGTGCTGAAAGGTGCGTATAAATGAACATTAACAAGAGCAAAATAAAGGTAATGGAATGCAGTCTAAGAAAATCAGGCAATGCTGAAGGAATTAGATTAGGTAACGAAACAATAAAGGTGGTAGAAGAATTTTGTTACTTGGGCAGCAAAATAACATATGATGGCCGCAGTACAGAGGATATAAAATGCAGAATGACAATGGGGGAAAAAAAGCATTTTTGAAAAAGAGAAATTTGTTAACATTGCTTATTAATTTTAACGTAATGAAGTCCTTTCTGAAGGCATTTGTGTAGAGTGTTGCCTTGTATGGGAGTGAAACATGGACAATAAACAGTGCGGACAAGAAGAGGACAGAGGCTTTTGAAATATGGTGCTACAAGAGAATGCTTACGATTAGGTGGGTGGATCATGTAACTAATGAAAAGGTACTGAACAGAACTTGGGAGAAAAGGAATTTCTGGCATACCTTGACTAAAAGAAGAGATTGATTGATGGGACATATTCTTAGACATCAAGTAATCGTGAATTTAGCGTTAGAGGGTAGTGTGCGGGGGTAAAAATCACAGAGGGAGACCAAGAGATGAATACAGTCAGTAGATTCAAATGGATGTAGGTTGCCTTTTGTATGAAGAGTGTAGTTAACAGCTACTTTAGCTGTACACTGTGGGATTGTCCTGTCACAAGATGTGCGGATTCACCATACATAGATAAGTAGATGTTTTAAGGATTTTACTGTGTGCCATGCGCTTGTGTGCGCAGGTGTGCAGGAGTGTACAGGTGAGGCAGTCCAAACACAATCATAGTGGCTGAAGAAGAGGCCGTCGGACAACATAGCAAAACATAAAACAGTCTAAGAAGAGATGAAGTGAAAATGGAGTTTCTACATACATTGTAGTAAAAAAAAAAAAAAAAGTTAACTGAGTTTTGTCAAAGTAGTTTCTAGTATAGTTCCTCTTGAGACTTGATCTAGTAAAGATCGCATGTAATCTTAACCTACTTTCATAAAAATTAATCATCTTGTGGTTTTTTATTCAGTCAAAGTGTATTCTCACCGAGTGTTTTCCCTTCCTGCTACGGGACGAAGTCCTAGCCTAAATTCTAGGTGATAACATCAACTCAAGTTTTGACACAATCATAAGCTCTGAAGAAGAAAAGAGTGCTGAAGTTGATTTGACAATATGTGGTGCTACATAACTAACCACATAATAACTTGGGTGCTGTGTTCCAGGAGAAGAGTCAATTGTAGCAGCACAGTCATCTCAAATTCTGTCTCACCGGGAACACTGCATTTACTGGTGACCGTATTCCAGTCCCAATTTGGAGGAGGAGAATTGAGAATAGAAGAAAATATAAGAATGGATTAAAGTACAGGTGCATTTTTTTTTCTTTTGCCAAATTGTGAAATGAAGCATTAAATAATTCAACATTGTTGCTGTGGAGACCTCTAAACAAGTGCCATAGCAACCTACGTAAATAGTGGCAAACTACATTTGGCGGAACGAATTCTTTGAGTTTTCACTGAATCGATGTCGTTATCCAGCAGATCTACTGACGACAAGATGTGGTGAGCAACGGCACCCAACCGTACAACAACAGTGAGCCACAACGACGCAGTTTTCGCTGCGACTGAAAAATTAGAGTCCAAATTAGAAGCTCACAAAAATGAGATTAACACACAGTTAAAGGCACAGCTAGATTCCCAAACAGTGAGATTGGCTCATTTAAAAACAGAATTAACTACTACTAATGAAACCAAAGTAGTAAGAACAAATTCAGGAACACTTTCATGACACATTAAGTGATTTTGTAAATGATATTAATACCAATGTAGCTCAACACATACAATCGTGTAAGGAGGCGGTTAATAAAATCGACCAGCGAGTAATGGCTTTAGAAAAATTCCCAGATACCATTACACACGAATACAGAGCCAAACTGATTTAGTACAAAATGAGGTAAAAGAACAATTATGTTAGGTTAATAATAATGCTACAGCCTTGTGTAATTATGCTAACAAGGAAATAGGGACTTGACAAAAAAAAAGTTTTCGAAAACCAACAACAGATTGATGACCAAAAATTTTATCACATGTTAATGTCAATGAAAAGACAATCAGTGTCCTACAACATCATCTAGAAGAATGAGTGGGGAAAAAGGTAAAGAAACAGGTAGATAATAAAGTCGTTTTGTCAAACACGACTATAGACTGGCTTTATCGTTATGAAGTAAACACTAAGTTCAATAACAAACAAGTGAGTGACAAATCAAATACCGGTAATAACAGGTTTACAGTAATCTTTGAACCAGATACTACTAGAACCTGCTGAAGTAAATTTGACGAGATGTGGTGCTACATAACTAACCATACAATAACTTGGGTGCTGTGTTCTGGGAGAAGAGTTCGATTGTAGCGGCATGATCATCGCAACTTCTGTCTCACTGGGACTCACAATTTTTTATGTTCCCTGCTTTTGCCCAAGTAACTGTCATACAACATATTCCCTATTCTAAAAAAACTTTAGTGTCAATATATTTTACAGAATATTCCTGCTTTGAAAGAAAAAAAAAAAAAAATAAAATAAATTTATAATACAGGTCCAACAAACCCTCTCCCTTCAGCTTCCATGCTACAAAAATTTTTCCTAATTTTCCTTAGTAGTATTTTGTATTTCTCATCTCTTCAACAATGCAAGTTTGTTTGTTTGTTGTTGGTTGGTGTTCTTGATATTCACAATAGTCAGTTTAACTTGGAAATGACTAAAAGAATACATGACTCATCTCTAGGGAAGTGAAAGTGAATATGTCAATAGTAGGTATTATGCAGTACAATTCAGACCGGGAAAATGATGTGGATGTTAGAGAAGATGAAGATAACATAACTTCAGGTATTGACCATCAGCATGTTATTGTGGCCAAGTCTGGAAGAAGATACATAACCACACAGCCTAGAATTCCTAGGATCTCTGTTGTTAATATAATAAGAGAGCAAGCAGGAGTAACTCCAGCTGGTGTTTGCCATTCTCCTGGAAAACCCTTTAAGTTACTTTTTACACCCGACATTCAAATGAAGAGGCAGTTAGGCTAAATGTTACTTTGACTAATGAGAAAGAATTGTATGCCTTTAAAGGAATCCTGATACTTATGGGGGCAAATAAGGATAATTCTGTCAGTGTACATGATCTCTGGTCAGACCTAATTGGTCAGCCTGTTTACAAGAGTATTGTGGCAAGAGAACTTATGAAGGAATTTATGGCAATCATAAGGTTTGATAACAAAACTACCCACCACCTAAGAAGGAAAGCTGACTAGTTCACAGCAATCTGTGTTGTTTTCAACAAAGTGAATGATAGGTTTCCACTACTGTAAAAACCAGGAGTCCACCTCACCATTGACGAGATGCTCAGCTCGTTTAGAGGGCGTTGCTCCGGTATTTATGCAGGATAAATCGGGCAATTATGACATCCTTATACGCATGATGTCTGATGCAGTAGACATATGTCATGAATACGGAACCCTACGCAGTAAACTGCAGAATTTGTCGAAAGAAGCAGCTGCAGTGAAACATCTGGCAGCACCTGTCAAAAAATACTGGTTGAAATGTTACTACAGACTGATACTTCACATCTGTGGATTTGGCAGAAGAGTTATGCCAAGACTACAAACTTACTAAAGTAGGAACTCTCCAGTCAAACAGGAAGCATATTCTAGACATAATGAAGAACATGTCAAATCGAGAACTATATTCATCAATGTTCTTATTCACAGACCCATCAACAGGTAGACCTCCAGTAACTTTGGTGTCCTACATAGTAAAAATCAAACCAATGTTATCAACAATGCACCAAGATAAAGGCACAGTTGGAGGAGAGAAAAATAAAACCAAGATAAATGCATATTATAATTCCACTAAAGATCGAATTGATACCACTGATCAAATGGCACATTTTTACACCTGCAAGAGGAGAACAAAGAGATGACTTCTATCTGTATGTTACTCTGTCAACAACATTTGTGATATCAGTGCAACTACCATATTCATCCAGCAACTTCCGAGATGGAATGAAACGAAATGCAACGAACAGAAACTTTTTCTTCTGCAAGCTGGCATGGAACTAGTGAAACCTCAGGTAGCAGAAATAAGTACCAATGCAAGAGAGTTATCTAACCAAATTGTTTAGTCAATGGAAAATATTCTACAAAAGAAAACCAAAGAAGGTACAACAGAAGCATGTCAACCTTCTGCAGGGAAAGGTCAGTGCCATATTTGTGTAAGAGAAGCAAAAATAAAGAAGCAGAAGTACAAAAATCTAAGTAAACCAAAACAATATTGTGGGCAGTGTCATAATCATTCAGAAAAAATTGCGAAGTATCTCTTGTGCCTTGAAGTTGAGGACTCAGCGTAGTCTGTTGTACATGAACACATTTGTATTTTGTTTTGTAATATATCAATTTTTATTGACTCAGTTCAATATTTACAACAATTAACAAGATTTATAAATTGATGCCTTAGTTAAAATACATTTAAAAGTTGTAATTTTTTATCAATAAACTTATTTAATACCAGTGGGCTCACTGAACACACCCCCCCCCCCCCTACAGCATCCAAGCTAAAAAAGGGCTCAGGTGTCGTAGGATTAATAATTACATTCTTCATTTTTTTCTGTCCTTTTTTTTAATTTTTTTGATGATTCTCATTATTTCACTTATTTCCCACACCTGCTTCTTCTATTACTATGTCCCAGCCACTCAATTGTTCTTCCAATTTCCATTCATTTTTCCCCATATCATCATGTCATCTGCAAACACTATGATTTTCATATCATCATCTTTTGACCCTTGGCAAACTTTCCTTATGATTACTATATTAACAAGCACTGGCAACAGCATTCTTCCTTGCCAAACCCCTCTGTCCATTATAAACCATTCCGATTTTTTGTCATCTACTATAACACAGTTGAGGCCCCTTTTGTACATGTTCATAATTCTCAGTTTCAATTCTTTTGGTAGTTTCAGTCTATGGACCTTGCCTTATCTCTTTCATTTTGTTTTGTAGGCTTTTTTTTTTTTTCATATCCATGAAAGCAGCTGCCATGTCTTTCTCAAATTCCCATTTCTCTTCTACAAACTGTCTGGCTGTAAATATGACATATATAGTTGATCTCTCAGGTCATAATCCTTGTTTGTCTTAATTATTGTTCTATCTTATTCCTGATTTTTTCTCTAAAATTATCATCATTAATCAGTGGGACTAATTTAATCCAGAGCTAACATGCAGCATAAATCCTGGAGGTGACGAAGTAATTCATGCATGGAAGGGTACCCACTGAAATGTCAATGGCAAATTTAAAGTATACAATACTTCTGATTTTGAAGGAGTCTGGAATTGTTCACTAGGTACAGGATCTTTCCTTTTCATTACTTTTTGAGGCATATGATATACTTACCATTCCTCTGCTTAAGAGAAAGAGTACTCTTGTATACGCCGCAGAAGATATATGAGCATAATCCACACCGACTCCCAAGAGGCTGCTTGCCACCTCATAGTCACGTTCACTTGCGTGAATTTGCTGCAACAGAAGATAATATAACAATATTGCTTTAGTAAATGTTCTGATGAGTAATGTTAAAATCTTTACTACTTCTTTCCTATTTCAGCATCAATCAAACTGGTTATATGACTTTTTTTATCATTTCTTGTAAAATCTGTACAACTGGATAATGTAATCCACAATACTGAAGTAAAAACAACCTTTCAACATAATTTATGTTAAAGGGGGTTACAATACATTTGTTTTAATTTTTTTAGTTAGAAGGCATTAAATGTTCATAGTTTACAAACCAAGTCATGGAATTGCATATTTCATATAAATGTCAAAAGGTCTCACGACTCACTGTCTGTAGTGTAGTTCAATGACAGTCCAAGAAGAATGAGTGACTGCAACTACTGGACATGTCCAAACAAAAAGATATGGCAAATTTTGATCAAAGGTAAATGACCATCCTCTATACAGAAACTACTTTGTGAATGACCCTAACCAAAATTTTAAGATGTGATTTCCAAAGAAAGTAATGTCTATCACTTATGAACTATATATAACAATATGAAGTCCAGGTATAAATTCGACTAAACAATGAATGTAGCTTCAAACTCACAGGTGATAATCAACTCACAACAGACACTTAAAAAGACACTCATATAGACACCTTCATTGTCAGTTTTAGTTGGTGTTTTTATATGGGGAACTAAACTACTGAGTCATCAGTCCCCTGTTTCTAGCGAAGATGCTACATGGTAATGTAAAAAAAAAAAAAAAAAAAAAAAAAAAAAAATCTGAAGCTGAACACAGATGGAAGAATCCATGAGGGATATAGAACAACAATGGACAATTCACTGACAACACAAGAGGTAAAACACAAAAGGGATAAGCATAGTATAGAACTGAACTAAAATGTCTACAACAGAATACCACGGCTGGCTCATCACTTAGAAGGATGTGCCACATTGTACACACGAAAAGTAACTCTAAAAGAAAAAGTCCATCGATGACTTAAAAGTGCTGGAATGATGGAGCCTGAGAATCATGGCAAGGTACGCTGTTCGATACAGTCACCGTGTGTAAAGGCATACCCAGCATGACCATCTACTAGGGAACTGTCTGTGTACACAGCTTCTGCACCACAGAACAAATTGAGCAATGGCAGGAACTGGCGACAGAGATGTGTTGGTAAAACTGTGTTTTTCGAGGCACGGACCAACTCCAGACAGAGCTGCGAGCAAGGAGTGAACCGAGGAGGGGTTTGAAAGGAATAGTGGAAAGTGAGAGGGATTGGATAGGATTTGAGTGACAAAAGAAGGGAATGAACATGGGCCACAATCTGATAACCCAATCTAGCCATCATGGAGGGAAAGGGAGTGCAGCAGCTGGGAATAGCAGCTTGCGATTTGGGTGGTGAGGTGAGGCTAGAACATGGGTTATGTAGGAAGCTAACAGCTATTGGTGGTGGAATCACAGGGGAGGGACCCCAGCTATAACTAGGAGGCTTGTCACCGGACTCTAAAGAAAAGCACTTGTCACCAAACAGACACCACTACATAGAATAGGGTCCAGGACCTGCAATGCTGAAGGTGCTGCCAAATCATATACTATGCTGCAGTAGTCCAGGCGTGAATGTATGATGATCTTGTAGAGCTGCAAGAGTGTTGCACATGTCGCTCCCCAAACAGTGTGGTTGAGGCAGTGAAGGATATTCAGGTATCGCCAGTACTTTTGTTTCAGCTAACAGAGGTGTGGAACCCACGTGAACTGGTCATCAAAGAGCATGCCTAAAAAGTTGTGTGTCTCTTTGACATGAAGCAGCTCATCAGCCAAGTAGAGCTCTGGGTCCAAGAGAACTGGAACCGATGCGCAAAAGCCCATGAATCTGCCTTTCGAATGGCTCCCTGCAGACACCTTTCAATAACGGTAATCCTAGCAGAACTGAAATATAGACAAAAGTCATCGGCAAACAAGGAGAAACATACCGATGACCCCACAGCCACATCAAGACCATTTATTGCAACTAAAAAGAGAGGTACACTTGAATGTAAGGTGAGGTGAGCTGAGAGAGGCACTAACCCTAACCTGAAAAGAGTGGTGAGAAAGGAAAATGAAGATTAGAAGTGGGCCCTGTAAGCTCCAGTCATACAGGGTAGCCAGTATATGGTGGCACCAGGTGGTGTCATACACATTCTATAGATCAAAGAAGACCACAAGATTTTCAAGGCAAGTAAAAGCTGTACAGATGGCCAACTCCAGTGACACAAGGTTGTCAATGGCAGAGTGGCCCTGATGGAAGCCCTCCTGTTGTGGTGTCAGGAGACCTACATCTTCAAAGATCCAAATAAGCCACCAAATCACCATACATTCAAAGAATTTGCAAAGAACGTTGGTGAGGTTTATTGGACAGTAATTGTCAATCACCAGCAGATCTGCTCCAGATTTCAACACTGGGAGGATGATGATGCTTTCCTGCCATTGTGATGGAACAACCCCTTCCCCTCTGAGAAGCTTTGTGTTGAGACTCTGCTGAAAGGTGGTAAAGGAACCAGTTGTGAATCCTATCTGGAGGAGGGGGAGGAAAGAGATTAGTGTTTAACACATCGTCCACAGTGTGATCATTAGAGGCAGAGCTTATGCTCGGGTTGTATATATAAATTATAGAGGGAAACTTTCCCCGTGGGATAAACAAAAATAAAAAATAGAAAAGAGATGACTTACCAAAATGACCGGCTCGTCGATAGAAACAAATAAATAAATAAAATCACACACAAACACACATACAAGCTTTCGCCACCACTGGCAGCTTCTTCAGGAAAAAGAGGAAAAAAGGGGAGGAAAAAGGGAAGGATATGGGTTTTAAGGAAGTGGAAAAGGAGTCATTCCAATCCCAGGAGTGGAAGGACTTACCCTAGGAGAGAAAAAGGAAGGTAAACAAATACATACACACTCAGACATATATGTCTGTGTAGGTGTGTTTGCGTTTCGATATGTCTGAGTGTGTATGTATTTGTTTACCTTCCTTTTTCTCCCCTAGGGTAAGTCCTTCCACTCCTGGGATTGGAATGACTCCTTTTCCACTTCCTTAAAACCCATATCCTTCCCTTTTTCCTCCCCTTTTTTCCTCTTTTTCCTGAAGAAGCTGCCAGTGGTGGCGAAAGCTTGTATGTGTGTTTGTGTGTGATTTTATTTATTTATTTGTTTCTATCGACGAGCCGGTCCTTTTGGTAAGTCATCTCTTTTCTATTTTTTTATTTATATATATATATATTGTTTGTGGTTTTAGGGCGCACAACTTCTAAGGTCATTAGCGCTCAGATAAGAACAGAGATTCACTACATCTCGAAAAAATTGGTAACTACCAGATAGAGTATCAAGAGAAGGCTAAAAATGAAAGATAAAAACAATTAAAAGGGTTAAATATCTTTTGATAGATTGGCCATGTCGATAAAACGCAAAACTCAAGCAGCTGCTCATGTGTCATCGGCTAAAAGTTCCTCCAGAGTAGACGGAAAGTGAAGGGCTACACGGAGATGATTAAAATTAACACAAGACAGTAAAACATGTTGTACCGTCAGCAATTCTCCGCAGGAGCACAGGAGTGCACGGTTGGTGGTTAGCAAATGACATTGGCTGAAACGGCAGTGACCGATCCGCAACTGGGCCAGGATGACCTTCTCTCGCCGAGAGGGGCGTGAGGAGGTCCTCCACGCAGTCGGGATCGGTTTTACAGTTCTCAATTTATTGTCGTGAAGTGAGAACCACGCACTGTGGCAGGACGATACAATTCTCTGGCGAAGAACCCGTTGAACATCGTCTGATGGGACGCAAAAAGTAGCCATGCGAAGTAAAAGAGCTGCTGCCTTGGCTGCTATGTCAGCGGTCTCATTCCCGGGCACACCCACGTGGCCAGGGACCCACAGAAAAGAAACGTGGCAGCTGTTATCCGCTTGCAACTGGAGAGAGCGTTGGATTCGATATACGAGAGGATGGTTCGAGAATGGGTGCTTAAGACTCTGCAGGGCACTACGGGTTGTTTGGGTAAGGATGGGGAAGGAAATCAGCTGTGCCCTTTGAAAGGAACCAATCCAGCATTTGTCTGGTGTGATTTAGGGAAATCACAGAAAACCTACATCTTGATGGCTGGAGGTGGATTTGGACCACCATCTTTGTGAATGCGAGTCCAGTGTGTTACCACTGCGCCACCTCGCTCGGTGAATCCTATCTGGTCCTGGAGAGGTATCAGGGTAGGCAGCAAGGGACACTGTAGAGTTCCCAATGGCTCAAGTGAAATTATAACTGCTTCCATTTGATCTGCTCTTTGAGTTCGCAGAAGTCCTCACTGTAGGTTACAGTCACAGAGCAATGTATATAGAGCTCTGTCAAGTGCTTGGCAATAGCAGACATGTCAGTGCAGAGAATATGTTGGATGTAGAGGGATGGGATTCCTGTTGGTGGCTGGTAGCCAAAAAGGTGCCATACTTGTGACCATACCCAAGAGGAAGGGGAGGTATGAGAGCCAATGCTGGCTACGTATCTCTCCCAACAGTCCTGCTTACTCCGTTGTATCAGTCTCCCAACTTGGGTCCAGAGCTGTTTAGAAGCAATCAGGTGCTCTATATAAGGGTGGTGCCAGCATGCCCGATGTTCCACGTAGCCTCAGCAAGCCCTGGTGTTCACCAGAGCACCAACTTATGACAGAGCAAACCAGAGGATTTCGGGATTGTGGCCTCAGCAGCAGAAACAATGGCCCTGGTGACTTGATGAACAGCCATATCAACATCATCTGGTTATGGAGAAGTTACATTAACAGCCCTGGTGTAAGCCAGCCAGTCTCTCTGCCCTAAAGAGAGACCATTGGGGCAGGTGGCCTGCAGGTGGAAACAGGGAGCGACAGGAAGATGGGGAAATGGTCGCTTCCACAAGGATCATCATTTTCCCTCCAAGTAAGGTGTGGGAGTAAGCTCGGGCTACAAAGTGATAGGTCTACTGCCAAGTAAGTGTTACACACCACACTAAGTGCATGAGAGCACCTTGAGATTGAGGTTTTTACCGTCCTTGCGATCCCAGGTGATTAAGCCAAGAATCCCGGGCTCTGTAACACAACATTCCGCCGTCGTGCCATACGGTGGTCACTGAGACATGCACAGACCTTATGGTATGGAGGACTGTTGGCGCAACACAGTTCAGGCTCTCCAAGCCCGTACTCAGCAAATTAATGCTGAGGCCTCTGATGGGATACACACACCTTAAATTTCAGCCACAGGCTTCATCTGATGATAGCTGTGGTCATAAGCTAAGTTCTGTGTGTAGGAGTGTCATAAGTGCCTGTTGTGCCCCAATGATCATCTTTGCAGTGAGTTGCAAGATATCTTCATTATCATGTTACTTACAAATATAAATTGTCAAACAAAGGTAAGTCCCAGACAGATAAACAATATGGGCAGTCTAAGACAGCACGCACATGTATGTGTGTGTGTGTGTGTGTGTGTGTGTGTGTGTGTGTGTGTGTGGTTGGGTGGGTGGGGGGAGGGGCAGGTGCGTGCACATTTACACAAGTCAGTATGCCTGAAACCTGTGAGTTAGTAGTAATTTAATTGTGTCTGTGACTCAACACCTCTTTTATGGGGTGAGTAGCAATCTATCATTTCTTCAATTAAAAGTTCTGGGCTAAAATGCTGTGGTCAATATATAAAACTACTTCCTGAATCGTCTCTAGCTTCTGCCACTTGGTTAGAGGGGCTCTCACATTTATGAGTGCATAGAGCACCACCGTCCACTAGCTGATGATACCTGTGT
This sequence comes from Locusta migratoria, assembly GCA_026315105.1. NCBI lineage: Eukaryota > Metazoa > Arthropoda > Insecta > Orthoptera > Acrididae > Locusta > Locusta migratoria. Next base: position 161,060,305 of record CM048748.1, read on the forward strand.
TCCTATCTCTGGATGGCAGGGTCATTCTCGATTAAGAGTAATTGTCATTTTGTTGGTGCAATGTGAACCCCCACACTTTGAACATTCTTCTTTTCTATTAAAATTATTCTGAATTTTATGAATCTCTATTGCTTCTCTATACATGTGCATCGTGGCCGGCGAGAAAGATAGGCCTGGGAACTCAGCCGGGTGACGTGGCAAGAGTAGTGCTGTGCCGACGCGATCGCGGATTTGACTGGTTAGCCGCTGGGGCACGGCCCACTGCCTGTTAGCGGCCTCGATGTGCATGCGTGCCTGACAGTGTGATGTCCTAGCCAAACACTCATCTCACTAAATTTAATTTCAAGGTTCCCATCCCAAATAGCATGTTCTGCTACAACAGACTTTTCAGTATGTCCCAGATGACAGTTTCTTGTGTTCCACTAACTGGGTGTTCAAAGGTCATTTCATTGTTCCAATACAACTGCATATAAAACCCCTGTTGGTAGGGGGTTGTTAGAGTCTTTTGTTGATCTTAAATATTTGTTCATCTTCATCGTGGGTTAGAAAGTCATTTCAATCACATGTTTGGCCAAAACTTTCCTGATGCAATCTGTAATGGATGTCATTGCAAATGCAAGGATTTAAAAGAATGTATAAATAGGGGGAAAATAGATACAGCCTACAGGAAAAAAAAAAACATTTGGAGAGAAGAAAAACAGCTCTATGAATATCAAGGACACTGATGGAAAACCAGTTCTCAGCAAAGAAGGGAAAGCTGAATGGTGGAAAGAGTCTATATAAAGGCTCTATGAAGGAAATGAACTTATCGGCAATATTGTAAAAAGGGGAGAAGAAGTAGATGAGGATGAAATAGGAGATATTATACTGAGAGATGAATTTGAAAGACCACTGAAAGACCTAAGTCGAAACAAGGCCCCTGGAGTAGATGATATGCCCTCAGAGCTACTGAAGTCCCTGGGAGAACCAACCATGACAAAATTGTTTCACTTGGTGTGTAAGATGTATGAGACAAGTGAAGTACCCTCAGACTTTAAGAAAAATGTTATAATCCCCATTCCAAAGAAAGCAGGCACAGACAGGTGTGAAAATTACAGAACCATCAGTTTAATAAGTCATGGTTGCAAAATATTAACACGAATTATTTACAGGAGGATGGAAAAGCTGGTAGAAGCCGACCTTGGGGAAGATCAGTTTGGGTTCAGGAGAAATGTAGGAACAGGGGAGGCAATACTCACTTTACAGCTTATCCTAGAAGATAGATTAAGAAAAGGCAAACCTACATTTCTAGATTTTGTAGATTTAGAGAAGGCTTTTGACAATGTTGAATGGAATAAGTAAGCAGAAGTAAAATATAGGGAGCGTACAACTTGTACAAAAACCAGACAGCGGTTGTCAGAGTTGAAGGGCATGAAAGGGTTGGAAAGGGAGTAAGTCAGGGTTGTAGCCTTTCTCCAATGTTATTCAATTTGTACAATGAGCAAGCTATAAAAGAAAGCAAGGACAAATTTGGTGAAGGAATTAAAGTTCAGTGGGAAGAATTAAAAACATTGTGTTTTGCCGATGACATAGTAATTTGTCAGATTCAGCAAAGGACCTGGAAGAGCAATTGAACGGAATGGACAGTGTGCTGAAAGGAAGATATAACATGAACATTAACAAGAGCAAAATGAGGGTAATGGAGTGCAGTGTAAGAAAATCAGGTGATGCCGAAGGAATTAGATTAGGCAATGAAACAATAAAGGAGGTAGATGAGTTTTGTTACTTGGGCAGTAAAATAACAAATGATGGTCGGAGTACAGAGGATATAAAATGCAGAATGGCAATGGGTAGAAAAGCGTTCTTGAGAAAGAAATTTGTTAACATCAAATATTGATTTAAACCTAGGGAAGTCCTTTCTGAAAGGACTTGTATGGAGTGTTGCCTTGTATGGGAGTGAGACATGGACGATAAACAGTGCGGACAGGAAGAGGATTGAGGCTTTTGAAATGTGGTGCTACAGAAGAATGCTGAAGATTAGGTGGGTGGATCGCGTAACTAATGAGGAGGTACTGAACAGAATTGGGGAGAAAAGAAATTTCTGGCATACCTTGACTAAAAGAAGGGACACATTCTTAGACATCAAGGAATTGCGAATTTAGTGTTGGAGGGAAGTCTGTGAGGTAGAAACTGCAGAGGAAGACCAAGAGATGGATACAGTAAGCAGATTCAGATAGATGTAGGTTGCCATTTTTATGTGGAGATAAAGAGGCTTGCTCAGGATAGGGTATTGTGGAGAGCTGCATCAAACCAGTCTCAGAACTGAAGACCACAACAACAACAATTGTCTGTCTCATCAGTCACCACTGTCTACTCTATACATATGTCCTTGTCATTGGATTTATCAGGCTTGTAGACCCTACATAGAGAAACTTTAACATGTGAAGGGATGTGCACAAAATTTTTCTTGTTGAAGTTTTCTGGTCTGGATGATCCAGATCCCCAACACTTGTGTATGGTATCCACACATCTCCCTTCTTAATTCCACTGTTCCTTGTCTCATATGCTGTTACTGCTACTACCTTTGCTTATCAATTTTACTGCAAGTATCTCTTCCACCATGATTCTGCCCTCTTTCTTTCTCTCTCTCCCAATGGCACTACCTCATCTCTCTTCCACTGTCACTTTTCTGTCAGACTATTATAAAGAGGGAAGTATTTCCATTTTTTGTGCTCCAAAAGGAGCATTTTTGGTTGGTTCCTTTATTTTTATTTTTTCTACCACACAGTGTGCTGCTTATCTAAAATAAGCTAAGATTTTACACATTCTTTATATGCTTCAACTCATTTATATATAGGGCATGACAAATAACAAAAATTAAAGTGCCATTCATCAAAAGCTATTATTAGATATTACTATGTCCAAAATCATTTTTTTCACAGAACTGCTTTCTAAAAACTGAATGGTAAGAATATCCTACCATCCATCAAGTTTGCTTGAACAGATGTGGGCAAACCATGCAGATTCACATGTCAAGTACGAAACCTGAAACCACTATCTCGAATATGAAACATGTATTATTGTTCTCTCTGATTTAAATAAAATTCTGATATATCTACTATGAATTTCATACACTGCTATGTATGAGCTAATATATACCATACACAAAGTTTATGCAATGTGTTTTTACCACTGCAAACTCTTAAAAATATTTTGCAATACTTTATGTAATTTTATGCTGCCTAGTAACTGCAACAAGTAACAAAAATAAAATCAGCTCTCCATTGAGCAAAAGTATCCAACTGTAAGACATGCAAAAATAAAAATTTTCACAGAGAAGAATTCTTAAACTCAGACTAAGTTTCATACTGAGTGGGACACAGTCTTTTCACACAATTATAACTTTTGGTAGCAAACATCATGGCTTTTTGAATGTATCTTGCTAACAAATGAAGAATATTTTGTTAAGATTTGAGCCAAATCCTATGGTTAGTTATGTGGATATGGCTAAAAACTTATTTCACAATGTTATGCGTAAGTGTGGTAACTTTGAACCTACGGATTTCGGTAATGGATAAGATATTTAAAAAATTGGTTTAATCTTAAGAACAAATGGTAAAAATTTTGATATGTTTCACTGAATAGAGAGTCTAGAAGTGGGCATCACCAGAATTCAAGTTTCTGTAGTTAAAAAAAGTTCTTCGTTGTTTTCTCATGAACTGACCATGAACAAATTGTGCTTTTATAAACTGTCTGTAGCTTACCCTACACCACAAGTAATATACAAAAACCAAACAATTTGCTCAATTTGGCTGGAATGCAAGAAATTTGTAATGTCTAAATTTTAACCCTGTACTACAGGATAGCTACAGTAAGCAAGTTTTTCTGATAGATACAAAAAAGACCTCTAGTCCGAGAACTATTCAAAACACTGTACTACTCATCTCTGTGAAGAACAGGTCCTCAACATGGGCCCCCAAATTTTGCAGTTTCGCATGTGGCTATTGCGGACATAATACCGTAAAAGTTTTTGCTCCACCCACTATTTTAAGACATGTAATGCAGGATGGTAATTCTCAGATTCAATGGTTCGAGCATAATGATGAGCAAAACATGCGATGCTGGTGGCCGCATCAGTAAAGACAGTGCCATTCAAGAAATACCAGATACACCTGGGCACACATTGGGCTGGTATACACAGAGCTGTCTAATCACCCAAATCTACGAAGGAGACAGCATGGTCGAATGGTTGAAACTTGTTTCCAGCATACTTTCTTCTATTGTTTTATGACGTAGCTGAACCAAGCACAAAATTGTTTGAAAGCAACAAGGTGCTTGATCAAGGGGGTCCTACTAATGGTGTCGGAGAGCCAGCCTATGGTCCCTGATGGCAGAAAACCATCAAGGCACCTTGTTCCAATGGGCCAGGTATAGAGAATCACTAAGTTGGCCACCAAAGAATGGCTGCAGTTGTAGGAAGGACAGGTACATCAATACCGCATTGTGATGGGAAGCTGAGAGTGACAGCAGTGGTGTAAGCATCCCAATCAGCCTTGTTGAGAGCCCATCTAGGAGAGAGACAAGGTGGCCATTTACAACAAAGGTCTTTATAGATACTGCAGTGGAGCGATGGGGAAAAACAATGGCTACAGAAAGAATGACTGAGTAGAGCCAGTGTCATGTTCCATAATGGAGTATTTAGGGGCTTCAATATTTATGAGAGAGAGAGGGGGGGGAGGGAGGGTTGTGCCAGTAAGCTTTTGAGGTCTTTGCCACATCTGTTCATCATTATTCCACCTCAAACAAAAAAAACAAAAAAAAATGTTACGAGCATCACCCAAGTATAGGAAAGATGAGGGGAGCTGAGACACCAATACATACAAACACTCCAAGACATGTCAGTCTCAGGAGGAGGGGGGGGGGGGGGAGAACTACTGCAGATGATGTAATTTTGAATTTCCCTTATCCAAACAGCAAACAGCCTACAAAGGTGAACTGGCAGTTCACTGTAGACAAGAGTCCAGAACACACACATATTATATATATATATATATATATATATATATATATATATATATATATAAATAAAAATAGAAAAGAGATGACTTACCAAAAGGACCGGCTCGTCGAGAGAAACAAAATCACACACAAACACACATACAAGCTTTCGCCACCACTGGCAGCTTCTTCAGGAAAAAGAGGAAAAAAGGGGAGGAAAAGGGAAGGATATGGGTTTTAAGGAAGTGGAAAAGGAGTCATTCCAATCCCAGGAGTGGAAGGACTTACCTTAGGGGAAAAAAGGAAGGTAAACAAATACACACACACTCAGACATATCGAAACGCAAGCACACCTAGACAGACTATATATATATATATATATATATATATATATATATATATATATATATATTATAGAAGGAGACCTTCCAGGTAGGAAAATGGTATAAAATAAAGATTTTTGACTTACCTAAAGTACAGGCTGGTCGATAGGAACACTAAACACACACAAAAACACACAACCATTCGAGCTTTCGCCACCAGTGGTGGCTTCTTCGGGAAAAAGAGGGAGGAAGGAGAGGAGAAAGGGAAGGATACGGGTTTTAAGGAAGTGGAAAAGGAGCCATTCCAATCCCAGGAGTGGAAGGACTTACCTTAGGGGACAAAAAGGAAGGTAAACAAATACACACACACTCACACATATCCACATCCAAACACACTTAGGCAGACATTTTGTCTGCCTAAATGTGTTTGGATGTGGATATGTGTGAGTGTGTGTGTATTTGTTTACCTTCCTTTTTGTCCCCTAAGGTAAGTCCTTCCACTCCTGGGATTGGAATGGCTCCTTTTCCACTTCCTTAAAACCCGTATCCTTCCCTTTCTCCTCTCCTTCCTCCCTCTTTTTCCCGAAGAAGCCACCACTGGTGGCGAAAGCTCGAATGGTTGTGTGTTTTTGTGTGTGTTTAGTGTTCCTATCGACCAGCCTGTACTTTAGGTAAGTCAAAAATCTTTATTTTATACCATTTATATATATATATATATATATATATATATATATATATATACACAGTTGGTTGATGAAACCATCATAATTCCAGTGGAGAATCAAGTTGCCAGTGAACTACAAGCAAAGAGGAGGCAAGTTATGCTCTACAGTCATCTCCTGACACCAGGTGAGAAAGTAGGATCTGCTCTTCATTTCAAAATACCTGCAACTTCAATAAACCTGACTTATGTTCTCCACAGAGCTTTGTGAGAAAAAAAAAAGAAAGAGAATCCTATCCATCTGAGTACAAGCTAAGTATTGGAGAGAATATTTCTCTCCTTGCCATTAGGCCTATATTTATCTCATGGTATGGGTGGGGAAGGGAACATTTGGAGAGTTGTATCACTCAGCATTAGCAGCTACCTTTCCTTCAATAGAGATTGCAGAGTCCGAATGGCCACCAACAGGAGAAAGCTTCATCTGCTTCATGGGCAAATCAACTGCAACAGTGCAACCAACTTCAAATGACGGCCCTTCCCATTGACACCCCCCAGCCTAAGCAACAGTAACTGTCATTAGGAGTACCTGTGAACCTGTCACAATGGGCACATACTCTTTGGCATTCATGGGGAGTTTCCATCTCTGGCATCAATAGTGAGATCTCTGTGTGGTCAAAGGAATACCACCATGCATGTACCCAACCCCCAACCCCACAACAAGATGGCTACAATTTGGGTTTTTGCTGATCTTCCCTGCACAAGCATACTTCTGTAGAATCTGGAAAATATTGTTTCAGGTCAAACAACACTGGGGACATACTATAACTAATGAGGAAGGTATAGGCAATGAAGTGAAAATGTCTCCTGTATCATGAGGCAAGTCCAGGTGGAGTCCACATGAAAAGCTATCCAATTCACAGATGTAAGAGGAAAGAGATAGTGGGAATTCAACACTAGAATGCCTAGCAGAGGTCAATTGACCATTTTTCATTTTAAAATAATGTGTTTCATTGGTTTTCTGTCTTTTAATAGTTTTAGGGGATGTGTAAGTTCCCTTAATAGTTTTGATCTGAAACTAACATTTTTTAAAGATTATTACAGATTTATCATTGGTTCCCAACAGTGGTCAATTGACTGATTCTTACGGCTATGTGATTTGGCACTTTTGTTAGTCATCAATGATCAATTTCATACATTGTTGTGTTTAAGGAGTATTATGTACTGTTTGTTGTCAGTGGCTGTTCTACTGCAAGTTATAATGGATCGATATTGTGGTTGTGGTCTTTGTGAAGCTGAAATTATAGAAACTCTTCATCACCAACTCGGTTCGAAGAAGAATATTTTGAGAAATTACAATGAAAGTGATACAGCAGATGCTGAACACAATCTTCATGTTCATTCAACTAGTTATTCAATAGAAAGCAGTGATAATGATTACCAATCCATAGTTTCTTCCGACCACAGAGATGCTGTAACTTGTGTAGATACATCAAGCATTGCTTTGTGAAATGCAAGTACTGGTACTCATCGCAGAAGAATAAGAGGTGAGTAAAATTGTCTTACCTACATTCATAACACATATTTCTATAATATTTGTGTTGATTTTATTGCCTCACATCTACATTTTTGCAGGTGCTACAGTAAAAAATATTGCAATTAGGGCTGATATTGACCAACAAGAGTTCATGAGTGATGGAACTGCATGGACGTACACTAATCATACAATTTAATGATTTTGTATGAAGTCTATGTGTGAGAGATTTGTGGGGTCGTAAATGGGCTCCTGCCTTTTTCACTCAAACAATAGCAAGAAATACATTTTTAGAAATCATGCAATTTCTTCGCTCTGTCACCACTGTAAAGAAGCAGACAAATTTTGTTTAGCATCTGAAATCTGGTACATGTTTATAGAAATTGCATCGCATGTTACATAGCAACTGAATATCTAACTGTGGATGAGCAGTTATATCTGACAAAATGCCATTCACTCAAAACACACGAGTAGCAAACTTGATAAGTATGGCATAAAATATTGGTTGCTCACAAACAATGAAGTTAGATATATTCTAAACGGGTTTCCTCATTTGGGAAATGATGAAATGAGACCTTTGGGTACTAATCTGGGAGAACATAAAACACTGTCTCATGGAATCTTTCTTACAAAAGGGGGGAAATGTTACAACAGACACGTTCTTCACTTCCCTGGAGCTGCCGAAAGAGGCAAAAAGGCAGGTACAAGCACTGCTGGAATTCTGAACAGGAATAGAAGGGATGTGCCATCAGCTGTGAGGAAAGGACAAGATGAACTTCATTCGAGTGTTCTTTATAAGGTTGATGATATTACTCTAACCTCTTACCAAGAAAAGAGTAAGAAAAATGTGCTTATAATTAGTTCTTTGCATTCCAGTGTAACAATCAATGAAGCTTCAGAAATGAACACTCCAGAAACAGTCAATTTTAATAACACCACCACTTTTGGCGTAAATGCGCTACATCAAATGCCACGCAAATATAGTGTAACAGCCATTACGAGGTGCTGGCCAATGCATGTCTTCTATAACATTCTGGATCTGGCCATGATCAATGTTCACACCTTGTACAAGTAGATAACTGATTATACCATCTCTTGATGGTCTTTTGTAATGAAAGTTGTAGAAGAATTAGTGGTACCAGTCAGAAATTCTTGCCCTCAGCAACTCCAGACTCCATCTGTTTTGACTGCTGACAGAGAAGAAGGAGCATCTAAGGGAACAAAATGAAAAACTTGCCAGTTTCGATTGTGCAACAAAAACAAAACTAGAGACACTTGCATTATATGTAAAAAAAAATCTGCATGTGTTTCGTGTGTAATTAAGTGGATATGGAGAAAGTGCACTTGAGTATTTTAGTAAAACAGTACTCCTTGTTGCAGAGAAAATGTATAATAGTGAATAAGTAAGCACTCTTGTGGTAATAACATTTGTCACCTATTTTTTATGATGTAAAACACAAACATTGAAAATGTAGCAATTTTATGAACCAATAAAAATGGTATTATTTTTGTATGGTGTACTATGAAAATAAAGTTTATGAGCTTCAAATAAAAATGTGCCTACATTATTATTATTATTATTATTATTATTATTATTATTATTATTATTATTATTCCTACTACACTACACATCAAAATACAGTAAAATCTTTATTAATGACAATAAATATAAAATATATTTACATTTACTAAAATAAAGCATTTTAAGAAGTGATAAAAACCTCAAATATATATTTACATTTATTACCATAAAGTGTTTTAAATTAGGAAATAGAGAATATCATTAGCAAGATACTAGAACAACATGCAATAATCATCATGGGTGATTTCAATGCCCAGCTAGGGCACGAAGGCAAATACAAAAACTTAACTGGATAATACTGTGCACACAAACAGACCAACAACAACAGAGATTGCCTGGCAGAACAATGCTAGTCCTTTATCTTTGTTATGAAGTCAAATGGCATTTAGGCATTTACTCAAGAAGCAGAAGACCTGGACTTCAACAAATAAGCACTCAGGAGAGATTCAGATAGACCATGTGGTTATCGCAAAGAAATCACACAAAGAAATTTGGCATTCAAGGATACTATGAGGTTCTAATTTGGATTCAGATCACTATCTATCCAAAATAAAACTGAAGTTCCAACTCAGAAACAACAGGAAAAACCAAACAGCAAAGCCCACAGTGTTAAATCGGGAGAAGCTGAAAATGTCTGAATTCACAGAGAAAATAGAAACCCTGGAACATAACAACTGGCACCAACTGAGAGACAATTTAATCACAGTGATCACTGAAACCATTTCATTATTGAAGGAGAAGAAACATGCCTGACTGTGACAAAGCTATCACTGAGCGACAAGTAGCCTGGCTGAAATGGAACTCAAAAATCCAAGCCCAACTGGGGTAAGTTCATAAAACAGCGTTGAACAACTGCTAGAACTATCAAACCGGTGAAGCGACAGCACACACAAGACAAGTGAATGCTGCTGGAAGATGACTAAAAAGAAAATCAAGAAACTTCTACAGAAGCTTCAACTGCAACCTAGGTCAATATATCCCACCAAGCCTTCATCTAAGAGAACCTAATGGAAAGCTAGTCTATAATGATTCAGAAAATTGTAATGTCCTTGCCAAATTCTTTGAGACTCATCAACTGTGAATCCCATGAAACCTATTTCACCCATGAAGATAACATTCACCAACTGAATTCACTCTCTTCAACAAAAGAAGAGGTGTTGAGCATTATTCAGTCTTTGAAAAATAATAAGGCTGCAGGAGAAGACTCAATAGTGGCTGAGCTATGAAAATATGGAGCAAAGCTATCACAAAGGTGACAGATCTGACAAAACCTTTGAGAGACGGACAATCTACCAAGCAACTGTACATCTGCTTTGATCCATGCCTTACACACAAAAGGTGACTTTATGGATGTAAGTAACTACCAAGGAATAGCCTTGGTTCCAAGCACCTACAAAATATTCTCCAATATTCTGAATCTTGACTGGACCCCCAATAGGGGGAACATCGAAGAGGTTTCAGAAAGGGATGCTCATGTGCAGAGCAGATTCATAATCTAAAGACCATCACAAGATAGTAGGAAAGAAGTATGTTGACACTTTTGTCAACTTCAAAAAGGTTTTTGATTCAATGAATAGGAATACCCTCATGCAAATCCTACAAGAACTGGGACTGGATCAAAAGATGCATAGCCTTATCAAACAAACCCTCAATAACACTTTATCATGTGTGAAATTTAGAGGGGCACACTCAGAAAGCTGTGAAGTAAAGACAGGAGTCAGGTAGGGCTATGGATTCTTCCTTCTTTTCAACTGTGCATTACAGAAGGTCATCAGAGATTCGGGAAGGAACTGAACAAACAGAACAAAGTGACATTTACATAGGGTACAAGATGGAAGGATTCAACATAGATTTTCTAGCTTCTGCAGATGACTTGGCACAAATAGCAGCACAGCAGGTTAATATACTGAGATGCCAGGCAAAAAAAAGTTGGATTGCAAGTTTCTCTAGAGAAGACCAAATAACTCTTGAAAAATAGTTAGAGTCCAAGAGAACTGCATCTGGAAGAGTGAAAAATTCAGAAAGTTAACAAGTACCTAGGAGAGTGCCTTGACTCTAATTTGACAGAACGGGTAGCTCTAACAACCCAAAATAATAAACTAGAAGTGTCTCTCACCTAGCTCAAACATTACCATGCTATTGTTCAACAAGAAGCCCTCTACACCTTTGAATGCCTCGTCCTGAACAGGAAAGACTTTTTAATTAAAAACAGGAAATTATGGAGAGGAAGACAATGGAACCAGTGAAAGCAGATGGTGAATACAGCAGATGACACAATCAGGAACTGTATCACTACACCGGGAAGGTCATGAACGTAGTTAGGAAGGGATGTGGGCACATTTCAAGGATGATTCCCAATAGAATGATGTCAGATTCTATCCTACTGGCAAAAGAGAAAGGTTAGGTTTCCCATGATTGCTTAAGAGTTGAAAGATTGGTTGATAGCGACATAACCCCCCCCCCCCCCACACCCACACACACACACAGTAGAACCCCATTTTTACACTTTTCAAGGGACTTCAGTGAAATGGTGTAAAATGCAAGAAATAATGTTTTAAATGGTAAAATATGCTTACTGGATCACCCTTGCATTTTCCAAGTTTATTTGTAATATATGTGCGCCTCGGTTGCACAATGGTAGAGTGCCAGACTACACATCCAAAGGTCCTGGGTTCGATCCCCAGCAGGCCCTAAGATTTTTATCTGTCACTTTCCACTTCTTTCACCTCTGGCAGTATTGCTCATGTGAAAAATACCGAGTAGCACCGTGGTTTGGAACCCACGTTAAACTGTAGGTCCCCCTATAACTGGCTGGGTAAGTCAGTTCGAAGGTCGGAGGAAGGCAACGGCAAACCACCTCCAAACAGGACCATGCCTAGTAAAGCACTGTGGTGTTCAAACCAATCTTCGGATAGTTGACTGCTTTACCTTATGTACATAATGGACATCAAAATACTGATCAGGAAGTTTATTTATTATGTAATAAAGGTTATCTGATTTTTGTACTATTTTTAAGCACCAGGCAGAACTGGAACTGATAACTTTATAGTAAGTAGACATTTTTGACGTAATTTCATTCATCGTAATCAACTTTGTCAGCACGCCTTTAACCGGCATTAAGTATTTACATAGTAAAACTGCACAAGTTCCATTATTTCTTTATTTTTCAATGTTTCACATGATGATATTCGAGAATTTATTTGTGTCCTTGAGTGTAAATATATGCATAAGTATTTTTGTGACATTTGCATAGGGTTGTCATCTCTCACTGTTATTGCTTTTTTGAGGTTATAATGTACCATATCCCCTTCACTGTGCAGAAAAACATACATAAGCAAACCATCAGTCTCTTTGTTTATAAAAGTCACAAAAAATACTTGTATATACATTTTTATTTCACAACAAAAATAAATTCTCGAAACGTGTTACACAAAGCATGAGAAACTACCAGTTACGTAAACAAAGCCAAGCTGACAATTGGCATGGTGGCTGATGGGATACTACAGCACCTTAAGTCAATTAGGCATGTACTGAAACACTGAAACGTGAAATATACGTTTGAATAGATGCAAAGTGTCAAGAAACTTTACTGTGTAATGTTTATAAACACTATACTTTAAGCCGAAAGCCATGCTTCCATCAATTTAAGAGAATTATGTCATTTTTCTTCTCAACATAGATTCAAAAAGCGTAAAATGTGGGAAAAGTGTAACTATGATAACACAAATACAGGGGCGAATTAACATTGTGAACCTAGGAAATTTGATGGGACTGACAAAAAATGGTGTACATGGCGGGAAAATGTAAAATCCAGGAATGCAAATGAGGGCTTTTAATGTACGTTAAAATGAGGTGGGATTCCCTGTAGACGATTTGGACTTCCTTCACCATGTCGGTGCAGTGAATAAAAAGTAAGAGATTATCAAAAGATCATGTGTCATCTGATAAGACACCAGACAACTCAGATAGTATGCACAGACTTTAATGTAGATGATTAAACAATGGGCAGCGAACCAGACAGTGATGTACAGACAAAGGATGAGTACAGTAACCGCAAAGTGGAGCAGGCAGGCCACATATTAAGTGGTGGAGGGTGGGTGAAATGACAGTGTCCTATGTGCAGTAGGATTACAATGAGCTTCTTGTGATAAGAGAACCGAGAGGTGGTCAAGCAAGCAAGAGTGAGAGGTTTAGAGTCCACAAGTTTGTTCCTTCAAGGGAAGATCAATGTGCATACCAGATTTATACCAGATCCCCAGAGACAGTGGCACAAAGATCACCCAAAAGGAAAAGAACAGTTGCCAAGCTGAGCAGTGGCATCCATAATCTCATTCCCTAATACACTACATGACCAGGAACCCACAGGAACACCACATTTTTACAGACTGTGTTGTCAGTGGAAAAAGCAAACGCCTTTTTTGGTGCTCCAGGATTAAAGATGGTCGACACCCAACTGAAGATGTTATTCAAGCAAACATGTTGATTGAGAGCTGCAATAAATAGTAAAGTCATCAACAAAGAGAGAAGCTGAGACACCTGGTAGAAGGCAGTCCATGATAATTTTAAATGATATGGCAAATAACACACAGCATTGAAACCTGAAGTATACCATTCTATTGAATAAAACTGTTCAACAGGTCCAACCACCATACATGTTACAAATGCTGTCTTTAAGAAGTCCTGAATTAAAACAGGAAGGTAACCCAGAATCTCCGTGTGCACAGAATGGAGGATATTCATCCAACAGATATCTTGAATCGAATAACATGGCCAATGTTTGATACATCAAAAAATGTTCATAATATGAGTTGATAGTGTGACAGGATGAACAACTGCAGAACAGTGCTTACAAAAATAACACTGTGCATTTTTTAAGAGATTATGAGACTTGAGACACCAAACCAATGAACCCTTAATCATATGTTCCATCACCTTGCAGATACTACTGATGGGAGAAATTGGATAGCATCTGGAAGCAAGATGTTTGTCCTTACCAGGCTTAGGTATGGCAATGACTATGGCTTTACATCAACGTCTAGGAAATGTGCCATCTGTCCATATGTGGTTATACATTTGAAGAAGAAACTGCAGGAGCTCAGGGCAATGATTTGGAGAGAATGCATTTGGAGAGAATGCACATTAAAGCTCCCTCATAATAAACTTGGCATTGTAGCATTCATTATTCGGAGAGAAGAAAAAATATCCTCCCCATTTCTGCTGCCCATTTCCAAGGTAGGAAAGCAGGATGGTAATGTGTGGAACTTAAAATCTCAGCAAAATATAGGCCCAAGGTTGGATGAATGGATCAATAGGACGTTGTGCACATATGGCAACTAGGTCTTTAGTGCCCTTACAGATCTAATACGAGGTGATTGTAAATCCATTAGAGAAAATGATTAAAAACAGGAAACAGAAAAAAGGTGCCAAACTAGCCAAACAATGTATGCAGTTAAATGGAAGCTCAAAAATGTTGTTGCATATAGACCTATGAAAGGAGACAGTGGTACAAGTAGTTAAAACAATACCAAAGACTCACAGCTGGCTGATCATCAGTATAAAATTGGTGAGACAGTCATTTTGCAAAACACAAACCTCCAGCTTAGGTCAGAGTCCAGACAACTTTCACTGCTCTTGTCGACCTTTTTCATCACACAATGCACAGCTGATCTGAGAGGTAGTCTTTGATTTCATCTTCAGTCAGAACAACAAGCAATTTATGGTAAACAACTCCATGAGAATTTGAAGTATGATGAGCCTCCACTTGTATAAGGTAGTTAGGAAGAAGAAGAATGGTTTTAAGTATTCTTTGTACCTGAAAGGTGCTGTTCATCTCTATCTGAAGAGTACCATTATGCAAATGCAATTAAGACTTCACAGGTCCTGCAATTGTATGAACACCTTTTTGCATGATAAACCGAGTAACTGTGGAAAATTTATTACCACCTCCCATGAGGGACACCACGGGATACCAAGGTGCTGGGAGAGATGTTGAGTTCCTGTTTTCCTTAATTTCCTTGTATTTCTTGGGGGGAATCACCTGCCTTAAGTGGTTGTCCACACCTCTGGCCACACCTCCTGAACTCCAGATAAAGGGACTAATTGGCATTTTTGAGAGGTTACAGCTCAGGCAATCACATCTCCCTGGGCCAGGGCTTTATCGGGGAGTATGTGCAAAACCTACATGTCGAGTCAGGGTTTTTTTTTTTTTTTTTTTTTTTTTTTGTTTGTGGTTTTATGGCGCACAACTGCTAAGGTCATTAGCGCCCAGACAAGAACAGAGATTCACTACATCTCAAAAATAAACTGGTAACTGCCAGTTAGAACATCAAGAAGAGGCTAAATTGCGCTCTCTCATACGTTTATAATTTATGCAATTCTCCAAAGTTGGGTGGCGGCGGAAGGTGTGTAAAGCATGGTGCCAGGCTCTAAGCTTGTCGCGGCAGGCTGCAGTCCACCAAGGGACCGGGACACGACGTGGAGAAGAGGATGTACGAGGTATGGAATGTTCGGCAGCGGTGAGAATAACCTCTGTGAGGTAGTCGACCTGACTGTCACAGCTGGAAAAATTCTGATCGTGAAAAACGGCCATGGAAGAATAAAGCCCCCAGTCGGCTTTAGAAATGTTCCAACTGGTGGGACGAGGAGATGGGGAATGATGCAGGAAGTGGATGACACAAGGGAAATGGTCACTCGAGTACGTGTCAGAAAGTGCATACCACTCAAACAGACCGGCAAGCTGAGGAGTGCATATCGCAAGGTCTATGTGGGAGTAAGTATGGGTTGTGTCAGAAAGGAAGGTCGCTGCACCAGTGTTGAGGCAGACAAGATTGAGTTGGAGAAGGTCCACCAAAAGGAAGCCTCTCTGACAAGGTGCCGGAGAGCCCCATAGGGGGTGGTGGGCATTAAAGTCGTCTACCAACACGAAAGGTGAAGGGAGCTGGTCAATGAGGTGTAGCACATCTGCCCTAGTAAGGGCAAATGACGATGGCGAATAGATATTACAGAGGGCAAAGGTAAATGTGGATAGAGTGATGCGGACGGCAACTGCCTGTAGGTGAGTATGCAATGTAATGGGATGGTAATAGACGTCATCTCGAATGAACATTAGAACCCCTCCATGGGCTAGGGTACCTTCCACAGGTGACAGGTCGAAACGCACAGAGGTGTAGTGGGGAAAGTCTGCACGATCACTTGGGCGCAACTCAGTTTCTTGGAGACAGACTAGAAGTGGGCGGCGCAATCGAAGGAGTAGTTTTAGCTCCTCCCAATTGGAATGAATGCCGCGAATATTCCATTGAAGGAGCACCATGATAAAAAATGAGATAAGAAATGAGGATAAAAATGAACAAGCAAGCGGGGTCACCTCGATGGCCGCTGAGGACCGGATTTCGAGGGAGCACTGCTATCGCTGTCTAGGGGCAAAGGGTCGTGGTCCATAGGTTCGACTGACGCACCTGCCGCCTCCACGAGTTGATCAGGAGGGGCAGTTCCCACCGCCGGTAAAGGCAGATGGAGCATCCTGGTGAAACAGAAGACGGCCGAGGCCGGCAACTGTTGGACGGCGTGACGGATGGGTCACGCCTCGGCGGGGAAGGAGAGGAACTCTTTTTCTTGTTGGCTCTTCTGGAAGAGTGACGGCGGGAAGAGGCAGTTGACGGTTGGGAAGCCTGAGAACGCAGAAAATCCTCACGGTCGGGTTCCTTTTTCAAAGTCCGGGCATCTTGTTTAGGTGCCCGCGGTTTATTAGAGGTTGACGAAGACTGAAGTTTAGAAGCAGCAGGAGGAAGCAGGGACGTGGAACGGGCAATCTTCGGGCTGGCGGATCGCACAACTGTGTCAGCGAAAGTGAAATCACAAGTCTGGGTACTTGAATACTTAGTAGGTCGAGTGGAGGTGAGGACCTTACTGTATGTGCCCGTTGGGAGGACAGTGGGCTTTCGACTCGCCAACAACTTTCGAGCGGCAGATGTTGATACCTCTTCCATAACCCGAATTTGCTGGATGACCTTTTCATCCTTATATACAGGGAAGTCCTGAGAGGATGCCGCATGGTTACCGTTGCAATTAAGGCAGTGAGGGGACGGAGGTGGGCAATCCCCCTCATGGATGTCCCTACCACAAGTGACACATTTTGCTGCGTTAGGGCAAGATTGACGGGTGTGGTTGTACCTGTGGCATTGAAAACAGCGCGTTGGGTTATGTACATAAGAGCGGACGAAGATGACTTCATAACCAGTTTGACCTTCGACGGGAGTTCAACTCTGTCGAACGTCAAGAACACAGTACGAATTGGTGTCAGCTGGTTATCTACCTTTTTCATCACCCTGTGGACAGCTGTTACACCCTGATCGGACATATAGGTTTGTATGTCTTCGTCAGACAACCCGTCAAGGGATCTCATAAAAACTACCCCCCGTGACGAGTTGAGTATGCGGTGCGCTTCTACCTTGACTGGAAACGTGTGTAACAATGTTTTTCATATCAGTTTTTAGGCCTGGAAGGCACTGTCCGCTTCCAGCAACAATGTGCCATTGCGCTGACGCGAACAGGTTTTAACAGGGCCAGCAATTGCGTCAACACCTTTCTGGATGACGAAAGGATTTACAGATGTGAAATCTTTACCGTCGGTGCGAGAGACAACAAGAAATTTCGGTAGATTAGGCAGGGTCTTTTTTTGCTGAGGCGAATCTATCTTGCGTTTCTGGGTCAACGTCACTGAAGAAGAGAAGGAAGTCATTGCCGGCGTCTCCGATGGCGCACTCCTTCCTAGTGGGGGCCCTCTCCGAGGGTGATTGTTCACACCTCAGGTCACACCTCCCGAGAACTGACGGAGGGACCAATCGGCATGTTCAGAAGGTACCAGCTCGGGTAATCACCCCTCCCTGGGCCTGGCCTTTACCAGGGGGTATGTACATGCCCTACTTGTCTACCCAGGGTGGGGAATTACGCGTTACCCCGTCACCTGCTACGCATGATAATGTGTGGGTCGGCCTTCAGACACGCACAGGGAGGAAAGAAGAAGAATAGAGGAAGTGAAGAGAAAGAAGGAAAGAAGTGTCTCAAACGCCGAGGCGGAGACCAATGAGGAGGAGAAGAAGAAGGCTAGGAGAGTACAGCAAGGAGAGGAAGACAGAAACAAAGGGTAGGAAAGGAAGGAACTAAGGAATAAGAGAAACGACAACAAGAAACCACCTCCACTCGCTAAATACGCCCGTCTCCAGGCGAAGGCATAAACCGGAAGGGAAAGTGAAGCAGCCTGGGGCAGAAGAAAGGCTGCTCCGGCTCGGGACCCCGTGCGCGCCACACACGTACCCACAAAAGAACTGTGGGCCCCCTGGGGGGGGGGGGGGGGGAGTCAGGGCTGGGAATTATGCATTACCTATCGAACATGTGGGCAGCCTTTATTTACATACAGGAAGGAGGTATGAAGAAGTGAGGAGAGGCATCAAATGCCGAATTGGAGGGAGAAAAGGAAGAGGAGAAATGAAAAGTAAAGAGACTGAAAAAGGGAAGACATTGATTCATATGAATCAGACTCAAAACATTTGCTTTTCTAAAAGGGAGGCTGTTCCCAAAGAAGGGAAGAAGAATAACAGGAAATAACATGGAAAATGAGCAGTGCTGCAAAGGATGGAACCCCATGGTAGCCAAGTATGTACTCATCAAAGAATGTTGAGCTCTGTGTAGTGGGTTGGTTGGTTGGTTGGTTGGTTGGTTGGTTGGTTGGTATAGGGGGACCAAACTGCTAAGATCATTGGCCTTCAGTCGGGAGGGGAAGGAATGAGGATAGGAAAGGAGGGGGGAGGGGAAAGAAGTGAGTATAGTAAAGGAGGGGGAAGGGAAAGGAATGCAGATAGGAAAGGATGGGGACGGAATGCATTCCAGGGAGGAAAGTAGTACGAAAGACTGCATTAGCTAGGGGCCTCAAGCTCACCACACACATAATCACGAAAAACCCTGAGCCCGCTGGGGGGGAGGGGGGAGGGGGTACAAAATTGTTGTAAGGACCTTGGGGGGCTACAGCTGGTTGCTCCCCTGCTCCAATCTATGGCAAATGTCAAAGGACATGTCACCTCAATAGTAGTGACCAGCATACACACTCAGAATCTCTTCAGTCTCAACCAATTTTTGTCATCAGGTTTATCATCAGAAACTGTCAATCTGGTGTACAAACAAAAATCTTTCAGGGAACTGAAAAACCTCAGTAACGGTCAAGCCTTGGACTTCACTGAAACTGGTTTTGTTTGTTCGCAATATCCTTCATTTCAATGGGGAAAGTGTGTGTTTGTGGACACTGTGGAATGTATCACCACCACATCAGAGAGAGAGGGAGAGAGAGAGAGAGAGAGAGAGAGAGAGAGAGAGAGAGAGAGAGAGAGAGAGAAACTAGCTGAACTTTTTGCTGCACTCTCAAATGGACTGTATTTTTCAAAGATTAATCTAGGCAAAGTTTACAACTATTCCTGGATGAGGAATCACAGAAAGTACTTTTGTCAGCATGCTGCATAGATCACATCAACTTAAACACTTAGTTTTTGTAAATACCTAGTGTCCAAACAATTTTTCAAAGGTTCCTCAACCAAATGCTACAAAATGATAAGAGCTGCATAAATTATCTGACCACACACTCATCCACAAACCACAAATGCAATTTTGAAAAATTTGTGAGATAATGCTTCAAAATTTCATGGTCAATGTTTCAGTGATGAAACAGGATCCAACATCTTGTATCTTCATCTCTCAATTTTCAATCCAATTGTGAGAATGAAAAGTCCCTGTGCACCTTTTAAAACACAGATGAGAAAATACACAACTCGTTCCACAAACACGTCTTAAACACTTTTTTTGTTTTGTTTTTTTCTACAGGTTGACGCCAATTCGAATGAGGAGTTTGTGGAACTCCTCCTTGCCCACCATTCATGGACACTCCTTGTTATCAACTGCCACTTCACTTTCTCCATACTACTGGCATATGAATGTGTTTTCAGACACCAGGATAGTTGGATGCTGGTGGTTGTTTGGCAGCAGTGTGGAAGTTGCATCTTTGCATTACACACATGAAAAGTGATTATGTATCAGAATCAAATGCATCTTCAAGAGGGGAACCAAGCTCCACTGCCCCTGATGCTTACAATGTACATGCATCACAGCAATGCCTCCTTACATCCCCCCTTCCCCTGGCTCTCGTCTGTCTTCTTTCCTCACTGGAGCATTTCCTCCTCCCCCTCCTCAGCCACAGTAGCTTCTGCAAGCACACTAATTTCCTCATTTCCATGTCACCAAAGATAAGAACAGACATTGCCTAAACCAATGCACCATCCTTCCCTTCCTCAGCCAGATACGAACACAGAGTGCACTCAGCAGCTTTTATCACCACCGTTACGGCTCTGATCCAGCCGCTGCAACAATGGCACCTGCTGACTGTGCATCAATAAAACAGGAGGGACTGTCAAATGCACCCAAAGGCATCTACCTAGTTCAGTGTGCCACCTGGGCATTCAACCTGTTGTGCATCATCCAAAATATTCAACATCATCCGTCTCCATTCTCTCTCTCTCTCTCTCTCTCTCTCTCTCTCTCTCTCTCTCTCTCTCTCTCTCTCTCACACACACACACACACACACACACAGAGTGCTACTACCAGAGAGAAATGATGACAAATGGCCATAAAAGATGTTTGCACTGGTACTTCCTAAGTGCCACCAGTGACATAATGTCTACTTATGAGATTCCCAATCAGTGCTCATCCCTGCAGGTTTCTCATCATGCTGTTCACTATGCTTGCTAAAGCTTCATTATGCTGTCTTGAGAGAGAGAGAGAGAGAGAGAGAGAGAGAGAGAGAGAGAGAGAGAGAGAGAGAGAGACTCTGACAAGAGAAACAAAATTCTTTAAGCAGTAACATGTTAATGACAATGGTAATGCAGTCATCAATTTAACACAAGTCAACCACAATGGGATAAAGAGCTGTACCTCAGTGTCCATTGGTACATGGTGATGACAAACTAAAAATACACAATGAAGAATTTTTACTGCCTACATAACTTTAGGCATTAGTGCCTCTAAACTGGAAGTTAAGAAAGAGATGATTTAGACACCCCCATGCTTCTATTTTTACCTCTCATTGATGAAAATTCGAACAATCTCTACCCTGTAAAGAAAATCCATTTATTTGCCTAAAACATGTAATTTAGAAGACAATAAATTGAGAACTAGAAACCCATCTTCTGCTGTAGTTCAATCACTGATCCCTTAAAATTAGCTGTTGAAAGAGCTTTTTGCATTGCCACCATTAACTCTTGCCAGTATCTTACAACACTGGCCCATGTTATGAATAATATTAACAGCATTTATGGAGTGTCCTGCTGCATTTGTGTATCACCTACAGCCAAGTGGGAGGTGACAATAATTATTTTCTGTACTGTTCCACTTCCAAATAGAACAAGGGAATAACAAATACCTATAAGCATCTGCAAAAGGTAAAGCTGCCCACAAACCGAAGATTAATTTGAAAATCACAGTGCTTTACCAGATATGGTCCAGTTTGGAGGTGGTACGGTGTTGCCTTTCTCCGGCATATGAAATGACTTACCCAGCCAGTTACAGGGAGGAGTGGCGAGAGTAGTATGGTATGTGCATTGATGCATCAAGTGAGACAGCATGACCAGGGTACTGCATTTTGATGAAAATTATGATGAAATATACATAAAAGTTTCACTGCAAAAAAACCTTTCTTTCGGCAAAGAACTCCATTGAGAATTAACGGTGTTCCAAGTAATTAGGGTTTTCTTTTTTAAATTAAATCATGGCAATCAGTAGATAGGTGAGTGAACAGAAAAGGATCAATTTATATTGTAAAAAGTAAGGGCACATTTGTAATAAAACATATACTGAATACATAAAGAAAATAGCAATATACATGGGATGTATATTGTATGTGTATACATAGTATGGGACACTATCATATACATCAACTCGCAAAAACACCAAACCATCCAATTGCTTTAATTTTGGCACTACCTTTTCTTACTTGTCATTGGTTTGAAAGTAACATGTTGTTGGCTATGTGAAATGTGGTGGGGTGTATTTCCAACCCCTATAAGTAATACAGACACTGCACTGATACCACCAATGGCCCTTTGGCCCATTTCTACACTTAAACCCAAGATGAGACACAGACAGGCTCACTTTAACCCGTGTACATAATTTGCACAGCAAATGTTAGTTTATAAAGTGTCCACTATCTGGTGATCTTTCTATGATGAAGATAAAATACAAGATTCCATAAATGCCAACTGCCAGCATCAGCTAGTGGACACTAAGTAAACTAAAATTTGCAAGAAGTATGCCACGATGCACCCACCAGAGGTTTAAAAGGCCCCTGATAAGAGCCTTCACACACACACACACACACACACACACACACACACACACACAACCTATTAACCCAAATAGTACTGATGGGAATGGTGGCTTAGTTTTTCATTCTTGTAGTTACGAATTCCAGCAAGTTGTGTGTTCCATTTCTTTGAATCACCTTCTTCCATTGCAGATTAGGAAGGAAGGAAGGAAGCAAGCTTGGAGTTTAACGTCCCGTTGACAGCGTGGTCATTAGAGATGGAGCTTATACTCGGAATGTTTGGGTAAGGATGTGTAAGGAAATCGGCCATGCTCTTTCAAAGGAACCATCCCGGCATTTGCCTGGAGTGATTTCCCTAAATCACGGAAAACCTAAATCTGGAGGGCCGAAGGTGGATTTGAACCACCATCCTTCCAAATACGAGTCCAGTGCTTTACCACTGTGCCACCTCGCTCAGTTCCATTGCAGATTAATTTTAGCTTGTATTGTTGATTGCAAATTGGTCGGTTACAGCAGTGAAGATGAGGTTCATACAGAAGATATTGACAACTTGCTCATAGTTGGGTCTTTCCTGAACATTCTCTACTTTTCTGACATTCATATGTATATGTTTTATCTTACATGTATTTTTAATAACAATGAATCATCAATTTTAATTTTTAAATATTCATTTTGATGTCGTTCCAGAAACAAAGGCAAAATTGCAGAACTAATGGCATTATTGTGGAAAAAACCCTTATAATGTTTTTGTGCAAACATATGAACGTTATACCTATTGGAAATAAATAACTAAACCAAAAATGATCTGTCACTATCTGGGTTAATACAAGCACCACACACACAAACCTAACCATTGTCTTTTGCCTGTCTGCAATCTAACCTTTTCAAAATATTATATATCATGAAATTTTCATTGGTTGGTTGGTTAGTTGTATATTGAAAGGAACTAATCTGTAGTCATTATACCATTTAACATAAAAGTCACTAAAAATTACATAATATAATGTGTAAAAACTACATTCAGCATTCGAATGTAACATGTCAAAAATAAAAGCCGCAAATAAAATGAAGGAAAAAAATAAATAAACTATAGTGTCTCATCTGCATGATTACAGAAATAAAATTTGAACATCCATCCACTCTGTAACACATTAAAATCTTAGGCTTTAAAGTATTAGAAAGGGAAAAATAGACAGACGGATAATGGACACTCACTAAACTTAAAATTGAATGATACAATCCACTACCACGAATAAACTGAATCATCTGATGAGGCATTGTCAGCTGAAACCAGGTTTAATCTGGGAGATTAAAAGTCCACCTCAGGACGAATAAATTGTGACATTCCCACTTATGTGGGCATCTCTCAAATGTAAACCCCAATGACAATGAGTAGGTTCATCACAGCAGAGAAGGTGACCTTATGTCAGCCAAGTACGGCCAGTGCTGAGTCGGCAGAGAACGAAACTAACTCCGAGGGCCCGCATAGAAGACCTCCACGTGGCTTGTTATCTTCATTAATGACCTCAATTTATTGGGCATTGATAGCGTACACCATTCATTCCACCACCCAAGAACTCTACTGTGTAACGTAGAACGAAGGTCAGTTGCCGGTATATCAATTTCCAGAGTAGATTTATGGATAATCTTTGGCAAATCTGTTTTCTAGTTGATTGCCTTCTTTTCCAATGTGTCCTGGAGTCAAGAGAAATACTACTGACTGCCCACATTGTTCAACATCATAAATGTACTCTACCGTGACCAATATCAAAGAATAGTGAGGGAAGCAGTTATTAAGGACTTTTAGACGTCTCAGGGAGTTGCTGCAGATGAGAAAGGGCTCCCTGATGCAGGAATGGATGTGATTGAGTGTGCAAAAGATGGCTACCAGCTCTGCAGTGCAGACACTGCAGCTGTCCATCAGGCAGCACACTTCATTATGTCCTGCATGTGTATAAGCCAAGTCAACATGACCATCTACAGTGTGCGTAGATCACTTTCGAGCCCTGTACATGATCAAGAAGTGATGGGAACTTAGGGGGGGAGGGGGGGGGGGCTCTTAGGGTTAACCCAGTTTTTGGAGCACTGTGACAATTCAAAATGAAGCTGTTGTCAATGTATACACCATGGTGGTGTACATGACTGGAACTGGAAAAGACTCAAATTGACTGGGAAGTGATCAGACACTGACACCAACTATCATCCCTGATCTCGGCCGCAGGTGTGAAACATGGAGTCTCATGTTCAGGAAGTGGAGATGATGGTTTGGATGATTAGGCAAACCACTGACTTCAGCAATATAGTTGGCCAGTAGCTGTTGGTGGACAATTCATAGTCGCCACAAGGAGACTGTCCACAAGCCTTGTTCTGAAAGCTCCTGTCACGAGTCTAATTCCACAGTGGTGGATTGGGTTCATCATCTGCAATGTAGAGGGCAATGCTGACTCATATGCTAGGATCCCATAAATTAGTCTTGACAGAACAAGGCCTTTGTAACATTGCAGCAGTGTACTGCAGTCTGCACACCAAGTGGTATTGCTAAGGCAGCAGAGGGCATTTAAGCTGCTGGCAGTATTTCTGCATAAGCTGGCGAATATGAGGAAGTCATGCTAGCAAGGTGTCAAACATCATGAAACATGAGTTTCCACAACATCAAGTAAATGGCCATCAATATAGAGTTATGGGTGTAAGTGGGTTGTCCAATGCCAACAGAACTGCATAACACAGGTCTTGACAGCAGAGAATAAAACCTATGGGCACACACCCATGATTGTACCTTGTGTATGGCTCTCTGGCATTCAGCAGCATACATACGAAAAGCAATAAAGGATGTGCTGGAATCATCAGCATATAATGAGAGATATTTAAAAGGTTTTGGATAAAAATCAGGAGCAAAGCCTAGAAACCCACCAGGTCATGTCATAAGCATTTGTCAAGTTAAAAAAAGTCAGCTACCAAGCATCAGCATCTAGAAAAGGCTACCCAGATGGTGAACTCAAGTATAACAAAAGTAAAGGATGATTTGTTACTGCAGAAGGCGGGAATTTATAAAATACCTTGCAAGTGTGGTATGGCCTATATAGGACAGTGGACATACAATTGAATATGATAAAACATCAATTTTGGCCACAACTACATCCTTCTGGAACTCCATTATAAAAGAATCTGTTGAAAAACACATTGCGGAAACTCTGATGAACCGGGACAGCAGGGCCAGCTGAATAAAACGTGTAATCCCGTCATCTCTAAGGTTTTTTCTAGACGAAGACACCAGAAGACTCCGATAACTGCGGTCAGCGGCACTATCAAAGACAGCTGATTCTTGCAGTTCCACCAGCGAGGGTGCTGCTGCTGCTGCTGGGTGGTGTGGTCCTTCTTTCACCATCACCATGTCTTCAACGCATGTGCGGTAATACCACCAGCATGCTATATAAGACGGAGCTGAGAGCATCTTTGTCGGTCCTTATTGGCTCAGCTGAACATGACTGGTAGGTGTCCAGCTGAAATATCGTGGAATGAAGTTTACAATGACCGGCTGCAAATCTGAAATCTTTTTCAACATTTGATTCGCCGGGAAAATTTCAAATTTCACATCAAACACCTTTAAGGGGAGGAGATGGCCTCAAATGTAAGAAGTTTCGACAAGCTGCGTGGTAAAAGAGCAAAATGTTTGAGTTCTTAAAGTTTTTTAATTAGATGTCAGGACCATAGCATAATACCTAAATTTGCCAGAGTGACACATTTTATTAATATGGCCACTGCACGGGAGATTATGGAAAAGGCGAGCCATGCTATTGTGAAGGAGAGAATTAGTTATACAGGACAAAGGTTGGATAACATTTCAGGAGACTTGTTACACCTACATCTGAAGATTGCAGTACTTCTTTCTCCTACATCATGGGACTGGGTTGATGGAGCTACTTCAGCCAAGTTTGATTGGGTATTTAAGGATGCAAGTTCCTGGCAGATGTCAAAATTTGATCGCTTGGTGCCACAACAAGCTCCAACACAGGAAGTTACTGCACGATGTTCTGTTTTTAATTACACGGAAAAGAATTTGGATGATGTGACGCTGTCTGTTCTGGGCAAAGGACTAAATTTGCACCTACACCAAGTCCAGTTCCTCTTATAAGTTTCATGAGTGGAGTTTAAGAAGCTGGAAGATTTACAATGCCTTCCTATAGACATTGCTGAAGAAATAAGAAGGGGAACTTGCCATGTTCTCTTGAAAGCTCCTCCTCAACGCAATAATATAACTTCTGACGAAAGGGCTGCACTACGAAATCTCCGAGAGGATTCGGGAATAGTGGTGTTGAAGGCTGATAAAGGTAATTCAACTGTTTTGTTACCTCATAGGCATTATTTGGAGATGAAGTACGGTCTGCTTAGTGATACTATGTACAGGAAGAGTGACCATGACCCTACAGCACGTGTGAAATGGAAGACGTGTACACTTTTGAAGTCTTCCTCATTAGCTCCAGAGACCATCAGCGGTTAAGACCACATAGCAGTGTACCACCAAGACTGTATGATCTGCCTACAGTGCACAAAGAAGGTATACCTTTATGGCCTATAGTAGAGGTCTGCACCTCGCTCGGTTGCTCGCTCGAATCGCGTGATACATGTCGTACTATGACAGTCCGGCAGATGTCGGTACTGCAGGTTGCGGCAAGGCGAAGTGCGCGCTCAACTTCCTGCACGCTCGTTCGAGCGGCGCACGCTCGACCGGCCCGACCGTCCACACTGCCCGCTCGCCATTTGGTCGCCCACCGCAGCGCCACTCGAGTCCAAGGCGAGTGTCGGGAACAAACTAGACGCTAGAGAATACATCCTGACTGCAAAATTTGGAATTGTTTCCTTTCCCGGGTGCTTCGAAAGCTGTTCTCTCGATCCAGTTGAACTAGCTATTCAGTTTCGCATTTTGTACTTTTCCATACAAGTTATTATACGTGATTAATATAAAGTTTCTGTGCTAAGATCATTTACTAAATGAGAGTTATCCATGATCTTTCTTTCTTTCTTTCTTGTTCCCATTTTGTGGACTGTTAGTGCCTGTTTAGTGGTAGGTGTTACTTGCCGTCTTAACGAGGAAATGATTGTATTTTATGTCCATTCCTATCATCACTCTCAAGTCCTGGAATACTTTGTGCGTCTTTTATATTGATATTAAATACTCCTATATTGATGTACACCCGTTAGGTTAGGTTCGTGCATCTCTCTCTCTGTTGCACCCTGTTAACACATATTCCCGTAGGGTTTTGGCACTGTGCGTGGTTGCTGCGCCTCTACCTTTTCCAAGTTAGTCCTTAACGGGAATTTTTCCAATTGCAACATTTATACAACCCCACTGCCACTGTCGTCTTTCTTATCTACATAAGAAAGAACGCATGCAAATTTTTGTGCAATATATAGGATACGCCCTTTCTTCCGCCATCAGGGTCATATGCTCATATATCCTGTACCTGTTTTAAATCCTCTTATTCCAATTGTTTAGTTTACACAGCTGTACGAATTTATGGTACTCCTTGTGTTTCAGTGATATCTGTTTTATATTTATTTAGGGCTGTCTGAAGGATGTCACCCGGGTGCACCAGCCAAAAGAATGAACTGCATGTTTTCGGAATGGCGGGATAAGAGATCGGCCTAGGTACATTGCACGGGAAGTGAAATTAGGGGGGCAGCTACCCCTAAAGTTCAAATGTTCAAATGTTTGTTAAGCTTATGGGACTTAACTACGGGGTCATCAGTCCCTAAACTTACAAACTACTTATCAACTACCTTATACTAAAGACGGCACAAATATCCATGCCCGAGGGGGGATTCGAACCCCCGACCGTAGTGGCCGTGCAGACTGTGACTGGAGCGCACCCCTAAAGTGACCAATTTTGTGTGCTCAAAAATTGTTTTCATTTAATCTAAGTTGAATCTATGAAATTTGTCTTTTATAAAAAGATACTTTCATACCGAAAAATCGTTAAAATCGCCCAAATTTTGGAGGGACCGTTTCACCCCTTAAATATGTTTTTCCGCCGCTAAAAAAAATTACGTGCCCCATAGTTTTTCATGTATTATAAAATATGCAAATTTCATAAAAATCGGAGAGTGACCGGTAGGTTTTCTTGTGAGTACAGCGGCAGCGCCACGCTGTGCGGCCTCTGCCCGCCCCGCCCCACGCAGCCTCGTTCGAGTGTCAACACACTCGCTGCGAGCGTAACACACTCGCCGCGCCACCGCCGAGCGTTGCGCACTCGACCGAGTGAATCCGGCGATTTGCAGACCTCTAGCCTATAGTGAGTAATATTGATGCCCCCAGATATGATTTAGCAAAACATCTTGCTTCCTTACTGAGACCTTTGGTTGGTAAATATACACATCATATACAGAACTCGGCAGATTTTATCAACAGACTGGGGGCTCTTCACCTGAGTAGTTCAGATCTTTTAGTGAGTTTTAAAGTAGTATCTCTTTTTACAAAGGTACCTCTTGCTGATTCCTTGGTGCTAATTGGTAAACGGATTCAGTCGGACATGATTGGTTTGTTTCAACACACCCTTTCTTCAACCTATTTTATGTTTGACTAAGAATATTTTGAACAAACTGACGGTGTCGCCATGGGCAGCCCCTTGTCTCCTCTGGTGGCCAACTTTTTTATGGAAGACTTTAAGAAAGAGTACTTAAATCAGCGGTCTGTAAACCAGCTGTATTTTGGAGATACATCAACAACACTTTCATAGTTGCCCCACAGAGAAGATGTGTTAATGGAGTTTCTGCATCCTCTTAACTCCATTCATGAGAACATTCGATTTACTATTGAATTAGAGAAAGGTGTCTGCCTTCCATTTCTGGATGTTTTGGTTAAACGGAAGACTGATGGCTCTGTAGGGCATTGCCCATGCCCATGCACACTGATTTGTATTTGCATTCGTCAAGTTGCCATCACCCATTCCAAACAATGAGTGTGCTTAATACCCTTGTACACATGGCCCGTACCGTGTCGGATGCAGAAAGCCTACCAAAAGAACTTTCACATTTAAGGACAGTATTCAGAGACAATGGATACTCGACTCGGCAAATTAACAGGGCCTTCTCACCTAAAACCAGGAAACGTGAAATGGATAAAGAGGAAAACGCGTCAGCTAAGTCGCTAGCTTTCCTTCCATTCATTGGAAACGTCTCCTTCAAAATAGGAAGAATACTTAGTAATTACCAGGTGAAAGTGATTTTCCATCCACCATCTAAGATTTCTAACTTGCTGGGATCAGTAAAGGATGATTTGTTACTGTGGAAGGCGAGAATTTATAAAATACCTTGCGAGTGTGGTGTGGCCTATATAGGACAGACAACATGCACCGTAGAAGAACGTTGTACAGAACATCCGCATTGCATTGGCCTTCTGCAACCCGCAAATCTGCAGTTACAGAGCATTGTATTTCTAATGGACATACAATGGAGTATGAGAAAACATCAATTTTGGCTACAACAACATCCATTATAAAAGAATCCATTGAAATACACATTGCAGAAAATTTGATGGGCCATGACAGCGGTACCAGCTGAATAATGTGTGGTATCCCGTCCTCTCCAAGATTTGTTCTAGAGGAAGATGCCAGAAGACTCTGCTAACTGTGGTCAGCAGCACTATCGAAGACAACTGATCCTTTCAGTTCCACTAGCGAGGGCACTGCTGCCGGGGTGTGGTCTTTCTGTCACCGTCAACGTGTCTTCGACACATGCACGGTAATAGCGTGCTATATAAGGCTGAGCTGAGAGCGTCTTCGTCAGTCCTTGTTGGCTCACCTGAAGATGACTGGCAGGCGTCCAGTTGAAATATCGTGGAATGAAGTTTATGATGACCGGCTGCAAACCCGAAATCTTTTTGAACAAATTACCTGCAGCTGAGTGGCCCTTGCGGAAATCTCCCTGGCATGGAACCATTAGGTCCTAGATGCAAGGAGCCAACAACTGCCCACTCATAATGTGTTCTAACAGTTTAAATAGAATGTTAATGAGGCTGGTAGCTATCTACATCAATTGGATCTTTACTGAGCTTAGGACTAGAGGTATGATACTCTCTCACCATTGTTACGAGAATACACCAAAGCTCCAGGTGTAGTTAAACATGGAGAGATCATGTAGCTTAGACTTTGACATGTATTTCAACATTTAATTGTGGATTTAGTATGGCCCAGGGGTGGTGTCAGTGCAATGTACAAGGGTGCTGAGGAAATCGCACTCACTAAAAGGAGTGTTATATACCTCAGGGTGGCATATGCTATAGGAGTATTTCCGGTAGGGTAAAGGAAAAAGCAGGTGATATGCTTAGAAGTTGTTGCAGTTCAGCCAACCAAGCAAAAAACCACTGCAATTCCACTGAAGAATTGAATTATCAGTTGGCAGGGGGCCACAAGAACACTGGGAAGACAGTTTATTCTGCAGGATCACTTGATGCCAGCATTTGAGAATCTAGGACCATTGGTTCAGCAGATTCAGTGAACTAGGACGTCTAGGAATGCAAAGATCTCCAACTCATCCTAAGAACCAAAAGATCTCCGAAGTTGTGATGTAGAAAGCACCAAAGTTCCTCATTCCTTATGTTTCTTCTTCTTCTTCTTGGGCTGTCACCAATCTTTAGGTTTCGAGTGCTGCAAAAGTACTCTGAAGTAATTTCAGGTAGTGTTAACCTCTGTGTGTGGGATCCTCCATTCCACATGTAGAAACATCAGTTTGACTCATTGGTTTGGGGTCAAGGGACCAAACTACTCTGGTCATCGGTCCCTGATTCCATGCAGAGAGCGAGAAGTTAAAACCAATAACAGTTTAATTCTAAAACAATGTGGGGACCACTATGATACCAGAGCTGTTGTCAAAGAAATAAAAAGAAAAGAAATAACTAACATGATAGGGCAGGAAGATTAACAACTAATTATCAGAGTTTAGCTGGATCATCACAATAATAAAAGGATGATCTAGCCACTCAGGTATGTGTTAAGTTATCTTGCCTGAAAGTAAAGGGCAAGATAAAGGGAGAAGGACAAACACTAAACTTAAATAGAATGATAAAAACCACTTGCACGAATTTAAAACTATCAGGCGTTGGAGCATTGTCAGTAAGCACCAAGGGCAACATGTCACAGATGTTAAAATTCCGTCTCAAGGCTGACAGTTCAGGACAGTCCAGCAATATGTGTGCCACTGTCAACTGTGAACCTCAACGACACTGTGGAGGGTCCTCTCGCCAAAGAAGGTGGCCGTGTGTAAGCCAGATGTGGCCAATGGGGAGCCGGCAAAGGATGACAGATTCCCTGAGACAGGCTTGCATAGATGACCTCCATACATTCGTATTGTCCTTGATGGCCCTAATGTGTTTGGCACACTCAAATGTTTCAATTCGGATTTCTAGATCCCAGGCACTTTTAGGTGTAAAACTGATCGAAGATCAGCAGCTGGGATGCCAATCTCCAGTAGTGGTTTACTAGTAGCCTGCTTAGCAAGCCTTTCAACCAGTTCATTTCCTGGAATTCCAACGTGTCCTGGTGTCAAAACTAGTCACCTGAATTTCAGACCGGTGCAGGGCACAGATTGACTCCTGGATAGCCACAACCAAAGGATGGCGAGGGTAACACTCATCTATGGCTTGTAAGCCATTCAGGGAGTCACTACATCACTACAGAGGAGGAATGACTCACCAGAGCAAAGGTGGATATGCTCAAGGGTGCGGTAGATAGCCATCATCTCTGCCGTGTAAACACTGCAGCCATCTGGTAAGGAGTTCAGTTTGGTATGATCTCCATGAGTATATGCAAAGCCAACATGACCATCAACTTTTGAGCCATCAGTATAAACTACTTCAGAGCCCTGGAAAGCATCGAGAATGGACAGAAACTGATGGTGGATGGTCTCGGCGGGCACAGAATCTTTCGGTTTTTGTTCAAAGTCCAAGTAAGATTGTGGTTTCGGTTTATACCATTAAGGTGTGCACGAAGAGCCCTGAATAGCGGTTGGAGAGGCCAGGAATCCAGATCAAACAGAAGGGAACGAACACGAACAGCAATCGTTTCCCCTGATCTGGGCCATCGTGGTGGGAGTTGGATCTCTGTACGTGAAAAAAGGAGATTATAATTCAGATGCTTCCGCGAACTAGCTATTTGTGCAACATAATTCGCAAGCAGCTGGTAGCGCTGAATCCTTAATGGAGGGCCCCAGCCACGACAAGTAGACTATTCACTGGACTAATCCAGAAAGCCCCTAAAGTGAGCCAAACACCAGCGTGGAGTACAGGGTCTAGGATCTGCAATGACGAGGGTGCTGTAGAACCATATACAATACTCCCGTAGTCTAGATGGAACTGTATCAGGGCTTTATAGAGCCATAGGAGAGTGGAGCGGTCTGCACCCCAGTTGGTACTACTAAGGCAGCAAAGAGCGTTTAGGTGTTGCCAGCACTTTTTCTTAAGCTGATGGATGTGAGGGAGCCATTGAGTAGAGCATCAAGAACCAAACCTCAAAAGCAGAAGTTTCCACTACATTCAGCAGTTCATCATTTAAGTAAAGTTCTGGATTAGGGTGAGCAATGCGTCGGCAACAGAAGTGCATGACACGTCTTAGAGGCTGCATCCACCATCTGACTGGCCAGCTGCTGCACAGCGGTGAGTGTGCCCCAGAGGCCAGCCAGTGAGGTGGCGGCCGCGGCCTCTAAGTGTGACATAAGCACGGCCTGTTGTAAGGCCTTGTCTCTAGGTGGTGGTGAGTTAGCGCCCAAGACTGCGCCTTGCGAATGGCACCCTGTAGCCGGCACTCAGCGACACTAATATTAGAAGAACTAAAATAAATACAGAAGTCATCTGCATATAACAAGGGCGATACTGAGGACTGCTGCTGCTGCTAGGGCCATTAATTGTCATATATATACAAATAAATTGCTGTTCATTAGTCTCTCTAAACTCGAGTGCAGCTGAACCAATTTGGCTAATTTTAGTCTTGAAATATTCATGCAAGTTCAGGGAAGGTTTAAACGGCGATAAAATATGGAAAAGTTGTCCGGAAAAAGAGGAAAATCTGGAAAAATTGAAACAGCTTTTTTCCAGTAAGCTGTCAATACCGTTTGTTCAGTTGCGATAAAATTTTATACATTTCGTGTTGAAAGCAAGAGGAAGGTTTGCATGAAATAAAAATTTGAAAAAGTCGTCCATAAAGTAGGAAAATTTAGGAAAAACCTAAAGAGATTTCTTTCTATCAATAAAAATCAATATCTACAAGGTTGTAAAAGCATCACTTGAGTATGGCTTGACAGGACAAGGTTTGTATGAAAATTTTTTTGGAAAATCTACCAGAAAATTGGATAATTTGAGAAAAAGAAAGTGCATTTTTCAATGTGTTTTTGATTGAATTCAGCACTATAACTGTCTATTCTCACGACAGAGGGGTAATTCTTTTTTTGTTTCATTCATTAAGGTCTAGGAAGAGTTTTGAGTAAAAAAAGAAGAGGCACAGTTAAAATGGAAAGTCGCAAAATTTCAACCAAGTTCCTTTTTCAATGTGTTTCTAAATGTACTTAACATTAGAAGTTGAGAACCGTTCATCCTTTTGCGATAAAATTTTGATCATTTGAAGTTCTACGAAAGATGAACGTTCTTATGTACTAAAAATTTGGAAAAGTTACCCGGAAAATTTGAAAATTCACGAGAAACTGAAAGAGCTTTTTTCAATTGGATATTGATGTAATTCGTCTGATTGCAACAAAATTTTGCATATTTGACATTCAAAGTAAGAGTAACGTTCTTACGAAATAAAAATTTGGGAGTTTCCCAGAAAATTGGAAATTCAGAAAAAATTGAGATTTTTCTAGGAAATATCTGATTGATAAAATTTTGCACATTTGATGTTCAAAGCGAGAGGAAGGTTTGAGTGAAGCAAAAGTTTGGAATAGTTGGCCAGAAAATAGTAAGATTTGTAGAAAACTGAAAGCGCTCTTTTCTTTGGAATATCAATATCATTCGTACGATTGTGATAAAATTTTGCACATTTGACATTCAAAGCAAAAGTACATAAAAATTAGCAATTGCGAAGCATTGCCAGGATGACTAGATGTCACTAAAAACAGGGCGGTGCTCAATACTGAGCCCTGTGGGACCCCATTTTCTTTAATACGGGGTAAGCTATGTGATGTTCTGACTCTAAAAGAACGTAATGTCAAGAAGTTCCGGAAGAAGGTTGGGAGTGGACCTCTGAGGCCCCACTCATGCAATGTCCTCAGGATATGATGTCTCCATGTTGTATCATAGGCCATTTGCAAGTCAAAAAACAATGCAACGAGATGTTGACGTCGGGCAAAGGCTGTACGAATAGAGGACTCCAGGTAAATGAGATTGTCTGTGGTGGAGCAGCCTTGACAGAAACATCCTTGGCATGGAGTACGTAGACCTCTTGACTCCAGAAGCCTACACAGCCACCGACTCACCATACATTCAAGCTTACAAAGAACGTTTGTGAGGCTGATGGGTCGGTAGCTATCCAAATCAAGTGGGTGTTTTCCCGGTTCAAGCATGGGAATGACAATACTTTCCCGCCACTGTGACGGGAACACACCGTCGTTCCAGATGTGATTGTACATGGCTAAAAGATGTTGCTTAGTCTCCACCAACAGGTGTTTTAACATTTGATTATGTATGCGGTCCGGCCCAGGGGCAGTTTCGGTGCTGTGTGTAACGGCACTGAGCAATTCCCATTCAGTGAATGGAGCACTGTAGTTTTCGTACAGTGAGTTGAAAAGGACAGTTGCTTTCATTCTTCGCGCTCTTTCAGGGCGTGAAAAGATGGCGGGTAATAGGCAGATGCAGAACTCTGAGCATAGTGCTCAGCAAGGTGTTCGGTGATTGCATCTGGGTATGTACAAACTTCTCCATTCACAGAGATCCCAGGTACACCTGGAGCACTCTGGTATCCATACAGATGTCTGATTTTCACCCATACCTGGGATGGAGGGGTGTGCGATCCATTGGTAGCCTCATACCGTTGCCAGCACTCTTGCTTACGCCTTCTAATTAATAGACGGGCTCTGGCACAGAGCCGCTTAAAAGCAATAAGGTTTTCCACAGAGAGATGCCGCCTGTGACACTGCAGTGCTCGCCTGCAGTCCCTAATTATCTTGGCAATCTCTGGTGACACCCAGGGCACCGTCCTGAAGAACTAGGGATTGCACGTTCAGCTGCAGAAATAATCTATGTCAGCATGTGTTGGAACTCCCATCATTGCAGCAGAAGTGAACATGTCCCAGACAGCCTTGTTAAGAGCCCATCTAGGTAAACGTCCAGGGAAATAATAATGAGGTAGCGCCAAGAAGATCGGAAAGTGGTCACTATCACACAAGTCGTCATGAACTTTCCAGCGGATAGATGGGAAGAGGCTAGGGCTACACCCTGAAAGGTCAGTGGCCATGTACGTACCATGTGCCACACTAAAGTGTGTAGGGCACCATTATTTAAAGGGCAGAGGTCAAGCTGCGATAGTAAAGTCTCGACATCTCTACCATGGCCAGTGATTGTAGTACCACCCCACAAGAGGTTGTGGGCATTGAAATCACCCAAAAGAAGGAAAGGTGGGGGAAGCTGAGAGATCAGTGCAGCCAAAACATGGGGTACTTCTCCATCTGGGGGCAGATAAACACTACAAATGGTAATATCCACTGTAGTCTTTATCCTGACTGCTACAGCTTCTATAGGTGTTTGGAGAGGAACAGGTACACTGTATATGGAGGTAAGGACATAGACACATACTCCACCTGACACCCTGTCATAATCTGTGTGATTGCTATAATAACCCTGATAGCCACATAAGGTAAGGTATCGGATCATTGGAAACCAGTTTCCTGCAGGACAATACATAGTGCACGTGAAGTGCTGAGAAGCTGTCGTAACTCAGCTAATTGTGGGAAAAACCCGCCGCAATTCCACTGGAGAATTTGATGGTTCATGACTTGAAAAGCCGTGATACTAATGATAGAGAAGACTATTACGTAAGTTCACCTGCTGCCGCCGATTGAGAACCTACAGAATCTGGAACCATTCGTTCGTTGGGGAGTCTGTGAGGGCGAGATCCTCAGGAGATGCAAGGATCTTCACCTCATCTTTCAGAGGAAGAAGATGTAGGAAGTTGTGGCTTATGAGCCACTGCAGATTCTTTTGTCTTCTGGTTTTTAGTTGTCTTAGGCTCTCACTGACCCTTCGGTTTCATGGGCTGGGAGGGATTCTCTGAATTACCTTCAGAAACCAATGATGATCGGGAAGCCCTTCGACCAGTGACTTGTGGACCCTTCAGCCACTGGCTGGGATTCCCTTTTTCACTGTGAGAAACATCTGAAAGGAGTGTCCCGAGGGACTCCTTCCTAGCGAGACAAGCCGGAGATAACTGTTGTTTCTCCTTTCTCCGGCTGGGGGTTGGGGACTGATGTCCCTGAAGGTTTGGGGGAAAGTGCTTCCGCAGGTGGAGTTGTGGAAGCAACAGAAGGAGGGCCCCCAAAACTTAAAGGCGGCAGGCTGAGAGTTATGGCCCTTAGGACCCACAGAAGATTGTTGAACCTTCGTTTCGTTACAGTCGTACCCACAGAGGTTGGAGACGATGCGACAGCTGCAGCAAAGCAAGTGACCAAGGTTACAGGATGAAGCCGCTCGTATTTTTCCTTGCTTCCGTGTAGTTCAGATGGTCTAAAGTCTTGATATCCACAATTTTCTGCCCTTTGTGGAGAATGGTACAATCCGACGAGCAGGGTGCATGGTGCTCTCCGCAGTTGACACAAATGGGAGGCGAGGTACTTGGAGCATCCGGGTGAGAAGGGTGCCCACAGTCCCTGCACGTCAGGCTGGAGGTACATCGCGAAGACATGTGACCAAATTTCCAGCACTCAAAGCACCTCCTTGGGGGAGGAATATATGGCTTGACATCACATCGGGAAATCATCACCTTGACCTTATCGGGCAATGTGTCACCCTCAAAGGCCAAGATGAATGCACCGGCGCAACCCTATGACCTTTGGTCCCCTACAGACTCGTCTGATGAAGTGAACGACTCGTCACTGTAGATTGTCACGTAATTCATTAGACTGTAGCAGGTCTCGGTGGAAGATAACACCCTGTACCATATTAAGAGTCTTATGAGGTGTGATGGAAACTGGAATATCGACAAGCTTGTCAAAAGCCAGCAGAGCCCGTGACTGGGCTGAAGATGCCGCATCAATCAGGACTGACCCACTTCGCATCTTGGACATACTAGTTACTTCCCCAAACTTATCCTCAATATTGTCCAAGAAAAACTGAGGTGTTTATTTATTTTTTTTTTTTTTTAATAATAAATGAATCATCGTCAGTTCGGCTGCAGACAAGGAATCTGGAAGAGTATGGCTCATCCCTATCTTTTGCCCGACATTCCTCTCATGGTGTAGCCAGGGTAGGGAACATTCTGGGATTACATTTCTCGACATTGAAACTTACTCGTTCACGCTTAGAGCTGCCATTAGCATTACAAATTGCTTGTTTCATTTTAGTCCTATGAGCAGCCTCATACAACTGAGGTGCGGCAGGTTTCCCAGAGGTTGCTCGCTAGTGACTGTTCAACCTCAACAGCCATGCATCTCCTCGGCACGTAGCACACCTTGAAATTGAGGGTTTTTTTTTTTTTTTTTTTTTTAATAGAGGTTTGTACAGTCCTTGTGACCTGGGCGATTAAGCCAAAATCCCCAGGCTCTGAAACGTACAACGTTCCACAATCGCGTTGAACAATGGTTGCTGAAGCACGCACAGAGCTTATGGTGTTGCAGACTGTTGGCACAACACAGTCCACAGCTCGGGATCCCGGATTTGCTAAGCCCGTACTCAGCAAATTAATGCTGAGACCCTGACGGGGAGAAACCTCAGGAGTTAATGTCCCAAATAACCCATTCCTAGCAAGAGGGGCCACAAAAGACTTATTACTGAGGGATGGGGACTGGTGTTCCCCAGTAGCTGAGGGGGGAGATTGCTCCCAAAACAGGTGTTGTGGGAGCAGGAGAAGAAGACGAGTCCCCAACCAAAGGGAGCAGGTAAACTCTGAAGACTAAGTGCCAACAGTAGCCGGTGCAAGTTTCAAGAATGTTATCCCAAAGAAGGTGGTGACAATGTGACTGCAACAAATGGTGAGACCATTTGCACAGGAGGGAATCGATCATCCCCCCTTCTCCTCTCTTTACGTTAGTTTATCCAGAGCCTTAAATTCCATTATCTTCCACTCTTTGAGAGGATGGTGCTATCTGGTGAGCAGAGGGAATGGTATTGCCCATAGTTGACACAAATGTGAGGTGGGGCTCAAGGAGCACCCATATGTAACAAGCACCCACAATTTCTACGTGTAGGGATGGAGTTACAGGATAAAGACACATGCCTGAATTTCCAGCACATGAAACAATGCATGGGGTAAGGAATGTAAGGCTTCACATCACACTGGTATGTAATCACTGTGACCTTCAGGCACAGTCACTCAACAGTAAAGATGAGTACACCTATGTTGACCTTAGTCAACTTGTAGAGACACAGAACGAAGTGTACACCTCATCACTCCAAGTTGGCACGTACTCTTCATCAGCCTGCAGGAGGAGATCACAAAGTAA
The DNA here is from genome assembly GCA_026315105.1 of Locusta migratoria. Lineage (NCBI taxonomy): Eukaryota > Metazoa > Arthropoda > Insecta > Orthoptera > Acrididae > Locusta > Locusta migratoria. The sequence goes on from CM048748.1 coordinate 161,099,369, forward strand.
AATAATTTCCTGAAGTGTGTTGAGGCTCTTATGTGGAGTGATAGAGACAGAAACATCACCCAACCTGCCACAGGCAAGTAGCACTCCCAACTGGCAGGAGATGCTGCCTCTATCAGAACTGACTCACTTCTCATCTTAGACATGTCAGCCACTTCCCCAAATTGTCTTCCAGGTTCTTCACAAAGAAGGGAGACTTTGTGAACATGAAAGATTCTCCATCAGTCTGTGAACACACAAGGAATTTGGAAGAGCACGGCTCATTCCAATCTTTGGGTCGACATTCCTCCCATGGCATAGCCATGGAGGGGAATGATTTGGAGTCATATTTCTCTGCATTGAACACAAACTTTCTTCCCTCAGGGATGAGTGTAGGTGATCCACCACCAGAATTACTTATTTTGACCACTTCACTGCAGGTCATCTGCCCTGATGCCACCTACTGTAAGTGTCCTCCTCACAGGCACCACCCAGCCATACCAAAGGTCACTTGGTGGAATAACTGTTGCTGATATGTCCTTGGTAGGCATGAGGAGTTTGCAACTCAGGCACCAGCAGTGTGATCGCTGTGTTGTCAGGAGGCTACGACCAAAAGGTACAATGGACAGGCTACTGTGCTTTATGTACAGTGCTATGAAAACCATTGTGATAGGGTGGGAATAACTTGTGCAACTCATAGGGCGTCCTTGCCCAATGAATTCAGGGTGTGAATGCAAATCCATTCTACAGTTGATGCAGAAGGTCTTAGTGCACAGGAAATATGTGAGACACCATGTAAGGTATCCTTCCCAAATGGCCCGCACTTCTGAAGAATTTGGAAAGATGGAGAACGGACCCATATAGACAGCATGTCTATATGGCTGAAAAGTTTGAGACTCATTTTGTTGCCCCTTCCAACAGACAGTTATACATCAGGCCTATTCTAACCCCTGAACCCATGGGAGCAGGTGGGGGAGGGGGGGTGGTATATTGTTTAAAGTTAGAGTAAGAGAACTTTCATATTTAATAGGCAGTGTTGGGGTAAGGCCAGGCAATTATTGTTCAGCAATAGCTACTTCAGGTGCATGTCTATGAAAACCAACTCGACATTCTTTTTATAGTTCATATAAATAAAAGCATGCCAATAATTCACTTTTTGGTGAATAAACCAGTGTTTACTGCCCAAATGACGAGCCATACTGCAGACGTGCTACCAGCAAGTGTGGTATGGATGTCAGAAGGATAGTAGTAGTATGTGTAAGATATCCTAAACAAGAAACATCCTCAGCAACAAAGTGGAGCAACTGACTGACTTCAGCCAAAAGGCACATTGATTAACTGAGAGCAAAATTTTATCTACTTATGCCCATTAGGTGTTACAATGATTAAGACAGTTGTAGTGTTACGAAATAAACTACATTTTCCTTCTGGTTCGACTTTAGTTTATCAAGGCATTAATTTGCATACCAGCAGCCTAGCAATACAGTAGGGACTGCGAGGATCTGTTTTGTTGCAGACACGACAAGCTGTCGGTCACTGCACAGTGGATGCTAGGAGAAAGTGGAGAGAGTTCACAGAATAGACAATATATAAACTCTGTTTTTGTGTATAAACTCTGCATGTATTATCTTTTGTTCCAATTATTGCTGTTGATCTGTTAATGTTGAAAGTTCTGTAGAAACAGATACATGTATTCAACTTGGCTTTGTAATAATAGTCAATAAAAAGTACAGTGAAGAATTTACAAGATTATGTTTTGTGAGAAATTATTTAATTACTGTTTTCACTCTCATGTTGAAAATAAAATGGAGAAGACATCTGATTGCCTTGGTGGCATAAGAGTTCGGAAAAGTTTGGAGGTACAGCATAGCTGGACCTAATTTTATTGTTAATTTTTCTCAAGGGGTAAATGAGGGGCTACAACAAAATTTTACTAGTGGCATGCACATAACTTAGGTGAGTTTTCCCTGTTTAATACTGAGCAAATTGGTATCCAAGGGAAATGAGGCGCAGTTGTAGTTACCAGTTTGCAACTTTAAACATGGCAATGCCACAGCAACCACATCTAAGGAATGTAAAGAGCAAAAGTAGAACTTAACATGAACTTAACATAAAAAAACTATATATAAAAATTGCTGTTCGTTAGTCTCACTAAAATTCGAGAACGGCTGAACCGATTTGGCTAATTTTAGTCTTGAAATATTTGTTTAAGTCCAGGGAAGATTTAAACAGTGATAAAATATGGAAAAGTTGTCTGGAAAAGAGGAAAATTGGAAAAAACTGAAACAGTTCTTTCCAGTGAGATATCAATACTGTTTGTCCAATTGCGATAAAATTTTGTACATTTCATGTTGAAAGCAAAAGGAAGGTTCACATCAAATAAAAGTTTGGAAAAGTCACCCGGAAAGTATGAAAATTAAGAAAAAATGAAAGCGATTTTTTTCTATGAATAAAAATCAATTGCCACAAGGTTGTAAGAGCATCACTTTAGTATGGCTTGACAGGATGAGTTTTGTATGAAATAAATTTTTTGGAAAATCTGCCGGAAAATTGGAAAATTTGAGAAAAACTTAAAGTGCATTTTTCAAACTGATTGAAGTCAGAACTATAACTGACTATTTGCACGACGGAGAGGGGTAATTCTCTTTTTTCCATAATGGTCTTGGATAAGTTTTCAGCAATAAAACAAACAAATAAATAAATAAATAAATAAATAGGGACAGTTAAAAAGGAAAGTGCAAAATTCGAACCAAGTTCCGTTTTCAATGTGTTTTTAAAGGTACTCAACACTATAAGTTGAGAACCGTTCATTTGATTGCGACAAAATTTTGATTATTTGACGTTCAACGAAGGATGAACGTTCTTATGAACTAAAATTTTGGGAAAGTTACCCAGAAAATTTGAAAAAAACTGAAAGAGATTTTTTCAATGGGATATAATATCATTCGTCTGATTGCAATAAAATTTTGCATATTTGACATTCAAAGCAAGAGTAACGTTCTTATGAATAAAAAATTTGGGAAAGTTTCCCGGAAAATTGGTAAATTCAGAGAAAATAGAAAGAGATTATTCTATGAAATATCAAAACCATTCATCAAATTGCGATAAAATTTTGCACATCCGACGTTCAAAACGAGAGGAAGGTTTGAGTGAAATAAAAGTTTGGCATAGTTGGTCAGAAAATAGGACAGGTACTTCTATTGTTCTGCCATTCTACCAACTTTTTACAAAATATTCAATGCATTTTTAAAAGTCAATTATAACTTCTGAAAAATAGTTAAGGAGTCAGAGTAAGCAGCTTTTCCAGAGTGTAATTATTGTTCAATATTTCAGTTTATATACTTCAAAAAATATCTTGAATTACATACTTTCTAAAGTATCTTATCCGGTACTGCAGTGCTCAAGCTGTCTCCACACCAGACTTCATCACAATAGATTCAGTGGTTTATGTAATGATATATAGCCAAACTGGTTCAGCCGTTCGAATTTTAGCGAGACCAACGAACGGCAATTCATTTTTATCTTTGTCAGTTCATATACGGGTTCAGATTGTGTAAAGTGAACTTTAATCTTTCAAAGTATATTCCTGAATGCACCCAACACAACAACCAAGACATTATTTTACATTTTTTAAATCTAAATTTTCCTCACAATTTTTCCATATTTTATCACCGTTTAAACCTTCCCTGAACTTCCTCGAATGTGACATGAACATTATCCTGGACATGTGTGCGCGATTTGCCCACTCTTTCCACCCACTATCGAGCCGATACTAAAATTAAGAGGTAAGTGTTATGAAGTTCACCGGGTCATCTAGTCAGTCTATAAATAACATTTATAGCAGAGAGACCCGATGAAATTAAAATGTAACAGTTGTTTATGGATTTGTGATATCAATGTGAAAGGTTCTTGAAAAATGCATTGCATGGTGTCACTGCACCATTTACTTACAACCTTCTGAAAGTGCTGAAGTTGACAATTCTAGAGGGCCTCAGCAACAATCTACAAATTTTCAAAGAGTTGTAACAAATAATATAAAACTATGAACTAATATTACTATAAAAAGCAGACTTACCGCTAGTTGAAATATCAGTCTACAGTGCCAGTACACGCTATGCTGCGATAGCTCTATAGCTTTCCTAAGGATGGGTTTCGATAAATTTGATTGTTGCAATTGTTCATATAACTCCGCTAATACACTTGCAGCTTCAAATTTCACATCATCAAAAGTATTAATCATCTGAGATAACAGCCACTGAAATAAGAGAATCGTCACTTCATCTGTTTTTTTTTTCAACAAAAATCATAAATGCAATGATGAAAAAATGAAACACACACACACACACACACACACACACACACACACACACACACACACACACAGAGAGAGAGAGAGAGAGAGAGAGAGAGAGAGAGAGAGAGAGAGAGAGAGAGAGAGAGAGAGAGAGAATTATGTCATAATACACAGAAGCACTCAGATATGGCCCAAACATTAACATTTACTTCAAAGAATTTACTTCCCAGCTTGTAGGAAGTTATACCTATTTGATACATACTGTGAAACATGCACAAGACAAGGCCACTGCCAACCTGTTTCCACATTGAGCTGTAGGTTTCTCCCATTTCTGGGCCAATCATTACATGTTTGCAGTTGTAACAGCAATAAATTCTGAAGGCATCAGTCACATTTTATCATTAAATACCACATGTCAACAAGTTTTACAATTTTGCACATATCAACAAGTTTTACAATTTTGTCACCAGCATTACAATACAAAACTTACAATGTTGTTTCATGTATGATCAACCACCTGTCTAGTATGGGTGATCTTAAGTGGCTCATACACATGTTAGGTGATTATAAGAATGGAGTTTCAATAGTTCGTAAATACATTTTAATCAGCAGGTACTCCTTTTTAACTCACCTTTGTCCAGACTTTGTTACTATGAAAGAAAAGGAACAAATAATAGAGAAATGACCTGCACTGCTAACTGTTGTGAGAAATAACAGGTCATGGTTTCATCAAATAATGGAAAGTCCAGGCTCTGAATTCAACAATATAATAACGACAGTTTACAGTTCATCGTAAAGACGGTACCATGAACGTGACAGGCACATTAGCAATCTGCCATTAAGCGCCTTCAGAATGGAGAGATTCACACAATCATACGGGCACACTATACAGTCACACAACCATCATTTCCGACTGCCACACTCAAAATCACGTTCTGTGGTGAGGGGATAGGAGGAGAGGGGAGGAGGAGGAACAGTGGTTGGTATGGATACACATGGCCTTACGAAGAATGTTCGCACTAGATGGGTGGAGCAAGATGCAGCTTAGGAATGGAATGGGAGGTGGGTAAGCAAACCAAATAATTGCATATGCTCAGGTGCAAACACACACACACAAAATGAAAAAGGTATAGGATAGAGGGGCAGGAACTGTTAAATTGAGGCCTCAACTTACAATAACCCCTTTTTCTCCACACCCAACAGTTCCTATTCCCTCTATCCAACACCTTTCCTACTTCGTGTGTGTGTGTGTGTGTGTGTGTGTGTGTGTGTGTGTGCGTGCGCGTGTGTGTGTGTGTGTGCGCGCGCGCACCCCTAACTGCCAACTCCATTCCTAAGTTGCATATCACTCCACCTATCTAGTACATACATGCTCTGTAAGAATGTGCTGTATGCATCCCCACCCCCGTGACACAACCTCCCGCCCCCCCCCTCCTCCTATCCCCTCAATGCAGAGCTGCATGATTTGGAATGCCAGAGATGATATGATGGTTGTGTGACTGAAGTGTGCCTGTGGTAATACAATCTGTTCTGGAGAAGGCTAATGGCAAATAGCTTAAATGTTGTATGTGCATGCCTTTTTTCATGTGCCTGTTGCAGTTCGTCATATGCCTTTGCAATGAGTTGTAAACTATCCTGATCACATTGTTGAGTTCATGGTTGCAGGTAGACACTACCTTTTATCTTACACTATTCGCAGAAAAAACCAAACAAAATATTTCAGAAGTCCATAATTGTCAGTCAGTACAATACCTATGCTTTTTATCAATTGATATATTCATTTTAACAACAATGGAAGGTCCAGTAAGAAATGTTAATAATAGGGAACAACTCACCGTAAAAACGAACGTTGAGATGCCGACAAACACAAATAAAAGTCACAATTCTAAATTTTCAGCCACGGCCTTCCTCAGACAGAGAACACTCGTCCACACACGTCAGCCATCTCTGTGTAAGGCATGGATGAGTGATTGTGTGGAGGAGTGTTCTCCATCTAAGGAAAGCCGCGGCCAAAACTTTAGAATTGCGTATGTGTTTCTTTGTCTTATTTGTACCTGTCGGCAGCTTAACGTTCGTCCTTACGGTGAGTTGATATATTCATTTTACATTGAAATAGTAACAAAATACAATAACATTACTCATCTAAAACAGAGAAACATTATGTTCAATTATAAGGATAACAGGTACCATTCATGAAACTGGTGAAAGTTATTTATTTTGAAAAGTAACTACAAAAAGTTACATGTACTATGTATATAGCCTAAGTCAAACAATAGTCATATGCAGGGGGATCTGTCATCCCGTCACATTTCATTGCTCCACTGACACTCCAAATATTCATTCAATCAACAAATACCGTTTTCTGTCATCCAACTGAATTCCACATTATTTATAAAGAAAACTGTGTTACTATTGAAAAACCTGTTTCACAACATACTAGTTAAAAAAGTGAATATTTGTCAGTGGTAAAATTTTACGACCCTTCTTGCCGGGCTCCAATGCTTATGTTGGCAACAGATGAACAATGAATTAAAACTGTACCTGCTCTGTGGTTGACAGGTTCTTGTATGTACCCTTGTCTATTCAGAAAAAAAAGTTTCGTTTTATTGAAGTTTTCAAGATAAAGCATTTATTGGTCATCTGAGTAACCGCCATTACCATTGGTGCCAACATAACTACTGAAGCCCAGCGAGAAGGGTCGTACAATTTAATCTTTGTCAGTGCTTCAAAACAATTACTCACAGCAGAATTCACAATGATCTTATTTATTATTATAATAGTAGTTGTAGTTCACCTTTATAAGGGGTGCTGTTGCTGACACTTGTTCCAACAACTCATTGATGGAGAACTGACAATCGTCATTTACTACAATGAAATTAAATATCTCCTCTCCATTGCTGCAAAAATGAACAACACTATGTTTCTTGTTCAGAAAACCTTGAGCTTTCCCAATTTTTCTTAAATTACTTGCATGAACCAATCCACCACTTCCATTCTGCCCAGTGTTACAAATGTCACAGACAACATCACATTCACAAACTAAGCACTTCTCAGTCATTGTTCACAGATGCCTTAAACAAGAAAAGTCACTCACTAACTGGAACCAAGTACTCCCATAATAAATTCAAAATAGGTAAATTAATTGAATAAGAACAAAGAGTGTAAAGATCCCCCGCACACTCACAGGAGAGTACTGAACCTGACATAGAAATGCTTTCCAGCTCTTGGGACTGCCTAAAATTCAGTTTTTAAGAATGTGCTAATTTTGCTTCTCCCTTATCCCACAAAATAGTGTTCCCAAAAAAATTATGAAGAAATTTTATTTTATTTTTATTTTTTTTTTATTTTTTTTTTTTTTTTTTTTTTTTTTTTGTAGTAAATTTTATGCAGTTTAATTTTGTACTCTTGGGTAACCAATCATGGCACAGATGATGGCAGACAACCAGATACTAGTGCATAACAGCTCTTTTGTGTTCACAATTAATAGATAATGTTGATTGCAGACAGAACAGCTAACATTTTCATTTTAAACATTTTAAAATCTGAACTGACAATGTTCCTGCTTTACAGTTGACAGGACCTCTATGCACCGTCGACCACTCAGTAAATTGACTGTAATAATCCCCGGATCAATTCATAAAAGACAAATCAAAACTCAAAAACACACAGAACACAGATATATTCATACCTTTGACGCCATCAAAATAAGATCAGCATATTTTATTCTCTTTCCCTCCATGGTCACAAATGTAAATGTCCCCATAAGAAGTGACAAGAAAACTCAATGTGAAATGAATACATTCAAATATTGAGTGAATATAAATTACCAAATTTCATAGGCTGCCATACACTATCACCTGACTGGCTGATCACATGCAGCGACCATAGCCAACAAATGAACACTCAACTCCAGCCCGCAACACAGATTTGTAAACTTAAGCAGTACTGTTATACTTTTTTGATAGATATAATGGCTTCAAGTTATCTGAGAAACAGACACAGTAAGTGAACCTTTAAACGCTCACACACAATTAAGCTCACACCCTAGAGGTTGGGACTTTTAGTATGTCGTTCATGTAGGTCTTCCCTATAACTGTACAAAAATCTGCGACTACACGCCCTCCCCCCCCCCAATTTTCCTTCATTGAATGGACTATACATACAATGTTCCATAATGGATAATTAAGTGGATAGTCACAGACAGAATGTGTCAATTACTAACACACTGGTTTTCATCTAATGTTTGGCAATTCTGAAGGATCTGATACCACCCATTTGCAATGACCCAAGGCATCGCAGGTAGGGACATAGTAAATGGAAGAAAGCAGAAAAAAATTCTGAAACACAAGACAATACTCGTAACACAAAACTTTCCTATGTGCCCAAAGAAACTTGCCTTTTCAATTACGAACAATAGACTTTTCAAGTGATTCATGTTTCTTAATCAAAGCATGGGCGTCAGGTAGGCAAATGAGTGAACACAAATTTATCAGTTCTATCATAAAAAGTAATGACAACAGTCATAACAAATGGAAAACGTTTAGTCATACAACATGACACTCTGCCATCGGGGGCCGAAGTCGACAGGTGGTATCGCATGCTTCAGTTGAACTTAGTGTTTTTACTGTCTATTGAGAACTGGACAAACTTCTAGTAATGTAACTCTGCAAGCCTGTTAATTATTTAACAATACAAGTTATGTGGAAAGAATCTGGTAGTAAAAGTCTCGATCAGCGGCATGGTCCAATGTATTTATGTGACATGAAGCGGCAGTGTTGGCAATAGTCGCTGTGGATGCTGGGATGAATGGCGGCACACAATGTTTACAAGATGTGAAAATGAATGTGTTAACATCACGTTTGAATGATTTTATTTTAGAAATGAATCACAGCGTTTGAATGTAGAAGATCGCACACTACAAAACTACGTTCCTCCACATGCACTATCTTTCTGTTCAGAAGTAACACTTTGTTGTGTAAATCGAAATGTGTGTGTGTGTCTCTCAAATGACACGAATTACAACATTTTTCTCAATGTTCATAATCTGGTAAAACGCTTGCAACAATTTAATCTGTACTCTTCAGTTCCTGCCTAACCACTTCCTTTAATATAATGACATATTCATAAAAATCACAACATTCACTGACAACAATTGAAGCTGTACTCTTCGGTTCCTGCCCAACCACATCCTTTAAAATTATGACATATTCGTGAAAACAATAATTTTGTCGATCTACCCTTGTACAGTCAGTAACTGATTTATCATACATGCCATAGACTACTCAAAATGTAGTACGTTGCAAACCTAACACTGCTACAGACGGACCACGACGCTACCCATGCAGCTGATCGAGACTTCAGGCAAGAATCTGTATCACTTGATAGCTCAGAAAAATTCATAGGTAGCTTACGAGTATCTATTTAGTATGTACTAAAGTAAATTTCATTAATTAAGATATCAAAGTCTTAATTTCTCAACCACACGTGTGCATTTGATTGCTACATTACAAGCCTACACACAATGCATAGGCACACCCTTTTAATTCGCAGTGATTAAATAACATTTATGTAGTTATGTGCTCAAATGTATGAAAAACATAATCCACCTTTCATACACAATATTCAACAATGTAATTAAAATAGGCTCTACAGAAAAATGTTAGTCATTAAAGTAGACAGTCAATATTCTCCAATAATTTCACAGAAAACGGATTTTTACAATTAGGATAGTAAAGTGTACTGATGTTGGCAATGAGTGTTCAATACTCTTTGAAAACCTAACCACATATAGAATAAGGAACTATGAAATGAATCATTAACACCAATCCTGCACTATGCCTGAACCAACCGAAGCACGCAATACCACTCATTGGCCCTGACCCTTGACTGTGTGTCAAGCTGCATTGACTAAAAACATTTATCATTTGCCTTTTGTTTCAAATGTGCCATTACTTTTTACAATACAAACTGATCAATTTACGTTCACTCATCCACCTATCAGAACCCCATGGTTTACTTAAAAACACTAATCACTTAAAACATTCATCATTCATAATGAAAAAGGAAAGACTGTGTGTAATGGAAATTTTTATTTTAAGATTACTGTCAAACCAGACAGATGGTATCAGGTTGTTCAGAATTTTGTCCGAGTCTTCTATGTACCCTTGAGTGGGCAATACATTAGGTCCAATGACAGTATTCCCATAAAGCAAACATTTAATTACCACCATCAGCACACTACACAGCAAAATTGAAGCAATAATATTATTTTTTAAATCTCTACTGAAGTAATTAGTAAATGTCTAAAAATACAGCACGGGCATGGAATTTTACCAACTAAGCTATCTCCTATATAGAAAAACATTAGGTACTATTTATTTCAAACACGCATAGGCCTGTTGGAAATTCATCATGAAGAGAAAATCAAATGAATGTGAGATCACATTCATACAGACGTTTAACTGTTTTTCTCCCCATACACAATACGGTATAAGGATGAATAAACAGGAGTAGTGGAGACATTGGTAGCACCAACAGTATAGCCTGCAGCAAAGGCTACATAGGGTATAGAGCCATCCAGATGGTGGTATATAAGTTAGTATGTGCGTCAGGAGCCTCAGTCATTTATTATCATTATTATTATTTTAATTGCTGACCACCATTTGACTGAAAGTTTTGTTTATTGTCAGTACCTGGTTTCTGCCTTAGGCCATTTTCAAGAGCTGCATGCTATCTGACAACTTTTATCATAGCACTTGAAAATGGCCTAAGGCTGAAACCAGGTAGTGACAATAAACAAAACATTCAGTCAAATTGCAGTCAACTATTTAACGAAAAAAAAATTAATTGTGCAGCAAGTCATTGGTGCAGTTGGTACTTTTTCAGTTTTAAACATTTCACATTTTGTTAGTATCTGTGTTGTACCAGAAATGCAATAAGATTAAACAATAATCATGGCACCTCAGAAAACTTAGTCAAAGCACTGTCTACATTGTTAGTAAGTCTAATACAATTTTCGCCACTGATAAATTATAAGATACATATGCCCACACACTATTACACACTGAGCTATTTTCTGCAGCTGATTCTGATCTTCAAGATACAACTGACAACAAATACGTCATATTAATAGAACACATGCAAATACAGCCATTCATTTAGAATCAGGCCTACCAAAAAATTTTACATGTTATTTATACATAATGAAAACCACTATAACTAGTACTTTTGTCATGTTGCTTACCATTCCAGCGCCATGGAAAACAAACACTACACTATCACTGTACAGCCATAACCAGTAGCAGAATACAAACAGGACACAGGTACCACCCATGGGCTTTGATCAAAGACGTCATAGGAATGGAAGTTATTAATGAATAAAAGTGGTAAATTCACAATAGGTTTGTAAAGCAACCCATGTAGTGACTGGTTCTCGATGTACTTCTCCAAATCACCTACCGATAGCAAATTGTAATCCCAAATAAATTTTATGAACTTGACTAAGATATGACGTCATTTGTCATATCCAATGGGTGGTATCCCGGTCTGCAATTGACCCAACAAGGGCAAATAAGCAATAGGCCTACATTAAGATAACGTAACTATCTTATGCTTTTATCAACATTATATTGCACATCCAAATATTCGTTAGTTATCACTAGATATCTACAGTGTGCGTTACTAAAAGGGATTACACATGTGTAAAATAAATGCCACGTTTATAACAGCCTCACGATAACCCTGTTTACAAGATAAAAGTTTCAAATTCCATATCGTCGACACGTAACAAAACTTACGTGCGTATAACCGTCCGTATGTTAAAAATAATCACTGAAATTCGAGATAAAAAATAACTGTTACATCAACACACGAAGGATCATACTTACTTTACATGCAATTAACGGAACTGATATGCCGTACTACAAACTTTTCAATATATAAGGAAAGTAGTCTTTACAAATAAGTCACTCCCATGAGTCATAATTACTGTTACAACTGCAATCGGCACTGCCGGTTATAAACGCTACAGCAAAACGTGAAATCCCGCTAGTAGCCTAGTATGTACATGTTACACAGATATCCAGAAATATTACGTGACAATTAACTTCGAGCACATAATGACAATTACAATACAATACAAATGTTACATAACTATACAGGTGGCATGTAAAACAGAAATATTTATGCACTCGGGCGCCTTCTACCGCTTTGTTTACATCCATCAGCACGGGCCTTATCGCTTGCCTATCTCACAAGACACACGTTTTCTCACTGAACACCTCTTCGACGAATCAACCAATAGTGGAAAATACACACAACACAAAACAATCTTCTCTTGTTACACAGGAATTCCCTTACCGCTTGTTCTAAATGAGTTCTCGCTAAATCAATGTTCTTAGTATGTGTCAATAAAATATTTCCTAACTGAAGATGCGTCCGCGCCTCAACTCGTGGAGGTGGTTTAAAATTAAACACAGCTTGCAAACACTGAATGCATAACTTAATGTTAGGAGGACTAGAAGTTCTAAAATTTTCCGCTAATCCCAACAACGACAAGTACCAAGCGTCTTGTGAAGACGCCATATCGGCGTTTCTGACGTTTTCGGTATTTTCACTCTATCGACTAAAGTATCGATTGTCTCGAAATTTGAATTTACGGTGAAAGTGATAAAGTGAAGACATGTCGATTACTATCAAGTTAAAGAATTGCCGGTCGAAGACTATTCAAGGTGAAGGAAAGGACAGTCGACACGATCATATTTACGTGCGCCAATAGACTTTAACTTGCGCAAGAGACCGTCCACACGAGCGCGGAAATTTTGAGTCCTAGAAAGTCCAGTGTAGCTTTTTAACATGGCTCCAACTGATGTTCTAGGTGCAGGCCTGCTAGTAGCGGCTTTACTTGCCATCCAGAAAATCACAGTATGCTTAAACAGAAAGGAGAGACCAGTCAGATGTTGAATACACAAGTATATTGCGAGGAGAAATGAGTTGGGGGCGTCAACGGTTTTGATCAGATAACTGGAAAACGAAGACGAAGCATCCTTTGAAAATCATTTTACGGTGAATGTAATCAATTTTGAACATTTAGTAAGACTAGTAGGGCATCTGTTAAAAGAAAGAACTCTCTGAGGGATGCTATTCCTGTCCGTTTGAAATTACAAGTCGCCCTGAGGTATCTTGCTTCTGGCGATTCATCTGCCTCACTGCAATATTGCCACAAGACCCCAAGTTAACCGACTGCTAGCGTGGCTTAATGGATAGCATCACTGATTGCGTGCTGAAGGTCGCCGGTTCAATCCCGTCAACCGCAAAATTTATTTCTTTGTGATTATCATTTCCAATATGTCCTACATGTTTCTTGTGTTCACTTGTCATTTCTACATTTATCTTATGTTAACTATTCTTCTATTTTCTGGTATAAATAGCAGAGCACTGTGCCCTAGAGGCAATCAGTGCTGTGTGTATGTTTCAGTTTGTAATAAACCTGCTTTCAGTATATGGAAGCTTATTTATTTTATGTGCTGTGTTTAGTTGACAACCCTGCCTTCGAAGTCAAGCCTGCTTCCATTTCAACATGATATTGTTTGGTGGAGGCGCCGGGTATCCTGTGCAACAGCTGCATCACCGTGCCTCTGATTTGGCAACGTAAAAGCAGTCGCTTACATGGACTAGAGCCGGAATACAAGGGATATACCGAGTACATCCTTTCGAATGTCCGTATCATCAGAAGACCCATGTACACGATACCAGCGGTAAGCAAGCTGCACATCAGACACCCATCGCTGTTCTCTGGAGACGCTGGACAGTACCGAACAAATGGCAAAAATGGTTTGACCGAGTCGCCAAGTATAACAGGTGGGATAATACAATGTGCTTGGCCAATGTCTATTTCTACCTGAATGGAACAGCCCAGCAATGGTTTGAAAACGACAAGGAGAAGCTGAATGCCTGGGAAACGTTCCAGGCAGAACTTAAGAAGACGTTTGGAGACCGGCAGCAACAAATCCGCTCGGCGGAAGAACAACTGAAGAACGACATGGTGAACCGACACAGTCGTACATACAGAATGTTTTGGCTCTATGTAACGTAGTTAAACCGAATGTGACTGAGGCCGACAAAGTCACGCACCTTATGAAGGGTACTGCAGAAGACATGTACCAAGCTCTTCTGATAAAAGACGTCGCTACGACGGAAGAATTCATCAAGTGGTGCCAGCGAATTGAAGAGATGCAACAAAGGAAGGTTGGACAAAAGAAGTATGACAGCACCCCAATGTAGTCCCTATGGCTCTTGTGGAAGACCAGCATGACTTTGCTTCTCTCATACGACAAATTGTAAGAAAAGAATTACAACACTTTATGGCAGCCGGGACTATTAGACCAAGCGAGCATCAGATTATGGCCATAGATGTAAACCCTGTAAGTCACAAGGGAGCCGACGCCGCTGAAGAAGAGGTATTTCAGACGTTAGCTCCTGTCTCCCCACCAACCGCACCCAACATGAAGAATTGTGTTGCCCTGCTATGACTTATGCTGCAGCCACCAAACAGCAACCTATTAACCGGCCGACGTGGCCACAGCCAACTCCCCTGGCAACTATGACACCCCGCAGAACAACAGACGTCTAGAGCACAGAAGACAACACGCTTGCCGCGGTGTAGTAGCCGAGAGGTCTAAAGCACCACGCTGTGGAGCGCACGGTTGCTTGCCGCGGAGGTTCGAGTCCTCCCTGGGGCATGGGTGTGTGTGTTTGTCCGTAGGTTAGTTTACCTAGGTTTAAGTAGTTTGTAAGCTACGGACTGATGACCACGCAGTTTGTTTCGATAGATTTGCTGACATTTGAACAACACGCCATTGTGTTTCCACTGTGGGCGCCCTGGACATGTCGTACATTACTGCAGAGAGAGAAGGCGATTATTCGACGTTTATTTCGCCACATGACGTCAGCCATCACAGCATTTCTATCCCAGGCAATCACTTGCTGATGAGTTCATTCGCCCTATGGGAAGAAGCCACCCCCATAAACCACAGACATTGCCGAGGTGTGGTGGTTTATGTGACTCAACGATGCAGATAACCATACCATAGGTGCAACCAGAGTGGAGGCGTACCTGTGGAGAGGCCAGACAAACATGTGGTTCCTGAAGAGCGGCAGCAGCCTTTTCAGTAGTTACAGGCAGGGCTGTATTTAGGCATGGGCAACATGGATCCGGGCCCAATTTTTAGGGGAGGCAAATTTTTGAGTGGAAAAAAAAAGGTGAAAAATTAATTGGTCTGTACACTACCAATAGTACTGGCAAACATGTAGACAGGTGTTCCAGGTAACAAATCGATATTGTGCGGTATTAGTGTCTAAATAAAAAGCGTCTAAGCATTGCGGATGTACAGGCCATCTGTTACTTTGCTCTTAAGCTCAGTTTGCACTCACATAAGGTGGTGGGAAAACGTAAATAGGTGAAAGAGAGGTACAAAAAGAGAGTCATTTTAACACATGGAAGTTACTAAATTACTTAATACGAATTCCGTGAATTCATTTGTGATGAATTACAATTGCGATTATACCTGTGTTATATTTATTGAGATCAAATATTAAAAACAGCAAGTGCAAAGAATATTATTTAAGTCGTGCCAACAAATTCCACCACAAAACGTAACAAATTGCAGAAAACACACAGTTTAGCAGACGAGACTGACTCAACAATGATACGCGTATTAAATAGAGACAATCTACAGTAATCAGTTTTCTTGGTAAAATATAACTTCAGTACAGCCGTCAATATATAGCGCAACCCCAGTTTTAATTACAGGCGGTCAATAATATTCTGCAGTATGAAATAATGCACAATATTGTTGATAGCCTTTAGTGAGAAGGGAAATGTAGGTAGATGTGCCATCATGCAAGTGGCAGCACTGCTTCTACGATGTTTTTGTTTGGCAAAATCGTCGGTGCATCACGTTCAAATACAGAAACTTTGTGCATTGTGTTTTCAGTTTGGTGATTTTATTATTGTTTGTGTGTGGTGAAATTGTGATATAAAGTAAACGTCAGTATGGACGGTAGGAAACGTCTGAGTGGCGCAGGCTACAGAAAATTACTTCAACAAAAGAAGAGCAGGGAAAAGGAAGTGTAAATCAAACGCCAAAGTTAAACGCGTTTTTTGTGAACAAAGGATTAGATTCTGCAGCCGCATCTTCTTCCTCTCTTGACAACGTGGAACCTACAAATGATCCACAATGCAGCAGCAACTGTGATGTGCAGCTTGAAGTTAGTGCTACGAACAATTCCACAGCAAGTGACCAGGAGTTAGGACTTGAGGAAGTTTCTTCACACTTTGCAGTTAAGTGAAACTGTTGGTTGCAAATCTGATGGTGAGATATTTAAGAAAAATTATTTATTTATATTGGACAGACTGTCCACAGATCTCAATAAGCGTCTTGGTGTCTACAAAGAATTTTCTGAAAAGTTCTCATTCTTATCTGCTTTGACGAAAATGGAGCCTAATGAAGTTTATAATGCTGCAAAGCTGCTGCAGCACGTTTACTCAGTGGACATAGAGGACTCTTTTGGAACTGAATGCGTCCATCTCAGAAGCTTCCTTCTGAGTTCAGGTTATGAGAATGGTTTTCTTTGCCTGCCTTAAACAAAATGTTAAGAGAGCAACATCTGTTTGATATTTATCCAAACATTAGGATCGCTCTTCAAATTTATTTGAGCACTCCAGCAACGAACTGTTCTGCTGAACGATCACTCTCAGTTCTTGGAAGGGTTAAGAACTATTTGCGTGCTGCTCAGACTCAGGGTCGTTTGAATCATCTGGCCATACTAGCAATAGAAAATGATCTCACTGTAAAACTGGACTTTCAGAATGTGATTAATGTGTTTGCTGATAACAAGGCAAGGAAAGAGCCATTGAACTTCTGATATTCTTTGTTGAAATGTCAATACTTTTTTTCTGGTGAGTTATTCTTTGTATGTATGTGAGTGTGTAGTTAATAAAATTTGTGCCTCGTGTCTCCATACTGAAATTTGGACTTGCTACAACCAAAATGTCTACACTGAATTCGAGGTTAGTTATGTACGATATTTTTTTCAAAGATTTCTTCTTTCAATAATATATACCTTTTTATTAACCTGTTAACAATGTGCTGACAAATGTTTTTCAGAATTGCTAAAGTTTTTTGTGTGTGGGGTGGGGGGGCACAAAAGTTATTGGGCCCATGGGCTTAAAATACCTAAATAAGGGGCTGGTTACAGGGGCAACAGTCTGGATGATTGTCTGAGCTGGCCTTGTAACATCAGCTAACATGTCTTTGCCATGCAGTTACTGCGAACGGCTGAAAGCAAGGGGAAATTACAGTCATTACTTCTCCCAAGGACATGCAGCTCTACTGTATGATGATGACGTCTTCAAGGGTAAAATATTCCGGAGGTAAAATAGTTCCCCATTCAGATCTCCGGGCGGGGACTACTCAGGAGGATGCCGTCATCAAGAAAAACAAAACAGGCATTCTACAGGTCGGAGCATGGAATGTTCTAACCCTAAATCATGTAGGTAAGCTAGAAAATTTGAAAAGAGAAATGGATAGGTTAAAGTTAGATATGGTAGGGATTAGTGAAGTTCGCTGGCAGGATGAACAGTATTCTTAGTCAGGTGAGTACAGGGTTATCAATACAAAATCAGTTGGTGGTAACGCAGGAGTAGGTCTGATAATGAATAAGAAAATAGGAATGCGGGTAAGTTACTATGAACAGCATAGTGAACGCATTATCGTAGAGATAGACACGAAGCCAACACTGACCACAGTAGTGCAAGTTTATATTGGCAACTAGCATAGCCGATGATGAGGATATTGAAGAAATGTATGAGGAGACAAAAGAAATCATTCAGAAAGTTAAGGGAGACGAAACTTGATTGTGATGGGGGACTGGAACTTGGTAGTAGGAAAGGGAAGAGAAGGAAATGTAGTAGGTGAATATGGGCTGGGGAAAAAAGAATGAAAGAGGAGATTGCTTGGTGGAATTTTGCGCAGAGCACAATTTAATGATCACCAACACTTGGTTCAAACATCATGAAAGAAGGCTGTGTATGTGGAAGATACCAGGAGACACTGGAAGGTACTAGATTACTTTATAATGGTAAGGAATAGGTTTAGAAACCAGGTTTTAAATTGTAAGACATTCCCAGGGGCAGATATAGACTCTGACCATAGCTTATTGGTTATGAACTGCAGATTAAAATTTAAGAGACTGCAGAAAGGTAGAAAAGTTAGGAGATGGAATCTGGACAAATTGAAGGAACCAGAGGTGATTGAGAGTTTCAGAGGGAGCATTAGGCAAGGGTTGGCTGAAACGGGGGGAAGTAATACAGTAGAAGAAGAATAGGTAGCTCTGAGAGACAGGGTAGTGAAGGACGTAGAGGACCATATAGGCAAAAGGACAAGGCCTACTAGAAATCCCTAGATAACACAGGATATACTGAACTTAATTGATGAGAGGAGAAAATATAAAAATTCAGCAAGTGAAAGAGTACAAAAGTCTGAAAAATGAGATTGACAGGAAGTGCAGACTGGCTAATCAGGAGTGGCTAGAGGACAAATGCAGAACCGTAGAAGAATGCATAACTAGGGTAAAGATAGATACCGCCTACAGGAAAATAAAAGAGATATTTGGAGACAAGAAAAGCAGCTGTATGAATATCAAGAACTCAGACAGAAAACAAGTACTAAGCAAAGAGAGGAAAGCTGAACTGTGGAAGGAATACCTAGAGGGCCTATACAAAGAAAATAAACTTGAGTGCAGTATTCTAGAAATGGAAGACGAAGTGGAGGAAGATGAGATAGGAGGTATGATACTTTGAGAAGAATTTGACAGAGGGCTGAAGGACTTGAGTCGAAACAAGGCCCCTGGACTAGATGATATTCCGTCTGAACTGCTGATATCATTAGGAGAGCCAGTCTTGAAAAAATTGTATCACCTGGTATGCAAGATTTATGAGACAGGGGAAATACCCTCCGACTTCAAGAAGAATATCGTAGTTCCAATTCCAAAGAAAGCCAGTGCAGACAAGTGTGAAAATTACAGCACTATCAGTCTAATAAGTCATGGTTGCAAAATATTAACACGAATTATTTACAGACGAATGGAAAAACTTGTGGAATCCAACCTTGAGGAAGATCAGTTTGGATTTAGGAGAAATGTAGGAACATGGGAGGCGATACTCACATTACGACTTACCTTAGAAGATAGGCTAAGGATAGGGAAACCTACGTTTTTAGCGTTTGGAGAAAGCTTTTGACAATGTCGACTGGAATACACTCTTCCAAATTCTGAAGGTAGAAGGGTAAAATATAGGGAGCGAAGAGTTATATTCAACCTAAACAAAAACCAGACAGCAGTTTTTAGAGTCAAAGGGCAAGAAAGGGATGCAGAGGTTGGGAAGGGAGTAAGATTGGGTTGTAGCCTGTCCCCAATGTTGTTGAATTTGTACATTGAGCAAGCAGTGAAGGAATGGAAGGAGAAATTTGGAGAGGGCATTAAAGTTCAGGGAAAAGAAATAAAAACATTGCAGTTTGCCGATGACATAGTAATTCTGTCAGAGACCGCAAAAGATCTGGAAGAGCAATTGAATGGAATGGTCAGTGTCGTGACAGGAAGATGTGGTGTCGCACAAGTCTGAAGTGCACGCCACGTACTTTCGCCGCACGCCACCATGCAAGCACGGCGCGGCGTTCTTACGACATCAGCCACGCGCGCCCTCTGCTGCAACTCCGCTCGTGGCCACCACTTAACTGCATTGGCCACTTGGCTATCAGATAGGCACCAGTTAAGACTCTCATCAGTAGGCAAGCCTCTACCTAGTTATACTATGTACCAGCATTCCACTAGTCTGCTGCCCTCCAAGTTAACACTAGAACGGCGGAAGGGGTCAATATGACCCCTGCCATACTTTTTTCCTTCATTGTTATTTCAGTATATTTACTTTCCTAATGAAATCTTATGACTTTTCCTAATTTTTTATCCTCTTTATGATGATGTATTAGAATTTAAAAAGTATTTATATTGTCTTTGACATTTCTGTCGATATACCTAGAATGGCGGATGGGGTCAATTTGACCCAATGTAATTACCTTCTGAATATATGTAAGTAATCCAACACTGTAGTGGCAACAGTCAGCAGTATTGCAGAGTAGTTGCCTGTCATTGTTGCAACTTGGCTCGTGTTCATTCCAGTCTGCCACAGTTTATATCGTGTCATTCTGGTGATAGTTTTTGTCCTCAAAACACGCTTTTGAACATGTATTACCAGCGTGGACTTTCTGATGAAGAAGTTTACAGCTCTTAGAGAATTCCGAAGTTGAATCGGAAACGGACTTCGCTGATGAAGATGTTGATTATGTACCTGGGACAAGTGAAGATAACGTCATAGGGAATGAGGAGCGATCAGTGTAAGAGGATTCACGTGCTGATCTACATCAGTCATCACATCTTTCATCACAGCAGGCACAGTTGACAGCGTCTACAAAGATGGTTGCTAGAGATGGAACCGTGTGGGAGACGACCAATTTTTCATCTTCTGGAAGGAGGTCGGCTGTGAACGTTCTGAAGGAAAAAAGAAGGACCCAATGCTTGTGCTTGTCAACGAATAGACGACTCTGTCAACAGTGCCTTCCGTCTTATTTTTGACGAAGCAATGCTACGTCTCATGAAGAAATACACAGAGTCAAATGCACGAAAACTACTGAAAAACAATAACTGGACTGTTTCGCTTGAGGAACTGGAAAAACTGATAGCCATCATGTATGCTCGGGGCGTTATTTGTACGAAATGTATGTCTGTGGATGATATTTCGTCGCACTCTTGGGGGTCTATTTTTATCAAGGACATTATGCCGAAGGACAGATTTCAAGAGCTTCTCAGATTCGTCCGTTTCGATGAAAAATCAACCCGAGTTGAACGCCTGGCAGCCAACAAATTCGCTCTTGTGTCTGAAATGTGGGGAAAGTTCATTGAAAACAGTATTCGTGCTTACTGTCCTGGAGAAAAAATAACCATAGATGAGCAACTATTACCAAGCAAAACAAGATGCAGGTTCACTCAGTTCATGTCCAACAAACCAGACAAATATGGCCTCAAATTCTGGTTGGCTGTCGATGTGACGACAAAGTATATATGTAATGCTTTTCCATACCACGGCAAAGAGGACATGCATAGAGAGAAGCAACCACTTGGAGAGTACGTCGTTCTGCGTCTCATGGAGCCATTTGTAAATCAAGGAAGAAATGTGACGACAGACAGCTTCTTTACATCTCTTCAACTTGCTAAGAAGCTCAAAGAAAAGAAAACTTCATTAGTTGGTACAAGAACAAGATCTGTCGTGAAATCCCTGATACAGTAAGGAAGTCCAATGCTGAAATACACTCCACCAGCATCCTGCACCGTAGCGGCAACCCAGAATGCACCATGATTGTATATCAAGGAAAGAAGAATAAAAACGTCATTCTTCTGAGTACACTACATTCTGAAGTAGCAATAAGAAAGGAAGGAAAGAAGAAACCTGAGACAGTAACATTCTACAATGCAACAAAGTATGGAGTGGACGTGGTAGATCAAATGACCCGTAAATATACTACAAAGGTTGCATATATAGGAGATGACCAATGCATGTCTTTTACAACATCTTGGACATGGCAGCAATAAATGCTTGGGTCATTTACAACATAGTAACAAACAAGAAAATGGAAAGGAAGAAGTTCATATTTCAGCTGACTAATGAACTCAGCGGAATGAAAGAGCAAGAACATCAGGCAAGGGAAGAGGATACTGGACCGAAATCAACTATAAAGCGGAGGAAGTGCCAAATCAGCATCTGCAAAGGCAACAAGACCAGCAAAAACTTTGTAAAGTGCCACAAAGCCGTGTGCGGAAAATGTGCGCGTAAAACAGAAATAATATGTGCTAAGTGCGTCTAGCAGATTCCAGTAACTTGAGAGAAAAGTGATACAAAAGTGTGTGTAGACCACGTACGAGAGTAATATGGACCAAGTATACTAAATGTGTCTACAAGTTTATACACATAGGAAACTTGTTAGCAGTAGCAGCAATAAATTTGTAAGATATTTTTGAAATAAATAATTATTGATTATTATTAATTATGGTGTTTAATAATTATTGTCACTGCTATAGAAAAGGTGTGGATTTACAAAAAACACTTATTTAAGTCTAATATGAAAATATTTTACGTGGGGGTCAAAATGACCCCTTCCCGCCGTTTTAGGAATGTCAGAAACTCCGCCGTTCTAGTCTTAAGTATTGCATTATTTCTACGAAATATATATCTTGTTCTAATCTAGCTTAGTGTTTCTGGTTTCTGGTGTCCCACTGGCTGGTTACCTCAGACTCTGTACCCGCACTCCCGTGCATCCTATTTCCCTGTGTCGGTCTCTTTCTACTCTGCCACTGACACCTAGGACAACCGGCGGAAACGAGACACAAAAGTGGCGACGGGGAGCAATAGAAGAACCTTGGACCAGCCCACTTGCAGCAGCCAAACAGCAGCAGTCAGAGCACACAGGTATTGCTCCCGCCCACCCGCCCTGTTATAAGATTTTTGGGGGAACATTCTGTTACGTGTTTTGTGGACTTTTTTGTTGCAGAGAGTACTCTTTCACATTGCAATTGTGTTTTGTTATAATTTACTTGTATGTGCGGCACCTAATCGGTCAGCATGGCCACTACCCTGAACCCAAACTTAATGGAAATTATTCAGTTACAGATGCCGCAAATCACGCAACTACTCAAAGCTGTGTCCCAGTTGGCGGTGCAGGCTACTCAACAACAGTCGTCGCATCAGCCACCCACATCTGCCACCACACCGCCTCCTACATTTCGCCAGTACGACGAACGTGAGGAAGAATGGAGCGATTACTTGGCGCAATTTCAAGAACTCCTCGCGGCTCATCAACTTACGGGTCAGACAGTCAAGTATATGTTCTTATCAGTGGTGGGCAATAAGACCTTCGTATTACTACAGAAGCTTTTCCCCCATGTGTCTCCTCGTGATCTACAATTTGATCAAATTGTAGATGCACTGAATGCTCATTATGAGAGAAAAGTTCTCATAGCTGCAGCGCGGTACCAATATTTCAAACTAAAAAAATCACCAGAGCAGACGCATCAGCAGTGGATCACTGAGTTGAAGGGCTTAACCCGCAAATGTAAATTTACTTGCTCTTGTGGGCTTTCTTATAGTGACGTCATGTTGAGAGATGCCATTACACAGAACATTCAGGACCCCAGAATTAGGGCAGTGATTCTAAAACAGTCTGACCCTTCATTAGATAGTGTACTGCAACTTACTGAAGCGCATGATACCTTTGACGTAGCAGATGTAGAAATGCAAAGCCACAGAGTTAATGCAGTGCGCCGCAATGAACGCTTTCCTAGTCACAGTTCTCAGTCTAGCCTTAGTGATTCTTACAATTCTACCAGCCATGCTGAACAGACAGTGAACAATAGCTAGTGTAAAAGTGCGACACAAAGGTCGCCCCGTCGTGTTAGACGAAGTAATTTGAATAATGGGGGCCAATGCTCTTTCCAGAAAAATGTTTGTAAATCTTGCCCCTAGTGTGTATCTCGCCACAAGCGTGCACAATGCCCTAGTCGCAACGCCATTTGTTATCAATGTGAAAAATCAGGACATGTACAGACCGTGTGTATGCAGAATAAAAATTCTAATAACGGTACTGTTAGAAACAGTGCTTCGCAGAGTGCGAGAACAGTACATGCTGTCCATGTCATACTCGTTGTGGACTTGAACAGCGCATCTCTTGATTCTCAAATGCAAGAAAGTTCGTCTGCGCCTACTGCAACACTATGGAATGAGCCCCGTTGCAAGCACCATCGAGCGCGTCTAATTTTGCAATGGAAAAGGGTTCGGGACAATGACTATATACAGTGCAATCCTGTAGTGAATCTACGAAGTGCATTCAAGGTCTAAGGCCTCCGATTTTTTTCCTCCAGGCTGGAAAGAGGTGGAAACATGTGCATTGTTTTAAAATGAGGCCGCATTCATTGTCAATACGTCCCAGAGATGGCAGCATTGTACGGCAGATTGAATTTTACCGCCAGTGGCAAGAATGATAACTGTTTTAGATACTTCAAATGGCGACGTTTTCCTTACTTCAACAGCGTGCAATCATTCGTTTTCTGAATTTGCGTGGTGTGACACGAACTGAAATTCATTGACAGTTGAAGGAGACATGTGGTGATGGAGTTATGGATGTATTGAAAGTGCATTCGTGGGTGCGACAGTTTAATGAAGGCAGAACATCATGTAACAACAAACTGAAACAACCTCGGGCTCGCACAAGCCGGTCTGATGACATGATAGAGAAAGTGAAGAGAATTGTTTTGGGGTATCGCCGAATGACTGTTGAACAGATCGCCTCTAGAGTTGGCATTTCTGTGGGTACTGTGCACACAATCCTGCATGACGACCTGAAAATGCGAAAAGTGTCATCCAGGTGGGTGTCACAAATGCTGACATACGACCATAAGGCTGCCAGTTTGGCATGTTGCCAAGCAATGTTGACGCGCAATGACAGCATGAATGGGACTTTCTTTTCGTCGGTTATGACAATGGATGAGACTTGGATGCCATTTTTCAATCCAGAAAGAAAGCGCCAGTCAGCTCAATGGAAGCACACAGATTCACCGCCACCAAAAAAATTTCGGGTAACCGCCAGTGCTGAAAAAATGATGGTGTCCATGTTCTGGGACAGCGAGGGCGTAATCCTTACCCATTGCGTTCCAAAGGGCACTAAGGTAACAGGTGCATCCTACGAAAATGTTTTGAAGAACAAATTACTTCCTGCACTGGAACAAAAACGTCCGGGAAGGGCTGCGCATGTGCTGTTTCACCAACACAACGCATCTGTACATCGAGCTAACGTTATGCAACAGTTTCTTCGTGATAACAACTTTGAAGTGATTCCTCATGCTCCATACTCACTTGACCTGGCTCGTAGTTACTTTTGGCTTTTTCCATCAATGAAAGACACTCTCCATGGCCGCACATTCACCAGCCGTGCTGCTATCGCCTCAGCGATTTTCCAATGGTCAAAACAGACTCCTAAAGAAGCCTTCGCCGTTGCCATGGAATCCTGGCGTCAGCGTCGTGAAGAATGTGTACGTCTGCAGGGCGATTACGTCGAGAAGTAACGCCAGTTTCATCGATTTTGGGTGAGTAGTTAATTAGAAAAAAAAAATCGGAGGCCTTAGAACCTGAATGCATCTCGTAGTGCCTTCTGCAACTTCTCTTAGTCATAGTGCCCAGTACTGTGTAGCTCGTGACATTAGACTTAGTGTAGTTACTCAAAGTAATTTTAGTGCAGTAGCTGATGTATCTGGCGTAGCTTCGCAAGCTTGCGCGGAAGCCGATCCGGCGGTAGTGCCATCTAGGGACAGTGTTATTAATCTGCAGTGTGCCGATTCTGCGCCGCTTCCTACCGAACGCAGCCCGTGCAGCAAACAGTGTCAGACGTTGCCCACATTCGCGCACCTGTCGAGCGCCACAAGCAAAAACTTTTTGCGACTCTTTCCATAGACAATAAGACTGTACAATTTCAGCTTGATACTGGTTGCGCTGTCACATTAATGAATAAAGAGACGTATGAACTTCTGGGTTCGCCAAAATTGTCGCCGTCTACACAAGTCCTAACAGCGTATACAGGGCAAAATATTCCCATGCTAGGAACTTGTAGCCTGCCCTCCTCTTTTCAAGGTGTAACAAAAACAGTTGCTTTTGTAGTTCTTCAGGCCAAATCTACACAGAACATTTTTGGACTAGATGCATTCGACATGTTTGGCTTATCAATTCAAAGAGATGTGCTTCAAATTTCGTCAGTAGTGCCTCAGGACAAAATCAATGCATTGTGTGACAAATGCAGTGACTTGTTTTCGCCGGAACTAGATTGTGCAAAAGACTTCGTGGCACACGTAACTTTGAAGGAATCTGCAGTACCAAAATTTCGTAAAGCTAGACCAGTGCCTATCGCCCTTCGGGATAACGTTGTTGAAGAACGTAAACGTTGGCAGGATAGTGGGATGATTTCTCCTGTTTCTGCGAGTCAGTGGGCTTCGCCTTTAGTGGTCATAATAAAGCTGACAGCAAAACTTCATCTCTGTGCGGATTTCAAATCAACAGTGAACAGTCAAACGATTGTAGACACTTACTCCCTGCCCCGACCTGAGGAACTGATGGACAAATTAGGACAGTCTCGCTTCTTTTCTAAGATTGATTTAGCAGAGGCATACCTACAGGTTCCGCTCGATGATGAGTCAAAAAAGTTTTTCGTCATTAATACTCACATGGGCCTTTATCAATTTCAACGCCTACCCTTTGGCAGTTCTTCAGCCCCCGCTATTTTTCAGCGTTTTTTGGAACAGCCGACAGTTTCTCTACCGTGCTGTTCGAACTATTTAGATGATATTGTGGTCTCAGGACGCACAGTTAAAGAACACTTATCAAACCTGGAGTGCCTTTTCAAAGTGTTGACTGCAGCAGGTCTGCATTGTAATAAAGCAAAGTATTCGTTCTTCAGACTGAAATAGAGTACCTAGGCTATGTGATTAATGCCCAAGGAATCCATGCCTTACAGTCACATCTTCAAGCAATCAAAGACTTGCCTCCTCCTAAGAATGTACATGAATTGCAAGCAGTAATGGGAAAGCTTAACTATTATTTCAGATTTATTCCGAATGCCTCTCAGATTGCAGCTCCACTGCATCGCTTACGTAGGAAGAATGTTCCTTTTGTATGGTCTAAAGATTGCCAGGTTGCCTTTGACAAATTAAAGTCTGCACTACTCAGTGATGCATGTTTGATTCCCTTTGACCCTCAGAAGCCCGTAGTGCTAGCAGTGGATGCCTCGTCTTACGGTCTGAGTGCAGTATTGTCACATTGTATTGGATCTCACGACCGTCCTATTGCCTTTGCGTCCAAGCTACTGACGCCAACGCAACAGAATTACAGTCAGATAGAAAAGGAGGCCTTAGCGATCATTTACGGCGTCACAAAGTTTCATCATTATCTCTATGGCAGAAAATTCTATTTGT
Source organism: Locusta migratoria (assembly GCA_026315105.1). Taxonomy (NCBI): domain Eukaryota; kingdom Metazoa; phylum Arthropoda; class Insecta; order Orthoptera; family Acrididae; genus Locusta; species Locusta migratoria. The sequence continues at coordinate 161,126,757 of CM048748.1, forward strand.
TGACAGACCACAAGCCTCTCACATCGTTGTTCTCACCCACAAATCCAATTCCACCACGAACGGCACAAAAGCTTCTGAGATGGTCCTTGATATTGTCTAATTATCAGTATAAGATTTTGTACCGACCTACCACTCAACATGCCAACGCGGACACACTTTCCCGACCTCCGGTTGGCCAGTATGTGTGGCCACACGTCATTGTACCTGGGTTGGTATGGACGCCCAGATAGAGAGCATGATGTCACAGTGTACAGTTTGTGCGGAGCATCAGGCAGCTCCTCCGCGAACTTTCTCGGAATGGCCAACCCAAAGGACAGTGGCAACGTTTTACATATTGACTTTGCTGGACCTTTCTGGAATACACACTGGTTAATCGTTGTAGACGCTTTCAACAAGTTTCCTTTCGTGATTGCCATGAACTCAACGACGGCGTCTAGTACAATCAGTGCCTTAACATCTGTGTTTTGCATTGAAGGTTTGCCTGAAACTATCGTGTGACAATGGACCTCAGTTTGTTAGTGCAGGATTTCAACAGTTTTGTCGTGTGAATGGCATTCAGCACATCACCACTGCACATTTTCAGCCTCAGTCCAATGATGAAGCAGAACATTTCGTTCGAACATTCAAGTCTCACATGGAAAAGATGAAAGGTCAGCACTCCAGGCAGCAAGCTCTTCAAATTTTCCTGTCTACATATCGGTGCATGGCACATGACGGCCCGTCTCCTGCCGAGATGCTCCACGGCCGCTGTCATTGCACTCTCCTTCACCTGCTGCAGCTTCCCATGCACCGAGTCAGTTCGTATGGCACTTCGCGTTTTCAGTTTTCTACGCCAGTGCAGTACAGGGTGTTTGCTGAAAAGAAGAAATGGATGCCGGGCACCATTTAGCACGTGCTCGGTCGCAATATGTATGTATGTTGTACGTTCTTCCACAGGGTCGGAGCTCCAACGCCATGCAAACCAATTGCGCCTGCACAGGCCGCGTGATCCTGTCTCTGGTTTCTTGATTCCAGACCCAGTTCACCACTAGGGAGCACCGGCACATCGCTCGCCCCCGGGACCAGTGTCCCTGGACTAGGAGATGGTCCCCATGGAGGTCGACACGCCTCTGTTGCAGCCATCCCCGCCGCCGCCACCGCCGCTGTCGCGGCAGCAGATGACAGCGTCACCAAAAGGAACTCCGGCACTGTGCGTGCCCCCCCTGCCTGGGCCACGCATCTCAGAAGAACATGACCTGCTCCCTCTGGGCGGAAGTGTGCGCCCTTCTCCTCGTTTTGATGGGTTTTCCAGGGTATCGCAAGGTGGATACTGGGGCACGGACGGCGTCTCAATCCCAGCCTCAGTTACGACGCCCGTCCCACCAGTAACACCCCCGCCCAGGCTCTCCTCCCAGTGCCGCCACTGTGGCCCTCAGCTCTACACCACGACGGCACGGCGGTTTGGGGTGGGGGGAGGGGTGTGGTGTCGCACAAGTCTGAAGTGCACGCCATATACTTTCGCCGTGAGCCGCCATGCAAGCATGGTGCGGTGTTCTTCCAAAGTCAGCTACCAGCGCCCTCTGCAGCAACTACGCTCGTAGCCACCACTTAACTGCATCGGCCACTTGGCTCTCGGATAGGCACCAGTTAAGACTCTCATCAGTAGGCAGGCCTCTACCTAGTTAAACTATGTACCAGCATTCCACTAGTCTGCTGCCCTCCAAGTTAAGTATTTTAGGAAATATATATCTTGTTCTAATCTAGCTTAGTGTTTCTAGTTTCTGCTGTCCCACTTGCTGGTCACCTCAGACTCTGTACCCGCACTAGCGTGCATCCTCTTTCCCTCTGTCAGTCTCTTTCTACTCTGCCATCGACACCTAGGACAACCGGTGGAAACGAGACACAAAAGAAGATACAAGATGGACATTAACAAAAGTAAAACTAAGGTAATGGAATGCAATGTCAGAAAATCAGGCAATGCTGAACGAATTAGATTAGGTAATGAGACAATAAAAGTAGTTGGGTAGCAAGATAACTTCTGATTGTTGAAGTAAAGAAGAAATAAAATGCAGAATGGCTTTGGAAAGAAAAGCGTTTCTAAAGAAACAAAACTTGTTAACATCCAATATTCATTTAAATGTTAGGATGTCCTTTCTGAAAGCATTTGTCGGGAGTGTAGCGTTGTATGGAAGTGAAACGTGGATGATGAGGAGTTCAGATAAAAAGATGGTAGAAGCTTTTGAAATGTGGTGCTACAGACAAATGATGAAAATTAGATGGGTAGATCACGTAACTAATGAGGAGGTGCTTAACAGAATCGTGGAGAAAAGGAGTTTCTGGCATATCCTGACTAAGAGAAGGGATAGATTGGTTGGACACATTCTGAGGCATCAAGGAATTGTTATCTTAGCATTAGAAGGAAGCGTGTGGGTTAAAAATCGTAGAGGGAGACCGAGGGACGAATACAGTAAGAAGATTCAAAAGGATGTACGTTGCCGAACGTATTGTCAGATGAAGAGACTTGCACAGGACAGGGTAGCTTGGAGAGCTGCATCAAACCAGTCTGCGGAGTGAAGACCACAACAACAACATGGGAAGAAGCTCATCGCCGGACCCCAGACGAGGTTGCTCCCCGACGCGGCGCTGCCATTCAACATCGCCATACAGAGGTACCAGCCGCTCCCCTAAACGCCGCGCCCAGGAAGGAAAACTAAGCGAGGCGACCATCTACAGAGATGAGGCCGCCGAAGATGAAAATCCTCCATGGACGACAGTCGCTAAGATGTCGGGAAATCTCATCGACGTCATAATCGATGGCCAATCTGTTCAGACACTGGTTGATTCAGGAGCTTCTTTCTCTGTATTGTCGGATAGTTACCGCCGCACCCTAAAGAATACAATGTTCTGTGATATGGGGGCAACTGTGCTGAAGGTCTCAAATAGAAAGTACGTCCAGCCAGCAGGAACTTGTGTCGCAAGAATAACCCTCAACAACAGGACCCAGTCGTTTGAATTTGTCATTTTAACAGAAGGTAGTCATAATGTCATTCTCGGATGGGACTTCCTTCAGGCATCCCAAGCTATCATTGACTGTGTAAGAACTGAGCTGAAAATTGAGGAAATCATTCAGAAGGGTACACATAATACAGAATTGTCTGGGAAGTTATTTGCCGTTCACAATGTGACGATCCCACCATTGACAATGATGAGAATTCCAGTCACAAACACAGATGACTGGTTAAACTGTGAAGTGCTTGTCGATAGTAAGAAGTTTATTAGTCTCACAAAAGAAATTTACAAGCAGCGGCTATCATAAGCATTACCGGTGGTCAAGGAGAGATTTGGATCACTAACTGTAACGAGCAGTCACAACTTATCCCCAAAGGAATGTGTATCAGAACAGCTGAACAAATCCAGGACAGTGAGCTCAACGTCATCAATGAAGGCCCATGCTCTGCTGTTAGTACAGACAACACGCTGGAGGAAACAACTGTGGAACTGCCAATAGGACCCGGACTGACCAAGGAACAACGCCTATACTACACCAATTTTCAAGTGCATTCGCACCTCAGCAGGAGAAAAATCAGATAAAATGGCCCACGATAAGGCACCGTATCAATACTAGAGATCATCCAGCAATTAGCCAGTGTTCGTATAGAGTGTCCCCAACAAAGTCGGACAGTTCGAGAGGAAGTGGAGAAGATGTTGCACAATGACATCATTCAACCTTCGGAGAGTCGTTGGTCATCTCTGGTGGTCTTCGTAAAGAAGGATGGCACATGTCAAAGAAAGAAGTCTACCCATTGCCGTGTATTGACGACACCTTAGACTGCTTGAAAGGAACTACATACTTCTCAACTATGGAAATGCAGACAGGTTACTGGCAAATCGAGGTTGACGAAGCTGACAGGGAGAAGACGGATTTTATTACACCTGACGGCCTCTATGAATTCAAAGGAATGGTATTTGGATTATGTAATGCTCCGGCCACATTCGAATGGATGGTGGACAACTTGCTTCGACACCTTAAGTGGACGACGTGTCTTTGCTATTTAGATGACATTGTCGTTTTCTCGACAAAAAAAAATGGAGAACATCTGAGTCGCCTGTGTTGAAGTGTGTTCAGACTACAGGACTCCGCCTCAATCCAAAGAAGTGCCTCTTCGTTACCAAAGAGAAAAATCCTGGGGCACCTAGTCAACGGAGATAGTGTGCGTCCTGATCTTGATAAAGTAAGGGCAGTCACAGAATTTGCAACTCCTCAGCACATTCGTGACGTGAGAAGTTTTCTTGGGCTGTCATCATACTATCGACTTTTCATAAAAGGATTTTGTAACAAGGCACGTCGATTGCAAGAATTTCTGCAGGGAGACGTCAAGTTTTACTGGGATGAGACAAAAAAGAAAGAGCTTTCCGGGCACTTAAGGAGGCCCTAACTTCCGCGCCAGTTCTAGCCTTGTACGAAGAGAATGTGGGAACTGAACTTCACACAGACGCCATTAGTTACGGTATTGGTGCAGTGCTTGTACAAGTTCAGGAAGGTGCTGAAAAGGTGATGGCCTCTGCATAAAGAGTACTCTCAAAGTCCGAGATAAATTACTCTACAACTGAGAAAGAATGTCTCGCCATTATCTGGGCTGCCAACAAGTTCCAGTTCTATTTATTTGGCAAACCATTCACCATCGTGACAGACCACCATTCTTTGTGTTGGCTGACTAGCTTGAAAGATCCATCAGGTCGACCAGCAAGATGGGCACTAAGACTCCAAGAGTACCACAGTGGTATTCAAGAATGGGCGAAAACACAAGGATGCCGACTGCATTTCGAGGAATCCATTAGTCGAACACAACAGCATGAATGAAATTTCAGCCCTCAATGAATTAGGTGACATTACAGCTGAACAGAGGCTCTGTGGAAAGGAAAACTGACCAAAGGAGAGTTTCAACTTATAAATGGGATATTGTGTAGAAGCAACTATGATTCACTGGGCCCCAAATTGCTACTGGTCCTTCCAGTTCATCTCCAGTCAGCTATCCTCAGGTATTTCCATGATGCTCTAATATCTGGTTATCTGGGGTTCATGAAGACCCTAGACAGAATCAGACGCAGGTATTACTGGAAAGTTCTCTACAGATCTGTGAATCACTATATGAGTCACTGTAAAGAGTGCCAGCAATGGAAGCATGTGTCGCAGTTACCTCCAGGGCTTCTCGTACCAATTCTTTCTGCAGCAGCTCCATTTCACGCGTTGGGATCGACCTTTTAGGGAGGTTCCCGAAGTAGACAACTGGTAACTGCTGGATAATAGTCTGCACTGACTACCTCACATGCTACGCTGTCACCAAACCAGTGCCGACCACAGAAGCTCCAGAGATCGCAAAATTCCTTGTAGAAGACAATATTTTGAAGCATGCAGCACCATGTGTGATGATATCTGATCTAGGAAAAGTATTCCAGTCAAAACTAGTATCAGAGGTAATGTCACGTTGCGACATTGTCCACAGAATGACATCTGCATACCATCCTCAGACAAACGGTCTTACAGAACGTTTTAACGAGACGTTAGCAGCTATCTGGGGCATAGATAAATCTTTCCTCCGGGGGGGGGGGGGGGGGGGGTTCAGAGCCAGGGCTATATTGAGGTGCCGTCGCACAGTACAGTTGACATGCGTAAAGATGTGATGACGCCGCCCCCCCCCCATAAAACAAACTTACAATTTTTTCTATTAATTTCGAAAATTTTGTTAATAGTTGATAAAATAATGAAGTGTTATTGAAAAAGATTGTAGACATGAAGAGCAGTCTTTTCTGGTATACCTTGAAAATGAAGGGCATTCATCTCCTGAAATACTGGTTGTTGTTGAAGACATTTCCCAACTATATTCCTGTAAATAAAAATCGAAAGCTCTCAGACAAATAATATAGGACGGCCGTTGGTGGCCGAGGGGATTAAGGCGCTCCAGTCACGGTCTGCACGGCCGCTATGGTCGGGGGTTCGAATCCCCCCTCGGGCATGGATATTTGTGCCGTCCTAGTTCGTAAGTAGTTCATAAGTAGTTTGAAAGTTTAGGGACTGATGACCCCGTAGTTAAGTCCCATAGACTATACAAACATTTGAAATAATATAGGGGAGACCAGGGGAAGGCACCACGTTAAGGGAAACCAGTTTTTTTCGTTATTAAAAGTGTGTTTTTTTCGTGCAGAATAATACCACAGCTTCGCCAACTAATACTACTTTATTATAATTTTTTTGAGCTTTGTATTTTGTTAAGTTTTATTGTTAAAATATATTGTGAAATACACGCAATAGTCCCATTAGCCTGGGTTTCAGGGTAATGACGCCATACATTTGAAAATAAAGTATAAACCTACACGATGAATGAGCAGTAGTAAATAAGTATTGCAACTGTTCTAATTTATAATCATCACTCTACTGTATCAGATATTTAGAAGGCTTTAAGTACTTGTCTATGTAAAATTGGAATGAAAGAAGATTTTAAAATTTAGACTTGATTAAGACCCCTCAAAAGTCAAAAATTCAGTTTTTGGCACTTCAAAACTACTACATTCTCTACAATCTGCAAGTGCTCATTTCACAAAATGTATGCATCTGTATTACACTTCATTATGCCTAAATTACCCTCCATGGCGTCATTGCCCCAGTTACAAAATATGGCTAAGTACGTCAATTTAAAGCCTAAGATTTTGCAAAACAGATTAGAGACACGAAATCGAAGCTAAATATCTACAGATTTCGTTAATATGGGTATTAAAAGACACTGACAGCCTATAGAGGTACTTGTTTCAATAAAATGGAAACTCGAAAATTAGATCGTCGAAATTAACAATTCCTTTCACACGATCAATATCTGTCAAAAGAGGGGGAATTTAATCTATCTGCTATACAATGCTGCCACTTTAGGCATGCGTGCGTGCAGATGATCAGCATCTGTGATATAAATTATACACGGAAGTAATAAGGTTGTGATGTCATACATTTGTTCTCGTTTAATCAAACTCGATACAAAATATATTTGTCTGTGTCACATACAAGTTCGGCGCCATACTGTTGTAATAAAGTTAGTAGATCACTGAAGTTTGTAGCAGTAGTAAACATAAGACCGGTGGCCTTCGTTACATGCTAGGCAAGCCTCGTGCGGTACTTTAAACAGTCTGTGGAGCTTGTTTCTGGCTGGAATTCAACAATACTTGTTCACTCTTACTGAAGGTTGGGTGGTGGTTACCTGAGTAATTCTTTTTTTTATAATTAGCATGATTTACAGTCATGAAATGTGCATGACTCTTGCCTAGGCCTCACCAAGACCACCCATAAGACACTCGAGACAAAGTGTTCCGACAACAAGTAAGAAACCAAAGCTCAACTAAGTATAGATTACAACTTATAGATACCCTGGTACCTCTCATTGTTGGCAAAGTTTTCAGTCTAACTTTCATGTTCATTTCACATTTTATTGTCAATTTTTAATTTTAACACAAGTGAAAAAAATAGGTCTGGGGGTGGAGGGTTTGAACCCCTTTGCCCCACCCCCTGTAACTTGTATCTACGCCCCTGACAGATATGCTGTCGATGTTCAGCAGAAGGATAGGGATACAATACTGCCAGTCGTGACATTTGCGTATAATACTGCAAGACAAAACACCACAGGCTTTACTCCGTTTTTCCTGCTCTATGGCTGTGAAGCTGAGACAACAATGGATACATTGTTCTCATTCCAGCCGAAAGACACTCAGGACGACTATGTGAAACAGCTCATCACCAGGGTCGAAGAAGCAAGACAGCTGGGTCGCATACGAACACTGAATGCCCAGGAGAAGGACCGTCAGCGGTATAACGACAAGCACCGTCCTGTTGTGTACAGCCCAGGAGATGTGGTATGGATTTTTACCCCTGTACGGAAAGTTGCGCTATCGGAAAAGTTATTGAAGCGATACTTTGGTCCGTATCGTGTCATACGCCGTCTGTCAGACATCACATACGAAGTTGAGGATTATGAGCCATCGTCGAAATGACAAAAACGAAGAGACATTGTTCACGTCCTCCGCATGAAGCCTTACTAAGATCCTGAAGAGCAGATAAGCGAAAACGGCTTCTTATTCAAGGACTCTAAGGACGGTAATGATATTGATGAAGACACGACAGGAACGTCTGTCGATGACAAGATCAAGATCCAGATCTTCTTCTTCTTCGTCTTCTTCTTTCCCCCCCCCCCCCCAGGAGAGGGAGCACTGCTGCAAGACCCCAAGTTAACCGACTGCTGGTGTGGCTTAATGACTAGCGTCACCGACTGGAGTTCTGAAGATCGTTGCGCCAATCCCGTCCATCAGCAAAAATTTATTTCTTTGTAATTATTATTTCCAGATAGTTCAACATGTTTCTTATGTTCGATTGTAATTTCTACATGTTTCTTAGGTTAACAATTCTTCTAATTTCTGGTACATTCTCTCTGTGTATAAATAGCAGAGCACTCTGGCCTAGAGACAGTCAGTGCTGTTTGTATGTTTCAGTTCGTAATAAACCTGCTTTCAGTATAAGTGCTGTGTTAAGTTGACAACCCTGTCTTCGAAGTCAAGCATGCTTCCATTTCAGTACGACAATATATGTATCGCCTTCCCAAGTCAACCATATCAAAATTCATACCTGAAGTGCTGGATGCAATATACAATGTATTTGAAGTGCATCTTAAAGTAATTTGTTGTCCGTTTTTAATCAGTATTCTGAAGCATGTTATGTTATACACTTATAAATAAGCTGATGGATGTTCTACAGACATGGATGCTCATCATATAGTTACAGAAACTGAACTATATATTGCAGCAGCCACTTTTTAGCAACTGCCATCATTCTTAACTCAGAAACAAAATATTATACTCGAGTTACAACATGCGAACGTACAGACACACACTATAAACAAGCTATTTGACAGCAACAGCCATCTTGCAAAAACGACGAAAAAGTTGTGGAGGAAGGCAACTTGCGCAAATAAGTAGACCCGATCTCACCATACATTTCTAAGTGCGCCAATTGAGATTTTGGAGGTTCACACGAGCATTTTGACATGCGCACGTCAACATGCGCCAGCGATTCGTGTCTGTGTCAAACACACTTAAAAATGCTGCAATTAGAGGTTGGCATGCGATTTCTCTATCAAATTAAGACAGAAGTTTATCTAACAAAACGAGATTGAGTGCAGTTTGAAAACACATGTACAACAACGAGGAACAGGTAACCCTGTCACAACTCGGAGTGGGTCCAGGGAGCACTAGACACACAGGGTCGTAGACAGGAAAGTATTATCACCCCGCACTATGTCCTTCACAACTCACAAGCCCTTATAGCTCTTTACTAGAATGCTGAAATTTCAAACACATTTCCATGGGGAAGGTATGGTTCAAGCTTTTTTTTTTTTTTTTCTCCATTCCGCATGGTGTTGCCAGCTCCTCGTTTTCATAGATGTGTTTTCAAAATATACAGAATGTGATTTTGCTACATAAAATTTGTTTTTAATTTGGATGAGAAAAATTGCAGTATTTTTTCTTCACCCTCTTACCTAAACATAAACAGGAGTGACATTGGCCTGGTAGGGAACATTATGCTCCTATGGGAATTCTGTTATACATTTATTCTGGACACAACATGTAGGGAAATTATTATTTTCATGGATGGTGTCAGTTGGAGAATGTAGGATGGCAACATTGCAAACAGAGATTCAGTTTCAGAAAAAGTCTATTAGGCCAGTATTGCACTATCAAATAATTGGACAAAAAAAAATTGGACCTATTGAAATGGGAATGTTGTCCAATATTTCATCAAACCTAAGGCCTCAGTTTAGATTTGATCAAAGAAAGCGCTCATCTTCTGTTTCCTGCAGTGAGAAATGTGACCACTCGGACAGCTAGTAGCATTACAGTTTCCTTGTCAGTCCAGCTGTTGTATTTGTAAGTTAAATGTCTGACATAACGTTCGTATTTGTAAACATGGCTAGTAGCGGCAAGTTTGTGTAGTGTTTTTCAGCAATAATAAAACTGATATGAATGTATAAATCAAATGGGGCATTGTATAATAGGCGACAAGGCCAATTCACACTGTCTGTCATGTCAATTCACGTAGCGCAATATCCTGCGGTGAAAGTGTGGTTGAGTTACAATCCGTGATGTAAAAACTCATAATACACTGTCGGAATTGAAGAAGTAACACCCCTAAATCTTATGTACAGCCAAAGCAGATTTTATAATGTCTGATTTTGGTCAACTTGGTGTGTTAAGTACTGGGAAGTGAAGCAACTTTCACAACATCAATATCTGTTTGCAAGTGAACATATGTACATATAAATACCTTGGACAATTTTTGTAAGGAAATAAATACAGCCCCCCCCCCTGCTTACATTGTTAACAGCGTCAAAAAACAATTTAGATTTTCCTATTTGTCAGTGCTGGCGTTTTCCATTTAAAAGTTATTTAATGAAACTTGCTTTATCAACTTACAATCTTATTCCTATACACTGCTTGTGTCGGCCTTTCCTGTTACTCTATTGCAAATTGTGAAGAATGGAGAGCTACAAAATTATTATCAATGAATTATGGCCCGGTGTACTGCCGACAACATAAAAAAAGAAAATCCTCCCATTCCTATAGTAAATTTTATTTATCTCGCCCTAACAACAACGCTTTCATCCAAGTGCATTTCCTTTTCTTTTTTCCCTCCTTCTCTTCTAAATGCAGACACTAAGCAACTGTAGTAGAAACAACAGCTGAGCACAACACTGACAAAATATTGGATGACAGTGTAATATCACAGTAACACCCCGTTTAGCGTTTCATACAATATCTTTGTCAAAGAATATATATTTCATCCAATTTTATCGTCCAGTTCTTTGTCCAATAATGCGATAGTGTAATACCGGTCATAGAGGGAGCACTAGAGATCTGTGTACAACCTGGATGTATAAGACAGCACCCACAAATTGGAGCCAAATTCCTCGAGTACCAATGCAAATATATATATGACGTACAAACCACAGCTGATGCATTAACGGTTTTGAGTGAGAATAATTATGGTACATTTTGTCATTGCAAACCAAAAAGGAAACATATGTAAAAGGTGATGGAGTGCGTTGTATTACTTCCTACCCAACATTAATTACGAAATTAGTAAGTTTTTAAATTTGTTATTAAAACTGAGACCTGCTACTTTAATGACTGAACTTAAGATAAAAAAGAAAGTTACGTTTTGGAGGGATACTATACCTTTTGGTATTGTCGCTTCAATCTCTTGCTACAGTACACAGTTTTAAAAGCCTACACTACCTTTTTAAAATAACCATGTAATTGAGCTTGAAGTTTGCAAAGCAGTATATGAAACTATACAGGAAATGTTAGGTAATGTTAATTTTAAAAATTCCATTAATTAATTGAGTGTGTCAAAACTCCAAAAAGTTTTTAATTCCATGCATCACGCCTACAGTTTGCCATTGGATTTTGATTGTTGTGGTTGCTAGCTTATGGGACTTAACTACAGGGTGATCAGTCCCTAAACTTACAAACTACTTATGAACTAACTAATACTAAGGACGGCACAAATATCCATGCCCGAGGGGAGATTCGAACCCCTGACCGTAGTGGCCGTGCAGACCGTGACTGGAGTGCCTCAGTCCCCTCGGCCACCGTGGCCGGCGACGAAGAGAGAAACAGCTTCGAGACGAACAGACGAAAAAGATAGAATGAAACGTTGGCGCCAATGTGTGAACTACATATCCATATTGGCCCAACAGCCTTTGATGTTTGGTCAAAATACCGACAAGCAACAGAGACTTACCAGTCTTGAAGCCAACTCTGGTTCAAATGCTCTTTCACCGATTCATACATTGGACGAACACTGTTAGCACCAATTTTGGTTACAACGTGTGTTCCTGGCCTAAATCTGGTCTCTGAGCATGACAGTGCAACTTACCTGTCCATTCATATGTTTTGTACATGATTTCCAATGTCTGCCATGATGCAATATGGCATTCAAATTTCTATAAGTATGTGCTTGAAGAATTCCTTGCTCATTTCTTGTATTGAACTTAGCATTCAGAATGCGGTGTAATATGCTAATATGGCAAAGTAATATAAAGTTTTATTTCTTTTCGTGCTCTAGTAATATTTCATAGCAGCCACATTATAGTTTTGACAACCATCGAAATATGAACGTCTGTGGCTGGTAAACTCAGACTGCTGAATATCAACATCCAAATCGAAGGTTTGGATTAATATTTCGTTTTAGTAACCTTTTTGCAGGAGGTTGTTAGCCATACCTGAATTTTTTTAGCTTTATTACATTGTCGTAGTATTATTATTTGACCCAATCTTGGTGACTGAGATTCATTGAAACGAGTCATCAAACTAAAAATACAGTTGAAAAAATGAGATCTTGGCAAACAACATCCTACATGTGATTCTTTAGCTTCTCCCAGTGTAATTCTAAATGAAATAGTTCGCGGGTGTGTGGCCAGATCCCCCGCGTCAAACTGGCACAATATTTCAATATTTTGGTAACCAAACTGTGAGCTGCTGAACTGACTGCCTCAGAACGGTGTCGATGCTTTTTTATCCTCCCTCCTACCGCCGTTTCATGCGTCGTCCACGTGTGGCAGTACCTCGATTCCTACGCCGTAGGGGTGCAGCGGTGTTCGCTACCGGTGTTTGCGCTGTGTCCCCGCCCCTGACAGACGTCAGTTCGTCACGTGAAATTTAATTTCCTTCCCTAATTATGCTGAGTGCTTCACTAAATATGTAGCTGCTGTCACAATTAATCTGCATTCCCCTCACTCAGATTTCGATGGACTCTTTAATTAAAGAAACGTGCCAGTCTAGCTATGGTACAGGAGCGAGTGCGCTTCACATGCACATTCTTGGACTCAACTAACAAAGAACTACTAAGAATGAATGTGTCTCTTGCCAACCAGTTTAGTTCATGGTCGTGGGAATGGGTTGATGGTGTCACCTGGGCCACAGAAGACTGTGTTGAAAGGATAACCACAGAACGCCAGAAATCGAAATTCGAGCCATTATCAGAAAAACAACCAACTGATGCTCCTTGCATGACGATCATCAATCTCACAACCAAGGAAATGGATAAGGACGCGGTCTCAGCTCTCAACAAAGGAATTAACTTGGCACCTACTCCTAAAACTGAACCTATCTCAGACATCATCAGTGCAGTAGAACAGCAACTGAAGCAGCTAAGAAGGTACAGTGAGAAATGTGCCATGCTCTCACAAAAACCAAACCTATGAAACCGAAAATTTCTAGCAGAGAGAGGACAACAATTCGGAAACTTAGAGAAGATCCAGATAGTATAGTTATACCGGCTGACAATGGCAACGCCACTGTTGTCCTTTCTCATCACGCCTACAGTGGGAAGATGTCTTATAGAAGATAGTGCATACAGTAAAATCAACACAGATCTCATGAAGAAAGTAGAAAGGAAGACCATGGCACTTCTTAAAGATTCTAGCCTTCCAGATCTAGTTGTGAGGAAGTTACAAGAGAAAGCACTGATCCGTGCTAGACTCTATGGTTTCTGAAGGTCCACAAAGAAAATGTGCCACTGCCCCCCATTGGTATCTATATTAATGCCCCAAGATACCTACTAGTTAAACACCTTAAGGACATGCTTAGCCCTTATGTTGGCAAATGTCCACATCACATCCGAAAATCGGTGGACTTTGTGGAACTCCTCAGAAACTTTATGCTCACGAACTCTGACCTACTGGTGGATTTCGGCGTCGTTTCTTTTTTTACCAGAGTGCCTCCACAAGATTCACTGATTCACTGGAACTTATTGGACGGATATTTGATGTAAAGATGACAAGCCTTTTCAGGCACATACTGATATCGATTTACTTTCCTTTCGATGGCGATTACTATGAGCAGACAGAAGGAATGGCCATGAAGAGCTGACTATCTCCAGTTGTCGCCAATACGTATTTCGAGCAATCAATTCCTGGACCATATCAGTTCCACAAACCAGAATATAAAATTCACAATGGAAGTAGAAGGAAAGCTTCCCTTTTTGGATGTTTTGGTGAGAACAAGATCTGATGGGACACTGAAGCACAGTGTTTTGCTCGAGAAGGTGCACACTGATTTACACCTGCATGCGGATAGCTGCCACCATCTGGAACAAAAAACTGTGTGCTGAAAACAATGGTACACAGGGGACATATCCATTCGGACAATAAAAGTCTCATTGAAGAACTTGAGCACTTAAAGACTGTATTCCGGAAGAATGGTTACGCAGAATGGCAAATTCAGAGAGCCCACATCATACACCAACAGCACCTACAGCAGAAACAGTTGAGGAACCTCAGGAGGATATTGCCCCTGCATTTCATTGTGGCGTTCTATCCAGCAACATAGAGTGAATTCGATGAAAACACCAAGTGAAGACTGTTTTCCGCTCGCCAGCAGAAACTAAGCCTTTGCTTGGCAGGATTAAGGATGACCTGGGTCTATGAAAATCTGGAGTTTATGAGCTCCCATGCCAATGTGGTGAGACATTGGTGAGACGTTGCGTACTGTCGAAGATTGCTGTCGTGAAGATCAACGACAGACGAGACTACAACAGCCCAATACAACAAATAGGCAGTTGCAGAACACTGCCTTTCTGAATTTCATGGCATGGGCTACAAGAATACCAGAGTTCTGACCCAAACGTCCAGCTTCTGGGACTGTATAATTAAAGAGTCAATCGAGATCCGAGTGAGGAAACCGCAGATTAATAGTGACAGCGGCTACATACTTAATGAACCATGAACACCTGCACTCAGTATAATTAAGAAAAGAAGTAAAATTTCGCATAACGAACTAAAGTCGACCAGCGGTAGGCACAAAGTGCAGACATTGCCAGCGGACACAAACGGGCACAGACAAGCACTATGAAGACGTTGCTGGGTGCAGACGGCATATGAAATGGCGGAAGGAGGGAGGAGGAGATATAAATATCGACACCACTTCGAGGCAGTCAGTTCATTAGCGCACCTGATGATGGCAACAGGATTAGTTGCCGAAATATTGTGCCAGTTTGACACAGGTAAACAGCTGCACACCCATGAACTTTTTCATCAACACCCTAATTCCTTTCATTTAAAAGAATTCAGATCCTTTTTCAATCTGATCATGTCAGGTAACAGTAACAACTATATTGTGTAGAAAAAGTGACTTTTCGCCAGGCGGAATTGTCCAGGCAGTTCTAGGTGTCATGTCAGGGACTGAGTGGCTGCTTGAATGTGTATGTTGTCCTTCGGTTGATTTAAGTTAGTTACGTACTTTGTAAGCCTAGGGACTGATTACCACAATAGTTTGATCCCATAGATTTTAAAAAATTGATTTAGGACTTTTCATATCTGATCTGGTAAGCAAGCATTTGGTGCATAATATTGTGATAATGACCTTTATAATAGTACTAACCCTGTCATTGTCAGTGGAAGGACACAATACAGGTACTTTCTGAATTGTATGATACCCAACCCCGCGAAAAGAACATTCGGTATTGGACTCTTTAGATATAGTTTAACAGTCTGTATAAAACAGAAACGACTTGATGCAATTTCCATACTTAATTAAGAGTCGCAGACAGAACGAATTCTGTTAATGACACAGTACAGTAAACGTTATTGCCCTGCTGTTGACAAACTGTAAACAAGAAATGCTTCTGCAATGAACTGAAATGTACAAGACTATGAAGAGCTGTGGACACTATCAGTTAAAACAATTATCAATAACTGTAAGTCAAGAGATAGGAATGAAGTAATTAAGGGCAATAATAACAAATTGTGAGAAAAACAGTGACTATGAAGAATCATAGAAAACTTGGGCTTTTGAACAAGATACCGTAATATTTCATATCTTTGTGTCAGATATAGAGCATACCTGTGTATTCTGAATTTAATCAACCAATTACTGCTGTGTATTCATTTACATACAAATATTGGAAATGTTATATCATCAAATAATTATCTAATGATAAACAGATACAAAAATTACAAAAATCTAATATCATAAATGAATTGCTTTCTATAGAAAGAACTACTGCAAATATTAGTGTATGTTTTCCTAGCACCTTTAATTATCTATTTCAACGGTTGTCATTATCATTAGTGATTTTACAATGTCTTGTAAATATCAAAGAATAAGAGAAATAACAAATGTTGTCATATTTTTTATCTACTAACCAAGATCTTAAGATCATAAATTGTAAATTTTTAATTGTAACTTAAAATTTACGCTAAGTCCAATAACGTATTTCAGCACTGATTGTTATCTGTGCTGGGTGACAGGGAGAGAGTTTTAGAGGCTGTTGGGACAGTTTTGGAAACAATTTTTGAGGTTTGGTATTGTTCAGTGTTACGTTATATTTCTGTGATTTATGTCATTAGTTCTGTTTTTAAGCAATTATTACAGTTCAACAGTTGGTTCAGCTGTTAAGAAGTCTGGAATTAAATACATTTAACATTCATGTGACTGATAGATGTAGGGTAGCATAAACGAGCAGTTTGCATTTTAATGCTGAAAGCTCATTTCTGTCTAATAGCTAATATCTAGTGAGAGAAGGAATTTTGAGCTGACTCTGTCTTTGTAACAATATCGTCCCATAGCGGTCTTTAATCAAACTGTTAACATTTTTCCTTGAGTAAAATACCTTTCGTAATCTGAAATGTCTTAAATGTGGTCTATTTTCATCATTTTGTTGACAATGCCCAGAAAGCATGAATAAGTGCCTGGTTCTCGTTCCTATGCAGAATATTCACCTGAATCTTTACAGAATACTTGAACGTCATGAAAAGGTAGTCATCTCTTCCATCATCGATCTACAGAGAAATATTATATACCTCACAGTACCATAATAAATAAATTAATGGCTGTACACAACTCGGTTTTTGGAGGGCCAAGGGTGTTTAATCAAAAGTAACATGTGGTTTTCAACAACCACATCTCGAAACTTGGAGGTTTTCGCTTTCCAATCCCCAAAACAGACTTAACCCAGACAGGGCTGATGTTCTTCCAGAAGGACAAGAATGGCAACATACTTTATCATTCTTGTATTTAAGAATTCGTTCACAGTGTCGTATTTTATTTCTTTGAGTACCTTGCTCCCATTACAGATCAATTTTACCTTGTTTTGTAGTTTACAAAGTGGTTGGACACACATTAAAAGTTGAAGTTCATAAAGAAGATAGTGAAGACTTCCTAATATTTGGGTTTGTGTTTCTTGAATATTCTTTAATTTTTGGGACATTTATATGTAGATATTTGATTTTAAATTATATTCTAATAATAATGATTCATCAGATTAAAATTCTAAAACATTCATGATGTCCTTTCAGAAATAGAGGCAGTATGGCAAAACTAATGGCATGATTGTGAAAAAAAGTCACCTATAACGATTTTGTGTAGTCATATGAAGGTGATTAATAGCTTCTCAAGAAAATTAAACAAAAATAATTCTGCTTTATCAGGATTAAGATTTTGTGTCAAATATTTATAATTGAAAAGAGGCAGAAGTGTCCCCCCAATTTAAGAGTGGTATAACAGGATCATATTGTTTATATAATTTTTAAAGTGCCATCCTAATCTGACAGCTGCTGTTTCTTCAAATATAAAAAGAATAAGTCAACAAAAGGATCAGCAATGCCTGCTGAGCTATAGGTCAAAATCAAAAACTGAGAAAATATTATTAACCATTATTACTAACTACTGAAACCAGGGTTACCCAGATATTAGTTAACTCAATCTTCTGTTCATCCAGCTCCTCCTCCCTTCTCTCTGGCCATTTCGTACTTCCCCACTCTGCATATTACAGCACTAGTGCCTGTCATGTCTGATTGGGGTGATTGGAAATTGTACACGAATTTTAATAGAATAGCGTGAAATGTTGCTAAGTCTAAGTTTTGGATAAAAAGAGAGAGAATTTCTAAAAAAAGTACCTGATAAAATCACTGAAATTAGTAATGATAGATGAATATTAAACGGAAAACAAATAAGTGGAGATTAATGGCAGTTAGCGTTATAAAAAGTGACAGAGTTTACCTTATAATTTTTGTCGATCTCGGTGACTGGTACGTTTATTAATGTAAAGCACCATCTTACTATGAATTTGGACCAATTAAACTAATTAGGTTTTGTGCAGTTGACCATGCACCATAATTTGATAAAAGTCGCCTTAGGAAAATTTCGAAAAATTTACAAATATCGGACCTCTGTTTGGTAACAAGCTTTAAAAAGTTTCTAAGCATTTACCAGAGGACACGAAGGGAATGATACCAAAGCGAAATTCACAAAAAAGATAACAATGGCTCCACGAAGTAAACATTAGCCATAATGACGTTCACATTCATTCTATGATGCGATGACAGCTTCTATTACTGCAGCAGTTTATTGTGTAGCAGGACTGGAAAATAGAGACACACCCTTGTGAAGTTTAAAGGTAGTTATGGCTAATTTATTCCAAAAAATTGATATTTAGTTGTATCGAAAAAATAAGCGCCGACAGAACACGTCAGTATTGGATGGAGGAAAATGTAAGGAGACACATCATGAGCCTTGTTCAATCTCTCGTCCAGGCAGGATAGAAGAAGGTTGATATGAGATTTAGAGTTAAACTCGAGAGATAAAACCCTCTAAGGGGGAAAATATACCCGACAATAGTGGTTGGTTCACCGTAACACTTCAATATCCTATATCTACACCCCCAATACCACCACCGACTCCTCGTCGTTCTCCTCCTCCTCCACTCTATAGATCCATCTAGATACATACATTTCCTTCTTGCCTAACTTGGATAAAACAATGATATGGGTAATTCACAATAAAATTTCCTATTGCATTAGGCCATGATCCCATATCTTCCCTCTCCATCACTCTGTTCACCTTCTCCTCTTCCTCTCTTCATACATTTGTTACACTCACTCACCAATTACTTTTCCCTGTGCTACCTATGAATCTCCTCCTCTCCCTCTCCATTTCTTCCTAATCCTGTCCATTTCCTCCTCTCTATGTCCACTCCTACTCTGCTTCTCTCAGTACAAATGTTATTATTATTATTATTATTATTTTAATCTAAGGGACCAAACTGCTGACTTAAAAACTACTTAAACTAAATTACTCTAAGTACAACACACACACACACACACACACACATACACACACATGCCCAAAGGAGGATTCTAACCTCTGACAGGATTGGCCGTGCAATCTGGGACATGGTGCCTCACACCGCACAGCCATTCTACTTGGCTCCCTCAGTCCATCTCTTTCTCCAACTATGAAAACTCATGTATCTACCAACATTCATTGTGATCAGTCAAATGTGTTGATGTCTATCATAACGTAGGCCTACTCTCCACCGTATGAAATCTTATCTGCACAATTATCTCCCTTTTGTTTCGAATGTGAGAAGTTCGAAAATTGCATCAAAATCGGAATAAAATTGTAGGTTGGTATCGAAAACTCTTCTAACGTACCGTCCATCATGCACCGTATGAAATCTTATTACCTTCCTCTTGTTTTGAATATCAGTTGTGCAAAATTTTGTATACATTTCAAACAAATATTCTTACAAAGGATGCACATCAAGAAATTAAGTTTCCCTATTTTTTTAAACAAAGGGGCCTATATAGTTACATGAAAAATTTTACTGGCCACAAGCACAGCAATGTTTGTGTTAGTTACCGTTGTGGTAATCAAAAGAATAATTGTGACTCTAGTCAAATTTTGGGATAAAAGTATCTTCAAAAAACAGCAACCAGTCACATTTTATGTGAAATGTTTTTACCAATCATTTCCCATTTGAAAAGGCGACTAGTTGCTATTTTTTCAAGATACCTATATTCACCATAGTCACAGTGTTCCCCATCCATAACAGATAAAAGTTTTATCTCTCAGGATCAATTTTTTTATTCCTGTCTTAGAATCTGACGCTTGTGAATGGGACCAGCATGTGCAGCATGTGACAGTCCTCTTCAGCTTTTCATCATGTCAAAACACTGGCTGGAGGGCAGAAATTTCTTGAGAAGCAAGAATAGGTGGAATGCTTTTTGTAGGTCATTTGATGGTCCATGACAATGTTCATCCTCATATGGCTCAGTGCACAACAACTGTTCTGCAGAATTCGGTTGGTTGCTGTTTCATCAGCTAGCATACAGTTCAGATCTTGCTCCCAGCGATTTCCATATTTTCCTGCACCACAAAAAATTGTTGTTCTCCAACCAGTGTTTTGACAACGATGAAAAGCTGAAGATGACTGTCACAATTGGGTTACATTCACAGACAGCATATTTTTACGACACAGGAATACAAAAGTTGATCCCACAATGTAATAAGTGACCTAATGATTCTGGTGACTGTATATGAAAACAGCGCAGACATTTATGAACATGTTGAGAATAAAGTTTTTCATGTAATTAAGTTTTCTTCGTTTTTAAAGACATAGAGAAACTTATTTTCTGAACTCTTTATCGTCCACGTTTCACTCCCATACAAGGCTACACTCCTTACAAATGCCTTCAGAAAGGACTTCCAAAATTTAAATTAATTTTGGAGTTCAACAAATTTCGCTTCTTCAGAATATTTTATTTTCTTCCTTAGTCGTTCCTGCATTTTATATCTTCCTTACTTCGGCCATCAGAAGTTATTTTACGACCGATATAACAAGACTCATTTACTATTTTATTGCCTTATCACCTAATCAAATTCCTTCATCAACGCCTGATTTTCTTACTCTACACTCCATTACCCTTGTTTTTCTATTGTTAATGTTCATCTTGTAACTCCTTTCAAGACGCTACCCCTTCAGTTCAATTGCTCTTCCAGGTCCTTTGCTATCTCTGGCAGAATCACAATGTCATCAACAAACTGCATTCCTTCACAGCTTGTTCAATGTGCAGATTGAATAACATTGGGGAAAGGCTACAACAGTAATTACAATACAACCGTATTTATAAGGCTACAACCCCTCACCTCATTCATACCCTTCGACTCATATAATTGCTAACTGATTTTTGTACAAGTTGTATATAAATTTTTGTTACATATATTTCAACTCTGTGTTACCTTCATAACTTGAAAGAGTATTCTAGTCAGTATTATCAAAAGCTTCCTCTAAATCCACAAAGCTAAAAATATTGATGTGTCATTCCTTAAACTATCTTCTAGTATAAGTCATAGGCTAATGTGAGTATTGCCTCGCATGTTTTCCTAAATTTCTCCTAAATCAAAACTGATCTTCCCCGAGGTAAGATTTAGTATTCTTTTGTAAACAATTCACTTAGTATTTTACAACTATGACTTATTAAACTGATAGTTTTGTAATTATTACTCTTGTTGGCATTTGTTTTCTTTGGAATTCGAATTATTATATTTTTCTTGACATCTGAGGGTATTTCACCTGTCCCATAAACCTTGCGGACAAGGTAAAATAGTTTCTCCATGACTGATTCTTCTAATGATGTTAGCAATTCAGAGAGCTTTTAGCAGGAAGAACTCTCCATACAGTGGTTTGGGGAATACCAAGCTCCCTACTAAGTCTCCAGATAGATGCGGAAGGGCTATGTGTGATCATATCTTGCACACCTTGCATGGTGTCTGGCGATATGGTGGCCTCCCTGGATGTTCTTCATCTGCAACACTACCAGTACACTGGAATTTATTGACTAGAGTCTTGATAGCAAGCCTGGTTGGGTCCGTTTTCCAGAATCGATGGGCAAAGTCTGTCCACACCTGTTCATACGTCAGTACACAAAGACGAGCAGAAACAACAATGATTCGTTCTTCCTTGATTAGCATTCTGACGTAGTATCTGCAAGAAACAAATATTCCTTTACAATATCACTGAAATATATTCTGTCATATGACCTGCAAGAAACAAATATTTCATTACTATATAACTGAAATGTATAGTGACTTTAGAATCATCCTGTATATTAAATTTCAACATGAATTCCTTTAAATGGATTATTGTAATCTAATATAGTTAACAAGTTCATTGTAATTCAAGAAGCTTTGAAAAAGCGTTCTACTGTGAGCATGTTGTGGCTGGCCTGTCTTTTTATTATTTTATATGCAATTTCAACATAAAATTCTTTAACTGGGTTTTTTGTAACCTAACTTGTCAAACAGACTTTTTTTAATTTAAGAAATATTAACCGGGCATTGGTATTGTGCATATGTCATGCCTGGCTTAAGTCCTTATTATATATTCAATTTCAGCAGGTACTCCTTTAAATGAATGATTCTAAATTAATGCTCTTAACTTATTAATTAGGTAACTGCTTGTTTATGAAGTTATTGTAATTCAAGCAAACGTAATTTTAAGGGTATGTCCTTTTGAAATAAAATGGAATTGTTTAAATTTCAAAATGAAGAAGTTAGGTGTCTTTGCCAAGTCCTTCCACTCGCAAGTTAAGTGTTACATGTTAAGTGTTATATTTATCCTGGACTGCTAATCACAGAGAGTCTTTGCGAGTTCCGCTTGCCCCCCTCCCCTCCTCTGTTATCCTTATTGTTTTTATCTGTATTAATTGATAGCACTGAGGCAGAATTGAATGCGTATATCTGTGCAGTCCTTGGCAGTCCTGTCGACATCTCCAGTCAATTAATGGGTGAGGTAACTGCTGCCAATTATCTAACTTTGCCGTTGAACGAAATTGAGAGGAATATTTCCATTTTTTAGGGTTGTTTCCCCGTTATAGACAGCTTAGTAGATTGAAGGTAAAGTTAGGTCATTTTTCTAATCGAGTTGGAGATCTGAAGTCTGTTCAGTTAGAAGAAGATGTAGCACAGTATGTGTATCGAAACTTCCCGGCAGATTAAAATTATGTGTCGGAACCGGGACTCGAACCTGGGACCTTTGCCTTTTGCGGACAAGCGATCCACCGACTGAGCTATCCCGATACGACTCACGATACCGCCTCACAACTTTACTTCCGCCAGTACCTCGCGTCCTACTTTTCAAACTTCACAGAAGCTCTCCTGCGAAACATGCAAGACTAGCACTCTTGGAAGAAAGGATATGGGGGAGACATGGCTTAGCTACAGCCTAAGGAATGTTTCCAGAATAAAACTTTTACTCTGCAGCGGAGTGTGCACTGATATGAAACTTCCTGGCAGATTAAAATTGTGTGCCGGAACCGGGACTTGAACCTGGGACCTTTGCCTTTCGCGGGCAAGCGCTCCACCGACTGAGCTATCCCGACACGACTCACGATGCTGCCTCACAACTTTACTTCCACCAGTACCTCGCCTCCTACGAAAGGGAAAGGTCCCAAGCTCGAGTCCCGGTTCCGGGACAGAATTTTAATCTGCCATGAAGTTTCATATCTGCGCACACTCCGCTGCAGAGTGAAAGTTTTATTCCTGAAACATCCCTTAGGCTGTGGCTAAGCCATGTCTCCACCATATCCTTTCTTCCAGGAGTGCTAGTCTTGCATGTTTCACAGGAGAGCTTCTGTGAAGTTTGGAAAGTAGGAGGCGAGGTACTGGCGGAAGTAAAGTTGTGAGGCGGCATCGTGAGTCGTGTCGGGATAGCTCAGTCGGTCGAGCGCTTGCCCGCGAAAGGCAAAGGTCCCAGGTTAGAGTCCCAGTTGCGGCACACAATTTTAATCTGCCAGGAAGTTTCATATGAGCGCACACTCCGCTGCAGAGTGAAAGTTTCATTCAGTATGTGGATCGTTTGGCTAAGTGTACAGGTACTCTCCAAGTTAGATCAGCTACGTTAGACCTAGATGAGGAGGAAGAACGTGAAGTCGAGCCTGTTAGTTTTGGGAAAGAAGGCAAGATGGTCCCTCTCCATTCTTCTGAGATGAAGTTCTTTACCTGACAATTTCGCTACATTGCCCATCCCTCTTCTCCAGTTGTTAAGAATCATCATTGACTTGTTAGTTGAAGTTGCTCATGGAGCAGCAGGCTGAGGCCTTACAGATTCCTCATCTTCCGATTTTGTCCTTATTGTACCTGTTAGCAGTACGTGATTTGTGTTCCTCCTTAGGCTTAGGTGGTAGTTATTCTATTTCTCTGTTGAGACAATAGATAGTGGATACGAAACTATCGGTGTACATACGCTTTGAAGTTGAGAGAAGGTACTTTTGGCGCGCACGAAAATTTTGGCGAGTTTTTAGATCGAGTGAGGTCTGTGACCGGTGTATTGGCGACGCAAGTCTCAGAGCAGGATATCATTTATAACATAATTCTTTCTCTTCCGATCTATGCGAGTCGTCCCACACCTGGTAGGAATAGTAGAGAATCGTATATTCGGTTCAGCATTTAGCTTTCGCAGACGAGCAAGGTTTTGGCGAGAGTGGAAGAGGTAGGGTAAACTCTGCAGTAGTAGTTGAGAGAAACCCGCGGGAGCAACGTATCATAGAGTTAACACCCGAAGTGTTACTGTTTTTGAGTGGGTGATCATTTAATGAGGCAATGCCCTTTACCCAGGTCTCCACAGAAGATGAGTTGACGCCATACGCGAGGTCAGTTGGCGAATATTACCGGATCCAGAGCCTGGTATCACAGATTATGATGTGAGAGGCAGTCCCCTACAACCTTTCCCTTTATTCTTACTTTGTTGGGAGGTGAACCAGTGTACGCCCTAGTAGAGTCAGGTAGTTAAGTCACCGTTGATTTATCAATACACTACCCTTCTTAGATTGATTGAAATTAATCTCAGAGATGTTGTTTAATAATTGAGCAAGAGTTACTATAATGGGTTTTGTGTGGGGTAATCTTTCAGTCGGGAAATTTAAGTGGCTAGTCAAGTTAGTTTTCGTTAAACATTTGTCTGTTCCGCTCATACTTTCCGCTCTGTATTACTTTATTAGAGGAACCAAGTTTGTTTTTGATTTGTAGCAACACCTTCACGTTACACTTTAAACCGACCTCGAGTTTTGGATTTTATAGCTGTAGGCGGCAGTTTCCTTTACGAGATCTTTGTGCTAATGTGTGGCTTTTTAATGTCACTCATCTGTCGCCGAGTCAATCTATGCAGTTGAGACAGCTTCTGGAGCAATTTCCGGTTGTGATATATAATAGTCCAGGTAAAACTGATGTCATTCAATATCGTATTAGACTCAGACACAATATTCCAGTTAGGCAACCTCCCTACCATTTAGTGCCTCCCAAGATATAACTGCTCCGAGAAAAACTTAATAAATTAATGATGGAGCAGGGCATGATCTGCCCTTCCACTTGCCCGTATGCCTCACCTGTCTTCTTGGTTCCCAAAAACGGTAGCCAGGATTTTCGGGTGGTTGTGGATTATCACTGACTTAATGAAAAGATAATTTTGGAGTTAGTTTCCTTGCCCAATTCACACAATTCTTTTACTTGGTTTGCTGGCGCTAATTGCTTTACTGTGTTTGACCTTAATCAGATGTATTGTCAGATTAACACTCTTAACTAATTGTTCTTATTAATTATGTAACGGCTTGTTTATGAAGTTATTGTAATTCAAGCAAACTTCATTATATACGGTTGTCCTTTAGAAATAAAATGGAATTGTCTAATTTTCAAAACGACAGAGTTAGGTGTTTCTGCCCAGCCTATCCACTCCCATGTTATGTGTTATGTATATATCCTGCCTTGTATCTTACAGGAGTACATAAAATCACTATATTTACAGGGCAATAACTCAAATGCTACTGAGGCCTAGGTGCAAAAAACATGTTGAAACACCCATATTAGGATGTGATGTCACTTCTATGGGCGGCAATGTATACGTTGATTCTAGCATTCCTCTGATCATACATATGGCGACCACTGTATTGAGAGGCGCTATGCTCCAATGCGCGAGGCCGTTTCCCATTGGACGTTCGAATACCCCCTCGACCATGATGTTTCTACTCTCTTTAGTAAGTTTATAAGTAGTTTGTAAGTTTAGTAGGGACTTATGACCCAGCAGTTAAGTCCCACAAGCTTAACAAACATTTTAACTGTATTGAAATACATTATTCCATGCCTGCTCAAACTGACCTATTTATATTGTTGCACAAGAGTTACAGACTGACCAGTCACACGCCTCATTTGACAAACCATCATATGTCACACGTGCTCCATTGGAGACAAGTCCGTAGATCATGCTGGCCAAAGAGGTTGTTACATGTCTTACTGAGCACATTGAGTTTCACGAGCATTATGTTATCAACGTTTATCCTATTAGAACAACACATTACCTTCCTGTTACAAGAATTCAAAAGAAAAGGTCTTACAACATTCTGCATATATCGTGTGATTGTCAGACACCAAAGTAAACTAGAATTGTAGTTTATCACATACCGGATCATAAGGCCTGAAGTGGAAGCAGAGTGTCTTGGATGAATGCATTCTTTGCGACAGAGCTCATCAAGTCTACACCGTTCTTGTAAACGATTAACACTGCAAGCAGAATCTGGTTTCATCGCTGTAGACCATGGTTGGACATTCCATCTTCTAAGTGACCCTCTGACGGCACCAGCCAAGCCGTACACATCAAATCTGTGGCAAGAGTGGAAGATGAGCTAGAGTTGTGCATTTCTGTAGTCCCACTGCTATTAACCGTTTGTCAACAGTGGTAAGAAACATTCTGGCAACTACAAAGAAAGTTATACTTTTAGCTTTACAATAAGATTTAGGAGAGGCTGTAAATGTCCTGCTAAAGAAGATTCTTTAGAATATGAATGGGTGGACATAATCGCAAAAATGCAACCTTCTATATTGTTGAGTAAGGCAGGATACTTTTTGTGCACCAGAATTACTTTTTTTTATTGAACCGAATAGTAAAGGACAACAGACAAATATTTCCCTGGAACATCGAAACTATTGCACTCATCTCATGAGATGACTTTATTTGTTCTTCTTCTTTTCCTTCAGCGTTTGTCCTGTGCGACTGTGGGGTCAGCTACATGGGTCTGTTGTCTCCATTTCACTCTGTTTCGGGCTGCATCTGGATGGATGTTCGCGCTCTTCAGGGCTTTATGCAGCGTATCAGCCCAGCGTTCCTTAGTCTGTCCTTGGGTCTTCTGCCGACGACTTCAAGTGTTTAACCTGTCTTGGCAATAGAGTCATCACCAGCCCGTAGAACATGCCCAAGCTATCGAAGACGGCTCTCGCACAATTGTCTTGGATCAGTGCAACAGCAAACTGTTTCCTGACGATGTCATCGGAAACGTGAGCTAACCTAGTGACACCTGCTGTTCACCTTACCATCTTTGCTTCCACTAAACTTAGGTGTCGACTGTAGTCGGCCTGCACTCGCAGCCATACAAGGCGACTGATCGGATGACAGTGTGGTAGATTTTTATTTTAAGCTATCTTTCATCCTGCGGTCGCAAGTTACTCCGGTTGTTGTTCGCCACTTCATCAGGGCTGCCCGAGTTCTGGAGTTGACCTCTTCAGTGATTCGACCGTCAACAGTGATCGTGGAACCAAGGTACTTAAACTTATTCACACAAGTCAGATGTTCACTATTTCATGCTTGCCTTACGTCATGTACTCTCTTTTCTTCAGATTAATACGCAAGCCATGTTGCGCCAAAGGATCACTCCATTCTTGGATTTGTTTCTGCATATCAAGCTTGCTTTCTGCTGGCAGCATCACGTCATCCACATAAAGTAGGGCCCATGGTAATGGCCGGTGCAGGTCAAATGTCGCGATGTCCATTATGAGAATGAACAGAAGCGGCATTAGTGCAGGACCTTGGTGGACGTCGATTGTGATGGGGAAGTCCTTGGATAGTCCTGAAGTTGTGCAGACATAGCTTCTTGGCTGTGCATAAAGCATCTGTACCCAGTTTATAAATTGCTCTGGCACGTCATGCTATCGCAGTGCTAGCCAAATGAGACTGTGTGATACCCGATCAAAGCCCTTTTCAAGGACCAGGAATGCTAAATGCTTCCTTATCTCATGATGTTTCTCTGCTAAGAGTGGTAACACACTGGACTCGCATTCGGAAGGATGGTGGTTCAAATCCACCTCCGGCCATCCAGATTTAGGTTTTCCGTGATTTTCCTAAATCACTCCAGGCAGATGCTGGGATGGTTCCTTTAAAAGGGCACGGCCGATTTCCTTCCACATCCTTACCCAAACAACCCGAGCGTAAGCTCCGTCTCTAATGACCACGCTGTCGACGGGACGTTAAACTCCAAGCTTCCTTCCTTCTTCTTTTCTGCTAAGAGTCTTGCGGCATGAATCAGATCAATTGTGCTCTATTTCTTCACTTTTTTATTTTTTATTTTTTTATTTTGCAGAGAAGTAGAATTGGACGAGTTTGTACACTCGACGGGATTTCCCTTCTTCTTAAAGATATGTAAGGTGGTACTTGTTACCAATCAGTTCGTGTTTTTCTGTTAGGTTATGGGTCTTAACTGCAGGGGTTATCAGTCACTAAAATTACAAACTATTTATAAACTACCTTACACTAAAGACAACACAAACATCCATGCCTGAGGGAGGATTCGAACCCTCGACGAGGAACAGCCTCGCGCACCAGAGCATAGAGCCTCAATGCGATCTGCTACTCTGCCGCGGCGCTTCATATTTCCTCAAAGCATTCTTGACCTCTTCATCTACAATTTCTCTTACGGGTCCTTCAACAGCACGGGCGGAGGGTATTGGTGAAAGGGGAAATTCTTCTGTGGAGATCTTCAAATAGTTGCGCCATCGTTCTGTGGCCTTCTTCCAGTCAACTAGCAGATTACCACTCTCATCATTGGCTCCATAGCACCACTGTAAATCTTCCAAATTCCGATATCTTGCCTTAGCATGTCAATATAAGCCCCTCT
This sequence comes from Locusta migratoria, assembly GCA_026315105.1. Taxonomy (NCBI): domain Eukaryota; kingdom Metazoa; phylum Arthropoda; class Insecta; order Orthoptera; family Acrididae; genus Locusta; species Locusta migratoria. The sequence continues at coordinate 161,155,541 of CM048748.1, forward strand.
CTCCTTCACGTGTGTCAAGTTTTGCGTATAGATCTGCAAAATGTGAGGATTTGGTTGCTTCTATAACCTTTTTTTGCAACGCTACGAGCTGTTCTGTAGGAATTCCATCGATCCGGTGTTTTATCAGCAAGAAACTCATGGTATAATAGTTTCTTTGCACGTACCACGTCTTTGACAGTGTCATTCAAAAGCCACGTATCTGTTGATCCTCTGTCGTCCTGGTTTTGTTGCCCCAAGAATTGCATGTATAGCTTCGTGAGCAGACTCTTTCAAAATCTGTCAGCTTTCTTCAACAGCGATAATTGGTGGCAGAATGATTTGGGCTATTATGTCGGCTTCCTTATTCTTGAAATTGTATCATTTGATTCTTGTAGGCCCTGTGCAACCCGTGCTTGTTTGTTGGCAGCTTTATTTGTAGCTTTGAGATCAATGGTCGGTGTTCTGTCACAACTGTTTCATATGGGATGACCTTAGCATCGAGCACATCTTTGAGTTCACGATGTCTTACAAGGATGGAGTCGATCTGCGAAGCATTTGTGTTGCTATAATACATGATTAGATGGGAGTCACACTTTTTGAACCAAGTGTTCACAATTGCCAAGTTACTAGTTTCTGAGAAATTGAGGATACACTACTGTTGTCATTCATTTCTCTGAACCCATGCCCTCTGTGAGCAGTATGGTCTTCTTTTTTGCATCCTATGTGCCCATTCAGATCACCAGCAATGATGATGTAATCTTCTGGGGAAACTCCAGGAGTCTTTGCACAAAGCATTTACCAAAAGGCGTCCTTTATGGAAGTTGCTTGGCCAATTTGTGGAGTCTAGACACTGGAAAAGTGGATTTTTCTGCCATCTGCGATGTACATGATCTTCATCAGTCATCATATCTTTGCACTTCAGAAATATGACCCTCAAACTTAGATGATACTATAATGCCAACGCCACTTGTTGTTCTGCAGATGCCATTGTACATAAGCTTGTATCCACATCCAGTGTCACATGATTTGCTTTCGCTCCCTAGGCCTCGGGTGCCCTAATATCGTTGGGGTCGTAATCAACAAGAGTTGACCAAGGGTGGTCGATAGGAAAGATAACAGGAGGGCCCTAGCACAAGTAAGTGGAAGCAATGTCAGGCCCAGCTTGAGGATCCCCTGCTCGCCACGCATGTCACACAAGATACATGCCTCTGTGGGATTTGCATCTTGTTTTGATAGTTTGTTTCTATTTCTTTCAATATTCTTCCAAGCATACTGTGACTTTCATAACATTCTTCCATTTATAAAATAACAGGTCATACATACTCTTGCACGCCAGCTCTGTGGAAGCGGTAAAATTTTATAAGTCTTGAGTTGATTGCTGTAGAAACGTTGCGGGTATGTCGACAGAATGGGGAAGGAAAACAGTAACTACCTTGCACCATACTTACTGGGTCAAGCTGACAGGAGTAGATGCACATACGCCGGACTGAATAGCACTCATCAGTAGAAGTTAAATGGAACAGTATGAGCTTGCAGTATCATGTCACTTCGTAATTTGATGAAACAATTCCTGTGTCTAACGCAACAATGCGTACCGCCAGTTAACCTGTTAGGCGAACATGGCAAGATGTAAAACGCCGACACATTCGTATGACAGGGCCGATGCGGTCATGACGGAGCGCGTGAGGGAAACAGTCGCTCCCCACACGCTATATATACTCCAGCACTTGAGCTCTAGTCAATCAGTCAGACGAATCGATGGCTTACACTTCGTTAGCACTCGATTCATTGACATGTTTTAACGTCGGTACAAGTCTGTTATAGAGATTTCTGTCCTTTAATTTGATATGGTTGAAATTTTTAAATTAATATGTATAGTGTTCATCTTTTTTATGTAAATTAATGGATCTCTTCCTATCTCTTGTTCTTGGTGAAATAAATTAGGTGAATTTTAAATTCAACCCTGAATCTGATTTTTAGTTACATTCCGCTACAGGCCTAAAGATGCTTGCTGGGTGTTTGATTAAAAGGGGCCAGAATCACTTAGGGCACACTTTTAGCGTAGATGAGAAGGGTTATGACAATTCATCCTCGTCCTTGTGCTTCGCATCTCCCGCGCATCTGTACCTCTCAGAGTTCCCAACCTGACCCCCTGTAGTTTCACAATAGAACTCCAGCACTCTTCTACATCAGCTGACAACCGGCGGAATGCCGAATTCTACATAACCTACGAGTTAGAAACCGGCGCTACAAACGACTAAGGACACAGAGGAAGTATCTGGGAGGACTTCCATGTCTTGCACACCAAAACACCAGCGTTCCTAAGTAAAACGCCTACCTGCCAGTAGGCGAGGAGTCAGTGCACATCACGACCATGCGAGGACCGTCAATGCGGTCCAGTATGAAGACGATGCGAGACAGCCCTTAGGGTGTGGACCGAGAACCACCAGTCGGAACGTGTGAATCTCTGATTCAAACGTCCCGCTGTACTTCCGTACGGTTCCACAACCAACGGCGCGGCCGCAGGATCGCCTACCTCTGCCCGCCAAGCTAGTTCGGACTCAGTCGCACTGTCAGTGCACAATATAGCGGGAGGTCACCGACGTCATCAACCCAGTCGCTTGTAGAACGTGTTTCGCCGGCTGCAGTATGCAGCAATGTGTACCACTCGAAAATAAATGTTTTACTGGCCAATATTCTTTCATTACGCCTAAACGGCGGCACCAGGACCACCCCTACCTCTTCCTGTGGGGCACAGTGTGGCAGTTTGGCCTCCTGACAAATACCCAGCTCTCCAACACCACCTAAATGCACACCCACCAAGGGGTGCACTAGCAACCGACCGAACCCCTGCAATACTTTTATTAAGCATCATACAACAATATATTTCCAATTTTACTCGAATCTGAAAAGTTAATATTGAGCTAAAGTGTAAATGGGATGACTTTACTATTGTACTTAATATTGAAAAGTATTGAATATTTATCCAACTAGAAATTAATTTCTTTATTTTGTTCAAGTGTTCAAATGTTTGTAAAGTCTATGGGACTTAACTACGGGGTCATCAGTCCCTAAACTTACAAACTACTTATGAACTAACTAAGACTAAGGACGGCACAAATATCCATGCCCGAGGGGGGATTCGAACACCCGACCGTAGTGGCCGTGCAGAGCGTGACTGGAGCGCCTCAGTCTCCTCGGCCACCGCGGCCAGCCTGTATTTTGTCCATTGAAATAATCATTTGGGTTACTTGGGCACAATATTTTGTTTTGATTTTCACCGATATTCTTCCAAGCACACCTGGACTTTCAGAACATTGTTCCATAAATTTTAAGACCAGTATGAAAAATTGTATTAAATTTAATGTACTCATAAAACAACAGGTCATACATACTTTTATTAGGCATCATGCAATAATATATTTCCAATTTTACTCGATACTGAAATGTTAATATTGAGCTAAAGTGTAAATGAACCCAAAAGGTGGTCTAATCTCACATTGTATTATGGTACTGCACCTTTTTTTAAATTTCCAAGGGCCAGTTCACACAGAAATGGTGGGGCGCAGACATGTTCACGGAGTTGTGGTGCTGTTACATGCCACCTCCATGTTAACAAATGGGACAATTCTCACAAAGGTGGCGTGTGCCACTTACCAGTTTGCACTGCGCCCGTTTGTTGCCAGGAGTGGCGCAGTGAAGGGACGCATGGCAGGGACGACCAAGTGGCGCGCTGCAGTTTTTGGAATCACAAGGGTCAAAATGCATGATTATTCAGACTTTAACGTTTTGTGGAATAATAAAAATCTCCAATTACACGATTTTCGCCCTCTTCACAATCATATGTTTAATGTTCTTCTCTCTTTGTCAACCTATTCTATAAGATAAATTTCGTTATATTTGTGGGAAGGGGAAACACCTGATGTTCCACGAATTAAAATTAATTTTGCACGTTTCAGCTGTTAATGGAGCTGGGTCTGGTAAATTAAGACTTCAGCTTTGTAAAAGTCGATCAAAATTTCTATTTTGGAATGTTCCACCGTAGGTATTGCGTCCTTATTTACCTATGTTCATTGTAAAAAATAACCGAAGTGCGTCTGTAACGCCCAACAGTACAACTGAAAAAAATCCTTTGCAGTTCACAAAGACCGATACGTAACATGATGGTGTCTTTATTCGAACATGTTTTCCATCGATACTACTAACTCAGTTGGATAGGTCCCACAGTTAGTAGAAACTGTGAGTTATTTTCTCCCATTTGGCTGCAGAAGGCATAGGCATGTTTTCAGGTTGTAGGTTTTGCAATAACACCTGTGATGTTTCACGTACAGTTTACTGAAACGTGCAATGGTCTTTCAGAGAGTAGGATGAAATACTTACAATAAGCAACCAGTTGCATACTACCCAAAGAAAAAGGGTTTGAAACAAATACTTGATTAAGAAACGTCTATGCTAGCTTACCTGAAGGTTCTTGACAAACAGGCTGCCTTCAATTCAATGTTTTTTTTTTCCAGAATGCTGTCCTTCACTTTGTTGTATACTTTTGAGACATTATGTAATTATTTTGAAAAAGTCAGGGTACATATTGATTTTCTTTCACCACATCGAATGTGCCATATTTCCTTCCTTTTGGCTCATTTTAGGTTAGTAATACTAAAAATTGACCGTTTGCGATGGCCTTTTGACAGCTCGACATTTAGTTGCAAATAACGCCTTAACCTTTTAACTGAGACGAAAATTGAATAAATGGATTCGAAGAGGAGAAAATTCTCAATGACTTTCTTCTCTTATTTTTTCCATATCTCGCACTGTTTCAAAGGTATTTGTAAAAATATTGGAGATTTGACGTTTTCTGCATGTAACTTTTTAGGTTGCACCATTTAACCGATCGGTACCCAATTTCACAGACATATTTTTTGGCCGCCAGCAACCAGAGCCTCTCTCTGGCGGCATAACCCGACGTCGCTAGAGGGCATTTTATAGTAAAAGTTGTTCAAAATTTAATCTAGAGTAACTGTTGTGTGAAATTCGTTTTCGATATTTTGACTCTGAAAGTTGGTATACGTAAAGATATAATTCTTGACATGGCTGTAGCGTCATAGTCTTTTGCTTTAAGTCATTTAAAGGAGGTTTGAAAAATGATTTAAGGCGAGGCCAACGAGAAATACAGGCCTTTTGCACTTACATCATGACACGTCATTAGTGAAGGCATGAGACAATGCAATACCTAGCTGACTGGCTGGCCGCTATGAGACAGTGGGTAGTGCCCCAGTAGTCAGCCAGACCGCTAGTGAGCACATGGTCTCAAGCCTTTTATGATGACGTGTCGTGATGTACATGCCATGGCCTGTCTTTCTCGTTGGCTTATTTAAGGTTTACATTGTCTTGTATAAATGAGTATATCATAGGAAAATACATTTTCATAAAGAAATAAAAATTATTAAAAATCATGAATCATAATTAATAATCATGATTTATGATTACTGGAATTGGTTTTGTTATTTCTAGATGATGTACCACTCAAATTTGTGATTTTTCCGCAGCTTAATTGCTTTGAAGAAGTCTTCCAAAAACGTCTAAAAGTGTCGCTCGCATTTTTGGCCCACTTTTGTAAGTATTTTGCACAAAAAAGAATAATAATTATAAATAATAGATAATTATATACATAAAAATATTATATCTATTATAATTTTCTATTGTTTCTTAAATGTTATATGCTATTATTTATTATATTTTTAATTTTGTATTATTTTTTGTCTGATATATTTGGAATAATCATAATACTACAGGAAAATATAAAGTTGGCCATTAAACATGCCAGTGTGAATTTGTCAGACATAATGAATATAGCCAATATTCTCTTTACTGCTTATTATTTAGGATCTGCAATAGATCCAGTGCTATACAGCACCTTCACCTGATGGCACAGACATATTTTGATACATTCAGAGGATGCCCGTCCCGCATCTGTCAAGCTGCTCCACCTCATGTGAATTGCTTTTGTCCAAACCATGTGCTGTCTCTGACTCGCCACCAACAGATATCCACGCCGTGCTATTTCTATGTGAATCGATCCTTAGGTATTACGGAAATAAGGTCCCTACAGAATTTATCCCCCTTTAGTTGCAATAAAACGAAAGTGTTAACAGCAGTACCATATCTACAATAATTCTCAGCTTTGATGCATACATACTCCTCACCCTGCTTGTCATCCCTCTTTTTGGTGCCCCCCTCCCCGGCTCATTTGGCGCCCTTCTGTGAGTTACGCATGTGGCAGACAGCCCAGTTTGCTGCCCATAGATCCGGTGTTGGTTAACAGTAATATCTCTGTATTTTTTAAATACCCTTATATTTTTTAAACCCTGTAATGTTCTTCTGTGTACCTCAGGTGGAGTGCCAGATCGATATTTCGGTGGATAAGTGTTACGACATCATCAGGTGGTGTTGACTTTTTTTTTTTAATCTTTTAGTTATTTTGTTTATCCCTGAGGGGGATGGCAAATCGGTTTCGACTGCTGAATAGGTTCAGAGGAGATAGGTTCAGGCAAGGCCATCCCTCTATTCTCTTAGAATAGCACATATTCTGTTTCACTTATTATTTGACATGTTGAAAGCCGGGTGTTGCCCAGATATTTATTCATTTTTTAAAAATTTTCTGTTAATCCGCTTGCTCTTCCCTCTTCTTTCTGTAAATCACCTCATCTCCCCCACCAACTCTCTCAGTTCATCTCTCCTCCTATCTATGAAAAATTAAATGTAAATACAAATTTTCGTGACGATCGGTAAAACAGTGTCCTAGTGGAAGGTATCCTCCGCCATGAAGTTTGTGTAGAAGCGATTTTCGTTTTGTTTGGAAGTTGTAGGGTGTAAAATTACATTAATATCAGAATAAAACTGTAGATTGGTGTTGACATTTGTTTAAGCTATCCTCCACCTTGCACCTTTCGAAATCTAACAGTGGTATAGTTGTTTTCAAGGTCAAGGTGTGGTGGAGGGATAAAAAAAGGGTGTTGTAGAAGCGCACAGGAAGATAGAATGTGGTAGTATAGAAATGAAGTATACAAACGAGTGTTAAAGGTTAACACACTTGATATGAAAGGATAGGAGTGGTTGACCCCCCAAAGACCGATTAAGTAATTAAACTGTAATTTTCAAATTAAACTGATTAATAAAATTTATCCAAAATAGTGATCTACATCTAAATCTACATCGGATACTCAGCAAATAACATTTAAGTGCCTGGCAGAGGGTTCATCGAACCACCATTATATTATTTATCTCCCATTCCATTCTCAAATAGCGCGCGGGAAGAAAGAACACCTGAATCTCTGCGTTCGAGCTCTGATTTCTCGTATTTTATTCTGATGATCATTTCTACCTACGTAAGTGGGAGTCAACAATATATTTTCGCATTCGGAGGAGAATGTTGGCGATTTGAGTTTCGTAAGTAGCCTACTCCGCAGCGATAAACGCCGTTGTTGTAAAGATTCCATCCCAGTTCCTGTATCATTTCCGTAATGCTGTCTCCCCTGTATCGTGACAATACGAAACGAGCTGCCCTTCTTTGGACTCTTTCGATGTCCTCCGTCAAACCCACCTGATAAGGATCCCACACTGGGCAGCAATACTCCAAAAAGCGTAGTGTATGCAGTTTCTTTTGTAGTTCTGTTGCATGTTTTAAGGGTTCTGCCAATAAAACGCAGTCTCGGGTTCGCCTTTCCAACGGCATTATCTACGTGTTCTTTCCAATTTAAGTCTGAAGTAATAGTAATTCCTAGGTATTTTGTGGAGTTTACGGCCTTCACTTTTGATTGATTTATCTTGTAAACAAAGTTTAACGGATTTCTTTTCGTACTCATGTGGACGACTTCACACTTCTCATTATTTAGAGTCAATTGTCAATTTTTACACCATACTGATATCTTATTCAGATCGTTCTGCAGTTGGTTTTGATCTTCATATGATTTTACTAGACGGTAAATGACGGCGTCATCTGCAAACAACCTTAGAGAGCTACTTAGATTTTGCCCTAAATCGTTTATGTAAATAAGGAATAGCAGAGGACCAATAACAGTACCCTGTGGAACTCCCGAAATCACCTCTGTTTTAGTCGATGCCTTACCATAGATTACTATGAATTGTGTCCTCTCTGACAGGAAATCCCCTATCCAGTCGCAAATTTGGGGTGATATACCATAACCACGCAATTTGATTAAAAGCTGTTTGTGAGGTACTAAAGGAAACTAAATTAATATAATGATGTAAATTGAAAATTAAATTCAAACTCATTTTATTTTCTGTGCCAAATGAACATCAGAACGATAAACAAATCAAATACAAACAATAAAAGTCAAATTGACAAACATATAAAATTCACAGTAAGGATAATCACTCCTATAGTAAGTGACTGATAAGTCGACGATTATTGTAACTGATACAAGATACGCATGACAAACCATATTAACTGGAAACAGTGGCGAATTTGGGAGCAAAATTCCGGCTGATTTCTGAAATTAACCTAAGATCTTTCCATAAGTTTGATAACGAGAATAATCCTGAGTCACACAAACAAGTGTAGGCGACGCTATACCAAACAGAAGCAGCAGGCAGAGTCACTGTGCTGCCGATGGACCTTGGCAGTGTGCTCTGATTTCTGTAAGACGCTGTCCTGAAAAACAACTCGGTTACATATTGCAGAGGCGGTATTTAACTACTGTCCCCCACAGTTACCCCAGCAGATCGCAGTGCTTACGATTTCACTCGTTCGGCTGTCTTGCAACTACAGCCCATATGTAATAACGCTGACAAATAAGCAGTAAAGAGAATATTGGCTATATTCATTATGTCTGACAAATTCACACTGGCATGTTTAATGGCCAACTTGATATTTTCCTGTAGTATTATGATTATTCCAAATATATCAGACAAAAAATAAAACAGAATTAAAAATATAAATAATAGCATATAACATTTAAGAAACAATAGAAAATTATAATAGATATAATATTTTTATGTATATAATTATCTATTACTTATAATTATTATCCTTTTTTGTGCAAAATACTTATAAAAGTGGGCCAAAAAGGCGAGTGACACTTTTTGTTGTTTTTGGAAGACTTCTTCAAAGCAATTAAGCTACTGCAAAATCACAAATTTGAGTGGTACATCATTTAGAAATAACAAAACCAATACCAGTAATCATAAATCATGATTATTAATTATGTTTCATGATTTTTAATAATTTTTATTTCTTTATGAAAATGTATTTTCCTATGATATATTCATTTATACAAGACAATATAAACCTTACTACAGGCAAAGGTGACACCAGAACAGTGATAATCGTTATTAGTGCATCAGCATGTCTAATAACAGGCAGGCTGATCTTGTTCTCGATTTGCCAGCACTCACTGCAAAAAATACAAGTTTCGGAGCAAATCTAAAAGTTGCACCAAAACTCTAATTTACCACCGCAAAATAAGAATGATCTGAGACCAGAAGAGAGACGACCGCCCTCTCCAGCTGCCTGAACCAAACTACCACTTCTCACTTCCAAAATACACCAACTATCTCTCCTCCAGCAAAACTTCTTGGCTCGACGCATCCTAGATAAAAACACCAATCCACATAGATGCGTCACAGTCCGGCCAATGTCGGCTTGCGCTCGGAAGACAGATTGCCAAAACTGTCATACTACAAAAAACCATCCAGTTGGCTATTTTCTCGTGTTTTCACGGCTCTAAGCACGCCCACACGTCCTGCTTTCTCACAGTGCGGGACGATGGCCTCAGGGAACCGCCAAGAAACCACGGTCGGCAAGTGATTCTTTACAACTGCCCATATTCCTTACTCCATTGGAACTTGCGTCGCTCGGCTTCCTGGCGCCAGAGACATAATTTGCCTTGCAAGTCATCTCCCAGACGTTCGCCAACTTGGCGCCAAACGTGTTCCTCCCAAGGGACGTCTCCATAAATTTAGCCAGGTTTCCCCTCGTAAAACAGCCTATTCAAACAGCCTGTAAAAGTGCATCGTATTTTCCAATACTCTCGCACAGACGACGCGACGCTATAATCGTCGGCACCAGCCTAATGGCGGTAACGTTGCAAAAATATTTGGAACAACTTTCAGGGGTGATCAGTGCACGGTATACTTGGCACAGAGGACGCTGGCTGCAGGTACGCTTTCTGAGAAGCGAGGCCCCTCAGAATAGTAATGATCTACCTTTTTGTGTATTCACCTGTCCTACAAAGAAGGCGACTTTCTCTCCTACTGTTACTCTGGCTGCACACAAATCCAAGAATCAGAATATTTTTCCTCCGCCACTAGTTACAAAAGAAATTGATAACCCATGATTTAATGAAACAAATTAGCAAGGCTACATATTTATTTACAGTCGGATATCAGCGAGGCAATACTGAAATCTCTCAAGTGTGTAAAGTTTCACCAAGATTGGAATAAAAAAGTAAATTGGAGTAGGAATCTTCTGTAAAACAATCTCCACCATACACCATATAAAATTTTGTGTAGACAATAAACTTTCTCTTGTTTTGAAGATCAACTGTTTAAAATGTCATCAAGATATGAATAAAACTATAGATTTGTATGCATTATGAACGAACCTTTTGTGTGAGTGGGCAGTTTATAATTTTGTATCATGCATCTCATTATTTATGTCATAACGTTTGTAGTTGAAGTATGCGCTTGGATGGCGTGTACAGGTACAGATGCTCATGCAGATTCAACATGATACCACACTTCATCAAGAGTAGTGACTGGCTATTTTGACGAGCCAGTTGCTCAGCCACCATTGACCAGACGTTTTCAATTGGTGAGAGATCTGGAGAATGTGGTGGCCAGGGTAGCAGTTGAACATTTTCCGTATCCAGACATGCGGTCGTGCATTATCCTGCTGAAATGCAGGGTTTCGCAGGGATCGAATGAAGGGTAGAGCCACGGGCCGTAAAACACCTGAAACGTAACGGCCTCTGTTCAAGTGCCATCGATGCGAACAAGAGGTGACCGAGACATGTAACCAATGGCATCCCATACCATCACGCCGGGTGATATGCCAGTATGGCGATGACGAATACACGCTTCCAATGTGCATTCACCGTGATGTCGCCAAACACGGGTGTGACCATCATGATGCCGTAAACGGAACTTGGATTCATCCCAAAAAATTACTTTTTGCCATTTGTGCACAAAAAAATGATCAAATGTTTGTAAATCTATTGGACCAAACTGTGTAGTCATCAGTCCGTAGCTTACAAACTACTTAAACCTAGGTAAACTAACCTAAGGACAACACACACACCCATGCCCCAGGGAGGACTCGAACCTCCACGGCGAGCAACCGATCGCTCCGCAGCGAGACGCATTAGACCGCTCGGCTACTCCATCGCGGCGCCATTTGTGCTCCCAGGTTCGTCGTTGTGTACACCATCGCATGCGCTCCTGTCTGTGATGCAGCGTCAAGTGTAACTGCAGCCATGGTCTCCGAACTGATAGTCCATGCTGCTGCAAACGTTGTTGAACTGTTCGTGCAGATGGTTGTTGTCTTGCAAACGTCCCCATCTGTTGACTCATGGATCGAGACGTGGCTGCACGATCCGTTACAGCCATGCAGATAAGATGCCTGTCATCTCGACTGCTAGTGCTTTGAGGCGTTGGGATCCAGCAGAGCGTTCCGTATGGACCTCCTGAACCCACAGATTTCATATTCTGCTAACAGACTAACGCGAGCAGCAATGTGGCGATACGATAAACCGCAATCGTGATAGGCTACAATCCGACCTTTATCAAAGTCAGAAACATGGTGGTACGCATTTCTCCTCCTAACATAAGGCATCACAACAACACTTCACCAGGCAACGCCGGTCAACTGCTGTTTGTGTGAGAAATCAGTTGAAAACTTTCCTCATATCAGCATGTTGTAGGTGTCGCCACCAGCGCCAGCCTTTTGTGAATGCTCTGAAAAGCTAATCACTTGCATATCACAGCATCTTCTCCCTGGCGGTTAAATTTCGCGTCTGTAGCACGTCATCTTTGTGGCCAGGAGTGTAAAAGTATAAATATTAGAGTGAGAATGTATCTGCGTATTTAAGTAAAGAAAAATGGCGAATGTGCTTACTAAATCAGGAAGTGAATCAGCCGCCATCATCAGCCACCATAATCAGTGGGCCAGGAGATTCGATTCAGGCTGTAACATGTAAACAGGACAGCAAAAAACGGTTTACAAAATATGGTTTTCGTATGTAAAGATAGTGTCAATTTACCACCAGCCAGCAAAAATATTAATTTTATTACACACTGTCAGCCCATTTACATGGGCTCCCAAAACGGGATTCTGTAAACCGAATTCCATAATCCGGTTTTGGTGGGCCATGTAAACGCTTCCAAATCGATTCTGGAAATTCACTTTTGTAAAGTGGTTTTCCTATTCCACAATCGATTTTCGTACCCATGTAAATGTAACCGTTTCTGAAACGTTCTTGGCTTGTCAGATTGTGTTTTCTTATTAAGAATTTTCAGCTTATATGTAAAAAGTGACATATTATGCAGTGAAAGAGAAGTATAAATATTAGACAGAGAAATGTATCTGTCTATTTAAATAAAGAAAAACAGCAATTGTGATGACTTAAATCAGGAACTGAATCAGCTGTTTTTCAGCTGCTATTTTACGTGGGTCAGGAAATCCGCTTCAATCTATAACATGTAAACGTGACAGCGAAGAACGGTATACGAAAATCTATTTTCGTCTTATAGAAGATGTGTTGTGTGTACATGTATGGTGTGAAAGACAATTTGGGTCTTAAAGACGCAGGAGTGTAGCAAGTTTCGTAAGTGTGTGGAAAAACTCATATTGGACATAGATCTGCACATTCGAAGAGTGATCTACAGAACAGCAGCACCATATACGCTTACTGCGCCTGAACAAGTTGACAACTGCAGAGCCACATATTGAAAACAGTCATAAAACGCATTATTAGCTAATGAAACTCTTGGCAACCTCCAATAACGTTTGGGAATGCATGCTCAAAGAAGCAGTGGCGGACTAAGGCTGTTGGATGCCCGCGCGCGCGCCGGCCGCGGTGGCCAAGGGGACTGAGGCGCTTCAGTCACGGTCTGCACGGCCACTACGGTCGGAGGTTCGAATCCCCCCTCGGGCATGGATATTTGTGCGGTCCTTAGTCTTAGTTCATAAGTAGTTTGTAAGTTTAGGGACTGATGACCCCATAGTTAAGTCCCATAAGCTATACAAACATTTGAACATTTGGATGCCCGCGGTGGCGGCGAAACAAATGAAGCTCTACCATCCACTTGGAAATACATGTATTACTATAAAAAAGAATTGGAGGCCCTTAAAGGACGAGGGGCACGGACACTCTAAAATAAAAATAGCTTTCGAAATTTGGAGGCACCAGCAAAACGAAATGCCAAGCACGATTAAAAAAAAAAAAAAAAAAAAAAAAAAAAAAAAAAAAAAAAAAAAAAAAGAACTTACTTTCGAGGTATTTGGAGGCCCACCAAGACCGGAGCCTCGGGGCGGTCCGCCTTCTTTGCGGCCCTCCCCTTCGTCCGCCACTGCAAAGAAGCCATAGGAATCTACTTCACTGACAATCTAAATAACAGGAAAACTAGTTCCCAATTAACCACAACATGGGGGCCAGTACTATATCCATCAAAACAAAATGCGATACCAGGAAGCGAGATGTGGGATGGCAGCCAGTTGGAAGGCAACCCAGGCGCTTGCCCCACCACCACCGCATCCGTGCATACTTTCATCGTCGAGTGCTAGTGCGAATGCCAGAGCCCAGAAGTTAGACTAACGGGATATAAATACCTCCACCCCTCATCATCATTTGATGATGGGGAAATATTGGCCACCGAAATATCACGGACTTTAGACACATCTTTCTGGCAGTAAACCCAAGAACAATGAAATTCTGTTGGTTAAAATTAATAATTATGCAAAACTTCTGGGCTCAGCTCACATCTAAATGTACAAAACACACACAGCAAGGAAAAGAAATGAATGCATTGGAAAAGACGCCTCAGGAATATTATATGTAATTTTAATGGTTAAGCATTGCACGCCAATAGATAGCTTAGTGACACAGTTGGCAGTTTCCTGAAGCGAATGGCTTTGATGAAAGGTTTATGTGGACTTCCAGGTCGCACATGGCATAGGTAGTGCAGCAATAAAATGATGGAGATATTTCACTCACTTTTCCGTCTTAATACCGAGCCACTCCTCATGACGCACAATCTCCATTGGAGTAGCTATGTGGCAGACATCATACATTTAAATGTCAATCCTGAAACCTCTCTTGCATCCGCAGGCGAAGTTTCGTCAGTCATCAAGACAAGCTTTTGAATTAAATAATAGAGTCATTGTTAGATTATACGGGTATGGAAGAACGTTATGGACGCTTGCCCTAGTAACAGAGCAGCTCTGGCACATCTCGTATCAAGTCTGAACTGAATATGGCATTGTTGAGCATTGCTAATCAAATACAGCAGCGACGCAATTACATGCACATGCCTTTAGGACTGTTCACATTTGCAGGTAATGGAGACTTCTCTTCTCACGACCGTCTGAGGTACATTGTGATGCCACCAGCTACCATCACCGCAATCTCACCAAGCCGACTCCATCAATGTCTAGATCTCCCACAGCTGTCATTCACTGTGAAACTGAGAGAGAATCTCAGATATGGAAATTTCAGAAGCTTGATGGTCGTCTTGTCCCTTGCTCTTGGTTGGTTTTGCTAGAGGGCCACAGACAAATGGCACAGGGAGCAACACATGTGCACCCACCAATATACATACACTGCCACGGTAAGAAGCAGAAAAACTCATGAAGCAAACCGTTTTATATCTTTCCTCCAGGTTAGAGGAGGGAGATGGAGGTTGTTTACGAGGTACCAGTACACGACATTCCTCTATGGCGTGTATAGGGAAGGTGCTATTTTGTCTAACATCACAATATCACTATACTGCTAAGACAAAGCTATTCTGCTTCCATCAGAGTCTATTGACTGATATTATACACAGCTAATGATGATGCTACTATCACAGACTATATTGTCTTGCGCCTCTTACCAGCATAAAGGTATCCTTCCGCTTTCCTTGTCAAAACCCACGCTAGATGCTGGGAGGTGGAGATACAGTAGAAGTAGGAGTGAAGAGACAGTCACAACAGTTATCAACAAACATTGTATCGGGAACAGTAGGCAGTTTATCGCCATGCACTTACCTTTCTGTGAGATTGTATATATCTTAATAATTTTTATTAGCTAAAGGCACTTTACTTCAATATATATTCAATATTTCGTGGAGACAATTTCGGTGATGACTGCAAAGAACTGCCGGCCGCGGTGGACGAGGGGACTGAGGCGCTTCAGTCACGGTCTGCACGGCCACTACGGTCGGGGGTTCGAATCCCCCCTCGGGCATGGATATTTGTGCTGTCCGTAGTATAAGGTAGTTGATAAGTAGTTTGTAAGTTTAGGGACTGATGACCCCGTAGTTAAGTCCAATAAGCTTAACAAACATTTGAATTTTGCAAAGAACTCGTAATTTAGTAGTCTTATTGAAGCAAGAATAGGTGGTTTTTAATCTTGTGCCATATTTTATTTCTGTAGCATTGAACACCTTGAGTTGTGACTAAGATTACCACCGGCATGTACTTTGATGTGTACAACAAAGTCACATGTGCAAATGACCACCACTCGTGGCTGGCAGAATCTGCTTTCATTGCTGAAGGCCATGGCCTGCTACTCCATCTTCCAAGTGGTCATCTGAATGTACACTGCTGTGGCCTGAGTGGGAGATGGGCTGAGGTGTATGTGTCCATAGTCCCACTGCTAGTAACCTTTTCCAACAGTTCATGTTGACACTACTGGACTCACAAACTTTGATATCTGTGCTGTGGTAACTGTACAGTCTACCACGCTCACTCTTATAATACGGCGATCTTGACAGTAATGTCAGTAATGCACAGATGACCAGAACCTCGTCTATGGGTGTGAGAAAGTTCACATGCTCATTGCAAGTAGCATCATTCTGCAGCTAAGGGCGCACATCCAAATTGTGTTGCACTCTGTGAAAGGACAATCCTGTCGCTTAAAAGGCCACAGTTTGACTACTTTAAGCTAGCTTGGTTGCCTGTAGGGAGCACGACTGCGACTCCTTGTTTCTGTCTGTAAAAGTAGTAATGAAACTTTTTCACTGAAAAAATTATTGATAATGCCTCCTTCTCTATTTGACTGTAGTTTCTCAGTGCCTCCTTCAAAGTTTTCGAAGTGAATGCTATGGACGTCACAAATCCTGCTGTTTATAACGCAGCACCATTTCGATGCCATAATTGGAAGCTTCTGTAAAAACTTAAATCAAAATGTTTGTAAAGCTTATGGGACTTAACTGCGGGGTTATTACTATCCTAAAGTTACAAACTACTTATGAAGTAACTTATACTAAAGACAACACAAAAATCCATCCACGAGGGAGGATTTGAACCACCGATGTGGGAGACCGCGCGATTCCCAACATGGCGCTGCAGACCGCTTGACTACTCCCGTGCAGCTCTGTAACAACTGTAACCATTTTGTGCGGGTAATATGTTGTCAGAGATTCTGTGTCACGCCAACACTGTTTTAACCTATACGGTACACATTGGCATTCCTCCGACCATGTTACACCTTTATGTAAAAGCATATACCATGGTTTTGAGATGTCAGCTGCATGAAACTGTCTGTAATAATTAATTTGAACAAGCACTGTCCATAATTGCTTGATGTCTTGTGGTGCTGGTAGTTTTTGAGCAGCTGCTGTGCTTTTTATATTGATCTAATGACATTGAAAGATATAACATGAACAATTTCAGCCATGTTCGAATGAACAGACAGCATATCCGAAATTGTAAAATATGTCACCAACCAACCAGCTGACAGTTTCAATGCATATGCATTCAAATACTCGATCCCTAGTGAGAACCCAGTAAAGGCTGTGAGCAAGAAGAATCAATAGGCAGGGGACACTGCCATTGTAGTGTGCTACAAGCTGAGGATTTGGATGGAAAGGGAAGAGTGCCTGGATAGCCTAATTGGTTAAGGCAATCACTGGCAAGTGGCAAATCTGGGTTCGAATTCCAGTTCAGCAAAAATTTTCAACTTCGTTGTTGAATTTATTTCAACACCCTGAAATGGTCGAATTGTTTCAGTATTTCTAATTTGTAAAGTTACGGCCATTAATTTCAACAAATGGTGTCTGTTATTTTGGACGTGTGCAAAAGAACAGACACCATATCAGTAGTTGATGTGTTTGACACTCCCCATTTAAAGATTATAAAATGTATTAGAAAAAATAAAATTCACATTATGGACTCTTCATTATGAAATTGATTAAATTTATTTTTTAGTTTCTTCATTCCTGTGTATTTTAGTTTAATGTTTCATTTTTCAATTGTTTCAAAATACCATTTAGTAAATAATTTACAATGTCGATCTCATAAAGTAACTATAAAGTCATTATTAAGCTCCAACAAACTTTTCTCAGTATCTAGTATATAAATATTCCAGATCCAGTAATACTACATAAAACATTTTTCTCTAACTATTTTTAATCTCTTTTGAGACATTTACATAGTTAGATTTCTTGATTAGACTCTCCATTTATATAGAAATATTTTTAATAAGAAAACAATTATTCCTTTTTTCATCTTTATAATGTGAAATGTTCATATGGTTATGTATCTATGTTAAATTCCAGGAACGTATCTTGTGTCACCATGAGGGCTCAATGTTTTCTTAGTTGTTTCAATTGTGTTTTTCACTTTGAATCACATTAATTCTTCTGTATTGTTCTCTATTATTAAACAAACGACCTTTAAAAAGTGTCTAAATTTATTCCATTTTTAATAACACATTTCTTAACTCCTTTTAGATTTTTCTGTATTTTATCGCCATCGTTATAAAGAAATATTTTTGTTCTTAAACCACAAAATTCTTCCATTATATTCATTTTCACTTTTGCTACAAGATTCATGTTTACTTGTGAAATGCTATAAATATTAATGAAATAAATCGCAATTTGCGATCACTTGTGGCTTCACTGTATTGGGTTTAGATGTAGTACCTATGTGTGGCAAATGAAAATTTGTGCCCGGCGGGATTTGAACCCTCCACCTTACATCTAGTGCGAAGGAAAGGTGGAGCCTAGCGCTACTGCGGAGACTATAGCGCACTGAACTCGAGAACAGTGCCTGTCCAATATCCTGTACCATTATTAAGAGACTATAACTTTGCTTTACATGGTGCAACGGTACTTATCTCTTAGAATGTGTGAAAGCATATACACAAATCACAGATACCAGTGGCTAAAGAAGACACTCTGAAGATAGCAATAATAAAATCTTTCCACCTGTTTGAATGTAAATATATAACCTTTGAATTGTGCAATACAGTACAGACTTGGCAAAGAATCATTGACTCTTCCTTCAAGGGCTTCAATTCTGTTTTGCTTATCTGGCTGACGTGAAGGTTTTCTCTGAGACAGAAGAACAACACGATCAGCATCTGCAGGAAGTGTTCAAAAGCCTAGAACATTACGGAGTAGTGTTAAACGTTTCAAAGTGCGTTTTCAGACGATCTGAAGTTACCTTCAACAGAGACGGTGAAGTGATTCTATAATTACCAAGGCCAATCAAAGAATTGTGTCAGTTCTTAGGAATAATCAACTTCTACTGCCGACACCTACCTCATGCAGCTTAATTACAAGAAGCACTCACTGCAGCACCAACTGGTCCTAAGAGGAAAGACATTTCCACTGTGCGATGGACTGAGGCTACGTGTTCAGTATTTGCAGCCGCTAAACAGATCATGGCAGATGCAGCACTTCTAGCACACACCAACCTCGAAGCACCGTTAGCTATAGTCGTTGACACGTCACAGACGGCTAAAGGCGCGGGCGTTGCAACAATGGTCAGGCAATGCCTGGCAGCCGCTAACATACTTCTCAAAGAAACTATTACCGTCACAGAGAAAGTGGACTGCTAGCGGCCGCGAGCTGTTGGCCATGTATGAAGCACTTAAATACTTCTGCTCTCAAGTTGAAGCTCCTGTGTTCGCGATATATGGGAGCACAAACCGCTAACATTTTCATTCAAACGGCACAGTATGAACTGCTCTCCTCACCAGTTCAATCATTTGCAATTTATAACCCAATTTATGACGGATATCAAGCACATTTCGGGTATCAATAATGTAGTGACTGACTGTTTGTCTCGTATCACCAGTGTAATGAGCCCTTATCGACTTTGCTGCACTAGCCCAAGCGCAGCAAGAAGATGCGGAACTCCACACGTTCGTCGACGATGATGCGTTACGATTATAGTTGCAGCCTGTCTACATTATCAGAGAAGACGTCAAGCACTACTGCGACGTCTCACGCGGACGGTCCTGCACATTTATTTCAGCACAGTTCAAAGGACAAGCCTTTGACAGTGTTCACAACTTGTGCCATCCAGGGGTTCGTTTCACTTTTCAACTTGTGTCCCGATGTTTTGTGTGGCCATGCATGAAAATGTTTGCAGTGCCAAAAGTGTGAAGTGTCTCACCATGTGCATGCCCCTATCGGTAGGGATTGCAGTCCAGCAAAGTGGGATCCAGTGTGATTTTAGAAAATGCAGGATCCCGCAACAGCCTGCGGAGTCTCAAGAAGATCCGGAAGCATAAAATCGCGCGAATTCTTAAAAAATTGCCGCCTTAAATTCACTTCGCAGTGCATTGTATTAAATTCGCAAGGCGTTCCGCGATGTGAGTTTACGTGACGTTGCCATTCAGTCTATTGTCATATTTTGGATTGCAGTTACATGCATAAAACGTGTAAATTGAATGATGGCAGTTAAGAGATGTGAGTGGGGAGCGAAAGAAGTGAGGGGGCATGTATGCTGCTAGCGTGCTGCTCGCTGCCAGCCGCCATGGCACGGCGAAGACGAGCCAAGCGCACACAGTCCTACTGGCCCATATGCCCTGCAGTCTGCACCATCGCAGGTCACCGCGCTGCGTCCTACTATCCTCGCCACGTGATAGCAAAAAGGTTACGTACAGTACATACAATAGCTCACATTTTGCGTCAGCTGCTCTAGCTGCTCCAGCCAGTTGCCTCTGGACTCTGCAAGCGTGTGTTTTTGTTCTGAAGTTGATCTCTAACACAAAGTAAGTATACTGCTTGTTTACTTCTCATCGAATTACTGTTTCTAACCTTATTTCGAGTGAACTTTATGGTGCTATAGTTTTTTTATAGATGAGTAGCCCAGATGCAAAAGCCGCTTGCTGTGGTTGACATTTTATCTAAAAAATATATTTAAAAAAGCTTGTAACATATTTAGAACTTACAGAACAGAGGTCAACCATGAAGGTATGGAAGAAATAAATGTTGAACATGGTTTGGCAGTACTCATTGATAGAAAATCATCTGAAGTGATTCCCAGCTCCAGTGATTTTATCCCAATAGTTCGAAAGGTGGTAAAAATTTTAAGAGGATCGCCAAATAAAAATGAAATTTATTTGAAAAAATACGTAAGATAAGAACATGCCACTGCACTCCCTTTAACAGCTTGTTAGATACATTGGGCAGGTTTTACAGTATCAAAGTTCGCATTGAGAAGGCTCTAATCGACATAGCATCTGACATAAAATTTACAGATGAAGAATGGTACAAAATCAAAAATGTTATTGACAGTATATAGCACTTTAAATTGGATGACGAAATACTGTGCAAAACAATGTCTACCTTAATAATTGTGAACTGAAAATTTCGATTTATTTTAGAAAAGCTGGAGAAGCAAGACACAATTTTAAGCAATGAGCTATCCAAGGCACTATGTGCACGAGTGAATGAGTTAGTGCTATGTCGATTTACTTGCAGCATCGATGACCAAGAATTTAACATGCACAATCCTACATTTGTAATGTCAAAAATGGATAAGGTATGACAATACTTAAAAAAACATTTTATGTCAAATCGTTAAAGATGATACTGAAAATGTACAACTTGGAGATGATACAGATAATAGTCAGCAGTCTCTGGAAAATAATTTAACTTTACAAGAGAAATTAGAAATGCAGCTAAAACAAAATAATGAAGATTACATTAAACAGATCAAAACTGGAACAGAGAGAGACTACTCAAAAATATTGAAACAAAAGAAATGTTATCATTTGAAACTGATGGAATAAAAGGGAAGTTTTCAACTTTGTTGCATGACTATTTATTAATCATCAAACCAACAACTGTGGAGGCAGAAAGAGCGTTTTCCGCCGCTGGCTTTATATGTAGTTCTGTAAGAAGTAGACTGAGAGATAAAAATATTGATTTTATTTGTTTTTAAGCTCATATTTCCAAAACAAGAAGTGACTTCTTGTTTTATATTTATAAAATTGTAACGTTGTTACTGTTTATTTTTGTAATTAAGTTAAAACAATCAGTTGAGTTAATCTAAATTCATGTGATAGTGTAAATCCTTCAATAAACAAGACTGATTGCAATTACCTTTGATGAAGATTAGAAGTTATATTTTAGTTAAATAGAATAAGAAAACCACAAAATTACCAAATATTGACATTTGCTATTATCCTTGAACTTCTTGTTAATAAATAAGTTGTCAAACAACAAAATAATTAATCAGCTGCACTAAGATATTATTGACTTTTGTTTTTTATTTAATATTTTATTATATAATATAACAAAGTCTATTTACTGACTAACAAAATGAAAACTATAACCTTCACGGGAGTCTGTGGGATCACACTGGATTGAAAGCAATCCAGCAAAACTCCCATTAGATTGAAAACAGTGCTGGATTGCAAACCCTACCTATTGGTAACTTTTAAGACACAGATGTACGTTTCACACATGTTAATTTGGACGTTGCGGCACCGCTTCCGCCATCAGACGCTCAACACTACTTTATAACTATGATAAATCGTTCTACCCACTGCCCACAGGCAGATCCAATTGACAATATAACCATTAAACATTACCCTGTGCATTCGCACATTGGATATCTACAACGTATCAGCTCTGATCGTGGACCACAGTTTGATCTGTTCGTTCACCTAGCCAGGTTTTTCGGATATGTACTCCACATGACAATTAGCTACCATCCCGATAGTAACGACTTGGTAAAACGCTGACATGTTTTTTTTTTTCTTTTTTTGTTTTTTTTGTTACAGCAGCTGTCATGCGTCTATGCGCCTTGATAACACGTGGAATTCAGCTCTACCAATGGTGCTACTGGGACTACAAACATCTTCTAAACCAGGCATTGATTCCTCAGTCGTGGAATTAGTATACAGAGAAACATTGCGTCTGCCTGGTGAATTCGTCGATCGCATTCCAATACAAAAATTGACATAAGACCCGCCCGATTTATTATATCGCCTGCAAAATCATATCACGCAGATCCATCCTCCAAAGGCTTTACACCATGGCTCGCCGCCTTCTTACGTGCATCAGGACCTAGAACAGTGATCCCATTTTATGCTGCACACCAACGGCATGGAATCACCTCTACAACCTCCGTACACTCACCCACACCATGTGACACGGAAAAGTATGCAGATGATAGACATATTGGTGAAGTGCAAGGCAACAACTGTTTCTCTAAATAGAATGAAGCCGGTGTACGTTTTTCAAGAAACATCGCCGACCGCTAAGCAGCGGATATATCGTAACCTACCTGAACAAGATCCACAACCTCCTCCACCACCACCGTCGCCGTACACGGAACAGAATCTGATGTAGACAACTCGCTTTGGTCGTCGGTATGCTCCATCGAAACCACACTTCGCTTCCGACTGGGTGGCTGATATGGCGCTCTCTTTCATCAGCCACCAAGTGTCAGCGTGAAGTTCAATGTTGGAAAGTGAAGTGCATGTAGTAGCATAATCAAATGAACCACGTTTACAATTAGATTCATACCGTCCACTAGAGGTGCACCTTTATCACAGACATAATAAGTGGATTGTAGCTGTTAATCATAGTTCCGCATCCAGCTGCCAGGAGGAATGTATTTTCAAATGTTTGTATAGGTTATGGGACTTAACTACGGTGTCATCAGCCCCTAAACTTACAAACTACTTATGAACTAGCTAATCCTAAGGACGGCACAAATATCCATGCCCGAGGGGGGATTCAAACCCCCGACCGTAGTGGCCATGCAGACCGTGACTGGAGCGCCTCAGTCCCCTTGGCCACCGTGGCCGGCGAATGTATTTTCACGTGTACTGCTTATTCAATATGCAATGTTTACTCTATATTTTTTTATGTTATTCTCGCTGCTGTTTACTCTCTGACAACTTTCCTTTTCAGTTAGTTCCTTCTGTTTTCTAATAAAGAGTTGTAAAACCTGCCATCCTCTCATGCCAGGTTTATTTCAAATGTTCAAATGTTTGTAAAGTCTATGGGACTTAACTACGGGGTTATCAGTCCCTAAACTTACAAACTACTTATGAAGTAACTAAGACTAAGGACGGCACAAATATCCATGCCCGAGGGGGGATTCGAACCCCCGACCGCAGTGGCCGTGCAGACCGTGACTGAAGCGCCTCAGTCCCCTCGGCCACCGCGGCCGGCAGGTTTATTTATTTCATGTAGTCGATCAGCTCGCATTATCCTGATATGTAGAAAGTTATTTTTAATCCACAATGTATTTTTACACAATCTTTAATGATGTTCATAATTTTCGGTTTTACTATAGTTAAGAAATTGTTATGTTCAATTGAGTTTTTATTATTTTCAAAATTTATTGTTCTTTGTAATCTGTTAGCAAATGTAGTGTCAACTAGCTAACTTCTAACTATTCTACTGTTTCTTCTGATGTACCTTACAATAAAACAGGAAAGATAATTCTTAACATTTTTTGTTTATTTTTTTCAGGTACCGAATTCTGAAGCACAGCGGCACAAAATTAGATGAGAATTCGAGAATCACTGGAACTTTCCACACTGCATAGCAACTTTAGATGGAAAAAACGTGCCAGCCACAGCGGCTAAGCAGTCTGCGGCACACCAGTCACAGTCTGCACGACTGCTACGGTCAGGGGTTCGAATCCCCTCTCGGTCATGGATGGTTGTGTCGTCTTTAGTATAAGGTAGTACATAAGTAGTTTGTTGATGACGCTACAGTTAATTTCCTTAAGCTTAACAAACATTTGAACATTTTGGAAAATATGTACAAATTGTTAACACTGCTCTTGCTGTAAGCACATACTACAATTATAAAGACACTTGCAGTATTGTGTAAATAGCATTAGTGGGTGCTTTATGACGGAGGTATATTTAACCATACCACTTTTTACAATGCACTTCAAACAGGTGAGCTGCACATACCACGATCAGAACCTCTATCTGGATGAGCAGTGCCCAGAGCCCTATGTAATTGTTGCTGACAATGCCTTTGCTCTTCAAGAACATAACATGAAACTGTACCCAGGAAATTACAACAAAGGCAGCAAGGAGAGGATATTTAATTACAGACTCAGTATAGCATGACGAGTAGTTGAAAATGCGTTTGGCATACTGTTGGCTGTTTTTCGAGTTCTGTGAAAACCTATTCATCTAGAACCAGCTAAGGCTACTACTGTGACTTTATGCTGCGTTTACCTGCACAACTTTGTAAGAACATATCGAGAAGCTAGACTAATTTATTCACTACCAGGCAGTTTTAATTCTGAAAACGTTGAAAGAGGAACTGTAGAACCTTGGAGATGGAGAGGCCACCCAACACTGGTATAGTTAACAAGGATTGATAGAAATGTTGCTGAAGACACCAAGCAAGTGCGAAATTAGTTTGCAGCATATTTTGACACTGCAGAAGGATGAGTTTAGTGGCAATACTTTTTTGCTTAGGGACGTTCTATGACAATTTACATTCTCAATTTTTATGTCAATAATTTTTTGTGATAAAAAATGTTAAATAAATATGCTAGCAAGTTATTGCAGCAATTTACTTGGGGGTAGAAACTTTCCGACCTACTTCAGAGCATAAACACGTCACCAAGTTGACTTGCACACATTGCAGTTAATTGCACAAGTGACTTACTGCACTTATTGGACTTGCAATCTGAACAGTGTACAAGAAGCTTCTGAAAGTTACTTGTAGCTTTTAGGATTTATTTCTATTTTCTGCAAGTCGCAGTTGTAAGTTTTTGTAAGTATGTTGCCTGTATTAATACATATTTAACCGTTTACTGAATGTCACGATTAATTCCATACAACCATCCCATGTACTATATGTTAAGAAATAACAGAAATGGAGGATAAACGAGAATGAAGAAAGTAAGATACCAAACATTTGAATGAAGCTGTGGAGCACTTCTCTGACATATGGAATACAGAACAAAGATATCACATGTACAGGTTTAGTAAATTTAATTTACTGCAATAAATCCCACAACAAACTTAACGAAATTTATTCTACACTTGATGTCGCTGTGAAGGACGTTTTTAGGAAGTGGCATAACATAAAGACGCGATTTTCGCACAAACTGAGATAACAATGAAAAAATAAGAAGTGACTCTTCAGAATGTAGTGTGACAAGCATTCATTGGCTGAAATAACCTTTTGATATGTGTCCTGGTATGATACGACATGTCCAATTGATGTTAATAAATTATTCTAGCGACAATTATTGTAGGTTTCATATTGTGTCCCAAGTATCCTCTCAAATATTTCTCTTTTTCCTGTTATTCATAATAATTAAAAGAGATACAGTATAAATGTGTCAAAGTACTTGCAAAGGGCTCCTTGCTTACTTCTTACAAGTGTTGTATAAACACAGCAGTAAGTGAATCGCCATAACTTGCAGCAACAATATCTGGAAGCGACTTGCTTGTGTAAACGCAGCTTGAGGCTACTGCGATCTAACGGCACCTGTTAGTGCTATGTACACAGCAGCTGGTGAACTATTTATTCCGATGGTCTCAATTACAGCTCATTTTAATATGTGGGTAATATGGTAGTACTGAGCTGAATAATACCCAACTTCAACAAATAATGTATTTTATTGCTGAAAATATGGTATCACAAAACAGTGCAAGAGCACAGTAGGGTTCATTCTGACATCAATAAAGCAATATAATGACATGGTTTCCCTTCCCCGCTATTATCAAAAGGAAATTTTGTATTTTTTATAACTTTCGTATGTAAACCGATTATCTATAGATGTTAAACTTCACTTTCAATTTTTTTAAGACAGAAGATAGTAACTACTCTTGGCCTGTACCCCATAGCAACAGCCTCTTGCAGACAAGAGTTGTACTTTATCATTTTATGTGGCCGCTGTTATGTGAATTTCGTGCAGATCTCTTTTTTATCGACAATGCCCACCTCTCACTGAAATTCGCACTAATGAATTTTTACTAATAATTATAGCCTTTCTTCCCTCTGCCCATAATGTCTTTTTCAGCCTTGTTGCATCGCTGCAACAATGAATGGCACTGTTTTAGTTAATATTGAATGATGGTATTTTGTGTAGCCTGCCACTCTTTTTCAAAATTTATTACATATTATCATTTACCGCCAATAGAATTTGCAGTCTATTTTCTTGTAAATTTGTGTTTGACTTACATAATGTTCCTATCCGAATTGTATCATGTCACTTATTTTACTTTACAGTCTGCTACATGAGTCAAAGTTTGATATTGACGAACTGCCATCCACTGTTTGGCGAGTGGTTATTATATTATGAAATTTTCATTTGCAACCAAATTTCAACCACCGACGGAGCTCTTGTTAAGAGTAACCACTCGTCGATTATTTTTGTAATATTCTGTCTGCACAGCACTACACTATTAATTAGCTTGCCATTTCATTTAAATGCATGTAATAATTTTCCAAAAAAAATTTCCGTAATTTTCTGATTGCGATCTTTCATATCTTCAAACTTCAAACCTCTTCCTTCTGTAAATTTGCTAATCTCAAACAATAACAGCGAGGCATGAACATTACAGCAACTAGTTCTTTTTGAACTCATATGCAGTATCTGCGCTGGCAAAGAAGCTGGTGGAAAGTGAAGCTACTCCACTACAGAGACCCACCTGGAGAGAGGCGCAGAGGTACTGGAAACGACGGCGGGGGCGACAATGAAGGCGACACCACGTAGTAGTGGAGGTAGCGCGGTCGATGAATGGGGCGTTTAGCGCGACCTGAATGCAGCAGACGGCGTCGTCAGGTGGGCGGTGGCTGGCTGCAGGGAGGTGAGCGAGGCGGCATCCTCGGCAAGATGGGTGTGCCCTAATGACACTGCGCGGCGCAGTCAGTTCACCAATCAGGGAGATACGGTGAATGTAGAGCACAACATATAGGCGAGGGGAGGCTGCAAAGCAGGAGACGGCTCAGATGGCGTCAAAGAATCTTGCTCGATGAAGTGGGCGGTGATCACTCATTGAAAGCAGTAGGCCAGTCGAGTGGAGTTGAAGAGCGACACTCACAAGGGGAACACCTACTATGATACCAAAGGAATTTGATGGGTCGTAGGTATGTTGTGAGGGAATTCCTCCAGACCATCAAGCTAAAAGGATTTGTTCCAATGGGCCTTGATTTCTAAGGAAATCGAAATCAAATTCACAGCAAATTACCATGTGTTACATGTCTTCTTATACATGGCGGTTATCGCTCAGTGTGACAGCATAGGTGTAATTGGCAAGATGCAAGGCTGCCATGCAGATGATCTGGGTTCAAATCAGACATGGGTCAATTAATTTTCACTCCTTTGCGATGATTGTGCATAATTATGTATTTTTATAAGCATTCTTATGTTAACGTTTGCAGTAAATGGTCAGGATAAAAACATGTAACATTCGTTCAATATGTTATGTATTGCACTACGATTATTTTATTCATTTTGTTTTTTCGAAGCACACTTTTAAGGCGATTGAAGCATATTTCGAAATCGCTTCACGAGAAGACTCAATTCAAATACATTCATTACTGTTGCATCAGTTCAGCGCACCAGTCTTCGTTCCCATGATTAAATATGCCTGATTTGCATCGCAATTAATTTACGATCGAACTTTGTTTTTGAATGTGAACGACCAGTGTTTTCCAGTATCGCTGATGAAAACACCTTGCGCCTGTAAAGCGGTAGCATTTATTAGATGTGTGTGGTGCTACAATGTTCTATGTTTTCGGTGCTTCTACGACAATTATCACCCAGAATTTTGTACAGGTGTTAAAAATAGTGACGATGGCGACAGTGAGTAAATACACTGCGCAATAAGTAAAATAATCAGTTGCTACTGTGTTATTTGCTATTATCCCGACTGTTTACTCAAGCTGTAACGTAGGGGTGGATACAAAGGCATATAATTTGCACAATAAAAGAAGAGAAATGAAGAAAAGTGAAAAATAAATGACCCGAAGGGGAACATTTTTTATTTTCTTGGTTTTTTTTAATCGTTTGACTTTTCATTATTTTTGTTCTTCTTTCTGTGTATCTTTTTCTTTGCTTAATTATTTTTTAATTTTTTTTTAATATAAAAAGTAGCAATATCAATTTTAAAAAAATGTTCTGTCACTAGGTATCGAACCCAGGTCTCCTGCATGGAAGCCTAGCACCTTGCCGATTACACCTTTTTTTTTTTTTTTTTTTTTTTTTTTTTTTTTTTTTTTTTTTTTTTTTACTCCAGGCTGTCTCGCTGAGCGGTGACCGCTAGAGATGGGCAAAACCGATCTTTTCAGAGATCGGATCAGAAATAGTCATTCACTGGGATGAACTAGTTCTTTTTCATGGTTCAATGACTCACCAACTGATAAAAAACGTAAAATGATGTCACATTGCTTTTTTGTCACTATACTTTTATCTGATTTGGTCATATTGTGAAAGAAGAAAGAAGAGTAATAATTTTATTGTAAGTCAGTAGTTTCGAGAGTTAAAATTTGTTAGTTACACCTACATTAAAAATTAAACATGTCATAACAGAATTTAAATATTTTTGCAGGTGAAATAATTGGAAAAAGAAAAAATTATTATTTTTATATTTTTATACTTTCATTAAAAAAATACAATATTTTGCAGAATAAAAATACTAGTTCCGTATTTATACAGTGAGTAGTTTAAGCGAGTTGAATGAAACGTGATATATCGCGAGAGTTCCGTGCAGAACGTGGTAACTGCCGCAGCGGAATAGCCGTGCGCAATAAGGCCGTGTCTTACGTGAGCGACAAAAGCGAGCGACAGCGGGCGATTTTCAGCGACGCGACACGGCAGCTACAAGCAGCGACATTCGGCGACACGGCCGGGTGTCGTGGGCGCGACAGATTCTCGCTACAAGATGGCCGCTAGAACCCATCACTTGTTATCTAAAAACTAAAGTCTGGCACCCATAAACAGTAAAATAATGATAGCTCCAGAGTAAGCAATAAAGTTTTATTTAATTTCGAAAATAAGGCTTCAAAAGAGTAATGTCCATTAAATTTACAAAGCGAGGAATGTTCGTGGACTATTTCATTCGTAACTTCAAGTTCTGTACGAAAAAAAGACTGAAAATCTCCAGCCAAATTCTTCGAAAACACGACGACGAGTACAGATACTTTCGACTATGTCGTCAATGAGTTTTTCTTTTGTGCGTACAAATCATCAACAATTGATTAAGTTCAAAGAGAGAAATAATTAGGTAAATAACTGCGGTGATACTCTTACAGTCGGCGTAGTACAGGGGTAGCGTTCTGGGCTCCTATATTCTAAATTTTGCAGTTGCTGGTAAGATTTCCACTCCACCTTATATTTTTAGTTCCTGTAACTACAACCCTTTCACCTGTAATTTGTGCAAAGTTTTACATATTCTCTATACTGAGCAATGCGAATTATTTTTTTAAGTGCTTCCCAAATATAGTTTATCTTTAATTGCAATCACACACATCCTACAATAAATTCGTAATGAAACATTATAGCAAGATATTTTACTCAGAAACGTAATTATAGACATCTCGTTTGACATCCTAGTGTTCTCTCTCTCTTTGAAAACAAGTTTATTGTTACTGTCAAAGATTTGACGCCAGCAGCAAAAATTTCAAATGGACACATTCCCCAAACTGAATGGTTTCAGATATAGAAAACATTAATGCACATTGTTGTTTTCTTTGTTATTCGATTATATAGTCATTGTTTTCAACGTGCCAAAATAATGTAGATGCATAAAAGACGCATAATTTGTTACAGGACACTCGTCTATCAAGACAGGAAACTGCGTGATATGGGCTTACAAAATTTAAGCAACAGAATGCACATTGCACAAGACTTTGTCTCTCTTGCTCCCTTCATGCAAACTACAAGTGTTCGAGAAAAATTGAGTAGGATCTTTTGTACTGTAACGCGTTTTTGCTACCAACTGCAGATTTCCTGTTATTAAGAAGGAACATGTAACATTAAATAAATATGTTTCATCTCGAGTACTATTTAAAATAGGAATATGACGGTTTCTGATGCTTCAGATGATCGTTTCTGTAAGTCAGCTGCAAGTTTTATCAGAACACAGAAGTCGAGAGAACAGAGAAATGCGCGGAGTCGCTTTGTTCGGCGCCATGCGGTTCGCCAGAGGAGTGGGGGGGAATAATGAGCAGCGCGCCACACAGGCAGCTCCGCAAGCGAGCGGAGTCGGGAGAGTGGTGGGGAGAGGTGAACCGGTGAACCAGCTAACTCATCGACTCAGTTGGCGGTCGGATCGCCTCGATCGCCGGAGTCGTGCGGAGCGGCGAGTCAGCGGTAGTCGGGAGCCGCGCGCTCACTGAACCATGTGGCTTGCGCGACTCAGCGATTCTCGACTCGCAGCGCGAAGGCGCTGCA
Organism: Locusta migratoria; assembly: GCA_026315105.1. Classification (NCBI taxonomy): domain Eukaryota; kingdom Metazoa; phylum Arthropoda; class Insecta; order Orthoptera; family Acrididae; genus Locusta; species Locusta migratoria. Next base: position 161,186,370 of record CM048748.1, read on the forward strand.
CGTGTTTAGGCGCTCATTTTTTGCGTTTTATACTTGCACATGGTCTACTGCACATTTATTTTGTAGCTTAGGAAACTTCTGAAGCATATGGCAATGGGTTTAGGAAACTTCTAGAGAATGTGGCAAGGGGTGCTTATGCAGCTCATTGCTGTCACCAGAGGGACTTTTCGGATCAGATGAACTACCACTCTTTTTTTTGGATTCATCCATCACTCACTCCTTAGAAGGATCTGGCTCTTTGAATCAGTTCAGGAGCAGATTGCCCATCTCTAGTGACCGCTATGTATATGTAGACACGTTATGCGTGGTAATTTGCTGCGAATTTGATCTTCATTTTCTTAGAAATCAAGGCCCATTGGAATAAATTCTTTTAGGTTGATGGTCTGGAGGCATTTCCTCACAACATACCTGTGAACCATCAAAATCCGCTGGTACCTTACTTGGTGTTCTCTTGTCAATAAAAACGGGATGAAATTCGTTGGCATTCGGTGCATCTAAGACACTAGCTGGCTTTAGGTGGCAAATAGAGATTGTCTGTGGCTGTCCCGACACGAAAAAGTAAAACGTCTGTGGGCCACAGCTTAAAACACAGTAATGGCCATAGTATGGGAGGGGGGGGGGACAGTCTGCTGGATGGGGTCATCGTGTAACATCACATAGTCAGACGTATGCAGCTCTGGGTGTTCGTATGGGGGCTGTGTGCTGTGGTGGCGTGTGGGTGGCGGGCATACTGATCGTATGGTGTCACACAGGCATCAAAGGGTGTCCGGCGCGACGTCAGTGTGGTTGGAGGGGTCCACAGACTTAGCTGGGAGCACTAACGGTTCACCATAAAGTTGTCTGGCCAGCGACATTCCTAAATCCTCGTTCAGCGCAGTTCTGGTGCCCATCAGGACCCACAGTACTGTTTCAGTCCAAAATTGTTCATGACACATGAGCGACGACTTCAAAGAATGGTGTCATCGTTTTACTAGGCCATTAGAGTGTGGGTGTATGCCATAGTGTGGAATCACTCTGCGCCGCAAAATAAACCGAGAGTGTCGAAAAGGTGTGACTCGAACTGCCTACCTTGGTCGTTTGTGTCTGTTGCAGGGGCACTGTACCGATAGATCCAACCTGAGATAAAAGCAGCAGCAAGTGTGTCACCGGTGATGTCCTTTAAAAGAATGGCTTCAACCCATCGGCTATAGCGGTCGATGACAGTCAGTAGATATTGTACACCGCCCCGAGAGTGAGGTGGATTTGTCGAAAACCGTGTTGTGTCCACTGACTCGAGCTGGCAAGGTAAACAGTTTCTGCACCATATCTTGCAATCATGCTTGATATTTATCCAGACGAGCTGGCCCATGAGCATTTTTGTTGCAACACGAATACTGGGATGTGGAAGTGAATGAAATGCGTCGAAAGTTTGGCGGCGCAAGGGAATAGGAATCAAAGGGCGTGGTTTCCCAGTGGAGATGTGGCAGATGACTTTCGTAGAGAGTCCCTGGACCATACGAAGTTCAAAGCAGAGTGAGGTTGACTCATCATCTAAGATAGTTTTGATCCCATCCGACACTTGGTGTCTATCTATCGGATTGTTGATGGTGTTCAGTCGAGAAAAATAGCCTGCGACCACATTTTCAGCCCCACGGATGTAGCGAACATCGGTTGAGAACTGGCAGATGAAATCCATGTGGCGGAAACGTTGGGGTGGTACGTCCAGTACTGGATGTGAAATGCGTCGAAGCTTGTAGTCGGCCTTCACGAAAGTGTTTGACGGCAGCACAAAACGCGAAAAGTTCTCTTTCAAACGCTGACCACTTGCGTTGTGCAGGAGTCAGCTTTTTAGAGAAAAATTTGAGTGGTTACGGTTCACCGTCGACGTGTTGTTGAAGCTCTGCTCCGACCGCGAAGTCGCTTGCATCTGCAATGATTGATAGCTCAGCGTCTGGCGCAGGGTATGAGTGAGTGACTTACGCAACAGGGTGGTTCTCGAGTTCTCAAATCCTGTGTTAAGTTCCTCCATCCACACGAAACCGCGTGAGTATGAGGTATCCTTGCCAGCTAAAAGTCAGTGAGTGGGGCTTCAATAGACACAGGGTGAGGAATGTGGCGCCTATAGAAATTAATCATACTGAGCAAACGGCGCAATTCACCATCATCTTGTGGAGGCGGCAAGCTGAGGATAATTTCCACAGGCGAGGATATTGGTTTGGTTGAACTCCTTTGCTAGAAACAGTATGGCCTAAGACATCGACTGAGTTCTTGGCGAGCTGTGACTTGTCGCCATTAATTATTACTGAAACTGCGTCTAAGGCATTGCAGACACGCTGGACATGTTCTGCACGTTCTTTTTTCCAACGAAGAGAAAATAAGAATGTCGTCGAGGCAGGCATAGACGAAGGGGGAATCGAATAGAATTGAGTCTAGGAATCTTTGCCATGTCTGAGCTGCATTCTGGAGGCCATATATTATGTTGTAATATTCGTACAGACCGAACAGCGTCATAATTTTCAGTTTTAGGAATATCGGACGGGTACGTGGGAATCTGATGATATGCTTTCTTGGAAAAGATCACAGAGAAATGTTTAGCGCTATGCAATAGCTGCATAAAGTCTTGGATATGTGGGATGGGGTAATTGTCACTGATAGTTCTAGCATTAAGGGATCTATAATCTCCACACATTATGAAAGAACCGTCCTTTTTAGGTACGAGATGGATCGGAGACAACCAATTGCTTTTGGAAAGCCATAGAACACCAGTGTCCAAGAGATTTTTCACAACGCCCATAGTTGCAATGTTTTTTTCCTGGTTACGTGTACTACCCTTGTGTCGAACAGGAGGTCCCTCAGTAGTGTTTATCTTGTGGAAAATTCGTTAGTAACAACACACGTGAGCGCGCAGTTGGGTGTGGGTTGCACATGAAACACTGGATCACAGACTTGGTGTCACTAACCTGAGAGTCCTGCAGTGGGTGATCTGTTGCAGTATCCGGGACGATGGAATGAAGTGAAGAGAGGCTTTGCAGCTCGGCGCGAGCTGCGGTAAGTTCTGCGGCGCATTCATCGATGGGACGTCGAAGCTCTGCATTCTCTCAACGAAGGAGAAGTGTGTCCCATTGTAGCACGAGAAGAACGGAACAACAGCACTCAAGGTCAGAGTATACCTTGGCTTGTAGGTATGACTGACGTCTGATGGCACGAGTTGATGTCGGTTTGCATACTGTGGGTTCACACGCGATCACAGGACCTGGTGGTTGGATGAGCTGGTGAGTTTTCAAAGTCCAGGAAAAGACCGTCATGTAAAAGGAAGTCCACGCTGAGAGTGGCCACATAGAACGTCCACGAGATTGTCATATCCTCATCAAAGCAAACTGTCTGTCCACTAGATAGAGCCGAGGACTTTGATTGGAGAATTGTCGGCGGTGTAGAGTATGACAAGCACATTTGACAAAGTCTTAGATGCTGCTAACAAAGGGATGATACTGACGTCTGCACTGGTGTTGACCAGGAAACTGATGTTATAGTTGTATCCCAGACATAGAGCCGATGAGATAGCAGGACATCGTCAGAAGATGCAGGAGGGAGGATGCGCCTGTGGTCTCCCGCCTGCTCGGTTTAGGTGACTGCACGGAAGGCGGCAGTGTTGTGCTGCGTTGCTGAGCGTAGTGTGATACCAACAAACTGCGTATACCATTTCTGCAAGTGAAGGCTTCGTTGCGTTGTTAGAAAACAGGGCGGGGAGAGTAAGCTGCTGCCGCTGTGCCGTCCCCAAGCGGCCTTAACTGGCGGAGGGGGGCAGCGCTGGCACTGTAGCGGCGCGGGTGCCATGTGGCAATGTCTGCAAAGCAACAACTGCCGATCGGCTGGCGTGGCCTGTTCCCAGTGCTGGATGTGGTGGAGGGGGTTGAGCATTACAAACCGTTAGAACAGACGTTGCGACGCCTAAAGTAGGATTTGTTTGCGCAAAGGCAAGCTGTCGATGGCGGATAATCTTGTAAGACTCGTACGTGAGATGAAGTAGGCTTATGATGTAATCCGACAGGTGTGACAGCAGTGCAAGGCGAAAATCCGGTGCGAGCTTGAGAAGCCAAAGTGATAACAGGGCATGTCAGCAAAGAAGGTGTCGTCAAACTGAGTTCATAAGTAGTGCCAGATCTCGGATTGTGAGCGATTCTCCAACTTATCTTCATGCACAATATGATGCATCACATCTTATGAGGATCGAGATAAATGCTCGATGATGAGCTGACGTGCTAACTTTCCAGATTTGGGCATGGAAGCGATAATGTCACTGATTAATGGGAGCTTATCTGGTAAGTTAGTTCTGACATACACGAACTTGGTGTTGTAATCCAAATTGGAGTGATGTTCAAAACTTGTATCCACAATAGCAAACCAAGCTTTGGTGCTGTCATACACAAAAACGGGCAGTTTGGGAGGTTGGCTGAGGTCTGCATGATGACTTGTAATCAATGCACTAGGAGTGCTGCAGGCCAAAGGTCCAAGTGACACTTCGGTCATGTGAGTGGAATGGTCGGAGAAGTCTGTGGTATCAGATTCCGAGTAGAAACTAGAAACAGTGTCACTAGTGATCTGTGCCCCTGAAACAGTGTCCTACGCGAAATGCACATGGCTGTTCTGATGTGGAAAAACACTTGGCTCAGAATAAACAGCGGCCACAGGCGGAGTGGAAAAAGGTGGGTGCTCAGGCAACTGAGCACCATTGGTTACTCGTGACATGGTACACACCAGTGCGGCAGGCAAAGGTGTTGCTGGTATGGAACCACACGAAAAGTGCAGCACGTTCACTAATGGTGAAGTATTGTTAGCCTCTGCAGAGACTTCGTTGCAAGTACTGACACAGTTCATACGGTTATTGGAGAAAGGGAGGTGCACAACTGGTCTGTATAGTCTGGATAGAATGGAACACCCGCAAGAAAAAAACACTGATCACATGTCCACGTGGTGAATACTTGCTGCTCGAAGAGACATGAAAAGGTGAAAAGTCAATTGCCGAGTTCGTAGGTGTGAATGATAAATCATGAGGCCTAGCATCACGGAATGTTTGAGGCGATGCAGTAGGATAAGAAAAAAGCTGGATACTTGCAGATTGCCTTGGCGACGACATAACGGTGTAACCGACACTTAAGTCGAGAGTAACACTATGAGTGATCGGCAGCCGAAAACAAAACAAAAAGTTCAAATGTTTGTAATACTGTGAGACCTAACTACGTTGGTCATCAGTCCCTAGTCTTACAGACTACTTAAACTAAGTTAAACTAACCGAAAGACAAGAGACACATCCATGCCCGAGAGAGAATTCGAACCTCCGACGCAGGAGTCCGCACGATCCGTAACGTGGCGGTCCACACCGCTCGGCCACTCCCGCGTGGCGGCCGAAAACCGAACTTATCGGGATTACCAACGTGGGTAATATGGTAGTACTGAGCTGAATAATACCCAACTTCAGTAAATAATGTACTTTATTATTGAGAAAGTTGGTATCACAAAACAATGCAAGAGCACAATAGTGTTCATTGTGACATCAACAAAACAACTAGTTCTTTTTGTATTCCTATGCGCCAGCTAAGCTAGTCCGCCACAAATTTGATTTATTTCCGCTATTGGGTATCAAATTTCAAAAGTTTTCCCTATTTCATCTCTTATAATCTTGTTTCCAAGGAGATTAAAAGGTTGTAACGTTTTTATCTGTTACTGTACCTTATGAACAGGGAATAGAAAGATAATTTGCAACCTATCTTTTATAATCACATTAAACGTGATTTCCACTTAAAAGGATTCACACTCCTTCGATATAATTTGAGGAACAACATTATTATTTCCTTTGTGTGTTAGCTTGAAATACGACCGTCTGCTGTCTTCCATATATTTTTTGTATATTTCTGTTAAGTTATAATTTATTTAATGTCGCTAGATTATCATTTTGTTAAAACTTGAACCGTATTCTTTTCAAGGCTTGAGGAATAGCATTTTTATTTCATGTGTTAAAATATTAGTTAAAATTTCGAGGTTTTTCTTATTTTGTTATGTTAATAATTTATTGTTATATTAATTAATGTGGCATAAGTACGGCTTTTCCGCTACGCTACTGTCCCTGTGAGAATGTGCAGTTGTTTTACTTTTACGTGGATGTGCGAGAATCTATGGTAGTCTGAATGTGGAGAGTGATAGCTCGCTTTGCATCATTCTCTCTGGCTCAGTGTCGATAGCTGCTGATACTACCAAAGAGCTGATGAAGAACTCTCGGGCTTCCATCCGGGTGGCGGTTACTTCCAATTGCAACGTTTCGACGAGTGACATACCCGTCATCTTCTGGCGAAGTGCTGAGAGTGAGCAGATGCCACGCAATTTATAACTGCGTGTGCCCCTCACCACCCGGCCCCAGGAGGCTGAGTCCAGCGCCATCGTCGGGCGGGGGGGGGGGGGGCGCTCGTATCCCTGTCCGTGCAGTCCGTCCGCGTCTCGCGGGCTGGACGGTTCCTCGTCCGCTCTCAGCGAATTGCAGCAATTGCTGGATTCCATGCCGCAATTGGTATCCCTCGTCTCTGTTCACAAGATTTTCGTGAACTCGAATTTCCACGGATACTTTGATGACGCTGTCCCAAAAGCTGTTGGTTCGGCACAGCACCTTGGTGTTTTCGAAGTCAAAAGTATGATTTTCTTTCATGCTATGCTCAGCTATAGCAGATTTCTCCGCCTGTCCTAGTCGAACGTGTCTGATATGTTCTTCACACCTTTTTGAGATACATCGCTGCGTTTGACCTATGTATTGCACCCCACATTCGCAAGCAATGCTATAGATCCCAGGTGCGTTAAGTTTAAGTGGATCTTTCGCTGATTTCCCCAGTAGTCTCCCGATTTTGGCTGACAGCGATCCCAAAAATGGAAGGAAGGCGAGCCCCTGCTTTTCTTCTTGTTGTTCTCTTTCTTCTTCTTCTTCTTCTTCTTCTTCTCGTTTTTTGTCAGTCTGTCTCCTCTTGAACGCCCTAACAATCTGTGATTCACTGTACCCATTGTTTCGGAAAACCTCTCTCAGGTGTTTCAGTTCGTCTGAGAGGCTATCGTTGTCGCAAATAACGCGATACCTGTGTACCAAGGTGTTCAGTACTGACTGGCGTTGCGCCGGATGGTGGCAGCTATTTGCGTTTAGGTACAGGTCCGTGTGTGTCTTTTTCCTGTATACTGAATTGCCCAGCGTTCCATCAGCTTCCTTCCTAATCAGGATGTCCAGGAATGCGAGACAGCCATTCTCTTCTACTTCCATGGTGAAGGAGATACTGTTGTGGATGCTGTTTAGATGTTCCAGGAATCCGTCCAAAGCCTGCCTGCCATGCTGCCAAATCACGAAGGTGTCATCTACATAGCGGAAGAAGTGCTTGGGTTTAAGTGGCGCAGTTTGTAGGGCCACCTCCTCAAAATGCTCCATATAAAGATTTGCGATCCCTGAGGCTAGCGGAGATCCCATAGCCACTCCATCCACTTGTTCGTAGAACTCCCCATTGCACTTGAAGTATGTGGTTGTTAGTGCATATTCATTACATTCTCATCTAACTACCAAAGAGATTTCTACACCGTAGTCGGCGAGCCCTCTCCAGCGCGAGTCTGCTCTCCGTCCCCACCACCACTGTTTCTTGGACTTTCCAGCTTCCGGTAGCTTTTCGCGCCCCCAGGGCCGCTCGGCTGTCCATTCTGTGCTGGTCTTCTTGTGAGGTAAGGTTGGTTCTGCTCTTGTGTTTGGAGATGGTAGCATTTCATTGTCTAGCACGTTTAACTTAGACTCGTGAACTTAGAATCATTTTTTGGAATATTTTCTCTGATTGTGTGTGGAAATGTGTTCTCGTTTTTCAATTCAGTGATTTCCAATAGATAAACGCGGCATGTGTGATTCTAGTTGCAGTTTGATAACAGCCTGGTATGTTAAAACCTTTTGTGATCATGTGGTGGTGTATTAACTCTGTGTAAATACTTTCTAGCTTTGTGGGGCCCGATTTCTAATAGGTAATATATTCATTTTTGTACAGTGCAAGTAAAAATCTTCTCATCGTTTCTTTCCATGAGTGATATGTGTTCCACATGGTTGGTTCATAGAACAAAGCACTCAGCTTCCATTCTTGTTTGTTCCATGCCCATCAGGCAAGTAACTATGTGGGTATCCTTCTGATTTCCACTAATATTTCGCGATCTTCTCAACCACCTATTTTAATTTTGCTGTTTCTTCTCCGACTTGTAGTATGCACTCTGTCTTCGTCAGTAATTCTCTCTGAGCCTTGCACAACCTCATTCAATAGCTTCCTTATGTAATTCTAAACATTTCTGTGGGTTGCATGCTGTAATTCTTAATTTAATTTTTTGACTTTGTAATTATTTCACTTTTACGAGTTTTTTGAGACTGGACTTCATATGTCTCAGTAAGCGCTTCCTATCACGTGTAGCTGCATTTCTTTCGCTTCTTCAAGTAATTCTAAGCATTTCTAGAGGTTGCATGCAGTAATTCTTATTTTTATTTTTCCGACTTTGTAATGTTTCATTTTTGTGGTTTTTCTGAGACAGAACCTCATTTGTCTCTGTAATCGCCCCCTATCGCGTGTAGCTGTATTTCATTCGCTTCCTTATATAATTCTAAGCATTTCTATGGGTTGCATGCTGTAGTTGATTTTCTTTATTTTTCGGAAACTGAATTTATTCAATTTTATCGGTTTTCGGAACCGCATGGGTCAGAGTTCCGACTTCCGGGGTTTGTAGCTAGTTGCCTGAATTCACGCCACTTCTCATATAAAACAAGTACCTAGATCGATTTCTAACAGACTGCAACTTAAGAATACCCCGTGATTTTGTATAATGAATCCGATTTTCAACCACTTCACCTTCAGTGGAATGCGCTCATGTAACGTAACCGTGTGTCGCCGTTAGTGTGTTTGCTCGTGGTCCAATTCAGATGTAATTTAACTTGGCTATACACACACGCCATCTTAAAAAAGGCATGACAGACCACAGCCAGCTTCAAAGTGTTTCTGTGTATTGTGTTTTGTGCTACCTCCGAGTTGCTGAATCTCGCCTACGATAGCGGCACCTGCTTCCGCCTCGTCTCAACACGCTGATTTTGGTGAACTTTGCTGCGACATTGCGTGTGTGAGCGAATGAGTGTTGTTTGTGAATCCCCCCCCCCCCCCCAGTAGTGTTCAATCATGTATAATGTAGGCTGGGCACCGTCCGCATTAATCAATGTAAGAGATGCATTTTTATTGTATTAACAAAATTGGATCCCAATTTTGCTTGTTTTCTATCTGAATAAACAAGTTAAGTTCAGCATAATCCTTAAGTTGTCTCTAAATTGTAGTTTTGGAGCACCTTCCCTCTTTTATTTAATATTGTTCTTCACGAGTGCTGAGAACAAGCTCAGATGCAATTTTTCTTATGTCTAAATTCCGTTGTGCCATAAATGTTTTCTTAGCCATATTTCTAAGATAACTTTAATTGTGGTGGCTTGCTTATTAATGTCTGTGTGTAATAGCGTGTGAGCTGCTATGTATATTGACCACTGTAGTATTAACTTCCTGTTATTGAAGTAATTTGATTCGAGTCAGTTCTCAGTTTGGGCCAGGGAACAAGGTTTTATAGCAGGGAGTAACCGGTAGTTCACACGGACCGTATTTGCTAATTTTAGTGATAAAAGAAACCTCTTGTTTCGTACAGTGGTCGACTTTTAAGCTTTCAAGTAGTTCTGTTATAGTAGCAGATATTTTGTTTATAAATGGATCATATCACAATCATCTTGTAGTGACATCAGACAGGTCACGTATGCACAGTTTTAAAGAAGTAAACAGTTTTTCATATTGAAGCCCTTTTCTTTTACGTGTAATTTTTTTCCTTTGAAATTATTTCTGAACGAAGCAATAGCACTCTTACTTCAAAATGCAGACCTGTGTTCAAAAGTAGACGTTAGGGGCTGATGCATTCCTCTTGGAAAGAGGAGTATGTTTCCGCTGTTGACCTTTTCTCTTCTACAACTTTTCAGATGACATATTGAAGTGCAAATCATGACGATATACTGTGTTAACGTAAATGGTACATTTCAGATTCGTCACAAACGCTTCGCATTGGTTCATTAAATATCAATTACATGCGAAAATCAATAAATTGTGAAAGAACCATAAAAGGTCTCAGCAGAATCTATATGAATTAAAAAAGTTCTCCAAAGAGTTCAACCAGTCTGGTCTTGTGGTTAGTGTACTAGGCTGTGATTGTAGAGAGAAGAAAGTTTTTGGATTTGAATCCTGTTAAAGCTAAAATATTTTAGTTTTATTATATAGGCCCTATGTAATAGAATCGAGAACGAGAATATTATTTTATTACAAGCTTATTTTATAGTTGTAGCGGACTCGAGTGTTAATCTATGTAAATTATATCTCTGAACTTCATTCACGTTTCATTATTTCAAATTTTTTAATTCGCATCTGTTCTTGTTTCTTTTCTGGAACGTTTTGAGTGACAAAAGTTATAAACACATCCTTTCTCTTCTTTATGGACCTTTTACTCAAATCATAAGCATAGTGGTGACCCTGACATGATTGAAGCAATTCATGAACAGGCGAATACGGACTGATGACCACGCAGTTTGGTCCGATAGATTTACAGACATCTGAACAGGTGTCAGGTGCGATGTTCTCCTTCCCCATAGTGTAACGTATGTCTGTGGTGAACTGTCCAATGAAACTAATGTGTCAGATCTGACGTGGAGAATCTTTTTCTGAACGTTGCTTGAATATGAATGTGAGTGGCTTGTGGTCGGTGTAAATTGGAAAGTCGCGTCCTTCAAGCATGTACTGAAAGTGCTTCACGGCTGAGTAGGCAGCGAGGAGTTCTCTGTCATAGGTTATGTAATTCCTTTTTGCTTTTGATAGTTTCCTGGAGAAGAATGCTAATGGTTGCAGATTATTGTGATTAATTATTTGTTGTAAAGATGCACCAATAGCATAATCTGAGGTGTCAACCATTAAAATTAAAGGTAAACTAGAAGATGAATGAGCCAGAAGTGCTGAATCAACAAAGCTATTTTTCAGGTCATTAAAGGCTTGTCGAAGGCTTCAAAAGATCTGCTTGTTTACCACCTGAATTTGGTATAGCTCTTCAGTAAAAATTAATGAGGCCAAAAAATCGGAGCAGTTATTTTATTGTTGTAGGTAACGGATAGTCAACTATGGTTTGTACTCGCTCTGGTAGTGGTATGATTCCTTCTGCAGCTACCATATATCCCGGAAAAGGTACTTCTTTCGAACTGAAAATTCATTTATTCAGATTAATTCTCGTGTTAAACTTACTGAGGCGTTCGAAAAGCAATTGAAGATGCTTCTTGTGCTCTTCTTGATATTGTGATGCCAGTAGAATGTCATCTATATAACAGTACACAAAATCGAGGTCTCTCAGTATATTGTGGATATATCTATGAAAAGTTTGAGCCGCGTTTTGGAGTCCAAATGGAAGTCGCAACAATTGAAACAAACCAAATGGAGTTATCACTGCTGTCTTAGGTACATCATCTGGATGTACAGGATTGTGATGATAAGCTCTGACCAGATCTATCTTTGAAAATATTTATTTTCCATGCAATTGACTGTTAAAATCTTGAAGGTTAGGAATAGGATATCAGTCATGCTTGGTGATATTGTTGCGAGCATGGTAATCTCCGCAAGGCCTCCAGGGTCCGGTTTTTTTTGGGGGGGGGGAGGAGGGGGGGAATAAACGGAGGGGACTTGACCAGGCACTCTTTGACGGCTGGCAGATTTTCTCATTAATAATTTGTTCGAACTCTGCTTTGGCTGCCTTGAGTTTATGTGGTGGTAGTCGTCGTGCCTTTGCTGCTACAAGATGCCCTTCTGTGACAACTGTATGAAAATCTATTATCTAGAATGTCAAACTGGATGTTTTCATGAAGCAAGCTGGGAAATTTCTTTAAAATGTCAGAATGTTTTTGACCTGGAGTCATTACACAAACTCTTTCTATGCTCGAGACTTTAATCAGTGTGCCAGGTGTTAATGGGTCGATTAGTCGCCTGTTCTTGCGATCTACTAAAACATTGTAATGATGAATGAAGTCGTCTCCGATAATCGGCGATTGTACATCTCCATTTACGAAATTCCACGTGAAATTGCGCCATAAACCCAAACTGAGTACTAATAGACGTTCTCCGTAAATATTAATACAAGTGGCGTTTGCTGTATAAAGTTTACGAACTGTTTTCCTTCGGCGGTCACTATCCAAAGGTTGAATCACAGAAATCTCAGCTCCAGTGTCGACTAGGTAACGTCTCCGCTACTTCTGTCTGTGAGAAATAGACGGCGTGAAAAATTGTTCCGATCACTTGCCGCCGCTAATGTAGAGCGAGTGAGTTTGACTGCTTGTTGGAATTTTGAGTGGGAGGTGGTTGATACGAGCATGGGCACTGACATTTCTTTGCCCTGTGGCGATATTTAAAGTGATACCAACATAGTGTTCCATTAGGATAAAACACTGGAATGAGCATGACCTGTCTTGCGATCTACTGCATGAGGAACGAGATGAACGTGAGCTGCTTCTTGAATGTGACCATGTTTTCAACTCATTGACTATCAGCGTTAAATTGGCGATCTACGTTTCTAGTCTTGAGATACTATCGTTACCAGTATCATTTATTTTACTGACTGCAATACTGTATGATGCTTGCAATGTTTGAGCACAAATATTCGATCCTGCTTGTGAAAATTCGACAATCTTGTCAGCCATAGTGGCTATGGTATCAAGATCATCTCGACTTGTAGCTAGTATAGAATGTGCAGTAACAGGAAATACGGTTTTCAAAAAATCGACCTTGACTTGTATACCACTAAAGTTCGCAACTCATGCAATAGCTGAGTTGGCTTCTTATCACCTAATTCCAATTCTTTTAATAATTTTGTTACTTTTCTTTTTTCTAACTCTTCAAATTCCTGAATTAATCTTGTTTTAAGCTCTGTGGATGGAGTGGTAGATAATGGTCGAGTTAAAAAGTCGGAAATTAATTACACAACATCAGCTTCTAATGATGCCAGAACATGATTCAATTTCGTGGTTTCGTCAGTGATACCCAATGTGATAAACTAAGCTTCAATTTGATAAACCATACCTTTATGTTTTTCTTCCAGATGGGCGGAATCTTCACTGAATCACGAGCAATAACCACTTCGTCCCATGCTGATGTAGGCGGTGAATTTGCGTCATTGCCGTTGTCGGTTATTATTGCACTTCACAAATTAAAATTTGTTCTGCTGCATATCTATCACGCCCACAAAAAGATCTTTATTCACCCACAACTGATGACAAACAAGTTTGTTTTCATGTGACATCATGCTGTCCGAACACCAGTTCAGCCATCATATGACGGGCCATATGCAGTCTTGTCTCACAGTGACAAGCACTTCGAGGTGGAGATGCCAACAGGAAAACAGATTATTAGCATTGACAGATTGAAACCTTCCTTTCTTCTGACAGACTATTCATCGGACAACATGGACACATCAAGAGAAATCACTCCAGACATCCCATCACATTCCATCCCAAAGACTGTCAACCTTCAGAAGACAACAGACAGCAATCAAACCAGTGCACCTTCACCACGGATTGCCAGATCAGGTCGACAGATCACCTTCCCTCGAAAATACATGGACGCTGTCACTGCAAAGGAAATGTGTGGCGGACCCAAGTATTAAGCTATTAAAACGGTATTGCCAATTGTACCACATTTTAAAGGTGTTTACATAAATAAAAGTCGTACATCACCTTATGTCTCGGTCGTTCAGTGGTAGATCCAGTAGTTTGAATAACTCATCTGGCTGTACATTATTATCAAAACTATCAAGACGATGGGTACTAGTAGATCTTCTAATCTCACATATGACACGTTTGTTTAATATATTCGTTTATTTACATTCATAACGAAGCAATAAATGATTGTACCAAAACATGTTGTACACTTTCTAAGACATGTTGTAAATTGATTGAATACTACCTGATGACTGACTCACAACTGTGTTCACGCCAATTTGCACGTATTAATAAAATATACTAATTTCTAGAACATAGAATTTGCAACAAAACATATTAAATAGTTTGTTCGTGGAACATAAATGAATCTTTCATAATGAAAATATACAAACAATTATGATAATAATAAGGATAATGATTTAGTATAACAAGAACAGAAATTAAGATTGTAAGTAATTTACAACTAGAGCAGTAGACAGGTTTGTTTATATTTTTATAATACCTAAAGTAATTTTACAGTTTTAATGTCAGGTGAATACATTACGAAAGACATCAGATAATGTTAGTTGGAAATATGATTAGCAAAACCACATTATTGCATAATATTAATGCTATGATTTCACAAACAAAAACAATTCAATGAAATAATATAAAAAACCTGTCAATGATCCTATTAAGCAGTTTTGTATCGTATTATAATGTTTTATGAATAAATATAAATTCGTGATTATGCATAAAGAAAGGCACATTTTCGAGTGGTATTGTGATTTGCATATATCCAAACAATCGGAATTTTATGGGGTTTATTCATTATATTATGTAAATTATATCTCAGAACTTCATTCATGTTTTATTACTTCAAATGTTCTTAATTCGCCAGGGCAGTAATAGAAGAAAGCAAACGGAAAGCTGAAGTTCTAAATTTAACCTTTAAGAAATCTTTCACGCAGGAGGACCACACAAATTTACCATCATTTGATCAACATACTATTTCCAAAATGGGGGACATAGCAATAGGTATTTCCGGTGTAGAGAAGCAACTGAGAGAGCTAAATACGAAAAAGTCTGCTGTCTGGATGGAATACCAGTTCTGTTTTACAAAGACTATTCTGCAGCATTGGCCCCCTACTTAGCTTGCATTTATCCCGAATCTTTAATTCAGCGCAAAGTTCCTAGTGATTGGAAAAAAGGGCAGTGGCTCCCATTTATAAGAAAGGAAAGAGAACTGACCCACACAATTACAGGCCAATATCGTTGACATCAGTTTCATGTAGAATTTTAGAGCATATTCTCAGTTCGAATATAGTAAATTTACTTGAAACAGAAAAGCTTCTTTCCATGAATCAGCACGGGTTTAGGAAACATCGTTCATGTGAAACACAGCTTGCCCTTTTCTCACATGACATCTTGCGAGCCATGGATGAAGGGCAACAGGCGGATTGTGTTTCTCTCGACTTCAAACAGGCGTTCGACGCGGTGCCACACTGCAGACTGCTAACGAAGATACGAGCTTATGGAATAGGTTCACAGAAGACTGTGGAAGACTTCCTAAGTAATAGAACGCAGTACGTTGTTCTTGACGGCGAGTGTTCATCAGAGACGAGTGTATCGTCAGGCGTGCCCCAGGGGAGTGTGATAGGATCGCTATTATTTATTATCTATATAAATGATCCGATGGACAGAGTAAGTTGTAATTTGCGGCTGTTTGCTTATGATGCTGTGGTGTATGGGAGGGTGTCGTCTTTAACTGACTGTAATAGCATACAGGATGACTTGGACAAAATTTCTAGTTGGTGCGAAGAATGGCAGCTAGCTCTCAATGTAGAAAAATGTAAGGTGATGTGCATGAGTAGGAAAAAACAATCCTATAATGTTCGAATACAGCATTAGTAGTGAGCTTCTTGATGCTGTCGCGTCGTTCAAATATCTAGGCGTAACATTGCAGAGTGATATGAAATGGAATGAAGATGTAAGGACAGTTGTGAGTAAGGCGGACAGCCAACTTCGGTTTATTGGGAGAATTTTGGGAAGATGTACTTCACCTGTAAAGGAGACCGCGTATAAAACGCTTGTACGACCACGTCTTGAGTACTGCTCAAGTGTTTGGGTCCCGCAGCAGATCAGTTTAAAGGAAGACATAGAGGCGGTTCAGAGGCGATTGTTACCGGTAGGTTCGACCAATGCGCGAGTGTCACGGAAATGCTCCAGCAACTCAATTGGGGATCGCTGGACGAAAGACGACGTTCTTTTCGTGAATTTCTGTTGAGTAAATTTAGAGGACCGGAATTTGAAGCTGGGTGTAGTACGATCTTGCTGCCGCCTACTTACATTTCACGTAAAGATCACAAAGACAAG
This sequence comes from Locusta migratoria, assembly GCA_026315105.1. NCBI lineage: Eukaryota > Metazoa > Arthropoda > Insecta > Orthoptera > Acrididae > Locusta > Locusta migratoria. The sequence continues at coordinate 161,202,508 of CM048748.1, forward strand.
ATAAGAGAAATTAGGGCTCGTACAGAGGCATATAGGCATTCTTTTCTTCCTCGTTCCATTTGGGGGTGGAATTGGAAAGGAAATGCCTAGTAGTGGTACAGTGTACCCTCCGCCTCGCACCTTACGGTGAATTGCAGAGTATGTATGTAGATGTTCTTGTTTCTTTTCTGAAAAATTCTGAGTGACAATTAAAAGTTATAAACACATGCTTTCTCTTCTTTATGGACTTCTTACACAAACCATAAGCATACAGTACTCGCTAGTTTTTTTTCCGTATTCGTTACAATATAGGAGACTGAAATTATGCAGGAACATAACAGGAGAATTTAAATTGCTGTGACTGAAGCTAGTACGAATGGAATCTTCCTTCTCACATAGATGTAGTTGGCTGCCTATTTCGAATATGTAGCGATTTCACAAATAGTTGGCTGCTTGTACATGAACATTTTCCAATTTGTATGTATGTAATTAGCCAGGAACCTAAGCAAACTGCTGCAATAGGAGTGAAATAAATACAATCGATATTTGTTTTCTTTTAAGTAATTGTTAACAAGGTAAAACTGCCGCAGTGCGTAAATTGAATCGTACTACAGTTCTGCCACATCCCCTCCACGAGGGCAGAAGGAGGCGGGGCATGTTGTGCACGTGACTAGTCTGCATTAGTGCTTCCCAGTGGCAGAAAGCAAAAGCTTAACGCTGTCAGCTGTTGCTGTCTTATATTCTAAGTTCATTTTTATATTTTTACGTCTGTAGCTCATGCTGTCAGCTGTTGCTCTCTTATATTCAAAGTTCATTTTTTTATTTTTGACATCTGTAGCTCATGAATGTTCCTATTTTAGTGAAATTTCATAGTAGATACTACAATGGTTACTTTTCTCCCTACTATCCCTACAATATGCTACATAAATTGCAAGCGTGAAGGAGTGGGACAGTTCTGAGGTACAAACAAAAATGATAGAATTGGAAAAACGTAAACATTAAATTAGGCCTACCAGTACCGTAAATTTTATCTCATATATTATTTGATTTATGTTCTAATTACCATAGTCTTCACTACAGGAATAAAAAAATATGGTCTTTATCTGTCTGTGCTGACTGACTGCCACTGGTGTTTTTACGAATAAACAGTAAACTTAAAATCACACCTACGCTACTGGCAACGAGTTTAAAGAGAATAAAGGCATGTGACAACACACATTCTTTTACGCAAGTCACCGAAGTGCCGTCCAATTTAAAGACTTGCACCTGGCCAACAAAGCCACACGAAATAATTATTATAGGGAGATGACTGTAGCCCACATGTCTTTGATACGTATAATTATAAATGTTTCATAAATTATGTATTTAAAACGCACTTACAGCAAATGAGACATTCTATATCAGATGGTGAGAAATATATATTTTTTATTTCAGAAACTTGGCGTAAATTACACACGTCGGCTCTAATATTCGGATATCGGTATAAGAATGTTGTCAGCATCATTCTTTACATTTTCTTCGATGGAAAGACGTGAGAGATGCTTCCACACTCAACTGACATTCATTACAAAACGTGATCTTTTTTTTTTTTTTTTTTTTTTTTTTTTTTTGATTTTTCGTGGGTAGTTACATCACGAATAGACGAATAAAGTATTGAAGCTTCCCGTTTCATTTGAGGCTACTAAAATCACATAAGGAAGGCAGCAATTCACTCTTGTGTTCAGACTGCTGTACAATATTTTCATGTTACTTTGCCGAGTCTGCTCTGGGAATGAAATTCACACAACCTAACCTACACGTAAAATCACGCTCGTTGAGTACGATTCAATTTACGCCTGCCGAGTCACGAGTGACGAATTTATGTGTATTAATGAATTGGTAAATTATGGGGGAGCACAATCACATATAATTTTTTTGAAGGGCGTTAGACTGCCATCAACTATTTCTTAATTCACAATTATGGTGTGGATCGTATAAGTGATTTCATGTGTCACCAACATAATTTAAAATTGTGTGACATCACATCAACATTCAATTAGTTTCATAAAATCTATTGTAAAGTTTTATAAATGAGCACAAATCGAAAATGTACTGTGTCAGTGTACAGAAACCAGACATAATGAAAATGTACAATTCATTTGATGCTGAATACACTGGTATGACCATGTTTTGATTTCATTTATATCAAGTAGCATCACTATTTCCTTCATAAATATTGTTGGCTGTTTATTTTAAAATATGTAGCAATTTCCGAGTTAGTTGTTAAAGAAGTACCTAACTGCGAGTGAAACTAATTGCAAGAAGTAATATTCATCCACATCACAAATTGTTGTCTGTTTGTTTACGATTATGTTGTTATCGAGGTAGCGCCAATCACGGCGAAGAGAACTACAGCGCCAAAGATCTTCAGAGGAAATGCACACCTCTTTCCAGGAGGAACACATCAGCCCCTTACGCCTACTGTGTTCGAACAGTTCGATAACACGTGTATCGAGTTTTCCGCTGTATCGGGAAATCTCAAGCATGTGTATCGAGTGTGTACTGTGTAGTTTGTTGTTGTTTTGGTCCGATCTGGTTAAGAAGGTTGATATAGAGAGGAAGATTGTGTATTTGTTATAATTGTAAACAATGGCAGCAGCCACCATCAGTAGATCATATTTACTACTGGGGCAGTGTGTTCCCAGTGTAAAGCATAATGCGTCCAAATTTTTAGTAAAACGAATGGAACTGGATAAAAATTTGTTAATGGTAAGAATAGGAACAGAAATCACACTTCATGTTAAAGAAAAACTACAAAACCTGTACTGGTCAACAGTATGGAGTATGTAATCGTATTTAAATTTCTTTGTAGCTATATCGTCCATCAAGTTGAATCATACCGGTATGGTAGTTAGCTAGGTTGTATTCGTTTTTTATTGTGTGTCATATGTATTTATTACCGGTATATTTTATCTGTTCTCACCGAAGTCATTTTCATTTTTGAAATGGCCGATAGTAATCGTTCATTCTGCCTCATACAACGCGCAATACCATCATTTTTCTTTATCAAAAAGTAATGTGTGGTTGTGTGTGACCAATGGTCATTACCATTATTTTGAGATTAATAAATACGTCTTAGATAAATGTTAGATAAGAAAGTGCTGTAACATAACTGTCCCCTCATATTGATGTTATAGAAATTAAAACTATTGTAGGATGATGCTCCTGATACTCGTTACTACAATGAAGATGCTACAAACAGTATTTTTAGCTGTCAGTTACGCTTCGTACAGTACATGCTAAAGCTGTTGACATGGGTTTTGGCTAAAGTCTAGACCCATTTAGCCTACTCCCCAACCTATTCGACATATGTAGACAGACTTAAGAGTTTGTTATCCTCCTAACAGATTATACCGAGATAAGTTATGTTGTCATTGTTTTGCTGGGAAATATTATCCTGATGTAACCTTTCTTTCAGCTTGGAAGCGGCATCCCAATTAAAATCGTTTTATTTTCTTCTGCTACTGTTAGGGGCAATTTGTTTAAAATTTCACATCTGTTTTAGTTGTTAACAATAGTCTGATTTTGCTGCTGTTGCAGCATTTCATCTAGGCTACTTTTGTTTAAAATGAACACTGAACTGATTATTTCAGTGAAGAAGGGCAGTAATAGGCCGATAGTCCTATGTTTTAATGACATTTGCATAGAGTTTTTCTGAATGTGAGATAACTTAGGCTTGCACCTTTAACCACTCCACCCTCACTGTAAATTTAGATTTTCAAGATGGAAGAAAAATTGAAGTACCAATTTATTATTATTACCAATGCTATGGCATTTGCCAGGATTCATGACTGGGAGGACTGTCAGTTTTACAGCATTAAGTTTAGGCCTACAGAATGTATGGCTTAAGTTTACAATCTGTGTGGAAGCATAGTAATGGATATTCACATGTTGGCTATGGCCGCTGCATGTAACCAGCCAGTCAGGTGAAGTGTATGGCAACCAATGAAATTTGCTGAATTATATTTGCGCAATATTTGAATGTATTCATTTGACTTCTGTTGACGATTGTAGTCAGTTTACTGAGTGGACAAGGGTACATCGAGAAGCTGTCACTCATAGAGTAGGAACAGCATTAATTATTTAATTTGTGTCCAGCATAAAAAGTAATCATTTATTACAAATAAATGAGGTCTATTTACTTTATGAAACGAAATGTGTGATACGATTAGTTGGCTGCAAGCGCTGCCAACATCTGAACACTCAACATTATGCCACGATTCGAACTGTTAACTTTTACTAAATATATAAATGTGAATAATTAACTTAAGTATGCATAATACAGGGGAAAAAGTGGTAGGTATTGGGCAATGCATATTGACCTATAATGAGCACTTCTCAGCAAGTAAATATTCACTTCACTCAATGGTGCATTGTTCAGGCAGTCCGGGTTGTAGTTTCACTGACAAAGAAATCACTCACTCTATTGTGGGTGTTAACAACATAATGTGGATAGCTTTTAACTCAACATGAAGACGTTTGACGAGCTGTGACAGACAAATAAGACATAGAACAGTTAAGCTATCAGCCACTAGCCTTTGTCAGAAAAGAGCTTTGTCTTACAGGGCATGTCGGAACTTCATGGGTAGAGAAAAATGCAGTTTGGGAATGGAGCTGGGGGAGGGAGGGTACCAAAATAAACACATAGCACATAGAACGGACAAGGTGTAGAATAGAGGGGGACATGAGCTGTTGGGTGTGGTGGGATGGAGGTTATCGTTGGTTGGGGCCTGGTTAATTTTGGTACTGCAGAATGTATTGATAGGATACCCCTATCTGTGTTCTTCAGAAAAGCTGGTAGTTGGGGGGTGGGGCGTTCCAGATGAGCCGGGTGATGAAGTTGCTGTTGAAATAGAAAATATGATCAGGTGTATTTTGTACCATGGGTTAGTCTACCTTGTTTTTGTCTACAGTTTGGCAGTGACCATTAATCCTAAAGAACAGCTGATTAGTGGTCATGCCAAAATAAAAGCTGTGCAGTGATTGCTACACAGTTAGTAAATTACATGGTTTTCACAGGTGGCTCAGCCTTGATTGGCTAGGATATGCCTGTGAAGGGACTGGTATAAGAGGTGTTGGATGGGTGGAATTGGACAGGTCTTATAGCGGGGTCTTCCAGAGGGACCTGCAAGATGGACTAGGGTGTTATAGAGCTCAGGTGCATATGCTCATACATCACAAATCCTCCCTCCTCCACGAGTAATCTGTCACAAAACAGCACTCCCCTTGTCACCCAATACTACCCTAGACTGGAACAACTCAACCACATCCCTCCTCATGTCCTCATGGGACTCAGTATTTACATGCTGAGTATGGGATTGGCAAACCTGAGGTCTCTGATTTGGAGACTGTAAGCACTGCCAGTCCTCTGACACTGTAACCTCTGTGCAAGCTTCAGCGGCCATCGTGTGGTGTAAAATTGTGTGTACGAAGGTATGGGGATCGTGGTGTGGCCATCTGGATTGCGAGGATGGAAAAACCTGTATTAACAAAACCCTCAATTTCAAGGTGAGCTGCGTGCTGATAGAATGTGTGGCTATTGAGGTGGAACAGTCATTAGCGGGCAACCTCTGGGTATGCTGCCAAACCCTAGTTGTATAAGGCTTACCTAGGCATGTGAGTTTCTGTCTCAGTGGACTCTATAACTCCCTTGCTGCTCATGGAGCCAGCATGAATTATACTGTATTTGGGTCTCCACCTCCCAGTCCTACAGATGTAGAAGCTCATAAAATGTTTTGTTAGTAGTAATGGAACACAGGCTGCTAGACAGAATGTGTTTCTCATAATCAAACAGAAAAATTGTACATTAGAGGGAATTGTGGCTAACTTGAAACATGTGAAACAGTTGCAGAATGGTACCCTATCGATGGAAACTTTGACTTCCCAACTGGCGGAAAATCTCCAGAATGCAGAGTGCCTTGGAGAATACTTATTTGAAACAGAGCTATATAGTACCATTAATTACAGTAAATGCATAGTTTCCTGTAAGGATTTGGTAGATATACTAATTGAGGAATTAAAATATGATTGGGCAGCAGAAGATATTGCAACATGCAGAATATTATGAAAAGGGTGGATGGAGCACTTGTAAAATCGGAGTCCTTCATCCTCACTTTTAATAGTCAGTGGCTCCCTGAACATGTCGGCAGGTTTTTTGTGCTTCAAGGTTTGACCCTACATCTCTAATCCCATGAGCATTTTGGGCACACCACCCTGGAATGCAAGGGAGAAGCCACCTGTGGCAAAGCTGCGCACAAAGGAGTCGACTGCACACCACCTGCAAGGTGTGTTAATTGTGCTGGGGACCACACTGTGTTGAGTAGGGATTAAAGAGTGTATGACAAAGAGAAAAAGATACCCGAGATCAAGACAACCAGGCATGTCTTGTATGCTGAGGCCAAGAAGACCTTCAAGCCCATGTAGCCCCCCTGTATCTGTTACTGCTTCTGCCACTGTTCTGCAACAGCTAGTTGCAAGGACTAATACCTCCACATAAACGGGGATTATCAGTGTTGGAATTAGTACATGCACCTGCCAGGCAGCAGTAGCTTTAGAACATGTCACCCCAAAAATATCTGACTACTACCTTTGTTGAGCCTCTGGTCTCTATCACTGAAAAGCCTGCCCTACCACCCAGTACCCCTTCTTTCACATCTACAATAGCTACTACAAAAGCCCCCAAAGCAAAATAATCTGCTGCTAAACCCTCATCACAGGTGAAACCCAAAACTGCAGAATCAGAACTGGCCACAATCTCTATCAGTGATGCTCTAACTAACTTTGCCTTAGACTCGTGGAGCTTGATATCGGTTGGGGGCAACCATCTCACTCCAAGATTTACACCACACTGGGGGCAAACATCCTGCCCCCAAGTGTGAACCCACCACATATTACGGGTTCCCATCCCTGTCAGAGAGGGCTCCCATACTTGAACTAGCCAGGATGCAGGACATATGTGGAGGAACTACGTATACTAGGTCAAGATAGACCTCTGTATATATGTCATCAAGGGATGAATTTCAATCCTTCTGTTGATCCTGGAATACATGGATATAATCAACATCGAAAGGATAACATTAGTGGCTTGAGAGCTAGAGGAGAGTGGTTGTTTTTGTTAACTCGGCCAACCACTATGCTCTCCTCTCCCTCACCATAAGCCACCAAGCACTTGCAGTATCTGTACAGGTGCATCATGACTGGCTCTTTGCTGTCTCCATCTGTCCACTCCTGACACACTCAATTAAGCGGCGCTCGAAAACCTTACCCAGCTTCCTCCGTCATTCCTTCTCTGTGGTGACTTCAGTGTATACAGCATGCTTTGGGGCTCAGCCACTACCTGCCCCAGGGTTAGAGCAATTGAGGGTCTCCTCTTGCCATCGAATGTACACTTACTTAACACCAGTCAGCCCACACACTTCTGTACAGCGACAGGGTCATTCTCTGCCATAGATCTCTCTCTCTTTGCTCTCCAGCCCTTGCCCACACTATGTGATGGGAACTGGTCAATGGTCTTCATGGATGTGATCATTTCCCAGTCTTACTCTCCCAACTGTATGGAATGGAGCACCCGCCATGATGGGTGCTCAGTAGACCAGGCTGGCCAATTTAAGGCCAACTAGCTAATTTTGAACATTGTGACAATGTCAAGGAATGGGTGTAGCGTATTACTGATGTGATCTAACGCACAACTGATGCATCCATTCCACGGTCTTCAGTACGTCCAAAAAGGCAGCCAGTCCCTTGGTGGAATATCAAAAATTCTACTCTGCCATCAGGAACAGTCAAATGGCTCTGCGTCAGTTCAAGTGCCGGCCAACTTCAGAGAACCTCGTTGCTTTCTCTGTGGCAAGGGCCAAGTGTTGTCAGGTTATTTGAGAGAGCAAGCTGGGTAATTCCTGAATTCAATCCACAACCAGCACCAAAGTATGGGAAGCCAACAGGAGGATTTCTTGGTGAGTAGGAAGGTGCCCCCATAGCTGCTGTAATGGACAATGGCACTCTGTAACAAGCCCACCAGACATTGACGTTACTGCCACTGCTAGTCAGGATCCAGAATTCTGGCGCCACAGAGTGGTTGATGAGAGGGGCCTCTTGTGCTTCAGGTCCGCAATTATTGAGGAGTATAACCAACCTTTCTCCCTGTGGGAACTAGTTCTGCGTTGTGTGTGGCTTGAGACACATCGCCTGGACACAATGGAATCCACTATGCTATGCTAAGACACCTTATGGATCAAAACAAAATAACCCTCCTAAATATTTTTAATATCATTTGGTGTCCTAACACTTTCCTGACTCATGGGGGGAGGCAGTTTTAATTCCCTTTTTAAAACCTGGGGAAGATCACACATTCTCCAGCAGTTATCATAGTGTTACCCTCTCTAGATGCATTGGAAAGAGCCTAGAGTGGATGGTCAACCGCTGCCTTGTGTGGATGTTAGAATCTAGGCATCTCCTTAGTCACTTTCAGTGTGGGTTCAGGATATATTGATCCACCTTTGATAACCTGGCCCTTCTTGGAGGTGGCTATACAACAGGATTTCCTGCATAGTCATCACCTTCTGGGTGTATTTTTTGTTATTGAGAAGGCCTATGATACTATTTAGAGGCATCGTATCCTGAGACAGCTCTGTGACTGGGTATTTCATGCATGTCTCCCCATTTTTATTCGGTCTTCCATTCTTCATGTTATTTTATGTATAGAGTTGGTGACATCCTCTCTGATTGTTTTGGCAAAATAACTGTTTCCCTCACATTAGCTTTTTAAGTGTGACTTTGTTTGATATAGCAATTAACAATATTACTTCTGTCCTTTAGAGTCCTGATCAGTGTTCATTATTTGTCGATAACTTCTCTGTCTCTTGCTCCGCTTCCATCTTTGTAACGACAACAAGTCAGTTGCAATTAACTGTTTAAAGGTTGGATGATTGGTCAGGGAAGGCCGGTTTTAACTTTTCAACCAAGAAGTCTGTTTGTGTTCTTTTTAACCATTCTCATTCAGTTTTTACCTTCCCTGAAGTGAAGATGGACACCATCCTACATTTTAATGATACCATGAGGTTTCTGGGCCTCACATTTGAAACGAAACTTTTCTGGTTGCCACACCTGAAAGATCTGAAACAACATTGCCTCAAGGTACTTGGCATTTTAAAATGTCTTAGCCACACTTTTTGGGGAACAGAGCATTTGAGCTTACTTGGATTGACTATGGGTGCACTGTACATAGGTCTGCAAGACCTTATTTAAAGATGCTGGAAACGGTGCATCATGAGGGGATTTGGCTTGTGACTGGGACATTCCATACTAGTCCAATACCAAGTCTCTGTGTTGAGAATACTGAGCAGGCACTTCATATGCGGCGACAGCTCCTCGTCATGTGCCAGGCCTATTCTATGCTGTCCTCGCCATATACGCCAGCCTATCCTGCTTTTGCGCATCCTCCTGTGGAAAAGCTCTTTTGTACCGGGCTACGAGCAACAAGGCCTTTTGGGATATGTTCTCAGGATTGTCTTTTGGATGGGTGTGTCTGATTTTAATGTCTTACACTGAGGTTGGAGTAAATGTCCACCTTGGCTCCTTTTAGACTTGACATACTTTAAGAAGGATTATACTTATGATTTCACATTTTGGATGGCCATAGTGATTTTACCGTCATTTACATGGATGGGTCCAAATGGGGACTCCCTAGGCTGCTCTGTAGTGTTCCCCAATCACATGATCAGTCATCAGGATTTGCCTCCCCATGGTATACTGTTTTCTCAGCAGACATACATGCAATCCTGTGTCTGATGAAGCAAATGCAGCGGGACATGGTTTCTTCTGTGCTCCAATTCTCTCATTGTGCTGCAATCTGTATCCAGCTGAGAAGTTAGTTCAGCTAATTCATGAGACCATACTCGCTCCAGTAGTGGAGGAAGCCAGAGTCATTCTGTTGGGTATCAGGTCATGTCAGAATTGGCAGTTAAATGGCTGATTGGACTGGCAAGGAGTCCTGCAGAGGCTGTGATACCATACAATGTGCTATTCCCCTGCAGGACATCCTCTCTGTGGTGCAGCAGAGGTCCCTTCATTTGTGGGAGGAGGTGTGGCTGGCAGTGACGAGTAATAAACTGTGGTTGGTTAAACCAACTGGATGACCATGGCGAATCTCCTGTCGGTTATGGAGGCAGCATGAAGTAGCCTTGACACACCACCATTACCTTTTTGTAATGCCTGTGGTGAGCAAATCACAGTATTCCATGTTTTAATTGATTGTATTTTATATCGGGCTGATAAGGCAGCATCAAATCTTGGTGGTGTTCTGCCTGCTGTTTCAGCTGATAATGAAGCGAGTGTGATGAAAGTTTTATTAAAATTTTGTGAACTTTTTAGACTCTTGCCTCAACTTTTAGGCTGGAGGGTTTAATTTGTTAAAGAATGGCAGGCCCATCCCTTTTAAATCGGTGAACTGCAGTCCACGATACTCCGGTATTGCGTTTTGAGTACTATGACTGTGTAGTGGGCCAACTTACATTGCTGACATGCAATATTTGCTTGTGTATGTTGTCTTTGTTCCCCATATTGTTTGTATAGTTTGGGTATTTACCTTTCTATTGCCAGTTTTTATTCATTTACTTTTTATTCAGATCACACTCTTCGCCTAATTATCCTGTAAGGGCACTGAAGACCTATCCTATACTCTCCTTAACCACACCATTCACTAAGGTTTTGATTTTCCATAATCATGGCCAGAAATGAGAGACATCCTGCCCAAGATCCTTCCCACCCCTCCTAAAGTGGAATTCTGTCACCCTCCCAACCTTCATAACATCTTAGTCCATCCTTATGCCACCCCGAAACCCAGCCCGCTGCCACAGGGATCACATCCCTGTGGAAGACTCAACTGCAAGACCTGTCCAATCCACACATCCAGCATTTCCTATCCAGTCCCATCACAGGCTTATCCTACCCAATCAGAGGCCGGGCCACCTGTGAAAGCAGCCATGTAATTTACCAACTATGCTGTAATCACTGCTCATCTTTCTATATTGGCATGAGCACTAACCAGCTGTTCAGTAGGACGAATGGCCACCATCCCACCAACCTGTGGCCAAAAACAAGGTGGACCAGCCGGTGGCACAGCATGCAGTGAAGCATTTGCTTTATTTCAATGGCTCCTTACCAACCCGGGCCTTCTGGATCCTTCCAACCACCACCAGCTATTCTAAACTGGACAGATGGAAGTTATCCTTACAGTACATTCTCTGATCCTGAAATTATCCAGGTCTCAACCTACAATGACTCCCCCCCTTTTTTTTTCTCACACCCAACAGTTCCTATCCCCATTATTCGAAACCTCTCATATTTCATGTGATGTGTGCGTGTATACATGTGTGCATGCGTGTTGGCTGAGGGGGGTGGGGGTGTTTTTTTGTGCTTTCCTCCCTCACCCACCTCCCCGCTCCATTCGCATTGTGTTCCACCAATCTAATATGTAAATACGTACATGTTCTGTAAGCCTGCACTCTTATCTATCCCCACCCCTGTGAAACAAACTTCATATCCTCTTCTCAACTCTTTCCTCACTGCAGATTGTGATTCAGAGTGCGACAGCCAGAGATTACGGTTGTGTGACTGTTGTGTGCATTGCATGAATGTTCTATTTTCTGAAGAGAGACATGGCCAATTGCTTAAGTGTTAAATGTGTATGTCTTTTTTTATGTGCTTGCCATAGCTCGTTAGCACATCTTTGTGGTGAGTTGTAAACTGTCCTTATTATTTTGTTGAAGTTTAACATCTGAGGGTCATTCCATGTCAAATCAACCAAAAAAAGTAAGATTTGACACCCATGGTCTTAGATTTTGATATAAAGTGGCATATTTATTTCTTTTATGATTGTAAGTAAGGAACCAAAATATTTCTGCTGTGTCTCAAACCATTTAGATTTGACAGCCTATGAAAGTTTTTTAAATTGAATAATTTTTGGTTGTCACGCAGAGGAAATATAGTCTGTTCAAAAATAGAAAATAATTTATATCTCTCACACTTACCAACAAATACTGATAAAACTAATGTAGTGTGTTCATCAATGTATAAAGAGTTCAGAGCAATGTAAATTAAAACATCCTGAGCCAACATGTGGCCAGTAAAAATTAATAAATTGAAGTTTTCAAATTTTTAAAAACCAATTACGGAGATCCACATTAAGTGGAATATCATCGAAAGGGAAAAGGATATTCAGTTAAAACTTTTTTAAATCTTGATCTAAAAGATGTACTCTACATAATGACAAAATAAAATTAATGGGTTTTCCACTCCTCCAAGAATTATTATTTAATAGAAAACAGTAAATGTAAAATTTCACGCACCTAATACAGTTGTTGAACTCACATTGTATTTTTTTTTAATTACAGCCATTTTGCTTGGAAAGTAAAAGTAATGTGTATTAAAAACAAGATCAAATAATTTGCTTAACATGTAGGAGTATCTATTTGTGTGTAGCTTTGAACTGTTGGTGTACTGTTTCTTTCTGCAAGAGTTCTGAAACCAACAGTGTAGCTTTGTAGAAATACACAGCATTATACATTGTTTTCTTATTCTTGCACTCTGCTGTTTACTGAAAACATTCCTTCATACTCTACAAAGGTATTTAGAAAACAACTATTTGAGTGAGTAATTCTTCAATTTCAGATAATTTGAAAAAGATATCATATTCGAAATTGTTTCTTTCCTAGATGTTAAAAGTGTGCAAGTAGGTCTGACAATTGAGCTGGACTCCAATATCTGCTGTGATAATTCTGACTCATTGGAGAGCTTTTTTTATGTTTTATTCTGCTGTATAGTATAATGGAAAAATGCAGTGTTTCAAGTTACTAACAGTGATTGTCATTTATTACATTATGTCAAACAGAAAGCTGTGCAATCTGTTGAAGAATTGTCTGAAACTAATTTAACTCTCTTAAAATTGAGAACAGAGTCTGATGACAAATTAAAAACTATTTGCTACCACCATCAATGTGTCTTTCTGAAAAAGTGAGAGTTTTTAAGGTTTGTTGTGACCCTATCAACAAACACAAATCACCAATTAAGAAAACACTTTCTACATCTACATCTACATACATACTCCGCAATTCACCGTAAGGTGCGTGGCGGAGGGTACACTGTACCACTACTAGGCATTTCCTTTCCTATTCCACTCCCAAATTGAACGAGGAAAAAAAGAATGCCTATATGCCTCCGTACGAGCCCTAATTTCTCTTATCTTGTCTTTGTGATCTTTACGCGAAATGTAAGTAGGCGGCAGCAAGATCGTACTACACTCAGCTTCAAATTCCGGCCCTCTAAATTTACTTAACAGAAATTCACGAAAAGAATGTCGTCTTTCTTCCAGCGATCCCCAATTGAGTTGCCGGAGCATTTCCGTGACACTCGCGCATTGGTCGAACCTACCGGTAACAAATCTAGCTGCTCGCCTCTGAACCGCCTCTATGTCTTCCTTCAAACCGATCTGCTGCGGGTCTCAAATACTTGAGCAATACTCAAGACGTGGTCGTACAAGCGTTTTATATGCGGTCTCCTTTACAGGTGAAGTACATCTTCCCAAAATTCTCCCAATAAACCGAAGTCGGCTGTCTGCCTTACTCACAACTGTCCTTACATGCTCGTTCCATTTCATATCGCTCTGCAATGTTACGCCTAGATATTTGAACGACGCGACCGCATCAAGAAGCTCACTACTGATGCTGTATTCGAACATTATAGGATTGTTTTTTCTACTCATGCGCATCACCTTACATTTTTCTACATTGAGAGCTAGCTGCCATTCTTCGCACCAACTAGAAATTTTGTCTAAGTCAACCTGTATGCTATTACAGTCAGTTACAGACGACACCCTCCCATACACCACAGCATCATCAGCAAACAGCCGCAAATTACAACTTACTCTGTCCATCAGATCATTTATATAGATAGAAAATAATAGCGGTCCTATCACACTCCCCTGGGGCACGCCTGACGATACACTCGTCTCTGATGAACACTCGCCGTCGAGAACAACGTACTGCGTTCTATTACTTAGGAAGTCTTCCAGCCAGTCACAAATCTGTGAACCTATTCCATAAGCTCATATCTTCGTTAGCAGTCTGCAGTGTGGCACCGTGTCGAACGCCTTTTTGAAGTCGAGAAAAACACAATCCGCCTGTTGCCCTTCGTCCATGGCTCGCAAGATGTCATGTGAGAAAAGGGCAAGCTGAGTTTCACATGAACGATGTTTCCTAAACCCGTGCTGATTCATGGAAAGAAGCTTTTCCATTTCAAGGAAATTTACTATATTCGAACTGAGAATATGCTCCAAAATTCTACATGAAACCGATGTCAACGATATTGGCCTGTAATTGTATGGTCAGTTCTCTTTCCTTTCTTATACACGGGAGTCACCTGCGCTTTTTTCCAATCACTAGGAACTTTGCGCTGAATTAAAGATTCGCTATAAATGCAAGCTAAGTAGGGGGCCAATGCCGCAGAATAGTCTTTGTAAAACCGAACTGGTATTCCATCCGGACCAGCAGACTTTTTCGTATTTAGCTCTCTCAGCTGCTTCTATACACCGGAAATACCTATTGCTATGTCCCCCATTTCGGAATTAGTACGTTGATCAAATGATGGTATATTTGTGCGGTCCTCCTGCGTGAAAGATTTCTTAAAGGTTAAATTTAGAACTTCAGCTTTCCGTTTGCTTTCTTCTATTACTGCCCCGGAATGATCAACTAGTGACTGGACAGTGGGCTTTGACCCGCTTATCGATTTTACATAGGACCAGAATTTTTTCGGGTTCTCGGAAAGATCTTTTGCTAAGGTATGGCTGTGATAATTATTGTATGCTTCACGCATCGATCTTTTTATAGACGCACGAATCTCTACTAACTTTTGCCTGTCATCATTTGCGTGTTCCTTTTTGAATCGAGAGTGCAACAGCCTTTGCTTTCTCAGCAGCTTTCTAACATTATTATTATACCACGGTGGATCTTTTCCATCCTTAATCGTCTTTACTGGCACATATTTCTCTAACCCTTCATTAACAATGCATTTAAATTTAGTCCACAATTCCTCTACATCCATAGTCCCAGAATTAAACGATGCCCATTCATTTTCTAAGTGCGATCGTAACATTTGCTTGTCGGCTTTTCCCAACAAAAACACGCTCCTAGCCTTCTTGACTGGTTTATGAACTTTGGTCACCATCGACGCTATGACGATATCATGATCACTAATTCCTGTCTCTACACAGACATCGTTAATAAGGTCAGGCCTGTTTGTGGCTATAAGGTCTAGAATATTTCCATTGCGCGTGGGTTGCCGGTTTAACTGCTCAAGACAGTTTTCGGAGAATGTGTCCAAAAGTAGCTCGCAAGACTGCTTGTCTGTACCGCCTGAAATGTAACTAGCGAGGTCCCAATCTATACTCTTAAGGTTGAAGTCACCTCCGACTAATATTGCATGGCCCGGATACCTATGCACTACCTGGTGTAGACTTTCCTTGAATGATTCTAAAACTGCTACAGCAGCACTGGGGGGCCGGTAAAAACACCCAACTATTAACTTTACTTCTTTTAGACCTGTTATGCGTGCCCAGATAACTTCACAGTTACTTTCAACCTCGATCTCAGTAGAAACAATATCTTTGTCCACAGCGATGAACACTCCTCCTCCAGTTGTATCAGATCTATCTTTCCGATATACATTCCACGCTTCGCTAAATATTTCTGAACTTGCCACATCATCATTTAGCCAGCTTTCGGTGCCTAAAACTATCTGAGCGCAATAACTTCCATGCAGCGCTGCAAATTCGGGAACTTTGTTTCTAATACTTTGTAAGTTCGCGGCTAATATTTTTGAATGCAGAACAAAGTACAAAATGTGTATCAAAGGGCTACAAAGTGAAACCAGGACAAAACTGTGTACATCCTGCAGGAAACAAATACTTGAAATTGGGGGGGGGGGGGGGGGGGGGGAATGCAATGTTGAAGATGAGGTAGCGGATGATGTTGGATTAGAGCCTGATGTAGTAGTCCTATCACAGAAAAGTATTGTCACTGATAATCTCAATTCTTCATTCAGTGAAATTGGAAGTTTCCCAATTGAAACTGCATGCCCTTGGCGAACGCAGCAGAGTCTCCTATGGCAAAGAACAATTAAAAAGAGTACATGAAAATTTAAAACACAAAATTTAAACTGTTCACTCAGTTGACTTGACAGAAGAAAAGAATGACTTGGAAATAAGTATGAAGAAAAACTCTGAAGATATGGACAAGATTGTTGGTTTAATTAACAATGAACTATCCACTTCATCATGAAACAAACAGATTCAGATGTTGACAATCCCAGCTGCACTGAACTGGTCTAGGAAAAAAATAAGAGAAACATTTAATGTATCTGATTATTCTGTCTGTAAAGCCCAAAAACTGTAGAAAGAGAAGGTGTTTTTTTTCTCCAGAACTTGATTAAAAATGTGGTAAAATTTTGAGTCCTGAAACTACGGAGTTAATGAAAATGTTTTATCAGAATGATGACCAGTCCAGAATTTTGCCTGGAATGAAGGATGTAGTGAACATAGGGAAAAAAGTATACGCGAGAAAGCAATTGATCTTATGTAATCTTCGTGAGCTCTACTCAGTTTTTAAGATGGAATATCAAGACTTAAAAACTGATTCTTCAAAATTTTGTTCTTTGATGTGTGTTTTGGCTGGTGCAAGTGGTACACACTTAGTCTTGCATATGCACCATACATCAAAATGTCATTTTGTTGATACATAGAACTGGTATTGGAGAAAATTACAAAGAGTTTATGAAATATCTTCTTTGTGAAGATGCAAGCAGGGAATGTGTGCTGAGGCATTGTGACAAGTATCCATCAAAAGATAATTTGATCAGTTTTTTACAATCAAAGACAATGATGAAAAAGATACTATTGAGTACAGTGAGTGGGGTTTTGGAGAGTTCATTGAAAAGTTAGTGAGGCAGCTGAAGAAGTTAATACCACATTCATACATAGCCAAGTCACAATCGTTGTTTCTTAGAAATTTAAAGGAAACAGCTTCCTCAAATCTTGTAATCGTTACTATGGATTTGAGTGAAACTATGCTTTTGTAATACAAGATGAAGTACAAGGTTACCACTGGACCTCTTTTTCATGCACTATTCATCCAGTCATGATTCACTGCAGAGGTGCAAGTAGTTAAAACTGATTTTATCTTTTTGTATCATTTCTGATGACCTTCAACATGATGTGTTTATGGTATACAAGATCCAAAAAAATAATAACCACATTTTTGAAAGACAGTTACCCACACATCAGAAACATTCACCACTTGAGTGATGGCTGTGCTGGCCAGTATAAAAATAAATATACAGTAGATCCTCGTTTTTACGCTTTTCAGGGGACTTCAGTGAAATGGTGTAACATGCAGGAAAATGTAAAATGCAGGAAATAATGTTTTAAATGGTAAAATATGCTTACTGGATCAGCCTTGCATTTTCGTAGTTTATGTGTGATATGTGTACATAATAGACATCTAAATACTCGCCAGGGAGTTGATTATACAATAAATTTATCCAAACTTTTACTATTTTAAGCACCAGGCAGAACTGGTAATTTTATGGGAAGTGTAAATTTTTGACTTAATTTCAGTCATTATAATCGAGGATGCCGCTATTTTAAGCGATAGGCAAACTGGTAATTTTATAGGAAGTAGAATTTTTTTACGTAATTTCATTCATTATAATCGAGGACGCCACTGCTGGGCTATAACACATCTTCAAAATTACCTGAACCGCTTTGATAGATATTGTTTGGACGCCACTGCCAGGCTATGTAACATCTTCAAAATTACTGCCTTTTACCGGAATTAATTATTTACATAGTAAAACTCCTACAGTTCCGTTCGTTTTGTATTTTTCGATGTTACACATGACAATATTCGAGAATTTATTCGCGTTCTCGAGTACAAACATATGCGTAAGTATTTTTGTGGCGTTGGCATAGGATCGGCATCTCTTACTATTATCGCTTTTTTGATGTTGTGGGTATTATGATACCTAAGTGTGACAGATAAAGTTCTTTATTAATCAGAAATATGTATCACAAAATCAACGCAACTATTTATTCTCACTTCAACAAAGCAACTGGTTCTGATTGTTTGAATACTCACCAGCCGCTCTGGCAAAGAAGCTAGTGGAAAGATGAACTACACCGCCACAAATCAGCGTTATTCTCTCGTTAACAAACCATTCTGTTTGTCTGAGTACATGCCAGGTGCTCTGCCAAAGAAGCTGGTGAAAAGAAGAACTACATTGCCACAAATCGGTGCGTCTTTAAGTCAACAACGAAACGCGAAATATATGTTTGAATAAACGCAAAGTGTCAAGAAACTCGAATGCGAATAATTTTTAAGCGCTATACTTTAAGGGGAAAGCCACGCTAGTGTCAATTTATGTACATTACGACATTTTTCTTCACGAACATGCTTTCAAAAAGTGTAAAACGCGGGAAAAGTGTAAATATGTTAATGGAAAAACGAGGGCGAATTAACATTGTAAACATAGGAAATTTGACGGGACAGACAAAAAATGGTGTAAATGACGGGAAAACGTAAAAACCGAGAATGTAAAAACGAGGTTTTACTGTAATTTAATGAATCTGTGTATGCACCAGAAAGATTTTCAGCTCAAAGCCCAATGGCAATTGTTTTGGACAAGTCATGGTAAAACAAAATGTGATGGTATAGGGAGTACTGTAAAACGTTTAGCTAGGAAGGAAAGTCTACAGCGACACCTGGAGAAGCAAATAACAACAACAACAAATGAGCTGTTTGTGTTTTGCAAAGCCAATATTAAAAAATATTAATTTTAAACTTATCTGTAAAGGCTCGGTTGACTCAACTCGACAGACTTTAAAAGTTTAATTGTTAAATATGGTTGTTCTACAGAACTTAAAAATTAAAAATCCAGCAATTATTGTACTTTCAAAAGATGTAGATCATTTTGATACGGAGGTACAAAATAGTAGATCGCAAAGTCTTTGTGGTTGCCTGCCCCTGCTCTAGGAGCTGTCCTAATTGAGCTAGAGAAACTAGTTAGTACTGTTGTAAATCACATGGTACAATATAAATGTGGGTTGGTGATGGGTTTGTTGTCAAATAAAATATAATGGCTCTTATTTTTCTCTAACCAAACCTATATCTTGATAATAGGAATTTCATTCAAATATACTGAAAGGTAAGATTAAAAGTATTTGAAATATCAAAATATCACTTTCTTGAAACAAAACTAATCAACAACTTCTATAATTAAGTTGTTTATTTTACTTTAATACAATTTTAAACTAAGCTTAACTGGTAAAACAAAAATGAGCATGGGGTATATTGCTATGATTTAAAGGAGCTATGAAAAAGTTGTTAGTAGAAGTTTGATGTAATAGTTCTGGTTGAAACAGATTAATGAAAATGTCCATCCCATTTGCACAAACATGAGCTGGTGTATGAAGACGGAGCACTTTGATGCCCCTGCCTATGCTTGAAGGCTGTGGTCAAGTTGAAACAAGCACAGTCTGCCTCCAGCCATACACTTGGTGTCTGTACAATCACTCCTTGACTAGAATGTTTATTGAGAGGCTGTTGTTTGCATTGTTACCTTCTAAGGCTGATAAACTTTTTATATTAATGTTCCTGCAACATTATTGTACACAACACAGTAGTATTATTGTAAAGTAATTACTACCTTTGTGTTGAAATAATTCAAACTGAAATATTTCTTAGTCTCACACTCCTTACTGTACACTCTGTCCGATGTGTGTGTTGTGTTCACACATACATTGTTGTTAATTGCCATAGACTTTGTTACAGAGGCTATGTACTCGACAGCTAACTTTCTTTTTAAGTGTATCTTATTGTTTTTCTCTCATTTTCTTTCAATCTATTGTTTCAATTTCAGAATCTTTGTTGCAGTTCACGTTTCATCTGACACAGCCCCTGTTGATAAGGAAGAGTGTTAAAGTGTTTTAAAAAATGGATTGTGTTCCTCAAGTAAAGAAACAGAAGTTTTTAACTTTTCTGTCTTGCTTCGTATCTCCACATGCTACACCTGTGAATTGCTCCAGTGCCTCTCACACACTGTTGTTCTACTACATCTACATCAATACACTGCAAGCCACTTTGAAGTGCATGGCTAATAGCTCACGGGAAAAAGGAACACCTAAATCTTTCCGTTTTCGATCTGATTTCTCTTATTTTATTTTCATGATCATGTCTTCCTACATAGGTGGGTATTAACAAAATATGTTCACATTCAGAAGAGAAAGTTGGTGAAAGAAATTTTGCAAATAGAACTCGTTGCAACAAATAATGCCTTTCTTTTAATAATTTCCATTCCAACTCGTGCATCATTTCTGTGACAAACTCTCTTTCCCCTATATTGCGATAGCACAAAACGAGCTGCCCCTCTCTAAACTTTTTGTCAGTCCCATTTGGTGGGGATCCCATGATGTGCAGCAATACTCCAAAATAGGATGCGCACGTGCAGTGTAGGCAGTTTCTTCAATAGAACTGCTGCATCTTCTAAGTGCTCTGCCAATGAAACACAGTCTTTGGTTCACTTTCCCTACAATATTTTCTATGTGTTGTTTCCAATTTAAGTTGTTTGTAATTGTTACTCCTAGGTATTTATTTGAATATACAGCCTGTAGTTTTGATTGATTTATCATGTAAATGAAGTTGAACGGGCTTCTTTTAGTGGTCATATGGATGGCTTGACACTTCTCATTATTAAGGATCAATTGCCATTTTTTGCACCATGCAGATATCTTATCTAAATCATTTTGCAGTTGTTTTTGATCTTTTGGTGACTTTACTAAGTGATAGCATCAGCCACAAACAACCTAAGACAGCTCCTCAGGTTTTCTCCTAAATTGATTATAAAAATTAGGAACAATAGGCGCCCTATAACACTTTTATGTGGAATGCCTGATGTCACTTCAGTTATACTCAATGACTTTGTCAGTTACAATATACTGTGTCCTATCTGACAGGAAATCACGAATCCAATCACTCAATTGTGAGGTACAGTGTCGAGAGCTTTCTGGAAATCTATATATACGGAATCTATTTGACATCCCTTGTCTGTAGCACTCATCACATCGTGTGAGTAAAGAGATAGCTGTAATAATGGAAAGTCCAGGTTGGAATTAATAAAATAGTAATAAGGACAGTTTACAACTCACCGCAAAGATGTGGCGATGAGCTGCAACAGGAACATACAAAAAAACACACACACATGCAACACTTTCAGCTACGTCACGGCTGTAGCCTGCCACTTAAAACCAACATGTATAGAACAACTTGGAGCTGAAGGGAAACTTTTACTTTGAATGTGAGGTTAGGCTATTTTTTGGACTAATTTAACCATAATACTACTACTACTACTACTACTACTGTTATTTTTTCACTCACAGAATTGTTATGACAATGCCACATTGGATTATCCATCAAGACCAGATCAGTCAGTCATCCACACTGTTGCCTTCAAAACTGTGTTTGTCTCATCCCACCACAAATATCCTAAAACGTCACGCGAGCCATCGCACTTCAGCAATATCTGTGGTTCATGGAGTTAGATTTTATGTAATTAAGACAAATTAATTTATTTATTATTACTTTTGCAGTATTTCAGGAAAGATGAATTCATATATGCATATGATCCTGGAAAAAAGTGCAAGACTGGTGATATAGTTTTGATAAAAGAATTACCACAAAAAATGACAACTTTTATAACTCATGAAGTGAAAGACATTATATATCCTCTTGGAGATGTTACCGATCCTATTACTGGCAAGAAAGTTGTTGCTGATAAATACAGGTAATTATAGAACCTAATACAGCAAACTGTCAATGATTCTTTACGTAACTCTTAAAGTACCATACCAAAGCTTAATGTAATGTGCCTGGCCTAGTGGTGAAACATCTATTAGTAGTTGTGTGTTAACAGCAATTCTTTGTCATGGAACATAATAGATAAAAGTCAACATCATGGTCAGCAGTATACTGCACTTAAGGGTGTCAGCACAGCAACATTAGCAGAGGTCACTTTGCGACTTGGCGGAACAAAGCAGCAAAAGTCAGTTGTTTGTCTGGGAGACAGAAATATGATGGGATATTACATTTTGACCACACTGCAGTTGCTATTGCAAATGACAAAAAATAATCTCCATTACAAATTATCAATGTTTCAAATGATTAGTGTCCATAAGTTGTCGTGCTCAGTAGGTGGATGGGTGAATGGAAATGGATGAGGTTATATTGTAAAAGATAAATTAGCTATGCGAAATATGGTGTGTTCCAACGTGTGAGCATTGTGGCAATAGCGCTGATACTCCCCCTGACTGTGATGTCTACTTTGGCCAACATAATCTCCAACACATGATCTAACATCTTTCTAATATGATTGTCATTTGTTGGAGAGTATGTTGGATAAAGTAGACATCACAGTAATATGATTGAAGATGTGCTAGTTGGATTTTCTTCTTGAATAGTGTCCATTCAGTATCAATGAATCAGCCCCTTAACTGTAATTAGGGACCCTTCCAACACTGCTAGTTCTTTCTCTGTTATTTCTTCTGTGCTGCAACACATGAGCAAACACCGATACAACACTACCAAAAATTTATTCTTTTAAGTTCAGCTTCAGTATGGTGGAATCATTGATATGAAATACTTAGAAAGAAAATAAAAAAATAGTTATATTTAGCACCATACTTACATTTATATGTATTAAATGTAAAGTGTTGGTATCTATACAGAGTGCCCCACTTAAACTTTTCATCTTAAATATCATTGGAATCTCAATAGATATTGAAAATAGATATTCATGGACATAACTGAATGACAGGACATATGGCAGTAAATACAATAAAAGTGTTATAGCCTAGCAGGCCATTCAGATTGCACGCACCCGTAGTATGCTCCGTGGCTTGCGCGCCTGGCTGAGATAGTTCGCAGCCTAGCCACGTGAGGGCACGGTCATCTTAGACAGCTCACAGGAGTTGCGCGCCATCTGCTTCCGGTGTGGCGTCAAACGTCCGGGAGGTCAGCCGGCTCATTCTCCGAGTGAACTCGGAATGTGCAAGATAGTGTTTATGCGATACGGTGTTTACGTCAGTGGGGACGAGGCTTATGGTAGCGTGGTCTTCCTGCCGCAGTCATGGCAGAGCAACTTCGCGCGTTGCTGACTAATCTTCAGTCATTGCCGGAAGTTTTGGCTCACAGAATGCTTCCCTCACAGCGTCTATTGACACTTTAACTAGGGCTGTGACACAACAGGTCGGGTTGCAGTCTTCTGTGCCCATTCCTTGGTTTCCTCACTTTGACAAGAATACCGAGGATTGGTCCGACTACGAACAGCGTTTACGTCAACACTTCGTAGCCTTCGAGGTGTGTGATGAAAGTAACCAAAAAGCTTATTTCCTTTCGTGGCTCTCGCCTCGTCTTTTTTGATTGCTGGGCAATTTGGCGCCGCTTCAGACGCAGGTGTCCCTTTCCTTTTTGGATACCTGTTCTCTCTTTGCGGCATATTTTCGCCGCCACTCTCATGTTGTGTCGGCCCGCATATCTTTCTACCGATCGCGCAAACAGCCGTGTCAGTCGTACCGCGTCTGGGCCACAGAACTACAGGGGCTGGCTCGTCATAGCCTGTTTTGGTCTGAGCTGCATGGTGATTCGTATGCTCGTATGCGGACTCTATGGTCTGCGATGTTTTGATTTGTTTCACTCCCGACCTGGACATTACAGTAGGTAACTGTTACCTACTGGCAGCAAAACAGCCCAGGACAGCCCAGCCCAGCTGAGTGCAGCACTGGCCACCTGGGTTACTTGTAATTCTGAAGATGACCTACATCAGGTCGAAACTGGTTAATTGAAACTGTTAATTTCTGTGATCAAGACTGTTTTTTGTATATTGATCATACCAAATAGATCGCTGTTTTCTCCTCTGACAATGTTGTCAAAATTAATAAGTTTAAAGGAAGACAGAGAAGCAGTTCAGAGGCGAGCAGCTAGGTTTGTTACTGGTAGGTTTGGCCAATGCACGAGTGTTACGGAAATGCTCCGGGAACTCAATTGTGTATTGCTGGAGGAAAGACGTCGCTCTGTTTGTGAATTTCTATTGAGGTAATTGAAAGGGCCGGAATTTGAAGACGAGTGTAGTACGATCTTCCTGCCACCTACTTACATTTTACGTAATGATCATGAAGACAATATAAGAGAAATTAGGGCTCGTATGGAGACATATAGGAATTCTTTTTTTCCTTGTTCTATTTGGAAGTGGAAAGGAAATGCCTAGTAGTGGTACAGTGTACCCTCCACCACACACCTTGTGGTGGATTGCGAAGTATGTATGTAGATGTGGACATAACTTATGCATAGATAAGCATATCTGGCCACTTGGGCACAACTTGATGTGCCGCAGCAATGTTGTGGGGCCAAACTAAATTTATGAAGATTTATGGAAACACAGTATCACCACCACTGGTCATTGTGCTCGTAGCTGAGCATTGTATCCTCTTCAACCAAGTGTGTTGTTTGTGGTTCATTACCAGCTTCTGTTGCATCCTGCTGAAGTGGTAGGCTGGAGATAAGTTACTATTTATCCATCTGCGTCCTTTTATGTGTGTATAATACCTCCCTTTATACTACTGCCTTTCCACCCATCCTGCCAAATTCAATAAGACTGTGGCAAGAAAGGATAGCTATAAGAAATTTCACTTGACATGTGCTTCTCAAATGAAGTCCATGATAACTAATAATTCACACATAGCTCCAAAACCCAGTACAACAAAATTCACTTTACCTTTATAGATAAAAGAAAGTCCATGGTACTACAAAAGAAAAACTCTCCTGTATAACTAATATTGAAAACCAAATTGCACCATTATATGTAAAACAAACCCTACACTACCTACCAATCACAATCGAACATAGTTCTCAACAAAAATCATAGAAAAATATGGTATCATCCATTTTTATTTATGACAAACAGGAACTCCTTGACTAATTCCATGGCGCGGAAGTCATCTATACTGATGCTTCCCTGGTAGATGGCCTTGCTGGGTACGCTTATCTCCATGGTGACCTTTTTGAACAGCGGTCTTTGCCAAGTGGTAGTAGTGTTTGCACTGTAGAGCTGGTTGCTATCTCTAGAGCTCTGGAACATCTCCGAGCCTGCCCCGGGTAGTCGTTTGTCATCTGTAGTGACTCCCTGAGTGGCTTGCGAGCACTTGACTACCTTTGGTGCAGAGTATCCAGGACTCTGTAGCCTCTCTCAATACGTCTGGTCACTCAGTGGTCTTTGTTTGGATCCCAGGGCACATCGGCATTCCTGGGAATGAACGTGTAGATTGGTTGGCCAAACAGGCCACCACCTCACGCCCTCTTGAAATTGGTCTCGTGGAAACTGACCTGAGGTAGACACTACACCGGAAGGTGCGAGACGTCTGGAGTTCGGAATGGTCTGCACTGAGTGCGCAAACAAGCTTCGCACGATCAAACCATCCAGAGCCATATAGAAAACTTCACTGAGGCCCAATCGTCAAGATTCTGTTGTGCTATGCTGCCTCCATATTGGGCACACTTGGTTGACTCACGGCTATTTACTTCGCCATGAGCCACCGCCCATGTGTCGCTGTGGTGTAGCTTTGACAGTAGTTTATCTCCTGATGGACTGTACCATTTTAGCCCCCTTGCGGCAGTCTTTTAATCTTCCACCTACCCTATCCTTAGTGCTAGGAGACGACGCCTCCACGGCTGAGTGTGTGCTACGTTTTATTCATACAGCGGGTTATTATCATTCCATTTAATGGAGGGTGCTTTCACCTGACTTAAAACCGTTTTTAATGTTTTATGTCTTCTGACTAGCTGATATTAGTGTGTGCCACGTGACTGGTTCGTCCATTATTATCCCAGTGACCAGCAAGCCACGGATTTCCATTGTCCAATTTTAGTATGATTGAACACTCTGTTTTATTTTCTCTCTTTGTGCTGTTGGTGAAAGTTCATCGTTGACATGTACTCTTCTTGGGTATTCATTCTAAATCTCCAGGTCCACACAGCCATTGTTTCCCATCCACTGCACATTCTTTGTTAGGAACAGGGGACTGATGACCAAGTAGTTTAGTCCCCTCTAAACAACAACAGCAACAAATATGACAAACAGACAAATACACACTTTTAAATATATATACCATACAAACTAAAAATAAAACAACAATTAATTGATTGAAATAAAAACCACACAACAGAACTAGCAGTTTTGAAGTCATAATTGCAAAATACAACCCAAATAATTTACAGATAAATGGAAAAACTGGTAGAAAATTACATCTGGGAAGATCAGTTTGGATTTAGGAGAAATGTAAGAAGCAATACTTGCCTTACAACTTATCTTAGAATAGAGGTTAACAAAAGGTTAACCTATGTTTATAGCTTCTGTGAATTTGGAGAATGCTTTTGACAACATTTACTGCGTTAGAGGCTTTCATATTCTTAGCAGGGGTAAAACATGCGGAATGGAAAGTTATATGAATCTTGCACAATAACTAGACCTGCAGTTACAAGGATAAAAGGGAAGCATTGGTTGGGAAGTAAGATAGGGTTGTAGCTTTTCTCCAATCCTATTAAATCTGCACATTGAGCAGCAAATTGTGAAGGAAAAAAGGCGAAACTTGGAGAAGGGATTTAAGTTAAGAAGTGTGCTTTTCCTTCCTTAGCAATATCTTCTTCACTTCGGCCATCATAAGTTATTTTGCTACTACTTTTATTGGCTAATTACCTAGTCTAGTTTCTTCAGCAGCACTGTGTGCTGATGATTGAAACTTTTGTAATTTGGTGCTACAGGTATTCTAGGTATACTGATCCCTGTTGACACACAGCAAAGGTGGTTACTCTCAGCCTTCTCCACAAATGAACACTCCATGTACTTTGCAATTAAATTGAATAAAACCATAAGAACTGAATTGTGCTCAGCATGTTGTCCCCCCCTGTTGTGCCAGGAAGAGACCTACTTGTGCATTTTGTTGTCGTATCATAACAAACCTTTTCCTCGTAAGTGGCAATTTCAAAATAACTCACTAACTTACTGTCACTAACTCTTCCAATTTTATTCTCACAAACAGCACCCAAGACATACAGTGAATCACTTCCCAGTTAGAAACAGTCATTCCACCCTAGAGAACACCTATTCATACTGCAACACACTTTCAGGTAACATCATCCATTTCAAATAACACTGCACCTTCCTGATGATACACAACCTAACATAGCATGAGGAGAAGTAGCAACTCATCTTAAAGATGATCACTTCACCACAGACAGGCACATAAAAAAGACAATTACTATCACCCAACTTGAATTTTCGGCCACAATCTTCATTAGAAAAGAGCATACAGTCACGTTATAACTCCTGCACACATGACCATGATCTCCGGTCGCTATGTCCCAACTCATATCTGAAAAGTGATTAAGAAAGGGACAGGGAAATATGCAAGAAAAAATTGGAAATGAAAGCTTCTATGCTGCATGACATAGTGTAAATGCTTTGAATGTGAGATGTAGCTTGGAATGCTGTAAACGAAAGAAGGAGGGAGTGGGGGGTCGAAAAAGGGACATGCAGAGGTGGTGTGTGTGTGTTTTTTCCAACCTAGATTTTCCATTGTTAAACAATCATAGTTGTGTCATAGGTCAGGGCACCCAGGTGGTACTGCAAACTTCAGTTGACCCACAGTTTGTGATAGAGTTAATATCTGTGTATTATTTATTATGCTGTAATATATAATTTGTTACAGATGTTTCATCATGTTTTTATTTTGTACAGAGATGAAATCAGCAAAGCAGCAGAACTTTATGGAAAGAATGAAGATGCCTTCTGTTACGAAGATGCTCCAGAACGTGGATGGCAAGAAGACAAGAAAGATTTCACCCACAAGAGTAGTTACATAAAATACCATGTATATGAAAATGATGATCAGCCTTATGCAGTTTAGTGCCAGATTCTAATTTACAGAGTTTGTATTCTGTATAAGGTGATTACTGTTTGCTGATTCTGTTGCAGATGTTTTACTCCCTCTTCTCCTCCCACCTTTTAAGTGTGTCAATGTGCAAAATGTACCTTGAACCAGCAATTGTTATTGTTTTGAAGCCACTGTTGTCATATTTTTCCTTTTTGTTGAATACATGGAGTGCATTGTTAATGATGGAACATAATGAGGTGATCTGTTTTGACAGAACTGTGGGAGCCTTAAACATTTTGCAATAGATTGTAGAAAATTTAAGTGAATGCTGTAGTTAAGTAATGCTGCACTTATGTAAAATATTTCTTGTGTGATGTGATTATATCTGAGAACAAGTTATATGAATGTTCTATTGTAATTTAATAAATGAATAAATTCAGTGTAGTATTTTAAACTGATGTATTGTGGATGATTGAGAGACCCTAATGCTTGTTTGAGTTACATTCTTTCACATTTTTCTTCACTCCAGCTCTATTTTACCCTTTATTGAATAGTTTTGCTGTTGTTGTCAAGTTTGAATCCTATTTCCCATTATCTCATTCACCCTTTTGTGTATCACAGATTCTATTATTAGGGAGAGCCCTCACTTTTTTGAAGATACCAGAATGTACATGATCTGGTGGCAGGATACACAGACCTACTGCCATGTTTTATAGTGAAAATTTTGGTGACGGGTTTGTCTTTCAAGATTATAAAGCCGTAGCTCTGGGCCCATCTCTGAATGACATTCTTCATCTTTCAACGAGGGATGCCGTGCCCAAGATTCTTCCAGTCTGCTATTATGACAACCAACTGCATATCCCTATGCCACTCCTAATCCGAGCCCCTTTCCACAGGTGCCATATCCTGTAGAAAACCTCGAGCCATGCCCAATCCATTCAACCAGCAATTCCTTTTCCAATCCTTTCATAAGCTTAATGTACCCCATCAGACACGGGGCAAGTTATGGAAGCAGCCAGGTCATATACAAGTTGTTTCTGTGTGCATTCCAGGTTCTTTTTTTTTTTTTTTTTTTTTTTTTTTCTCTCATTGGTATGTGGCTAAGAGCAAATTGGACCACACTATGGCACAACATGCATCTGAACATAACATAATTTTACTGGCCGCTTTAAATTTTACAGAGTGTATAAGCCCCAGTAGACAAGGGGAAAAACCTGGAGATTATTTAGACTTTTGGGAATTTTTTATTAATTTAGTTTCAGTCTTTTCCCCTTAAAAAGCACTGGAAAAATTTCACTTTTGGTTCAACAAATGAAATGGTTAATTTAGAGATACTCAAGTCACCACACACTCGAATTGAGAGCGAGATTACTTCTCTCATCTTGCAGTTTTGACTGGTTTTGTATGCTTGATTTTAATTGTTTGCCTAGCATTAATAATGTTTGACAAAACACTGAAGATTATTTGGCAGAGCAAATCTCATTATACACATTATTTTGTCTTGAAAGTTTACAATTCCTGTATGAGAAAAGAAGCAAACATTTGCCGTTAATTCAAAGTCAGAATTAACATTTTACAAATGCTGAAATCCTTTAATTAACAATGGTGTATTACTTACACAACTAACTTGTTTATTTACTCTCCAGATACAAAATCCTGATCTCCTGAGCCGAGGATGCTGGGACTGGAAGCTCTCTATTTGCTCATACAAGCCCCCCACTTCCTCCTTCAGAACAGCCACTTTGTAGCTTATAAAGAAATAAACATGTAATGGAATAATGCATTGCGAAAGTGAGACAAAAGTTAATGGTGAGATGTTTTATAACTTCTTTTGGCAAAACTGTTGATAATAATACAAAATATATAAAAAGTTTTCTATAAATTAACATCATAACAGAACAACTGCAGCAAATAACATATACAACTGAAATATATGAATAATTCACAGTAGTTATTACAACAGTGATGCCAGATGTTAGTAATGAACTTCAAAACATTGTAGACGCCCTTGATAATGGCAAAATGCTGAAACGGCTGTAGCGAAAAAAAAAAAAATGTAAGTATGATTTTGGATTTACCACACTGCAGGCCCAACAATCAGGAAGTTCATGAACTCCATTCATGGACAGACATTGTGGGGAGCACAAACAGTGGGAGATACTGACACAGATATATTACCCGTGCAGCAACACCTTCAAAGGGATGTCATCTGTCCAACTCGGTGCTGCATCCGCATGGTGCTCCTACCAAAGGATATGATTTAGGTAGGGTTGATTGTGATGATACGGATTCCACACCTGCAATACTAAAAGACACCTAGGCTTCTTCAACATCATCTGCAGTTCCTCTGTCTTCAAGTAAAACTGAGTGTGACAATGGTTGTAATGTAGGTGGATGTAAAAATAGCAAAAAATGAAGTGCATTGTAGATCAAAATTTCTTCTTCAATACAAGAAACATTACTAGGGTTTCTCAGCCTTCCAAACAGACAATACAAGAAACATTACTAGGGTTTCTCAGCCTTCCAAACAGACAAAATTTATAATACTTTAGAAGTGCTTGCTTGCCTCAACGATACAGATAGCCATAATGTAGGTGCAATCACAGTTGAGGGTTATCTGTGGAGAGGCCAGACACATGTGTTGTTCCTGAAGAGGGGAAGCAGCCTTTTCAGTAGTTACAAGAGCAACAGTCTGGATGAAAGACTAAGCTGGCCTGCAGCATCAGCTAACATGGCTTTGCCATACAGTTACTGTGAACGGCTGAAAGCAAGGTGCAGGTATCTCCCAAGTGTAAGAAAGGCAAAAGAACAGATCCACATAATTACAGACCAATATCATTAACATCAGTTTGTTGTAGATTTCTTGAAAATATTCTCAGTTATAATACAGAAAGTTTCCTTAACACTGAAAAGCTTCTGTCCATGTCATCAGCACGACTTGTAACCTCCCCTCTTGCTGACCAACTAGGCCGTATTATTGGTTGTCTCCTACTTCACAGAGACCTATTCCCTAAGACAGCCCAGAAGTTAGTTGAACAATTTAGGTGGTGACAAAACACACTTGTGAAGATCTCTTGATATGTCATTGCATTGTGGCCAACACTTCTGCGATCCTGGCTTGCTGTAAATTTCAGCTGTTGGATCCATTTAAATGACAAGTCAGACCTTTCATATATTTAGTTTTTCATTTATTGATCATCTTTTTGTAGTTTCAGATAATTTTACAAACATTTTCTAAGAACATCATAAACACGTCTCTTCACAGTGACACTCTGTTTTCCAGTGTCATTAACATGGCTGCATCTTCCTCAAGACAAGTACAGAGCTAATTGGAGAAACATTTTATTAATGACTTTTAGTTTAAACATTCTACTTCTGTTCAGAGACTGCTAATAAACTTTAATGGTTTCATTATACAATATGTAATACTTTTAGTACATTATAACTCTTCCTGATATTAAATATTTATTTTTTAATATGGTCAGTATTTAATTTGACTACTTTTTTCGGAAGTTTCAAAAGTCTTTCTTCAACATACAATAAATCCTATTATTAAAATGTATTATATTTTCTATGCAAATAGTTCAAAGTTTTGAAATGCGGATTTACATTAACTTAACTACTGAATATTAAAACATTTATTGTACACTGTATTTGTGTTTTATGTTGTTATATACCAAATGAGTGACTGTATCGTGTTCAGTATGTTCGACTGCTTGTATAGTACTATGAAGTTATACTGTTCATAAATATTTTTTAAGCGTCAACCAAAATTCTTATGTTTGTACACATGTTGTGCAACATGATGTGAAATATTTTATACCTATCAGGTTTACCGAAATTATATTTTGGCAGATATTAAGTTGTATAACAAATATTGTAAATGTATATCTACTTTAGATGTTCATATGGCACCGTCAAATGGGGTGATTTCGGACACCAGGGTGCTTTCGGACGCTGTGATTAACCTTCTCTTTCTCACTGCATAGAAATGAATTATTGTAGTGCTAATTTTCACCTCTGCGCGCTGCTTACTTTATGCGTCCCGTGCTTCCGCATTTGGATTGATAGTTTACCGATATAATAATCAGTTGCCAAAATTTCTCGCTGCGTTATGGAGCGGAAACTTTTTGTTGTTGCAACTGGTGGAAAAGTATTGTAGTATCAGTTGCCAACGAGATCAGTAGGCAGCGACTAATTATGACCCGGAAATTTTAAGGAAAACCATTTGAGATATTCAAAGTGCAAGTTGACGTACAGAAAACCTTTTAATAAATAAAATTCCTTATCTCAGTTCTTATCCCTTACAGTAGGACCTTGTTTTTACACTGTTCAAGGACTTTAGTGAAATGGTGTAAAATGCAGGAAATAATGTTTTAAATGGTGAATATGCTTACCGGATCAGCCTTGCATTTTTGTTGTTTATTTGTGACACATGTACATAACAGGTATCTAAATACTCACTAGGAAGTTTATTACATAAAAAAGGTTATCCAAATTTTTACAATTTTAAGCGGCAGGTAGAACTGGTAATTTTATGGGAAGTAGAAATTTCATTCATATAATTGAGGACGCCGCTGCTGGGCTATGTAACACATCTCCAAAATTACCTGAACCCTTTTGATAGATATCGTTTGGATGCCACCGTTGGGCTATGTAACACATCTTCAAAATTACCCGAACCACTTTGATACATATCGTCTGGACGCCGCTGCCAGGCTATGTAACACACCTTCAAAATTACTGCCTTTTATCGGCATTAATTATTTACATAGTAAAACTCCTAAAGTTCCGTTCTTTTTGTATTTTCACACGACGATATTAGAGAATTTATTCGCTTTCTCGAGTGCAAATATATGCATAAGTATTTTTGTGACGTTTGCGTAGGATCGGCATCTCACGCTATTATCGCTTTTTTGAGGTGTGGGTATTATGATACCCAACTTTAACAGATAACATTCTTTATTAACACTTTTTGCTGCGGCTGACGCTATCCTACATTGAGCGCGGACGCTTATAAGCGTCAGTCACAACGAAAGTGTTAATCAGAAATATGTATCACAAAAACAATGCAACTCTTTATTGTCACATCAACAAAGCAACTGGTTCTGATTGTTTGAGTACACGCCAACCGCTCTGGCAAAAAAGCTGGCGGAAACAGGAGTTATTCTCACGTCAACAAACCATTCTGTTTGTCTGAGTACATGCCAGGCACTCTGACCAAGAAGCTGGTGGAAAGAGGAACTACACCACCACAAATCAACACGTCGTAAGTCAACTAGGCGCGTACTGCCAACAACGAAATGCAAAATATATGTTTGAATAAATGCAAAATGTCAAGAAACTCGACTGCAAATAATTTTTAAGTGCTATACCTTAAGGCGAAAACCATGCCAGTGTCAATTTATATAGTTTACGTCAGTTATTCTTCACGAACCTTCCTGCGAAAAGCGTAAAACGCAGGAACAGTGTAAATATGTTGACGCAAAAACGGGCAAATTAACATTGTGAACATAGCAAATTTGACAGGACCGACAAAAAATTGTTTAAATGGTGGGAAAATGTAAAAACCGGGAACGTAAAAACAAGGTTTTACTGTATTTTAATGATGTACGTCCTTAAAATATGTCAAAAGTCACTAAAATCAAAGTAGAATAATAATAATAAGTCAACTTATGTCCGAAATGACCCCATGCAGTTAGAAACTCAAGACAGAGATTTAAAATACATATGTGTCCGAAATCAGCCCAGTTCATGGGATGATTTTGGACACTTTATTTGTCTGTCTCAGGCAAAAGTAGATGCACATGGACGTTTTGTTTCTAGGACTTTTTATTGGTTATACATATACCCCATCACATCTGTGAAAAACAATGAAATCTGACAATAACTACAAAAGGTGTAGTGAAAATAATCTGAAAACTCTGAAATTGATGGTATTAATTTGTTCATATTCCTTGTAATGTTGAAATGACCGATAAATTCTAATATAGGTGTTGCAGTATTCATATATTGTTGGCATTACTGTTTTCATATGGAGGTGAGTAACATACATATTATAGGCCTTAGGAAGCACTGATCGTGCAAAATTCAGCTTGTCCTTTTCTCTTATGACATCTTGCGGGCTATGAATGAAGGGCAACAAGCAGACTGCATATTTCTCATTTGACGAAAGGCGTTTGACGTTGCACCGCACTGCAGACTGCATACAAAGGTATGAGCATATGGACTAGATACCAAAATACCTGACTGGCTTGAACTACTTAAGTAATAGAATCCAGTATGTTGTCCTGAATGGCGAGTGTCCATCAGAGACTAGGGAATTGTCAGTAGTGCCCCAGGGAGGTGTGATAAGACCACTATTATTTTCTATCTATATAAAATATCTGATGGATAGGGTTGCAAACTGTGGCTGTTTGCTGATGATGCTGTGGTGTATAGGAAGGTGTGAAGGTGTCATCATTGAATGCCTGTAGTAGGATGCAGGATGACTTGGACCAAATTGCTAGGTGGTGTGAGGAATGGCAGCTACCTCTAAATGTAAAAAGACATAAGGCATTGCAGATAAGTAGGAGGAACAATCCCGTGATGCTCGAATACAGCATTAGTAGTGAGCTGCATGACAGTCGTGTCGATTAAATACCTAGGCATAACGCTGCACAGTGATAAATGGTAGGATTATTTAAAGTTACAAATGTTGTATTGGTAGAAATGTTTAGCACTTCACACGAAACAGTCTGAGAGTGTTTCCCCTGTCTCATACAGTTTGCACACAAAGAACAGCAGTTTCTCCCCCCCCCCCCCCCCCCCCCGACTTGCTCTACCAATGATGAAGAGTTCAGAGGGAATGTAACCTACTCCAGGGGTATTGTTACGACTCAAATCTTTCAGTGCTCTGTCAGATTCTTCTCACAGTATTGTATCTCCTATATCATCTTCATCTACTTCCTCACCCCTTTCTGCAAAAATGCCTTCTAGTTCATTTCACTTGTATAAGCCCTCATTATATTCTTTACAGCTTTCCCTTCTTTGCTTGATTTTCCATCCAAGTTCTTGATATTCATGCAGCTGCTTTTCTTGTCTCTAAACATCTAGTTTATTTTCTCTTCTATATTTCCCCTAGTTATACATTCTTCTAGTCTTGCATTTGACCTCTAGCCACTCCTGCTTAGTCAGTATGCACTTCCTGCCAACATCAGTTTTCAGCTGTCTGCACTCTGTTTTGCCTGCTTCATTTGCTGCCTTTTTATGTTTTCTTCTTTCAACAATTACATGGATGCTCAACTTGGTAGAATTTTGGAAATATGTGATTCATATGTAAGGGAAGTGCATATAAAATGCTCATTTGACCCCACCAAATCGTTTTAAAGGAGGACATAGAAGCAATTCAGAGGCAGGTGTCTTGGTTTGTCACTGTTAGGTACGATCAATGTGTGAGTGTTAGTGAACTACTTCAGGAACTAAACTGGAAGTCGCTGGAGGGAAGGTTATGTTATTTTCGAGAAACACTGTTGAAGAAATTTAGAGAGCCGGAATATGAAGTGGACTTCAGAACGATTCTACTGTCGCCAACTTACATTTCGTGTATGTTTGTATAGTCTATGGGACTCACATTTTGTGTAAAACTGCAAAGATAAGACCAGATTAGGGCTTGTACAGATGAATACAAGCATTGGTTTTTTTCCCTTAATCTATATGAGAGTGGAACATTTGGCTGGAGGCTCTCCTCTATCTGTTGCTCCCCAAAAACATATTTTGTGAGCAACCCAGCCCTCGGGAACATTGGTCGCCATCCCTCAGCTGGAGAAGCAACAGCCTCCTCTGGCTTTTCTCAGAAGGACTCAGACAATGCAATTGCCGAAATGTTCAAAGAAATCTTGAATCACATTTCAAACAGGTACCCGAAGCATACTGTTATAATCGTTGGTGACTTTAATTTACCCTCGATATGTTGGCATAAATGCATATTCAAAACTGGAGGCAAATATAAAACATCATCCGAACTAGTTCTGAATGCATTTTCTGTAAACAACTTTGAACAGTAAGATCACGAACACACTAGAATAGTAAATGGTTGTGAAAATACCCTTGATCTCCGAGCAACATATAATCCTGAGCTAGTGAAGAGCATTTAAACGGATACAGGGATTAGCGAACATGGAGTTGTAGTAGCGAAACTGAATATCGAAATTCCCAAATGCACCAAAAGTAAACAAAAAATATATCTATTCCTGAGTAATAGTCTCCAATCTTGCAAAACTAAAAATGCGAGTGTAGATCAGTTGTGGATTAGATTCAAAGACATAATATCAGTAGCAATCGAGAGATTTAACCAAATAAATTAATAAAAGAGGGGGCTGACACCCGTGGTACACAATCAGGTCAGATCACTGTTGCAGAAGTAAAAAAAAAAAAACACATGCAAAATTTAAACAGACACCGAATCCCCAAGACTGGCAATCTTTTACAGAAACTTGCAATCTAGTGAGGGCTTCAATGCAAGAAGCTAATAATAGTTTCACAACGAAATCCTGTCTCATAATCTGACAGAAAATCCAACTAGTGGTAAGAAACAAACAACGCCTTCACTACACGATAGCAAGGGTAATACTACCAATGACTAAAGCAGACTTGCTAAAAACAGCTTACCGAAATTGTTTCACCAAA
The DNA here is from genome assembly GCA_026315105.1 of Locusta migratoria. NCBI lineage: Eukaryota > Metazoa > Arthropoda > Insecta > Orthoptera > Acrididae > Locusta > Locusta migratoria. Next base: position 161,239,214 of record CM048748.1, read on the forward strand.
GAAGACGAAGTAAACATGCCAGAATTCGAACCAAGAACAGTTGCCACCATGTGAAATTTAGAAGTAGATGTCCCTAGAGTAGTAAAACAACTTAAGTCACTAAAAATATATATATAGGTATAAAATATATAAATAAAGAGAGAGGAAGATTACTCACCAGGCGAAGGAGTACAGGTGTGACAGCATCACAGCAGCACAGGTGTGACAGGAGCACAGGTGTGACAGCACAGGTGTGAATACACACACACACAAAAACGCAAGCTTTCACAACCCAGTTGCTTCTTCAGGCAGAAGAAAAGGAGAGGGAAAAGGAAATGATGAGGGTTTTAAGAAAGGGGGTAAGGAGCCATTCCAATCCTGGGAGATGAAAGACTTACCTTGGGGGAAAAAAAGGAGGGTAAACAAATGCACACACATTCACACATATCAGTAATAAATCCTCATCTGTAGACAATCTTTCCATATATGGCATTGAATACGCAATTGCTCACCATCAAGTTTGACCATTACATTCAGAACATCCTTGCAAAATTCAATCGAAATTGGTGACTGCTTGTCAGTAAGGAACAGGGGACTGATGACTCTGCTATTTAATCTCCTTAAAAATTGCAAAACATCTACATGGGACACTCCGCAAATCACATTTAAGTGCCTGGCAGGTGTTCATGATGAGAAATCTACCCTTCAACATTGAGCAATTACACATGGATTTCATACAAGTTTGTGGATAGATATACTTTGATCCGAACTTCTCCTCCCTGAAATGCTTTAGTAGCACACAAACGATAAAAATACTACAAGTTAGTGCAGGGTGAAGTGAATAGGCTATGAAAGACGTATGAAAACAAATCAGAGAACTAGGTTTTGATGTAGTCTGTTTGCAAGAATCATTCTGTAGAAACACTTCCCTGTGGATATAACAACAATCAGTGACAACGAAGATGCAATGTCTGCTATCATCATCACAAATAAAAAATTTACTGTGACTAAGTCTGTACAGTTATGTGACAATCATATAGTCACAATAAAAGAGCAAATACTTGCAGTGTTCTTATGCCATTGGCCCTTCCACAAATAGACTCAAGGAAGTAACTCTATACTGACAAGGTGCCTGTCTCCTTGTAGCAACAGATATGAAAACAAAATGCTCTCTATGGCACAGTGGATGCAATAAAGGAACACGTAACATCCTAGAAGACCAAGCTTGTATACCAAAGTATTCAAAACCTGATTCTAAAAGTACATACATCTTGTTTTTAGAAATGCCAGCACTTTAATAAAAATTTCACACATTAAGCTTACAGTTCTATGATGTGTCAAAATGATTCAGACCTTTGCTTGACTTAAAAACTACTTCATAACATTAAGCAAACCGATATTAAATGTGAATTTGCACATCTGATATGGTGTGTCTAGCTTTAAATATACTAAAAGAGTATAACATGCAATTTTTCAGATATCCAATGCTACACATAGAAATATGAAGTCTATTATTTCATTACCTTTAAAAATCCAAAATATTTCTGAAATCACTTAATAATTACTCTCCACAGAGGCGTCCAATGAGCCACAGAAAGGCGCAAATAATAGAATACAACTTGATATTTTTCAGCCATTAAGGTCTTCATCGTTCGGAGAAACACACACTCATACAGACACGACTGCCATCTCTGGTCGCTGTGGCCAGTCTGCCTGACTCAGCATGGCTGAGGCGAGAGCAGCAAGCCTTCCTGGAATTTCCATTGTGTAATATTTACTCTAATTTATGTGTGCATTTGTTAATTCACACTTTTTCCTAAATGCCAACAATCACCACAGAACTCAATGCAAATACTTTTATGTATTTTAATTTAAGGCACTTAATTTAAATATGTCACCAGCAATGTTAACATCAAGTGACAAACATGTATCTGAACAACTTTGTTCAGACCATGTATCCACATCGCACAATTTAACATGCAAATTAAGTATTATTTCTAATAATTAGTCTCAAATCTCAAAGATGTTACCCCCTTATTTTAGGACTTCTATAAAGCCATGTGGATATAAAGCTCAGGAGTCAGTCCTGGCTTGTATAAGCAATGTGACACATGTGAGCTGTGTTCAGTAAACAGCTGTGGTAAACTGTGTTTTGTTATTGAGGTAATATGGTCACCATTTAATATTCTCTACAAGATGTCGATCCAAGAGTTTGAGTACATGAAAGCTGTTAATAAACTTTTGTAGTGCAACAATTATTAACAGACTGGTGGATGTCTAGGTCCTTGAAATAATTAAAATCATATCCTTACAGGCAATGAGACCATCAAGCTCTGAGATATGTGACAAATGTTAATGTTTCACTATAACTATTTTATTTTGTAACCCCTGCTGATTGCTTTCTTCAAATGCTACATTCTTATTTGTTGATGATGAAACAGCACTGAAATATTAACTCTAAAAATATTATTGAAGCAGACAAGAGTTCGCATTACAAACTGGATCTCGTTGCTTTAAATCTAGAAGGCCAGTCTACTACATTAGCAGGGTCAACTGGTGTAGCCACCAACACGTATTTTACTCTAACAGACCACATGGAAGGAACTAAGATTAATAGTTGCCAAGTGCTTCAATATCTTACAACTACGAACCATAAAGCAATTGTCACAGAACAACTTCTGGCCGCACCTGTGTCTCAAAATACGCAAGTTCCACTGCAGCAGTCACCAGCTCCAGAAATTGCACCATTTCGACAGTATGATGAAAATGAAGAGGGCTGGTCAGACTGGCTCCAACAGTTTGAAGCCTACGCCACAGTGCACAGGATACAAGATACTGTCAAACTGCATTTTCTGTTATCGTGTGTAGGCCCCCCAGTGTTCAGTCTTGGGGAAAAAACTGTTTTCCACCACGGAACATCCTGCACTTTCTTACAATTCAGTGATACGAGCCTTCACGGCATATTATGAATAGCAAATCAATGTACTGACTGCAAGGTATCATTTCTTCAGATGTAGGAAAACTCTGAACCAAACATACAGACAGTGGATAACAGATCTTCAAGGTCTCACTATGAACTGTAAATTTAAATGTTTATGTGGAGCTTTGTATTGAGATGTCATGTTGCGTGACGCAATTTGTCTATAATATTTCTGATGGTAGGCTTAGGGAACAGATTCTGAAAATGTCAGGTCCATCTTTCCATCGTGTAGAACAGATTTTGGAACAGTACGATACAGAAGCAGCAGCAGCGGAAAACTTTGATTCATTTCCACTGTGTAGTGTCACCTCACGTATAGGCGAGTGCCGGGTCAAAGGCCGTGTACTTCCTGCTGCCCACTCAAAGCATAAACAAGTTGCTAGACATGGAACCTTGCCAAATAAGGAAGTGAAATCTTGCCCGCACTGTTTCTCGCGGCACTAATGGCAGAACTGTCTGTCCCAGTCAGCAAAATGCTATGCACAAGGCAAGAAAGGTCAGATACAAACAGTCTGCTTACAGCAAAAGAAAAGAAATTTGCCCTCCTGGCCCAAACAGTGACAAGACAATAGTTATTCAATAAATGCAGTGGCTGCCCCTCATAACATCAGGGACACTGAAGTAGCATAAGTTGTACGTCAGAACAGAAAAATGTATGTCAATTTGCAACTGAATGACATTTCTGTACAGTTTCAATTAGACACGGGTGCAGCAGTCACATTGCTCAATCGCTAAATTTATGAACAGTTAAGATCACCACGCCATTCTCGCGCTAAAACAAAGTTGACAGCGTACAATGGTAATGAAATTCCTGTACTAAGACAGTGTTCACTACCTGCAGTATACCGATCGCAAATGCACACAGTGACATTGCAAGTGCTTAAATCTTATGAAGGAGAGAATATTTTTGGTTTAGATTCTTTTGATCTTTTTGGTTTTACTGTGCAAGATAGTGTTTTAGTTGTGAACAATTTCGATGCTAAAGACAGTGTAGAAAAGTTAGTGAAAGACTTTCCAAATTTATTTTCTGCAGGACAAGGAAAAGCTAAAGATTTTTCTGCACACATTACTCTGAAGGAAACTGCCAAAACAACATTTTGCAAAGCTTGTGATGTACCGCTCACTTTACGTGACAAAGTAGCACAAGAACTTCGCACATTGCAAGAAAATGGTGCAATTGAACCAATACAAGCTAGCCAGTGGGCGAGTCTGCTTGTTATTTTCCCGAAGCCGTCAGATAGCATTCATATTTGTGTTGATTTCAAGGCTACAATGAATGCACAAACAGTTGTAGACAATTATCCTTTGATGAGATCAGAAGATTTAATGGACAGACTAGGTGCAGGAAAGTATCTTTCAAACATAGATTTGAGCAACACCTACCTTCAGCTGCCACTCGATGAAGAATCACAGAAAATTTGTGTTGTCAATATTCATCTTGGCTTGTTTAAATATTTACATTTACCGTTTGGCAGTGCATCCGTGCCAGCAATTTTTCAAAGATATTTGGAACAGCTTACAGCTCAGGTGCCTTTTTGTTCAAACTACTTGGCCGACATAGTTCTGTCAGGCCGTACCCCAGACGAATACATTGCAAATTTGAGGAAACTGTTACAGGTTTTCTCAGACACAGGTCTCAATTGTTGTTAGATAAGTGTGACTTTTTCAAACCAGAACTGCAGTACCTAGGACACTTGATAAACTGTCAAGGTGTGCTCCCCATGCAATCACATTTGTTTGCCATTCGCGACCGGCCCGCACCAAAAGATGTGAAAGAATTACAGCCCGTCTTGGGGAAGTTAATGTACTATATTCAGTTTATTGCAAAAGCTGCACAAATTCCAGCCCTTTTGCATTGGCTACGCCGTATAAATGTTCGTTTTGTTTGGACAGACGAATGCCAATGCGCATTTCAGCAGTTAAAAGATGCTTTGCTCAGTGATCGATGTTTGGTGCACTTCAATCCGGATAAAATAGTTCTTTTGCAAGTAGACGCATCATTTTTTGGTCTAGGAGCAGTACTGTCACATACACATAGGGATACGGACCGTCCGATAGCGTTTGCCTCAAAACATTTGACAGACACACAGTGCCATTATTCTCAAATTGAGAAGGAATCTTTAGCGATAGTGTATGGTGTCACAAAATTCCATCACTACTTGTATGGCAGAAAATTCTATTTAGTAACTGATCGCAAGCCTTTGCAGTCAAATTACTACACGCACGGCACACAGATTGTAAAGCTGGGCATTATTTTTGTAACATTATCAATATGAGATTGTGTACAGACCCACAACTCGCCATGGAAATGCTGACGCACTTTCCCGTCTTCCGGTTGGTCATGACAAAGGCTTTGATGCTTCTGAGATGTCGTGTTGTCAGATAGATGCCAAGCAAGATGTTTCGTTGCAATCCTTCCCATTTGACTATAGGAAAATTTCTCGGGCTACAGAAACAGATCCCGATTTACAAATTTTGCTGCACTACATTCACACACATTGGCCTCGTTCACGACATTGAAAGTTCAATGGTGCGCCGCTATTTTGCTAGACGGAATGAACTTTCAGTGCATAGAAGTGTGATTCTAGTTTCAAATGACAGTGCACAATCGCGTGTCCTGATTTCCACGACATTTTCAGAACAAAGCATTGAACTTACTTCATCAAGAACATTGAGAACAGTTCACACTAAGCAATTGGCATGACGACACTGTACTTGGCAGGGTATGGATGCCCAAATAGAAAACATGACGTCACAGTGTCCAATGTTCGCTACCAACCAGTCTGCCACACCTCAGAAATGTTTTGTGTACCCAAAAGCAGACTCACCATGGCAACAAGTGCATATTGACTATGCTGGTCCGTTCTGGAACACTACGTGTCTTATTGTGGTTGATTCTTTTAGTGGGAACCCGTTTACAGTGCCAATGTCTTCAACGACTACTAGTATCACAATTAGGATGTTGTCTTTAATTTTTTGCCTGGAAGTTCTTCCTGAACTGATAGTCCCTGACAACAGCCCTCAGTTAACATCGAAAGATTTTCACTCCTTTTGTGAACACAATGGCATTAAGCATCTAACCAGTGCACTATTTCACCTGCAGTCAAATTGCACTGCGGAACACTTCATCCGGACATTTAAGCAACAGATGTCCAAACTTCGTTCGGAGCACTTACAGGAGGCAGCTCTGCAACTGTTCCTAGCATCCACGAGAAGTATTGTCATCGGCTGAGCTTCTACACAACTGTTGCCACCACACCCTGCTCCATCTGCTCCACCACTGCGCCGACCGGAGCAACAGGAGCCGCCGGCACGTAAGTATCACTTCGTTTTGCATAACCCAGTCTCTTTCAGAGTCTTTGGCGGTCCCAGATGCTGGGACCTGGGTGTGATCATCCGACGTTGCGGTGCGCACAAGTTTGAAATTACAGATTCCAATGGCATCATACACAGGCACCACAACCAAATTCACTCTTGTCATGTACCCTATAATCTGTCTGCGTTTCTCTCAACAGATTCATCCCACACACAGACAGCGCGCCCTTCGTCACCCACGTGAGCTCGGCGGTCGCCCCCGTCGCAGATCTTCACGGCACCGCAGCCTGATATCATGGAGACGGAACCCTTGCAGTCTCCGCCTCACCTGAACATGCAAATATACTTTGACCAGCACGAGCAGTAGGCCACACAGCATCCAACGCTTACGTCACCACCGATGTCACCATCTACATCACTTGGGCCACAGGTCAGGGCGTGGGCCTTTGGAGATTTGCCCAGAGGACATTCCCTTGCAAGCCCAGGCTGGATGTCGGGGCTCGGCCAGTACTCTTCCGTCCTCTAAAGCTACAGACTCCAGTCCATCAGTACGCCCACGAGCCTGCCTCCTCCCCCGTTGTCGAGCTCCATACATGATGACAACGGTTTGGTGCATCAAGGGGGAGGGGGATGTTGTGGCATAAAGTCAGCGCCACACGCCAGACATAAGAGAAAGGTCGTGGAGAAGGCAGCAATCTACCGAAAGCCAATCAGAAGCAGGCACTGCATATCCTGGAGTAACCGAAGATCTGCACCCTCTTCAAGTGGCTATATCTAGGCCAACATACACTTGGACGGTCGTCAGTTACTATTCAGAGAGCCCGTCAGTTACTAGTGAGAATTCAGGCAGCCTCAAAACCAGAAATAGGACAGTACTATGTTAGAACACGGCTATGAACTGAACAGTAACTAGGTCACAGCGTAGCTAGCATCATACGGACGACGACAAGAGAAGCAAGAAGAGAGAAGAAACAGACATATGTTCTAAAGCTGAGCATTGTAAATTTCAGTCAATAAATATCTTGCAATACTAACTATATCAATGTTTTAGATGTCAAAGAATCCTAGACCAGTACCTTTATTGACAACAAGACCGGAACGAGTACCGAACAAAATGGTGACGAGGTCACAACAGTCGCAAACTGTCTGTATGAGAGCCCAAAGTGCATGAACTTGTATTGGTGTAGACCAGTGGGAGTGGTCATGGCAGTCTTCTCAACATCCTCTGGGGCCATCGGAATTCGATGGTAGGCATGTTTACTACCGAGAAGATCTGTGCACCTGCCAGGGCGTGGGCGAAGTCGGAAACGTTAGGGATTTGGTATCGGTCCATAATTGTTTTGGTGTTGAGGCAGTGGTAGTCTCTGCACATTCGCCAGGAACCATCGTGTTTGTGGAGAAAGTGGAGGGGGGAAAGACCAGCAGCTGGTTGACAGCTCGACGATCCCCGTGTCTAATAGCTCGGTGATCTGAGTTGCGACCACCGAGAACTTCTAGGCACACAGACATTGAGGCATACTACAAACAGGTACATTGTCAGTTAGCCTCAGCCTGTGCACCGCCCCGCTGGTGACCACTGTGACATGTGGGAGGGGAGGGGGAAGGAGCAACAGATGCCCCCAAGCCGGCAAAAGATGCCACATTAGCCAGTGTCGGGTTAGGTGTTGAGAGTGCACTGTTACCAACCACAGCAGAATCAGCGGTGACCGCCCGAGTCATTGCTGCAGCCGCAGCGCATGATGGCAGCCGGGCCACAGCTGATCGTCCGGTAGTTAAGTGAGACGCCAGGCGGAAAGATGACAGGCCCGTGGCGCGCGTGCGCAAGATGGCTGCTCTTGCGCTTGGTGGCCATGCTGCTGAGTGAGGGCGCATGCCCGCAAGATGGAGAATGCATGGTGCATGTACGAACCGTGTCACTGCCTGAGGGTGCCACAGGTGGCCCCCTGCAATGTGTCTCCTGAGCCAAAGATATGTGCGGCTCGGCGGGCGGTGAGCTTGCCGAAGTAGCCGCTGGCAAGCGCGAGGGTGCTATCTTGCCTGACTATGAAATTGGTGGCTGAGCACAGTGGTGTGCAGATGAGAATGGTGGAAGGTTGCGGCTGTGTCCACCAGCTTCGTTGAGGGTGCCAAAAACGTGACCGGAACTTGCCAGTACTTCACAACAGAGACCCTACTCCCCTTAAAATACTGCTTCATCTGCCTTGACGACATCATGATTTTCAGCTCCTCTGTCGAGGAGAACTAAGAGCATTTCGACATCCTCTGCGACACTTTGGCGAAGGCAGGTATCGAGCTCAATCACTCGAAAAATCAGAGGCACCTCCCTTCTGTCACCTTCCTCAGCTATTCCGTTTCTTCCTCCGGCATGTCCCCTCCTTCCAACAAAGTCGACACCATCCTTCAGCTTCCTCACCCCACCACTTTCAAAGAGCTCTGCAGGTTCCTGGGAACCATCAATTACTACCAACAGCATCTACCTGGTGCCGCCAACATTCACTGATGCTCTTGCCAGTAAGAACACCACCAGTTCCCGGCCTGTTACTTAGACCCCTGCCATGTCGAAGGATGTTGGCTACACCAAGCAGATCCTTGCCCAAGCCATCACCTTCACCCATCCCCATCCTGATGGGGACACCTTCATTATGACTGACTCCACTATCGGTGCAGTCCTTAGTCAGTTGTTCATTGGAGATCTCTCTCCCCTCCAGTTCTTCTCCAAAAGCTTTCCCTGGCCCAACGCAAGTACTCTGCCTTCGACCGAGAGCTTCTAGCCATCTATGAGGCTATCAAGCATTTCCACTCTGACGTGGAATGCGGGGATTTCTACGTCCTTACTGAACATAAGCCCCTTGCTGCCGCCATCCACAACCCTCCTTCTGAACCCCATTGCTCATCGCTTCTGCCACCTCGACTACATTGCCCAATTCACCGCTAATGTATGCCAAATCAAGAGTGCGCCCAATGTAGTCGCTGACTTCCTCTCCTGGATCAATGCCGTGTTGTCCCTCATCGACCTCTCCAACCTCACCCTCCTCCAATCCACGGATGACAAGCTGTTGCAGCTCATCTCCGACCACTCCTCCTTCCTCCACCCTGTTTGCTCCACCTTTCCAAGTGTTGTGTGTGAGGTCTGGTGCGATGACTCCACTGGCCAACTCTGCCCCATTCTTCCCCGCATCCTGCAATACCGAGAGTTCCGGGTGCTGCATAACTTGTTGCTGCTGGGTATCCGAGCCACCACCAAACTTGTAACTGATCGTTTCGCCTGGCGTGATGTCAGGCGCGATTGCCAAGCCTGGACTTGCGTGTGCCTTCCTTGTCTGCAAAACAAGATCACAGTTCATACCTCCTTGCCCCTCACTCCCTTTCCCCCTTATGACATGACAGTGCCCCCAGGCTGATGCCGCGTACTTGTATTCTACAGAGCCACACACCGGCACATTTAAATCGTGCGCGTGTTCACGCACGCGGGAAATATAAGCTTGGGGAACTTTATGACATAGGGGTTTTTCCGCGGGACTGGAAAAATGGAAGCCGAATCACACAGGGGAGGAGGAGAGTCGTGTGGACTGCCGAAGAGGGTGGAGCATTGTTGCTTGTTCTACATCTACATCTACGTACATACTCCGCAATTCACCGTAAGGAGCGTTGCGGAGGGTACACTGTACCAATACTACGAATTTCCTTTCCGATTCCACTCCCAAATGGAACGAAGAAAAAAAGAATGCCTATACGCCTCCGTACGAGCCCTAATTTCTCTTATCTTGTCTTTGTGATCTTTACACGAAATGTAAGTAGGCGGCAGCAAGATCGTACTACACTCAGCTTCAAATTCCGGCCCTTTAAATTTACTAAACAGAAATTCACGAAAAGAACGTCATCTACCCAATTGAGGTGCCGGAGCATTTCCGTGACACTTGCGCATTGGTCGAAGCTACCGGTAACAAATCTAGCTGCTCGTCTCTGAACCGCCTCTCATGTCATCGCTTAAACTGATCTGCTGCAGGTCCCAAATACTTGAGCAATACTCAAGACGTGGTCGTACAAGCGTTTTATACGCTGTCTCCTTTACAGGTGAAGTACATCTTCCCAAAATTCTCCCAATAAACCAAAATCGGATGTCCGCCTTACTCACAACTGTCCTTACATGTTCGTTCCATTTCATATCGCTCTGCAATGTTACGCCTAGATATTTGAACGATGCGACAGGATGAAGAAGCTCACTACTAATGCTGTATTCGAACATTATAGGATTGTTTTTTCTACTCATGTGCATCATCTTACAGTTTTCTACATTGAGAGCTAGCTGCCAATCTTCACACCAACTAGAAATTTTTTCTAAGTCGTCTTGTATGCTATTACACTCAGTTACAGACGACACCCTCCTATACACCACAGCATCATCAGCAAACAGCCACAAATTATAACTTACTCTGTCCAGTAGATCATTTATATAGATAGAAAATAATAGCAGTCCTATCACACTCCCCTGGGGCACGCCTGACGATACACTCGTCTCTGATGAACACTCGCCACCGAGAACAACGTACTGTGTACTGTGTTCTGTTAGCAGTCTGCAGTGTGGCACCGCATCAAACGCCTTTTTGAAGTCGAGAAAAACACAATCCACCTGTTGCCCTTCATCCATGGCTCGCAAGATGTCATGTGAGAAAAGGGCAAGCTGAGTTTCATATGAATGATGTTTCCTAAGCCCGTGCTGATTCATGGAAAGAAGCTTTCCCGTTTCAAGGAAATTTACTATATTCGAACTGAGAATATGCTCTAAAATTCTACATGAAACTGATGTCAACGATATTGGCTTGTAATTCTGTGGGTCAGTTCTCTTTCCTTTCTTATAAACGGGAGTCACCTGCGCTTTTTTCCAATCACTAGGAACTTTGCGCTGAGTTAAAGACTCGCGATAAATGCAAGCTAAGTAGGGGGCCAATGCTGCAGAATAGTCTTTGTAAAACCGAACTGGTATACCATCCGGACCAGCAGACTTTTTCATATTTAGCTCTCTCAGCTGCTTCTCTACGCTGGAAATACCTATTGCTAAGTCCCCCATTTCGGAATTAGTACGTTGAGCAAATGACGGTACATTTGTGGGGTCCTCCTGCGTGAAAGATTTCTTAAATGTTAAATTTAGAACTTCAGCTTTCCGTTTGCTTTCTTCTATTACTGCCCCAGAATGATCAACGAGTGACTGGACAGTCGGCTTTGACCCGCTTATCGATTTTACATAGGACCAGAATTTTTTCGGGTTCTCGGAAAGATCTTTAGCTAAGGTATGGCTGTAATAATTATTGTATGCTTCACGCATCAATCTTTTTATAGACGCACGAATCTCTACTAACTTTTGCCTGTCATCATTTGCTTGTTCTTTATTGAATCGAGAGTGCAACAGCCTTTGCTTTCTCAGCAGCTTTCTAACATCATTATTATTATACCACGGTGGATCTTTTCCATCCTTAATCGTCTTTACTGGCATATATTTCTCTAACACTTTATTAACAATGCACTTAAATTTAGTCCACCATTCCTCTACATCCATAGTCCCGGAATTAAACGATGCCGATTCGTTTTCTAAGAGCGATCGTAACATTTGCTTATCGGCTCTTCCCAAAAAAAAAAAAAAAAAAAAAAAAAAAAAAAAAAAAAAAAAAAAAAAACAAAACACACTCCTAGCCTTCTTGATTGGTTTATGAACTTTGGTCACCATCGACCCTATGACGATATCATGATCACTAATGCCTGTCTCTACACAGACATCATTAATAAGGTCAGGCCTGTTCGTGGCTATAAGGTCTAGAATATTTTCATTGCGCGTGGTGTAGACCTGTTATACGGGCCCAGATAACTTCACAGTTACTTTCAACCTCGATCTCAGTAGAAACAATATCTTTGTCCACAGCGATGAACACTCCTCCTCCAGTTGTATCCGATCTATCTTTCCTATATACATTCCACACTTCGCTAAATATATCTCTGAACTTGCCACATCATGATTTAGCCAGCTTTCGGTGCCTAAAACTATCCGAGTGCAATAACTTCCATGCAGTACGGCAAATTTGGGAACTTTGTTTCTAATACTCTGTAAGTTCGCGGCTAATATTTTGATGTTCGAATTTTTGTTCCGAAGGTGGCCTGAATTCGCTGTCTGAATGCTGACAGACGAGTGCTCATTAGAGTTAGCGCCTAGCCTAAAAAAAAACCATATGCACTCCACAAGTACTCTGCTACCCGAATAGCCGCTTCCTTAGTGTAGTGCACCCCTGATCTATCTAGGGGCACCCTACAATTGCCCACCCGATAATGCAGATCCAGAAATCTGCAGCCATGACTTTCACATAGTCGGCGAAGCCACTGGTTCAGACCCTCCACTCAGCTCCAAACCAAAGGACAATGCTACAAATCGACAGCTCTGCTTGTACACAGCATGCGAAGGCAGCAGCCTTCGCCAATTCTGCCAGCCGCTCATAGGACCTGAGGATATCCTCAGAACCCATGACAAGTGACAAGTGTCATTGGTGCCGACGTGAGCTACAACTTGCAGTCGACTGCACCCCGCACCCTCGATAGCCACTGGCAAGGCCACCTCCACATCACAGATGAGGCCCTCCGGCAGACACACCGAGTGCACGTAGGAATTCTTTCCGGATCTCGACGCTATGTGCCTAAGGGGCTCGATCACATGCCTAACATTGGAGCACGAGACAACTGAGGTGTCCCACTTGATGCACCAGACTCTCCACCACCGCTGCACCCCAAGACAGCAGCCTGAAGACGGCTAACCGTAGCCAACAGCACGCTCAGCTGCTCGCGAACTGTGGTCAACTCCTCCTGCGTCCGCACACAGCAGGCACACATCCTATCCATACAATTAACTGTAGAAAACTAAATAATTGAGTTATAACTAGCCTAGTACTTTAATAAAGGAGGATGGCAGCTGACTGAACTGTGGTTAGTGGTGCGCGGGAATACAAGCTTTCTTAAAGTAGAACACAAAATAAGGAAGTGACAATAAGACACTTAAATCACTAGCTTGCGGCAGACGTAAACTGTACACACGGTATTTATCAAAATACACGAGAATAAACTCTTAAAACAGTAGCACAAACATATCTGCCAAGTAGGTGAGGAGAAACCTCTTAAAAACAGAAGCACTAACAAAAATTAGAAATTAACTGGCAATGAAATTTCACGCAATTAAATTATGACACTAGCGCTCTGGGGATGAGGCAGTGACAACAGCTGGCATCGGACTTCCTCCTTTCCTGGGTGTCTCGGTTCGGCTGCCCTTAGGTCATCACTACTGACCAAGGGTGACAGTTCGAATCTGCACTCTTCTCCGCCATTTGCCACCTCTGTGGCACCAAACGTATTCATACCACTGCCTACCAACTGCAGAGCAACGTTCTGGTGGAGTGGTGGCATCGAACCCTCAAGACCTCCCTACAAGGATCTCCGTGGCACTGTAGCCGAGTTTGTCTACAGACAAACACTCCTCCTTCCCAGCAAACTCGTCGTGCCCTCTCCCCTCCCCTCCTCTGCTGACCTTCCCACACTGGTGGAGCACGCCCACCAGAACTTCACCACAATATCTTGTCCACATCCTTCCAGCCACACCTCTCCCCTCCCTTCCACCATTCTTCCTAAGGACTTGACATCTTGTTCCCATGTCATGCTCCAGGACGACATGGTCTGACCACCCCCCTCTCCCCACCCTACTCAGGTCCCTACCCTGTCCTTCGCCGTTCCTCCAACACCTTCACCATCCTTATCAACCACAAGCCCTCCACCGTTTCCATCAACAGCCTGAAACCTGATTGCGTTGAGCCATCATCTGCTCTGCAGCCTCAGACTCCTCTTTCCCCCCTCACCACCTTCGAGGCTGACCCCCTCTCGCTCCTTCTCCCCTCCGAGCACTTCCTGCAGTGCTCCACCCTCTTCCCCCCCCCCCCCCACTCCCCGCCGCCCCCTCTTCCAGTTGAGAGCTCTCCTGCCTCCCCCCTCCTGATTCCCCGTTCCTTGCCACCCTCAAAACCCTGTTTTTGAGTTTGAGGTTCCTGTTTCCCCATACCTATCTTCCGACCACTCTGTTTTCCTCTTCAACTTCTCCATGTCCTCTGTTCTGCCATCTCCACTTCCCCTCAGCCCCAGCAGCCCCGCTACAAATTGGTACGGTGGATTGCCCTGCCGGCACCGTCCACCGTCAATGCCATGAGAACCTTCCTGCTCCCATCCGGTACCGTCCGCATCATTATCCCCTTCCGTCCCCTCTCTTCCTCCGTCCTCCAGGCAATTGTTACGATCTGGCGGCCCCGCCACCTTGGGGACTTCCATCTGGCGGGTCCTGGGGCACACCAGCTGACCGCTCCCTCATCGCTTCCAGCCGACGCTGTTGAACTGCCAGTCACAACCTCCTTCACTGGCGGCTATCAGCCCCCTCGATCACACAGCAAAACGGGTACTCCGTACTGAGGGGGGGGGGGGGGGGTTGTCTGTGTGGCAACGATAGCTCGAAACCACCACCAGTACACTCGAGTGTGTACTCTGCTATGATTAAACTCTTTGGGCATGCCGCCTCATGGCTGCCATTACAAACTGTATTCAGTCTGGCCAACACTGTCTGAAGAGAAGGCTTCCACGCTACCGTGCCACGTCATGCAGAGTAGGTCGCAAGCGCATACCTCACTGGCTAGCCGATGCGATGCGGTGGGCCATGCCCCTCGGCCAGCCAGTAAGATACGCGCTCGCGACCTACTTTGCGTGACGTGGCATGGCAGTGCAGAAGCCTACTCTTCAGACGGTGTTGGTATGGCCTTGTACAATGTTGTTTTTACAATAAAGATATCGTTCAGTTAACAGGTGTTTCTATGGGACTCAAAAAACTTGAAATCCTACATAATAATTAGTAAAGTACAATCACACAAATGTGGAAGAGTTTGCGAAGAAAACTGTAGTCGCTGGTCATTTTGCATTTTTCACCATTTTCTGATTATTTGAGAAATTTCTTTCATAAATGAAACTGTCTTATTCCAATAAGAGGATCTTCAAATGATGATTCACTATTTAACTGGTCCAACTTCTTCACCGGATGGAGGGGGGTACAGGTGGTGACAGCCAATGCACTGCATAAAATAAGAAATGAGAGAGAAATTATTTCTCATCATTTAGTTCACACATCAAACACCGTTTAGCAGGTTCTTGAGTAAGTCCCTTTTTGTCAGAAAAGCTAGTATGATTTCTCCTCAAAACAATTGCATCAAATTAGCTGTCAAAAATCTGACAGTTGTATATATACTCCGAGATATCTCACAATAAACATTGATAATTCCCAATAAAATATTTTGACCACACTAATAATCAACCAATCTTCTTAATAAATTCTTTCAAAATAAAATTCCTTCAGAAAATAGTTCAGTTACATTAAACATAAATATTTAAATGAGTTCTTTCAACACAAATGGATTATTGAAACTTATTGTTCAAAATTACAACTCGATTGTGACATATGAACAATCTGACGCATCAAGACCAACTGAACTTTTAATAAGAGTAATTTCAGAAAATGTAATAAATAACAATATCCAATGCTTTTTTTTCTTTTATTTTATAATAAAACATCACAGAGTGCTGACATTGTTATGTAGCATTTTCTTCTGTGGGACAGCCTTCAGTAGCATGACAACAGTGGCAGTTTTTGTATATCGCTGACCTTGGCAGTGGCGAAGTAGGTGTCATCGCAACATCAGTGCTCGTTTTATATATCATGAAACAAAGAGAACATTAAATATACAATGTTTGTTACAACATGATAAAATAGAAATGAAATTGTTTATTTACTGTATTCTTTACCTCAAAACTGAGCTGAAGGTAGTCCGTTGCAACCATAAAATATTCGTGTCATAACACACTCCCCATCGACAGGCTCAGTTCGGCATGCTTTAAAATTTGCTAATGTTTTTTTTTATTCTGTAAATTCCATAATATTCACTATTCATTTTCATAGTATCCTTAATTGAAAACTATCAAATATTGCCCAGTACCATGTACTGTTTTCCAGCATTATTTATCTCTTTCTCAAAACACAACTATCTTCGCCCTTCCAGGTCTATACAAAGTTAAGTCACTCGAATACTGTTACCGACATGTAATACCAACATATATTTTTGTGTGTCTTCATATATGAAGCTCGAATTATTATTATTCATTTAGAGTGGCATTTACTTGTACTTGCACTTTAATACCTTTACAGGAAATACCAATGTACATGCCTTGCACAGTAACTCATGTGTATGCTTAAGACAGTAATGTAGCTGCCAATTTAATTGAATTCAGAGTCCCTAAATTTTTCTGTTAACCTTGTATAGTGCAATAAAATATAATCATCAATTCTATTGTTGTTTACTTTTCATATGATAAAACAGACTAGCTTGTCTGAATTGTAACACTCCCCATAAATTTCACCTCTTGACATATCCGACACACATTTTCAAACAAGTCGTGTTGGGAGTACTTACCTTCCTAGAGATAGAAACACAATACTGACCTGTGATTATGTAACTTACAAAAACTGATATCCCTTTAATTAATTGATAAAGTTCCTTAATTAAATAAAAAGCATTGAACAATCTTTATTTCAATTAACTATTTATACCCTGAAAAATGATTTTTTTTCCTTGGCTTTAATAAGATGTCACCACTTTTGATTAAACTGTCTTCATTCAAGGTCATACAGATTATACTGGTAACTCATTTACTCATAAAACGCTTAGCTTGATCAACACTGTACTACCCTTTAATACCTCTAGAAACTGGTTCACTTAATAAAAGAGAGCTTTAAGTTGTGGTATCTGCTGTACTACTGAAGGTCCCTCATACAAAAAAAAAAAAAAAAAAAAAAAAAAAAAAAAAAAAAAATCTTACACTCTTGATTAAACTTAAGAGCTCTTCAGATGAACATTAATTATTACTACAATGTGGGAACATGGTTCATTAACAATTTTATTCTTTCTTTCTGACCTCTTTTCAGCACTTCCTATAAGTTCTTCCAGTGCCTTATCTTTACTAATTTGTTCATTAACTACGTTTTCATTTGGCTAATGTGTAGTTGACAAAAGCGATTCTTGTTTTCCAGCTATCTATCTTACATGTGGCAGTTCACTAAGAAGTTTTTCAAACTCAAGTGTTCTTATACTGTTAAAATTAAAAATAATGTATGAAATGAATTGGAAATTGAGATCATTCATTAGTTAGAAAAGTAAATCTTACAAACAGAAATTTTGACGTACGTGGATTCATAGTTTTTTACCAGCCAATCATTGTACACTGAATCTTCATAGACTAGTTAATTTTTTTTATATATTACATTTCACAAAGCTAAGGCAAGCTATAAGTCATCTCTGATTCTGTTAACAAATAGTACCAGCCTGACTTTATTCGGCTATCTTAAAACATTTGATAGTCAATTACTCTTTTGCTTGTCCAATCAGTTATTTAATGCTAGCTATATAACTAATCTACAATCAATATTTTCTTTATCATATGTTGGATCAAATAAAATGTATCACATTTCTGAATAAAATATATAAATATTTCGTCTTAAAATTCAGAGGAAAAATTAATCTCCCCACCCTCTTCCTACTCCTTATCTCCTACCATATGTATCTTCACATTCTGCATAAATGTCCTAGTTATTTTATAACGCATTCAACCATATTTAGTAGTACATGGTACTCAGAGATATAAAACATGATTTATAATATAAGATTGTAACATTTCCTTAAATTTCTTACTTATAAAGGCACTACCATTATCTGATAATCTAATTTTTCTTTGTGACTGTATCTTCAAATAATAATGAAAAGTACAGATTGGAACAGATTGATTGGAACATAGTATACAGACAGTTTACAACTCACCACAAAGACGTGGCAATGAGCTGCGATAGGCAAATAAAGAAAGACAGACACGTATAACACTTTCAGCTATCGGCCATGGCCTTTTTTAGAAAATAGAATATTCATTCAATCACATAGGCCACAACACAGTCATACAACCATCATCTTCACTCATCGAATCATGCTTTGTGGTGTGTAAATAGGGGAGGGAAGGGGAGTTACGATGGTTGTGTCAAGGTGGTGGGGATGGATACTGCACAGTCTTCCAGAGTATGTACATATTAGATGGAGGAATGAGATGCAGCTTATGGATGAAGTGGGAAGGAAAATAAAATAAAATGAATGCCCCCCCCCCCCCCTCACATGCACACACACACACACACACACACACACACACACACACACACACACACACACAGCACTCAAAATAGAAAAGGTTTAGGATAGAGGGGTGGAAACTGTAGGGTACGGAAGAAAAGGGAAGTTACGGTAAGTTGAGGCCTGGCTAATTTTGGGATTGGAGAATGTACCGTAGGGATAACTTACATCTGTGCAGTTCAGAAAAGCTGGTGGTGTGTGGGAGGAACCAGATGGCCCACATTGTGAAGCAGCCATTGAAATCAAGCATGTACTCCACTGCATGGCTGCTTTCACAGGTGACCCAGCCTCTGATAGGGTAGGATAAGCCTGTGACAGGACTGGAATAGGAAGTGCTGATTGGGTGGATTGGACAGGTCTTGCAGTGGGGTCTTTCACAAGGATATGATCATTGTGGCAGTGGGCTGGGTTTCGGGGTGGTATAGCGATGGACTAGGATGTTAAGGAGGTTGGGAGGGTGACAGATGCCACTTTAGGAGGGGTGGAAAGGATCTTGGACAGAATGTCTCTCATTTCTGGGCACGAGGACAGAAAATCAAAACCTTGCCTTTGTCAGACCTTCACCATATTCAGAAAGGGAGTTCTTGTCACTGCAAGTACACTGTCCACAGGTGGTCAGGCTCAAAAGAAAAGTAGTTGTTAGTTAGGATTAAGTTGGTGAGGGTTATGAGGACTGAGGTATTAGGCTTGAATTCAGAGGGACATTGGGAGAGTTAATGTTCGAGAGCGGCAAGGCCACGTGCATGTGGGATCTTGGTGTTTAGTGAGGTGGCATCCACAGTGACAAGTAGGGATCCATGAGGCAAAGGGTTGGGAATGGTGGAGAGTCGCTGAAGGAAGTAGTTGATCTCCATGATATGGGAAGATAGATTTTGGACAATTTGTTGAAGGTGTTTGTCAAGGAGGAAAGGACAGACGTCATTGCATGGCAGTGCAATACTTTCGGTAGGAGCACAGTAACCAGTCATAATTGGGTGTCCAGGATTATTTGGTTTGTGGATTTTAGAGAGCGTGTAGAAGGTGGGTGTACCACGTGCTGTTGGGATTGCGAGGGAGATAGATTCAGAGGAGAGCTTCTCTGAGGGGCTGTAGAATTTTAACAGATATTGGAGATCTTTTTGTACTCCTTCAATAGGGTACCATTCTGGTACAACTTGAAGGTGGAGGAGTCAGAAAGCTGGTGGAGTCATTCTGCCAGGTAGTCACTGTGATCCATAACTGCATTGGTGGAACCTTTATTTTCAGGGAAGATGATTATGTCGGGATTTGTTTTGAGGTTGTGGGTGGCTTTCCTTTCTTCAGTTGAAAGGTTTGAGTTCTTAGGAAGGGACTTGGGGAAAGATGGTGAGGCCAAGTTGGAGGTGAGAAATTCTTAGAGGATAACCAGTGGGTGGTTAGGTGGGAGTGCAGGGTGGATCTCTGTTGGGTGGTGGTATGAACTGGGGACAGGCAGATTTAAATGTTGGGATTAGGTTGGCTATGGTCAGAGGGACTGGTGGCAAAGTAGTGCTTCCATTGTAGGGATCTGGAAAAGGAGGTGGACAATTTGCGGAGGTGGTGCTTGGAGTGCTCCTCCAGTTGCTGGAGAGCCGAGGATTCAATCTGAGAGATGGGATGTATGTAGTTTGGGTTACACAATAATATTATCTTACGGAGGGAGAGGAAGTAGCTGAGGGATTTATGAGCCATGGAGAGGTGATTGTGTAGAACTAGGTTCTTGAGAGTAAGGATTGGTGGAATCTGAAAAGGTGCAGGTCATTTTGGAAGGAGGGGTGGGAGTCAGACAATGGAATTTTTATTGTTAGACCATAGCGACGGATTCCATAGTTTGGGCAGCATTTTAGGAACAGGACGTGGGATTGGGTTTTGGCCAGGGAAAGAGATACTTTCCTGAACTGGTGCACTTAGTTGGAGCCGGGGTCCTGTTGGTATCAGAGTCATGAACATACATCCTCGACCCACTATGCCGTATTCCTGGATATCAACCTCCACCTCACTGATGGCTATATCCACACTTCCATTCATATTAAACCTATCAACCACCAACAGTACCTACACTTTGACAGTTGCCATCCCTTCCACATCAAAAAATCTCTCCCTTACAGTCTGGCCACCCATGGATGGCCTATCTGCAGTGACAAGAACTCCCTTTCTCACTATGCTGAGGGTCTCACAAAGGCCTTCACAGACAGAAACTAGCTCACAGACCTAGTACACAACTAGATCTCCCGTGCCATATTCCCACACATCCCTCTACCACCAGTAGCCATCCACAAATGAGCATTCCCCTAGTCACCCAATCCTATCCCAGACTTGGAACAATAAAATTGCATCCTGCGAAAAGGTTTTGATTTTCCGTTCTTGTGCCCAAAAATGAGAGACATCCTGCCAAAGATCATTCCCACCCCTCCCAAAGTGATATTCTGTCACCCTCCCAACCTCCATAACATCCTAGTCTATCCCAATGCCACCCCGAAACCCAGCCCACTTCCACAGGGATCATATCCCTGTGGAAGCCCCCGCTGCTGTCCAATCCACCAACTCAGCACTTCGTATTCCAGTCCTCGCACAAGCTTATCCTACCCTATCAGAGGCTGGGCCACCTGTGATACCAGCCATGTAATTTACTAACTGTGCTGCAATCATTGCTGACCAGCTGTCCACTAGGATGAATGGACACCGCCAAACTGTGACCAAAAACAAGGTGGACCATGCTGTGGCACAGCATGCAGTGGAACACATGTTTTTTTTCAATGGCTGCTTCACAAACTGGGCCATCTTGACCCTCCCACCCACCACCAGCTTTTCTGAACTGCACAAATGGGAGTTATCCCTACAGTACATTCTCCGATAAAAGAATTAGCCAGGCCTCAACCTACGATAACTTCCCTTTTTTCCACATGCAACAGTTCCTACCTCTCTATCCACAACCTTGTGTGTGTGTGTGTGTGTGTGTGTGTGTGTGTGTGTGTGTGTGTGCGCGCGCATCACGTTCCTCGCATCTAATACGTACATGCTTTGCAAGGCTATTCGGTATGCATCCCAACCACCAAGACGCAACCTTCCTATCCCCTCCCCTATTTTCTCACAGCAGAGCATGATCCAGAGTGTGGCAGCTGGGGATGATGGTTGTGTGACTGTGTTGTGTGCCTGCGTGAATGTTCCATTTGCTGAAGAAGGCCAAGGCCGATAGCTGAAGTGTTATGTGTGTGTCTTTTTTACATGCCTATTGCAGCTCGTCATCACAACTTTGAATTGAGTTGTAAACTGTCCTTATTGCTATATTGTTAATTCTAATATGGACTTTCCATTATTACACATCAGGACTGTCATAGAAGAGGGAGAAAGTCCGTTGTCATTTGTGTGGAAGGAAGAATGTCAACTCCACAATGCAAGTTCGTGTGATGTGCAACAATTTAATTGTCAAGCACATCCCGTTACAGAGCCTACTTGTGTTAGACATCATCAAGATGAGACTGACGGATGGATCATTTATTATATTTGTGAAACTAAGTTATTGTAGGTACAATATGTTTTGAAAAGAGTTAACATAAAATAATTAAAATTAAATTTTCTAGTCATTTTATATGAACTTCAAGATAAATGTGTCATGTAAGTCAAATATTGCATTCCTTTCTTTGCTTTATTTGTATTGTGAATTGCTTCATTTAAGAACTGAATAAAGCTTTTGAAATAACTATATAATAATATTACTACAAAATATAAAACCTTTATCTGATACCCCACACATACTTCTCATGAATAAAAAGAAAAATCCCAATGTATATACTGAGAGATGAGTCTTTGGTGCTGACAGTTTTGTAGCATTGTTCAGTTGCCTAGTGACTGCAGGTAGCCAGCCAATGCCAAATCGCACCTGAGCAGGTAGCACAACCCACGTTGCTGCTGGATAAACCGGAAGATTGTGCGTCTGAAGTGTATCAGTGAGTGTCGCACTAGCAACTGGTGCTGTTGTTTCATCCTTCACTAAGCAGAAGTTTGTAGTTCATATCATTTTCCAAAAAAAGAGCAAGCCCAGCTGAGGAAGAAGCAAGTGACACCTTTGGATGATGATTTTCAGAAAGACGCTATTTGTCTTTACATATATAGCTATTATAAGAGAACACCCAAGACACTTGCTTGAAGAACACAATCTTTTTCAAGAAAGCAAATTTTCATTGCAGAAAATATTAATGGAAAGGACAGACGTCATTGCATGGCAGTGCAAATTTCTATGCAGGAACATGGCTGTAAGATTCGAAAATGTTACTAGACAATACTTGGGTAAATGCCAGTCATTCAATACGTAGAGTCTGTAGTAATGGTGCACCCAATGGGACCATGGAAGAGCTTGTTGGAAAAGGAGGACGAATTATTATTTTGCACGCAGGTACATCACACAGTTTTGTGACAATCTGCCTATTAAGGTTTCTGTCATAAACGATAGGTGATTACCATGAGGAGATGGACAGTGGTTCAAAACATCACTTATGCAAAATCTAACAGGTCCATCAGTGATTATCATGGATAATGTCCCATATCATTCTGTCTTACAAGATAAGACACCAACCATGGCAACAAAAATAGATGATACTATTCAGTGGATGAAATGACAAAAGGTGGATTTTCTGAGAAGATATGACGAAGGCCAAATTGATTGAAATTATGGCACAAAACAAACCACAATTTCCAACTTACGTGATTGAAAAGTTTGCTACACGACATGGGCATGATATGGTTCGGCTTTCCCATACCATTGTCGCTTCAACGCTGTTGAAGCAAGATGGGCAAAAATAACAATTACTTTGCTGCAAACAAAAAAATATTCACTATTTCCAAAGTTGAATAAAATCTCTTTGTGCAAGCTTTCAACCGAGTGACAAGTTAAATCTAGTCAAAAACTGTGACTAGCACTGGGTCATCCAACAGGCGGCCAAAAATGTTCAAGAAAGATTGGAAAATTTAATTTACATTGGGGAGGGAGTAGTGACAGTTCAAGCAGTGGAGAAGAATACAATTCAGAAGCAGATTTTAGGAGTGATCTCCCTTTAGCTTGATTACCACACACTTAAGAATTTAAGAAGGGGATGTCATCATTTTACATCTCTAAAATTTTGAAAATAGCATTGTTTGCCACAAAACTGTATGTATACCTACACCAACACAGTACCCGAAACAAAGCACAAACCATCCAAATACACATGGATTAGAATTTTATTCTGGACTGATGTTAGCAAAAGCATTTCCTGTAACAACTATGGTTCTTCCCACCCTTCTGGGGACAAAATTCCAGTACTCTGACAGACACATTCAAAAAACTATTTCTAGTTTCCTAAGCAAGGAAAATGAGGTAGATTTGGGAAAGAGAGGCATATTATTCAGACTTCAGGTCGAGAATGACACAACCACCTGCTATTAAGATGAAAATAAATAAAAGATTTTTCACTTTTAAAGGTATTTCCTGGCAGTACTAAATTTTTGTCTCCGGAGAGTACCATATTTGCTCGAATACAGGCTGCAGCTTTGATTCCAAAATTTACCTTGCAAAATAAAATTGTGGTGCGGCCTATAATCGAGGTTCCACACCCCCCCCCCCCCCCTTCTTTCCCCCCGTAAGTCATTAGTTCAAAAATTACATGCTCATGTTTTGTTTTGGTTTAAGAAACATAATAAACTAGATAGTCTTAAAAAAATGGTACAATAACTGTTTTGCGGAACTGCATCTACGTTTATGTGCATATACATGAAAACAGCAAAGCAATTCATGAAAGTCAATGTTTTGATATAAATCGAATTGTCTTATTCCGTTCTGCAGCCAACCATAGCAGACAATAGTGTTCTTAATACATCTGTGTGGTCTCAAACAAAAGCAGTACGTAACGCACAGACTTCCTAAGTATAAAAGTTATTTTAATTTGATGTGGTCAATAAAGCTAATCTTCACAATAAAAGTGTGTGCAGCAGTAGTTCTTACCGTGACATTTTCATTGGTAACACCTAGATGATGGAACAGCAGATTTGTGTAGTTAATACTGATGTCAAGTTCAAATGCTACATTTTAAATAACATATTTCACTATGACCAGCTTCACTGCTTTTACCTTTGTTTGGATAATTTCCAAGGAACGATGTATATGGAACTAGAGACTAGTTTGCAGCCTTGCAACAGAATCATTTCTGTTGTAACAGCAAAACTACAGTTCCTTTTTTGAATTACTAAGTCGAGCAAGTCTTATTCTACATAGAAAACTTACATTTTCCTTCTTTTAATGCCCAATGACTCTTCAAACAATTTAACAGTTTGTCCTTACTTGCACACTAGTGACAAATGTTTTTTTCATCAAATGAAATTATCTTTTCTCTTGTACTGAACTTCGAAAAAACTAATTCTGCAGCACAGGTCTACGCTATAAACTTGAAACTCCAGGTAACACAGTTCTTGGTTCGTTATCAAGTGGTCCTCCTTTTGATTTGATCTCAAAAACAGGTTTACTGAAAAACTATGCTCTAAAATAGTTCTTCACCATCAGGAAAATATATATAATATTTACAAAAATGCACATTAGGACTTATTTTCCCATCCAAGAATTGTTTTATTCTACTTTGTTTGTGAAGTTGCACAAAAATTAAGAAGATACAAAATCATAAACTATGATGGAATTGTCCTATTAGAAGACGTAGAATGTATTGTAGCCTCAAACTGTATTATACTAGTAAATTTAGCAATGGAAACTCCATACTATTATTCAGAAAAACCTAGAAAAAAGGCCACATACATTATTAAATTAATTTTCTACGACTACACTAAAACACTCATTGCCTCATTAAATGGATCCAAAACCAAGATTAAAGTAATTACAGCATCCACAAGAGGGATTTAAGCAATCACGCACCATATATAAATGGAATGAGTAGAAATCCTAATATATGGTAGAATGCACCTATCCTCTATGTAACCAGACTTTGATGGCATGCTTGGTTTAAAGACGTGGAGGAGGGGGGGTTTCAGATTTTTTATTTATTTATTTTTTTTAAAAAGAAAAAGCAAGATTTCTGCCAAACATTATTATTATTTAGCTAAGGGTTATTTCTTTTAAAAAAGGAGCACCTTTTTTAATGCAGGTGTTCTTCTTCTTCTTCTTCTTCTTCTTCTTCTTTTTTTTTTTTTTTTTTTTTTTTTTTTTGTTGAAATTTGCAGGAATCATACTAAATGCGATGGCTTCTGCTTTCTACACAGCACAGTTTCATCTCCACTGCCATATACACATAACTGGACTGGACCCAACAAATATCAGGACTTGACCCAATAATGAGTAAAGCGTGCAATCCAATCATCCTGATTTCTACACTGCACTACTGAAGTGTGCATATATCCTCTGAAACTGTACAGGATGACCAGCCAGTCTAAAATAGTTTTGGGAAATAATTCAAAATTTTATTTCAAAACTTTGCCTAAGTTTTACAAGTGTTCTTCCACTGCGACATACGGCTTGACAACGTGACCAAGGTTTTCCACCTTGCAGGACAGAGCCGGCCAGAACCAGTATTGAATGCTGATTCTAAAATCACGCCACCCTTCTGGCTTCCGTGCTGAAACTACTGACGTTTCCATGCTACCGTGGAGCCAATAGCAGACACTCACGTTTGATCACGTGTGCTACTGCAGCAGGACTCAAGAGGTGCGAGAATCACTTCCTTCGCTCTCTTCAGTTTGAGCTCTCGTACAGAACAGACACACTCCAGAGGCTCAGCGTCTGTGCGGTGAGAACGGCCGCATGGCGTCCGCTCCCGCCTAGCAGCTGTTCGGCATCAGCCACCAACTGTGTGAACCGTAACCATTACCTTTTCCGTTTTCTAATCCGTTTAGACTGGCACTCATCCATTACATCCGTACCCAGGGCGAGTCCTGATATGTATCCCGTATTTCAGAATATACCCAATATTAACTTCAATTCTATCTTTTATTTGCCATTCATCCACCCTTTGCTAGAGCGCCCACAAGCTTCACCGCTTCGCCATCCATCCTGACAACGCCTCCGACTTATCTTATTTATGCAACACTGGGATGGGTTGTATAATTTTCCTATCATCTGTGGGATAAAGATCAAGTGCTGTACAATTTGGCGTCCGAAGTGCGATCGATAACCCACCTTTCGGCCCTTAGGGTGGCCGCAAAATTTGGTTGTGTGGCTGGTCGACAGCAGATATCCCCCCGAGCCACGGCACAGTTGCCGTGACATCCTAGTAGCCGCTGCATCTTCACATTCCGTGCGTAGTGCGAAGTCCAATGCCGCACGCCTGCCTGCCGCAGCGCACGTGTGCGCTATGTGCGTGACGCACGACCTGCCGCAGTTGACCACCGACTTCTCCGTGCACTACTCCACGTGCGCAGCTCACCTGCGTGCACGAGGCGTAAAAAATTACGCTTCGCGTTCGTGCTACTGTTTCAGCCCCACCGAAGGCATGTAAGTGCCGTAAACCCGGTTGGCGCGGCCCACCTGCCCCTGCCGCCGCCCACATACGTCACCTACCGGCGCCACCCGTTCGTAAATGCTGTGTGGATGACGCGCCTCCAAACGTCTCTTGCCGGTCCTGCCAAGCAGACGAAGATGGCTCCGTACCGGGTCCTAACCACTGCAACCCGTAGCAGTGAGGTCCACTTGCTTCCACGCCGCCCTCGCTGCAGCCACGCACAAGTCCTGTGCGTGCGACCGTACATGGTCCGCCACCCCCGCCTGCTACGTACCACCGTCGTATTTCAACGAGCCACACCACGACCTGACAGATGAGTACAGGTTGATACTGAATCATTTATTTCCTGCTGTTCCGAGGTGTCTCGAAGTAATAGAATAATTAAAATATTAACTTTCCCTAGGCTAAGTAAGG
The DNA here is from genome assembly GCA_026315105.1 of Locusta migratoria. Lineage (NCBI taxonomy): Eukaryota > Metazoa > Arthropoda > Insecta > Orthoptera > Acrididae > Locusta > Locusta migratoria. Next base: position 161,266,657 of record CM048748.1, read on the forward strand.
CACTTTGTTGTTTCTTTCCCCGAGTGACTGGATTAGCTAATATTGCAGTTATAGTAGAGAATAACACTTTTCTCCTTATATTATCTAAGTTTGAGCATTGCCGAAAGTATGGAAGTTTCATTTTTAAATTAATTTGTAGCATGTCTAATGAATGAAACAGTTTTATGACTATTGACAGCGTTTTTCATTAACGCTAGTAATCTGTGTCCTGGCGTCCACATTGTCCGAGATGTTTGTGATATTTATTCCACTTAGTTTCAGTGTCGCGATCTCTCTTTCCTTGATCTTTCCTATCAATATTTTCCATGCCGTAAATGAAAGTTAATTTCTGCCCTCCACAGACGTGATGGGTTAAAGCAAGGCATTCCCCCTCCAAGCCGCGTCTGGCAGAAATTGAAAATCATCAGTACAAGGGATAAGTGTGAAATTCTCAATCTTGAAGGAAGTGTGCTTTTGTTTTAAGATCAATCACCGACGCAATACCAGCGTTGAGGTCTTAAAAGAAAAACCACAAACAAAAAGTTTTCAATCGTGGTTGATTCTACCAGATTTGCTGACGAGTTTAGACTGACGTCCGCAGCCACACAAACAGTCGTACACACGACTAGCGTCTGAAACTGTTGGAACCATTAGAACGCTGTGTTAATCCACCACATTGTAAACACAAGATTTGAACTTTCTCCTCTCCCTCCTCTACTCTCTGTATGTCTCTCTTTTTCCTCTTGTGTATTTCTTTCTATGTGATCTTTTCCTTCCGTAAAAGTGGTAGTTTTCACAAACTGGTTACAAAGCATGTGATGACAGTGTGCTTCAGGGCACAAAATGTGAATCTTGTAGATTCGAAAATGTTTTACCGCAGAGAAGCCTGGTTGAGATGTGATAAGATAGCCTATGAGAGATACCCGAATCCTTACTGCACCCTAAGTGACATGCAAGTAAAAATCCTTTCAAGCTGTTACCCTCCAGAGGGCAGATAAAGTTGAGTAATGTTTTAGCCGATGTAATGGAGCCTATATGTAGTTGCCACATGGTGAGTCAAGAGTACCGTCTGTGAGCGTAAAATCCGTAAGAGAAGTATAAAGAAGAAAACTGTTGCACAAAGCGAGAAGACCAAGAAAAACCACTTTGTCCTTATTTCTCCATTCTCCATTCTGCTTCTATATACCTCCTGTTTTTACCTCGTACACGCTTTTTCTTTGTCAGATTCCGAAACTTCCATAGCAGGGTCCATTATGTTTCCTGTGTACCTTGGCAATAAATTACGTGAAACACAAAGCACATCAGAATTATGACAAGTTATTTCCAATTGTTACGGCCAGAGACAGCCTAAGTTGATGTGTAAATAATTATTAATCCTGATAGAGAAATAAAGTGAAGTTTTATTCCGGTACTCCAAGAGAGGTACTTGTAACATTATATGATGTGTTAATAGTAATGATATGTTGTCCTTCTTCCGTGTAGCGAGATCCAGTGCTATTTTGTAATGAGTAACCCAGACTTTATTAAATCCTGTTCTCTTTTAACGTACCACATAATTAAGCATGAAGTATCAATTAAAATATGCTCCAGTCACTCATAATATAGATTTTTGTAAGATTTAATAGTGTGTAAGGTTTTCCAGACGAATGTCTGTCTAGTTCAAACTCAAATTTTTAGAGTACCTTATCTTAATTATCCTTGAGAACTGTAAGTATACTGTCATTAAGTGAGGAAGAGTTAACATTTTGCTACCATGAACAATTTATCCCTTCTTATTCGCCATTGTGAAGTATCACGTTTTGTTACAAAATTCCACACTTCCATATGGAGTTTATACTGTTGGTTCTATTGTCAACGGGGCATTGTTTACCATTTACATTTCCAATTGTTACAGTGATTTGGTTGTTACTGCCTTTCTTGTGCTACCTTCATTTGTTTGAGACCTTTTAGTGCCTGTCAAAATTTGACGTTAGTGATTATAAGGATTAAAAAATTAATTGCGTGCTTTTTAATTCTTAAAATCAACCAACCCGACTTGTTCCCTCCAGTCTTTTTTTCATAAAATTTAAATCCACATCCTGATTTCTGGTTTTAACTAGTGTCAATTCAACAGAAATTTAGAGACTGTATCGACAATTCCATCATTCTAGACCTACTATGTTATGATATTTATGCAGATGACAGATTCTCAAGACGTTATTAAAAGCAGCTATGTTGCGAAAAAACCTTAACTTTTAACCAAGAAATTATTATAACTATTTTTAAGAGTATCCTTTGTCCTGTACTTGTCAGAGTATCAAGTAACTGAGTTCTTGCTGTGTTTTATATACCATTGAGACACCCATATTTAGTTCGGTGTTATCATTTGAAGTCGATTGTGTAATAATCACATTCGAAATGCGACTTTGGTCTAGTTGTAATGTTATTGTGTAGCTTTCCTACATGACCTATGTGGAAGGATTGTTCCCTCTTCAAGTAACTTCCAATATTTCAAAGTGAATAATTAAGTATTATGTACCAATTTATATTTTTAGACCTTGTGTATTATGTTGAGAACTAAGGTAGATAAAACCTCTGTTTTATTTCCATATTTTACTTCCTTACTTGATATAACTTCTATCCCTTTGTTGAAAACACATTTAATCCCACACATTTCAGTTGCATTAGTGTATTTTGTCACTTCCACAACATTTTGTGTAATAAGTGATGTTACTGGTTTTAGAAAAGGTTGTTACTTAAACATAGTTGATCAGTTAAATTAAGTTAAAGCCAATATTACCTCTTTTTATGGCTTTACAATGGATTTTAGTTCTTTTCTGCAATTATGGTTAACAATATATTTTATATTTATACTGAATTATTAAGTCTGTGTTAATCTATGGTAAGCATAGCCTTTGTCTGAGTATAAGCATTTTAAAATGGTGTGTATTTGTCATTTTCCATTGGATTGATTCCATTGAGTCTCTTCTTTTACTGTATTTTACACTGTGATTCAGTGAAGGAAAACTTATTTCAATTTTGTGCAGTAATGTGATCCAATATGATTGTGATGCATTAATCCTCTTATAATTATATAATTCCTTGTGTGACTTTTTTTACATTTGTTCCACTGTGTAACAACGAGATTAATATTTACCAAACAACACAAACATCTACACATTTCTAGGAGCATCTGTAACCATTGCAAGACCTGTGCTGATTAAGTTCGGCCAGTGTCAACACTTTGATTTCACCGAATTTAGCAATGGCATGTAACATGTGAAACAAGCTTTAATTTTAAATGTAACATTCCATTCCACTGTTAAATGGTTCGAATTTTTACGTTACTGAATTCATGGTTCAATATATTTCTAAAGAGTTATGAAATTTCCTAATTTTCTTGTTTACCTGAAAACCAAATGAGACTATATGTAAGTCCTCTAACATTCACACTAAATGAGTTGGAATTGTAACACAATCCTCCCTTAGTTACTAGGTCCCCTTTCGGGCAACCCGTTCTTCCAGGAGTGTCTGGCGCCCATGTAACCTTTGTGAGTCACCACTTCTAGGGAAGGGGGAGGGAATGTACAGGACGACCAGCCAGTCTAAAATAGTTTTGGGAAATAATTCAAAAGGTTATTTCAAAACTTTGCCTAAGTTTTACAAGTGTTCTTCCACTGCGACATACGGCTTGACAACATGACCAAAGTTGTCCACCTTGCAGGACAGAGCCGGCCAGAACCAGTATTGAATGCTGATTCTAAAATCACGCCACCCTTCTGGCTTCCGTGCTGAAACTACTGATGTTTCCATGCTACCGTGGAGCCAATAGCAGACACTCACGTTTGATCACGTGTGCTACTGCAGCAGGACTCAGAGGTGCGAGAATCACTTCCTTCGCTCTCTTCAGTTTGAGCTCTCGTACAGAACAGACACACTCCAGAGGCTCAGCGTCTGTGCGTTGAGAACGGCCGCATGGCGTCCGCTCCCGCCTAGCGGCTGTTCGGCATCAGCCACCAACTGTGTGAACCGTAACCATTACCTTTTCCGTTTTCTAATCCATTTAGACTGGCACTCATCCATTACATCCGTAACCAGGGCGAGTTCCGATATGTATCTCATTTCAGAATATACCAAATATTAACTTCAATTCTGTCTTTTATTTGCCATTCATCCACCCTTTGCTAGGGCGCCCAAAAGCCTTCACCGCTTCGCCATCCATCCTGACAACGCCTCCAACCTATCTTATTTATGCAGCACTGGGATGGGTTGTATAATTTTCCTATCATCTGTGGGATATAGATCAAGTGCTGTACAAAACCATTACACCGCTTTTCTTCTATCTAGGTTGTTTCACATGCTTCTGCCTTCATGATGCTTCTACTCACACTCACAGAACATAATGATACATTTTGGAAATCACAGGAGACTTCAATCGCACGCACGCGCTGTGTGTGTGTGTGTGTGTGTGTGTGTGTGTGTACACGCGCTTGTCGCCTCTCGTCGTCACACCTTTGTGGTGAGTTCTAAACTGTCCTTATTACTACATTTTAATTCTAATGTGGACTTTCCATTATTAAAGGTAAAAATGATACATTATGTAGCTTTCAAAATCAAAAGTTAGTCAGGGAAGAGATGGAAATATATTGCAGAGGGAATGATTCTGACGTGCTCTTTCTGATTCCTCCTGCTTTAACCCATGTCTAACCTCATCCAGACTACAGGGTCTCTCTTATTTTTCCCCAATGTATCTCTCTGTCCTCCCCAACAAAGGTACTGTATCTCTTTTACTTGTCATACCGGTAGTACACAAGTAGGTAACATGCAGTTCAACATGTTAAATATTTCAAATTTTAACACTTGTAAGCAATTTTCTTAACTTTACTGCTATTAACGAGGAAGGGAAAAACACAACATTGTTTATTTGCAGCATTCATTTACTGATAAATGCAGTTTACAGTAAAAAAGAAATCAGTGATGAACACGTCAGCATGGAAAGACTCCTTGGGCAGTTTTGGACCAGACTGAAGTCTGCAAGATTTTCCACAAAATTAAAATGTGCTGTGAATAACAATGCTGATATTACACAGCAGTTTAAAACACTAACACATGTTACACCATCTCTCCTGTTCTCATACTGAATCATACATTACTAATACTTGCTGGAATAATCCGAAGACGATCTTAGAAAAATATGTATGTTTAATGTACATGTACTTTCACAAACATTCATGACTAGCACAATAAATTATTTGTACAATGTTTACAAATGATTACAGAAAAAATTCTCTGTGAAATGAATATCTGTCCATGAAAACATCTCCACAGTTCATTCAGTCATATCCATGTCTCTTTCATCAAGAAAATTCTAAAAACAGGTCACGACAGGAAAGTCTTCATGGTTTCGAAACTTTATACACACACACACAGAGGGAGGGAGGGGGGGGGGGGGGCGCATGTAAACCCTGTTATTGGCAGATCAGCACAAACTAAAATTCAGTGATAAAATTGCTGTATGTCTTTGCAAATTATTTGCTCAACATGAGAAATCTTTCACTGTGGTAACTTTCAAACTTTAGCCTCTTTACCATTCATCACTGCTTAGCAAAGATGAATCACTGGGTCTATAACCACACCTATAGAGCAGGATACTGTTGTATGCTGGTTTAGACATACAAATGAAGAACATAATTACATGCGGCAGTATGTACCAACAACAGGAACTTCACAAAGGCACACTTTAATTTCATTAGTCACTACCTGAGAGAAACTCCCTTTCAAGAGCAGCTCCCATCATATTCCATTCCCCATCATCTACTTCATCTGGAGGCTCATCACTTCCATCGTTACTTGCACTCTCTTCACCTTCTGGACTATCGACATCCAGATCACTTGGTAGTTCTTCCCCACGTCTGAATTTGGCGCATGGTGAATCCTCTAGGAGATCTTCATCATCTTCAAATGCCTCTTTCGCTCTTCTTTTCTCTCTCTTGAATTCTTCATGGTGTTTCCAGCCATGTGGACTTTCTGCTGTAAATACAAAATTTCCTATGTTAAAGAATCTAATAATATACTCTAACTACATTAATAATGCTCTACAAACACCAGCAATAATGTTGCAAGGCAGAATGAAAAATTTTCAACCTAGCATAAGGATGCCATGAAGTATTCAGTATGTTTTCAGTCAAGTAAACTTATTGTAGAAACTTGGATTAATGTTATTGTGAAAGGACAATTTACTTCGAGATTCACATATATTCTTTGACAGACCTCCTTAGCCCAAGGTGAGGATGTCCTATGTAGCTGGCAGTTTCGTACCAGGATTGTGAACTGTGAATATAATATTTCTCAAGAAATTTCAAACAAACATGGGAGATACTGCTCGGATATGGAAAAGTAGATAAATAAATTATCATAGGGCTCAAATATAAACTAGTCAAAATGTAAGCAGTAAAGAACTACTAATAGCTTGATGATCACATCAATATGCAAACCACCTGACATACCTGTGCCATCACTTCTGACTCCTTGGATCTGATAAACAGTTTAATACCTAACATTCATCTGTATCTACAAAAGTATTCGCAAGCCATCAAATTGAGTGTGGCAGACCACTGCTTTCGTCTTCGAATCTTAAATGAGTCAGACAAAAAACGATTGACTGTATGCCTCACTTTTTGTGACCTTGCTATCCTTACACTAAATTGAAGTTCATGACAAAATTTTTGTTCTGCAATCAGCTTTAAGTGCCAGAGCTTTAAAATTACCCATTAGTATTTCTTGAAAAGAACGTCGGCTTCCTTCCAGGTATTCCCAGCTGATTTCCTTAAGCATCTCTGTAACACTCATTTGTTGATCAAACAGACAACTAACAAATACAGCAGCCTGTCTCTTAATTGTTTCTATGTCTTCTTTTAAATCAAACCGGTAAAGATAGAAAAACACTCAAGCAGTCAATACCACTCTACTCCGAGTCTTGTTTACAGATGAACAACATCTTCTGTAAACTCTCACAACCAAACAAAATTGATCACCTGCTTTCTCTACACTTGTCCTTACATGTTTATTCCATTTCATATCGTTCTGCAATTTTAAACCTACATATTTTATCAACATTAATGTGTCAAGCAGTGGACTACCAAAGTCATATTTGAATATTATTATATGGTTTTTCTTACTCATCAACATTAACTTACATTTTTATACATTCAAAGCTAGCTGTCATTCATAAAACAAACTAGAAATTTTGTCTAGGTCATCTTGTATCCTTGTACAGTCACGACGACACCTTCCTACACATCACAGTATTATCAGCAAATACCGTATTTGCACGAATATAGGCTGCGTGCAAATATAGGCCGCATCTAAACTTTTAACATGAGATTAGAGAGAGAGAGGGGGGGGGGGATAAATAAATAAATCTCGAGTATAGGCCGCAGGGTTTTTAATTTATTTATTTTTTTGTATAATCAAACTTTTTCGTAATCAGAAACACAAGGTTCTCTTTTCAATCAAAGAATAAGAAAGTGAGACAATAGGCCGATCTGGGCGCCCCAACTGAGGGGACGCCGAACCAAGGCGTGTTACCAGGTGTTTCAAGTGTTGTATAGTGTAGGAATTTGCTGCGAAAATATAGTTTTTTCGGTGTGTGTGGGTGTGTTTGTGTGAGACAATGTTTTGACTTGTAAGTTTGTAGCGGGAAACGAACGTACGAGTTAGACCGCCGAATGTAAACTTCAGGTTACCTAGTCACAGTAACGGACATGGAGACTGGAAGTTCAATGTAAATTTGACACTGACGAAATAAAGTTTGACGCTAGTGTGTAAGTGAGGACAAACTATTACAATGTTCGAAGAGTCGTTGTGCATTTCAAGGGCTAAAATGTAAATATCTCCATGTTTACTTGACTTCATAATTCGAAACAGGAACTGTGGCACCCAAACACACGCAATACAAAGAACACATGAAAACAAAAAAAGAAAATTCAAGATGGTACACAATGACATACAAACACATAAAATAACAAATACTTTCAAAAGACAAGGCATAAAAATAGCTCTCAAAACAGACAACAACAACACAGATATCTACCAAAGAACTGGAATATACCAACTACAATGCAACTCATGTGATGGAAGGTATGTAGGACAAATCAGCACAACATTTGATACCCAATATTTTTATGACTGATTGCTGATAAAATTTCCGCAAGTTGTAGTGTTGTTTTAAGATGCTCACTCGAGATGAACTTTATGGCTTGAAACTAGTTGTCTTATCATATAAAATGCAACTTTTTATGACATATTAATGTTCTGGTCCTGCTTGACACCATGTTGGAAATACATGATGTAATTTTGTAAGTACATACTTTTACCATTTAACTATGGAAAATCATTATTAAAGAATAGATAACAACTCTCCATAAAGGCAATTGTTGAGACAGACACATAAAATAGATTACCATATTCACACAACTTAAATTTTCAGCCTTGCTCTTCATCAGAAAAAGAAACACACACATTCACATAATCACTCAGACAACTATACACACACGGCCACTACCTCTGGCTGGATGTCCTATGTAGCATCTTGAAAGTGAGTGAGGAGGGTAGTAGAGGGGATTGAAAAGGGAAGAATTCTGCGTAAGGATCAGGATGGAACGTCCCGTATTGCACCATGGATTGTAAAGGTTCTGATAGATGGGAATGTGATATTCAGCATGAAATGCAGTAAAGAGAAGGTGCAGAAGGGCGAAAGGGGGGAGCTGAAGATGTGTGTGTGTGTGTGTGTGGGGTGGGGGGCTGTAAAACAATAAAAAAAATTAATAAATTGAAAAAATGGGGGGGGGGGGGGGGGGGTAAGTAATTTCTATATCCCTTTAATTAATTTTATCTCTATTATTATATTTGTAAATGTTTTTATTTATTTATTTTTATCATATTACAGTCCTCTCCCCACCCCATATACATCTCTACCCTTCCCCCTTTTTTCTGCATTCCAAGCTGCATCATCAATGCAACGTGGAATTTCCCATCTCCATCCTTACCCGCACAATCCTTCATCCTCCACTCCTCTCCTTACTCACTGTCAAGATGCTTGTTGCGCTGGAGTAGCCAGAGATGATTGTCATGTGTGCATATTTATTTCTAAGTGATTGTGTGAATGCATGGTTTTATTTTTTTTATTTTTTCTGGGGAGCTCCATGGCCAAATTTAAGTTGTGTAAATGTGACTGTCTAATTTACATGCATTTTGGCAGCTGAATTATCATCTTCATGGTTCTGCTACCATTTTTATATGTAAGAGTTACCAGAGTTTTTTCCAAACCATCTTTGCAACATTCAAAGAACAATAACAATGGATAGAAAATGATAGTATAGAGCGAAAGAAAGAAATATATTTTGATGATAATGTAAGCAAAACATTTCAATCAGCTGTATTGCAAACTACCACCAACTTTTGCCGACTTTCCTTTTCTATAGAGATTCTTCTCTCTCTCTTTTTTGGACGCTTCAAGAAAAGTTTTAATTTCCCAGTCAGAATCACCTGACACAGCTTCTTTCAACATTAAGACACAATGAAGAAAATAGAGTGGCACTTCAGTAATAATAACAAAAATAATAAACGGCAAAACAGCAGAGAAGTGATTTGCAGTGGATACCTCCAAACACAGGAAATTACAAGACACCTGTCAGACTGGCAATTGGGATAGCTAAACTCAAAAAACATAATCTTTTATACGTCTTTACCAAAGTATTTATTCACTTATTATTTTAGACTATCGACTATTACCACAAAATTTCCTAGCTCTTAACAACAAAACCCACAAACATGGAGATTAAAATGAAGAGAGGCAAGCCATCAGCCAACACACAAAGTTTTCTGGGTATATGAAACAGCCACAATCATAAAACTATCGTAAGATCCCTTAATTAAATGAAAATGTCTCAAACTAATGCAGTACGTGTGAATCGAGTAAAGAGCAACCCCCTACTGAACAAATCGGGCCTCTGCAACTCTCCTATCTTTCATTGTGTTTACTCCTTCACAGAAATAACTGAAACTGCTTCGAAACAATAAACCATGCCTTTCGCACTCTATTGGCTATATATAAGTATTTTAAATCTATGATCAAAACTTCCTTGAGGTTCTTTTCAATTTTTTAATAGCTGATCTACCATATGCATGACACAATAGATAACTACACCAGTAACTAGTGTGAAAGCTTGCTTTTTATCTGTATAAAATGTTCCTTCATGGTAGTTAAATTTCTTGTCCTTTCCAAATACTGCAAAATACAGGGTCTGGCAAAACAACCTCCTGCATTTGAAGTAGCCAGCAGGCGAGTTGTTGTGAGGATACTGACGTGGAATGTGTTTTGTTTAAAAGCATTATTGTTGCCATTTTCAATGTGCACCATGTTGTGGCCAGGAATTTATTCGTAATGGTTGTTCTGTGATTAGTACTCAGCAAGAGTTTCGGGGGTGTTTCAAACTTGCCCAACATGATCGTGTCTCTGATAGGAAAACTATTCAACTGTGGGTGTCAAACTTTAGAAATAAAGGTTCGGCACTGAAAAGAAAACCTACTGGCCGTCCTCGAACTGCAACAATCACCAGTGCGTTCAGCACATAAACACGCAGGGGCCCTTGGACTATCTGATAGGAGTGTAAGAAGTCTTTTTCATAGAGAACTTCATATGCATCCCTTCAAAAACATGAAATATAAAAAATAGACGAAGATTACTCACCAGGCGAAGGAGCACAGGTGTGACAGCATCACAAATAAATAAATGTATACACACACACACACACACACACACACACACACACAATCGCAAGCTTTCGCAACCCAGTTGCGTCTTCAGGCAGTAGGGAAGGAGAGGGAAAAGGAAATGATGAGGGTTTTAAGGAAGGGGGTAAGGAGCCATTCCAATCCCGGGAGAGGAAAGACCTACCTTGGGGGAAAAATTGGAGGGTAAACAAATGCACACATGCCCACACATTCACACAGACACAAGTACACATAGGCAGACATACCGTAGAAAGCAAAGAAGTTAAGTTATTGAAGTTAAGAAGTTAGACAGAGATACCACTTGAGGCAGAGTCCAGAGAACCGATGCAAAGATGTTAAGAAGGTGGGTGGTAATTCAAATTTAGCGGAGATTGAGACCAGGTGGGCAACGGGAAGAGAGAATATGCTGAAGGGCTAGTTCCCATCTCCGGAGTTCTGAAGGATTGGTGTCAGTGGGAAGTATCCAGATAACCCGGACGATGTAGCACTGTGCCAAGATGTGCTGGCCGTGCACCAATGCGTGTTTAGCCACAGGGTGATCCTCGTTACCAACAAACACTGTCTGCCTGTGTCCATTCATGCGAATGGACAGTTTGTTGCTGGTCATTCCCACATAGAACGCTTCACAGTGCAGGCATGTCAGTTGGTAGATCACGTGGGTACTATCGCAAGTGGCTCTGCCTTTGATCGTGTACACCTTCCGGGTTACGGGACTGGAGTAAGTGGTGGTGGAAGGGTGCATAGGGTAGGTTTTACAACGGGGGTGGTTACAAGGGTAGGAGCCAGAAGGTAGGGAAGGTGGTTTGGGGATTTCATAGGGGTGGACTAGGAGGGTACGGAGGTTAGGTGGGCGGCGGAAAGACACTCTCGGTGGAGTAGGAAGGATGTCATGAAGGACGGATCTCATTTCGGGGCAGGATTTAAGAAAGTCGTATCCTTGCTGGAGAGCCACATTTAGAGTCCGCTCCAGTCCCGGAAAGTATCCGGTGACAAGAGGGGCACTTCTGGGATTCTTCTGTTGAAGGTTCTGAATTTGGGGGGATGAGGTAGTAGCTCTGGCAATTTGTTTCTCTACCAGATTAGGAGGATAGCCGCGGAATGTGAAAGCTGTTAATAGGTTGTTGGAGTACTGGTTCAGAGCTTCAGGACTGGAGCAGACTCGTTTGCCACGAAGACCTAAGCTGTAAGGAAGGGAACGTTTGATATGGAATGGATGACAGCTGTCATAATGCAGGTACTGTTGTTTATTGGTAGGTTTGATGTGGACGGATGTGTGGAGTTGGCCGTTGGACAGATGGAGGTCGACATCGAGGAATGTGGCATGGGATTTGGAATAGGACCAGGTGAATTTGATGGGACCAAAGGAGTTGAGGTTGAAGAGGAAATTCTGGAGTTCTTCTTCACTGTGTGTCCAGATCATGAAGATATCATCAATGAATCTGTACCACACTTTGGGTTGACAGGCTTGGGTATCCAGGAAGGCTTCCTCTAAGCGTCCCATGAATAAGTTTGCGTACGAGGGGGCCATCCTGGTTCCCATGACTGTTCCCTTTAGTTGTTGGTATGTCTGGCCCTCAAAAGTGAAGAAGTTGTGGGTTAGGATGAAGCTGGCTAGGGTATTAAGGAAAGAGGTTTTAGGTAGGGAAGTGGGTGGTCGGCGTGAAAGGAAATACTCCATCGCAGCAAGGCCCTGGGTATGTGGGATAACCTCATGACCCCGCCGACACCCCGCACTCCCACCTTCTACCTACTTCCCAAGATTCACAAACCCAATCATCCCGGCTGCCCCATTGTGGCTGGTTACCAAGCCCCTACAGAATGAATCTCTGTCTACATAGACCAACACCTTCAACCCATCATGTGCAGTCTCCCATCCTTCATCAAAGACACCAACCACTTCCTCGATCGCCTGAAATCCTTACCCAGCCTGTTACCTCCAGAAACCATCCTTGTAACTATTGATGCCACTTCCCTATACACAAATATCGCACATACCCAGGGCCTTGCTGCGATGGAGTATTTCCTTTCACGCCGACCACCCACTTCCCTACCTAAAACCTCTTTCCTTAATACCCTAGCCAGCTTCATCCTAACCCACAACTTCTTCACTTTTGAGGGCCAGACATACCAACAACTAAAGGGAACAGCCATGGGAACCAGGATGGTCCCCTCGTACGCAAACTTATTCATGGGACGCTTAGAGGAAGCCTTCCTGGATACCCAAGCCTATCAACCCAAAGTTTGGTACAGATTCATTGATGATATCTTCATGATCTGGACACACAGTGAAGAAGAACTCCAGAATTTCCTCTTCAACCTCAACTCCTTTGGTCCCATCAAATTCACCTGGTCCTATTCCAAATCCCATGCCACATTCCTCGATGTCGACCTCCATCTGTCCAACGGCCAACTCCACACATCCGTCCACATCAAACCTACCAATAAACAACAGTACCTGCATTATGACAGCTGTCATCCATTCCATATCAAACGTTCCCTTCCTTACAGCTTAGGTCTTCGTGGCAAACGAGTCTGCTCCAGTCCTGAAGCTCTGAACCAGTACTCCAACAACCTATTAACAGCTTTCACATCCCGCGGCTATCCTCCTAATCTGGTAGAGAAACAAATTGCCAGAGCTACTACCTCCTCCCCCCAAATTCAGAACCTTCAACAGAAGAATCCCAGAAGTGCCCCTCTTGTCACCGGATACTTTCCGGGACTGGAGCGGACTCTAAATGTGGCCCTCCAGCAAGGATACGACTTTCTTAAATCCTGCCCCGAAATGAGATCCGTCCTTCATGACATCCTTCCTACTCCACCGAGAGTGTCTTTCCGCCGCCCACCTAACCTCCGTAACCTCCTAGTCCACCCCTATGAAATCCCCAAACCACCTTCCCTACCTTCTGGCTCCTACCCTTGTAACCGCCCCCGTTGTAAAACCTGCCCTATGCACCCTTCCACCACCACTTACTCCAGTCCCGTAACCCGGAAGGTGTACACGATCAAAGGCAGAGCCACTTGCGATAGTACCCACGTGATCTACCAACTGACATGCCTGCACTGTGAAGCATTCTATGTGGGAATGACCAGCAACAAACTGTCCATTCGCATGAATGGACACAGGCAGACAGTGTTTGTTGGTAACGAGGATCACCCTGTGGCTAAACACGCATTGGTGCACGGCCAGCACATCTTGGCACAGTGCTACACCGTCCTGGTTATATGGATACTTCCCACTGACACCAATCCTTCAGAACTCCGGAGATGAGAACTAGCCCTTCAGCATATTCTCTCTTCCCGTTGCCCACCTGGTCTCAATCTCCGCTAAATTTGAATTACCACCCACCTTCTTAACATCTTTGCATCGGTTCTCTGGACTCTGCCTCAAGTGGTATCTCTGTCTAACATCTTAACTTCAATAACTTAACTTCTTTGCTTTCTACAGTATGTCTGCCTAGGTGTACTTGTGTCTGTGTGAATGTGTGGGCATGTGTGCATTTGTTTACCCTCCATTTTTCCCCCAAGGTAGGTCTTTCCTCTCCCGGGATTGGAATGGCTCCTTACCCCCTTCCTTAAAACTCTCATCATTTCCTTTTCCCTCTCCTTCCCTACTGCCTGAAGACGCAACTGGGTTGCGAAAGCTTGCGATTGTGTGTGTGTGTGTGTGTGTGTGTGTGTGTGTGTATACATTTATTTATTTGTGATGCTGTCACACTTGTGCTCCTTCGCCTGGTGAGTAATCTTCGTCTATTTTTTATATTTTATTTTTCCTGCTAGGAATTTTTTGTCTTAATATCCCTTCAAAAACATGGTTACACAGGAATTAAGTGAAAGAGATTTTGAAACTGTCAGAGCTGTGTATGAGGAAATATTTCAAAAATTCCAGCTGGTGCTTTGTTTATTTCTTCGGATGTGGCCCGTTTCCACTTATCCGGAACTGTAAACAAACAGAATTTCCGCTACTGGGCAGCAGAAAACCCTTGTGAAATGCTGCAGGAAACCCTTGTGAAGTTCATCAGCGAACACTACACAGTCCCCATGTGACAGTTCGGTGTGCTGTTGCCAAATCTTTTGCATGGGGACCGTATTTTTTCGAAGAAGATGGCCACACAGTAACAGTTAATTCAAACCGTTATTGTCACAAGCTAGGCTAAACCAGTTAATTGCAGATCACTAAGTGTGGTTCCAGCAAGATGGAGCAACATCACACACTTCTCGGCGTTCTATGAAAACACTGCGCGAGTTGGTTGCTGGTCATCTTATCTCTTTGCGAGGAGACATCGCGTGGCCCTCTAGGTCGCCTGATTTATGGCCTTGTGATTTTGTTCTTTGGGGACACATAAAAGGTTCTAGTGTACAAACATCATCCCACAACACTTCAAGCACTTGAAGAGGTCATTACCCAAAAAGTGCCAGCCATTCCAAGAGAAATGACATGAAAATGTATGGGGAACTTTCGGGATAGACTTCGTCCAGCATATCAACAATGGAGTGCGTCATTTAGCAGATAAAATGTTTAAAACCAAATAATCAAAAAATGGCGAAGTACATATTTTTCATAAATAAAAATAATTTTTCTCTATCATATTTTTTCTGTAATAACCTATTAAAATGATGTAAGTTATTTTACTGGACCCTGTACGTTTAAAATGAGACAGTAATCATTGATTTCAAGTGTTAAACTATGTCATTTCTGGTATCCAACATGACGACCTTAAAACTAATGTTAAATTCCACCTTTTTGACATATACATCTTCTGTTTATTGCATTAGAGGTAGCATGCTTACAAAGATTCTCTTTTCCATTTCTGTCACTTTTTGACATATACATCTTGTGTTTATTGCATTAGAGGTAGCATGCTTACAAAGATTGTCTTTTCCATTTCTGTCACTTGGATTACTATGAGAAAATAGAGTATCAGCAGGTGTCAAATTATAATTAGATAAGCATTAGTGTTGATTACTATTCTGAAAACATCAATTTTTCATTCAACATAACACAGAAAGAGATAGTAGGGATTACTGTTTGTAAAAAATAAACAACTGGATCATAAACCATTTTACAAGAAAAAGTCCTGTGAAGTAAGCTACAAGTGAGCAGTAATATCATGGGGCACAGATACAGCCACGGCCTTGATTCATAAATATTACCTGTAAGTGACCCTGAACTACTGCTGCTACTGTCCTCATCACCCCTGATCTTAGGAGGACTTCCACCCAGAGTATTCTCATCATTTCTATCATCTCCATCAGTATCGACCTTCCTTTCACCTTCAGAGTCACTTTCACTCTCAGATTCATTGAAGATATCTTCCACTTCACGGTCCATACTAGCAATATCCTCAGATGAAAAAGACATCAAGGGATTGATAATTTCCAAGACACTATCACCAGACGTGTTTTTCTGCTGTCCTGAAGAATCATCTGGGGTTAACGCGTAACTCGGAGGAACACGAGTAGGTGAAGCACAGTGAGCCGGCGGATGACGACGTGCAGAAGTGCCACGTCCGAGTGGAAAGAGCCGCTCCTCCACATGTTCCCAGCGTTCTGCACAAGCCCAAAGCCAATCGGGAGTAACAAGGAGAATATTATTGTGCTTCCTCTGCACTGCATTCACCTTTGCAGTGCCTGGGCGAACAGCAACCAAGTGTGTGGTGTAATCTGTCAGGTCAGGTGTGACAACAGCACCCAACTGTACTGCTACCTACAAAATTGTGAAGAATTATATTTATCAGAAAATATATCTAGACATAAAGACCCTAACACATGTACGTAACAACAGCTGCAGAACATACTTTATGTTAATTATTCTCTAATAATAATCATATTGCTCTGTTATGTTAAACACTAACATATAATTGCAGTAAACAGACATACCGATATAATGCAAAGTACGCATGTTTTAACAAGAACACTATTAACTGAATTACACAATTATTTGTGTTACATCATACAAGGATATGACTATTAAAATTTCAAAAGAGTGTTCCAAAATTGTGAATGATTAATCAATATGATTTTCTTCTAATGCTAAACAGGAATGCCATCAAAAAGATTTCTAAAACCTTACTGGGAAACAACAGATCATACTAAAAACTGGAAATCTGAAGAGAAAATACAAGTTTAAAAAAACTTACTAAGTTATTGATATGGTGTCTGTTCTTTTAAGACATATCCAAAAGAACAGACTCCATTAGTTGATAGTAACGGCAATAAATTTACGAAATTGAAATATTTAAACATTTCGACCATTTCAGGGTGTTGAAACAAATTCAACGACAAAGTGATACATATTAATGAGCAGGGGGCTAGAAGTTGAGAATTTGGGTTGGAAGGGAAGCGTGCCTGGATAGCCAATTGATTAAGGCGACCGCTGGCACAAAGCGGGAAATCCAGGTTCAAATCCTGGTCCAGCACAAATTTTCAATTTTGTCATTGAATTTGTTTTAACACTGTGAAACGGTCGAAATGTTTACATCATATCCATTTTGTAAACTTACTAAGCTCTGAACCACAAAACATAAGAAATAAACTGTGACATCAAGTACAGTACAGAAAATAAATCACATCAGGCTGGTAACTCTAAATTGTTATTTGGTCCCTGGCATAGAAAAAGGCTATCTTTAGGATGTTGAGGATATGAAACATGTGAAGACATATGTTAAGTGGTGTGTATTTTTTGGTGGGATTACTGGTTTACTTAATTCAGTCCTAACATTGAATTAGATGAGTCAATTGTTGTGTTGGAGTGACCAGAAATGGTGGTCATGAGTGCTTGAGTTATTTCTGAGTGAGTGTGTGTAAAAGTAAGTGTTGCTTTCACTGATGCAGGCAATGCTTGAAAATTTAAGTAGTGTGAATCTGATTGTTTATTTTATGTGCCTGTCTGCAGCTCTGTGAATGTCTCCATGATCTATGATCTTTGTGATCCATCCTCTATTACTGACATTCCATCCTGTATTTTCCATTGTTAAATGAGTCAATTATCAGATATAAAACCTGAAAAATTAGGATAGGTATTCTGGCAAACAAATTAAAATCCCTCCCAGACTTCTTGATTCATGACATTGTGGTTCAGATTGAGCCAGATCCTGAGGTCCACAGTGCAACATTGAAAGTCGATTACTTGTGACTGGAGGATATTTTCCGCATTGCACATTAGTTCAAAACTGCTCAGGTGACTAAGAAATTACTCATGAGAAAACTTCAAGTTGTAGCAGTCAAAGCGCCCCTACACGCACCAACTGTATGCCACAGGCACAGAACAGACACTGAACTTTCATCACCATTGCGATTCATCGTTCTTGGATGTCTCTATGACATCAGAGCCTCTGTTTACTGACTAAGGGGTTTGCTTCCTTCATACCCAAAGTGCTTTTACACTGACTCCAGAGCAGATAGTCCTGCACATGGGGTCCTGCACACTTGGTGGTAAAGAAGCATCCGCAATCAGTGTTTCGCAGCCGCACAACTCACACCCGTCCCAACTTACAAGCTCAAGACGATACAATGCATGCATTGCAATCAGTAGTCCCAATGAACAGTTAGTTCATGTGGTAAGGGGACCTGCCCCCCCTACAAAAAGAAAAAAAAATATGGTATCTGATTTATTTTAATTAATGATGTGTGAAGGCATTGCCATGGTGACTTCCTGTATTGGTGATGGGACTGGGGTGTTGGTGGAGTGAAGTTCGTGCCAGTTTAAAATAAATAAATAACTACAATTTTTATTATTTAATGTCAACAATAAAGAAGCTTGGTCCCAGTAAAGTAAAAGGGCACTCAGCACAAATTATCCTCTGAATATGAACAGCAAAACTGATACAAAATATCATGGGGTGGCAACTTAAAATTATTTATCTTTACAGTAATCTTGCCCCCCCCCCCCCCTTTCCACCGAAAATATATGCTATAGTCATTACTGCTATCAACATTAGCCTTTTCCACAATCTGAGATAAGAGTGTTTCACAGAGACTACTACTTGTTGCTACCAAGACATTCACATTTTCTTGGTGTCATTATTGGTTTCACTGTTGTATTCAGTAGTCACAACAATCCATGTGTGGCATTGCTGACAATGCATTATTATTTGGTGAGGGAGATGTTCAGTGTAGTTCAAGACCAGCTGTTGTCTCAATGTGTTCTTCATCATGGTTTTACTTGAGAAAATACAGTATCTTATTCTTTAGTATCGTAAGTGTATAAAAAGTTATTATGACTAGAGGAAGAGCTTAAAGAATCATTTCCTTGCAACAAAAGGATGACGAAAACTTTGAAGAAGCAGAAACAAGCCAAGTTAATTGCAGAGATAAGGTTTAATGAAACCTATTCCTGTTATCAACATGGGTATCACTGAGTTAGATGTCATCCCCTCTAGAAAAAAAAAAGTTCTCTAAAGTCCACATAAATTTTGAGTCTTAATTTGGTTAGACATATTTTGTTTTCTTCATTAGATTCAAGCCTAGCTCCATCAAGGCCATGTGACACCTTGAATATTTTATTCTATTCTGCTGACATGCTGATTCCACATACGAACAAGAGTGCAATTCCATTGGTTCAATAATTAGTAATACTGTATCAAGAACTCCAGAGAAAGTGCAGAAACAACAAATATGACACTCAGAAAACATTTTCATCTGCAGTACATGATGCAGGAAATGAAGAAGTACCTGCAATAGTGATACAAAGAAGGAAAAGGATCAGCACCAAGGGGAAAATGTGGAAGATAAAAATAAATAGAAAACTGAGTAGAAGCAGAGGGGAGGCATACACCACATTCAATGAGAAACAAGTGCAAGCCAATCAATGTAAAGAAATGAGTGAACAGAGATATAATTGTAGAAATTGTTTGGCAGACAGTGAGACACACAGAATTTTTGAATATAGTTGATTACTCTAAACATGCTTTTTACATTGCTAACCTTATTACTACTAAAGACAAGTAGACAGAAAGAAAGTGTTGAAAATATTAATAAGCAAAAATGTGATTCTTAACCCACAAATATCAATTGCAGATCAGTAAACAACTGCATTATATTTGTAAGAGGAATCTTGATGAAAGCAACAAGTTTTATATGCACCCTTGTTTATAAAATGCAATCTTCATGCTCTGGTATTATTAATGGGGATAACAGAGTGAAACATTCACCTAAAAACAAATTTGATGATTTTAAATAATAAAAAAAAAAAAAAAAAAAAAAAAAAAATTGATCGACCTAGGCAGCACATACTCTACATACCATCATAGGAAAGCCACTACAATAAATAAATAAATAAATAAAAATAAATATAAAAAATCAACAAATAGGTACCACCTATCTTATTACACACTTACAAAAATTTACGAATAGTACATGTATGTGTGTTGAGTAGGGTAGCCTGTAAGTTTAACAATCTACCGAAAGATTTTTCATTAGTTCAACATTCATATCAAGAATCATTTCACAGCAGCATGCCCACCTCTTTGTATGCAGCATCGGCACAAAACCAGTTGTACTCTTAGTTAGCCCATGCTCCAAAGCCCTCCCTCCCCTTTCTTATTTAGCTACCTGGCTGACTCTCCCTGAGCAATTAGTCACCCCAATCCCTTTTCCCCTTCTTTTCACCTACCCACCCAACCAATATTTATATTAACAGAAACATTCCTCCCTGGTGGGTGTATGTTAGAAGACCAGAAGTCTGTCACTATTTTCATGGAATTACTGAGGATGTACTCTGTTCAATTTCAATGACCCCCCTTTTTTACAGTAATTTAAAGAAAAAGCGATGAGATGTATGTTCATGACAACAGTGCACTTGCTGTGTTTTTATCAGTATGACAAAAGACTCTTTTTTATGGATAAGACGACATCTTTAATTGATTCAGGAAATGTATGAAACAGAACTGTTTATGTAATTTTAAATGACGTGATGATGGGATATTCCCGAAACTAGTTGCATCATAAATAAATCTTACATTGACAGCTAAGTGTAAAATGCATTTCCTTAAATTACATCAGACAATTAAAGGTGTGAAAATTGCCAGTAGTAGTACTGAGTGCAAAAAGGCCAATACTTGAGATGCCTATAATTTAAGAACTATATTGTAACTACACTACTTAACATACTTCTCATATAATAGGTTTCTAGAAAGAATGTGACCAAAACAACTTAAAATTAAGTAAACACTTAAAAAATAAATAAAAATTTACCTGATAGGCACGACTTCTCTCCAAAGGTACATGTGTGGGAACAAGGCCACTAAAGACAAGATAAGTGCCTGCCAAGACTTTTCGACGTACATAAGGAATCACATTTTTCAAGTCTGGCATATCACCAGGCGATTCATCATACAGTTCATAAAAGGAGCGATGTATGGTTTTGAGTATCTCTTCAAGATATATCAAATAATCATCATCATCTTCTACTTCTGTTAGTTCATCTCCACTACTGCCAGCCGTATTATCCGGTTTGTCCTTCTCTTTGTCTGAGCCACCTGACTGTTCAGTACCTTCCTCTTCTTTTGTTGATAGCTTTGCATTTGGCTGTTTATCTTGTCTCTCTTTGGAAGAATCAATATTTGTTTCTTCTTTCTTGTGCTGTCTATCAACCTTTGACAACTTCTTTCTGTTCTCTTGATCCCCTTCTTTCTTCTGAACTTTCTCCTGCAAATCTGATGTAGCACTCAGCCTACTGGTCGATTCACTGTCAGTTTTATTGCACGAATCAGGCTCTCCTGTAGTAACTTCACTTGCATTTGGTTCTGTACATTCCATTTGACAATTATTTACTAGAGGACTTGTTTCTTCACTAATATGATTCTGTACACTTTTCTTATCAGGCTGGGTATTTTGCAAATTATCTTCTTCTTCCTTACTATCTGTAACTTCACATTTTTTAGCAAAGTTATTTTCTTTAACTTCCACTTTCTTATCCAACTCTGAAGTACAACCATTTCCTTTGAGGTCACTCTCCATTTCAGCAGCAGGTTTGGAAGCTGCACAGAAAAAAACAAAAAAACGAGTTGGTGGAAAATTTAGAAGCACTAAACAGTCCATTAAATGCCCATGAAACTATTGACATACCTGACTTTCTGAAATCATGGCCACTTTTATCATCATTTTCACATTTTGCTAGACCTGGAGGGGCATTTATATCACCTGTATGCTGGAAAAAGTGGTATGGCTTAACATGGATTAAATTTGGAGCAAAATTCCAAACATCTTCTCGGTCATCAATGATACACACCAAATTATCCCCACAGGGGAAAAGTGCCCTGAAACAAAACATTTTGCATCAACAAACTAGAAGAAATGCATCAAACATCCAAAATATATTACACATAGTTAATATCAGACTACCGATATGGAGGCATTGGATACAGAAGCACCTACGTAGATTTTACAATAAAGTATATGAGGTAACCATGAAGACAATTGCACAATTTTGGCAGATGTATATTTGTTTTCTATGATTTGGTGAATTTTATGTTAACTGAATTTTAATGAAAAATGTAGAATATATACAGATTTTCATAATAAAATTATGCTGAAATACCTCAAAATATTTATATTTTCTCACCTCTCTTCTCTGCAGGTTTTTGCCAAGCTGCAAAATTAGCATGTTACTCTAGAAATATCACTAATTATCATTTTTGTTTTTGATGTGTGGGTTTACAGTTGCAAATTCATTTTTGGGATAAGAGATAATGACAAATGGGTATGTTATTACCCATTAAAAAGGGAAATTTAGGAACTACTGTTACCACAGAACATGGATAAAAAGTTCTCAGGCTTCCGGCAATGCCAAGTGGTTAAAAATCCATAAGATACTCCTTGGTCACTGTCAAGTGGTATAAATGTCAGTGCTACAATGGTACGCACCTTTATATGCTTGCTGCTGGCTGTGATGTCACTGATGCTCACAGCATCACCATCTATGGGCTTGCTTTGACTCGGCATTCAATGTGACAGATTCAACTTTGCAATTACTGGATCGCATGCCACAATGAGCTGCAGTCCACCACCTCTGTTAAGGTCATTATTTATGACTCGTATTTCAATGGTTTACTCAATTATATAAATAACACCATAAGCCATTTGTGCTAGTCACAACAAACAGAAGTTTGGTCAAATTTGACCCAGTGACCCATTCCTAAAGCACTCTCAGTTACGAAACGAAAATGTTTTATTCATTGTTACTGCTGCAAGACCATACTTTCTTACACTAACATGATGAGGCATGCCTGTCTTTCGTATTCTGTCAAAAAGACAGGAACTCTGAGCACAAAATTTCCCAAAAAATGCATAAAATAAATAAAAATTGAACAATTTCCAGTTAAAATTTTTATTACTATTTGAAATAAACATAAGTCTTCAGGATGTTATCACTAGCTTTGTTTAGCTGCAAACTGTTCATTCTCTCTTTGGTCACAGAGGGCGTGACCTCAGTGCAAGGATTATGGTTCAGTGACACATTTCTGCACTAGCCCACTAGCCAGTTCCTCTGATCTTTTTATTCCAAAGCAAAACATTCACTCTACAGTGAGATGCAAACCAGTATGAAAATTTCAGTATACAACATTGTATTGAATGAGGTGAGTAGAGGAAGAGAGAGGTGGGAGGCAAGAAGAGGGATTTGAGGTTGGTATCAGATGGCAGCTTGACAAAAGGTAGCTTGTTTGCCAACTAGGAATTGAGAGACAAGACAGAAGGTGGGCAATGGTTGGTTGGTTGATGGGTGGATGCGACCAAACAGCTAGGTCATCAGTCCCATGACCTCTGTATGGAGTGCAAGCCAGGGTGTGGTCGACTAAGACCGTGACGAGAGTAAAATAGAGGAACTAAATGGGGGTTAAAATCAAGTAGGACAGGACTAAAACCAATAGAAAAGCAGGATTCTGCAAGGAATGTCACGACAAATCTACAATCCCCGTTAATTAATGACAAGCAGATACAGGAGAACAGTGTATGTTTCTAAATGAGAAGCCTAAAAATGTAAAAAGAGGAAACAAAGTGAATTAAAACCAAGTTAAAAGGAGAAATGGAAGTCGTCAGGAAGAGGGGAGAGAGCCAAACCCTGCTGCTCGCAGGGAGGGCCACAAACCCACCCATTCTGTCCAAGCGTCAGCAATAAAATTTTATAGCCGAGAGTAAAGACCGATTTCACGGATGAATCCATGTCAGCTATCCGTGAATCATTTGCCAAAACCGAAGGCAATGAGTGCAGAATTCCATATTTGGCACGGAGCACCAAGAGGAGCAGAAATTCCACTACAATATGAGCCACGGATTGTAGGGCCCCACAATCACAATGTGGGGAGGCTCATTATGCAAAAGAAGACCATGGGTCAGCCTGGAGTGACCGATGTGGAGACAGCAAAGGACACAAGAAGGGCGTAAGGAAGAACTCCAAGCTGCAGTGGTCGACTTGATGGAGTGTAGTTCATTAGACAGAGCAGTAGCCTGCCAGTTGGTGTTCCAGTCCTGTATGAGTAGCAATCTCATCTGCACCCGCAAATCTGCACCCGGGATAACCCAGGGGAAGGGGCAGGGAGTCACAGCTACTCTAGCCAACTGGTCAGCCTGTTCATTTCCTAGGATACCCACACGACTGGGGACCCAGAGAAAGGCAACAGAGCAAGCGGTGCGACGCAGTGAGGAGATCGTATCAATGACCAAAGGATGTGAGGAGTAGCATTGGTCTATGGCCTGCAGGTTGCTCATTGAGTCAGAACAGATTAAAACACAGTCCAGGGCTACCTGTCTGATAAATGGAAGTGCCCTACTAATAGCCGTTAGTTCTGCCATAAACACACTGCATGATTCTGGCAGAGAATGGCATTCCACACCAATGTGAGATGTAAATGCATATCCCGTATGACCAGCAAATTTAAAGCCATCAGTGTAGAAAATCATGGAACCCTGAAATTCTTCAAGGACAGTGTACAACAAACGCTGGAAGATTATGGGGGAGACTGAAGCTTTTGGGGCGTGCTAGAGATCCAATCGGATTTGAGGCCGAGGCACCAATCAACGAGGGGTGCGCAGTGTAGCACGACGCGTACAGTAAAGGGAAGGGAGGTTCAAGTCCTTACAAAGGAGAGCGAGCCGCAATCCAACAGGTAAACCCACCCGAGGGCGAGTATTAGGAGTGCTAAAACCGTCACCCCAAAGAGAATGTGATATGACCAGGGAATTTACGAATGGCAATGGCATAGGACACCAAAAGCTGATGGCGCCTAGTCTAAAGAGCGGGGATTCCCACTTCAGCAAGGAGACTGTCAACAGCAATGGTCCAGAAGGCACCCGTATTCAAGTGGATGCCACAATGGTGAACGGGGTCCAACAGTTTCAGGGCAGAAGAAGCTGGCGAGCCATAAACCTGGCACCCATAATCTAATCTGGATTGAATCAGAGCCCAGTAGATATGAATTAGTGCTGTTCGATCTGCACCCCAGGAGGAGTGAGCTAGGAAACTGAGGGCGTTAACTTCCCGCATGCAGCTTATCTTCAGCTGCCGAATATGGGCAGCCAAGTCAGGTTTTTTATCAAAAAGGAGGCCCAAGAAACGATGCTGTACCACAACTTCTAGGTGTTGAGTACCCAAGAATAGTTCTGGGGCAGGGTGGACTGTAATACGACAGCAGAAATCCATTACTCGCATTTTAGAAGGGGAAAACTGAAAACCGTGTGAGAGAGCTCATGTGGAAGCCCGTCGAATGGCACCTTGGAGCTGGCATTCAACTGAGGCTACCGAGTGGGAGCTGTACCATATGCAAAAGTCGTCTATATACAAAGCAGAGGACAAGTGACCCAACAGAGCTCACCAACCCATTAATGGCAATTAAGAAGAGTGTAATACTTAACACAGAACCCTGTGGAACACCGTTCTCCTGGATCTGTGGGGAGCTGAAGGAAGAGCCAACCCTCACACGGAACATGCGGTGGAATAAAAACTGACTGATAAAAATTGGTAGGGAGCCTCATAGGCCCCCGTCATGGAGGGTACATAAATCATCATGACGCCAAGCAGTGTCATATGCCTTACATAAATCAAAGAAAGCAGCAACAAGATGTTGACATTTCGAAAAGGCCTTTCTAATTGTCGTTTCCAGTCAAAGTAGGTGGTCAATAGTAGACCTGCTCTCCCAGAACCCACACTGATAAGGTGACAGGTGTCCATGTGACTCAAGTACCCAGATAGTCTGCGGGCAACCATCCGTTTGAGCAGTTTACATGGCACATTTGTCAGGCTAATCAGCCGGTAACTGTCCGGGGATGGCAGATCCTTACCAGGTTTAATAACAGAAACCACTATTCTGTCCCTCCACTGTGAGGGGAAAATCCCTTGGAGCCAAATGTGGTTAAATACCTGGAGTAGATATTGCCGTCGTGGGGGGCTGAGATGTTTGAGAAGTTGATTACAGATGGAATCAGGCCAAGGTCCAGAATCATAAGAAGAAAGGGGCAGATGTAGTTCCCATTCCATGAAGGGTTTGTTATATGGTTCCTCCCGGTGAGTGGTGAAACATAAATTTAAGGCTTCAGCCTGTTGTTTCTTGAGACGAAAAGCCACCGGGTAGGAATCCGTCACCGATGCCTTCACAAAGTGAGCCGCAAGGTGCTCTGTGATAACCAATGGATCAGTACAGACCCCATCTGGTAAGGCAAGGCCATGGATTGAAGAAGACCGCTGGCAACCTTGAATGGAGTGAAGCATAGCCCACAACCGTTACAAGGGTACAGAAGATCCCAAGGAGGAGAGAAAATGCTCCCAGCACACCTGCTTGATTATATAACAAGCCTTGGCACGAAGGCATTTAAAGTTGACAAGGGCAGCACGGGACGGGTGGCGCTTAAGAAGTTGCAAGGCTCGACGGCGCTCATGAACCGCCAAAGCAATGGTTGCATTCCTCCACGGAACTGGCGGCGGCGAGGAGGACCAGTTGATTGGGGGACAGCAATGCTAGCAGCTAGAGAAATCGCATTAGACACATCACTGATGACCTCATCTATAGAGTCAGATGGAGTTGGTGTGAAAACCACCTGTGATGTATACAAAGGCCAATCAGCATGACGGAAAACCCAACGAGGTATCCTGTCCCTTGCCCAATGTGAGAGGAGTGAAAGAATCAACGTAAAGTGGTCACTGTCACAAAGGTCATCATGCGGTGACCAGCGAAAGAAAGGGAAAAGGGGGGGGGGGGGGGGAGCAGTAAGTGAAAGGTCTATGGAGGAAAAGGTGTCGTGAGCGGGACTAAAATGTGTTGGGGAGCCATCATTGAGTTGGCACAGGTCATGATCGGCAAAGAATTGGTCAACGAGGTGGCCCCCGAAACTGCCCCATGAAAGATGATGGCCACTTAAGTCCCCAAGAATAAGGAAGAGAGGAGGGAGCTGCTGAAGGAGTGCTGTGAGGGCAGCAGACCTAGGTAACCTGTCAGGAGAGAGATACAGATTACAAATTGTGAATGGAGTGTTTAAGTGGACCCTAACAGCAACCACTTCCAGTGTGCTACGGAGAGGGAAACATGAACTAACATCTTCCGTATGAACTAGGGTGCAGACTCCACCAGATGCTTGTAGGGGGCGAACATGGTTCCGACAGAAAGCACGGAACGCACAGAGTGTTGTTGGTGAATGGTCATAAGTGAAATGCGATTCCTGCAAAACAACACAAGCTGCTAAGTAAGAGGCAATAAGATGTTTCAACTCCAGGAGGTGACGGTAGTAACCGTTACATTTCCATTGGATGAGAACAGATCGAGGATCCATATGGAAGGCGAATGGACTGATGCATGTCACAAAGCTGGGTCAACGTCTGTTACCGATGAGGGAGGAATGACATCCATAAACAGCAGATCAAACACAAGTTCAATGGGATTATCTGACTGTGAGGACAAAGGTGGTGACTCCAGGACTACAGGAGGGCCCTTGCCCTGGGACTTTTGCTTCCTTTTCCTCTTCTCCTTCTCTTTCTCTCTTGCACAGGACAGGAAGGACAGGTTCCAGAGAGAGAGAACTGGAGTCAGTAAGGTCTGGAACCAATGAGGACTGGGTGACCTTGGTATTATCAGCCTGCCAGCTTGAAGAAGAGGACTTCCTATTAGGTGGACGCCGGGAAGAGGAACCCGGCGAGGGGCACCTTCACCGGCAAGTGCCAGAGAAGGGGAGATCTTCTCTGGCTGGAAAGAGTTATGTACCCTTATGGCTGAGCCCCCTGACAATGCAGTTATCACACTGCTGGTACCTGAGCTACAACCTCCCCATGCAGGCCAAGGAGTCGATACTTGTCCTCGTTGGGTATTAGGGCTCCTGGCAATGGCCATCTTGCCAGGTGGCCTTTGCTGTGGCTGGGTGGTGCCCATGGGGAGAGCCCTGGATCGGAGTTGGTGGTACCAGGACGGAGAGGGGGTGAAAGATGGTATAGGAGGGGAAGGGGGAAGAATAGGGTGGGAATGGGATGAGGAAGGGGAAGGTGTAAAGGATGTAACCGAGGCCTAACTAGTAGATAGTTGCACAGGGTGCAGACACTCGAATTTTCGGCGGACCTACTGGTATGTAAGGCGGTCAAGGGACGTGTAGTCTTGAATCTTCTTCTCCTTCAGAGCACTTTGGAAAGAGAGAAGAGTGGTGCTCCTGACAATTAACTCATACAGGAGATGGAACACAGGGGTTCCCCTCATGGAGTGGATGTCCACATTCGCAGTATACTAGGACTGCTGTGCAACAAGAGGACATATACTGAAACCGCATACATCGGAAACATCGCATGGGAGGTGGTACGTACAGCTTCACGTCACAATGATAGATCATTACCTTGACCTAATCTGGAAGAGTATCCCCCTCGAAGGCCAAGATAAATGCACCGGTATCCACGCGATGATCCTCAGGGCCTCGCTGCACACGGTGAACAAAATGAACACCTCGCCGTTCAAGGTTGGCCTAGAGTTCCTCATCAGTTTGGAGGAGGTCATGGTGGAAATTACTCCCTGAACCATTTTCAGTGACTGATGAGGGGTTATTGACACTTGAACATCGCCAAGATGGTAGCAGGCACAAAAAGCTGCAGATTGGGCAGCAGAGACTGTTTTAATTAGCGGTGATCCAGTGCGCATCGTACTCATCGTTTCAACTTCCCCAAACTTATCCTCGATATGTTCAACGAAGAACAATGGTTTGGTGGCGGTGAACGTCCCTCCATCCGTCCTGGTGCAGACCAGGTAATGTGGAAAGGGTATTACCCCAAGCCGACGTGTCTGGCCCTACTCTCAGGGGGTAGACAGAGGGAAAGGTCATCTTATCATAGTTAGTAGCATTATACTTCTTCCTGCCTTCTGAGACAGCCATATCACAACCATTATCTAATTTCACATATTTCATTGTGCAAAACGCCCGCCCTAGTACCACCCACTCCGATCCAGGGCTCTCCCCAAGGGTGCCACCCACCCACAGCAAAGGACACCTAGCACAATGGTCATTGCCAGGAGCCCTGATACCCCACGAGGATGGGTATTGACTCTTTGGTCTGCATGTGGAGGTTGCAGCTCAGGTACCAGCAGTGTGATCCCTGAGTTGTCAGGAGGCTCAGCCCCCCACACGGACAGGCTACACGTGCTGGGGACCTAGCGGGGGAGGGGGCTATGGCAAGGAATGAAATGGGAAAGGAAAGGATTGGGATCCACGCCATAGGGGCTAGGTCCGGAGTTCTTCCCCAAATGGCTCACACTAGTAACTGTGAATTTTTGTGGAGGTCAAACTGAGGGGGACCGAACTATGCCGAAAACATAGGAAAACAACGAAGATCAAAATTGCTAAAACCAACATCAGAACCACAGGAATAGTCGTGCCGTTTTAAAGGAAACCACCGAGAGAGAGGGGGGGGGGGAGTTAAGAGGGATGGGGAGGACTTAGGATGGGGAGGAGGAGAGGAACTGGGGGGAGGTAATCCAGCGCAGAAATGTAAGAAGAAAGGCTGCAATGGCTCGGGGACCCATGCACGCCACACATGTACCCACAAAAGAGCTGTGGGCCTCCTGGAGGGGGGTGGAGGGGGGCAAGGTATGCATAAACAGGTTTTGGGGCCAGTATTAAATAGAGAATGCTGAAGGTGATGTGAATTATGAGTGAGTTATAAGAGGGTGACAGGAATAAGTGGGGAAATCTTAGATGGAAGGTGTGGAGTCAGGCTACTAGAGTTTGACGCCAGGAAAATTTCAGGAGTGGAGGATGTGCTGCAAGAACACTTCGTAGAAGTTGATAATGAATGGAAAAATCCAGAGACCAGGTTGTGAAGCAGCCACTGAAATCCAGTGTGTTACACTCAATTTCATGCTGTGTCACTGTGTGGTCAAATATGTTCTTGACAATAGTCTTGTGGATAGCGATAGCTATCCATCCTAGTGGGTAGATGGTTTGCTGTCATGAGGACATAAAAAAGCCGTGAAGTGATTACAGCAGAGTTGCTTTCCCATGTAACCTGGCCTCTGATCAGATAGAATAAGCAAGTAACAATACTGGAGTATGAAGTACTGGGCAGGTCTTTTATGAGCCTTTCATGGGTTTATAGCCCCTGTGGGAAAGGGTTGGGTGTAGGAGCGATAAAAAGATTGACTATGGTGTGGGGGCACTCTTTGTAGCTCGTTCTTGAGGGTGGTGGTAGTATTGGGGCTGTATGATGATATGGCAGGAGAGATCTCTTTGGAGGCTAGCTTGGGGGCGAAGGTATGATTATGAAAGTATCATCTATGAACCTAAACCACCTCAAAGTTTTAAAGTTTTGAGTATCTACTAGGAGGTAAGTCACATGAACAGGTTAGTGTAAGTGTATGCCATGAGTTCCCATCTCTGTATTGAGAAGTTGGTTTTTATTTTCCCTTCACAAGAGAAGTAATGTCAAGATATAGTTGGTAAAGTTATGAAAGGAGGAACGAGGTTATAGTTTTTGAACCTAAATGGCATTTGGAGAAACAGTTTTCCATAGAAATCATAGTTGTGAGGGATGTTGGTGTACTGGGAGGTGGCATCAAGAGTGACTTAGGATTTAGGAGGTTAAGAGTTGGAGAAGGTAGAGTGTCAGCGAAGGAAGTGGTTGGTTTCTTTGATGTGAGAGGTTAGGTTCTGTGTAAGTGGTTGGAGGTGTTGATCAACAAGGGCTGAAAGTCTTTCAATGGGATCACAATAACCAATTTCAATAGGAATTTCATGGCTGTTGGGTCAGTGAATTTTGTGAAGCATGTAAAAGGCATGTGGTGTTGAAATGGAGAGGAAAATGGATTCAGGGGTGAGGTTCTGAAAAGGGGCGCAAGGAGTTCAGGAGAGATTGGAATTTGTACTGGACTTCTGGAACGAAGCATGGGGGAGCATGTATGTGAATGAGGCAGGCAAATGGCAGAGGCAGGCCTTCTGCCACATAGTCACCTGTGATTCATCACAACAGTGGTGAAGTCTTTGCTTGCAAGGAGGATGATGGTCAGGATCTGCTTCACAATCTAAGTCGTCTGGACCCTTCCTACCACTACCAGTTTCTCTGAACTACAAAGATGGGAACTGTCCTTGCAGAACCACCTCTGCTTCTGAAATTGTCCTGGCCTCAACTTTAAGTAACAGACTATCCTCACTACATCATCCCTCCATCCTGTCACAATATGCCGATACACAGCCCCACAGCACCTCCAGCTTTCTACTGTCTCCAACTCACACCTGTTATACATGCCTATTCCCCCTTCCCATAAATAAAAACAACCCTAGATGACAACTAAAGCAACCTTCAGGCAAGCTGCTTGCAACCTTACCCCAGCCCATGGTCCTGCCTCCTACCTCTTTCACTCTACCCGCCCCATCAAACACAACTCCTGCCCCACCTCATCCACCTGCCAAACAGCAGTACCAGCAGTGTGTGTCCAGCTGGCACTACGTAGAGGCTCAGAAGAGTATGTATGTGTGTTTTGGTATATCTGACCAGGGAAAGACAATTTTTGTTTCAACCCTGTTATAATTTCATAATTTCTTCCATTAAAGAAATTAGCTCAGTATCTATTTCCAAAGCAAGGTCTAATACAAGAAGTTATGAAAACAA
This sequence comes from Locusta migratoria, assembly GCA_026315105.1. Lineage (NCBI taxonomy): Eukaryota > Metazoa > Arthropoda > Insecta > Orthoptera > Acrididae > Locusta > Locusta migratoria. Next base: position 161,298,467 of record CM048748.1, read on the forward strand.
AACGAGGCAAAAGCAGTAGAACAAATGCACGTTATTGTTCCATCCAATACTGCCATGCCATGTGTAATGAAACTGACAATATTTGATAACCTGTCTATAAATATGTGTAACGTAATTTATATTATGTAATTCCACTCATCTTTAATGTAATTTATATTAATATTATATAATTCTGTACAAGATCTATGAGCCGTTCTGTGTGTCTAAATAGTGTAGAATTATTTTCAGTGTTGAAACATAAGCATGTGAAAATATGGGGGCTAAGAGCCAGGATTGTGGACTTCATTTGTGCTAACATTAACAGAACGCACATATCAGGAACCAGACAAAAATAATAGCCTATATACACTCATGTGTGGAATACCGCGTTTGCAAAAGGAACGAGGAAGACCACATGGAAACAGCTTTTGAGTGCAGAAGAAAAGTGCAATACACACCGACCACATGGCTAAGATCTGTGAAAAGATAAGTACTTTATCATTCAGTGTTTGCACAGACCAACTTTGCGAAAACGTGGTACTGCCCGAGCAGATAAAACAAGAGAACGAATCATTTAGTGAGGTTAATCAGTTAGCTTATCAGAAAAGGGGGGAACAAACACAGAAGTATTACTGCATATGGTAAAGGAATCTTTAGACTTGAATCAAACAATTGCCACTAGTGTACAAGACATGAATTTAGCAGTTGGAAAAATGCTTTCAAGACATGAGCATAGCAGTTGCAGACAGTTTTTAAGTTATGAACAGAAAATCTGAGCAATGGTTAAAATCACTAGAATAAAGAATGAACAACAAAGTATTGCACCTAGAAGGGACAATGAACAAAAGGATAGACAATGTGTTACACTGGGGAAGCACAGAAGTGACATTTCAAAAATGAACAAGAAATTAAGCTAGGCAGAAAAAAAAATCATTGCTGTAGATGCAAAAGTAAATCTCTTTTCAAATGAATCATAGTTCCACCTAAGTGGATATGTTAATTCGCAAAATAATAGTTGCTGGAGTTAGGAAAAGCCTTACTTAATTCATAAACAGCCCCTGCACGATCAAAAAATAGGAGTGTGGTTCACTGTTAGTAGCGAGAGAATAATAGGCCCTATAGTTATTCAGGAAAGAATTAACTTTATTTGCCCAATTAACTCAGAGAGAACGTGTTTTCACGACGTTTCAACAAGACTCTGCGACGGCACATAGAGTCAACTTATCATTATAGGAAATTGTTAGTGTGTTTGGTGAAAGATTTATCAATAAGAACATTTGGCCCCCTCATTCTCCCAATTTAACCCCGTGTGATTTTTATCTATGGGGAGCATTAAAAGAGGAAGTGTACAAATCAAATCCCCACACTTTAGATGAACTGAAAACAATCATTCGTCATGAAATCACTGCAACTTCTGAGATGGAAATTCAGTGTAATGCGCAACTTCCTCAGCAGGTGTCAGAAATGCTCGAACAACAAAGGGAGCCAGTTCCAGCACCTCCTTGCGTAATACAGGTGAGTAATAAACTTTTCTTTCTACGTGTTTGGGTTATGAATGTAGTAAATAACTTGCGTACCAACCCGTATTAAATTAGTGCGGACGCCGGCCGGCCCGCTAACCAGCCAGCGCAGCGTCAGCAAGTCGGACGCCGCAAAGGCGCTTGTGCTCTGGATTGATTGTTGTGTCGTAAAGTCAGTGCCACACGCCAGACGTAACAGAACGATCCTGGAGACAGACAGCAAATCGCAAGCAGGCGCCATGCATCCTGGAGGGAGTAATCGAAGATGTGCACCTCAACAAGCGGCTATATCTAGGCCAACATACATTTCGACGGTCCATCAGTTACTATTCAGCTACAAAGTCAGAAATCGGACAGTACTAAGACAGAACGCGGCTACGAACGTAGCAGTAACTAGGTCACAGTGCAGCTAGCACCATACGGATGACGACGCGAGAAGAGAGAAGAAACAAACATATGTTCTAAAGTTGAGTATTATAATTTTCAGTCAATAAAACTTGTATTATTAATCTGAATAGTTGTTGCGGTTGACATCGATTCCTGCACCAATACCTTTCCTGACAACTAGACCGGAAGGAGTACTCAACTAATGGCAGAAAGAATCATACAACAAATGGTGACGAGGTCACAACAAACGGTGACGAGGAAAACTACAACCACCCACATTGCGATGAGATACTACATTTACCGTGAAATTACGCTGCACTCTTAATTTTGCTTTCTTACAGGTCTCGACTATTACAGTATATAATCCATTGTGACTTTCTATAGCAGGGATTAGCATAAATTTCTATATTTTTGCCGTTATTGTTATTGCACAATGTCAGTTCCCGTCCCTGCTACTGCGCAACAGCTCCCTGCACTTGATGCACAGCAGCTAATGCAGATGTTTCAAAATCACAATGCTGCTGTCTACAGTACAACAACTTCAGGCTGCACCTGTGTCTCAAAATACGCAAGTTGCACTGCAGCAGCCACAACCACCAGTCATTCCACCATTCCGACAATATGACGAAAAAGAAGAGGACTGGTCGGACTGGTTACAAAAGTTTGAAGCCTACGCCACAGGGCACAGGATACAAGATACTGTCAAACTTCATTTTCTTTTATTGTGTGTAGGCCGCCCAGGGTTCCATCTTGTGAAAAAACTGTTTACCACCGCAGAACCTTCTGAACTTTCTTATGATTCAGTGATACGAGCCCTCATGGTATATTATGAACAGCAAATCAATGTAGTGCCTGCAAGGTATCATTTCTTTAATATGCAGGAAACATCCAAACCAAACATCATACAGGCAGTGGATAACAGATCTTCAAGGTCTCACTATGAACTGTAAATTTAAATGTTCATGTGGAGCTTTGTAGTCAGATGTAATGTTGTGTGACGCAATTATCTATAATATTCCTGACGGTAGACTTAGGGAACAGATTCTAAAAATGTCAGATCCGTTGTTCCATCATCTAGAACAGATTAAGAAACAGTATCATACAGGTGTCGTGGCAGCAGAAAACTTTGATTCAATTCCACTGTGTATTATAGCCACGTCATGTGCCAGTGAGCGCGGGGTGGTTGCCGTGTACTTCCTGCTTCCTACTAAAAGTGTAAACAAGTTGAGAGACACACAGCTTGCCTAATTAGGAAGTGAAGTCTTGCCCACAATGTTTCTCAGGACACAAACAGCAGAACTGTCTGTCCCGGTCAGCAAAACGCTATGCAAGCGGCAAGAAAGGTCACATACAAACAGTCTGCTTACAGCAAAAGAAAAGAAATTTACCCTCCCTGGCCAAACAGCGACAAGACAATAGTGATTCAATAAATGCATTATTTTCCAAACCAGTGGCTGCCCCTCATAACATCAAAAACACTGATGTAGCAATGTAGCACAAGTTGTACGTCAGGCCAGAAAAATGTATGTCAATTTGCGTGTGAATGACATTTCTGTAATATTGCAATTAGACACAGATGCATCAGTCAGATCGCTCAATCGCAAAACTTATGAACAGTTAAGGATTGCCGTGCCTTTCTCGCTCTAAAAACCAAGTTAACAGCTTACAATGGCAATGAAATTGCCGCTCGCAAATGCGCACAGTTACATTTAAAGTCCTTAAATCTTATGAAGGAGAGAATATTTTTGGTTTAGATTCTTTTGATCTTTTTGGTTTTACTGTGAAAGACAATGTTTTTGTTGTGATCAATTTTGATGCTAAAGACAGTATAGACAAGTTGTTGAAAGAATTTTCAGATTTATTTTCTGCAGGACTAGGAAAAGCTAAAGATTTTGCTGCACACATTACTCTGAAGGAAAATGCCAAACCAAAATTTTGGAATGCTCGTGATGTTCTGCACGGCCGGAGGTGATGGTTGTATGACTGTGTTGTGTGCCTGTGTGATTGTGTGAGTGTTCTATTTTCTGAAGAAGGCCATGGTCGATAGGTGAAAGTGTTGTATGTCTGTGTCTTTTGTATGTGCCTGTTGCAGTTCGTCGCCACGTCTTTGCAGTGAGTTGTAAACTGTCCTTACTAGATTATTAATTGCAACCTGGACTTTCCATTATTATATTTTACATTTAAATGTCTATGAAGTTTTGTTTTACGATAAAGCATTGAAACTATTCCATGTTTTGATGATTTCCTTTTGGAAACTAGCATCAATCTTATACAATCTGCCGTGAAGCTACATAAAAAGAATGTCATAGTCCCCATCGTCTTCACTGAAACCCTGAACCATTTCTATCCACCAATTTTCTTCATGAATACATACAATGAAAGAATGAAGGTTAGGTTTAATAGTTGGGTTGGTCATAAAAATATTTTGTTTCAATAAAATTTCCGAGTCTGAACTCGCTCATTTGGCTGTAATTTCTTCGCAAGAACCTTGTATGGTTTGACCCATTTGAAATCTAGTTTCTAGCATTGTTCTTTTAGTTTCAATTTCTTCTTCCTTTAAAAAGAAAAAAATATACATATTTTTGAGAATAAACTTGATTCTTTATCGTTATGGTTCAGAGGGTTTGTTAAAAGCTCCACATGTTTGTGGTATAAGCAAACTCACACATTGTGCGTTCCAGGTGAACCAGCAAGCGCACACCATTTCAGTCTCAAGGAGCAAAATTTGTGAAATCCAATTTTACAACAACTATTTATATACAACTGACAAAAAAGCGTTACATGTTTGCACCTGTTACTGTCCTGCAAAATAGTCACCAGTGTTACCTAGAACCCATTGCCAGCAATGTCAAAGGTTTAGTATATCATTAGCAGAGCCTGTTCTGTTGATTGTTGCCTATCAGATCTCTGGAACAGTTCTGAAGTGAATGACGCGAACTCAGTGGTGGTTTGGAACCACAATTTCATAATTATCTCGCAAACGGCTCATTTGCAGACCCATTTTACTGAGACATTTTTGCTTCTATTATTGTGAACTTTCAACCATGTAGGTTTGTGCTATTCTGTGTGTCTTGACTTGCAGTACAGGCAGGCTGTACGGGGAGGGAATGTTTCATGTTTAGACTTGAGTTTCACTTCTTGACTAAAAGACAGCAGGCAGACAGCCGACTGGTGAAGTTTTCATTTGCAGACTTGCATAGTAGTATTGCCTTATTTGAACTTGCAGTACACTTGTCATTGTTCCAAAAATGTTATTTGTTTCAGACCTTTTACTTGTTAAATAAAACAAAAAATATAAATAAAATTACAACTACAGTAAAATCTTTGTCCCAATTTAAGAATACATAACAAAAAATGTACTACAAATTACTGTTTCAAGTGGCTTATCTTCCAAATTATAGTTTTAAAACCTTTTACTTTTATATAACCTCTACTTTAACCATTTTGAATCTTCGAACAGCTGTTCTATGTTTTGAATAGAAAAACTTGTTTTGACTTAAATATAAGATAAAACTGTTACAACTCAGAACCCCACGAATTTTTGTGCACTATTTGAAACATAATTTTATGCTGTTTTCAAAAATATATGGTTATATTGGATTATTTGGAGAGAGGTTATAGCTACTCATAACTTTCCACACCTACATCACATTTTTTAAATTAAAATTATATTTTGAGTTTGAGTTCCAATGCACTTTTCAATATGATTTAACATTATAAATCGGAATTTTGTAAATCTATCAGTTTCAGTGTTTAATTTACTTCAAAACTGTGAAAATTTCAAGGCTCTAGCTTCAAAACTAATGATTTCTCTTCAAAGTTTGTAAAAATATGCACACTCTAGTTATGTTTTAATTGTCCTCGGAAATTCAATTAGCCTGAAAGATTAAACTGTCATAACTTGGAAACTGATAGAAATGGATTAAATTTTGGATATTTTCCTGTCTTTATGCATACATTTGATATATAAATTATGGAACAATTAAAACGTTTGGGTGATGATTTGGCGTGGAATGACACTCTAGTGAGTGAAACATTAATCAGTACAGCAGTTTTCGTCACAGATGCTCCCACTAACTTCACCTGATTGAGTTCGCCTCTTTGTAAATCTGAGACAACACGCATTTTACCTATCATCTGAATTGATCATCACAGAACAAAATGTATTATAACAGTGTATCTCAACATTTTCGAATATGCGACTCCCTTCCAAGTACAAATTTTCTCGCGACCCCCTTCCAAAATGAAAATATTCTGGCAACCCCACCCCCCAACCACTTAATGAATGATAAGAAAACTATGTTATGTCAAAGCAAACAAATTTAATGCTCTTTCTTTTGCTACAGCTTTCTTTTAAATTCATAGACAATTTTTTTCAGTGTCTTTTTTTGAAGTGGAGCACATTATCTTATTTTTACATGATTCCTGACAGAAGAATATATTTGCTTAACCAATTCATAATTAATAGTAAACAAGGAACTCAATAATTTTAACAGTAAATATGTTTTTGTATTACTGTTCACCTAGTAATTTTATGGTGTAAGTACTTCCTCCTGTGACGGCGACCCTCCCCCCCACCCAAGCAAGACTCTGCGACCCCCCTGGGGGTTGCGAGCCACATGTTGAAAAACACTGTATTATAATATACAGCAAGGTAATCCAAAGCTTCGTATGTCAATTATGCACTACAGTCGCATCTCAGAACTGACACATATGAAGTGCCAATTAGCAACAAGACATAGTATACTGCACATGTGTTCATTTTATTTTGTCCACCCCTTATATCATGTTTTAGAGAAGCAGAATTAATGTTACTGATGAACTGTTAATATGCAAAAAAGGACAAGTTCCTACTTAAAATATACTGACTTACACACTCACTCACTCAAAACATTTTCAACATTCTTATTGTACCCATTTATGGTTGGAAGGTATTTTACACTAATGTTTAAAGAAAGCGTAAAGGCCTGTATTGGCAAATGCTTATAATACCATATGAAATAGAACAAACAAAAATTATCACTAATTACTTGAGATTTGCTGTCTTTGTGTTAGAGCTGAAGCATTCATCACGGGAGAGGATGCGATGTGAAAAGTATTTTCCATCTGGATCGAGAAATGTGGCAATCATATGTGCGTAGTTGCGAGCACCAAATGTACAAATATGTAATTCATAATATTTTGTTATTTCACTCAAGAACTTCTGTGTGCCAGGTCTTATACGAGTGTGATACCACGGAGACGCTGAACCATACAGCTGAAAGTGATAAATATCCTGCAACAGAAGAGACAATTATAAGTTACTACTGAACTCACAATAATATTTCAACAACTATCCACAAATTCTATTGGTTACGCCAGAGTATGTAGGGAAAACAAAATAGTGAATAATTGTTATCAAAATGGGCTTTAAAGATGATAATGCAAAGACTATAGTTAAAAAATGACTGCAATTATTTTTCTGGGTTTTATATAAAGATGCTGTTACATCTGAAAAATAGTGAATAGTGTGTATTATAAGTAGCACCCCTTGACTTTGTTATGGATTGTTCTGAAGAGAAGAAAATTTAATTGGTAAAATACATGCATCCACTTGAACCAGTTAAAGTTTACTTTTCAACCAAGGAATTCAGCTTGATGAAACTCGGGTCATTATAAAACCAAATATTGTGTCAAACTGTAACACACAAACAGAACATATCAAAAAGAAACACTCTGATTCAACATCTTTCAGCTCTCGAAGTGAGAAAAAGCACTCATTTCTAGGCATGTGCTTCCAATGTAACTTACTATTTAGATAATGACTGATATATTCAAACCATGTAACACACAATTTCTATTAATTCAGGCTGAATATGTTGCACAATAATGTGTGCTTTGTGTGAAATTCTGTGGCAATTGTAATAGTGTTTTTTTTTTTTTTTTTTTTTTTTTTTTTTTTTTTTTTTTTTTTTTTTTTTTTTTTTTTTTTTACTTAACACATTTTCAGAGTACAGTAAAACAAATTATGCATCCGAGTAGATATTAGGGTGCGGGTGGGGAATAGACTTAGATAAAAGCTACAAAGTGAGGGAATTTCTTCTTCTTCTTCGTAGAAAAAAGATTTTTGATAAAATTATGATTTTAAAAAGCCAAAAAGCTACATTTGCATGTAAGTAACAGAGCCAATTCTGTCTGTAGCTTTATCACCTTTACATACACACTAAATATTATACCAGTACTGTCATTTGCACACGAGATAAAATATTAAACAATGGAAATTCCAGGTAGGATTCAACAATATATTTGAGAAGGCTAGCTAGGTTGCTTACTCACCACAGATGTCCGATGAGTCACAGAAAGGCACAAATAACAGATACAACACTATAGCTTTCGGCCGTTTAGGCCTTCGTTGGTTAGACACACAAACATACACAGACATGACCGCCGTCTACGGCCGCTGTGGCCAATCTGCGCTACTCAGCATGACCTAGGCGGAGCAACCAGTGGTGGGGGTAAGGAGGTGGCATGGAGAGGGAAGCAGGAGGGGAGGGGGGATATGCAGCATGGGTGGGGGAATACGCCAGTGCTGTTGGACGGACAGTGAGGAAGGAAGTGAAGGGAATGAAATGTGTTGTGGGATGGAAAACTAATTTAAAGATAGAGAATGGCAGCAAGAGGAAGGGAAGGGGAGTGGAGGCAGGAACTAGTGAAGGTTTAGGCCTGGGGGATTGGGGGAGTGTAGGATATATTGTAGTGAGATGTCACATCTGCACAATTCAGAAAAGCTGGTGTTTGTGGGGAGGATCCATATGGTACATACTATGTAACAGTTGTTGAAGTGAGTCAAATTATGCAGCGCTGCATGCTCTGCAACAGGGTGATCTAGCTGCCTCCTGGCCACAGTTTGACGATGGCCATTCATTCAGATAAATAGCTGTGTGCTGGTATTGCTCACATAGAAAGTTGCACATTGGTTGCAGCTCAGTTTGTATATAACATGACTGCCTTCACAGGTTGCCCAGCCTTTTATGGATGGGAAATGCCAGTGACAGAACTGGAGTAGGTGTTGATGGGATGGTGGAAAGGACAGGTTTTGCATCTAGGTCTATTGCAGGGATATGAGCCATGGGGTAAGGGGTTGGGAGCAGGGATGGAGTAGTGATGAACAAGGATATTACATAGGTTAGTTGGGCGACAGAATACCACTGTAAGGGAGAGGGGGGGTATTTGGTAGGGTAGTATCACCTGGGACTGGAGAAGTTAAACAAAGTTCTCCGCCAGGGTTTCGACTACCTTTCATCCTGCCCTGAAATGAGAAATACCCTACCAAATATCTCCCCCCCCCCCCCCACACACACACAGAGATATTCCGCCACCCACCGAATCTACGTAATATCCTTGCCCATCCCCACTCCATCCCTGCTTCCAACCCCTGACCCCAGGCCTCATATCCTTCAATAGACCTAGACGCAAAACCTCTTCTATCCACCAAGCCACCACCACCACCACCACCACCACCACCACCACCACCACCACCACCTACTCCAGTCCTGTCACTGGCATTTCCCATCCATAAAAGGCTGGGGAATAAAACAGTAGAAGAGGAATGGGTAGCATTGAGAGATGAAATAGTGAAGGCAGCAGAGGACAAAATAGGTAGAAAGGCAAGACCTACAAAAAATCCTTGGATAACACAGGAAATACTAAATTTAATTGATGAAAGGAGAAAATATAAAAATGCAGTAAATGAAACAGGCAAAATGGAGTACAGACGACTAAAAAATGAGATTGACAGGAAATGCAAAATGGCTAAGCAGGAGTGGCTAGAAGCCAAATGCAAATATGTAGAAGAATGTATAAGAAGGGGGAAAGTAGATACCGCCTACAGAAAAATAAAAGACACATTTGGGGACAAGAAAAGTAATTCTACGAATATCAAGAACTCAGATGGGAAACCACTTCTCAGCAAAGAAGGGAAAGCTGAAAGGTGGAAAGAGTACATAGAGCAGCTCTACAAAGGAAATGAACTTAGAGACGATGTTGTAGGAAGGGAAGAGGAAGTAGATCAAGATGAAATAGGAGATACTATACTGAGAGATGAATTTGACAGAGCCCTGAAAGACCTAGGTCGGAACAAGACCCCAGGAGTAGATGACATACCCTCAGAGCTACTAAAGTCTCTGGGAGAACCAGCCATGACAAAACTATTTGAACTGGTGTGTAGGATGTATGAGACAGGCGAAATACCCTCAGACTTCAAGAAAAATGTAATAATCCCCATTCCAAAGAAATCAGGTGCAGACAGGTGTGAAAATTACAGAACCATCAGTTTGATAAGTCATGGTTGCAAAATTTTAACACGAATTATCTACAGGAGAATGGAAAAGCTGGTAGAAGCTGACCTCGGGGAAGATCAGTTTGGATTCAGGAGGAACGTAGGAACCCGGGAGGCAATACTTACCTTACGTCTTATCTTAGAAGATAGATTAAGGAAAGGCAAACCTACATTTTTAGCTTTTGTAGATTTGGAGAAAGCATTTGACAATGTTGACTGGACTACACTCTTTCAAATTCTGAAGTCAGCAGGGGTAAAATACAGGGAAAGGAGAGTTATTTACAACTTGTACAAAAGCCAGACCGCAGTTATTAGACTCGAAGGGCATGAAAGGGAAGCATCAGTTGGGAAGGGAGTAAGACAGGGTTGTAGCCTTTCTCCAATGTTATTCAATTTGTACATTGAGCAGGCGGTGAAGGAAAGCAAGGAAAATTTTGGAATAGGCATTAAAGTTCAGGGAGAAGAAATAAAAACATTGCGTTTTGCTGATGACATTGTAATTTTATCAGAGACAGCGAACGACCTGGAAGAGCAGTTGAATGGAATGGACAGTGTGTTGAAGAGAGCATATAAAATGAACATTAACAAGAGCAAAACAAAAATAATGGAATGTAGTCTTAGGAAATCAGGCGATGCCGAAGGAATTAGATTAGGTAATGAGACAGTTAAGGTGGTAGATGAGTTTTGTTACTTGGGTAGTAACATAACATGCGATGGTCGCAGTACAGAGGATATAAAATGCACAATGGCAATGGGAAGAAATGCATTTTTGAAAAAGAGAAATTTGCTAACATCAAATATTAATTTAAGGGTAAAGAAGTCTTTTCTGAAGGCATTTGTGTGGAGTGTTGCCTTGTACGGGAGTGAAACATGGACGATAAGCAGTGCGGACAGGAAGAGAATAGAGGCTTTTGAAATGTGGTGCTACAGAAGAATGCTGAAGATTAGGTGGGTAGATCACATAACTAATGAAGAGGTACTGAACAAAATTGGCGAGAAAAGGAATTTTTGGCATACCCTGACTAAAAGAAGGGATCACTTGGTAGGACACATTCTTAGACATCGAGGAATCGTAAATTTAGCATTGGAGGGAAGTGTGTGGGGTAAAAATCGCAGAGGGAGACCAAGAGACGCGTATAGTAAGCAGATTCAAGTGGATGTGGGTTGCCGTTCTTATGAGGAGATGAAAAGGCTTGCTCAGGATAGAGTAGGGTGGAGAGCTGCATCAAACCAGTCTCCGGACTGAAGACCATAACAACATAAAAGGCTGGGCAACCTGTGAAAGCAGTCATGTTATCTACAAACTCAGCTGCAACCAATGTGCAGCTTTCTATGTGAGCATGACCACCAAACAGCTATCTATCCAAATGAATGACCATAAAATTGTGGCCAGAAGACAACTAGATCACCCTGTTGCAGAGCATGCAGCACTGCATAGTCTGACTCACTTCAATGACTGCTACACTGCCTGTGCCATATGGATCCTCCCCACAAACACCGGCTTTTCTGAATTGCGCAGATGGGAACTCTCACTACAATATATCCTATTCTCCCGCAATCCCCCAGGCCTAAATCTTCACTAGTTCCTACCTCCACCACCCTTCCCTTCCTCTTCCAGCCACTGTCTATCCTTAAATTTGTCTCCCATCCCACCACATATCATTCCCTTCCCTTCCTTCCGCACTGTCCGTCAGACAGCACTGGCCTATTCCCCCACTCATGGCATGAATCCCCCCTCCCCTCCTGCTTCCCTCTCCATGCCACCTCCTTACCCCCACCACTGGTTGCTCCACCTAGGTCATGCCGAGTAGCACAGATATGCCACAGTGGCCAGAGACTGTGGTCATGTCTATGTGAGAGTGTGTGTGTATGTTTGTTTCTCTAACCAATGAAGGCCTAAATGGCCGAAAGCTATAATGTTGTTATCTGTTATTTGTGTCTTTCTGTGGCTCATCGGACGTCTGTGATGAGATAAAATATTGGCACACATTTATGTTGTGGGACATACATAGTTGATTGACGAGCTGCGATAAGCACATGAAAAAGACACACACATACAACACTTCAGCTATCGGCCATGGCCTTCTTCAGAAAATGGAACATCCACGCAACCTCACAGGCACACAACACAGTCACACAACCGTAAGCTCCAGCTGCCACAATTGCACTGACTGCAGAAAGAACCACTTTATCCAGCAATCATAGCCTCCACACGCTAGGATATCTGTCTTCCTCTTCATAGACTTTCACCTCCATATAACATTATCTCTAACTGACATCAATCTGTTGTTGGCAGAAGCGATCTCTGCAACTGGTAATGGTATTTGTCTGAACAAACTATGATGCTCCCGAATCCTCAAGAGCTCATGCTGCTTGGGCGTGCATAAGGATATGGTTTTTTTTGGGACCCTATCCATAAGGGTGCTTATGTAGTTTCCCATCATTATGGCAGAGACTGATAGCAGAGAATTTTGCTCCTTGGCTGCCTCACCTCCAAGAAAGGTCACACACTTTAGTTTTCCAGGTTGCATCGGCTAAGCAATAGGCTAAAGACCCTACAAGCTGATGAAGACCTTGATTGTCTTGTTGAGCAGTGTCCTCTCCAGTGGCTAGCTTACAGCAATGGTGATCTTCGATGTCCTGGAAATACAACCCCTTGTCCTTTTCTATCCTGGGGTAAACGTCAGATGTCTGCTGCCACGGACATGAGTAAATATTTGCGCTGCTCCCAGCAGTAAACAAAACACATGATTCAGTCATCCACAGTGAAAACATACTGCCTGGTTGTCCTGGGTTCTCCAAATGTTACCATTTATACTGTGATTGTGCCAGTTTGCACTGCAGGGATGGATGGATGGATAAGATGATGTGGGTGCACGACAGCTAGGTCTTTAGCACCCTTACAAGATTATTAGTAGACGAGTGTGACCGAAGAAAAGAGGTAATGAAGAAAAATTGGCAACAGGGAGGTACACATCAAAACTAGTCAAGTGGCATGGAGGACGAAGCAATCACAACAGGTACTGCATGTTAGCAATGTATGATGGCCCACTAAAGTACACAGTCATAAGGAGCTCTTAAGGCAACTTCATGGTACAAGGGACTGTTTACTGATAGAAAGGAGATGGGCCAGCCAGTCTTTAATGCACTAAAACATCCAGCATAAAATCTTAGGCAAGAGCCCAGAAAGATCACAAAATTTGAAAATGGTCGTCACACTCGCGTCGTCGTCAGCAAAAACAGAGGGCAGAGCACCATCGAGATTTGCTGTCGCCCTCTCAGCACAATATAAAATACATTAACTTAAAATGTGGCGTACCGTGATTTGCACGCCACAGGCATTAAAAAAACTGGAGATCCTCTCGACAGAGTAAAAAGCCGTACATCAACAGGCAGTGTCCAATTCATAGACGTGTCAAGGCTACCTCATGCTGCCTCAATGACTGACCGGAGGTTCACCATGGTCTGACAGTTGGTTTAACCAATGCAGTTTACTGCCTGCCACGATTGTAGGGACCTTTGCTGCAGCACACAGAGAATGTCCTGCAGGGGATTGGCACATCGTATGATATCACAGTCTCTGCAGGCATCCTTGGCAGCCCTATCCACCAGTTCATTGCCATGAATGCCGACATGGCCGGGTACACAACAGAATGAGTTTTGCTTCCCCGGCTGCTGGAGGAAGTACAGTTTGTCATGTATAAGCTGTACTATCTTCTCTGCTGGGTACAAAGTTGGTAAAAATTGCAAAGCACTGAGTGAGTCAGAGCACAGGAGAAACTGTGTGCCATGAACACGCTGCATTTGTTCCATTGCCTGCAGGATAGCGTGTAACTCTGCTGAAAATACAGACTATGCCATTGGGAGACGAATACTGATGGTATTGTTAGGGAATACTACGGACCAGCCTAGGGAGGCCCCCTGTTTGAACCCATCCGTCTAAACCACCGTAAAATCTCGATGGTTATCTAAAATGTTAAAAAACATAGATTGAAATGTAAAATCAGAAGTAGAATCCTTCTTAAAGTGCGTCAAGTCTAAAAGTAGGGTCTGTGGAGGAGCCAAGGTGGACATTTACACCAACCTTTATGTAAAACATAAAAACCTGCCACACCCATATCTAAAAAACAGTCTTTCGCAAGAATCCCAAAAGGCCTACAGCTCGAACTCGATTACGAAAAAGGCCTTTCCATAGGCGGCCGAGAAACAGTATTGGAAGTAGGTGCGTATGGAGTGGACAATGTAATATACACCTGGCGCACCATGGGGAGCTGTTGCAGTATGTGTAGCGGTGGCTCAGCAGCCTCGGCACAAAGGTACAAAATGCCCCAGTAGCCAACCAAATCCCACAGTGTCTTTAAAATTCAGGACAGTGTCCCTGATCCACAGTTCAAGGAAAGTAAACATAGAATGTGAACGGTTAAAAAGAACACACACCGACTTCTCGGTTGAAAATTTAAAACCAGTCTTCTGTGCCTATTTGTCCAGCCGTGCGAGAGTTAGCTGCAACTGACTAGTTGTTGTTGCAAGGCTGGAGGAAGAACGGAAGACAGAGAAGTCATCAACAAATAGTGAACACTGGACAGGACTTTTCACAACAGAAGTGATACTGTTAATAGCTATAGCAAACAATGTCACTTGAAACACTACCCTGAGGGACACTGGTTTCCTGCTCAAAGCAGCACCAACTCAATGTCTAAAAAAACGTGGAGAAAGGAAAGACTGGATGAAAATGGGAAGACAACTACGAAATTCCCATTCGTGAAGCTGCCCGAGTATAAGATACCTCCAAGTAGTATCGTATGCCTTCTTGATATCAAAAAATACACCCAAAAGGTGGTGACGGTGCAGGAAAGCCTGTTATATAGCCACCTCCAGAAAGGCCAGGTTATCGAAGGTGGAACGATATCTCCTGAACCCAAACTGGAAGCGACTAAGGAGCTGCCTGGATTCCAGCATCCAGGAAGGCAGTGGTTGATCATCCGCTCTAAGGTCTTTCCCACGCAACTAGTGACGGCATCATTACGATAACTGCTTGGCCATGTGCGATCTTTCCCGCTTTTTAAAAGAGGGATTAAAGTTGCTTCTCCCCACTAGTCCTGACAACCAAATGGCAGTAAAATGGCTGATGACGGTTTCTTTATTTTGCAGTGTGAGGTGCTGCAGCAAGCTGTATGGATTCTATCATTGCCAGGGGATCTATCATGCACAGCACACAATGCAGAATCCAGCTGCCACAGTGTGAACGGGCAGTTATAGTCCTGACGGCCAGTGGACCTGAAGTCCAACTTGCCCCTCTCAGCAACCACTCTGTGACACTGGAATGCTGGATCCTGACGGTGGCTGTAACATTGGCAAAATACACAGCTATGATCTGGGCAATGTCTCGTGGGCTGGTGTGGAGAATGCCATTTCCCATTACAGCAGCCACTGGACACCTCCCTCCCTTCCCAGATATACTGTGGAACTTTTAGTGGACAGGTTAATGGTACTGAGGAACTGTTGGCAAGATCTCTTTCTGCTCTCTCTATTATTTGGTGACATTTTGCTCTCGCCATCCGAAAGGCTGCCTGGTTGTCCACAGTTGGCCGGCTCTTAAACCAACACAGAGCTGCACGCCTGGCCCTAATTGCAGAGCGACAGTCTGTAGTCCACCAAGGGACAGGCTGCCATTTTGGTTGTCCAAATGACAGCGGCATAGATGTTGCAGCAGCCATTCCTGGACATTGTAATGTGTTTCCAGATCAGTGAGTTGGCTGAACAGTGTCCAGTCCGCTTTACGGATCACCCACTGAGGCGGTCTGCTTTCTGGCTCTACTCTGTTTGGTAGGTGAATCCAGATGCTGAATGGTCACTGCTGTGCAGATCATCGACCACTTCCCACTGAGTACTGTGGGCGAGGGCTGGTGAGCAACGTGAAAGATCTATGGTGGAGAACGACCCCGTTGCAGTACAAAAGTGTGTGGGCTGTCCTGTATTTAATAAGTGTGCACTTGACAAGAGAAGCCTCTCAGTTGCTCGACCCCTGGGGCAGGTACTGGCAGAGCCCCAAAGGACATAGTGTGCATTAAAATCACCACAAATAATGTATGGTTGGAAGAGCTGTGAAATCAGGTCTTCAAGGGCATCTATATTATATGTGTCATGAGGAGGCAGATACAGGGAGCACACTGTCAATTGGTGACACACATACCCAGATACTGCAACTGCTTGTAAATGTGTGGTGAGAACAAGGGGCTTTGAGTGATAGGCTGTATTAGTAAAAACAGCCATTCCGCCTCTAGCTCTCTCTCTCCGCTGAGGTTGTCTTTCTTATGGAGAATATAGCCATGTAGCTCAGGTTTGTCTGAGGATTTGAAATTTGTCTCTTGTAGACATATACATGTCAGTCAACGCTGAGTCAGTAAACATAGTTCCTCCATATGTGTCCGGTAACCCTGCAAGTTCCACTGCAATATTGGGGCCACCTACCATGGAGGTTGGATCTTGACTCACTCTTTCTTCTTAACTGGAGACACTAAACGAGGTGGAGGATCAGTACTGAGGTGATATGTTGGCTCCAATGGTAGGTCGGTCTGGGAGTGAGATGGTTGCCCCAGATCAACGTCCAGTTCCATGAGCTCAGGAGTGGAATCGGAAGAAGCAGCTGATATCTACATCTACATCTACATACGTACTCCGCAATTCACCGTAAGGTGCGTGGCGGAGGGTACACTGTACCACTACTAGGCATTTCCTTTGCTATTCCACTCCCAAATTGAACGAGGAAAAAAAGAATGCCTATATGCCTCCGTACGAGCCCTAATTTCTCTTATCTTGTCTTTGTGATCTTTACGCGAAATGTAAGTAGGCAGCAGCAAGATCGTACTACACTCAGCTTCAAATTCCGGCCCTCTAAATTTACTTAACAGAAATTCACGAAAAGAACGTCGTCTTTCTTCCAGCGATCCCCAATTGAGTTGCCGGAGCATTTCCGTGACACTCGCGCATTGGTCGAACCTACCGGTAACAAATCTAGCTGCTCGCCTCTGAACCGCCTCTATGTCTTCCTTCAAACTGATCTGCTGCGGGTCCCAAATACTTGAGCAATACTCAAGACGTGGTCGTACAAGCGTTTTATACGCGATCTCCTTTACAGGTGAAGTACATCTTCCCAAAATTCTCCCAATAAACCGAAGTCGGCTGTCTGCCTTACTCACAACTGTCCTTACATGCTCGTTCCATTTCATATCGCTCTGCAATGTTACGCCTAGATATTTGAACGACGCGACCGCATCAAGAAGCTCACTACTAATGCTGTATTCGAACATTATAGGACTGTTTTTTCTACTCATGCGCATCACCTTACATTTTTCTACATTGAGAGCTAGCTGCCATTCTTCGCACCAACTAGAAATTTTGTCTAAGTCAACCTGTATGCTATTACAGTCAGTTACAGACGACACCCTCCCATACACCACAGCATCATCAGCAAACAGCCGCAAATTACAACTTACTCTGTCCATCAGATCATTTATATAGATAGAAAATAATAGCGGTCCTATCACACTCCCCTGGGGCACGCCTGACGATCCACTCGTCTCTGATGAACACTCGCCGTCGAGAACAACGTACTGCATTCTATTACTTAGGAAGTCTTCCAGCCAGTCACAAATCTGTGAACCTATTCCATAAGCTCGTATCTTCGTTAGCAGTCTGCAGTGTGGCACCGTGTCGAACGCCTTTTTGAAGTCGAGAAAAACACAATCCGCCTGTTGCCCTTCGTCCATGGCTCGCAAGATGTCATGTGAGAAAAGGGCAAGCTGAGTTTCACATGAACGGTGTTTCCTAAACCCGTGCTGATTCATGGAAAGAAGCTTTTCCGTTTCAAGGAAATTTACTATATTCGAACTGAGAATATGCTCCAAAATTCTACATGAAACCGATGTCAACGATATTGGCCTGTAATTGTATGGGTCAGTTCTCTTTCCTTTCTTATACACGGGAGTCACCTGCGCTTTTTTCCAATCACTAGGAACTTTGCGCTGAATTAAAGATTCGCTATAAATGCAAGCTAAGTAGGGGGCCAATGCCGCAGAATAGTCTTTGTAAAACCGAACTGGTATACCATCCGGGCCAGCAGACTTTTTTGTATTTAGCTCTCTCAGCTGCTTCTCTACACCGGAAATACCTATTGCTATGTCCCCCATTTCGGAATTAGTACGTTGATCAAATGATGGTATATTTGTGCGGTCCTCCTGCGTGAAAGATTTCTTAAAGGTTAAATTTAGAACTTCAGCTTTCCGTTTGCTTTTTTCTATTACTGCCCCGGAATGATCAACTAGTGACTGGACAGTGGGCTTTGACCCGCTTATCGATTTTACATAGGACCAGAATTTTTTCGGGTTCTCGGAAAGATCTTTAGCTAAGGTATGGCTGTGATAATTATTGTATGCTTCACGCATCGATCTTTTTAAAGACGCACGAATCTCTACTAACTTTTGCCTGTCATCATTTGCGTGTTCTTTTTTTGAATCGAGAGTGCAACAGCCTTTGCTTTCTCAGCAGCTTTCTAACATTATTATTATACCACGGTGGATCTTTTCCATCCTTAATCGTCTTTACTGGCACATATTTCTCTAACCCTTCATTAACAATGCATTTAAATTTAGTCCACAATTCCTCTACATCCATAGTCCCAGAATTAAACGATGCCCATTCATTTTCTAAGTGTGATCGTAACATTTGCTTGTCGGCTTTTCCCAACAAAAACACGCTCCTAGCCTTCTTGACTGGTTTATAAACTTTGGTCACCATCGACGCTATGACGATATCGTGATCACTAATTCCTGTCTCTACACAGACATCGTTAATAAGGTCAGGCCTGTTTGTGGCTATAAGGTCTAGAATATTTCCATTGCGCGTGGGTTGCAGGTTTAACTGCTCAAGACAGTTTTCGGAGAATGTGTCCAAAAGTAGCTCGCAAGACTGCTTGTCTGTACCGCCTGAAATGTAACTAGCGAGGTCCCAATCTATACTCTTAAGGTTGAAGTCACCTCCGACTAATATTACATGGCCCGGATACCTATGCACTACCTGGTGTAGACTTTCCTTGAATGATTCTAAAACTGCTACAGCAGCACTGGGGGGCCGGTAAAAACACCCAACTATTAATTTTACTTCTTTTAGACCTGTTATGCGTGCCCAGGTAACTTCACAGTTACTGTCAACCTCGATCTCAGTAGAAACAATATCTTTGTCCACAGCGATGAACACTCCTCCTCCAGTTGTATCAGATCTATCTTTCCGATATACATTCCACGCTTCGCTAAATATTTCTGAACTTGCCACATCATCATTTAGCCAGCTTTCGGTGCCTAAAACTATCTGAGCGCAATAACTTCCATGCAGCGCTGCAAATTCGGGAACTTTGTTTCTAATACTCTGTAAGTTCGCGGCTAATATTTTTATGTTCGAATTTTTGTTCCGAACGTGGCCTGAATTCGCTGTTTGAATGCTGACAGGCGAGTGCTCATCAGAGTTAGCGCCTAGCCTAAAAAACCCCCATGTGCACTCCACAAGTACTCTGCTACCCGAGTAGCCGCTTCCTTAGTGTAGTGCACCCCTGATCTATCTAGGGGCACCCTACAATTGCCCACCCGATAACGCAGATCCAGAAATCTGCAGCCATGACTGTCACAGAGTCGGCGAAGCCTCTGGTTCAGACCCTCCACTCGGCTCCAAACCAAAGGACCCCGATCAACCCTGGGAACAATGCTGCAAATCGACAGCTCTGCTTGCACCCCGCGTGCGAAGGCAGCAGCCTTCACCAATTCCGCCAGCCGCCCGTAGGACCTGAGGATGTCCTCAGAACCCAAGCGACAAGCGTCATTGGTGCCGACGTGAGCTACGACTTGCAGTCGACTGCACCCCGCACCCTCGATAGCCGCCGGCAAGGCCACCTCCACATCTCGGATGAGGCCCCCCGGCAAACACACCGAGTGCACGTTGGAATTCCTTCCAGATCTGGACGCTATCTGCCTAAGGGGCTCCATCACGCGCCTGACATTGGAGCTCCCAATAACTAATAATCCCCTCCCCCCGTGCACCTGCTCGGACCCTGCTGAAGGAGTGGCCACACTTTCACTCACAGGACGAACGGGCGCGGACGGACGTCCAGCCTCCACATTGGCCTTCCGCCTCGAGCGACGCGAACGCCGTACAACCCGCCACTCCCCTTGCGGAGAAGGCGGCTCGACGACGTCCGGTACACCTGAAGGTGCCTCGGTAGCAGGGACAGAGAGCGTAACGTGAGACACCTGAGGTGTCCCACTCGACGAACCAGACTCGCCACCATCGCTGCACCCCGAGACAGCAGCCTGAAGACGGCTGACCGTAGCCAACAGCACGCTCAGCTGTTCGCGAACCGCGGCCAACTCCTCCTGCGTCCGCACACAGCAGGCACACATCCTATCCATCCTATCGATACAATTAACAGCAATTAACAACTTTAAAGAAGCCTAGTACTCTAATGAAGGCGGCTGGCTGCTGACTTAACTGTGGTCAGTGGTAACTACACTGTCGAATCAACAAAACTGAGTCCGGCACTCGTGGCAGCTGGCACTGGACTGACTGATAACGAGCTTAGTAACGGTCTGACTTGTTTTGAAATACACCGGTCGAAGACGAAGACTAAACAACGGTATTTATCAAATACGATAGAATAAACTATTAAAACAGTAGTACAAACGAAATCTGCAAGTACGCGGGAATAAACCTCTTAAAACAGTACTACCGAAAATGAACTAGACAGGCAAATTAAATTTGACACAAATTAAATTCAGATACTTAGCGCTGTTAACGCAGCGACACTGGTGACAGCTGGCACTGGACTGACTGATAACGAGCTTAGTAACGGTCTCTGACTTGTTTTGAAATACACCGGTCAAAGACGAAGACTAAACACAACGGTATTTATCAAATACGATAGAATAAACTATTAAAACAGTAGTACAAACGAAATCTGCAAGTACGCGGGAATAAACCTCTTAAAACAGTACTACCGAAAATGAACTAGACAGGCAAATTAAATTTGACACAAATTAAATTCAGATACTTAGCGCTGTTAACGCAGCGACACTGGTGACAGCTGGCACTGGACTGACTGATAACGAGCTTAGTAACGGTCTCTGACTTGTTTTGAAATACACCGGTCAAAGACGAAGACTAAACAAAACGGTATTTATCAAATACGATAGAATAAACTATTAAAACAGTAGTACAAACGAAATCTGCAAGTACGCGGGAATAAACCTCTTAAAACAGTACTACCGAAAATGAACTAGACAGGCAAATTAAATTTGACACAAATTAAATTCAGATACTTAGCGCTGTTAACGCAGCGACACTGGTGACAGCTGGCACTGGACTCAACAACAACATTGCTGGGTACTGAAGGCTTACTATCCAATTTCACCTTTGTCTGCAACTGATCAGTATATTTTTTAGCTTTAGATGGCTTGGCAGTTGGAGCAGTAGAAGTAGTAGCAGCCACTGTAGGTTTTTTGGGAGGAACCAGGGGTTCCACCAGAGTGGTATCAATAGCTTTGTCATATGTCGATGGTGCTGTAGACCTTGAAGTTACCACTGCCTGGCAGGTACACTGCCAAGTGCAGGTGTTGGTGCTAACACTAATAACCTCTGTCTGAATAAATGCTCAACTAGTTTTTGGAGGACTGACAAGAAAGAGGCTGAAAATACAGGTGGTTGCATAGCCATGAAGATCTTTTTAGCTTCAGCATATGAGATGCGCCTTGACGTGTTTATTTCCTGGGCGTTCTTCTCCTCAAGATACACTGTGCTGTCCCTAATCCAGACAGGGTGGTCCCCAGAGCAGTTGACGCACTTGGCAGGTGGTGTACATTCACTTCCTTCACGGGCAGTCTTACCACATTTGCCACACATCGCCTCACCCTTACAACCCAAAGTGGTATGCCCAAAGTGTTGGCACTTAAAACAGCGCATTGGGTTTGTGAAATATGGTCTGATCTTCAGGTGCAGGAAGCCTGCCTTGACATGTTCTGGAAGTGTTGAACTGTTAAAGGCCAGGATAAAGAAGTCAGTTTTGACCAACTCCCCATCCACCCTTTTCGTTATGTTTTGTACATCCACGATGCCCTCAGAAGCCCACTCACTCATCAGTTCCTCTTTTGGGATATCTACCAGATCCCTGCATGTCACGACACCTTTGCTGTAGTTTGCTTATCTGTTGGAAGCTATAAATTCCATGTGAGGTTTTACTCTTTAGTGAGTTTATTATTTTTCTAATTTCAAAGGGGGAGGTGGGGGGAATTTCAATCAAAGCAAATTACAAAGGTATAGCCTCTTCCATTAACAGCCCTACCTCTTCTAATGAACTTCCAACATCCTATTTTTCTCCACAACAGTTATAAATGATCATTACGAATATCTAAAATAATGACTTTTTGTAGGTAAAATTTTCATTCCGTTTGATGGTAATAAAGTTTTCCTGCATTTTTAGTTGTCCTGTTTCCCCTTCAATAATGTTCAAGTTTTTTGTATTTTATTATCAGAGGAACTAATATCAGACATGATACACATGCTTTTAGACTTTTTTTATTACTTTTCTTAATGTTACACAATAGTTTTTTAATAATATTTTACGGATTCTGGGCCTTTATCTTGCTGTTAGACACATTTCTTTTTTCCGGTTACAAGATTGGTTTTTAATTTTGTTAAGCCACAGTTTTTAAGTGATTTTTTAACAGGTACTGGAGGAATCCTTCCTAGCATCCCAAAACCTCAAGCCTCTGGCCTGGTTCCGGTTCATTGATGATATTTTCATGATCTGGACTCAGGGCCAGGACACCCTATCCTCCTTTCTTTAGAACCTCAATTCCTTCTCTCCCATCCACTTCACCTGGTCTTCCTCAACCAACCATGCCACATTCCTGGATGTCAACCTCCACCTCACTGATGGCTCCATTCACACTTCCGTCCATATTAAACCTACCAACCACCAACAGTACCTACATTTTGACAGTTGCCATCCCTTCCACGTCAAAAAATCCCTCCCTTACAGCCTAGCCACCCGTGGACGGCATATCTGCAGTGACAAGAATTCCCTTTCTGAATATGCTGAAGGTCTCACAAAGGCCTTCACAAACAGAAACTACCCCACAGACCTAGTCCGCAAACAAATCTCCCGTGCCATATCCTCACACACCCCAAATCCTCTTCCTAACACCAGTAACCATCCACAAAAGAGCGCTCCCCTTGTCACCCAGTACTACCCTGGTCTTGAACAACTAAATTCCATCCTTCGCCAAGGTTTTGATTTTCTATCCTCGTGCCCTGAAATGAGAGACATCCTGCCAAAGATCCTTCCCACCCCTCCTAAAGTGGTGTTCCGTCGCCCTCCCAACCTTCACAACATCCTAGTTCATCCTTATGCCACCCCGAAACCCAGCTCACTGCCACAGGGATCATATCCTTGTGGAAGACCCCGCTGCAAGACCTGTCCAATCCACCCACCCAGCACTTCCTATTCCAGTCCTGTCACAGGCTTATCCTACCCTATCAGAGGCAGGGCCACTTGTGAAAGCAGCCACGTAATTTACCAACTGTGCTGCAAGCACTGTACAGCTTTCTATATTGGCATGACCACCAACCAGCTGTCCATTAGGATGAACGGCCACCGCCAAACTGTGGCCAAAAACAAGGTGGACCACCCTGTGGCACAGCATGCAGCGGAGCACATGCTTGATTTCAATGGCTGCTTCACAACCCGGGCCATCTGGATCCTCCCATCCACCACCAGCTTTTCTGAACTGCACAGATGGGAGTTATCCCTACAATACATTCTCCGATCCCGAAATCAACCAGGCCTCAACCTACGATAACTTCCCTATATATATATATATTTCCATACCTTACAGTTCCTACCTCTCTATCCCAAACCTCACCTATTTTGAGTGGTGTGTGAATGTGTGATCGTATATATATATATATGCGTATATGTATATATATATATATGTGTGTGTGTGTGTGTGTGTGTGTGTGTGTGTGTGTGTGTATATGTATGTATATGTGTGTGTGTGTGTGTATGCGGTCTTGTGTACTTGCAGTGTGCATGCATTTTATATATGTGTGTGTGTATATATAATATTTTATTTTATTTTCTCCGCTCACCCGCCTCCCCACTCCATTCCTAAGCTGCATCTCGTTATTCCCATCTAACCCATCCCCACCACTGTGACGTAACCTTTCTATCCCCTCCCCCTCCCCTCCCCTCCCGTCCCCGATTCGCTGCAGAGCGTGATTCGAAGTGTGGCAGTCGGAGGTGATGGTTGTATGACTGTGTTGTGTGCCTGTGTGATTGCGTGAGTGCTCTATTTTCTGAAGAAGGCCATGGCCGATAGCTGAATGTGTTGTATGTGTGTGTCTTTTGTATGTGCCTGTCACAGCTCGTCGCCACGTCTTTGCGGTGAGTTGTAAACTGTCCTCACTATATTATTTATTCCAACCTGGACTTTCCATTATTATAGTAATTGTTGAATCATTAATTGAACACACTACTTTGGAAACCTGTTTTGAATTAATGTATGGAGCTACATTATATAAAGTCCACTCTCAACAGGATAAGCATTTATGTTATAAATTTATACTGGGCTATGAAAAAATTATAGCTCATGCAAGAAGTCGTGACCCGTGAACTGAAATGCATTCTCAAGTTGTGAGCAGGGCAGGTCAATTCCTTTGTTTCTGAGGGTCGACCAGTTCAGCTGCTCATTGCCTGCTGGGCCGTAAACTACTTCTGTTAAGCCAACAGTCAACTGCACCCTGCGACCAGTAGGCATCACACAACTGAGGCAGCCGCTCCTCCGATACAAAGGAGTGGATTTACCCAACACTCAAGTTAAGAAGGCACAAGTTATACCTATTAATGTGCTGTTGTCCTTTATTACCAGAGTAGGAAAATCAATGACAGATATCAAATTTAAGGAACTGAGTAATGCTCATGGTCAGGATTCCTATTACAGCGAATTAACATTGAAATCCCTACAGATTATGATTGCTGCTTCTATCTGACAGATAACACAACAAGGAATCCAAGTCTTTCAGAAATAGCTGAAAATTTCCTGATGGGGACCTACACAATGTTAAATTATGAAAGTGCCATAATTAGTTTAAGCTCACAGGTACATGCTTCTATATGTTGCTCTACACAAAACTTTAGTTTCTAAATTTAATAATGGAGGATAGGTAACAACTCACTGTAAAGAGACTCGCAGAGCTGCCGACAGACACAAAAATAGATAATCACATCCACACAAGTTAATTTTTCGGCCATGGTCTTTGTCAGAAAAAGAAACACATACAATCACGCAATCATTCAGACAACTATACACACACAACTATCATTTCCGGCCACTCCAGCAACACAAGCTAGACTGTGCGTGAGGTGGGGAGTGGAGGGGGAAGGACGCTGGGTAAAGATGGGGATGGAAAGTTCCGAAATGCGTGTGTATAATTGTCTGAATGATTGCGTGAATCTATGTGTTTCTTTTTCTGACGAAGGCCATGGCCGAAAATTTAAGTTGTGTGGATGTGATTATCTATTTTTGATTCTGGCAGCAGCTCGGTGAGCATCTTTACGGTGAGTTGTTACCTATCCTCCATTATTGAATTCCTATCAGATTTTCCATTGTTAAAATAGTTTCTAAATTTTTCACACAGTGATAACTTCTGAATTCAGATTGTATACGTTTACCAAAAGACATACATGAATCCTGTAATAGCAGCAGGCAGGCCATCTATCAATTCTGTATGTGAATACAAGTCATCTGTTCCAATTGATATTAGATATGATGGTAAAAGTACACTACATCAAGAAAACTGAGAAAGAGAAAAGATGTGTAGGTTTGTATTGCAAACAGAAAACGTCAGCTGTCCGCTAAAATGTAGGAAATGTGGTGTAGGGCTGTATCTAGAATGCTTTGAAGTGTACATGAAAGTCAGTAAATCAAATTATTGTGAATTATTTTGTGTTTGGTATTATAAATTGGTTTGTAGGAGTTCAAATTTTGCCTCACCTATGTTGTAACAGTATAATTTATTGCACACACGTGATGGTACAACATATACATCAAATGAAAGGTACTGTGGTGGCAAGTCACGGACACAGCTAATTTTTACATACGAAAACGACGAGAGCTACAACATGACTGAGGCACGCCACGCACACCGTGTGCTCGCCCAGTTATGATGGCGCTGCAGGCCCTCAGAGGCGGCGCCATCGTGCGGTGGACTCGGCCGGGGCACGTCTTTCAGATGCCGTGGACGGATGGGACATGGCTTGAAGTGGCGCGCTCCAACATCCCTTCCCTCTTCTGGAAAGCCAACATCGCAGGTGGAAGCGGAAGATGGCCAGCGACGCTGGATTGTGGAGGCCACGGGAGTTGCCCACGTATCCCTGCGGCGGTGGAATTGCGGCGGGGTGGGAGATGGCCAGAGACGGCGAGCACCTCCAACGCCTCATCTGCGTCCGAGGGGATGTTGTCAGCATGTTGCTGGTCGGCCAACCAGTCCGGAGGCACATAGGGGTGGAAGTGCCCATGCCGGCGGCGACCAGGTCGGGGCAGGGTCCCCGCCAGCACAGGTGACAGTGGCGGAGAGGCTGGTCACATCTCGACGTCCCCATTGGAGGAAGACGCCTCCCCTGCCGGCGCTCCTCCCATCACCAGTGCGGGAAATGACACAACTACATCCGTAGCAGGACCCGAGCAGGCAGGGTATCCAAGAGGCACAATCTTGAGATCTGAAGGCGTTGGTGTGGGGCCCCACCGAGGATGTAGTTGGTTGAGATGGCGGGAGATTGTCACCCGCCTGCATCTACCACGCACATCTTTCGAGCACGCGAACGCCGTACTACCCCTGGCGTCCACTCTGGGCGGCGGCCAAATGTGCGTGCCCAGACAGGGGCGCCTGGTATGTAACGCCGAGGGCGTGTGGGCACCTCAGGTCGGGGCTCCAGGCACAGTAGGTGCAACAGCGTCCGGGGCTGGGGCCGTGGAGGACCTCTGCCGGGCTCCGACCATTAATTGGTGTTGTCCGATAAGTACTAAGAAATAAGGGGAGTGCCGCCTTGGCGGATGATTTTACCAGGCACTTACAAAGTTGTGATTTAAAAGTCCGCACCATACACTCTGCCTCCCCATTGGATTGGGGGTGGAAAGGAGCCGAGCTGAGGTAGGAAATACCATTATTAGTGCAGAATTGTTGAAAATAAGACGACGTGAATTGTGGGCCATTATCAGAGACGAGCGTCCGAGGAAGGCCTTCAATAGCAAAGATCTATACCAGGGCTCTGACAACATTTTCCACCGTAGTGGAATGCATACACACGACGTACATATAATTAGACGATGCATCTACCACCACGAACCACACTGATTGACAGAAAGGGTCAGCCAAGTCAACATGAATGTGGTCCCAAGGGTGCTCCGGAGTAGGCCACGGGGAAAAAGTGCACCGGGGGCCAGCTTGCTGGTTAGCACACTGAGTGCACGTATGAACCAACTGCTCAATGGCAGCATTGATTCCTGGCCAATAGACAAAACGGCATGCAAGTACCTTCATGCGCGTGATACCCCAGTGACCCCGATGTAACAGAGTTAACATACGAGCCCGTAAGTCGGACGGAATGACAACACAAGGCTCGTTGGAATCGGTACTGAGGAGGAGGACACCGTCGATAACTAACAGCCGGTGTCGAAGCTGGAAATAAGTATGCAGAGGGCCAGGCTCTTTGGCAGACAATCGCTCAGGCCACCCGGTGATGACATGCTTAAGCACCTCCCGGAGCACAGGGTCCTGACGGGTGGCTTACTCAACTCTATGGGCTGTAATCTGAAGACGCTCAACAGCGATGTGCAAACGTTCATCAATATCAGAAAAATCGCATGTTCGACTTTGTCGAAGGAAAGGTCGGGGCCCATGGGCAGACGGGACAAGGCGTCGGCATTGGCATGGTGCGACGAGGGCCGATAATTAATTTTGTAGTGATAGGCACTCAAAAACAGAGCCCAACGCTGGAGACGTTGCTAAGTCTTGTCTGCAAGATGTGCCACCAGGAATTTGTGATCCGTGATAAAGTGGAATTTAATGCCGTAGAGGAACACATGAAACTTCTGACCAGCGTAAACAATTGCCAAAGCCTCTTTCTCAATCTGAGAATAATTACGTTGGGCATCATCTGACAACGACTTAGACGCATAGGCAATGGGCTGCTCGGAACCATAATCCAGTCTGTGGGCAAACACCGCTCCAATCCCATGCTGAGAAGCATCCGTAGCTAGGATGAGCTGTCGGCCTGGTGTAAATGTGCCGAGGCAAGGTGAAGACTTTAACATTGATTTGATGTGTGCGAAAGCTGCCTCACAAGCAGCAGACCACACAAACAGAACACCTTTCTTTCGAAGTGCATTCAAAGGATGAGTGTCCTCCGCCATGTTAGGTAGAAATTTGGAATAATAGCTGACCTTGCCGAAAAAGGACTGGAGTTCCTGCAAATTGGTAGGGCGAGGAAGATGGTCAATCGCCGTAACCAATTCTGACCTAGGGTGGACGCCATCTCGTGACACCAGGTGTCCCAAATACTCAATTTCAGGTTGAGAGAACTGTAATTTTTGAAGATTGCATTTGAGGCCTGTCGCGTGCAATTTCGTGAACAAGAACCGCAGGTTGTTTAAGTGATCTGTGCGGGAGGAACCGATGACGATGATATCGTCCAGATAGTTCGCACAGCACAGAATGTCATCCAATAACTGTTGCAAGAACCGTTGAAATATCGCGGGTGCACTCGCAACCCCAAACGCCAGGTGTTTGTAATGAAAGGAGTATTGAGAACCATGAATTGTTGAGAATCAGAATCTAAGGGACGCTGGAGATACGCTTCCGCCAAATCAATTCTTGAAAAACACTCACCGCCCGCCAATTTCGCATAAATGTTATCCGGGTGGGGAATGGGAAAACAATCTATCACTGACTGCGAGTTAACCGTAGACTTGAAATCACTGCACAACCGAAGGGCTCCCGTGTGTTTCTTTATTATCACCAGAGGCATCACCAACAGGCTAGACGAAATTGGTTCGATGATACCCAAGCCGTGCAATTGATCCAACTCGTCCTTAACCGTTGGGCGCAAAGCAAAAGGAATAAACCGGGCGCAACAAAATTTGGGAACCGCTGTAGGTTTGAGAGTGATGTGTGCCTCATAACCAATGGCCGTTCCCAAACCCGCCGAGAAAAGTGCTCCAAACTCGTGGCAAAGCGAATCCAATTCATTAAATGGTATTGAGTCAGACACAAGATGAACAGCATCATGAACGCTGAAACCAAACGCCATGAACGCACCCAGGCCAAAAATGTTTTCTGAAGCTGCATTTGTGACAGCCAAAAACATGACGGCACGCACTACGTGCTGGTACTCCACCTCAATCGTAAACTGACCAAGCACTGGAATCGGCTGTTCACCACAGCCGACCAAAAGACGAGAAGTATTAACAAGAGGCGGGCCAAATACGTATCCAAATTTACGAGAGAGACAGAGGCACTGGTATCAACTTGAAAATGGAACGGCCGATTTTGAATAAGAAGTGTGACATAAATCTTTGAAGAAGTGACCTGCTCCTGTCCAGGTGCGGTAGAAAGACAGTTTACTTCCATTTGGGACTCGTCCAAATACGGCAGCCAACCGCGTGCAGAAGTCCGACAATCAGCCGCCACGTGGCCTTGTTTACGGCAGGACGCACACGGCGGAAAGGGGAAGAGCGGACGATCGTGCGCACGAAAAAAATAATCCGGACAAGAGGGAAAGGCACGTCGTCGGTATGGAACGGCGGAAGGTAATCATGAAGAACACGAAGACGACTAAGAGGAGGGCTAAGAACGACACCCATGGGGGCGCGAGGATTGTACCGGCGCCACCTCTATTATTTCCTCAAACTGATCCTCTGCCGCATTTGACACCTGAAAAGCCTGTGCAATAGACAGAACCTCGTCAAGGGTGGGACCCTGTAACAGCAAAGCCTAGCGACGCACAGCCCTATCAGGAGCCGAACGGACAACAATGTCGAGAATTAAGGAATCTGCATACGACTGCTGACAAGTTGCACACACAAAATCACACTTACAACTCAAACCGCTGAGGTCTGCGACCCAGGACTGCTACGTCTGACCAGGGTTCTTTCTGCTTTAAATCCAGTCGGGAAAGCAGCACGTGCGTTTGCTGCCGATAATAAGAACTAAGCAATTCCGACATACGGGAAAAAGACAACTCGGCGGACTCTGACAGCGGAGCTAGTTTTCGTAGTAAACGAAAAGTATCAGGCTCGAACCACGACAAGAAGAAAGACTGTTGTAAGTCAGGATCCGTTACCTTAAAAGCTGCAAAATGCTGCTGTAGATGCTGCACATAGGAGTACCAGTCTTTCTTAGACTCTTGGAAAGCCGGAGGAGCGGGGGGTAGGCCTGGGGCGGCGGCGAAGGGGCCGCAGCGGGACGAGAAGACATAATCAACTCCGTAAGCAAATCTAGCTGTCGCTGCTGCTTTTGCAGTAATTGAAGCAACGCAAGATCCATAACCACCACAAACAGAAAACACGCGTAAGAACAAAACTCGTCGCCAATTATACTGTTGTAACAGTATAATTTATTGCACACACAGGACGGTACAACATATACATCAAATCAAAGGTACTGTGGTGGCAAGTCACGGACACAGCTAATGTTTACATATGAAACCGGTGAGAGCTACAAGATGACTGAGGCACGCCTCGCACACCGTGTGCTCGCCCGGTCGTGGCGGCGCTGCAGGCCCTCAGAGGCGGCGCCATCATGCGGCGGACTCGACCCTAGCGTGTCTTTCAGATGCCGCAGATGGACTGGACGCGGCTTACAGTGGTGCGCTCCAACAACCTGTACTAAAATATGGTTAGTAATACGTATCTCCAAATGTATTTCAATGACACAGAAATATTTCAAATATGTATCTGAGTGCCAGGCATGTCCATATATGCACATTAAGTTACAGATACATTAAGACAGAGAGGGGTCAAATAATAGCCTATGTTCATTATGTAGATGAACAAGAAATCAAAAAATTGAAAATAAATTTGGGAAGACAATTTGGATAAATTAAGTGAAAGACAAACAGAATTCAAAATAACTCTCTGAGTGAGTCTAGAACAGTCAACAGTAGAACAACTAGTGAAAATGATAATGAAACAGTAAAAGAAATAGGAAAAACCAATGAAAGTTACCAAAAAACCAAGAAAGTGAGCAGCTGAAATGAGACCCACACTACTTTTAAAGGGATGCGACAGCAAAATTAAAACAACTATTGACAAGATAAAATACTCAGAATGAAGAAGAAAATAAAGGCGGATACAAAACATACAACCGAAATACCATTACATTGGCATTATAAAATAAAAGGAGATGTAAGAAAGTTAAACAAAAGCTTATGATTGGTGACATAGGACAATAAACAGATAAGGAAGAAATTATAGAGCATATCAGGAGTTTCTACAGAAAACAATATGAAAAACTCTTGGACTACTAATGGCAACTTATATAAATAAAAATAGTGAAGTCCCAGTAATGTCCCAAAAGAAATAAGAAAAGCTGTAAATGAAATGCAGAAAGGTAAAAGCAAAAATCAGGGGGTCCTGATGGTCTGACAATAAAAATACTTAAGTGAATTGATGCACCCATACATTTAAAGTCGCAGGCATACGCTGGACGACGGCCACTAGAGTGCACCACGGGAGACCGTCATTAACACCACAGGCAAGAGGACTAGATAAACAGTACCGATCTGTGCTTGCACTCAAATTCAGGTATTGCAATCTTCTGTTACAGCCATATCTGGTGGGTCCCATTCACTTTCTTTCCCACCTGCTGTTTTGCCTTTCACAGCCCCTCTAACCTAAATTGCCACCTTTTCCAGTGTACAAGTCTACTGAAGAGTGGGACACCTATAAGGAGCTGTTAAGATAGCACATTCATGCCTTCGGATGAACTGTTGTTACTTTGCGCTGTGTGTTATTTATGTTGTGGCTGTAGCTTCTCATGTATCAGCTCCTTTGCCAACTCACCACCCAACAGGATCTTTCATCACTCTTCACTGATCAAATGTGTGACCTTCTTTCAAAATATTACTGTAAACAGAAGTATGTAATTGCCATGTGTGTTGAGTTTTATTGCTGCAGGAAGCAACCATACAGCAATCCTATCGGGTAAGGACCACAAAGCTTCATAGTTTAAGCTGCTGTTTCCATTTTGTCACTGATATGCATAAAGAGTTATATGCTGATCAAATGCTATAAGGCACCATCATTTGTATCTCCCCTACGTGTTACTGAATTGTGGTGTATAGTTGCAGAAAACCAACCCTTGCCTGTTTCCACTTGCTTCGCAAGGGGCACGATACAATAGCAGCAGTCCTCTCCCAATCATGGCATCAAAATGGTTGGCACTGCTCAAACAGCAAAGTAGGCAAGGCAGCAACCAAAAACACACACTTTCAACATTTTCTTCTTGGCTAACCTGTTTTGTTGATCATGATAGGGCCAGTGCCCTAAGCTGTGCGCCACTTGTCTTTGTTGCCACAAGAAAGGACACACAGCTTCTGTTTCCAATAGGAAAAAACTGCACCAGATGCCGACACCAATATGGCCATAAATTGTATATCGGCAATTTCCACTGCGCCCAATAAATTCTTTGTTGATATCAAAGTATACTGGAAAGTTTTGCACTTTCAAGTAGACATGGTTACCATAGTCACATTATACAGACATATATGGATCTGAGTGCTCTCCCTCTCTTATTGAAGTCACAGAAATTAGAGCTACAATAAAAAAAATATCCCAATTCTGAGAGAGATCAAGCCTTCTGCGATTTGTAATCAGTCCACAACTATCCTTACTGTGAAAAATGCACACAGTCAACTTGTTTGATTTGGATGCTTTTAAAGCTTTTAGGTTCACTATTTCTGATGACGCCAACTTTTTCTCTGAACGAGTGCCTTATACCCAACTGGACTCCTGACCTGTTCCGGGGGCACTCCTTGAACAAGTAAAGGAGGAACTTGACTGCTTAGAGGCAGCCAGAATGCTCAAATTGATTGCATCCAGTGAATGGGCAAACCCATCATCATTGTTAAAAAGTGATCGAGGTGGTTACACCTTTGTGATGATTTCAAACATACTGTAAATTTTCAACACGTCTTCATTACTGCACTCAGAAGCATTTCTGGCACAGTTCGCTGGTGGTCTGTATTTTTCAAAATTGATCTCTCAGATCCATTTTTACCAAGTCCCCTCGATGTTGACTCTCAATGTCTTTTGATCATTAAGACGCCTTGTATCAGTATTTCTGATTGCCATTTGGGGTAGCTGACACTCCGGCAATTTTTCAACAGTTTCTCAAACCACTCGCAATGTGACTGCCCAGTTGTGTCATTTACCTAGTAATATCTTTGTGCCTCGCCCCTCCACAGAAGAACATATCCACAACTTACATGCACTTTTTTTTTTATTATTATAAGCCAAAGGGTTGAAGTGCTAGTTAGGGAAGAACCAATTTTTTCAGTTTCATATTTCTTATCCTTTGAAGTTTCTAGTGAGGGTGGTAAGCCCCTTCATCAGAAAATTTCTACCTATGTGTCTCTCCCATAATCAATGTCGGTTAACGATCTCCAAGCTATTTCAGACAAAGTTGCTTCTGGCAGCACCCATTGAAAAACCGCTGTATGCCCTCCTGCACAAAGGGACATTGTTTCACTGGCAACAGGCATGGAAAACAGAGATTTCTAAGCTAAGGGGAATGTTATAATCTGCACCCTCTCTTGTGAGACACACACACACACAGCACATGGAATGGGAGAGGTGTAGCATAAAGTGGGTAGAAACAGTTCAGTGTGGAGAAAAAGGCGGGATATCATAGAATGTGGCAGCCAAATATGATGATCTTGTGACTGAAGTCTGAATACTATCTATTATGAGGAAGGCCAATGGCCAATAGTTTGTGTCACACATGTGTGTGTTTTTTATGTGCCTGTCGCAGCTCATCAGGCGTCTTTGCAGTGAGTTGTAAACTGTCCTCATTATATTCTTGATTTCCAACCTAGAATTTCCATTATTACAATATTTCAGCCATCTGTATCTGTGTATATCGCTACCCATCACTTTTGTCACATAGATGAAGATCACTTAAGCAATTTCTGGTTATTTTCATTACAAAAAATAACTTAAGACAATAAGTATTTAATATGAACGAAACTTTGTTACACACAGATTTAAAAACATATATATTTAAAAAATTGATAGATTGGCTGACCAGTCAGTACTTCGCTCAGTAATGCCGATAGTAACATGAAAAAGGATGAAAATATACATAGCTAGTTTTCGGAATTAGTCATCCTTCAAGCAGGAGAGAGAAAGGAGGAGAAAGGGAGCTGTAGAACTGGAAACATGGCCTCCAACACATCCTGTCTTCCTGCAATCCCTCTGGCCTCAACCGAAGTTAGACTCTCTCCCTCTACTGTCATCGAAGATTACTCACCAGGCGAAGGAGCACAGGTGTGACAGCATCACAAATAAATAAATGAACACACACACACACACACACACACACACACACACACACACACAAACGCAAGCTTTCGCAACCCAGTTGCTTCTTCAGGCAGAAGGGAAGGAGAGGGAAAAGGAAATGATGAGGGTTTTAAGGAAGGGGGTAAGGAGCCATTCCAATCCCGGGAGAGGAAAGTCTTACCTTGGGGGAAAAAATGGAGGGTAAACAAATGCACACACACCCACACATTCACACAGACACAAGTACACCTAGGCAGACATACTGTTCTACAGTAAAACCCTCTCCTTCCCTTCTGCCTGAAGAAGCAACTGGGTTGCGAAAGCTTGTGTGTGTGTGTGTGTGTGTGTGTGTGTGTGTGTATTTTCATTTATTTATTTGTGATGCTGTCACACCTGTGCTCCTTCGCCTGGTGAGTAATCTTTGTCTTAATATTTGTATATATAATAAAGATTTTACCTAAAGTACAGGCTCGTCGACAGAAACATAAAACACACACAAAAACACACAAACATTCGAGCTTTCGCCACCACTGGCAGCTTCTTCGGGAAAAAGAGGAAGGAAGGAGAGGAGAAAGGGAAGGATACGGGTTTTAAGGAAGTGGAAAAGGAGCCATTCCTTAAAACCCGTATCCTTCCCTTTCTCCTCTCCTCTCCTTCCTTCCTTCCTTCCTCTTTTTCCCGAAGAAGCTGCCAGTGGTGGCAAAAGCTCGAATGTTTGTGTGTTTCTGTGTGTGTTTTATGTTTCTGTCGATGAGCCTGTAATTTAGGTAAGTCAAAATCTTTATTTTGTACACATTTTTCCCACCAGGAAAGTCTCCTTCTATAATATTATAGAAGGAGACCTTCTAGGTGGGAAAATGGTATAAAATGAAGATTTTTGACTTACCTAAAGTACAGGCTTGTCGATAGAAACACGAAACACACAAAAACACACAACCATTCGAGCTTTCGCCACCAGTGGTGGCTTCTTCGGGAAAAAGAGGGAGGAAGGAGAGGAGAAAGGGAAGGATACGGGTTTTAAGGAAGTGGAAAAGGAGCCATTCCAATCCCAGGAGTGGAAGGACTTACCTTAGGGGACAAAAAGGAAGGTAAACAAATACACACACACTCACACACACACACATATCCACATTCAAACACACCTAGGCAGACATTTGTAGTTTCTACAAATGTCTGCCTAGGTGTGTTTGAATGTGGATATGTGTGAGTGTGTGTGTATTTGTTTACCTTCCTTTTTGTCCCCTAAGGTAAGTCCTTCCACTCCTGGGATTGGAATGGCTCCTTTTCCACTTCCTTAAAACCCGTATCCTTCCCTTTCTCCTCTCCTTCCTCCCTCTTTTTCCCGAAGAAGCCACCACTGGTGGCGAAAGCTCGAATGGTTGTGTGTTTTTGTGTGTTTCGTGTTTCTATCGACAAGCCTGTACTTTAGGTAAGTCAAAAATCTTCATTTTATACTATATATATATATATATATATATATATATACGTAAAAAATAGATGAAGTACACTTACCAGGCGAAGAGGCACAGGCAGTATAGCAACAAATAAACACACACACACACACACACACACACACACACAAATGCTAGCTTTCGCAGCATAGCTGCTTCATCAGGCAGAAGGGAAGGAGAGGGAAAAGGAAATTATGAGGGTTTTAAGGAAGGGGGTAAGGAGCCATTCCAATCCCGGGACAGGAAAGACTTACCTTGGGGGAAAAAATGGAGGGTAAATAAATGCACACACACCCACACAAGTACACTTAGGCAGACATACTGTAGAACTGTGTTTGTGTGTGTCCTCTTTAGTTTACAGCTGGCCTGGCACAGTACTTATCATGCAGTATCTTTGACTTCCAAGCAGTATACTTAACCTCTACTGAACACCCTTCACTCCATCTTTACCTTATGGCCTAGGATGAGTGTGAGGCAACCCACCTTCCTTTCTACTCCTTCCTCTCTCATACCTGAATAAGCATTTATTCCAAAAGCTAGCTACATGTATTTTATTCTTTTTTGTGTTGAAAATCAGCAATACTGATCTCAGCTAAGTACTGACCATGCATTCTATAATTTAAATAAAAAACAGTGAATCAAGCTGAGGCTCATAAAATAAATAAAAGTAATTTCCTCATGATTAATGCTGGAAATTATAGTTGCTCGAGGTTTCCATAGACTGCGACCAGCTTACTTTAAGCTACATGGTTACTGCTTTAACATGCCCAAGACAAACATTTTTCAATAACACTAATAAATAAGCAAACATACAAATACGAAAAACTGATAAGAAACTCACCTTTATGTTTGGCGGAATATTATCATTTGTAGTATGGATCAGTGTCTGGTCCAAGTCAACCAAAAGTACCAATCTTCTTTCCTTAAGCAGTCTTTCTTCATCAGCTTTTCCAAGGATTTCTGCTTGCTGTACAGAATGACAAAGAATTCAAAATTATACCTGTGTGGTTTTCAATATTTCACCCAAAAGCTGCAAGCTTAAATAAATTGTTTGGAATATGGTTCGGTAATTTGGAAGACCCGTGTACATCGAAGGAAACAGCATTGCGATCGATATATATTCAACGTTCAATTCTTGCTCCACATTTAATGTGACAAATGCGAAGCGGTTGATCTAAAGTGTATTTTTGATTGCGTTGAATTTCTGATTTTTCCTTGTACTTTTCCGCCTCAAATAAATTTCGGTAATTTCCGGAAATGGTATATATCGAACTTGCAACTGTAAATGATTTAGTGTTTCTGAAGTGGAGAATTGGGCACTATGTGCCCTCGTGTACTAGGGAAAAAAAAATTCTTGTTTGACCTATCACCTAACCTTTTTAAGGTTACGCTACAGATCATATTTTTTAAAGTGAAAGTTAGATATAGGTTAAAAAAGAAGTTTGTTTTGTAGTATGTGAGGGCGAGTAGCGCCCGAATATCCACTTAAGAAACACTCAATCGATTTGTAGTTGTACGTTAGATATATATCTATTATTTCAGGCAGAGGTCCTTCGATTGCAAGCATTCTTGGAAATTACCGAAATATTGGCATAACTGAAGACAGTCAGTTTTAACCCATGACGTGAATACAATCTTGAAAAACACTTATACGGGATAATGTCTTAATACTTAGATATTATAAATAATAAATCATCTGTGGTTATCCTCGTAAATTACAAATAACAGAATGCACCATCCATGACATACAATCGTTTACAACTCAGCCACAACATAATCACTCACGCCACTTACAAATACGCACATACACTACAACATGCCAATACAACGGGTCAAATCTAACGGGTGATATCCCAGTCTTCAAATAAGCCGAAATTTCATAAAATCATCACGTCAAAAAACATCGTAATTAGCTATATAAATCAGCTGTTCCGCCATGTCAGTTTTCGTCATTGGTAGCGAAGCGAGAGTCGAACGTTCAATATATATAGATCGCAATGCCGTTTCCTTCGATGTACACGGATTCTTCCAAATTACCAATAATAAGATGTGAATCAAATCAACAATTTAAGGGACTGATGACCTAGCTGTTTAGTAGTCCCCTTAAAACCAACAATTTAATTCCATCACAAAATTAGTTTTCAAGTTTAAATACTACTGGAATACTCTACACTGCTTAAGTAAGCATGAAACAAATATTAACACACAGAATTTCAGTGTAAGTAATGCAGGAAGTTTACACACCCTGTGTATCTGTTTAATGCAAGATATCTGAGATTTCCCATGTACTGGCATTTCACAAAGTTCTGAAACCAATCAAACACACGTTAAATATTAACTACTAGTGAGCTGCCCCACCTTTGCATGGGCAGCTCTAATTACTGTAGTCCAATGACTTCTAGTGGATGGACAGAAAAGACATGATGAAATTTTAGCAGATGTATCTATGCCATTCTTCTGTTACTACAGTGCTACCACTCAGCGCTACTATCACTTCCATGACTGTTCGTGCTATAGTGCTGCTACGGCTGGTTCTTTCTCCACTAGGGGCACAACTGTCATTCCAAGTGCCAGACGTAAACTTATATGTACACATCAGACTGTCACATTAGTGTGTAAACATGGATTAAACTTGCTGAGGATTGTATAAGCATGGTACTCATTGTGTTGAATTATATAACACATAAATAGCAACCAATAACAGCATTTTCTAAAATGAAAAGTCAAAGAGTTTCAAATGTAGATCCGGTTGCTACCAAAGTTGACAGGATCACACACTGGGCTAATATGAAGATTTCCTGAACATTTTATCAAAACTGCTCCTGCCGCCTTAGGAGTCCATTGGGAACATAAATATTACCCATTCACTTTACAATTGCTGTTTTAGCTGAGGATACTGCGAACTGTTGGATTGTTCTGCCATTGCTTATTTCAAATGATGCACAGTTGGTATAACTACGCTCAATAATAATGGCTGTTCCCTTTAGTTGTTGGTATGTATGGCCCTCAAAGGTGAAGAAGTTGTGAGTTAGGAAAGAGGTTTTAGGTAGGGTTGCAGGGATGTACTCCATCGCAGCGAGGCCCTGCGGGATGAAGGAAGTAGCATCAATAGTTACAAGGATGGTTTCTGGAGGTAACAGGTTGGGTAAGGATTTCAGGTGGTGGAGAAAGTGGTTGGTGTATCTGATGAAGGCTGGGAGACTGCACATAATGGGTTGAAGGTGTTGGTCTTAGTAGGCAGAGCTTCATTCTGTGGGGGTTTGGTAACCGGCCACAATGAGCCGGCCTGAATGATTAGGTTTGTGAATCTTAGGAAGTAGGTTGGGGTGCGCGGTGTCAGTGAGGTCATGAGTTTCATGGACTCAGGTGAAACGTTTTGTAGGGGGCCTAAGGATCTGAGGATTCCTTGAAGCTCTGCCTGGACATCAGGAATGGGATTGTCTTGACAAACTTTGTAGGTAGTGTTGTCTGAAAGCTGACACAGTCACTCAGCCACATACTCCCGCCGATGAAGTACCACGGTCGTGGATCCCTTGTTGGCTGGGAGAATGATGATAGAATGGTCAACCTTCAGATCACGGATAGCTCAGGATTCAGCAGTGGTAATGTTGGGAGTAGGATTAAGGTTTCTCAGGAAAGACTAAGAGGCAAGGTTGGAAGTAAGGAATTCCTGGAAGGTTTGAAGAGAGTGATTTTGAGGAAGAGGGGGTGGGTCTCGCTGTGACAGAGGACGGAACTGTTCCAGGCAGGGTTCAATTTGAATGATGTCTTGGGGAACTGGATCATTAGGAGTAGGATTATTTTTCTTCGTTGCAAAGTGATATCTCCAGCAAAGACTACGAGTATAGGATAGTAAATCTTTGACAAAGGTTGTTTGGTTGAATTTGGGAGTGGGGCTAAAGATTGAGGCCTTCAGATGGGACGGAGGTTTCGGCTTGGGAGAGAGGTTTAGAAGAAATGTTGACTACTAAATTCTCAATACACATCTGCGCTTGTTTAAATATTTGCATCTACCATTTGGTAGTGCATCCGCACCTGCAATTTTTCAAAGATATTTGGAACAGCTTACAGCTCGGGTCCCTTGTTGTTCAAACTACTTGGATGACATATTTGTGTCAGGTCATACCCCCGAAAAACACAATGCAAATTTGCAGAAATTGTTCCAAGTTTTGACAGATGCAGGTCTCAAGTGTCACTTAGATAAGTGTGACTTTTTCAAACCAGAACTGCAGTACCTAGGACACATGATAAACAGTCAAGGTGTGCAGTCCTTGCAATCACATTTGCTTGCCATTTGCAACCTGCCAGCACCAAAAGATGTGAAAGAATTACAGTCCATCTTGGAAAAGTTAACAAGCCATGTAAGGTTTATTCCAAACGCAGTACAAATTTCAGCCCCCTAGGCATCGGCTACGCTATAAATATGTTCGTTTTCTTTGGACAGACGAATGCCAACACACATTTCAGCAGTTAAAAGATGCGTTGCTCAGTGATCGATGTTTGGTGCACTTCAATTCAGAAAAACCAGTTCTTTTGCAAGTGGACGCCTCATTGTTTGGGCTAGGAGCAGTACTGTCACATAAACGTGGGGATACGAACTGTCCGATAGCGTTTGCATCCAAACTTTTGACAGACACACAGTGCCGTTATTCTCAGATTGAGAAGAAAGTTTTAGCAATAGTTAGAGACCTGAAAAATTTGCAACTTGCGATAAATGCGAATTTAGATGTGAATTCCGGTTTAAAATGCGAAATTACTTAATAAAAGCTATTTTGTCGCGAAATTTTGCGATGCCTTCAATTGCCACTATTTTCTGCCCATAAATATCCTTAAAGAAATGAATTTTCTGTTACCGGTATTGCTCAGTAACGCATAATTTGGAGCAAGTGACAAATGGTCGCTGGAAAGGGGGGGGAGGGGGGAATGCACTCGCAAGTTTGGCCAGGACGTCATGCCCACTGACGGATGGGAGAGAGCTATATGGAACATAAATGTGACATACGACAACACAGGACACAGTCATGTCACGTGGTGCGACACCTAACAAAGAAAAGAATTCCCGCCAGCGTTCAGTTCAATTCAATTCAGTTCGGTGCCGTATCTGTTCTCTTCCTGTTGCTTTCATTTTTCCTGTGTTTCTGTGGCGCTAACAAATATGGGTCACACGGCTGTGAATGCATATGAAAGAGCTCAGCAACAAGCTAGAGAGGGCTTATATGCAACCGATGCCAAAACAGTGTTTTGCAAATTTTGCAACTGTCGCATTGGATGGGAAAAAAAAGACAATATCGTGAAACACATTAAATCAGAGAAGCACTGTGTTCACCGGCGAGAAAGTGCTGGTGCTTCTAAACACAAACAGTCTTCAATTGTTGAACCATTAGACAACTGTAAAAGAAGAAAACTAGAAAAAGACAATTTCGCTAAAAGAACTGTTGAAGTTTTTACGAAAGCCAACATTCCGCTTGAAAAGCTGGAAAATCAAGCCTTGCGGTCATGGATTACCGAAATATCACACGAAGATCTGCCATGTGTGAGAACTTTGCATGAGAAATATTTGCCAGGTAAGTCATTATTTGCATTTGTGACTTGATAGTATTGTGTATGTTACAAATTTAAAGAAATAGTTCCTAGTTTCAATGCAGTAAGTTCACGATTTTTGGGTACAATGATAATTCACATTATTTGCAACAAATGGAAGTTTGCTGTTTCAGTAATGTGCAGAACAAATACGTACCG
Organism: Locusta migratoria; assembly: GCA_026315105.1. Lineage (NCBI taxonomy): Eukaryota > Metazoa > Arthropoda > Insecta > Orthoptera > Acrididae > Locusta > Locusta migratoria. The sequence continues at coordinate 161,340,519 of CM048748.1, forward strand.
GTATTCTAAAGTACAATTAGTGCACTTGATCCATACTGTTTCAAAAATAAGATGGTAGATTTGTTTTCCTGATGTTTCCTCTTATTAGTCTGAACTTTTCATTATTATTTTTTTTTTAAATTACCCTTCTGTCCAATGCATTTTCGTAAATAAGCTCCTTTGGAAAGTTTGTTATTATATTTCATTGCTGGTGTAATGCATATAAATTGTGGCTTAATTTTGCAATTGCTGACACTTGCGTAGGTCAAGCTTGACCAGTGTTACCAACGGCAGTTCATTCTCGGGAATTTTGTTAACCAATCCGGTGAATAGTATGAGTGTGGGGGCATGCCTTGCTCTACTCTTTAAATTTCCGGACAATTCCCGCTGTAATTATATGGAAACTCGAGAGATAAAAAACAATGGTAGCAATCGTAGATAAATGAATATTGTCATATTTGTTACCAGTGTCGATTTTCCCAACTAAAACATTAAATCCCAAGCCGCCAAAACTCAAGTATCGCTTTACTCAGTGTAAACCAGTCTTTTTCAGAGTCTGGCGGTCGTAGATGGTGGGAGAGGGGCAAGATCTTAAAAGTATTGCTGTGCTCACATGTTTGAAATTTCAGATCTCAATGGCATCGTATGCAGGCACCACAACCAAATTCGCCCTTGTCATGTACCCTGTGATCCTTCTGCATTTCTCTCGGCAGATTCACGCCACAAGCAGACCACACGGCCTTCGCTACCGCGCGACAGCAACAGCCGCCACAGCAACAGATCTACATGGCACTGTGGCTCGATGTCATGGAGATGGAGCCATCGCTGTCTCCACCTCACCTGGACATCCCCATGGACATCGAGCCAGACGCCATGCAGCATCAGACGTCGACGTCGCCACCGTCTACGACATCACCTGGGACACAGGTCATGGACGTGGGCCCTTCAGAGGTTTCCCCAGAGGACGTTCCCTCACGAGCTCAGGCTGGATGGCGGGGCCAGACCGGTGGTCTGATGTCCTCTGAAGCTACAGACTCCGATCCATCAGTACCTCCTACCCCATTGTCGAGCTCCATACAAGACAATGGTTCGGCGCTACGGGGGGGGGGGGGGGGGGGGGGGGGAGAGGAGGATGTTGTAGCGTGAAGTCAGCACCATACACCAAACGTAAGAGAGTGATCGTGGAGAAGGCAGCGATTGACCGAACACCAAATGAAAGCAGGCGCTGCGTATCCTGGAGGGAGTAACCAAAGATGCGCGCCCTCTACAAGCGGCTATATCTAGGCCGACATACATCTTGCTGCCCCTTCAGTTACTAGTCAGGACTCTGCTACAAACCAAGCAGTCACTAGGTCTCAGTGCAGCTAGCATCATACAGAAGATACTGTGAGAAACAAGAGGAGAGAAGAAACAGATATATGTTCTAAAGTTGAGTATTAAATATTGTTGAAATGAGATAGAATGGCTGGCCAGTACTTACCATTGTGCTGTACAGCCGATAGTAACACAAAATGAAAAAACAGAAAAAAAGGGACAAAGGGACAAGCTTTCGGAACAGAGTTCCTTCGTCAGGTGGGAGAGAAGGGAAGAATAAAGGATGGGAATAGAAGGGAAAGGTGGTTCACGACCTAGGTCATGAAGGTGGTGTTTCGGAAGTGTGGGCGTCAGAGATACTGCATGTATGTACTGAGCCAAGCCAGAGAGGATAAATATAACTAAAAAGGAAAGATCAAGTAGTAAAGAGAAGAGAAGAGAGTGAAATTAATGATGCTGAGGGGTGTAGGAGGGGCGGGGGGGGGGGGTGTCTAAAACGTTTTTCATAAACAGGGAAATATGGATGGCTACACACACACACACACACACACACACACACACACACACACGGAGAGAGATAGAGAGAATGACAGAGAGAGCGAGAGGGCGGTAGAGAGAGAGAGGGGGGGGGGGTAAGGAAAGGATAATGAATAGGTGAGCTGAGGATGGAGGAAGGGGAGGGGTTAGCGTAGATTTAGGCCAGGGGGGTGGCGGGAGGAGAGGATATGTTGGAGGGCAAGTTTCCACCTCCGTAGCTCTGAGGGACTGGTGTTGGTTGGTACTATCCAAATGGCACGTGTGGTGTAACACGTGCCCAGGTCCCTGGAGTTATGCTGGAGGGCATGTTCTGCCACAGGATATTGGGTGTCCCCCAGGCGAACAGTTCGTCTATGCCCATTCATCCGCTCAGCCAATTTGTTGGTAGTCATACCAACATAAAAGGCTGAACAGTGGACACATGTCAGCTGGTATATGACATGCGTTGTCTCACATGTGGCCCTGCCTTGAATTGGGTAGGTTTTTCCTGTGGTGGGGCTGGAGTATGTGGTAGTGGGAGGATGCATTGGACAGGTTTTGCAGCGGGATCGGTTGCAGGGGTAGGAACCATTAGGTAGGGAGGGTGGTTTTGGGATGTTGTAAGGTTGGACAAGGATGTTGCGGAGGTTGGGAGGACGGCGGAAGGCTACTCTGGGTGGTGTGGGAAGAACAGTTTGGAGTGATGGTCTCATTTCAGGGCATGACTTGAGAAAGTCATAGCCCTGTTTGAGGAATTTGTTGAGGCATTCCAGGCCAGGATGGTACTGGGTGACTAAGGGAGTGCTTCTGGGTGGTCTGGGGTTAGGAACATTGTTTTTGGAGGGAGAGGAATGGACAGCTCGTGAGATCTGTTTGTGGACGAGGTCTGTAGGGTAGTTGCGGGAGAGGAAAGCATTGGATAGATTGTTGTTGTAGCTGGTGAGGGATTCGGAACTGGAACAGATACGTTTCCCACGGATGCCCAGGCTGTAGGGAAGGGATCGTTTAATATGGAAGGGATGGCAGCTGTCAAAGTGGAGGTACTGTTGTTTGTTAGTGGGTTTAATATGGACTGAGGTGTGGATGTGAGACTCAGCAAGGTGAAGGTCAACATCAAGGAAGGTGGTTTGAGTTTTGGAGAAGGACCAGGTGAATTTAAGGCTGGAGAAGGAGTTAAGGTCGTGGAGGAAGTTCAGAAGGGTTTCTTCACCGTGAGTCCAGACCATAAATATATCATCTATGAATCTATACCAAACCAGGGGAGGCAACTTCTGTGTCTTAAGGAATGCCTCTTCCATGCGGCCCATGAAGAGGTTGGCATAGGAAGGGGCCATCCTGGTACCCATAGCTGTCCCCCTGATTTGTTTGTAGGTCTGGCCCTCAAAGGTGAAGTAATTATTGTTGAGTATGAAATTAGCAAGTGTGACAAGGAATGAGGTTTTTGGGAGGCTTTCAGGTGGGCGTTGGGAAAGATAGTGTTCCAGAGCTGATAGACCATGGGTGTGAGGGATGTTGGTGTACAGGGATGTAGCATCAATGGTGACAAGGAAGCTATCACGTGGGAGGGGCATAGGGATGGATTTGAGGCGTTCCAGAAAGTGGTTTGTATCTTTGATATAGGATGGGAGCCTGCAGGTTATAGGTTGGAGGTGTTGGTCTACCAGAGCTGAGACACGTTCTGTTGGAGCTTTGAAACCTGCTACTATGGGACGGCCAGGATGATTCTCTGTATGGATTTTAGGGAGTAGGTAAAAGGTAGGCATGCGAGGTTCAGGCGGAGAGAGAAGTTCTAAGGAGGCAGTGGTGAGACCTTGTAACGGACCTAGGGTTTTAAGAATTTTCTGTAGTTCAGCCTGGACTGAGGGAATGGGGTCATAAGGAATAGGTTTGTAGGTAGAGGTGTCCGAGAGTTGACGCAGCCCTTCTGCCACATACTCCCCTCGATCAAGTACCACAGTTGTGGAACCCTTGTCCGCTGGGAGAATTACAATGGAGCGGTCCGCTTTCAGCTCTCGGATGGCTTTGGATTCAGCTGGGTTGATGTTAGGAGTGGTTGGTATGTTGTTCAGGAAGGATTGGGAAGCAATGCTTGATGTGAGGAATTCCTGGAATGCCTGCAAGGGATGGTTTTGAGGAAGAGCAGGAGGATCTTTTTGGGAGGGAGGTCGGAATTGTTCAAGACAGGGTTCAACAGCGGCTCTGCTGCCTGGGGGTTGTGACTGGGTGCTGAAGTGGTATTTCCAGTTGAGGTTACGGGTGAATGAGAGGAGATCTTTGACCAGGGCAGTGTGATTAAATTTAGGTGTAGGACAGAAGGTTAAGCCTTTAGACAGGACAGATATTTCTGGAATGGAGAGGGATTTGGATGAGAGGTTAAGGACTGAATTGGAATTGGTATTGGGTGGTTTCTGCATGTGGTAACGGTTGTGATAGGTTCTAGGAGGGGTGTGTGCTGGGATTGGAAGATTCAGTAGGGAAGCCAGGCTTGGTTTGTTGCCAATGAGTGGGGGGTTTTGAGGGTGGTGGTGTGGTGGGTGGTTGTGGATTATGGGAAGAGGGATACCACTTCTGATATGATGGACCAGTAGTTTGGACAGTTTTCTAAGGTGTTGTGCGGCATTCAGTTCAAGTTTACAGTTGGCTTGTTGTATTATGGATCCAAGTGTGTTATTTGAGCCAGGTGCTGAGAGGAGAAGTATTTTGGAGAGAGAGAGGAGTTGTTGGGAGTGGTGGTTACACGAGGCAACATACTGTTGGAGGATAAGACGGGTGAGAGCTAAGGACTGCTGAATTTGAAACTGTAGGAGGGACTGATGGAGACAAGGATTGCATCCAGAGATGGGAACTTTTAAAGTGAGTCCTTTGGGGATTGTTCCAAATGACAAACAGGACTGGAGGAAAAGAATGTGGGATTGCAGTTTGGCTATAGCAAATGCATGTTTGCGGAATGACTGAAGGTACTGTGGTATAGGGTTGGGATACATGGTGGATAATAGGTTTGAAATAATAATAATAATAATATGTTATATATCATACACATACACACACACGCACACACAAAGGGGTATAATAGGATGAAAATTTATCGAAAATAGCCATCCATATTTCCCTGTTTATGAAAAACGTTTTAGACACCCCCCCCCCCGCCCCTCCTACACCCCTCAGCATCATTAATTTCACTCTCTTCTCTTCTCTTTACTACTTGATCTTTCCTTTTTAGTTATATTTATCCTCTCTGGCTTGGCTCAGTACATACATGCAGTATCTCTGACGCCCACACTTCCGAAACACCAGCTTCATGACCTAGGTCGTGAACCACCTTTCCCTTCTATTCCCATCCTTTATTCTTCCCTTCTCTCCCACCTGACGAAGGAACTCTGTTCCGAAAGCTTGTCCCTTTGTCCCTTTTTTTCTGTTTTTTCAATTTGTGTTACTATCGGCGGTACAGCACAATGGTAAGTACTGGCCAGCCATTCTATCTCATTTCAACAATATTTATTATCTCTGAGGAGAATTTTCATCATTAATCGAATATTACCTTCGTGGTCTACATCCTTCTTATTGTTTCAACTACTTTTATCTGTTTGCTTTCATTCATAACTTTCGTCTGAACTCTTTCCATCTCGCCATTGTTGTCTATATTCCTTCTGTAACGTCTTGTAATTAACTATCCTCCCATATATTTCCTACAATTGTGCAATTTTACGCCCACATCCTTTTATTTGATCATTTACTAAACAGTCATTTTTTAAAGAAACGCCTCACTTATTGGAGATTGTTGCAACAATCCAACATTGTGGCATTGTTTACAATTTATTTCGACCATAATCCCAGCGACTTTTTCGTTATGGCTACTGTATAATGGCGTTTTTGGTTGTTTATCTGCGGTTTGACCATAAATTTTGTGCCGCTGGTAAGTTTTAAGGTGCCGCCAGCGATCTTTAATGGACGGTAATTACCTTTTATGTGCAGCTAGCGATCGTTTTTCTGCCGCCTAAAACCCTTTTATCGGCCCTCTACGATCATTTTTCACCGGCACTTGGTAATTACAATTTCGTAGTAAATTCTTTCGTTGAACTTTTTTATATATTGATTTTTTTTTTATTTTATTTTTTTTTTTATTTTATTTTTTTTTTTTTTTTTTTTTTAATATTTTCGATAAATTTTCATCCTATTATACCCCTTTGTGTGTGCGTGTGTGTGTATGTGTATGATATATAACATATTATTATTATTATTATTTCAAACCTATTATCCACCATGTATCCCAACCCTATACCACAGTACCTTCAGTCATTCCGCAAACATGCATTTGCTATAGCCAAACTGCAATCCCACATTCTTTTCCTCCAGTCCTGTTTGTCATTTGGAACAATCCCCAAAGGACTCACTTTAAAAGTTCCCATCTCTGGATGCAATCCTTGTCTCCATCAGTCCCTCCTACAGTTTCAAATTCAGCAGTCCTTAGCTCTCACCCGTCTTATCCTCCAACAGTATGTTGCCTCGTGTAACCACCACTCCCAACAACTCCTCTCTCTCTCCAAAATACTTCTCCTCTCAGCACCTGGCTCAAATAACACACTTGGATCCATAATACAACAAGCCAACTGTAAACTTGAACTGAATGCCGCACAACACCTTAGAAAACTGTCCAAACTACTGGTCCATCATATCAGAAGTGGTATCCCTCTTCCCATAATCCACAACCACCCACCACACCACCACCCTCAAAACCCCCCACTCATTGGCAACAAACCAAGCCTGGCTTCCCTACTGAATCTTCCAATCCCAGCACACACCCCTCCTAGAACCTATCACAACCGTTACCACATGCAGAAACCACCCAATACCAATTCCAATTCAGTCCTTAACCTCTCATCCAAATCCCTCTCCATTCCAGAAATATCTGTCCTGTCTAAAGGCTTAACCTTCTGTCCTACACCTAAATTTAATCACACTGCCCTGGTCAAAGATCTCCTCTCATTCACCCGTAACCTCAACTGGAAATACCACTTCAGCACCCAGTCACAACCCCCAGGCAGCAGAGCCGCTGTTGAACCCTGTCTTGAACAATTCCGACCTCCCTCCCAAAAAGATCCTCCTGCTCTTCCTCAAAACCATCCCTTGCAGGCATTCCAGGAATTCCTCACATCAAGCATTGCTTCCCAATCCTTCCTGAACAACATACCAACCACTCCTAACATCAACCCAGCTGAATCCAAAGCCATCCGAGAGCTGAAAGCGGACCGCTCCATTGTAATTCTCCCAGCGGACAAGGGTTCCACAACTGTGGTACTTGATCGAGGGGAGTATGTGGCAGAAGGGCTGCGTCAACTCTCGGACACCTCTACCTACAAACCTATTCCTTATGACCCCATTCCCTCAGTCCAGGCTGAACTACAGAAAATTCTTAAAACCCTAGGTCCGTTACAAGGTCTCACCACTGCCTCCTTAGAACTTCTCTCTCCGCCTGAACCTTGCATGCCTACCTTTTACCTACTCCCTAAAATCCATACAGAGAATCATCCTGGCCGTCCCATAGTAGCAGGTTTCAAAGCTCCAACAGAACGTGTCTCAGCTCTGGTAGACCAACACCTCCAACCTATAACCTGCAGGCTCCCATCCTATATCAAAGATACAAACCACTTTCTGGAACGCCTCAAATCCATCCCTATGCCCCTCCCACGTGATAGCTTCCTTGTCACCATTGATGCTACATCCCTGTACACCAACATCCCTCACACCCATGGTCTATCAGCTCTGGAACACTATCTTTCCCAACGCCCACCTGAAAGCCTCCCAAAAACCTCATTCCTTGTCACACTTGCTAATTTCATACTCAACAATAATTACTTCACCTTTGAGGGCCAGACCTACAAACAAATCAGGGGGACAGCTATGGGTACCAGGATGGCCCCTTCCTATGCCAACCTCTTCATGGGCCGCATGGAAGAGGCATTCCTTAAGACACAGAAGTTGCCTCCCCTGGTTTGGTATAGATTCATAGATGATATATTTATGGTCTGGACTCACGGTGAAGAAACCCTTCTGAACTTCCTCCACGACCTTAACTCCTTCTCCAGCCTTAAATTCACCTGGTCCTTCTCCAAAACTCAAACCACCTTCCTTGATGTTGACCTTCACCTTGCTGAGTCTCACATCCACACCTCAGTCCATATTAAACCCACTAACAAACAACAGTACCTCCACTTTGACAGCTGCCATCCCTTCCATATTAAACGATCCCTTCCCTACAGCCTGGGCATCCGTGGGAAACGTATCTGTTCCAGTTCCGAATCCCTCACCAGCTACAACAACAATCTATCCAATGCTTTCCTCTCCCGCAACTACCCTACAGACCTCGTCCACAAACAGATCTCACGAGCTGTCCATTCCTCTCCCTCCAAAAACAATGTTCCTAACCCCAGACCACCCAGAAGCACTCCCTTAGTCACCCAGTACCATCCTGGCCTGGAATGCCTCAACAAATTCCTCAAACAGGGCTATGACTTTCTCAAGTCATGCCCTGAAATGAGACCATCACTCCAAACTGTTCTTCCCACACCACCCAGAGTAGCCTTCCGCCGTCCTCCCAACCTCCGCAACATCCTTGTCCAACCTTACAACATCCCAAAACCACCCTCCCTACCTAATGGTTCCTACCCCTGCAACCAATCCCGCTGCAAAACCTGTCCAATGCATCCTCCCACTACCACATACTCCAGCCCCACCACAGGAAAAACCTACCCAATTCAAGGCAGGGCCACATGTGAGACAACGCATGTCATATACCAGCTGACATGTGTCCACTGTTCAGCCTTTTATGTTGGTATGACTACCAACAAATTGGCTGAGCGGATGAATGGGCATAGACGAACTGTTCGCCTGGGGGACACCCAATATCCTGTGGCAGAACATGCCCTCCAGCATAACTCCAGGGACCTGGGCACGTGTTACACCACACGTGCCATTTGGATAGTACCAACCAACACCAGTCCCTCAGAGCTACGGAGGTGGAAACTTGCCCTCCAACATATCCTCTCCTCCCGCCACCCCCCCTGGCCTAAATCTACGCTAACCCCTCCCCTTCCTCCATCCTCAGCTCACCTATTCATTATCCTTTCCTTACCCCCCCCCCCTCTCTCTCTCTACCGCCCTCTCGCTCTCTCTGTCATTCTCTCTATCTCTCTCCGTGTGTGTGTGTGTGTGTGTGTGTGTGTGTGTGTGTGTGTGTGTGTGTGTGTGTGTGTAGCCATCCATATTTCCCTGTTTATGAAAAACGTTTTAGACACCCCCCCCCCCGCCCCTCCTACACCCCTCAGCATCATTAATTTCACTCTCTTCTCTTCTCTTTACTACTTGATCTTTCCTTTTTAGTTATATTTATCCTCTCTGGCTTGGCTCAGTACATACATGCAGTATCTCTGACGCCCACACTTCCGAAACACCACCTTCATGACCTAGGTCGTGAACCACCTTTCCCTTCTATTCCCATCCTTTATTCTTCCCTTCTCTCCCACCTGACGAAGGAACTCTGTTCCGAAAGCTTGTCCCTTTGTCCCTTTTTTTCTGTTTTTTCATTTTGTGTTACTATCGGCGGTACAGCACAATGGTAAGTACTGGCCAGCCATTCTATCTCATTTCAACAATATTTATTATCTCTGAGGAGAATTTTCATCATTACTCGAAAGTTGAGTATTATAATTTTCAGTCAATAAAACTTGTAATACTAATCTCTATATAAATGTTTTAGCTGAACAAAATGTTCAAATGTCTGTAAATCTATCGGACCAAACTGCGTGGTCATCAGTCCGTAGCTTACAAACTACTTAAACCTAGGTAAACTAACGTAAGGACAAGACACACACCCATGCCGCAGGGAGGACTCGAACCTCCACGGCAAGCAACCACGCGTTCCGCAGTGAGACGCTTTAGCTGAACATCGATTCCTGCACTAGTACCTTTCCTGGCAATTAGATCGAGACGATTATGATACAACAAAAGGCGACGACGTCACAACAGCTGGACTGTTTGCAAATATGAGGACAGACACGAAATTGTGACAGACTACAAGGGAGGATCGTCACATATTGTACAACCGGGACACACTTGCACCTCACATTTCAGAAAAATTAATGATCTCCCTGCAACATCCAGTGTCACCCCACACCACAATTCGGAGATTGGCTAGGCAGCAGTTGGACAAGGGAAAATGTTCTGTGTAATAAATCATTAAATATATAACCTTAACATATGTCTTCATGTCTAACCGACAAAAATAATCTAGAACAGAAAAATTCTACCCAGCTATTCCAAAATGGGATACTGCCTCACATTGTGACAGAAAAGTGGTTAAACAAGTGTAAATGTAACAAGCAGCAGCTGTGTAAAGTATTAGTGTTTAAAAAATGTAAATTTTGTGAAACTTCCTTTGCAGAGTTGTATGTAAAACTTGGTTACGCAAATATCTCCCCCCCCCCTCCCCCCTCCAATAGTGACTTTTACTGGGCTGAGTCACCTGTGATTTTAGTAAGGGATCTGAATGGAGAAATATAGTGCAATGTTTAAATAAGCTTCAGTATGTGCTCCATGCCATTTTTTCCCTTTGTATCAAACAGTCATTAGGTAATTTACAATGATTTTTGTGATACATTTATTTAAAATTTTAAGAATAGAAACGAACTTACCTCTCTGCTGACTTTTAGATCAGGAATACTGTGTATTACAGGTACAGATGCATTACTCTCAACCTGATCATCTTCTTTCAGGTCTACTCCACATTCGGCACACATGGAATTCATAACAGTAGGGTGTGTGCATCCATCTAATTCCAATATTTCCCTTCTGCAAGTAAAAAATTAAATATTGCTTCAAATTAAAATATATATATATATATTAGCCTCTTAGGTGAAATGTTTGGGGAAGGAGAATTTAAAAGTGATAATGTACTTACACTTTAAAACATAAAAAAGTAAGTTTGACACAGAGATGATTGCCAATATTCAATATTATTTTATAACCACATTGTTGTTCTTTAATAATTTACTGCATTTGTCAACTTGCAATCCAAATCACCAAAAATCACTTCGACTTTTACAACAGAAGATTATTGCTGTCATTTTAACATCTCATACATATTTTCTGTGACCATGAAACCTGGCCACAAGTATAATTAGATCAGCTTGCTTTTCCCTATTCTGAGATAGATGTCCATTCACAATTTTGTGCCTTTGGTTGTTCATACCTCACACCACATTCACACACTTCCCTTCATCAACTGATACCTAAAATTATGTTTGAACACAGTTATGTCTTTCTTTACACAGTTGTGAACCACCAACTTCACCATGTGCCCTTTATTTATGGCACCTCAGCATGTACATGGGCAAATATAAGACTAGGGGTGTAATTTGACCAACTGTCATACATTTTCAGAATACTGAACAAATCCCTCAAAGAGGCAGCCCATTCTACATTTGTCCGTCCTCTGCCGGAATATTTCCTAGTTTGGAATACTCACCAGTTAGAATTGTAATATTGCACAAAGTGGGACAGAGTATCACAGTTATAATATACGAGCTGCGGTAACAAGGAGTTAAATTTCATTCATGCAGCAAATACAATTGAGTTGTTTCAATCTTACAGCAATATTGTCATGTTGAAACCTGCAGATGGTCTGGAATTCTAAGGCTCGTTCTTAATAGAGCACAACACTTTACACTTAGAGCATGTTATTGCCAACACAAGCATACACTCAGAAAAGACTGCCTCTTCATTTGAGTACTCTAATATTCATACATAGAGTATTTTCTAGAACTTACAAGTACATCAATCATATCAAACACGTATAATATTCTAGAAATAGTAAATACAAAGCAATAAATTTTGATTGTCGGTGGTAGAATAGCACTGTGGACCGCCAGCATAGCAATCTGCCATGCTAAAAATTGCACCATGAGTTGTTGGAAGGCTCGTGACAATGTTTCCCATCCTGAAGAAACAGCTCCTTTGGAGCCAGTTGTAGTGTCCTGGATATTGATCTTGTATGGGTCCTTTGTATGGAAGTTCCAGAGAATCCTTCCATTCTGTCTGCATGCCTTCCTTGCAGTGATGACAATCGACAACAGGCCATCCTGTCATGGCTTCATTATCATAGCGGTCTTTAGAGTCCTTGAACAAGAAGTCGTTTTTATCTATCTGTTCTTTGGGATCATATTAAGGATTCATACGGAGGACATGAACAATGTCTCTTAGTCCTCGGCTATGTATGTGATGGCTGACAGGTGGCCGACCAAAGTAATTTTTCTGATAGCCTAACCTTCCATACATTGGTAACAATCCCTACCAGATCCCCCTGGCTGTACAAAACAGGTCAGTGCTTGTCGTCGTATGGCTAATGACCCTCAACCTGAGCGTCCAGTGTCCGTATACGAGTAAGCTGTCTTGCTTCTTCAAGATGAGCTGTTTCACATACTCATCCTCTGAGTGTCATCTGGTTGGAACGGAAACAGCGTATCTATTGTCGTCTCAGCTTCACGACCATGGAACAGGAAAAACGGCATGAAACCTGTGGTGTCTTGCCTTGCAGTATTATAAGCAAATGTCATTACTGGCAGTATTCAATCCCAATCCTTCTGTTCAACATCAACAGCATATCTGCTAACATCTTGTTAAAACATTCATTAAGACCATTTGTCTGAGAATGATAGGCAGTTGTTATTCTGTGGACAATGTCACAACGAAACATTACCTCTGATACTAGTTTTGACTGGAATATTTTTCCGTGTAGTTTTGACTGGAATACTTTTTGATGATCAGATATCACATGTGGTGTGCCATGCTTCAAAATAATGTCTTTTACTTGGTCAATAAATAGTTTAGACTGGAAGAGGACAGAAGCTTTTGAAATGTGGTGCAACAACATAATGCTGAAGATTAGGTAGATAGATCACATCATTAACGAAGAGGTGCCGAACAGAATATGGGAGAAAATGATTTTTTGGCATACCTTGACTAAATGAGGGGGTCGATTGGTAGGACACATTCTTAGACATCAATGAATCATAAATTTAGCATTGGATGGAAGTGTGTGGGGGGGAAAATCATAGAGGGAGACCAAGAAACGAATATAGTAAATAGATTCAGATGGATGTTGGTTGTTGTTCTTACAAGGAGATGAGAAGCTTGCTCAGTATAGAGTAGGGTGGAGAGCTGCGTCAAACCAGACTCCGGACTGAAGACAACAACCAGAAATTTTGCAAATTATGGAGCTTCTGCAGTCGGCACAGGTTTGGTGACAGCGTAGCTCGTGAGGTAGCCAGTGCAAACTATTATCCATCGGTTATTGGTTGTAGACTTTGGGAATGTACCTAGAAGGTCAATTCCAATTTGGTAAATGCGGCTGCTGCAGGTGGAATTGGTACCAGATGCCACGGAGGTAATTTCAGCACATACTTCCATCTCTGGCATTCCTTACAGTGACTCACATAGTGCTTGACAGATCAGTAGAGACCTTGCGAGTAATACCTGTGTCTGATTCTGTCTAGGGTCTTCACGAATCCCAGATGCTCGGATATTGGAGCATCATGGAAATACTTAAGAATAGCTGGCTGGAGTTGAGCTGGAATGACCAGAAGCCATTTGGGGCCCAGTGGATCGTAGTTGCTCTTATACAATGTCCCGTTTATAAGATGGAACTCTTCATTGGTCAGTTCTCCTTTCTCCAAGGCCTCTGTGGATTTTTATAGTGCTGGATCTTCCCCCTGTTCAGCTGTAACATCACCTAATTCAGTGAGGCCTGAAATTCCATTCATGCTGTTGTGTTCCACTAACGGATTCCTCAAAAGGCAGTCGGCATCCTTATGTTTGCACCTGTTTTTGAATACCAATGTGACATACTGTTGGAGTCTCAGTGCCCAAAACATTCTTTCTTGGTTTTAGAGTAGTTCATCTCGAACTTTGAAAGTACTCTTGATGCATAGGCTATCACTGTATCAGCACCTTCATGAATTTGTACAGCACTCACCAATCCCATAACCGCTAGTGTCAGTGTTCGGTTTCTGCATATTCGTCATATAAGGTTAGAACTGGTGCGTAAGTTGGAGCCTCCTGAAGTGCCTGGATAGCTCTTTCCTTCATCTCATAACAATACAACTTGACATCTCCCTGCAGAAATTTTTGTAAAGGATGTGCCTTATTACAAAATCCTTTTATGAAACACCTCTTGTATGACCACAGGCCAAGAAAATTTCTCACATCACAAATGTGCTGCGGAGTTGGAAATTCTGTGACTGCCCTTACTTTATCTGGATCAGGACAGACACCATTGATGAGGTGCCCCAGGATTTTTATCCCTTTGGCGATGAAGAGGCACTTCTTTGAATTGAGGCAGACTCCTGCAGTCTCAACACTCTTCAATACAGTTGACAGGCGGCTTAGATGTTCTGCAAATGTCCTTGAGAAAACGACAATGTCATCTAGGTAACAAAGACATATCGTCCATTTAAGATGTCAAAGAAAGTTGTTCTACATCTACATAAATATGTTGCAAGTCACAATGAAGTGCACGGCAGAGGGTTCAGCAAACCGCTTTTATGACATTTCTCTATAGTACCATTCTCCACTAGCTCGCGGAAAAAAGGAACACTTAAATCTTTCAGTTTTCAATCTGATTTCTCTTATTTTATTTTGATCATCATGTCTTCCTATGTATGTGAGTGCTAAGAAACTATGTTCACATTTGGAAAGTTGGCGAAAGAAATTTCGCAAATAGATCTCATCGCAATGAATGATGCCTTTGTTTTAATGATTTTCACCCCAACTCGTGCATCATTTCCGCGACACTCACTCCCCTATAATACAAAACGAGCTGCCCTTCTCTGTACTTTTTCTAAATCGTCTGTCAGTCCTACTTGGTGGGGATCCAACAATGTGCAACAATACTCCAAAATAGGATATGCAAGTGTGGTGTAGGAAGTGTCTTTAGTAGAACTGTTGCATCCCAACGAAACATAGCCTTTAGTTCGCTTTAACTACAACAGTTTCTGTGTGTTCTTTCCAATTTAAGATGTTTGCAATTGTTACTCCTAGGTATTTAGTTGAACTTACAGCCTGTATTTTTGACCGATTTATTGTGTAAATGAAGTTTAAAGGATTTCTTTTATTGGTCATATGGTTGACTTCACACCTCTCATTATTAAGGGTCAATTGCCATTTTTTGCACCATGCTGATATCTTATCTAAATCATTTTGTAGCTACTTTTGATCATCTGGTGACTACTAACCGATAAGTGACAGCTTCATCCTTGATCAGTCCAAGGGAGCTACTCAGAATGGCTCATAAACAGTTCATAAAAACAAGGAACATTATGGGCCCTGTAACACTTTCCTGGGAAATGCCAGACATCATATGTTTTTGTCAATTACAACATACTGTGTCCTTTCTAACAGGAAATCATGGACTCTGGCAATCTTACTTAAGCACGCAGTTTGATTAGAAGATGATTGTTAGGTACAGTGTCGAAAGCCTTCCGGAAATCTAGAAATATGAAATCCATTTGATAGTCGATAGCACTTATCACGTCATGCAAGTAAAGAGCTGGCTGTTTTTCACAAAAACGATACATTCTGAATCCGTGTTAACTATGGGTTAATGGGCCGTTGTCTTCGAGGCAGTTCATAATATTTGAGGAACATACATGTTCTAAAATCCTGCTGCAAACCAACATCAACTATATAGTCCCATAATTTTGGTGCAACTTTCCAGTCTTTGGGTACAGAACATTTGTTGACAAGCAGTTGTATATGATAACTAGGTATGGCCCTTTTGCATCAGCATACTCTGAAAGGAAACTAACTGGTATGCAATCAGGAAAGGACAACTTAGTTTTGTTAAGCAATTTAAGTTGCCTTAATACACCAGGGGTATCAACTTCTAAATTACACATACTGGCAACTGTTCTTGATACGAATTCTGAAGTGTTTGCTTCATCTTTTGTGAAGGAAATTTGGGAGGTTGAGTTAAAAAATTCTGATTAAGCAGAAAATGTTCATCAGTGGCATCACCATTACTATTGTGTAGTGAAGGTATTGATTGTGATCAGTGCTAGTATACTTTACATATGACCAGAATTTCTTAGGATTCTCTACCACATTACGTGACAGGGTTTGTTGTGGAATTTATTATAAGCTTCTCGCATTGAAGTTCGAGCTAAATTTTGAGTTTCTGTAAAAGACTGCCAGTCTGGAGGATTTTGTGTTCGTTTAAATCTGGCATGCTTTTTTCTTTCCTTTTTCAAGAGTGATCTAACATATTTTGTGTACCAGGGTGGGTCAAAGCCTTCTTTTGTTAATTTGTTTGGTATAAATCTGCATTCAAATGAGGCCAGAGCATTACAAGGTCCCAATGGCATTACTTTGAATTCATAGACAGTATGTTTGTTGTTGTTGTTGTTGTGGTCTTCAGTCCGGAGACTGGTTTGATGCAGCTCTCCACAATACCCTATCCTGAGCAAGCCTCTTCATCTCCACATAAGAACGACAACCTACATCTGTCTGAATCTGCTTACTGTATCCATCTCTTGGTCTTCCCCTGCGATTTATTCCCCATACACTTCCCTCCAACGCTAAATTCACAATTCCTTGATGTCTAAGAATGTGTCCTACCAATCTATCCTTTCTTTTAGTCAAGGTATGCCAGAAATTCCTTTTCTCCCCAATTCTGTTCAGTACCTCCTCATTAGTTACGCGATTCACCCACCTAATCTTCAGCATTCTTCTGTAGCACCATATTTCAAAAGCCTCAATCCTCTTCCTGTCCGCACTGTTCATCGTCCATGTCTCACTCCCATACAAGGCAACACTCCATACAAATGCCTTCAGAAAGGATTTCCTTAGGTTTAAATCAATATTCGATGTTAACAAATTTCTCTTTTTCAAGAACGCTTTTCTACCCATTGCCATTCTGCATTTTATATCCTCTGTACTGCGACCATCATTTGTTATTTTACTGCCCAAGTAACAAAACTCATCTATCTCCTTCATTGCTTCGTTTCCCAATCTAATTCCTTGAGCATCACCTGATTTTCTTACACTGCACTCCATTACCCTAGTTTTGCTCTTGTTAATGTTCATCTTATATGCACCTCTCAGCACACTGTCCATTCCGTTCAATTGCTCTTCCAGGTCCTTTGCTGTATCTGACAGAATTACTATGTCGTCGGCAAAACGCAATGTTTTTAATTCTTCACCCTGAAATTTAATTCCTTCACCAAATTTCTCCTTGCTTTCCTTTACAGCTTGCTCAATATACAAATTGAACAACATTGGAGAAAGGCTACAACCCTGTCTTACTCCCTTCCCAACTGATGCTTTCCTTTCATGCTCTTCGAGTCTAATAACTGCGGTCTGGCTTTTGTACAAGTTGTAAATAACTCTCCTTTCCCTATATTTTACTCCTGCTTGCTTCAGAACTTGAAAGAGTTCATTCCAATCAACATTGTCAAAAGCCTTCTCCAAATCTACAAAAGCTAGAAATGTAGGTTTGCCTTTTCTTAATCTATCTTCTAGGATAAGCCGTAAAGTGAGTATTGCCTCCCGTGTTCCTACATTTCTCCTGAACCCAAACTGATCTTCCCCGAGGTCGGCTTCTACCAGCTTTTCCATCCTTCTGTATATAATTCACGTTAATATTTTGCAACCATGACTTATTAAACTGATGGTTCTGTAGTTTTCACACCTGTCTGCACCTGATTTCTTTGGAATGGGGATTATAACATTTTTCTTAAAGTCTGAGGGTACTTCACCTGTCTCATACATCTTACACACTAGGTGAAACAATTTTGTCATGGCTGGTTCTCCCAGAGACTTCAGTAGCTCTGAGGGAATATCATCAACTCCAGGGGCCTTGTTTCGACTTAGGTCTTTCCGGGCCCTGTCAAATTCTTCTCTCAGTACAGTATCTCCTATTTCAGCTTCATCTACACCCTCTTCCCTTCCTACAATATTGTCTCGAAGTTCATTTCCTTTGTAGAGCCTCTCAATATACTCTTTCCACCTTTCAGCTTTCCCTTCTTTGCTGAGAACTGGTTTTCCATCAGTGTCCTTAATATTCATAGAGCTGTTTTTCTTATCTCCAAATGTTTCTTTTATTTTCCTGTAGGCTGTATCTATTTTTCCCCTATTTATACATTCTTGTACATCCTTGCCTTTGCCTTCTAGCCACTCCTGCTTAGCCATTTTGCATTTCCTGTCAATCTCATTTCTTAGTCGTCTGTACTCCATTTTGC
Source organism: Locusta migratoria (assembly GCA_026315105.1). NCBI lineage: Eukaryota > Metazoa > Arthropoda > Insecta > Orthoptera > Acrididae > Locusta > Locusta migratoria. The sequence goes on from CM048748.1 coordinate 161,358,614, forward strand.
CTGTTTCATTTACTGCATTTTTATATTTTCTCCTTTCATCGATTAAATTTAGTATCTCCTGTGATATCCAAGGATTTTTTGTAGGTCTTGCCTTCCTACCTATATTGTTCTCTACTACCTTCACTACTTCATCTCTCAATTTTACCCATTCCTCCTCTACTGTTTTATTTTCCCCTGTTTCTGTCAATTGTTGCCTAAAGCTCCCTCTGAAATTCTTAAGAACCTCAGGTTCCTTCAATTTATCCAGGTCCCATCTCCTTATTTTCCTACCTTTCTGTAGTTTCTTTAGTTTCAGCCTACAGTTCATAACCAACAAGTTATGGTCAGAGTCTATATCTGCCCCTGGGTATGTCTTACACTGTAGAACCTGGTTCCGAAATCTATGTCTTACCATTATAAAATCTATCTGGTATCTCCTGGTCTCTTCCACGTATACAACCTTCTTTTGTGATTCTTGAACCAGGTGTTTGTTATAACTAAATTATGTTCTGTGCAAAATTCTACCAGGCGGCTTCCTCTTTCATTCCTTTTGCCCAGACCATATTCACCTACTATCCTCCCTTCCCTTCCTTGTCCTACAACCGAATTCCAGTCTCCCATAACAATTAAGTTTTCCTCTCCCTTAATTGTCTGAATAATATCCTTTAGCTCCTCATATATTTCTTCGATTTCTTCATCGTCGGCAGAGCTAGTTGGCATATAAACCTGTACTACTGTTGTCGGTGTTGGCTTTGTACCTATCTTGACAACGATAATGCGATCACTGTGCTGGTCATAGTAGTTTACCCGCATTCCTATTTTCTTATTCATTATCAATCCTACTCCTGTGATACCCCCAATTGATTTTGTATTTATAATCCTGTACTCACCTGACCAGAAATCCTGTTCATCCTGCCACCGAACTTCACAAATCCCCACTATATCTAACTTCAACCTATCCATTTCCCTTTTTAAATTTTCTAATTTTCCTACTCGATTAAGGGATCTAACATTCCACGCTCCGACCCGTAGAATGCCAGTATTGTCTTTCCTGATGATCACATCCTCCTGAGTAGTCCCCGCCTGGAGATCCGAATGGGGGACTATTTTACCTCCGGAATATTTTACCCGAGAGGATGCCATCATCATATGTTCATACAGTAGAGCTGCATGTTCTCGGGAAAGGTAACGGCTGTAGTTTCCCCTTGCTTTCAGCCGTTCGCAGTAGCTGTGTGGCAAAGCCACATTAGCTGATGTTACAAGGCCAGCTCAGTCAATCATCCAGACTGTTGCCCCTGTAACTACTGAAAAGGCTGCTGCCCCTCTTCAGAAACCACACGTTTGTCTGGCCTCTCCACAGATACCCCTCCGCTGTGGTTGCACCTACGGTACGGCTATCTGTATCGTTGAGGCACGCAAGCCACCCCACCTCGGCAATGTCTGTGGTTCATGGGAGTGGCATAGACAGTATAAGGTTTAATAAAAGCAGTCTTCTCCATGTCAGTCTCGTTAACCACGATTTGCCAGTAACATGTCTTACGTGTCCATGGTTGAGAAGCATGTAGCTTATTTCAAGCAATATAAGGTGTTGCCAATGCGTGGCAATGAGTAGATTATCTTTCTTTGTGATTTCATTCAGCTGCTGATAGTCAACATAGAAACACCATGTGCCATCCATCTTCTTCACAACGACCAAGTGAGACAACCAACAACACTCTGAAGCTTGAATAATGTCATTGTACAACATCTTCTCCACTTCCTCCTGAATTATACGTCTTTCAGCTGGTGACACTCTATATGAATGTTGGCTAATTGGTGGATGATGCCCAGTATTGAAAAAGTGTTTTATCATTGGCTGTTTCATCTGGCTCCTCTCCTGCCTTGCTTTCAATGCAACTGAAAATAGATGTACTATGGCTAACACCTGTTGACGTTCCTGGTCCGACCGGGCCCTATATGCAATTCCATAGTAGTTTCCTCTAGTGGATTGTCAGCAGTAACAGCAGAGCATGTGATTATATCAATGCCATTGAGCTCACCATCATTGACTGGTTCAGCTCTTCTGAAACACATTCATATACGGATGAGTTACAATTGCTCATGAAATTAGTGATCCACAGTTCTCATTGACTACCTGTAATGCTTATGATAGCTGCTGGTTTGTAAATTGCCTTTATTATACTGGTTAGCTTTTTGTAATTGACAAGTACTTCACAATTCAACTGGTCATTTCTGCTGTTGATTGGGACTCCTCTCATTGTTAATGGCGAGATCTTAACATTCTCAAAAACAAACAACTCCTCCAGGGAGTACATGTTATGTGCACTCATCAGAACAGCTTCCTCAATTTGTAGCTCAGATCTTCCACAGTCAATGACAGCCTGGGTTGCCTGAAGAAAGTCCCATGCAAAGATGGCATTATGGCTACATTCTGTTAAAACCAGAGATTCAAATGGTTGTGTGCTGTTGTTGATAGTTATTCTTGTCACACATGTTCTTGCTGGCCGTACATATTTTCCATTTGCAATCTTCAGCAAAGTTGCTCTTGTATCACATAACATTGTCTTATTTTGTTTACAGCTGTAGTCATTCCACTATACAGAGAAGGACGCTTCTGAATCGACTAGTGTCCAGACAGGTTGACTGTCCATGATGTCATCAATAAGATTTCCAGTGACTGATGTCCATGGACGTTTTTCACTTGTGGCAGCCTCACCTCCACAGATGGTCACCTTAACTAGTTTTCCTGAAACGGTGATTAGGCAAGCAGCTGGTATCTCTGTAAGGCAACGGTGAACACCAGCAGTATGTCTGAGAGCGACCAAGTCCAGGATACAGCTATGGGGTTCACCCCTTAGGTTGACATTAATCGTCTGCAGTTGAAACGATTGCTACGATGGTTGGCATCTTGCAGCATAATATTTATCAAATACTCGTCTACTCTCTGTACAGTATCATACAACTTGTCCAGAAAGGCCACAGTGAAAACACAATGGTGTGTTGTCTTCAGTCCTACAGATATCTGTCCTTCTGTGAGGCATGATAGTGGCCGGGGGAGTTGGTGTGGCCCTAATGGTTGGTTCCTAGGCAGCCGTTTGGAGAATGTAGCGTAAGTCGTAGTAGCACGAGCCCACACTTCATTTCAGGTGCGACTGGCTGGGCATACAGGTGCTAATATTCGAAATACCTCTTCCTCAGCAGCCTCGGCTCCCTCATGACATACAGGACTGACATTCAGTGCCATAATCTGGTACTCGCTCAGTCCAACAGTCATGGCTGCCATAAATGGTTGTATTTCTTCTCCCACAATTATTCGTATGAGAGAAGCAAAGTCATGATGGTCTTCCACAACAGCCATAGGGACTACATTTGGGATCCTATCAAACTTCTTTCGCCCAGCCCTCCACAGTTCGATCTCTTTCATTTTCTGGCACCATTGGATAAACTCTTCTGTTGTTGAAATGTCTTAACAGAAGAGCTCGATACATGTGTTCTGCAATGCCCTTAATCAGGTATGAAATGTTACTGGCCTCAGTCATATCTGGGTTAACTATGTGACATAGGGCCAAAACATTCTGTACATACAACTGCATTAACTGACCACGTCGTTGGGCCCTATTTTTCAATTGCTCCGCCAACGAATGGACTTGTTGCTGTTCGTCTCCAAACGTCTTCATACGTTTCATCAGAAATTTGTCCCAGCTATTAAGCTTGTCCTTGTTTTCAAACCATTGCTGGGCTGTCCTATCCAGGTAGAAATATATGTTCGCCAAGCACATTGTGTGATCCCACATATTATACTTGGCGACTAGGTCGAATCCTTTCAGCCATTTGGGTCCTGTCCAGCACATCCCGAGAACGTTGATGGCTGTCTGATGTGCAGCAGCTGGCTTGGTTGGTTGGTTCGTTGGGTGTTTAAAGGGGACCAAACTACCGGGTCATCAGTCCCCTGTTCCCAGATAAAATATCACAGGGTTTCATGTATCTTTAAAATTAAGCACCCTGCAGCCAGTACGCAAGACATACTGAAGACAGTGTTGGTCATAAGTACGACATAAAAAGAGAAAGAAACCTCAAGAGAGGTGGAACAAATAATCAGATTTACTTAAAACCACAGCAGCTGTTAGTGGCTGGCTGATCACTAGGATAATAATGGATGAGCCAGCCATTCTGCACAGACTACAACTGCCAGTCGGAAGTAGGACTGACAAGATAAAATTGACAACAGAGTAAAACTATAAGCGGTGTATGCCTGAAGATCAGGCATATGAATCCACCATTAAAGCTTATGATAAAATCCAGCTGCGCGAATAAAATCTAAAACACAGTCAGCCATAGAGGCGTCGTCACCTAAAATCGAAGAAAGCGCAGTAGGCAGGTTAAAAGATTGCCGCAATGCAGCTAAAAGAGGACAGTCCACCAAGATGTGGACCACAGTCAGCAGAGCGCCACAATGGCAGTTTGGCGGGTCTTCTCGACGTAAGAGATGGCCGTGCGTGAGCCATGTATGGCCTATACGCAGGCGACAGAGGATGACTGAGTCCCTTCGAGATGGCCTAAGAGACGTTTTCCAAGCTGCTGTCGAAGATTTGATCGCACGAAGCTTGTTGGGCGTGCTTAATGTCAACCATTCTGAGTTCCAAGCCATAGATATCTTGTGGCGCAGACCCAAACGGATGTCTCTTTCTGGGGTACCAATATCCAGACGCTGCGAGGCGATGGCCTGCTTGGCCAGCCGATCAGCTCGTTCATTCCCTGGAATGCCTATGTGGCCCGGGGTCCAGACGAAAGCCACCGAACGGCCAGACACACCGAGACTGAACACAGACTCATGGATGTGTTGCACCAGATGATGTTTGGGGAAACATTGGTCGAGAGCTTGTAGGCCACTCAGGGAGTCACTGCAAATGACATATGACTTCCGTGGGCGTGTGCGAAGGTGGTCGAGAGTACGAAGTACAGCGATCAGTTCAGCAGTAAAGACGGTGCAGCCAGGAAGAAGGGAGCGTTGTTCAATGTGGTCGCCATGAACATAGGCGTAACCCACTCTTCCTTCGACCTGGGAGCCATCAGTATAGATGACCTCTGCATCGCGGAACGAACCAAGGATCTCCAGAAACTGTTGATGAAGTATATGTGGTGAAACCGTTGTCTTTGGATCACAGGACAATTGCAGGTTAAGTTGTAGGCGAGGGATGGACCAAGGAGGGATATGAGATTGGCAGGAGAATGCGGGAGGTAGGGGGAAGGACTCTAGTGAGGAAAGGAGAGTATGTACCCGAACCGCGATTGGCAGTCCTGATCGGGGTCGACAGTCTGGAGAGGGAAGGGAGGTGTGTGGAAACAAAAGCCTGTGATTAGGATGATGAGGCGAAGCATGAACGTGGACGGCATAGAAAGCTAATAACTGTTGCCGGCGAAACCTCAAGGGAGGGATGCCAGCTTCAGCGAGGAGACTTGGCACAGGGCTGGTGCGGAAAGCCCCTGTTGCAAGACGAACACCACTGTGAAGAATGGGATCCAAGGTCCGCAATGCTGAAGGCGCCGCAGAGTCATACACCTGGCTCCCATAATCCAAGCGTGATAATATTAGGGCCTTAAAGAGATGCAGCAGAGTTTGACGGCCAGCTCCCCAGGCAGTGTGGCCGAGACAGCGCAATATATTTAGATGCCGCAAGCATTTTCGCTTTAACTGACGGAGATGTGGTCCCCAAGTCAGTCGGTTGTCGAACAGCATGCCAAGAAACCGATGCGTTTCTGCTACATGAAGCTGTTCGTCAGCAAGGTAGAGTTCCGGGTCAGGATGAACGACCCGACGACGACAAAAGTGCATCACTTGGGTTTTGGATGCTGAGAATGTGAAGCCGTGCGCTGAGGCCCATGATTGTGCCTTTTGAATGGCTCCTTGCAGTCGTCTTTCAATAACACCAATGTTAGCAGAACTGTAGTATAAACAGAAGTCATCGGCAAACAAGGACGAACAGACCGATGACCCCACAGCCGCCGTAAGGCCGTTTATGGCAACTAAAAATAAAGGTACACTGAGAACGGAGCCCTGGGGGACCCCGTTCTCTTGGGTATGACGATTACTGAGGGAGGTACCGACCCTAACTCGGAAAGTACGGAGTGATAAAAAATTCTGTATGAACGTCGGTAGGGGACCACGTAAGCCCCAGTCATACAGCGTAGCCAGTATATGGTGGCGCCAGGTGGTGTCGTACGCCTTGCGAAGATCGAAGAAGACCGCTACCATGTGCTCACGCCTGGTGAAAGCAGTGCGGATGGCCGACTCCAGCGACACTAAATTATCTATTGCAGAGCGGCCATGGCGGAAGCCCCCTTGTTGGGGGACGAGGAGTCCCCGGTCTTCAAGAAGCCACATGAGCCGCCGGCTCACCATACGTTCGAAGATCTTGCACAGAACGTTGGTGAGGCTTATTGGGCGATAGCTCTCAGCCACCTGCGGATCAGTACCAGGTTTCATCACCGGAATAATGATGCTATCCCGCCACTGGGATGGGAAAGCACCCTTCACCCACAGAGTGTTGTATAGGGTGAGAAGTCGTCGTTGAAAAGCCGCAGGCAGGTGATGGACAAACTGGACGTGGACGCTGTCTGGTCCTGGGGAGGTGTCAGGACATGCAGCTAGGGCACTCTCAAACTCCCACTCGCTGAATGGCATATTGTATTTTTCCTGGCGGCGCGAGTGAAACGAAAACTGCCGCTGTTCAACACGCTCTTTGTGGGCGCGGAAGTCCGCACTGTAAGATGTAGATGCTGAGGTGCTAGCATAATGTTCTGCCATATACTGCGCAATAGCAGCTGGGTCTGTGGACAGGGTACCCCGAATGTAGAGACTGGGGATTCCTGTCAGTGTACGATGCCCGAAAAGGCGCCTAACCTGCTTCCACACCTCCGTTGGGGAGGCCCGGGAGCTGATAGTGGCTACATACCTCTCCCAGCAATCTCGCTTGCTTTGCTTTATAAGCCGACGAGCGTGGGCACGGAGCCGTTTAAAAGCAATCAAGTGCTCCAATGAAGGATGGCGGCGGTGGCGTTGGAGCGCTCGACGACGCTCCCTGATAGCCTCAGCAATTTCTGGTGTCCACCAGGGCACCGATTTACGACGGGGAAAACCAGAGGATTTCGGGACTGTGGCTTCAGCAGCAAAAATAATGGCCGTAGTAACTTGGTCGACAGCAAAGTCAGCATCATCTGGGACTGGAGAAGTTGCTGTAACAGCCGAGGTGTAGGCCGGCCAGTTTGCCCGACGGAGTAACCATCGAGGCAGGTAGCTTGCACGTGATAACTGTGGAAGCGACAGTATGATAGGGAAGTGGTCGCTTCCACAAAGGTCATCTGGACCCTCCAAGTTAAATGTGGAAGTAGGCTGGGACTGCAGAGCGACAGATCTATGGCTGAGTAAGTGCCATGGGCCAAGCTGAAGTGAGTGGCAGCTCCGTTGTTAAGCAGGCCAATATTTAGCTGCGCCAGGAGGTACTCCACGTCTCTACCACGGGCCGTAATATCATTTCCACCCCACAAGGGGTTGTGGGCATTAAAGTCCCCCAGCAGCAGGTACGGCGATGGGAGCTGAGCAACCAAGGCGGCGAGTTCCGCATAGGACACTGCCTTGTCCGGAGGCAGGTACAAAGAGCAGATAGTAATCTCCTGTCCTGCCCGAATCCTCACAGCCACTGCCTCGAGTGCAGTGTTTAGTGGTACCGGTGCACTGGGAAAATTGGCGAGAACAAAGATGCAAACACCTCCAGAAACTCTGTCATAGACTGCACGATTTTTATAATAGCCCCGATAACCACGAAGGGCGGGGGTCCGCTGAACAGGAAACCAAGTTTCCTGGAGTGCTACACACAGCACAGGGAATTGGCTCAATAAATGGTGCAGTTCAGCGAGACGGTGGAAATAACCACCGCAATTCCACTGGAGGATATTGCTGTTGGCGTACTGGAATGCCATGAACGTCGCGGACATTTCGTTTATGCCTTAGTATCACCTGTTGCCGCCGCCTTATTGAGTGTGGCATCTATGTCCATCGATTCTGGAGGGTCGGTGAGTGCTAGGTCCTCAGCGGATGCTAGCATCTCCAACCCATCGTCAGAATCTGAAGTTTGAGAAACCGACGGCGGGAATGCCGTCGGAAGAGATTTTTTATTAGATCTCTTTTTCTTATGTTTCTCCTCCCGCTGTTCTTTCGGTTTAGACCGCTGGGAGGGCTTCTCTGAATTTTCAGGAGCCGATGAGGATCGGGAAGCCCTGCGACCAGTGGTGTCTACGTCTCCCAATGGACGGCTTGGATCCTCCGGTCTAGTTTTCAAAACCGAAGAAGGGAGCGTCCCAACGGACTTCTCCCTAGCGAGAGGGGCCGGGGAAGGCTGCTGCTTCTCCGGCAGGGGAATGGGGACTTCTGTCCCCGATGGTGGGGGTGAGGTTGCCCCCACCAATGGTACTGGTGGGGCAATGGATGGAGGCCCCCCAACCTTCGAGGAGGCAGACTGAGGTTGATGGCCCTTAGGGCCCACAGAAAATGGTTGCACCGTTGGTGCCATCGACGCCAGGGTAGCTGACGACGACGTAACTGTCGCATATGAAGCAGTCTGTGGTACGGTGTGGATTCTTTCATACTTTTTCCTCGCCTCGGTGTATGTCAGTCTGTCCAGAGTCTTAATTTCCATTATTTTACGTTCTTTCCGGAAAATGGTACAGTCTGATGAACAGGGTGGATGATGCTGCCCACAGTTGACACATATTGGCGGGGGAGTACACGGAGCGTCCGGATGGGCTAGACGCCCGCATTCCCTACATGTGGGGCTAGAGGTGCAGCGAGATGACATGTGCCCAAATTTCCAACATTTAAAGCATCGCATTGGGGGAGGAATGTAAGGCTTTACATCACACCGGTAAATCATGACCTTGACCTTATCGGGCAACGTATCGCCCTCAAAGGCCAAGATGAAAGCACCGGTGGCAACCTTACATTCCTTCGAACCCCTATACACGCGCCGGACAAAGTGGACGCCCCGTCGTTCTAAGTTGGCGCGTAACTCGTCATCAGACTGTAGGAGGAGGTCTCTGTGGTAAATCAGACCCTGGACCATGTTCAGCGATTTGTGGGGTGTTATGCTGACAGGGACATCACCCAGCTTGTCGCAAGCAAGCAATGCTTTCGACTGAGCGGATGATGCAGCTTCTATCAGCACTGAACCACTCCTCATCTTCGACATTCCTGCGACTTCGCCGTACTTATCCTCTAAATTTTCGACAAAGAAAAGAGGTTTTGTCGTCATAAAGCTTTCCCTGTCTGTTCTGCTACATACTAGATACTTTGGAGAGTATAACTCGTCCCTCTCTTTAGCCCGATGTTCTTCCCGTGATGTACCAAGGGAAGGAAACGATCGGGGGTCATACTTCGTGGCATTGAAATTTGTTCTTCCTCGCTTAGAGACGCCATTGGCAGAGTTTATTGCTCGCTTCATCTTGGTCCCACGAGCAGCTAGGGAACTAAAGGTCCACCCAGGCAGAGCCCCGCTTGCCTGGGTAAGCCTTGTACAACTGAGGTGCGGCAGGTTCCTCAGAGGTTGCTCGCTAACGACTGTTCAACCTCAACAGCCATGCATCTCCTCGGCACGTAGCACACCTTGAGATTGAGGGGTTTTTTATAGAGGTTTTTACCATCCTCGTGACCCGGGCGATTAAGCCAAGATCCCCGGGCTCTGAAACGTACAACGTTCCACCGTCGCGCCGAACGATGGTCGTTGAAGCACGCACAGAGCTTACGGTGTAGCAGACTGTTGGCGCGACACAGCCCACAGCTCAGGACCCCGGGTTCGCCAAGCCCGTACTCAGCAAATTAATGCTGAGCCCCTGAGGGGAGCAGCTGGCTTACTGCTGTTTTTGTATCCATGGGTCTTTTGAGGACACAGACCTTCGGAAGGATGTAGTAAGTATTCCTTTTGTATTCCAGTGCTCGTCCATGTAAGCAACGACTCTTACACTGCCTGATTGGAGCCACGTTGATGCAGAAGTTTTGTAGGATACCTAGTGCCTCTACTAAAAAGTGTCACGTTAAAAACTGCAGGTGCCCCAGAATTCGAAGGCTGGTCGTTACTAGAGCACAACACTTTACACTTTTGCCAGCAGAAGCATTCAGAACGGACTGCCTCCTGCTTGGGGTGCTCTGCTATTTATACATAGACAGAATTTTCTGGAATTTACTAGTACATCAATCATAAGAAACATGTAGAACATTCTAGAAATATTAAATGCAAATAAATTATGTTTGCCAGTGGCAGAATTTGAACCGGCGACTTTCAGCATAGCAATCTGTGACGCTAACCATAGCGCTCTGTCGGATGACTCGCAGCAATATTAAATCATATTTTATTGTGTTGTGTTGTTATTATTTTATTAATTTGTCTAATGCCTACATACTGCCAAGTACCAAGTTGTTGTTTTTAAAAAAAAATTGACTTTCATTAGTGGACAAAGGAACATTCTCTGAATCGGAGCACAACAGCCAGAGATGACTATACTGTGTGCCTGTGTGATGGTTCTATTTTCTGAAGAAGGCCATGGCCAATAGCTGAAGTAGCATATATGTGTATCTTTGTGTGAGTGTGTGTGTGTGTGTGTGTGTGTGATGAAATTTAGGTAAGACGTAGAAGACAGTTTAATTATTCTGTTATCAGTGTTAAACAACAGGAGAATCAGACAGTATCTAACATCAATCCACTGCTAAATTGTTAAGAATGAGTCCTACCAATCAAGCTCTTAAGACTTAGTCAAGGTACATCAGAATTTTTTTTGTCTCCCCCAATTGTTTTCAGTACCTCCTCATTAGTTATATGATCATCTGTAGCACCACATTTTAAAAGATTCCATCCTCTTGTTGTCTGAACTATTTATCATCCGTGTTTTATTCATGTACAAGATAACACTCCACATAATTGTCTTCAGGAATGACTTCCTAACACTTAAATTAATCAAATCAAAGTTGTATGACATGAATGGCTTGGAGACCCCGAAGGGCAGGTTCAGCCACCTACTTGGAAAGGTTTCCCTGTGCTATGCGCCTGCAGGCACCTTTCCTTCGCATAGTGTAACTGTGTGCTGAAGTGTCACTGCGCCACCTCGCTCGGTCATGTTCCAATCCAGAGTGGTACTGGGTGACAAGGGGGGCACTCTTTTGTAGAATCAGATTTTGGTAGAATGGGAAGTGGAGGAAGGAGGGAAGGTTGGACATGTGCAGGGACATGGTACAGGAATGAGAGACAGTGAATTGAGTGACATCCTACCAAAGTCCTTCCAATCCCTCCTACAGCAATGTTCTGTTACCCATCAAACTTGCACATATCTTAATACATCTCTAAGTCACCCCCACCCACAGGGATCGTATTACTGTGGAAGACCCTGTTTCCAGACCTGTCCAACCCACCCACCAATATTTCTTATTCCATTCCCAAAACATCTTATGTCAAACCATCAAAGGTCGGAGCACCTTTGAAAACAGCTATGTGATTTGCCAATTCTGCTCTAATCAGTACACAGCTTTTTACACTGGTATGTGTATTAGTTTTATGATGAACTTGTTAACTGTTGAGGCTATATAGACTCAGTAGTCAAAACCCTTACATAGGCCTACCTGTTTTGAGGGTAATGGCTTTGCTCAATTCACTTTTTGTGAAGTTTTTGACTGTTTAAAAATTAATTGTACTCCATCAGAGGTAAACAGTCTCAAACTATTAAATTTTTATATACGGAACCATGAATAAGTTGTGATTCTTGAGTTTCTCCCGGCATATTTGATAATAAAAATAAATATCCACGGGTGTACTGCCGGTCCATAGTGTCCAACTGGCACAATATTTCGGTGATCATACATGTCGCCATCATCAGGTGAACTGCCGGACTGAGCTCCTGGAAACGGCCGGCACGGAGATCCGCACGCTACAGCAGCTCGAAGGGAACTGGGTTCTAGCCCGGTAGAGTTCATACTCCATCGCATGATTCTCCGACAAACAATGTTCAGCGACTGCCGACTCGCTCGGATACCCATTTTTTCGGAATACAGTTCTCAGGTGTTCCAATTCCTGGGGTAGACTCTCTGCATCGGAAATAATGCGGGCCCTATTCGCACTAGTGACGACCTCATAAACCATGACTGTGGCTGTAATCCTAGCAAAGCTTTGGAACCAGTGATTGGGTTAATTAAGAGTAAATCTAACAAATGTAACTTAGTGACGACCACGGCATACAGAGCCCTCACATCGACGTCATCTCAGACGCTGCCGCAATCGGTTGCACTGGCGCGACCGCGGCGCGGACCACGGAGGGTGTGCTCCGCGTGCCAAGGGTATTTAAATCGTCTGCTACCGGGCTAGAACCCAGTTCCCTTTGAGTTGCTGTAGCGTGCGGATCTCTGTGCCGGCGAGTTTCAGGGGCTCAGTCCACCTGATGATGGTGACATGTAATGATCGCCAAAATATTGTGCCCGCTGGACACTATAGATCGGCAGTACACCAGTGGATATTTTGATCATGAATAAGTTGTTTGTGTTGACAAAGGAATGTCTAGTATAGATGTATTTAAAGCAGGACTTCCACATGGATTTGCTTTAGGCTTTTTTTTCCTAATAATTAACTGACATCCTTTATCAAGTCAATTATGTTGCTAAAATATATCAACGACTTCAGTAGTTACAAAGCTTGCATTGCAGAGGCTACAGATCAAACATCCCATTAGTTTAAACCAAACAGCTTATCGCTGAGTGATAATGGAGCAGATTTTTGTAAAGTAGCCTATTAAAGCTTCCATGAGATACTAAGCTACTAGTTATGTTACGGATTTGTGGGTATATTCAGATAAAAAATTAATTTGGGGTATACAATATGGGCCCTATTGCTGGTAAGTTGTCTTTAGGAATTATTTATCTATCAAGGTGATTCATGAACTCTTTACCTGAAAAGTATCTGAGACCATCCTATTTTTCATTGTTCCAAACAGTCTTACCTGTGATTTTATATTATGAGGGAACTGTGCATGACATACTATTATTGCAGAAGAAAGCTGTTATGGTAATTTCTAGTTCTTCAAACAACGCACAATGGAAAACATTGTTTTGTGAACAAATATAATCACTGTTATATACATGTTACTATAGTGTTTTTTACTTTACACAAAATAATCAAAATGCAAAGTAAACATACATTGTTACAACAACACAATAAATAGACGCATTTATAATTTTGTTGATGTTGCTGCATACTCCATACCATATGCTCTCGTGGTAATTTCCAAGAATGATTGCAATCGAAGTAGCCACAAAGTATCTAAAAAAGTTCCACGGTCTGAGGATTAATCACCCTAACAAGCATTCAATTGGCTAGTTACCCGTACCACCCTTCATTCAGATGCAAATATATATTCAACTGCAACATTATTAACATGCCTGTTGTTTCTTTTGCGTTATCAATTGGATTTTATTACATTTGTGATGTCTATTGCTGTTAAGACCTAATGTCAAAACAATAACATCAAAAATTACTATTATCATTATTGTTATTATGGATTAATGATTTCGTGTTGTTTAGAAAGGTGTTTGCGGGCATTTAAATACTTCTCCAAAAATGTTTATGGTATCAATTGATGGAAAACGCTGTGTGTCAATAAGCATTTCGGTCAGTAGTCAATAAAACAAATTCTTAGTGCAGCATTTAAACAATGAAACTAGTAAAAGTAACTTTTATCTGTCACATACTATATCATGGATCCGATTAAAATTAATCATAACGTCGGCACAACAGTGCTTTTGTTATTGTTTATGTTGTTGTTTATTGTTGACATTGTACCACTTCGCTGCTCATTTAAGGCACTAATTTCCTAAAGCAAAGACAATCAGCTCACAATAATATTGCTAGAGTAATAAGTATTTCGCTACATAAAATGCAGAAAAGGTGTATTTAATCGCAGGTAAATCAAGTCAACAAACTACAACAGTAATTAAGTAGTTACATACCCTGGTTCGATTATTTCGCCTTCCTTCACCAACAGCTTTCGAATAATACCCACAGTCTTTGCCTTTAATTTTTGCTCTGTTGGTTTCTCTGCGTTGACATTTAAGTTGTAAAACAGTAGCACACGACCTATAGAAACGAAAGATCCTTCCTCCACGGCCCATTTTAAAAGTTTTGCTGGTTTTCCGAGCGGGAACACTATTACGCCTTTTGCGCCCATGTTGACTGTCTGCTTGTTTTTCTCGTACTGCCTCAAACACTATTGGATGACGCCGACGGAACTGACGTACTAGTAACCAATCCGACGTGTTTCCTCACATGGCCGAAAACTTCCGAGCGTAATTTGAATTTAACAACAGAGGATGAAAGCACCACAGCCTGCTCGCGTGTGGCTTGTTAAATTTCCTGTGGTACTCGAATATTACAATTAATGTAAAGAATGGCGTATAACATATGATTATCATTTCTAATGAAAGTTTTAGCTTTGAATACAACATCAACAAAGCGGCTCTTCATTTCAAAACTTATATCTTGAAAGGGGGACAAAGGAAGAAATAAGTTTACAGTTGATACTGTTGCCACAGTTTCTAATATCTATTGACGTGATTTTCTGCAGGGCAGGGATCTTGTTAGGGAGGATGAATGGTTGTCATAATCCAATTCTCCCCCCTCCCCCCCCCCCCCGCCCCCAATTGTCACCGCCCCACTTTTTACTGATACCACAAATACATTTTTGTTACAGTGACATCCAGGTACATAGAAATGAAGATACTGTAGGCACTGTTAAGTACAGAGAATTCTGTGCTGTAGGCTTACCATACTCTTAGAAAAAGTTTAGATGCATGTACATCTAAACAAGGGAGGATTGTGATATTAAATTCCTTGAATATTTCACCAGGTGTCTCTTTCTGATCAGAATCTATGAGTGTTTGAATGACTGTTTTTAAGCAGTGAATAATTTTTGTAACACTTAAATTATGGTAACCTAAAACATTATTCTGTACCTTAACATTCATCATTCATTCATGTATTCCATAGATCCCATTTCTCATCAGGAAGGAAAATCTTGAAGTGTGTAGAACACATACTGATTAACTTAAATGCAACAAAGAATTTTAACATCTAGGCCTATACTATATTAATAAGAAACTGAGACTTTTCTGCTCAATGCTGTTCAAGTTGTTCTTGCATCTTCAATCATTATTTTGAAGTGTGATAACAGCAGCTTGCCATGCATGCATGTCTGTCTTTGGTCTTACTATTCAGAGTGGTGTCAGATGTGCAGCTGGTATCCATGATCTGGTTGATATACTCCAGTCTCAGTCTACCTCATGAATTCTTCCCTTCTACTATACCTTCAATGATACATTTTATTATATTGTTTCAACAGATGGTCATGTCATACAGTATACAGTGATGCCCCAGCTATGCCAGCTACCATGACAATGCCAAATGGCTCTTGTCAGTGCCAGCAAAATTGTTAGCAAAACAATCTCATCAGAGAAATAGGTCCTGTCCTTTTTTCCATTTGAATGTCGAAGAAAAATGTTCAAATGTTTGGAAATCTCCTCATCCACTCCCTTAAAACCTGCATCCTTCCTGTTTTCCCCTCCTTCCTTCCTCTTTTCCCGATGAAGCGGCCTATGGTTGCGTAAGCTTGAATCTTTTCCCTGCTCTTTCTGAAGAAGCAACCTAAGGTTGTGATAGCTCACTTGTGTGTTTGTGTGTGTGTGTGTGTGTGTGTGTGTGTGTGTGTGTGTGGGCGCGCGCGCGTGCGCGTGCATGCATGTGTAAACCGAACAGGAATGTTTAACTGCAAGGGAGAGGAGGGAGCTGCATCAGCAATTGGGGTGGTGATAAAGACCCCTGTTGTAAGTGGGTGGTATTGTTAACAATGGCTGGGAAGCTGGAGTTGACAGTTATAAAGGCCATGAAAATAAGGAAATTACAAGAGACAAGGAATTCTTTATTTATTTATTTTATTTTCCTCCTCTCACCCACCTCCCCACTCCTTTCCTTCAATTTAATACATACATGCTCTGCAGGGCCATGTTGTATCCATCCACACCATTGTGACACAACCTTACTATCTCCCCTCCTCTATTTCCACATCGCAGAGCATGATTCGAAGTGCAGCATCCGGAGCTGATAGTTGTGTGCCTGGGTGATTGCATGACTGTTCCACTTTCTGAAGACGGCCATGGCCGATAGCTGACGTGTTGCATCTGTGTGCCTTTTTTTATTTGCCCATTGCAGCTCTTCGTCACGTCTTCACAATGAGTTGTAAACTGTCCTCATTACTATATTGTTAATTCCAACCTGGACTTTCCATTATTAGATTTTGCCTAACGACCTCTCTTCCATCGCATAACCCTGTGAATTTCCTTTGTTACTGTTTTGAAAGCATTCCTTATCACTTTTTTCTTCTCTCTTGTGAATTCCTTATTTTCATAGCCTTTATAACTATCAACTCCGACTTCCCAGCCAATATTAACAATACCACCTGCTTACAACAGAGGGCTTTATCACCATGTCAACTGTGGCATCAGTGTATATATATAATATGCCGGTGACGGGCAATGATCCTTTCGTTAGAGGAGAGGGGTGGGCAAGTTTGAGGCCCTTACTCTTATGGTAATTAGTTTCAAAACTATGAGTTTGAGTATGGTGGGCAGGGTAAAGCTGGGAATTTGTGCCTGACGGGAGGCGTGCTTAGGTAGACCTTGCAGGTGCAGTGATCACAGTGTCCCCAATGGTGTAGTGGTCAGTGCAACTGCCTAGGAAGCAGGAGACCCGGGTTTGAGTCCTGGCTGGGTACGCATTTTCAGCTTTTCCCGTTCTCATTGGATGTCATATATTCTGTGAATATGAGTGATTGGTGTGTGCTGCTGTGATGCAGCCAACCTTCCTAGTGAATCCCAGACATGTTCTATGGGATTCGGTTTGATAGAGTTTGGTTTTAGAAGTGGTTTAACGATTGAAAATGCTATATTTTCGTTTCTCTGTGAGGCACTTGATGGGTTAAATAAGAAGCTACAGGCATTAGGCGTCTTCTTTGATTTAACAAAAGCATTTGACTGTGTCGATCACAAAATATTGTTGCAGAAGTTGGAACATTATGGAATACAGGGAGTAGCTCACAACTGGTTCGCCTCTTACTTTAATAATATACAATAGAAGGTAATTCTCAGCAGTGTGGAAAAGGCTATGATGTACAACTCCAATGGGTCACAATTAAGTGTGGGTTGCCCCAGGGGTCTGTTTTAGGACCATTGCTGTTTCTTATTTATATAAATGATATGCCTTCGAGTATAACAGGTGACTGTAAAATATTTTTGTTTGCTGATGATACTAGCTTGGTAGTGAAGGATGTTGTGCATAATATTGACACTGTATCAAATAATGCAATTCAAGAGATAAGTTCATGGCTTGTAGAAAACAAGTTGATGTTAAATCACAGTAAAACTCAGTTTTTACAATTTCTAACACATAATTTGACGGAAGCTGACATTTTGATTACACATAATGGGCATATGATAAGTGAGATTGAACAGTTCAAATTTCTAGGTGTTCATATAGACAATAAGCTGTCATGGAAAGCCCATGTTCAGGATCTTGTTCCAAAACTAAATTCTGCTATATTTACCATTAGAACAATATCTGAAATAAGTGATTTTTCAATAATTATGACATACAGGATTGTTTTCTGGGGTAACTCGCCTGATGCAAAAAGCATATTTCTGGCTCAAAAACAGGCGGTTCGAGCAATATCTGCTGTAAGTTCGCGAACGTCATGTCGACGCCTTTTCAGTAGTCTGGGAATTTTGACTCTAGCGTCACAAAACGTTTTTTCTTTAATGTCGTTTATTGTTAATAATATCAGCTTATTCCCATGAGCTTGTAGATTTCAATCGGTGAATACTAGAAAGAAGTTGAATCTACATTTGCATCACACCACCTTAACACTTGTGCAGAAAGGGGTACAGTATTCTGCGGCATCCATTTTCAATAAGCTGCCACAAGAACTAAAGAATCTTAGCACTAATCCGCATGCTTTCAAATCTAAATTGAAGAGTTACCTCATGGCATACTCCTTTTATTCTGTCGAGGAACTCCTAGAAAAGTTAAACAATTAAGCTAATTCATGTTTTTTCTTTATTCCTTCTTTTCACTTTGTCTTAAGATTATCATGTGCAAAGGACAACTTAAAAATTTTCTATTACCATTCTTGTTTAACAATGTATTGACTTGTTCCATGACCATGGAGTCTCACTCCTCTATTGGGTCCTATGGAACAGAAAAAACCAATAAATGAATAAATAAAAAGAGCAAGCAAGCCACACCAAGTGTGCAATATCTTTAATTTCCAACAAAATATCAACCACCTGTTCTCTCATACATGAGGTCTCAAGATTTCGTCACAGTACCAGACAGTGGTTAAACCTTGCCAATTTACCTGCAAACTTTCCTGAAGAGGTGTTCACTGGTCAGCTTAATTCCTGTCCACATCATTAGAGATACTCCTCAATATCAGCCTCTTTCCACTATGTTTGAGCCCAAAAACAATCCATCAGAAATCACTCTCCATATCAAATCGGAACTCATCTGTGAAAGAACACTGTTCAAGCCTCCAGCTTGCATACTGACAACTCCACTTTGGAAATATTGTTTTGTAGATACATATCTGTACAGTGTGTGCCTTGATACAACTCTTCAGTGGATATTGTGAGGCTATTTGCCGTGCAGTACCGATAGTGGTACTGGCAACTTTGCAGCGAAATAAGTGTCCTCTCTTTCTGATGTCACATGAGGTTAGGCCAACCCTGGTCCTCAGAGTACATTTTTTGTCTCTATAAACTGTTGCCACACTTGAGAAACAGCAGAACAATTCACATTAAGGCTTAGGATACATCGGTTAGAGATTGTTTTGTTTCCATTATTCCTATGGTTTTCCACCACAGAGTCTACATCTACATACTGTGATGATACTGCTAGCCCTCTCATCTCAATGTTATCCTATGATACCGTCTGCATCGGACCCGGAATCGTGTGGTTCAATAGTGATACATGTTACGTGTGAAGTTAGTTAAAAATGAAATAGGCAGCCTAGGAATCAGTGTAGGACAGTGTCTCGGTGATACTGTGATTAAAACAAGTGATAGATTTCATTAATTAAGAGATTTGTATAAGACGTTTCCAGACAGTTCTATAAACAATAGTTTTGTCATTGTACATTATTTCAAGAACTAGATAGACGAATTTTAGAAACTTTATGTAAATGAAAATAAATAGAATTTTATACATGTTAGGCTCATAAACAAGTTGTGTTGACCAGCTAATTGTGTTAATTAATGTAGTAGTCGAGATTTACAATATTGAATTCTTTGTATATATTGACTGACGTGAGATTTTGAATATATTTTGTGAATGGCCATGAGATTTGATAGTTCAATATATGTTAGGAATATGTATGATGTACTCATTAACTAATTAATTGACATTTAACATTGCACTTTGTTGTCATACACAAAGCACCGAAATTTCGACTTAAGAAGATGTGCGCCATGTAGAATTATTGTATGTATAGTTTTCATTTTATATTGTGATTATTTTTGTGTACATGAAATGTTTTATTTGTGTGTTTGGTAATTGTAAATTAGTATATTCAATTGTTATGAACAATGCATTATGTAATGTCATTATTGTCGATGTTATATATTTGCCTCGCCGCCTTGTGTGGAGGACTTCAAGTATGGGCTTTTCTAAAGTGCTCTGGAAGCTACATCAGTCTGTGTTTTGAAATGGAAGTACTACCAGCTGAGTTCTGATGCTTTGTATATGTTTTGAAGTTGTAATGTTTTGGTGGAAAAGCAGTTTGATTGCAAATTAAAGAAGAAGTGAAAAATTGTACTTACGAGTATTTATTTCTACCACGACGCCCCAGGAGAATAATGTTGCAGCGAGCAGAACCCCCATACATTGTTATGTTGAAAAGCTGAGTATTATGTTTAAAAGTGGTAGAATGAAATGTAATTACTTAAGAATCTAGTAAAACATTATAATACACACTCTGCAATCCACTGTAAGGTGCATGGTCAGAGGGTACATTATACCACTACTAGGCATTTCCTCTGGTAGGCTTCTTTTTGTGTACACAGTAATTGTAAATGTGGCACAACACACCTCATTTTATAGGTTTCCTGACATCACTTTCAGTATGCAGGTATGCTGACTGCAATGCCATCTTCCATGTGGAATGTAATTGTATGGACACCCTTTGACCGTTTATATGATTATTATATCATGAATTTGACATGGGAAGGGAAAACAGGGGTTATTTGCTTTAATTTGGGACACTAATGTATTACAAAAATCCTTTCAGTCCTTCATCTTTTGTCCTTTCACACAAAATCACTAATTATGAGTCAACTCAAAGCATTTTCTCCACATCATTGTACACAATCCAACTTTGCTCATGGAACACATCCATTCGCTCATTAGTTCGTTTGAGATTTTACTTGCTGCTTCAAAGGCACAATGTTTAGAAGTGCTTTTGAAAGATGCATAATTTTATCATCTGAACTGCCTTTGAGCTTGCAAAGATTTTTTGCTACCTGATTTCCTCCTCCCCATAGTGGGTTAAACATAAGCCTTGCCCAAGTTGTGTAGCTACTTCATGCCTGCAAGATTTCAATGAAAATTTGGGCAACAATATTGGAAAGTTCTTATATAATATGTAACTGTTCACAGTACTAACATCAGTTAGGTGCCAGAATATTGTGTGCCAACATTTTCTGCTTTTATGGTCAATGGTGTATTTTACCATCAACATGTTCACTTGAAATTTCCACTTGTTTCTTTTGTTAACTATTCTTCTAATTTCTGGTACATTCTGTCTGTGTATAAATAGCAGAGCACTCTGCCCAAGATGCAGTGAGTGCTGCATGTACATTTCAGTTCACAATAAACCTGCTTTCAGTATAAGTGCTGTGATCAGTTGACAACCCTGCCTTCAAAGTAAAGCAGGCTTCCATTTCAACACGATATTGTTTGGTGGAGGCACCGGGCAACCTGTGCAACAGCTGCATCAGCGTGGCTCCGATTAAGCAATGTAAAAGCCTTCGCTTACTCAGACTAGAACCGGAATACAAGGGATATACCGAGTACATCCTTCTGAAAGTCCATATCATCAGAAGAACCATGGACACGAAACAAGCGGTTAAGTCAGCTGCACATCAGATACCTGTCAGTGTTCTCTGAAGACCCTGGACAGGATCCTAACAAATGGCTAAAAGGATTCAACCGAGCTGCCAAGTATAACAGGTGGGATCATACAATGTGCTTGGCCAACGTTTATTTCTACCTGGACAGAACAGCCCAGCAATGGTTTGAGAACAACGAAGAGAAGCTGAATGACTGGGAAACGTTCCAGACAGAACTTAAGAAGATGTTTGGAGACTGCCAGCGACAAATCCATTCAGCGGAAGAACAACTGAAGAACCGAGCCCAACGACATGGTGAGCTGACACAGTTGTTCATACAGAATGGTTTGGCCCTTTGTAACATAGTCAATCCGAATATGACTGAGGCTGACAAAATCACGTACCTGATGAAGGGTATTGCAGAAGACATGAACCAAGCTCTTCTGATAAAAGATGTCACTACGACAGAAGAGTTCATCAAGTGGTGCCAGCATATTGAAGAGATACAACAAAGGAGGGTTGGACAAAAGAAGTATGACAGACACCCGAATTTAGTCCCCATGGCCGTTGTGGAAGACCAGCATGACTTCGCTTCTCTCGTATGAAAATTGTGAGAGAAGAATTACAACAATTTATGGCAGCTGGAACTATTAGATCGAGCGAGCATCAAATTATGGCCATGGATGTAAGCCTTGTAAGTCATGAGGGAGCCGACGCCACTGAGGAAGAGGTATTTCAGACCTGTCTGCTCCGCCAATCGCAACCAATGTGAAGAATGGCATCGCCCAGATATGACTTATGCTGCAGCCACCAAACAGCAGCCTATGAACCAACCAATGCAGCCACAACCAATTCCCCCAATATCTAAGATGCCCCACAGAAGAACAGACGTCTGGAGGACAGAAGACAACACACCACTGTGTTTCCACTGTGGGTGCCCTGGACATGTCGTACGCTACTGCCAGAGAGAGAAGGCCAATTTTCAATTATTATTTTGCTGCAAGATGTCAGTCATCAGAGCAATTCTATCCCAGGCAGTCACCTGCTGTTGAGTTCAGTTGACCTATGGGAAGAAGCTCATCACTGTACCCTTGGACGAGGACGCGCCGCTGCCATTCACCGTCGCCATACAGAGGTACCAGCCACTCCCCTAGCCGCCGTGCCCAGGAAAACTAAGCGAGGTGACCATCTACGGAGATGAGGCGACCGCAGATGAAAATCCTCCATGGACAACAGTCGCTAAGACATCAGAAAATCTCACTGATGTCATAATCAACGGCCAACCTGTCCGGGCACTGGTTGATTCAGGAGCTTCTCTTTCTGCATTGTCAGGTAATTACTGCCACCCACTAAAGAAGACAATGTTCTGTGATACGGCGGCAACTGTGCTGAAGGTCACAAATGGAAAGTACGTCCAGCCAGCAGGAACTTGTGTTGCAAGAATAACCATCAACAACAGGACCCAGCCGTTTGAATTTGTCATTTTAACAGAATGTAGTCATCCTTGGATGGGACTTCCATCAGGCATCCCAAGCTATCATTGACTATGGAAGATCTGAGCTGCAAATTGAGAAAGTCGTTCTGGTGGGTACACATATTACAGAATTTTCTGGGAAGTTATTTCCCGTTGACAATGTAACGATCCCGCCATTGACAATGAAAAGAGTTTCAGTCACAAACACAGATGACCGGTTAAACTGTGAAGTGCTTGTTGGTAGTAAAAAGTTTATCAGGTTCACTAAAGAAATTTACATACCAGTGGCTATCATAAGCATAACTGGTGGTTGAGGAGAGATTTGGATCACTAATTGTCACGAGCAGTCACAACTTATACCCAAAGGAATGTGTATTGGGACAGAACCATTCCAGGATGGTAAGCTCAACGTCATCAATGAAGACCCATGCTCTGCTGTTAGTACAGACAAAACGCTGGAGGAAACAACCATGGGGGAACTGCCAATAGGGCCCAGGCTGACCAAGGAACAACGCCAGCGGGTGTTAGCTATACTACACCAGTTTTTGTGTGCGTTCACACCTCAGCAGGGAAAAAGACAGACCAAACAGCCCACGATAAGGCACTGTATCAATACTGGGGATCATCCACCAATTAGGCAGCATTAGTATAGAGTGTCGCCAGCTGAAAGATGGATAATTCGGGAGGAAGTGGAGAAGATGTTGCAAGATGGCATTATTCAACCTTTGGAGAGTCCTCAGTCATCTCCGGTGGTCCTTGTAGAGAAGAAGAATGGCACATGGCAATTCTGTGTCGACTATCAGCAACTGAACATAATCACAAAGAAAGATGTCTACCCATTGCCACACATTGATGACACCTTAGATTGCTTCAAAGGAGCTACATACTTCTTAACTATGGACATGCAGACAGGTTACTCGCAAATTGAGGTTGATGAAGCTGAAGGGGAGAAAACAGCTTTTATTCCACCTGACGGCCTCGATGAATTCAAAGTAATGCCATTTGGATTACATAATGCTCTGGCCACATGCGAACACATGATGGACGACTTGCGTCAACACCTCAAGTGGACAACGTATCTTTGCTATTTAGATGACATTGTCATTCTTTCGAAAACATTTGAAGAACATCTGAGTCGCTTGTCAACTGTGTTGAAATGTGTTCAGACTGCAGGACTCCGCCTCAATCCAAAGAAGTGCCTTTTCGTCACCAAAGAGATCAAAATCCTGGGGCACCTAGTCAATGGAGATGGTGTCCATCCTGATCCAGATAAAGTAATGGTAGCCACAGAATTTCCAACTCCTCAGCACATTCGTGATTTGAGAAGTTTTCTCGGGCTGTGCTAATACTACCGACATTTCATAAAAGGATTTTGTAACAAGGCATGTCCATTGCAAGAGCTTCTGCAGAGAGACACCAAGTTTTACTGGGATGAGACAAAAGAAAGAGCTTTCCAGACACTTAAGGAGGCTCTAACTTCTGAAACAGTTCTAGCCTTATATGACGAGAATGCAGAAATGGAACATCATACAGACGCCAATAGTTATGGGATTGGTGCAGTGCTTGTACAACTTCACGAAGGTGCTGAAAAGGTGATAGCCTATGCATCAAGAGTACTCTCAAAGTCTGAGATAAACTATTCTACAACTGAGAAAGAATGTCTTGCAGTTATCTGGGCTATCAACAAGTTCCAGTCGTATTTATTCGGCAAACCATGCACCATCGTGACAGACCACCTTCCTTTGTGTTGGCTCACTAGCTTGAAGGCTCCATCAGGTCAAGACTCCAAGAGTACGGCGTCACAGTAGTATTCAAGAACGGGCGCAAACACAAGGATGCCGACTGCCTTTTGAGGAATCCATTAGTGGAACATAAGAGCACGAATGAAATTTCAGCCCTCACTGAATTAGGTGATGTTACAGTTGAACAGAGGGAAGACCCAGCATTACTAAAAATCACAGAGGCCTTGGTGAAAGGAGAACTGACCAATGGAGAGTTCCATCTTATAAACGGGACATTGTATAAGAGCAATTACAATCCACTGGGCCCCAAATGGCTTCTGGTCGTTCCAGCTCAACTCCAGCCAGCTATTCCTAAGTATTTCCATGATGCTCCAATATCCGGTCATCTGGGATTTATGAAGACCCTAGGCAGAATCAGACGCAGGTATTACTGGAAAGGTCTCTACCAATCTGTCAAGCACTATGTGAGCCACTGTAAAGAGTGCCAGCGACGGAAGCATGTGCCACAATTACCTCCAGGGCATCTTGTGCCGATTCCACCTGCAGCAGCTCCATTCCACCAAGTTGGGATCTATCTTTTAGGCAGGTTCCCGAAGTCGACAACCAGTAACCGATGGATAATAGTCTGCACTGACTATCTCACATGCTATGCTGCCAGTCATGACATTTGCTTATAATACCGCAAGACAAGATACCACAGGCTTCACACCATTTTTCCCGCTCCATGGCCGTGAAGCTTAGACGACTATGGATACGCTGTTCCCATTCCAACCGGACGACACTCAGTATGACTATGTGAAACAGCTCATCACCAGGGTTGAAGAAGCAAGACAGCTGGCTCACATACGGACACTGGACACCCAAGAGAAGGACCGTCAGTGGTATAATGACAAGCACCAACCTGTTTTGTACAGCCCTGGAGATCAAGTATAGATTTTCATCCCTGTACGGAAAGTTGGACTATCAGAAAAGTTATTGAAGCAATACTTTGGTCCGTATTGTGTTGTATGCCACCTGTTAAACGTCACACACGGAGTTGAGGATTATGAGCCATTGTCGAAATGACAAAAACGAAGAAACATTGTTCACATCCTCCGCATGAAGCCTTACTATGATCCTGAAGAACAGATAGGTGAAAACGGCTTTTTGTTCAAGGACTCTAAGGGTGATAATGATACTGATGAAGCCACAACAGGAATGTCTGTCATTGATAATCATGCAGAAGGAAAGGATTCTCCAGAACTGCCATACAGAGGACCCATGGCAAGATCAAGATCCAGGACATTGCAGCTGGCTCCAAAGGGAACCTAACAGTGGGTCGCTGTTTTGTCAGTTGAGAGAGCAATGCCGTGAGACCGCACGTTAACTGACTGCCAGTGTGGCGCAAGGGATAGCATCACCGATTGCAGCACTGAAGGTCGCTGGTTCAATCCCGTCCACAGGCAAAAATTTATTTCTTTGTAATTAACATTTCCAGAATGTTCTACATGTTTCTTATGTTCACTTGTAATTTCTACTTGTTTCTTATGTTAACTATTCTTCTAATTTCTGGTACATTCTGTCTGTGTATAAATAGCAGAGCACTCTGCCCGAGAGGCAGTGAGTGCTGCATGTACATTTCAGTTCGCAATAATCCTGCTTTCAGTATAAGTGCTGTGTTCAGTTGACAACCCTGCCTTCGAAGTGAAGCCTGCTTCCATTTCAATGCGACAATATTAAGACAGTCAAGTGTAGTTATGATTTAATCTTTTGACCTCATCTAGTGAAAAAATCACAATTTAAAATACAAACACCTCAAAGTAAAAAATGAGTCATAGTATGTTGATATTGACTGAAATATTGATAGCTGGAGAATGCTGGACAGTGATGATATTTACTGAACATTGCTCAATGAATAAGCAATGCCTTTAAGAAAATTGAAAAACTACTCTGCAGCATCATACTTCCGTAAATCAGATTCCTAAAATGGTGGCAACTTTGTAAATGTGAAAAAAATGGCTTACAAAAAGTAAAAAAGAGCAGATGTAAAACTCAACATTGAAAAAGCTTTAGTGTGTAAGCATAGGCTTCCACAGCCATTGTTACAGTCAATAAAATACTGAAGGGTGTGAGACCACTCTATCAATTTTTTTTTTATGTTTCGGCCACTGTTGCAAGTGGTCTTCCTCTAGGTATATGTCAGGGTGTCTGAAATGACAGACAGTTTTAAATATTAAAAATGTGGTCTCACACCATGGAGAATTATATTGACAAGATTTAATGTGTATGGCAATTGAAACTGTAATTAAAAATGCAAAATTTAGCATACACCTCACAGTAGGAAATTTGGATAATTTATTGAATAAGTTTGGCAGTTGCAAAGGAACAAAGTTTTTAATAGATAAAATAAGAGTCCAGATAAAATAAGAGGCATCTAATTGTGGAGTGCAGAAACCCATAACAGAAACCACCATTCAGCTCTTCTTCTGACAATGGCATATACTTTCACATACAAAAACCACACAGAATGCCAAACTTACACTCCCTTGATGACAGAAAAAAAATTATTGATACCTGATCATTTAGAGTTGTTGCCTGAGCTGATGGAGGTGAAGATAGTGGGAAGAGGAAGATCTTTGGACAACACTTTGAAATTACACAAGAAAAAATTATTATCAAGGGTAGAACCAAGAGATGTTGAAAGAGAGGGAGATGTGTGGAGAGAGGGGGAGTGGGTAAAAGAAAGGAAGTGAGGGGAAAGGGAAGAGAGGAAGGTGGGGGTGAAAGGGGGTAAGGAAAGTGAAAAAGGAAATGGAGGCAAAAGAGGAGAAAAGAGAGAAAGGGAAGGTAGGAGGGATGAAAGCAGAGAAAGAAGTGGACTAGTGAAAAAAAGTGGGACACAAGGCAGTGAGTTACGAGAAGGAAGCATAAAAAGAGGAGGAGGAAGAAAGTTGGATGAAAGGAGAAATGGGGATGGGGGAAAGGGGGGGGGGAGAAGAGAAAGTAGAAGGAATGAGAGAATGTGGATGAGGGAAGGAAGGAGAGAGAAAGATGGGGTGGAAAGTGGGGATGAATGATAGAAAAGGAAGCAGGTAGGCATGAGAAGAGGTGGGAAAGGAGGAATGAGAGAAGGAACATACATGCAAATCAGAAGAAATGAGAGAAATTGGATGGGGTAAAGGGATGACTGAATGAAGGGTGGAGAAATAGGGAAGGTAAAAAAAGGGAAGAAAGGTTAGAAGAAGAGTGTGGATGAATGGAAAGGGGTAACAAAGGGAGAAATTTGTGAAAGGAAAGACATGGAGGGGGGAAGGATAAGAAATGAGAGTAAGGAATAGAGAAAAGGGAGGAATGAAGGAGTGAAAAGGGGAAGGAAGGAGAGAAAGGGATACAAGGAAAGAGGGAGGAAGGAAGGAATGAAATAGGCATGGGGAAAGTAAGGAGAGGATAGGAAGGGTTACACACTCTTAAACTCCTAGCTGGTGATACCAAAATCTACATCTACATGGTTACTCTGCAAATCACATTTAAGTGGTTCATCAAACCACTTGCATACTATTTAGCTACCATTCCATTTTCATGAAACAGTGTGCAAGAAGAAGAAAAAAATCTGCATCTCTCTATTAGAACTCTTAACTATCTTTCTTATTTTGTTTTACTGATCATTTCTCGCAATGTAAGTGGGAGTCAACAATATACAGTGCCAAAAATAAAAATAAATTCACCTTCTGACATATACTATATCCTAACTATAATATTGCCTCAGTTTGATGCGTGCAATGGTCTGATCATGGACTCTAAATTATCTGAACTAGGCAATCTTTTTGCCTCTCATTGTAGATATTTAGTCAAAACTATCCAACAAAACAAAATGACAAATGGTTGTTAAGCTTATGGGACTTAACTACGGGGTCATCAGTCCCTAAACTTACAAACTACTTATGAACTACCTTATACTAGAGACGGCACAAATATCCATGCCCGAGGGGGGATTCGAACCCCCGAACGTAGTGGCCGTGCAGACCGTGACTGAAGTGCCTTAGTCTCCTCGGCCACCGCGGCCGGCGACTATCCAACAGATGTGGAACATGTCAACCATATTTTTTCCAGTTATTGACCATTCATATATTTTTCCAGATTGCAATTTGGTTGGAATGAAAATTAAGTATGCTTAAAAAGTAGTGCCTTGAACTCCAAGTGTATTACTGTGTGTACCCTGGTGGATTTGATGGGAGTAACTGTAGCTGCAGTCTCTCATTTTATGAGAGATTGAATTAATATAAGATAATATTACTTTTCAAAGAGGCACCACTAACATTGTTCCCAGAGGATCACTCACCTGCAGATCTTCTATTCCAGGTGACTGGACTTTCTTTCATCATCAACTGTTGCCTAATAGATGATTAATTTTTAAAAAGAATAGGACATTAACGGAAGCTACAGACAATGAAAGTTGGGAGTGTCAGTTGAAAAATACATTCAGAATAAGGTCACAGGGCTATAAAAAGAACAGTTGCTCATTAAATATAGCCTGCTTCATGGCAGAAGCACTTGCAAAATTCATGCACACAATGTGCGGACTCTGTTTTTGCTATTTATTCTAAGTCTCTAAGACAGAATCTAGTGTTCCAGTAACTAAAGATACTGATGACATTTATATTCAATGCCACACAAATAAACTGTTTGTACAATGAAAACTTGCTGGCAAAACAGTGCAATTTTTGCTTGATAGAGGTGCCACAGTGTTCTTAATCGTGTCACATATGAAATGCTAGGCGCACTTCAATTTCAAATAGTGCACACTTTGATTATGGCATATACAGGACAAGACATATCAGTGCTAGGTACTTGTAGCTTTCCTGCAGTGTATGGAAATATACACAAGACAGTTTCTCTTTTGGTTTCTGAATCCTATGACAGTACAAATATTTTTGGTTTGGATCTGTTTGGTCTTAGCATCACCGGGAATGTTCTGTAAGTGACATCATTTGACTCTCTTCCGATGGACTTGGACAGGCAACTAATTTTTCCATGCACAGGTCATTAAAAGACAATGCCCAGTCATTCTTTTGCAGGGCATGCCTTTTCCTTTTGCATTATGCAATCAAGTCACACAGGCTCTAACATAGTGCCAAAATCAAGGTGTTATTGTGCCCATCTCAACCAGCCAATGGGCTTCTCCTTTTGTGATTGTCAAACAACCACCTGGCAAACTCAGAATTTATGTGGACTTTTAAGCACACAGTGAATCCTCAAACAATGATCAATCACTTTTCTGTTGCCTCACCCTCACAGATTAGGAGCTGGCAAATATTTTTCCAAAACTGATCTTCCGGGTCCATAACTGCAACTTCCGCTTGTTGAGCATTCACAGAAATTTAATACTCACTTGGGCCTCTTCAAGTTTCTCAGGTTACCGTTCAGCTGTGCCTCTGCCCTGGCAATCTTTCAACTACTCACAAGCAGTGTCTTGTTGCTCAAATCATCAAGACAATGTTGTTGTTTCTGGCCACAAAGCTGAAGAGCATTTCAACAATTTACATGCATTTTTTCACAGTCCTATCCCAAGCCGGTCTCAAACGTAACAAGGTTCTGCACACACGAATTAGTGGTTGGCTCAGTGAGAGAGGGATGGTGAGTCTTGTAACAAATTGCGTGGCCACCAATGTGCCGGCATTTGGTAAACATTCGTGAGTGGCTGGAGGCACAGCTGAGCAGAGTGCTGAGGCTGCAACAAGTAGCAGGGGGGTCCAGTCGGTTGCGTCAAGAAAGCTGTGTGACGAAGTGTGTTGTGAGTGTGCGACAGACAGGGTGGAACAGTGAAGTAACCATATTGCTGACAAGTGGCAATTACTGTCGAGCAGTGCTATCCTGAGTTTTTGACCTCGAGGACCCTGTGCTAACTTTTTTTAGGGGCCGAAAACTCGAAATTTTTGGCCTTTTTTTTCACTATTTTGCTTATAACTTCTAAACCATGCGTTTTTGTGAAACACACCTTGGAACAAAGTTGAAGAGCATAAAATTTCCTACATATTTCGCTGGTCAAAAGTGTTTTATGACCCACTAATAATTGAGATACAGATGTTTAAAAATACAGTAATTTTCTAAAATAGTTCCAAAACTCAATTTTTGGCCTTATAGTCCAGTAGGGATAAACCTAAAAATTAGAGAAATCGAAAATAATTGCTACAAAATGTATTATTGTTTAAATGGCTACGTTTGTGGCCCAATATGACTATACTAGGTTTTCCCCCATGGCGGAGTTGTGCATAAGTGGTGGGGGGCAGAAATGAACCCGAAAAAGGGGGCTTTTTTCGGTTTTGTAATTATATCTCGTAAATGACTCACAATATTAAAAACATAGTGGAATTAAAAGTTGGAGGGGAAGAAATTCTGCATTGAATGAGACCATCCAAATATTTTTTGGATCACCCGTTTCCATACTAGTGCTCTTCAAAATTGGACCAATTTAACATGTTCATGAAAAATTTTCGTTTTAATCTCTGATTTTTGGTAATATCGTTGAAACTAACCCATCTATCTATAATGCGGTTCATAAGAAAGATATAGAGAGATAAATTCTGCTTTCAAGGAAACCAAAGTGAATTTATTGGACCACTCATTTGTGTACAGCTCCTCATTAAAGTTGGGCCATTTCTCAATATCAGTGAAAATTATTTCAAATGTAGTTCTTCGGTAATTCTTATGTACACTATTTTAAATACAGAATTATAGCAACCCATATTTTATTGTATTACTGTATTAAATATCACAATTTGGGAATATTTGAAAAATAATATTAAAAACGTTTTTCATATATAATATAGTGATATCCATTCAACTGATATGAACTAGGCAGGAAGAGAGACACACTTCTTGAAATTAAGTAGTGGTTATTATATTTCGTAATAACAAAAGTTTACATAAAGGTGTGAAATGAAAAGGGTAGAAGTAGGTATGTACAAAATTTACATACACGTCGACATTTGACTGTCATTTCACCACTCGGCTCCTCAAAGTCTAATTTCCAAGTCTGTCACTCGACTCCTCACAGTCAGTAATTTTCGTCACCTCATATATGCAGTCCAGGACTTTGCCAACATCTGATTTGTCAGTATCATCTGGTTGGAGGGAGTTAGTTGACACAGATTTATGAGCACTTAATACCAGCCTTCCGACACCCCAACTACCTGCACAGCCCTTGTTGCATTTGCTGGAAATTGTTGAGAGAAGAGACTGTGGAGCTGTTTCCTTGGAGGCAGGAACAGAGCCAAGACCAAACTCCGAAACCTACCATCCCCAGAGGAGCGGCTCCATCTGGTGTCCTATCCACATTTGTACTTGTAAGTAGCTCCTCAAGCAATGCTGTCAGGCTGCTTCCAACATTGGTGGCAGGGATGCTAGCTTGCATCTGGATTTCACAATCGCTTTGGAAAACAGATTGAATTGCAATTTGTCTAATGTGTCTTCTGCCCTACCTCCATATATGGTTGTTAAAAATCGATGGCCAGCTTCAACTTGAATGTAATGCTCAAAGAATAGTTAGATATCTTCAAGAAGACAGGTAGATTGACCACCTTTTTCTTGCCCTGACTGAAGAGTGCTGAAGTTGTGTGACAACCACTTATGGTGTGGAGAAATATGAGCGGCCTTCAGATGTTTTTTGCCAGTTTGAAACTACTGGAACAAAATGAGGTCTTTCCTCTTCCAGGTTTCAATAAATATATATTTGCTGATGGTGTGACTAGGGCATTGAGCATGATGAGAAGATCCATATCCCTACCAACTACCACAACATTCTCATGTTCCTGTGAGACCTCAAGCGCTGTGGCAACAATCAGGTGGTCTGCATCTTCATTAGCTTGCTTTTTTGTATATGTTCTGCTGGGCAAGTCAGTGTAATAATATTTATCATTTGTACTCTCTAGTGGACCAAAAAATTGCCTCCAAAAAATAAGGACACTATATTTGACCAAATTCGCAGACAAATATCTCTATAGAGGTTAACTCAGGTTTTAATTTAAACTGCACCATTAGAAAGAGCAGCTTACTCTCTACTAGAATACTGTTTGCTTATCCTTTGTGCACTATGGTTGAATGGTTATAGAACTTGTCAGATGATGCAACTCGTCATATGCAATGTATGTCTTAATATGCAAAAACAGGGTGCTCTTACTGACGGTAGCAGTGAGGATGACACAAGGGCGGCGAGGTCTCATGACGTGTAAACACATCGGAGGAAGGCTGATTAAAACGTGTCGGAAGAAGACTGATTAAAACATGTCGCGGCGTGGGTTGGGGGCACAGACGCAGAGGCACGTTGGTATTGGTGCGCGCTACACATCGCATGTTGTGGTCACGAGAAACACCGGCACTTAACGCCACGTGGCATGTCATTCGCTGTGGTTAAATAACTGTGTCGTTAAGCGTGCGTCCACCCCAGAAGAAAGGTGGGAACTGGCGATAGTTGGCCAGAAAAACCTTTTACTTAGGCCAGACCTGTGCTTTTGTCCACAGGTGGCGCTGGGAGCCGCGACAGAGCACTTATGCACATGTCCACCGAGGGCGAAAACCTAGTATAGTCATAATGGGCCACAAATGTAGCCATTTAAACAATAAAACCTTTTGTAGGGATTATTTCCGATTTCTCTAATCTTTAGGTTTATCCCTACTGGAATATAAGGCAAAAAATTGAGTTTGGAGCTATTTTGAGTAATTATAGAAAATTACTGTATTTTTAAACATCTGTATCTCAGTCATTAGTGGGTCATAAAACACTTTTAACCAGTGAAGTATGTAGGAAATTTTATGCTATTCAACTTTGTCCAGAGTAATGTTTTGCAAAAAACGCATGGCTTAGAAGTTACAAGTGAAATAGTGAAAAAAGGCCAAAAATTTCGAGGTTTTTTGGACCTTGCAAAGTTAGCACAGGGTCCTCGAGGTCGAAAACTCAGATTCTACTCCACAGAGTACCTATACACAACATACTAAAATTTCATCAAGTTCAGAATCCTTTCCAGGTAACCCCCTTTTTTATGACCTGCTGCATGGACTATAGATCTGGATGGGTGTGGTGAAGGCCTTCAGCATATTGGGTAACGGGTTCTCATCACTGCAAATATGCCTTCCACAGGTGGCAAGGCTGTTATGGGAGTGATTTTATAAAATTTAATTTTATTTACTTAAATGTGAAATGGAAGGTAGCAGTCAAAGAGCAGGTACTGTTGGTGGGTTTAATGTGGACAAAGGTGTAGATGAAGCCATTGGTGTGGTGGAGGTCAATGACCAGGGAAGTGACATGCCAGGTTGAAGAGGACACACATGTTTTTTCTCCCAACTACCATATGAAAACAGGCTGTTGCTAGTATCATTAAGTGGTTGGTATAAAGAGAAGGGTTTTGATGTGTCCCATGACATTTCTGTATGAAAGAACACGGCGTACCAGCAGGCTTTTCCAAGTATGCAGGGCGGCTGTGTGAGCGTGATACAAAACTACCATAAAAACCCACTTTTACATTCCCGGATTTTATGTTTTTCTGCCATTTACACCATTGATTGTCGGTCCTGTCAAATTTCCTATGTTCACAATGTTAATTAGCTCCCATTAATGTGTTAACATATGTACACTTTTCCCGTGTTTTGAAACCAAGTTTGTGAATAAAAATGATGTGATTGAGATAAATTGACACTGGCATGGCTTTCGTCTTAAAGTACAGTGTTTATAAATGCTTTGCAGTCAAGTTTCTTGACACTTTGCATTTATTCAAACATTTTGTGTTTCCTTGTTTGCAGTACACACCTAGTTGACTTGCGATGTGGTGGTTGATGGAAATATAGTATCCCATCAGCCACAATGTTGATTGTCATCTTGGCTTTTGCTGTTGTTGTTGTTGTTGTTTGGATGTTTTAGGGGGACAAAACTACAGAGGTCATCAGTCCCCCATTCCATCATTAGGTGTGACAACAAAAGGCATGAATGCACAAAGGAGCCTAGAGTGGAGAAAAACTAGGGGGGAGGAAGATCCCCCGAGTCAGTTAAAAGGACGACAAAGGAGGTAAGAGACAACGAAAACCATAACAATCACTCAATAGAAAACAGCAATGGCAAGAAATAAATTGGAAAAGCCGACATCTGTGGCTGACCAACAGTGACACTAAAAACTGGAAAAGTCAGCCACACGGAAACAAAGGAAAACCTCCAATCGGAGGTCATGACATGACGGACACAGACACTGAAGAAAAGCTTTAAACGGAGCGGTAAAAGCCACTGTCCTGAATAAAACTTAAAACAGTATCAGCCATTTTGGCATTGTCAATTAAAACTTGGGATAAAAGCGCAGGAAAATTAAAACTCCGCCGCAGAGGGGCTAAAACAGTGCATTCCATTAAGATGTGCGCCACCGTAAGGCGCACGCCAAAACGACACACAGGCGGTTCTTCGCCACGAAGGAGATGACCGTGAATTAGCCATGAATGGCCAATGCGGAGCTGGCACAGGACTACAGAGTCCCGGTGGCAGGCCGCATTGAAGAACGCCACACAGCCGTCGTCTCCTTTATAGCCCTAAGTTTGTTTACTGTTGCCATACTACGCCACTCGGTTGCTCAAAGCTCGTGCACTCTTTGTCGCAGCACCATCCGCAGGTCAGCAACTGGCAGGCCGATCTCTAAAACAGGCGCCTCAACAGCCTGCTTGGTCAGCATATCAACATGTTCATTGCCCGGAATACCGACATGGCCCGGGGACCAGAGGAACACCACTGATCGACCGGACCTGTCAAGGGCAGATAGGGCCTCCTGAATTCCCAACACCACAGGAGACCATGGATAACACTGGTCAAGGGCTCTAAGGCTGCTCAGGGAGTCACTGCAGATAAGAAAGGACTCACCTGAGCAGGACCTGGCGTGCTCGAGAGTGCGAGAAATAGCCACCAGCTCTGCAGTATAGACACCGCAGCCAGCCGGCAGAGAGCGTTGTTCGACATGGGTGTCATGAGTGAATGCAAAACCAACCCAGCTCTCAACTTTCGAACCATCCGTGTAAATTAGGTCGTGTTCAGGAAATCTAGCTGCGAGTGCTAAAAACTGGCGACAGAGAGCTGCAGGTGGAACTGAGTCTTTGGGTGCACAGGCCAAGTCCAGGCAAATAGACGGCCTAGTCAGGCGACATAGAGGCGTGCATGTGTTGACCCAATATGGAGGTGGTAGGGGGTAAGACTCAAGTTCCTGCAGCAGAGACTGGACCCTGAAGGCGATCGTATGACCCGACCTGGGTCGTCGTCGTTGGTCATGGACGACCACGCGGGAGAAAAGAACACGGTGGTTCGGGTTGCTTGATGAGCTGTGCACGAGTGCTGCATAGGCTGCAAGCAGTTGTCGGCGACGGATCGACATAGGTGGTACCCCGGCCTCAGCAAGCAAGCTGGTCACAGGGCTGGTACGAAAGGCACCCGTCGCGATGCGAACCCCACAGTGGTGGATGGGGTCCAGCAAGCGCAATGCTGAGGGTGACGCAGAACCGTAGGCGACACATCCAAAATCTAAACGGGACTGCACCAGAGCCTGATAAGAGCCGCAACAGGGTGGAGCGGTCAGCTCCCCAGGAAGTATGGCCCAGGTGGCGGAGGACATTGAGGTGGCGCCAGCACTCCCGTTTTAGTTGACAGATGTGAGGGAGCCAAGTCAGCCGTGAGTCGAAAACAAGCCCCAAAAAACGATGAGTGTCCACTACAGTAAGTAGTTTGTCATTAAGATAAAGTTCAGGGTGCGGGTGGACAGTCCGACGCCGACAGAAGTGCATCACTCTGGTCTTAGTGGCGGAAAACTGAAAGCCGTGGGTAAGCGCCCAGTTCTGTGCCTTCCAAATAGCACCTTGCAACCTGCGCTCAGCAACTTGGGTGCTGCAGGAACTAAAAGAGAGACAAAAGTCGTCAGCATAAAGTGAAGGGGACACCGACAATTCAACCGCTGTCGCTAAACCGTTGATGGCAATTAAAAATAATGGAACGCTTAAAACAGAACCCTGAGGAACCCCGTTTTCCTGGACATGAGAGGAGCTCAGGGAAGCACCAATTTGAACACAAAAGGTACGGACAGCTAAAAAATTCTGGATAAAAATCGGCAGGGAGCCCCGGAGGCCCCAGTCATATAAAGTGTTGAGGATGTGTCGTCGCCAGGTGGTATCGTATGCTTTGTGCATA
This sequence comes from Locusta migratoria, assembly GCA_026315105.1. Classification (NCBI taxonomy): domain Eukaryota; kingdom Metazoa; phylum Arthropoda; class Insecta; order Orthoptera; family Acrididae; genus Locusta; species Locusta migratoria. The sequence goes on from CM048748.1 coordinate 161,395,219, forward strand.
TCAAAGAAGATGGCTACAAGATGATGGCGCCTGGAAAAGGCTGTGCGTATTGCAGACTCGAGATGCACCAGATTGTCGGTGGTAGATCGACCATGGCGAAAACCGCCCTGGCATGGAGCCAGTAAGCCTCGAGTCTCCAGAATCCAACACAACCCATGACTGACCATCCGCTCCAACAGTTTGCATAGAACGTTAGTCAGGTTAATGGGCCGATAGCTATCCAAGGAAAGAGGATGTTTATCTGGTTTAAGCACAGGAATGATTATACTCTCCCGCCACTGTGATGGGAAAACACCATCACACGAAATGCGGTTATAGACTGCTAGAAGATTACGCCGGCTGTCTGCTGAAAGCTGCTTCAGCATTTGGCTATGGATGCTATCAGGCCCAGGTGCCGTGTCAGGACATAAGTTAAGAGCACTGAGGAGCTCCCACTCAGTGAAAGGACTGTTGTAGGATTCAGAGCGGAGGGTACGAAAGGAGAGAGACTGGCGTTCTACCCTCTCCTTTACAGTACGGAAGGCTGGTGGATAATTTGCAGAGGCAAAAGCGTGGGCATAATGCTCAGCAAACATCTCTGCAAGTGTGGCTGGGTCCGTACATAGAACTCCATTTGTGGAGATTCCGGGTATTCCTGCTGGAGACTGTATTCCCTTAAACTGCCTGATTCTACCCCAGACCTGTGAGGCAGAGGTACCCATCCCTATAATGGAGACGTACCTCTCCCAGCACTCCTGTTTCCGTCTTCTTATTAACTGGCGAGCTCGAGCGCGAAGCCGTTTAAAATTGATGAGATGCTCCTGAGAGGGGTGACGCTTATAGTGCTGTAAGGCCTGCCTACAATCTCTAATAGCCTCAGCTATTTCCGGCAACCACCACGGCACTGTCTTATGCCGTGGGCACCCTGTGGAGCATGGAATTGCAGCGTTTGCAGCAGAAACAATTGTGTGAGTGACACCCTCGACCACCACATCGATAGTATCAAGTGGGGGAGGTCGAACAATAGCAGTGGACGTGTAATCTTCCCAGTTAGCCTTGCTGAAAGCCCACCTGGGGAGCGCTCTGGGGACTGACGTTGTGGGAGTGACAAAAAAAGAGGAAAGTGGTCACTGCCACAAAGGTCGTCGTGTGCTCTCCAGTGGACAGAGGGTGGAAGGCTGTGACTGCAGATCGATAAATCAATGGCCGAGAACGTGCCATGCGCCACACTAAAGTGTGTGGGGGCACCAGTATTTAAGAGGCAGAGGTCGAGTTGAGAAAGTAAAGACTCGACTAGTCTGCCCCGCCCAGAAAGTGTACTACCACCCCACAATGGGTTATGGGTGTTGAAGTCGCCCAATAAGAAGAAAGGCGGGGGCAGTTGCGAAATAAGTGCAGCCAAAACATTCAAAGAGATATCACCATCTGGAGGGAGATAAAGGCTGCAGACGGTAAACTCTTGTGTTGTCCTTACCCTGACAGCCACTGCTTCTAGTGGTGTACGAAGGGGCACAGGTTCACTATGAACCGAAGTAAAGACATACACACACACACACACACACACCATCTGAGACCCTGTTGTATGAGCTACGGTTACAGTAATATCCCCTGTAGCCGCGAAGGGCTGGGGTCCGCATTGCTGGAAACCACGTTTCCTGTAAGGCAATGCAGAAAGCAGGTGTTATGCTTAAAAGGTGTCGTAGCTCAGCCAGATGGGGGAAGAAACCGCCGCAGTTCCACTGGAGGATAATGCTGTCTGATAACTGGGAAGACATGAAGATTACAACTCAGCGTCACTCAATGCCGCTGACAGCCGGTGTTCTGGCTCAGCATCCATTATTTCTGAAATGTCCCCGACGGCGAGGTCGTCCGGGGACGCTAGAATCTCCACCTCGTCCCCAGAGGTCGAGGTGGAGAGGTGAGGTGGCTCGGGAGCCACCGTGGTATCCTTCAGGTCGTCATTTTCTACTTTTTTCCTCCGATCCTTATTGCCCCTCGGGGGCTTCGCCGGCAGGGCTGGCTTCTCAGACTCAGCCGCAGGGACTGAGGAGGAGCACGAGGCCCTGCATCCAGCAGCCTTTGGTTTTGCCTGCTGCTGGCGTGTGTCGGAAGCGACACGGGCAGAACCCTCGGAAGGGAGTGTCCCAAGGGACCCCTTCCGAACGAGGGGTGCCGGAGAAGGTGGTTGTTTCTCCGGCAGAAGGGTGGAGGTTGCTCCCGAGGCAGTTACCTTCGAAGCAGAAGAAGGAAGGGAGCCCCAACCACCTTGGGGGCTGATGTAGTTTTGCGGCCCTGGGGGCCCACAGAAAAAAAATGAGTAGAGAAGATGGGTGTCGCTACAGATGATGAAGATGATGTAATTGCTGCAAAAGAAGTCGTCATGGCCACTGGGTGTAAGCGCTCGTATTTCTTTTTCGCCTCATTATTGGTCAACCGGTCCAAGGTCTTATATTCAATGATTTTTCTTTCTTTCCGGAGCATAGGGCATTGTGATGAGCAGGGAGGATGCTCCTGGCCACAGTTCACGCAGATGGGCGGTGGAGTACATGGAGCGTCTGGGTGGGCTGGACGTCCACAATCCCGGCAAGTGGCGCTGGAAGGGCAACGGGACAACATATGCCCAAACTTCCAGCACTGGAAGCATCTCATAGGAGGAGGGATGTAGGGTTTTACATAACACTGGTAGCACATCACCTTCACCTTCTCCAGCAGTGTATCACCTTCAAAGGCTACGATGAAGGCACCAGTGGCAACCCTATTATCTTTCGACCCACGATGGATGCGCCGGACGAAGTGAACACCTTGCCGCTCGAGGTTGGCGCGCAGCTCCTCATCAGATTGTAAGAGGAGATCCCGGTGAAAAATAATGCCCTGGACCAGATTGAGGGACTTATGTGGCGCAATGTTGACCGCGATATCTCCCAGCTTATAGCAAGCAAGCAACGCTCGCGACTGGGCAGGGGATGCAGTGTGAATCAACACAGAGCCATTACGCATCTTGGAGAGGGACTCCACATCTCCAAACTTCTCCTCCAGGTGGTCTACGAAAAACTGAGGCTTCACTGTCGTAAATGATTCCCCATCAACCCTTGTACATACTAAATATTTAGGCGAATATGGCTCATTTCCGGTAGCAGCCCTGCGTTCCTCCCAGGGCGTGGCCAAGGAAGGGAACGACTTGGGGTCATAAGAAGAGGCATGAAACTTCCCACGCTTTGAGACGGTGGTTATACGTCCACCAACGTTTTCTTTTGCTCGTTTCATTTTGTTCCCACGAGCAGCTAGGGATCTAAAGGTCCACCCAGACAGAGCCCCGCTTGCCTGGGTAAGCCTTATACAACTGAGGTGCGGCAGGTTCCTCAGAGGTTGCTCGCTAACGACTGTTCAACCTCAACAGCCATGCATCTCCTCGGCACGTAGCACACCTTGAGATTGAGGTTTTTTTTATAGAGGTTTGTACCGTCCTCGCGACCCGGGCGATTAAGCCAAGATCCCCGGGCTCTGAAGCGTCCAACGTTCCACCGTCACACCGAACAATGGTCGTTGAAGCATGCACAGAGCTTACAGTGTAGCGGACTGTTGGCGCGACACAGCCCACAGCTCAGGACCCCGGGTTCGCCAAGCCCGTACTCAGAAAATTAATGCTGAGCCCCTGAGGGGCATCTTGGCTTTGTTTACGCAACTGGTAGTTTTCTATGCTTTGCATGACACGTTTTGAGAATTTATTCTTATTTGCTTGTCTATGTTTTCCTGAACATTGAAGGGGGCACAGTACATTATAACTGCAAAAAAGCGATACTAGTGTGAGTTGCTGACCCTATGCAAACATTATGCATATATTTGCACTTGAGACTGAGATTAAATTATCTAAAAGAATGGAACTTGTGCAGTTTTACTATGTAAATAATTAATGCCAGTTAAACGCTTGCTGAAAAATCTATTATGATGAATGAAATTACATCAAAAATTTCTACTTTCCATAAAATTACCAGTACCAGTTCCGCCTGGCGCTTAACATGGTAAAAATTTGGATAACCTTTATTATATAATAAACTTCCTGGTGATTATTTTGATGCCTGTTATGTACATATATCACAAGTAAACTACGAAAATGCAAGGGTGATCCAGTAGGCCTAAGCATATTTTACCATTTAACACATTATTTCCCACATTTCACACCATTTCATTGAAGTCCCCTGAAAAGTGTAAAAACGGGATCCTACTGTAATTTATAGATTAGGTGAATCTTTTAGAAACCATAAACAGATGCAATGTGTCTTTTTGTACAGATTGAATTGAGATTCGGTAACATCAGTGTGAGAGCCTGAGTGGTAAACTGGTGTCTTCACTTGCTGATGGAGCATGCTGTGCTGCTATTCCACAGTGCCACCACTTGAAAATTGCTTTGAACAGGCCTCCATAACATTGTCAAGGAGGTTGAAAATACATGAAAGAGACATGTGAGAGTGAGTTGAAATTAAGAACTCTTGTTGTATGATTATCTATTATAACTGTAGAAGATTATGGAGGAAAGACAGGGCTTAAATCAAAGTAAGAAATAATTTACTTAGCTAAAATTTGCAGAAACGCTGCTTTCCTCCAGTGAAGCACTCAGACTTTAAGAGAAGTTATTGGTCATGACAAGAAGTGAAGCTGTAACAGTCTAGAATGGCCAGCTTGTACAGATGACTGTCAATTCGGTGCTAACATATTTTACAAACACTCAGTCAATGTGAAGGTGACACTGCAACATGCCTTCTACAGGTGACAAGGAAGTTATTTTATAAAATTTAATTTTACTTATTTATATGTGAAGTGAATCATGGTGGTACAGTAGAGTCCCAAAAACTCGTCTAATATGGACGGAAGGCTGGCTGAGTTTGTGAAAATGCCGGGTTATGGGGAATGGTATTAAAAAAAAGAATAGGTGAAGTTGTTTTGTTATAAAATACATTCTGTTGTTCCTTTAGATTACAATACACAAAATAAATTTAAGACAACATCTTACAAATGATATTCATTACTCACATTCACATGGACTTCACAAAACACAGTTAAGAAAAGACAAAGACTGTAGGCAGACTGAGCAGCAGAGGGCATGTGGCCGCGTCATATATATGTCATTGTTGTCTGCTGTAACCATGTTCTTTATTTGTCTATCACATCTAAGCTGATTTTAAATGACACTGTAAAGAAATGCTGTCCAGTAGTTTTGATCAAGACTGTTTTTAGTATGAAAACGCATATACATACTGCATTACTAAAGCTCAAAGGATTCTTTAATAGAGTGTAGGTGGCACAAGAAAAGATGTCTTGGCCCATACATAGCATAGCCTGTAACTGCTATACACTGCCATTTTACTTGTACCCTGCATTCTGAAGCATGGAATAATTCCAAGGGGTGTGGCCGAGTTATCCGGACTGTCGGGTTACCGAGTGCCGAGTTTTCGGGACTCTACTGTACCATTATTCCAGCTAAAGAAACATATGGTCACAGAAAAGAAGATAACAATATAAGGATAGTTTGCAACTCACCACAAAGATGATTATCAAGCTATGATAGGCACATAAAAAACAAAAACACCAACACAATTCTCTCTCTCTCTCTCACACACAGACACACACACACACACACACACACACACACACACACACACACACACACAACTTGTCTCCAGCTGCTGCATTCAGAGACAGAAACGTTAGGTAGAATTTGTACTCTTTGTGGAGCAGTAAGAAAGTAAAGGTGAGAATAGAGGTGTTTGGGTTGGGAAAGCTCCAAAGATAGAATTCCATACCTCTGTTTACTCTTATGCCTCCTATTTGTCAGGTTGATCACTCCAGATGATGAAGGATGTACATTTCCCCGGTTGGATAACTGAGGTAGGCTATGGACATGCAAGACGTCGAAATGGCATCCAATGGAAAGACTTGCACCACGCCAATGAGCCACACGAAATTATTATTCTTATTATATACTTTATAGAGTAGCTTTCTTATAATTTCACCTAAATAAGTCTCCAAAAATGTAAGCACAGAGAAAGAAAACAGCACAATGTGGCAGTGTCACAGCTGAGGCGCTCAGAATAGTAATGGCATATCCCAACCAACCTCAAAAAATTGAGACAGAAGCAGGTCTGTACACTCCTGCCATCTACCTTTCATGTGACAAAGTATGAATTGAATTGGGGCATGCTGAAGCCTTCATTTGCCGCCTAAAAATTTGGCCGCAGTGAAAATGCACTCATTGTCCGAGTAACAACGGCATATCCCAACTCAATGTGCTTTACTTAATGGCCACTACAAGTTCATAGTGCTGTGTTCAAGATGGCATCATCTGCAGAAGTTATACCTGAATCTCTGATAAAAGGAAAGAAATGAGTGAGAATGGCAACTGAATGGACAGTAAACAAAAAGAAAGAAAGTTATGTCAGAATCCGATAAGCAGCCAAAAGTAACACCCGTAAAGCTTCACATATATCGTGAAGTGTTTAACACAGTACTTGCTTCAACATACGTTTTAAGATACCTTTGACAGATACTTACAAGATTTGTGATGAGCAAGTGCACTACCCTGAACTATCGGTGACAAAACAACTGTACTTGGTTCTAGTGACAGCTGTGAAGACGTTAATGAACCAAGACTTTAGTTGCATAAAAGTGAAAGTTCTTGGGGGGTCTACTTCTAATTGCTGATCTTCAAGCTCTTCCCACTCCTCACATTTTGACGCAATCAGTGTTTTACTTGCTTCAGCTATGAACATATAATTTTAGTATTCACATGTTAAATGACAAGAGTGCAGTATGGTCTGAAAATGTAGCTTCACGTGGTTGTGATGAAATGTGTTATTTAAAAGTTTTGCCTCAGCTTAAAGTTTAATTCTAATAAAGTCATCAAATAGACTGACTCATCAAATGGACTAACTCTTGCACTGTACAAAACAAGAACTTTCATATTGTTAATATTTGTAACAAGTTTTTGACTTTATAACACACAGATGCTTCATACCAGGTTTTAGATAGGGACTTTGCAGTTATAGATAAGAAGAGGATGCAGTGTGTGTATAGCCCTGACCAATGGTATGATGTTATTGCAGCAGCAAGAGTAAGAAACTCTTTCACTAGTAATAAAATGAACGAGAAGGACTTTATTGACATACAGAATGGTATTACTTCAAACCTTGTAATTAGATAAAAAAACATGTTGATGGGGCTTCTTTGCATTTATTTAAGGTTACATCTATTATTGGGGATCATGTCAATCCTGAGATTGTTAACCAAAATTTATGTTATTCTGGGCTCCATGTGCATCAGAAAGTTAATTAAAAAAAGAGGGGGGGTTAAAATTCGCATATTTCATTATTTACATTACAGCAGAAATACAGTGAACAGAGAAAGATAAAGAAAGCTCAGTATCTATTGTTGGATAACAGAAAAGGAATGTGACTGTGCAACATCCACCATTCCACTGGAGAAGTGATCGACAATGTCTGAACAGTAATGCTGTTAAGCCTATGGAAATGTATTGTGCAATAAAAGGCACCATACCTCTTTATCAAAGCCAAAATCATTTTACACTCATCCTCTATCATGATGTTTATAAAAATCTTCTTCATGATGGTGTTGCTGAAGATAAATGTGAAGATTCGGAAATAGAGCTCGAATAGTTATTTCGAGCTGTCAAATGATGGATATGTAAATTTTACACTGTGTCTCTTTTGTATATTTTTTGATCTAATATAAAACACAAAAATTATTAAGTCATAATGTTAATAAATTTCCAAGCTTTGGAAAGGTAAGAGAAAATGTAATTTTTCACAGAATAAACTTTGTTTTTTTTTTTACAAAAACTTCATTTGGAATAAGTCTGTTAAGTCACTTCATTACATATCAGCATCTCTGTCCATAACTAATTGCATGACATTGATGGTGCAATCAGTGACATCAAGAAGGAAACTGAAGATCTACAAGGCCCATAAGCTTCTGCTCCTTACACCAATGTCACAAGATCAGTGCCACTGCCACAGAAAATTGTTTCACACAACTTGACAGCAGAATGGCAAGACATCAAACCTAATATGAAAATGCTTCCAATTAACAAATGAGGCCCGTGCCACTCACACGAAGTTCAAACTTTCTGCTCAAGTGCTCACATGTGTTGTGTTTACAAATTCAAGGTTGCCATTCGTATTTGGAAAGTTACTTATTGGGTTTGCTATTGTAGAAAATATTTTTGTGGAGCAGCAATAATTTACTCTGCAACACCTTTCCCAAGTGTACAGACAGTGATGTTTTGCAGCTATCCTAAATATTCAGATATTTATTCACAATTTGCAAAATCTTCAGACTTCATAAGATGGAAGATTAAAAAGTTGGAATATAAATTTGGTAGTTGCAGGATTTACCTCGTATTTCAACCAATACTCAACAGTTGGTAGTCTATTGTTGGATAACAGAAAAGGAATGTGACTGTGCAACATCCACCATTCCACTGGGGAAGTGATCGACAAGGAATGTCTGAACAGTAATGCTGTTAAACCTATGGAAATGTATTGTGCAATAAAAGGCACCATCTCTCTTCATCAAAGCCAAAATCATTTTATACTCAACCACCAGAAAGAAACACCCAACCTACATTCTTTTAGGATGGAAAAAGTCTTAAAATTGGAACACACCATGGTGGAAACATTGACCTTATTAAGATTCCTGAAGATAAGCAGCACTGGGGGAGGTTCAGAATTGGGAAGGTGACCATTGATGCTTCCATATGCTGTTGGCTTACTGGGGTATTCTCAGCCTCATTATGCCAACTGAGGCACTATATTTGAATAAGTAGTAGCAGCAGTTACAGGTCATGACAAATGACAAAAGTTAGAAGAGTGGTGTGCTGACTCCACCACCCTGTACTTACATCTGATGACACCAGTCGTTTGAAGATAGTTCTTGACATGGTGGGTGATTGGTACTGTTGAGGCTTGTTCAGGAAAAATGCTTAACAGTTGCCAGTAACAGTTATTCAAATCTACCATAAACTCAAGTTTCTCCTGCTTCTGGCAATATATATTCAAAGAGGCATGTGAAAGACACATTATAGAGAGGCATCATATAACATGAAACAATGAAGGGGGGAAAAGCGAATAAAAATAGATAAAAAGTGAGATAACACAGACTTAACACCACAGATGGGCCTACTACACCAACAGGGAACAGATCTGAAGATGATCTCACTAAGATTGAAACCTGTCATCTCGTAAATAAAATCAATCTTATATGAATATGGGTGTTTGGATCTAAATTCTTTAGTCACCACTCATTTGGTTACCTGTTCCTGCTTGTCAATCCAGAAGCTGACACTAACCAACATCATTACAAGAGTCTTTCCAGCTGTTTGGAATTAGGCCAAGGTCTGCAAGGTGACTTGCACCTGATGTTTTGCTACAAGCAATACACATGGCCACAACATGCTGCTGTCAACACATTGAAGAGGTGGCAACTCAGCTCCCTCACTGTACTTACACTCTGTTCACTGTAAATGCTGCAGTAGCCACAATGCCAAAGCACGTCTAGGGAATATCAAGATGCTCAACTAGAGGACATACTTAAAAATGTCAACATGTATTAATTACTAAATAATAACTATACTCAAATAAATAACAATTATAATTTATTACATCTTCACCAGGATTGCTTCCGCAACTGTCCTTACATCCCATTATGTTATGCAACTAAGACTGATGCTCTCATGTTGCATTACTGTACCTTGGTATCTGTAGAAATAAATTGGTTTGAGGTAATTGAGTCACATTCAGAACATATTTTTAACCGGAAAAATTATTTGACACTGAATGGAAACGGTGAAAATCTGAGGTCACTTGAATAAGGTAGGTGTGTAATGGTTTCCCACCCAACTCTTGTTTATGTTGCCTTTGTTTTTTCTTTTCCTCCAGTCTAGCAGAAAGCAGGTGGCTTAGATACCAGATACTGAGTATAGTTCAAAGAAATGCAATATGCCTTTTGGTATTAAAGTAGATGCAAATCCCACACTACATCAGGAACTGACAACTCCATTAACAACTAGCCAAGTGTGTTCCAGAAGTTTGGTCGCCTCTTTGATGATGGCACACTGAAAGGTATTCTTAACTAATGTACTGCTTAATATAATACGTAAAGTCCTGTATGGATTACAAATAATGTAAGACAAAGGTATTAAATCTCTCTACATTTCAGGTTTTAATGAGTAGACAGGCAAATAAAATACTGAAAAATTTATTCACCCCCATATGAATCTACATCCTTCAGTGGATAAATCTCTCCCTTTCCAGCAGTATCTAAATGTATTAGTTATAAAAGTAACTAACAATTGATAATGGAAAACCTTGGAGCAAAATGTAAAATACGATAAAGCCACTCAAAGCAGATACTGTATGAAACACACGCACACAAAGATATTAGTCAACTAACTTTTTGTTTGGGAAACCAGTTCTCAGCAAAGAAGGGAAAGCTGAAAGGTGGAAAGAGTACATAGAGCAGCTCTACAAAGGAAATGAACTTAGAGATGATGTTGTAGGAAGGGAAGAGGAAGTAGATCAAGATGAAATAGGAGATACTATACTGAGAGATGAATTTGTCAGAGCCTTGAAAGACCTAGGTCGGAACAAGGCCCCAGGAGAGTAGATGACATACCCTCAGAGCTACTAAAGTTTCTGGGAGAACCAGCCATGACAAGACTATTTGAACTGGTGTGTAGGATGTATGAGACGGGTGAAATGCCCTCAGACTTTAAGAAAAATGTAATAATCCCCATTCCAAAGAAATCAGGCGCAGACAGGTGTGAAAATTACAGAACCATCAGTTTGATAAGTCGTGGTTGCAAAATTTTAACACGAATTATCTGCAGGAGAATGGAAAAGCTGGTAGAAGTTGACCTCGGGGAAGATCACTTTGGGTTCAGGAGGAACATAGGAACCCGGGAGGCAATACTCACTTTACTTCTTATCTTAGAAGATAGATTAAGGAAAGGCAAACCTACATTTTTAGCTTTTGTAGATTTGGAGAAAGCATTTGACAATGTTGACTGGAATACACTCTTTCAAATTCTGAAGTCAGCAGGGGTAAAATACAGGGAAAGGAGAGTTATTTACAACTTGTACAAAAGCCAGACCGCAGTTATTAGACTCGAAGGGCATGAAAGGGAAGCATCAGTTGGGAAGGGAGTAAGACAGGGTTGTAGCCTTTCTCCGATGTTATTCAATTTCTACATTGAGCAGGCAGTGAAGGAAAGCAAGGAAAATTTTGGAATAGGCATTAAAGTTCAGGGGGAAGAAATAAAAACATTGCGTTTTGCTGATGACATTGTAATTCTGTCAGAGACAGCGAACGACCTGGAAGAGCAGTTGAATGGAATGGACAGTGTGTTGAAGAGAGCATATAAAATGAACATTAACAACAGCAAAACAAAAATAATGGAATGTAGTCTTAGAAAATCAGGCGATGCCGAAGGAATTAGATTAGGTAATGAGACAGTGAAGGTGGTAGATGAGTTTTGTTACTTGGGTAGTAAAATAACATGCAATGGTTGCAGTACAGAGGATATAAAATGCAGAATGGCAATGGGAAGAAAAGAATTTTTGAAAAAGAGAAATTTGCTAACATCGAATATTAATTTAAGTGTAAGGAAGTCTTTTCTGAAGGCATTTGTGTGGAGTGTTGCCTTGTACGGGAGTGAAACATGGATGATAAGCAGTGCAGACAGGAAGAGAATAGAGGCTTTTGAAATGTGGTGCTACAGAAGAATGCTGAAGATTGGGTGGGTAGATCGCATAACTAATGAAGAGGTATTGAACAGAATTGGCGAGACAAGGAATTTTTGGCATACCCTGACTAAAAGAAGGGATCGCTTGGTAGGACACATTCTTAGACATTGGGGAATCGTAAATTTAGCATTGGAGGGAAGTGTGTGGGGTAAAAATCGCAGAGGGAGACCAAGAGATGCGTATAGTAAGCAGATACAAGTGGATGTGTGTTGCCGTTCTTATGAGGAGATGAAAAGGCTTGCTCAGGATAGAGTAGGGTGGAGAGCTACATCAAACCAGTCTCCGGACTGAAGACCATAACAACAACTTTTTGTTTATTTAGCAATTTGTCTGGGTAGCACGTCCTTTAATCTTCTGAAAGGAGTTCTGGACGAGCCTGGAAAGTGTTGTTGTTGGTTTTTGAGGGGACTAAACAGCTAGGTCATCAGTCCCCTGTTACTAGCTGAGAGTCCACTGTCAATAACGAAAAGTAAAACAAAGTTCTAAAACTGGTCACGCACATAAGGGACAGGTTGACAATGGACAAACCACTGATAACGTAAAACGAAGACACACAGAATTGGTAAAAGAAAGTCAGGAATAAAACTGGCTAGTGGAGTACCTTGGCTGGCTGATCACAAAGAAAAAACAGGATGAGCCAGCCATACTGCATACACTAAGAGCCCCTAAGGGTGTGAAAAGGTAAAAAGCTGGATTGGTGGTGGCCTAAGATGTCAAGCCACAGCACCCACCGTCAGATAGAGTCATAAAAACCAGCAGTGTGGATAAAACTTAAAACTGTGTTAGCCATAGAGGTGTCGTCACCTAAAACTAAGGGTACGGCGTCTGGAAGATTAAAAGAGTGCCGCAGGTTGGCTAAAAGCGGCCAGTCCATCAAAAGATGGGCCACTGTCAACACAGTGCCACATTGACACACGGGTGGAGCCTCGCGCCGAAGGACCAGTGTTGCTGAACGTCGGTTGCAGATAGCCATTCGAAAGGTGCAGTCGTGGGCGTTTGCCCACGGTTTTCAGTTCTCTGCGTCGAAGACCCGTGTGATGCATTTCTGCCGACATCGGGCAGTATACCCGGAACCCGAACTCTATTTAGCTGGAGACCTGCTACATGTCGTAGAAACACACACGTTTCTAGGCATGTTGTTCGACAACCGCCTCACTTTGGTGCAGCACCTTCGCCAGCTGAAACGAAAGTGCTGGCGACACCTCAACATCCTACGTTGTCTCAGCCACACTGTTTGGGGAGCCTCATGCCCAACGCTCTTACAACTTTACAAGGCCCTGATTCAGTCGCGCCTAGACTATGGCTGCATAGTCTACGATTTGGCTGCGCTGTCAGCACTGCAGGCGTTGGACCCAATTTTACACACTGGTGTCCGTTTGGCAACAGGGACTTTTCGCACAAGCCTCCTTGTCGAAGCTGGAGTCCTCCCGCTGCAGTTCCGTAGGCAACACCTGCTAACTTCTTATGTTGCTCGTGTTCAAGCCTCGCCCTTCCACCCGAACCGCCGGCTCCTTTTTCCAGACGCTGCACTACCTATCCCTCAACGGCTACCGAGGTCGGGTTACCCGATCTCGGTCCGTGTTCATATCCTTCTTTCGTCTCTGGCATCCTACCCATTACATACCGCTTTCCACTATTCCTATCACACCCCTCCTTGGTCCATTCCTCGTTTGCAGCTCCGACTGGACCTGTCCCATGCGTCGAAGGCCTCTGTTTCTCCCATATATCTCCGTCACCAGTTTCTGCAAGTGCTCGAGTCGTTTCGTGCCGCAGACGCCATTTACACAGATGGTTCTGTAGTAGATGGTCGTGCTGGGTATGCCTTTCTGCATGACAACCACGTGGAACAGTATTCTCTGCCCTGTGAGAGTAGCATCTGCTCCGACGAGCTGGTCGCCATGCTCAGAGCTCTACAACATCTCAAAGCCTGCCCCAGGGGGTCATTCGTCATCTGTACTGACTCCCTGAGTGGCTTACAAGCGATCGACCAGTGTTTCTCTCGGCACGCAATAGTGCGGTCGATCCAGGATACTGTTCACTCCCTATGCCAATCAGCCCGTTCTGTGGTCTTTGTGTGGACCCCGGGCCATGTTGGCATACCAGGGAATGAACATGTTGATCGATTGGCCAAGCAGGCCACTGGAAAGTGTCAGGCTCTCCTTAGTTCCTGGATGAATGATAAAGGGGCATTCTCTGATACCATTGCCATTCCATCTTGTCTCGTGGTCTTCCACGTATTTGCTATCTCACTACATAATCATTACATCTAAATCTTCTAATCCACCTCCTTGCTGTGGGTTGTAGTGTAACAGATAATTTAGCAGTACACTATGGTACTGTCCCGCCACGAGATGTGTGGATTCACAATATATAGATAAGTAGGTATATAAGGATTTTACTGTGGGTAATGTGCGCCGTTGCACAACATAGCAAAATATAAACCAGCTTTGGAAGAGAGTGCTGTGATAATGAGATGATACATACATTGTTAAGATTAAAAAAATAAAATGAACTTTGTGGACATAGTTTTACTTAGGACTTACATTTTGCGTAGTGATCACATTGACAAGATAAGAGAAATTGGTGCTTGTACGGAGGCATATAAGCATTCTTTTTTTCCTCGTTCTATTTGGGAGTGGAATAGGAAAGGAAATGCCTAGTAGTGGTAGAGTGTGCCCTCCGCCACACACCTTACAGTGGATTGTGGAATATGTATGTACTTGTACTTGGTCCAGTATGGATCCTATGTAACCTTAGCCTACGGGGATAATACAAGATATTCGTAAAAGTTAACTATCTAGTGGTTTTTATTCAGTCAAAATGTATTCTCACTGAGTGTGTTCCCTCCCTGTTGTGGAACAAAGTCCTAGCCTGAATTCTAGGTGCTAGCTTACAGGTCAAATATTTACTTAATCATAAACTATTAAAGAAGAAAATACAAACAAGTTAATTAGGTGAGATGTGGTGTGTGTATATATTAACTAAACCACACAATAATTTGGGTGCTGTGTGTCGGGAGAAGAGTTCGATTGTAGCAGCGCAGTCATTGCAACTCCCGTCTCACCAGGAACACTGCATCTTCCTGGTGACTGTATTCCAGTTCCGATTTGGAGGGGGAGAAGTGAAAGTAGAAGAAAGATACTGAAGAAAATACTGGATTTTTCTTTCTTTCTTCTTATTTGCCAAAATTATGAAATAACGAATGAACCAAGTCAACATGGTTGCCATGGAGACCACTAAACAAGCGCCATAGCAACCTACGTAAAGAAGTGGCAAACTACATTTTCAGTGGAACGAGTCCTTCGAGTTTTTGGTGAATTGGCGCTATTATCCAGCCGACTGACCGGTGACGAGAAGTGGCGAGCAACGGTTGCCAACTGTACAACAGCAGCGAGCCAGGAGTACACAGTTTTCACAGTGACAACGCGTGAGCTGTGAACTATTTTGTACAGTGTGAAATCTTTTCATGTGGACAGTGCTAATAGGATGTTTAGCCTAATTTTATTGTTTTTAAATGCCTATGAAAACAAGAAAAATGACCACCGAGTTTGAAATCACATTAAAAGAACACCTCGAACAAATGAATAGAATGAACGTGGAAATAAAGTCACAGTTGGAGGCTCAAAAGACAGAAGTGCAAAACTAGAATCTCGCAAGGACGACATGAAATCACAATTTGAGATTCTAAACACACAATTGAGTGTCAAATTAGAATCCAAGTTAGAAGCCCACAAAGAGGAGAGGAGATTAACACACAGTTAAAGACACAACTAGATTCACAAACAGCGACTTTTGCTAATCTAAAAACAGAATTAACTATTATTATTTAAACTGAAGTAGTATGTTTGGTAAAAGAACAAATTCAGTATATACATGTGGTGTCTGTTCCGAAAGAACAGACATCAATTCTGATCTTGCAGTTGTCATTTTTTCATATTCACAGAATATATGAAATCAACTGCAAATGGGCAAAGCTAAAAACGTGTACCCAGCCGGAACAGATGCCACATGTATATATATAATATGCCCAGTGACGGGCAATGATCCTTTCATTAGTGGGGAGGAGTGGGCAAGTTTGTGGCCCTTACTCTTACTGGAATTAGTTTCATAACTACGAGTTTGAGTACTGTGGACAGGGTAAAGCTGGGAATTTGTATCTGACAGTAAGCGTGCTTAGGTAGTCCTTGCGGGTGCAGTGATCACTGTGTCCCCAGTGGTGTAGTGGTCAGTGCAACTGCCTAGAAAGTGGGAGACCTGGGTTCGAATCCCGGCTGGGTACACATTTTCAACTTTGCCCATTTGCAGTTGATGTCATATATTTCGTGAATATGAAAAATTCATTAACATGTTCAAGACATATTAAGTGATTTAGTAAATGTTATTGATACCAATGTAACTCAACACATACAATCGTATAAGGAGGCGGTTAATACTTTTGCTGCGGCTGACGCTTATAAGCGTCCGCGCTCGATGTAGTATAGCATCAGCCGCAGCAAAAGTGTTAATAAAATCGACACACAAGTAGTGGCTTTAGAAAAATTGCCAAATATCATTACACAAGTGTACAGAGCAGAATGTGACTTAGTACGGACTGAAGTAAAAGAACTGTTTCGTGTGGTTAACAGCCTAGTGTAATTATGCTACTAAAGAAATAGGGACATTACAACAAAAAGTTTTTGAAAACCAACAACAGATTGATGACCTAAAAAAATTATCACATTACTGTTAATGAAGAGACAATAAGTGCCCTACATCATCGTTTAGAGGAAATAGTGGGGAAGAAGGTAAAAAGAGGAAGTAGACAGTAACAGTGAGGTCTAGCACAAGTGTTAAGGATACAAGTACACAACAATAATTCCTTAAAATATGGAAAGAGATAGAAAAACCAAAAAGAAACTAGTGAATTTTTCCCTATATTTAGTGGACCATTCAGAATAATAGTTATACCATAGCCTAAAGCTTTGTTTCTCATTGACCCAAATACTACGGCAGAGAAAGGTTTGTAAGGTGTTGATGCAATAAAACCATATGTCGTAATTCCAGGAGGCACGTTAGGCTTTGATGTGCAGTGACAAGCCCTGAGCTCAAGCTTGTGTCTCATTTTTTACAAATGTTAGATTTCATATGAGACATACCTTCACTCGAACTATTCTTTTAAATCTTTCCTTTCACTATCCTGTTTAAAATAACCTCATACTAGATGATGAACACCGAAGATGTCAGAGAGAGAGAGAATAAATTAATAAATAAAAAATGCTGATTTTGACGTATTATATGAATAGAACTTACATCACCAACTGGTGACAAATGAAGTTTGATGAATAATAAAAACATAAAGTGACGCATTACCAACTATGGCAAGTACAACAGTTCATAAAATTTAACGTTGCACGATATGCATCACGCTATCAACAGTTGTGCATACACCAAGTAGTAAAATTTAAGGTGGTGTGACTACAGTTACATAACTATTGACATACAGAATACACTATCTAATGCATATTTAATAAAAGGACCACCAAACTAGAAACCTTTTTTCTTATAATCTTTTATAATATGCAAGTGGAGATTATAAAATTTATGAGTTTTCTAAGGGGTTTGGTACATTTTCTGTAAGATTATCATATATTTGGGTTGGTTTATACTATATGATTTATAGGGGTGTATATGTAGACTGACATGACAAACTATGACTGACGTATTATCAAACTACGCTTATTATGCAGTTCAGTACCGGGTTATCGGGGGTAACTTTCGGGGATACATTAAATGAAACAGTGACATTCCGTTCTGAAGTGGGGCGGCTCACATCTAGCCTGCCACCTTTTGCCCTCCAGTGTCACTGTGAAGTACAGAAGTGGATGGGGTTCCTGGGGAAGGGGAGAGGGGGTGGGGCGGGTTTCCAATCTTTGGGGTCTGTCGTCTTTCCTTCTTCACTACCATTTTTGCCGATTCTTCATTTGCCTTTCTTTCTCCTCATTTGAGTAACAATCTCTTTTTCCCTCTTTCCACCTTCGTACATGTTTATTGCTAACACTCATCTTATTTAAGTCCATATTGTGGTTCATATGATGTTGGGAGTCATAAACTTCATTTGATTAGGGGTGCCAAGGTATGTTTAATAATCCTTGACGATGTGACTGACATACATGAAAGACGTAACTCACTCGACACTTGTTTCGAGATAAGGGAGAAACTAGGAAGGGATGACAGCACTATCCCATAAAATAATATGTGTGCACTTCCTTGTTTGTTGAAGTATGAAAGAATAAGTCATACAATTAGGAAATATTGATGGTGACATCAGGGTATATGAAATGAATATTATACCCCAAGCACAGGCTCGTTGACAGATACGAAAACACACACAAACAGAAAGATTCAAGGTTTTGCAACCATTGACCACTTCATCAGGAAAAGAGAAGAAAGGGGGGGGGGGGGGAAGGAAGCAGGTATTAAGGGAGTGGATGAGGAGCCATTCCAATCCTGGGAGTGGAAGGACTTACCTTCGGGGGGAAAAAAAAGGAAAGGTAAACAAACACACACATACACCCACACACATGCATGCGCTAACACACCAAGGCAGACATTTGTAGACAGACACTTGTAGAAAGCAAAGTAGTTGGACAGAGATACCAGTTGAGGAAGAGGCTCACTCCAGAGAACAGAGGCAAATATGTTATAGAACAGTGGGCGGGAATTTGAATTTAGCGGAGGTTGAGACCAGGTGGGCAACAGGAAGAGAGAATATGCGGAAGGTCAAGTTCCCATCTCCGGAGTACTAAAAGATTGGTGTCGGTGGGAAGTATCCAGATAATCCGGACGGTATAACACTGTGCCAAGATGTGCTGGCCCTGCACCAAGGCAGCCACAGGGTAATCCACATTACCAACAAACACTGTCTGCCTGTGTCCGTTCGTGCGAATAGACAGTTTGTTGCTGGTCATTCCCACATAGAATGCTTCACAGTGCAGGCATGTCAGTTGGTAGATCACGTGGGTGCAATCGCAAGTGGCTCTGCCTTTGATCGTGTACACTTTCCGGGTTACGGGACTGGAGTAAGTGGTGGTGGAAGGATGCACAGGGCAGGTTTTACAACGGGAGTGGTTACAAGGGTAGGAGCCAGAAGGTAGGGAAGGTGATTTGGGGTTTTCATAGGGATGGACTAGGAGGTTACAGAGGTTAGGTGGGCGGCGGAAAGACACTCTCGGTGGAGTTGGAAGGATGTCATGAAGGATGGATCTCATTTCGGGGCAGGATTTAAGGAAGTCATATCCTTGCTAGAGAGCCACATTCAGAGTCCGATCCAGAACTGGAAAAAATATTCAGTGACAAGAGGGCACTTTCACCAATAAACAACAGTTCCTTCATTATGACAGCTGTCATACATTCCACATCAAATGTTACCTTCGCTATAGCTTAGGTCTTCGTGGCAAACGAGTCTGCTCTAGTCCCAAATCCCTGAAGTAGTACACCAATAACCTAATAACAGCTTTCACATCCCGCAACTATCCTCTTGATCTGGTACAGAAGCAAACTGCCAGGGCCACTTCCTCATCCCCGCCCAAACCCAGAACCTTTCACAGAAGAACCCCAAAAGTGCCCCTCTTGTCACCGAATAAATTCCATTACTGGATCGAACTCTGAATGTGGCTCTCCAGCAAGTATATGACTTCCTTAAATCCTGCCCCGAAATGAGATCCATCTTTCATGACATCCTACCAACTCCACCAAGAGTGTCTTCCCACCACCCACCTAACCTCCTAGTCCATCTCTGTGAAATACATATGATATCCCCTAACCACCTTCACTACCTCCGGCTCCTCCTCATGTAACCACCCCCGTTGTAAACCCTGCCCTATGCAATCTACCACCACCACTTACTCCAGTCCCATAACTCGGAAGGTGTACACTATCAAGGGCAGAGGCACATGCGGTAGCACCCATGTGATTTACCAACTGACGTGCCTGCAATGTGTAGCATTCTATGTGGGAATGACCAGCAACAAACTGCCCATTCGCATGAACAGTCACAGGCAAACAGTGTTTGTTGGTAATTAGGATCACCCTGTGGCTAAACTTGCCATGGTGTCCAGCCAGAACATCTTGGCACAATGTTACAACATTCGGGTTATCTGTATACTTCCCTTTCAGAACTCCGGATACGGGAACTTACCTTTCAGCATATTCTCTCTTCCTGTTGCCCACCTAGTCTCAATCTACGCTAAATTCGAATTCCCACCCACCATCCTATAACATCTTTGCCTCTTCCTCAAGTGGTCTCTCTGTCCAACTTCTTTGCTTTCCACAAATGTCTGTCTTGGTGTGTGTGTGTGTGTGTGTGTGTGTGTGTGTGTGTGTGTGTGTGTGTCAACGAGCCTGTGCTTTGGGCAAGTTTCTCGATCTCTATTTTACACACACGCACACAAAACATGCCAAGGCAGATATTTATAAAAAAGTAAAGAAGTTGGATAAAGATGCCAAGTTGAGGAAGAGGCTCTGACCAGAGAACAGAGGCAAAGATGTTATAGAATGGTGGGTGGGAATTCGAATTTAGAGGAGGTTGAGACCACAGAAGAGAGAATATGCTGAAGGGCAAGTTTCGATCTTCAGAATTCTGAAAGGTTGGTGTCGGTGGGAAGTATCCAGATAATCCGGACGGTATAACACTGTGCCAAGATGTGCTGGCCCTGCACCAAGGCAGCCACAGGGTAATCCACATTACCAACAAACACTGTCTGCCTGTGTCCGTTCGTGCGAATAGACAGTTTGTTGCTGGTCATTCCCACATAGAACGCTTCACAGTGCAGGCATGTCAGTTGGTAGATCACGTGGGTGCAATCGCAAGTGGCTCTGCCTTTGATCGTGTACACTTTCCGGGTTACGGGACTGGAGTAAGTGGTGGTGGAAGGGTGCATAGGGCAGGTTTTACAACGGGGGCGGTTACAAGGGTAGGAGCCAGAAGGTAGGGAAGGTGGTTTGGGGATTTCATAGGGATGGACTAGGAGGTTACGGAGGTTAGGTGGGCAGCGGAAAGACACTCTCGGTGGAGTTGGAAGGATGTCATGAAGGATGGATCTCATTTCGGGGCAGGATTTAAGGAAGTCGTATCCTTGCTGGAGAGCCACATTCAGAGTCCGCTCCAGTCCCGGGAAGTATCCAGTGACAAGAGGAGCACTTTTGGGGTTCTGTCGAAGGTTCTGGGTTTTGGGGAATGAGGAAGTGGCCATGGCAATGTGCTTCTGTACCTGACCAGGAGGATAGTTGTGGGATGTGACAGCTTTTATTAGGTTATTGGTGTACTGGTTCAGGGATTCAGGACTGGAGCAGACTCATTTGCCACAAAGACCTAAGCTGTAGGGAAGAGAACATTTGATGTGGAATGGATGACAGCTGTCATAATAGAGGAACTGTTGTTTATTGGTGAAAGTGCTCTCTTGTCACCGAATATTTTACAGTACTGGATCGTACTCAGAATGTGGCTCTCCAGTAAGGATACGACTTCCTCAAATCCTACCCCGAAATGAGATCCATCTTTCATAACATCTTTCCCACTCCACCAAGACTGTCTTTCCACTGCCCACCTAACCTTTGTAACCTCCTAGTCCATCCCTATGTAATCCCCAAACCATCTTCCCTACCCTCCGGCTCCTACCCATGTCACTGCCTCCGTTGTAAAACCTGCCCTATGCACCCTTCCACCACCATTCACTCCAGTTCTGTAACCTGGAAGGTTTACACGATCAAGGGCAGAGCCACTTTCGATAGCAGCCACTTGATTTACCAACTGATTTGCCTGTACTGTGAAGCATTCTATGTAGGAATGACAAGCAACAAAGTGTCCATTCGCATGAATGATCACAGGCAAACAGTGTTTGTTCGTAATGAGGATCACCCTGTGGCTAAACATGCCTTGGTGCACGGTCATATATCTTGGCACACTGTTACACTGTCCGGGGTATCTGGATACTTCCCACAGACACCAACCTTTCAGAACTCCGGAGATGGGAACTTGCCCTTCAGCATATTCTCGCTTCCCGCTGTCCACCTGGTCTCAACCTCCTCTAAATTCGAATTCCCACCCACCATTCTATAACGTCTTGACCTCTGTTCTCTGGGCAGAGCCTAGGCCTCAAGTAGCATCTCTGTCCAACTTCTTTGCTTTTTACAAATGTCTGCTTAGGGGTGTGGGTGTGTGTGTGTGTGTGTGTGTGTGTGTGTGTGTGTGTGTGTGTGAGAGAGAGAGAGAGAGAGAGAGAGAGAGAGAGAGAGAGAGAGAGAGAGAGAATATACAATAATCAGAAATATGACCTATCTTCATATCCCCCCAAGGATGGAGCTATATGTCAAATAAGAGGGAGAATCACTCACTCACAGCAGATCGATGTGTGAAGCATAGCAAAATAACTGCATTCACACTAGCTTTTGAGCTCTTTTCCTAACAGGACAAACAACTATATGGACAACCAAATATCTACATTTGCAGCCATGGAAAAACACGTTCCATGGCCACATTCCTGTACATTTGGTGTGTGATGTGTGTATTTCTGCTGGAAAAAGAGGTAATACTCAAAAGCTAGTGTCAATGCTGTTTTTGTTGTCGGTTGCTGTGACCCATGCTGCAAATGAGATTGTTTTTCAGTTATTTTCCATATTAACCAAATGTGTTATTTAAAAAATGTGGCACTTTTATTGCCATATGTCTTGAGAAAAGTGAATAGCAACAGATTTAATAAGGTAAATAACCTGGTACATTAAGCATATGAAAATCAGTTCTGTCCAGCATTAACAGCAAGCTTTCTTTGTGCACGGCAGGTGGGGGATTTTATTAGATGCAACAATAAAAAAATCCATACATCTCTAACCATGAAACACGAACTTTTATATAGAAAAGGCTGCATTTATGAGAAAACAATTACAGTTATTAAAAATTTGTAAAAACTTGCACATAAAATATTCATAATGTTACCAACTGCACCTATAGTTCAAAAACAAAACAGTCAATTGTGAGGAAACTATTCTGCTGATAAAGTGAATACTTTTTTATTCAGTATTCAGAACAGTAGAACTTTAAAGACTTAAAGTTTTAAAAATTAATGTGTAATTAAAAAATAATAATTTTTGCTGGTGTGCAACCCTGTTATTAGCATACTGTGAATTGACTGCATCCTAGCAAATTTCACTGCAGAAATAAATACATGTCATATAAACAGCATCAAAAATTATAATTGAGCACAAGCTTTAACATACAGAAGTAGCAATTGTATAAGCAAAAAGTATACTTTTACTAGTAGTAAAAAGAGAAACATTGAGATCATCTTAGGTAGTAAATACACATCAGTTACAATTTCCAAATGTTTGAAACTATATGTACCAACTTTAGAGCAAGTTGTTCCAAAATGTTTACAAAATACACCAAATGTTTTGTCATATCTGTCACCGAGCTGCACATCACACCAGCAAAGACAACACACTTACAAAACCATTTGTAAATTACAAAATTTTAAGGACTAGCAGTTTTTATCCTTGACTAGGAATTATGTTCCAAGTTATTTCATGAAAGGAACAAACAAAAAATATTTTTTTCACGGTTTAAATACAATAAGCCATTGTCGCAATTCTCTACCACACTTTATTTGTTCAGTTAGACAAAAAGTAGATATTTTGAATGTCAATTTGTGGAATAAAAATCTACAACATAAATAATTACAATGCTAATATACAGTGTTTCAAATCAATGGTATGGATTCAGGTTCCTGTCTACATCCAGAAACACATCATTCTTGTGGGTAATATGAAGAAAGATTACTCACAAATTTTACACAAGTGCTGGTTTTATATATGTTTATACGAATATATATGTATATATTTATATAGCCTTCTGCCTCAAACTCTTGAGATTACAGTTTTGTTACAATGATCAAAGACAGTCAATGAGAATCATAAGTAGCAAGTTTCAAAGAAACCATCATGACTGATGCTAGATTGAGGGTGGGGGGGAAAAGAGTGGAGAGGC
Organism: Locusta migratoria; assembly: GCA_026315105.1. Taxonomy (NCBI): domain Eukaryota; kingdom Metazoa; phylum Arthropoda; class Insecta; order Orthoptera; family Acrididae; genus Locusta; species Locusta migratoria. Next base: position 161,419,027 of record CM048748.1, read on the forward strand.
ACGCGCCCGTCATCGGCCATTAGGCTCAATGTACTGCTGCTTTGACTGGCCAAGAGGGCACTTACAGCCCTGAGCAAGAGGAGCAGACAGCGAGGCAGGCTAACTCCTAACAACACCCACCACCCTGCATGCCCCCTTGACCACCAGCTGGAAGACTTGGTGAACTTGGAGAATGCTGGGGTCCAATCTTGATGCCATTAGCCTGCAAAGACAAAAAACAATAGTTAATGATTTCTAGAATCACTACTTCACTTCTCAGCAAAACATGCTCTGTTCTCAAAGTTCTTGGCAGGATTTAAAACTGCATCATACTGTTTTTTAATCCCTGACTTTCACGAACAATTTAAGGGATTTGGCCCAACTCAAAAACTGCCTCTATAAAATTTACTTTTGGTAACATCTCCCAGCTCCTTTACAGAAGTTCTCTTGTCTATCTTGCAGAACTGGCACTCTTAGGACAAAGGATACCCATAGCCATGAGATTTAGATCTTTATTTTCATCTGTTTAACAAGCCAGAATGTGAAATGGTTGTATATAATATGAAATATCAATACAGAAATTTGCAAAGCAAAATATTATAAACAAGCAGTCTATTTCTGAAGAAAAATATGACGAGAAAGAGGCAAGATCTCTGCTACACATGTCAGGTTAAAATCCATTGTGACCCTAGTTTCCACCTTAGGATTTCAATGGTTGATCTATATATGTGAACTACCACTAGGAAAAAGAAATCAATCACTTTTAGTATAATATGTTGATCCTACTAGGAAAATTTCAATACTTGGAAATAACTTTATTATGAAGGACACAAAAAGTAAATAATTGTAGAGATTTTAACACAGTAAAACCTCATTTTACATTTTCCCGCCATTTAAACCATTTTTTGTCAGTCCCGTCAAATTTCCTATGTTCACAATGTTAATTTGCCCCCTTTTTGCGTTAATATATTTACACTTTTCCCACGTTTTACACTTTTCCAAAGCAAGTTCGTGAAGAAAGAATGACAATCAATTGACGCTGGCATGGCTTTTGCCTTAAAGTATAGTGCTTAAAAATTATATGCAGTCAAGTTTCATGACACTTTGCATTTATTCAAACATATATTTCGCGTTTCATTATTGGCAGTACGCGTCTAGTTGACTTACAACGTGCCGATTTGTGGCGTTTGAGTTCCTCCTTCCGCCAGCTTCTTTGAGTACATGCTAGCCGCTCTGGCAAACAATCAGAACCAGTTGCTTTGTTGACGTGAGAATAAAGAGTTGCAATGTTTTTGCGATACATATTTCGGGTTAATAAAGAACGTTATCTGTTGAAGTTGGGTATCATAAGACCCACAATCTCAAAAAAGCAATAATAGTGTGAGATGCCAATCCTATGAATATGTCACAAAAATACTTGTGCATGTATTTGCACTCGAGAAAGTGAATAAATTCTCCAATATCATTGTGTCAAACATTGAAAAATACAAAAAGAACAGAACTTTAGGAGTTTTACTACGTAAATAATTAATGCCGATAAAAAACAATAATTTTGAAGATGTGTTACATAGCCTGGCAGCGGCATCCAGACGATATCTATCGAAGTGGTTCATGTAATTTTGAAGATGTGTTACATAGCCCAGCAGCGGCGTCCTCAATTATAATGAATGAAATTACGTAAAAAAAATTCTACTTCCCATAGAATTACCAGTTCTGCCAGGCACTTAAAATAGTAAAAATTTGGATAACCTTTATTATATAATAAACTTCCCGGTGAGTATTTAGATGCCTATTATGTACATATATAACACAAATAAATTACAAAAATGCAAGGCTGATACAGTAAGCACATTTTACTACTTAAAAACATTATTTCCTGCATTTTACAGTTTCCTGTGTTTTACACCATTTCACTGAAATCCCTTGAAACATGTAAAAATAAGGTTCTGCTGTACAAGGGCTGGATAGAAGTTAATCAGAACTATTATTTTTCCTCTGAAACTATTTTGAAATTAGTACTTATGTTACACTCAAATATAACTGGCTCCATTTTTTATGATTTTCGCCAAATGTCCTAAAGATGTTATCATTGCCAGAATTTCCCCCCAAAGTGAATTTAGCCAACAACTCCCAGATTTCCAGATAGTTTTAGCATTTTTTTCCTGGCCAATTTTGAGGAAAGGGTAAGTAACCAGTTGAGTTGATAGCAAAACAAAGTATGGGGATTTCACAATGTATTGTAGCTAATTGAATGAACAGCATGTTACTGTCTCCTTTACAAGATTTATGATCTGGAGGCCAAAACTATTTTTATATCTAGATTGTGCTACTTCATCCAATGAGCCAAAAACCAAGTTTTCCAGTTTTCCCCCTGAATTTTACCTGATGCCCACAAAAATTTGAAATTACCTGATTTCTAGTCTTGACAAACCTTCCCATAAATCATCTGTACCTGTAGTTCTGCTGATGCCCCCACTGACCACCGCCTATGACATGGATAATGTCACCTCTGATATTGTACCGTATCCCTTTCAGCCACTCCCATGAACCACAGACATTGCCGAGGTGGGGTGGCTTGCGTGCCTCAACGATACAGATAGCCGTACCGTAGGTGCAACCACAGCGGAGGGGTATCTGTGGAGAGGCCAGACAAACGTGTGGTTCCTGAAGAGGGGCAGCAGCCTTTTCAGTAGTTACAGGGGCGACAGTCTGGATGATTGACTGAGCTGGCCTTGTAACATCAGCTAACGTGGCTTTGCTACACAGCTACTGCGAACGGCTGAAAGCAAGGGGAAACTACAGCCGTTACCTTTCCCGAGGACATGCAGCTCTACTGTATGAACATATGATGATGGCATCCTCTCGGGTAAAATATTCCGGAGGTAAAATAGTCCCCCATTCGGATCTCCGGGCGGGGACTACCCAGGAGGATGTGATCATCAGGAAAGACAATACTGGCATTCTACGGGTCGGAGCGTGGAATGTTAGATCCCTTAATAGAGTAGGAAAATTAGAAAATTTAAAAAGGGAAATGGATAGGTTGAAGTTAGATATAGTGGGGATTAGTGAAGTTCGGTGGCAGGATGAACAGGATTTCTGGTCAGGTGAGTACAGGATTATAAATACAAAATCAATTGGGGGTATCACAGGAGTAGGATTGATAATGAATAAGAAAATAGGAATGCGGGTAAACTACTATGACCAGCACAGTGATCGCATTATCATTGTCAAGATAGATACGAAGCCAACACCGACAACAGTAGTACAGGTTTATATGCCAACTAGCTCTGCCGATGATGAGGAAATCGAAGAAATATATGAGGAGCTAAAGGAAATTATTCAGACAATTAAGGGAGAGGAAAACTTAATTGTTATGGGAGACTGGAATTCGGTAGTGGGACAAGGAAGGGAAGGAAAGATAGTAGGTGAATATGGTCTGGGCAAAAGGAATGAAACAGGAAGCCGCCTGGTAGAATTTTGCACGGAACATAATTTAGTTATAACAAACACCTGGTTCAAGAATCACAAAAGAAGGTTGTATACGTGGAAGAGACCAGGAGACACCGGGAGATACCAGATAGATTTTATAATGGTAAGGCATAGATTTCGGAACCAGGTTTTACAGTGTAAGACGTACCCAGGGGCAGATATAGACTCTGACCATAACTTGTTGGTTATGAACTGTAGGCTGAAACTGAAGAAACTACAAAAAGGTAGGAAAATCAGGAGATGGGACCTGGATAAATTGAAGGAACCTGAAGTTCTTAAGAATTTCAGAGGGAGCTTTAGGCAACAATTGACAGAAACAAGGGAAAATAAAACAGTAGAGGAGGAATGGGTAAAATTGAGAGATGAAATAGTGAAAGTAGCAGAGGACAAAATAGGTAGGAAGGCAAGACCTACGAAAAATCCTTGGATATCACAGGAGATACTAAATTTAATCGATGAAAGGAGAAAATATAAAAATGCAGTTAATGAAACAGGCAAAATGGAGTACAGACAACTAAGAAATGAGATTGACAGGAAGTGCAAAATGGCTGAGCAGGAGTGGCTAGAAGGCAAATGCAAGGATGTAGAGGAATGTATAAATAGGGGAAAAATAGATGCAGCCTACAGGAAAATAAAAGAAACATTTGGAGATAAGAAAAACAGCTCTATGAATGTCAAGGACACGGATGGAAAACCAGTTCTCAGCAAAGAAGGGAAAGCTGAAAGGTGGAAAGAGTATATAGAGGGGCTCTACAAAGGAAATGAACTTCGAGACAATATTGTAGGAAGGGAAGAGGATGTAGATGAAGATGAAATAGGAGATACTGTACTAAGAGAAGAATTTGACAGAGCCCTGAAAGACCTAAGTCGAAACAAGGCCCCTGGAGTAGATGATATTCCCTCAGAGCTACTGAAGTCTCTGGGAGAACCAGCCATGACAAACCTGTTTCACCTGGTGTGTAAGATGTATGAGACAGGCGAAGTACCCTCAGACTTTAAGAAAAATGTTATAATCCCCATTCCAAAGAAAGCAGGTGCAGACAGGTGTGAAAACTACAGAACCATCAGTTTAATAAGTCATGGTTGCAAAATATTAACACGAATTATATACAGAAGGATGGAAAAACTGGTAGAAGCCAACCTCGGGGAAGATCAGTTTGGGTTCAGGAGAAATGTAGGAACTCGGGAGGCAATACTCACTTTACGGCTTATCCTAGAAGATAGATTAAGAAAAGGCAAACCTACATTCCTAGCTTTTGTAGATTTGGAGAAGGCTTTCAAGTTCTGAAGCAAGCAGGAGTAAAATATAGGGAGCTCAAGGTTATCTACAACTTGTACAAAAACCAGACAGCGGTTGTCAGAGTTGAAGGGCATGAAAGGTATGCAGTGGTTGGGAAGGGAGTGAGACAGGGTTGTAGCCTTTCTCCAATGTTATTCAATTTGTACATTGAACAAGCTATAAAGAAAAGCAAGGAGAAATTTGGTGAAGGAATAAAAGTTCAGGGGGAACAATTAAAAACATTGCGTTTTGCTGACGACATAGTAGTCCTGTCAGATACAGCAAAGGACCTGGAAGAGCAATTGAACGGAATGGACGGTGTGCTGAAGGGTGCATATAAGATGAAGATTAACAAGAGCAAAACTAGGGTAATGGAGTGCAGTGTAAGAAAATCAGGTGATGCTGAAGGAATTAGATTAGGTAACGAAGCAATAAAGGAGGTAGATGAGTTTTGTTACTTGGGCAGTAAAATAACAAATGATGGTCGCAGTACAGAGGATATAAAATGCAGAATGGCAATGGGTAGAAAAGCGTTCTTGAAAAAGAGAAATTTGTTAACATCGAATATTGATTTAAGCCTAAGGAAGTCCTTTCTGAGGGCATTTGTATGGAGTGTTGCGTTGTATGGGAGTGAGACATGGACGATAAACAGTGCGGACAGGAAGAGGATTGAGGCTTTTGAAATATGGTGCTACAGAAGAATGCTGAAGATTAGGTGGGTGGATCGCGTAACTAATGAGGAGGTACTGAACAGAATTGGGGAGAAAAGAAATTTCTGGCATACCTTGACTAAAAGAAGGGATAGATTGGTGGGACACATTCTTAGACATCAAGGAATTGTGAATTTAGCATTAGAGGGAAGTGTGTGGGGTAAAAATCGCAGAGGAAGACCAAGAGATGGATACAGTAAGCAGATTCAGACAGATGTAGGTTGCCGTTCTTATGTGGAGATGAAGAGGCTTGCTCAGGATAGGGTATTGTGGAGAGCTGCATCAAACCAGTCTCCGGACTGAAGACCACAACAACAACAACATCCCTTTCAGTGAGTCTTTCACTTTGGCAAGGTTATCATTATCACATACTCATGTGAGTAGGGTAGATGTTCCAGAATCTCCCACAGCTGCAGTGCAAGAGATCTTTGATAGTAGCTGTGGTGTGGCATTGTCACAAACAATGGGGTGCTGTCCCAGGAAGTGTCCTCTAACTGGTTGTCCAAAGCTTGGGCAAAAGTGGTGGCATTTCATTGGTGGCATCTCATTCTGAATGACACTGTACACCACCACAACACTCTTGTTGTCCAGATCCTCTTGTGCTGCTGACAATGAGAGATTCTGGAACATCTAGAACACACACACACGACATGAATTCCTGAGATTACTATTTCTTTGCCAAAGAGAAAGAACCACTACAAGGACTCCAGTACAGCACCAGAAAAGACATCATCCATGCTGTAGAGTGGTCAGCAATGACCATCAACAGGGAAAAAAAAAGTATACAATGCCTTCTGGACATTTGATGAAAGGTCAAATAATGGGGGCAATTATACTAAGTATGGAATTATAAGTACTTCTTTCAAAGCAATTTTACAGGAAAAAAATAATTATCATTACTTTTTGCCCAGTGCTTGTTTTAATGTTCTGAATTATTGAGGTACATCTACAGACATACTCTACAATCCACCGTTAGGTGTGTGACAGAGGGTGCACTGTACCACTACTAGGCATTTCCTTTCCTATTCCACTCCCAAATTGAATGAGGGGAAAACAGAATGTCCATATGCCTCTGTACAAACCCTAATTTCTCTTACCTTGTCTTTATGATCGTTTTGCGAAATTTAAGTAGGCAGCAGGAATATCGTTCTACACTCGGCTTCAAATTCCGACCCTCTAAATTTCCTCAACAGAATTTCTCAAAAAGAACTTCTTTCCTCCAGCTATCCCCATTTCAGTTCCCAGAACACCTCCACGACACTTGCGCATTGGTCGAACCTACCAGAAATGAACCTAGCCGCTTGCCTCTGAACTGCTATGTCTTCCTTTACACCACATAATCTTCTACGGGTCCCACACACTTTAACAATACTCAAGATGTGGTCGTACAAGCGTTTTAAATGAGGTCTCCTTTACAAATTACGTACATCGTCCCAAAATTCTCCCAATAAACCGATTTCAGCTGTCCACCTTACTCACAACTGTCCTTATATGTCCGTTCCATTTCATATCATTCTCTGATGTTACTCCTAGATGTTTGAATGGAGCGACTGAATCAAGAAGCTCACTACTAGAAAAAAAATATGGCAAAGTTCCTTTTAATTTAAGTTTTATTGTCAACTTTTCCCAAGAAAAAATACAGTAAACAGTATATTAACACAAAATAACTGTAGATGAACACAATTTACTTTATCACAATAAAGTGCTATCATAAAAAGTAGAGTAATTTATAAAAAAAACACAAAATTTCAGGGCACCCTTATGGGATGCTGACTAGAAGAATTATTATAATTTGACATTTTAATTTCAAATTTCATGGATATATCAATAGATTACATAGCAAACCACCAGGTTACTAGCTAGATGTCACACACTTTACCGGGTCTACTGCAGCTGTTGAAAAGGACAAACATCAGAAATGCCTGGCCGTATGAGGGACAAACACCAGGAAGCATTATTGTCTGCACTTTACTCCGACAGTCTACCACTGTTCCCACCTTAAAACAAAATCCTCAAGTATTCCAACAGCATTTTGCAGCATTACAGGTAACAGATCTAGCCAGTAGGAAGCAACATCAGTCAGACCACTCTTGGGTGGAGAAACTACAAGAACTAACTTGAAAGTGTCTTGACACCAGTGCAAAAGATCAGGAACACAATCATTTGTTAGCCCCATAAAAAGATGAGGCAAAAAGTGTTACAATTAAAGGACTACAAGAGAACATACTGAAACTGGTGCAATCTTTCTGAAGTACTCCAGTAGAAATCGGGATGGAGGCAAAAGTTGTGCCAGTAGTCAGGTCTTAAGTGAAGGTTACAAAGGGTCATCAACATGACAATGGGCAGGGGTCTGGAGCGAGGTACTGTAAGTGGATTTAATGCAGCCGTGACCAGCATAGTAACTGCTATGCTGTAGATATGTGCCAATCAATCATATGTAGCACCCCACAGCTTGGCTGGTCAGCTTCACCACACCCAACTTCTCCCTCCCCCTCCCCCCACTCCAAAGGTAAGTTCTTCCTCTCCCAGGATTGGAATGACTCCTTACCCACTCCCTAAAAACCTACATCCTTTCCTTTTTACCCTTCCTTTCTTCCTATTTTTTCTGAAGAAGGAACTTAGGGTTGCAGAACCTTAATGTGTATGTGTGTTGACAAACTGGTGCATTTTCGCCTCTTAAGTTAAACCATCTTTACTTTTTATTAATATTTTTCTGGCCAGGAAAGTTTCCCTCTATAAACATACATAATAGTCTATACTAATAATAAATCTGTAAATGTAGGCCTGTCGCTGTTCACTTAAATCTCCAAAACTACTTCATTTCATAAAAATTGATCATGGAAAAAAAGAATACCGTGAATTGAAATTTATCTACAGCCATCATGTCTGTGCGTCTCTTCGAACACGTTTATCTCCAAAACTACTTGACGAATTTTCACGAGATTTTCACACCTAACTTGCGCATATCGTATGGTTACATAAAGGCTTCAATAATTAAAATCAGATCGGACAAAATAAAGATGATATAATTTCATCATTTGTTTAGAAGGCATTGTGTATGTATATTTGTTGAAGGTAATCTCCAAAAGCACTAAACGAACTTTCATGGGTTCCCACAGGTAAATTGAGAATAATTTAGAGAGTAACATAGGCATCATTTCATCAAAATAGGATCAGAGGAAGGAAAGATATCATAACTTGAAATTTTGTGTGTATACTATGCTTATTACTATGGTGTAGTACAGATAATCTCCAAGAGTACCATACGAACATTCATGGGGTTTCATATGTCAACTGATAGTACCTTGGGGCAACATACAAGCTTCATTTAATCAAAATCTGATTAGGGGAAGAAAAGATATCGTAATTTGTAGTTTCTGGTGTGTGCTATGCTCGAATTGCAGCGGCGTATAGCAAAGATCCGCTAGAGGCGCTGTTACTTAAATTGTATACAAAGACCAAAGATCTTTGTCGAAGCTGCATTTCTTATTCACACAACTAAGGTGTAATAACACTGAAACAAGGGCTAGGACTTTCCTTACGGAAGTGGTATAGTATATTGATGTTGGCAACGGCAGTTGAATCCTCTTTGAAAAATCACTCATCTACAATGGAGGGAATAATTCATTGTATTGATAATAAAATAATTAATGTTGTTCCAATCAAGTAAATTAATGATCTCCCTAAAGCGAATATTTCATTGCCAACGCAACATAGTAAACCGCTGCCATTCCAAGTAAAATTTAACTCAGGTACGACAAATAAAATAATCCATTTACTAAGAATTATTGGTTTTATAGTGCTGCAAAAGAAACAATATATGATGGTGTGTGCGTATTCCCTCAGTAACAGAAGTATTTTGAATTAAGAGCCGCAGTCTTATCTCTGCAAATACGAACCAACATTAAACAGCGCGTTGCTGATTACAATTTGTATATTCACAGCATAACGACATATGTTTGCTTCTTTTGACAGGGAACATTTGTATTTAAAATATAACGACATTCCTTCGTGTCTATCGATGCTCTAATTTACATAAGAATTCTTTGCAAGGAAAATCAAATTTATGTACTTCCCTTTTTTATTTTTGTGTATCCTCATATTTTGAGAGCGTTATATTTAGGAATGCATCGAAAATGGACAAAGTGAGGCGGCGTTAGTTACTTAGTACACCAAATAACTAATGGCATTGCTGCGTATTTTTCCATTCTCATAAATATGGTGTAATACGCTACAAGAAGGGGTACAATTTTTTCTTACGGTGCCGGCATTGTGTGCTAATGTTGGCAACAGCCACTGAATGCTTTTTCGAAAACTAGTCACGTAGAATGAGGGAAATATTTCTTTATGTTCAAGATTAAATAAATAATTTTTGCAGTTCTGGTCAGTAAATTAATCCTCCTCCTAAAGTGAATAGTTCGTGGCTAATGATAGCAAACTAAACCGCTGCCACTGCAAGTAAAATATAACCCAGGTAGGACAATTTTTTTCTACCTAGCTGTCTCCCATATGCTTTGCAATGTCATGGAAAGAAAAGAGGTGCATCCTTCGACGGGTATAACCACTAAATTGTACATAGAATAGAAATATCTATGGCGTGAGCATTGTGTTCTGTGAATCTTCTCAACATTAAGCTGCAATTACCATGTGATATTGAGACAAATCCACTCTTTACACACATTTATTTGCTCTTACGATTAGTTTGTACTGCATTGGCTGTAAGGAAGCCCCACCTTTTTGCAGAGCAACCACATAAGATGAAATAATATCTAAATAAATGTGTCACAGAAGCAACAAGAAAGTTGAGGAAGCGTTGCTAAATGGGCCATTTACACATAGTCACCTGCCTTAACCGAACAAAAGGGACGCAAGATAGAGTCTGCGATTAATATATTTTTCCAAATATCACGTGCCATTCCACCTTAATCTTGATAACACAAAATCTGTTCTGCACATCTGAATGCTCACTCCCGAGATATTTCTGCTCTGCGCCTGCCACTAGAGGTAATATATACACAGGAGCGACAAACTCTTCAGAAACCTCTCTGCTTTCATAATTGTTCGGTACACTATTGTGATTTAAATTTGTAATTACTTACTTTTGGTACGGACAACATTAAGATAGAGACAGACGTATTCATTTGCAGAGACAATTGTACTTATAATCCTACTTCTGAATACATAGTTCTGTTACACAAGGGCGATTTCAACTTTGTGCTTAACGAAGTAATCACTGAAGGACGTGCGGACATGTATTAGCTGAAAGAGTGGCCGATGCTGCTAAGACAGTCAAGACAATTCACTGGAAATACTATATTTAATGTAAAGTTCAATACAGACGATCAGCTGACAACATTCCTTTAACTATTACCCAGACTTACTTTATCGCACACTGACACCACCATGACATCGTATTTAAACAGACGTGAACGCTTTCAGTATTGGTTGACTATTCAATAATATGGAGGAGCACTACATACAGCATAATTACATTTCCCCAGTGCAACACTGCAACATTCTAATACTTCAGCATGCTCTTATGGTGAGAGATAAACATTTTAGTACTACACTATAGAATCAACACATGGCGCTGTTATTAATATCAGTATTTTTCATCTCAACGATAGACATGTTTTCAGAAGTTTATGCCAAACAGACATTCTTAACTTTGTGTTTATAAACTAACGTTGAATTTCCATTGTTTCGCAGTACGGACTTCATAAAGTTTTTCTTACTAAGAGTGAAATTAATTGAACATTCATCGTTTTCGACAATGACTTCTACTCAAATTTGACATCTTTTCTAGGAGAACTGAATTTATTGACAGAGCAATCTAACAAGGATTGTAGTTTTGCTGACCTACGTCCAGAACCCCCTTTAACAACCGTTGCGAAGCACAGGCATATAAGCTAGTCACCAATAACATTGACGACTTAATGCTAGACGTTCCACATGGTTCATTTTTCACCCTTGGGGCCTATGATGTGATCTGGAGAGAGACAGAATAATCACACCTCTGACTGAGGCACTACTAATAGTTCTACGACAACAGCAGATGCCAGGTGCATCACCTTTACAGAAGTTTCCTCTATGCATGTCTTTGGTCAAGACATGTCAGCTTGTGATTTATTTTCATGAGTTCATGCCACTGAAGCTATGATGGCAAGATGACACAGTCTTACAAATACTGAGGTTCTCTATCGACAATTCACTGAAACAAAATGATGACTCCGGCAGCAAGACAAGCACAGAGGTAGATAACGAATTTGTTACAGTGGAACTTGTGGATCAAGGCAAAAATCAATAGGAAACATCTGACAATGATTTACCCTTTGCATAATGTAAATATGTACCATCTTACCTAAGTTTTTGAACCAATAAGCAAGAAGTCCACTATACGTCTTTCTTTGTTCTGTTATTTAGGTGTTGCATTTATGGACCTCTATTCTAAGAAACGAGCCTACTGGATGGCAGGTCAACAACAATACTGAGAGGAAACTTCCAGAAACTGAAGTTTTATAATTAATTTTGTGTGTGTGTGTGTGTGTGTGTGTGTGTGTGTGTGTGTGTGTGTGTGTGATTAAAATTAACACAAGACAGTAAAAACATATCGCACCATCAGCAATTCACCACAGGAGCACAGCGGTGCAGGGTCAGCGGTTAGCAAGTGACGGTGGCTGAATCGGCAGTGACCGAGCCGCAACTGGTCCAGAATGACCTCTCGCCGAGAGGGGTGTGAGGAGGTCCTCCAAGCGGTCGGGATCGGTTTTACAGTTCTCAGTTTGTTGTTGTGGAGTGAGAACTACGAACTGTACCAGGACGACACAGTACACCGGCGAAGAGCCTGTTGAATATCATCTGAGGGGATGCAAAAGGTAGCCATGCAAAACAGCTGCTGCCTTGGTTGCAATGTCGGCAGTCTCATTCCTGGGCACACCCACGTGGCCAGGGACCCACAGAAAACAAACGTGACAGCCGTTATCTGCTAGCAACTGGATTCGGTAAACGACAGGATGGGTCGAGAAACGGCCCCTAAGACTCTGCAGGGCACTAAGGGAGTCAGAGCAGATGGTGGCAACGGAGGATGTACAGAACAGCCTGGTGGAGGGCAAAAAGCTCAGCTGTGAAATTCGAGCACCGGTCAGGGAGCTTGTATTGGAACAGGACGTCCCCGACGACGAAGGCAGATCCGACACCGTCAGTGCTCTTGGAGCCATCAGTCTACATAAAAATGGCATTATCGAACCGCAAACGGAGTTTGATAAGCCTCGAGCGATATACCAAATCCAGAGTGCTCTCCTTGGGGAGCGAACTAAGATGAAGGTGGGTGTGAATTTGGGCCTGGTGCCATGGTGGCAATGGGCTCTTGCTCAACTGAAAGGTGGAAGGAAGGGTGAAATCGAGCCGCTGAAGCAGGCGGCAGAACTGAACTCCAGGTGGAAGCAAGGCTATCGCAGACAACCGATATTGGCTATCAAGGGAGTCATCAAAGAATAATGGGTAAGATGAATGGTTAGGCATTGACAGCAGTCTGCATGTGTACCGACACAAGAGTATGCCACGCCGAGAGGTCAAGGGCAATACAGCAGCTTCGGCATAAAGACTTTCAACAGGGCTGGTATAAAATGCAGCAGTCGCCAGGCGTAATCCTTGATAGTGAATGGAGTTGAGACGGCGGAGAAGGGACAGCCGTGCAGAAGATTATAAAAGCTTCCGTAGTCGAGCTTCGACTGAACAATGGTCTGGTAAAGGTGAAGCAGGACGGTACGATCCGCTCTCTCATACAAATTGAAAACTATTTCCATTCGTAATGTATTATTGTAAAAGTACTCACAGTAACACACACTGAAATGAACACTTATAGAATCTGAATAGTTAATAAATAAATGGAATTTAAACTGGTATTACATGGTCATAATATCTTCGTCAAAGTCAATATGTCATGTATTTAAATCAAAGATATTTGATAGTTTATTATAGAGGAAAAATTCCTAACAGGAAAAATATACGGAAAAAAAATAGATGAAGTACACTTACCAGGCGAAGGGGCACAGGCAGTAATAGCAACAAATAAACAAACAAATAAACAAATGTTTATTTGTTGCTATTACTGCCTGTGCCCCTTCGCCTGATATTTGATAGTTTAATAGGTAACTTTTGACATACAGGTATCTTTCATCAAAGAAATATCAAATGTAGACCTCGCTGTATATTTGATTATAAAAGTTGCTTGTCTTTTGTTCATGGCAATCATGGTGTCCGGCTGTAAGTAATTTTCAAATTCAAGTTTTTTTTCAGGTTTTCCAAGGTATAATCTTTTTTCCCAGGCTCCTCTCCTACTCTCACCATAAAGAATATAGATAACTTTTGTTTGATTCTTTAACATTTTTGTACATATATTCAACTGCTTACATATCAAAAGTACTCAATATATGTATGCATTTGGAGGAAACCATTTTTATACACTAAGAACCCATGAGTGATCATACACAAAGATCCACAGTTATGTTCCTTAATACATAATTACTGGTATCATCGTATATCCAGAAAAAATTCAAACCAACAATTAATGTATAACACTTGAGAACATTTTTAGTTTTTAAATTCAAGAAGTACAGGTATGCGCTTCAGCAACTTAGAAAATATACTCGCGTTTTTTCCCAGCAAATTTGTTATAATTAACGATGTGCGTAATCTTAGAATGTCTTTACTTGCCACATTCTAACAAATGAAAAACGACTGTAATAGATCAATTTGCTATGTTATTGATATGCTACAATATGCTATTTAAATCAATAAACTACCAGCGTGAGTGTGCAATATAAATAAAGTGGAACCCCACTTTAACATTTTTCAGGGGATTTTAAAAAAATGGTGTAAACTACGACAAAACCTTTTTAGCACTAAAATGTTGTTATAGGATCGCACTTGCATTTTCGTAGTTTTTATACGATATTTAACATAACACACATCACAATACCAGGCAGGACCTGTTTGTATTATGTAATATAGGTTATCTGAATTGCCAAGCGTAACAAACCGGTAACTTCATAGGAAGTATTTGACGCAATTTTATTCATCATAATCCATGTTTTCGTGAAGACTGCATCTGTGTCATTCATTCTTTAAATAATGAAACACTGCACCAATTGCGAATTTTTTCATGCTTCGTATTTTCCCCCCCCCCTTCACATTTCGGATGACGATTTTTGAGAATTTAATCGAATTATCAAGCCCAAATATATCTTGCACCGTACTGTCTTTTCGACATTATAACATACTTTGCCCCTGCCAATGTGAAAAAAAAAAAAAAAAAACCACACACACAAAACTATTGTTCACACTTTATGAAACGTCACAAAGGTAGTTACATAAATATTTTCAGTTCACTATGAGAATAAATTCACTCTTTAAACTCGCCATAATAAGTGTGAGACCTAAATTTGAATAAACAGTAGGTGCGAAGGCTGATGAGAGCAATTGTAAATTACAGTCGCTCCCGTCAATCACTGCACCAAATGGCAACTTAGTGCAAACTATATAAACAATGAAACGCAAATTATGCCTTAATGTCAAGCAACTTTACTGTGTCACATTTTAAATACAACTTTAAGGCGAAAATAATGCCAGCTTCAATTTATGTCAATTACCTAAGTTTTTTAACTCCTCCAACATGGTTTTAAAAAACATAAATCATAGGAAAAAATGTAAATATATTACAGTAAAAACTGGAAAGAAGATTGTGAACTAACAAAAAATTGTGTAAAAGGTGGGAAAACTTAAAATTCAGGAATGAAAGCATGGTTTCACTGTACGTGAAATTGGAGAAAATTGAATTTTTTTTTCCAAGTTTTTTGTAAAGTGCAAGGGTTTTTCCCTTTAAAAACCAGATGTTTATTTTATAAAAAAATGACAAACATTTGATCGCTGCAGGAGATACCATTAACCAATTACTGAGGAAATTTAAATATTCACCCTCTTTTAGAAAATTACGTATCTAGTTTTGGTTAACCATTTTCTTATCACCTTACTCAGTAAATTATCAATGTGCAAGCACCACAAAGAATGAGCTTCATAAGTCTGCATGTTCTGTACTCACTTCATTATTAATGTCAAACACTCCCTCTTGGATCTTCTCGTAAATTTCTTTAGCAGTGTTAATAAATGCTTCTTCAACATTTGCTGCAGTTTTGGCCGATGTCTCCATGAATATGAGTCCATGTTCCCTTGCAAATGCTTCTCCTTCTTCTTTTACAACTTCTCGCCGAGAGTCCAAATCACTGAGATGATAAGAAGGTACATTTAAGTCTCATCCATTAAAGAACTGAAATTTTAGGGGTAGGATTAACAAATTTCTACACACCAAATAGAAGACACTGAGCAGCACATCCTTCACATTACCTCTGATAGTAAGTATAACACAGAAAGTTGATATAAAAGCTATTTTCTATGTCTGCATCTGTCATTATTTGGGTAGTAAAATAGCTTATAATGGCCAGAATAGATAAGGTACTACATGTAGGATGACAATGGGAAGATAAGCATGGCTAAACAAGAGAAATTAGTAACACAGAATATAAAATTTAAGTATTAAAGGTTCCTTCTCTAAAGACTTGTCTGGAACGTAGCCTTCTAGAGGCATTAAGCAGTTCAGATTAGAATAGGAAAGAAGCTTTTAATTGGGTGCTGCAGAAAAATGCTGAAGATTAGATGACCCGAGTAGATTGTGTAACCAAAGAAGTATTAAATTAGAAACGTGTAAAAATAGCAGAGAGAGATGATGAGGCTTGCACAGGAAGAGTTGAGAGTTGCAACAAAAGAAAGGGAAAAGTCACCCACATCCCTGCCTGAGGGAAGACTTACCAAGACAGGATGAGAAAAAGATATACTGTAGGGAACTGCACAGGAAGGGATTTTGAAACATTAGACTTTAAAAAGGGAAGACAGGGCAATAAGCAAAACAGTATTTTTTATAAAATGTTTCTTCCTTTAATTATGTATTATGTGTGTTAACAGGTGTGAAAATTATGAGGGAATGAAGAAAAGGAACAAAATTACCACAACCAATGAAGTTAACAAATGTAAGTCAGTTGGGTGGTGAGAACCAAACATGATATAATGCCAATTACAACCTGCAAAGTTCTGAAAAGCTGTGTCAGGAGGAAGAAGTAAGTTGGCAAGTTTGGTGAAACAGGCATTGAGGTCACTAAAACTTAGTTATTTACTTCACCTACATGTGGGTTTATCAGACAACATTTAACACTGCAAGCATTAATCAGTCAGCTAAGCTACAACAAACTTATTAATGGTGTTATTTATCAAGACCCCTACCTCTTGTTTCCTATGAGCATGATAACCATGTTAGAGTTTGAATGCTGTCTTGCATCTTCCAGCCATGTGGTAAGATGGTTGAAGGTTTCTCTTCTGGTAATGTCATATACCAACAGTGCACCAGCAGCACCACGATAATATGATCTTGTTATTGAGCGGAAAGCTTCTTGCCCTGCCTGAAAGTTTAATCATTGATACAACTGAAAGAAATAATGGTTATTATTAATGTGATACAAAAGTTGCTCACTTACTGTGTCCCATATCTGAAGTTTAATTTGTTTTCCATCTATTGTGATCATCCGCGCACCAAATTCAACACCTGTAAATATATCACTAATATTAATTTTACAGTAATTTAAACATACAGATCAGAAAACCTCAGAAAGCTCTGTATTGATTTAAATGCCCTGTATACAGTATAATCTGTAGAAAATTACACAAGTAGACATGGAGCTGCAATCTGCCCCCCCCCCCCCCCTTTTACAATTCATTCAAATTGCTAACTCTCACATGACTACATCCACAGCAGGTGCTCAATATTTAATGTCTCAAGCAGCAGCAGTGACACCATGCAGACTAAATGACAGGTATTTCAGCAAATGCTGAATATGACTGGAATGTGGACATTAAATGGATGATGTGGTGCATTATGACAGTAAGGGAAAACTGATGAGTGGAGGGTGTACAGACAGATGGAAGGTTAAAGGAGGCTGAAGCCACGTAAGATACAAAAGTGAAGGGTCAGTTCCAAGAGAAGTTTCATATCACCTAGTTCAAAAAATCTCTACATAAATGCTCTGCAAATCACATTGAAGTGAATGGCAATGGCTCATCAAACCATTATGCTGTTTCCCTACTGTTCCACAAACAGTGTGCAGGGGGGAAAAGGAAACGCAAATATTTTATTTTTGATCTGAATTCTCATAATATTAATGAGAGTAACATGTCTCCATATTTAAGTAGGTGCTAAAAAACATGTTCGCATTCAGAAGAGAAAGTAGGCAAAAGAAGTTTCACAAATAAATCTCGCCACAATGAATAACTTTTCTTTTAATGACTCCCCCCCCTCCCCCCCCCCCCGACCTCACATTGATCATACAAAACAAGTTGCACTTCCTTCAACTTCCTCTATATTCTCCATCAATCCAACCCAATGCAGACTGAGTGCACAATGGCCTCCTTCCTCTCTCCAGCAGTCCTATCCCAAAAGGGCTCCATTACCTGCCTAACATCGGAGTTCCCAACTACAAGCAAACCCACCTTCTGTGATAGCCAGCATTTTGCAAGCTGGGAGGTGATTCGAGGATACACGACACAATCCGGCTCAGGTACATTGTCCAGTACATAGCGCCTCAAACTATTCGCAAGATGAACTAGTGAGGTCTTACGATCAGTCCCCCCGAGAAGTTTTTTCCTGCCTGCCACGTACTGGGGGCCACCTATGCAATAACAGGTGGGGCATTTGCCTCATTGTGAGCAGTAGAGGGTCTCACTGCAGTAGTGGACCAATCAGTGGACATGCCAAATGTGACAGATGTTCTGTTCTGTTTCCACTGCCGGACCACAAGAATGGTGCCTCTCTAATGCAGCCTCCAGCTATGTAACCGATGTTAACACAGCCTGAGGCTAGGAGCGAAGTGTCCACAGTTTGCATCCACACACAGCAGTCACAGTCTGTATCCATGACTACAGTACTCAGAAAAATGATCAACAAAACATGTCATGTGGACTCTACAGTGACTAAGGTGAACAAAGATGACTAGTGATACTACTAGTCCAACAGAAACAAAACAAATGACTGTCTGTAAAGAGAATGCAATACAAAGCTGTCAAACTACATGAATTTGAAAAAAATCTAACTAGCAACAAATTTAAGAATTAAAACTGTAGAACAGGCATGTAAATAAAAATATCTCATTGGTACTTTATTTTTGTGTGCTATGTGCTGCCTCCTTCATAGCTGGTCCAAGTGATGCAACAGCTGTTACAGCAGCAGCAGTTTAGTATGTTATGCTCTGCTCTATGTTGTGCAACGGGGGAATTCAATTTAACCCTACCCATAGTTTGGCAGCAGTCATTTATTTTAGCAGATAGCTCATTTGTAGTCATACCAACCTAAAAAGCTGGACAGCAGAGTCGGTATATGCCAATAAGAGGACCAGAATAGGAAATGCTTAGTGGATGGATTTGGTAGGCTCTCATTCTAGTATCCCACCAGGCTATTGCTCTGTTAGCAGGGTGTTTGGTGTATGGGTTGCCGTAGGGGTGGACTAGGATGTTGCCGAGATTGGATGAGCAACTGAACACCACTTTAGGAAGGTCGACAATGATCTCTTAAGGTTCCTCATGACAATACACACAGATGAGCCCTAACAAAGGATTTTGTTCAGTTGTTCCAGTCCAGGGTGGTAATGAGTGATGGACACACTCATTTGTGACTAATTGTTAGGTGTAGTGGGTAGATATGGAATTTGAAATTGTGGAGTAGGCTAGGGAGATAATCTTCAGCAGACTGGGCAAGTTTAAATGCAGGTTGGTAGGTTTGATGAAGACCAGAGATTCCAGAGACCCTGAGAGGCCCAACATGAAAATGATCCATATCAGAGAAACAACTGGAGATGCATTCGTTGTAAATCAGGGTCCTGCGATTGGACACCATTTAGGGAGGTCCCAACCAGAACTCTGCATTCTTCTCAAAGGGCACTTGCTCCTGTGTATATTGGCTAAGAGGATGGAGTAACTATTTTTAAATTTATGTTTTACTCTTCTCCCCCCCCCCCCCCCCCCCGGACATGTCTTACAATACTGCAGCAGGAGAAAATGGGTATTTGAATTGAGAATGAATGGATATTCATATTATTATGCTGCAAGACGCCAACCATCGGAGCAGTCCTTTGAATGACAGTCAATTGCAGACGATTACTGTCGACCTACACGCCGAAACCTGTCACTGTATGTTGTCGCTCTCCAACAAGCCACCACTGTTTGCCGTCTTCTTAAAGAACTACCAGCAGTCGCCTATTCACCGTGTTTAGGAAAACTAGGTAAGCTGACCATCTTTGCAGGTGAGGCAGCCACAGATGAAAATCCCATGGATATCAGTTACCGGAAATGTCATTGACATCAACAGTCAACTGTCTCGGCACCAGTAAATTCAGGAGATTCCTTCTGTGTTGTCAAATGACTACTGCTGCAAACTAAAGTAGTCCAATGTGCACTGTGTGTCTGCCAGGGGGGCCTCATCCGAGATGTGGAGGTGGCCTTTCGGGGTGGCTATCGAGTGTATGGGGTGCTGTCGACTGCAAGGACTTGCTCACAACAGCACCAATGATGCTTGTATTTGGGTTCTGAGGACATCCTCAGTTCCTAAGGGCAGCTGGCAGAATTTGTGAAGGCTGCTGTCCTTGGACAGCTGTCTATTTGTAGCATTGTTCCCTGGGTTGATCAGGGTCTTTTGGTTTGGAGCCGAGTGAAGGGTCTGAACCAAAGGCTTCGCCAACTGACAGTCATGGCTGCAGATTTCTATATCTGCGTTAGCGGGTGGGGAATTGTAGGATGCCCCTAGATAGATCAGGGGTGCACTACACTAAGGGAGTGGCTACTTGGGTAGCAGAGTACTTTTAGAGTGCACAATTTTTTTTTCTCTAGGCGCTAGCTCTGTTGACAGCGAACTCAGGCCGCATTCAGCACAAAACTTCAACTATCAAAATATTAGCCATGAACTTTCAAAACATTAAAAACAAAGTTTAAGAATTTTCCACACTGCATGGAAGTTATTGTGCTCTGATAATTTTAGGCACCGAAAACTGGCTAAATCATGATGTGGCAAGTTCAGAAATATTTAGCGGGGTGTGGAATGTATATCAGAAGGACAGATCTGACAATTTCAAGGTGGAGTGTTCATTGCCATGGACAAAGATATTGTTTCTGCTCAGGTTGAGAGTAACTGTGAAAATGTCTGGGCACATATAACAGGTATTAGTTAATAGCCGGGTGTTTTCATCACCCCCCAGTGCTGCTGTAGCAGTTTTAGAGTCATTCGAAGAAAGTCTACACAAGGTAGTGAGCAGGTATCCTGGCCATGCAATATTAGTCGGGGGAGACTTCAACCTTAAAGAGTATAGATTGGGGCCTCTAGTTTCATCTCAGGCAGTACAGACAAGCAGTCTTGCGAGCTACTTCTAGACATTCTCTGGAAACTGTCTTGAGCAGTTAAACCGGCAACGCACACGCAATGGAAATATTTTAGACCTATAACTACAAACAGCTAACAATGTCTCAGAGACAGGAGTTGGTGGTGGTGATATTGTCATAGTGTCGATGGTGACAAGGTCCATAAACTAATCAAGAAGGCTAGGAGTGTGTATTTGTTAGGAAGAGCCGATGAGCAATTGTTAGGATCACACTTAGAAAATGAAAGTTCATCGTTTAGTTCTGGTACAACAGTTGTAGAGGATTTGTGGACTAAATTTAAATGCATTGTAAATAAAGAGTTAGAGAAATGTGTGCCTGAAAAGTCAATTAAGGATGGAAAACATCCACTGTGGTATGATTTTAGAAAGCTACTGAGAAAGCAAAGGCTGTTGCACTCTCAGTTCAAAAAGAACACACAAATGATGACAGGCAAAAGTTAGTAGAGATTCGTGCGTCTATAAAAAGATCGATGCGCGAAGCATCCAATAATTACCACAGCCATACCATAGCCAAAGATCTTTCCGAGAAGACAAAAAAAAATTAGGTCCTATGTAAAATCGATAAGTGGGTCAAAGCACACTATCCAATCACTATCATTCCAGGGCAGTTATTAAAAAAAAAAAAAAAAAAAAAAAAAAAAAAACGGAAAGCTGAAGTTCTAAATGTAACCTGTAAGAAATCTTTCATGGAGCAGGACCACACAAATGTACCATTAGTCAATCAGCGTACTAATTCCGAAATGGAGGACATAGTAGTAGGTATTTCTGGTGTAGAGAAGCA
This sequence comes from Locusta migratoria, assembly GCA_026315105.1. Taxonomy (NCBI): domain Eukaryota; kingdom Metazoa; phylum Arthropoda; class Insecta; order Orthoptera; family Acrididae; genus Locusta; species Locusta migratoria. Next base: position 161,440,789 of record CM048748.1, read on the forward strand.
GCTGAGAGAGCGAAATACAAAAAGTCTCCTGGTCCAGATGGAATACCAGTTCAGTTTTACAAAGAGTATTCTGCGGCAGTGGCCCCTTACTTAGCTTGCATTTATTGTGAATCTTTAATTCAGCCCAAAGTTCCTAGTGATTGGAAAAAAACCACAGGTGACTCCCGTTTATAAGAAAGAGAAATGACCCACATAATTACATGCCAATATCACTGACATCAGTTTCCTGTAGAATTTTGGAGCATTTCTCAGTTCGAATACAGTAAATTTACTTGAGATGGAAAAGCTTCTTTCTATGAATCAGCACATGTTTATGAAACATCGTTCATGTGAAACTCAGCTTGCCCTTTTTTCTCATGACATCTTGCGAGCCATGGATGAAGGGCAACAGGCGGATTGTGTTTTTCTCCATTTCAAAAAGGCATTTGATACGGTGCCACACTGCAGACTGCTAACCAAGATATGAGCAGATTTGTGACTGGCAGGAAAACTTCCTAAGTAATAGAACACAGTACGTCATTTTCTACAGCAAGTGTTCAAAGACGAGTATCGTCAGGTGTGTCTCAGGTAAGTGTGATAGGACAGCTATTACTATCTATCTACATAGATAATCTGATGGACAGAGTAACTTAATTTGCTGCTGTTTGCTGATGATGGTGTGGTGTATGGGAGGGCATATTCTTTGACTGTAATAGCATACAGGATGACTTAGAAATTTGGTCCAAGTTTTCTAGCTTTCAATGTAGAAAAATGTAACGTGATGTGCATTCGTAGGAAACAATTCCATAATGTTCTAATACAGCATTAGTAGTGAGCTTCTTGATGCAGTCGCAGCATTCAAATACCTAGGAATAACATTGCAGAGTGAAATGAAATGGAACTAACATGTAAGGACAGTTGTGAGCAATGCAGACAGCAGACTTTGGTTTATTGGGAGAATTTTGGGAAGATTTACTTCATCTGAAAAGGAGACTGTGTATAAAATGCTTGTACAACCACATCTTTAGTATTGCTCAAGTGTTTGGGACCCGCAGTATATCAGTTTAAAGGAAGACATAGAAGCAGTTCAGAGGTGAGCAGCTAATTCATTACTGGTAGGTTCAAGCAATGCACAAGTGTCACGGAAATGCTCTGGGAACTCAAATGGGGATCAGTGGAGGTAGATCAATGTTCCTTTCAAGAAATTCTGTTGAGGAAATTTAGGGAGCTGGAATTTGAAGCTGAATGTAGAAGGATCTTCCTGCCGCCTACTTGCATTTTGTTTAATGAACACAAAGGCAAGATAAAAGAAATTGAGAGTCGTATGAAAGCATATAGGCATTCTATTTTTCCTCATTGTATTTGGGAGTGGAATAGGAAAGGAAATGCCTAGTAGTGGCACAGTGTACCCTCTGCCATGCACCTTACATTGGAATGCAGAGTATGTATGTAGATGTAGAAGATAATGTTCTGTGATTCAGCACAGTAGCTCCTGTAAGTCCGAAAATACATTCGGCTGGCAGGAACATGTGTTGCAAGAACAACAACAGGACGCAGCCATATGAATTTGTCATTTTACCATAACATAGCCATAAGGCTGTCTTCGTATGGGACTTCCTTCAGGCATCCCAGGCTTCACTGACTGTGGAAGATCTGAGCTACAAATGAGGAAGCTGTTCTGACAAGCACATGCAACACATACTCTCCGGGGAAGTGTTTACTGTCGCAATCCCAGTGTTAACAATGAGAAAAGTTCCAGTCAGCAGCTGAGAGCCAGCTGAACTGTGAAGTGCGTGTCGATTGCAAAAAGCTAATCAGTATAACAATGGTAATCTACATATCAGCAGCTATCATAAGCATTACAGGTGGATGAGGAGAACTTTGGACCACTAATTTTCATGAGCAATCTCAACTCATTCCAAAAGGAATGAGTCTTGGAACAGCTGAAACAGTCCAGGACAGTGAGCTCAATATCATCTACAAAATCTCATGCCCTGCTGTTACTGCCAATACTGCACTAGAGGAAACTACTATGAAATTACATATAAGGTCTGGTCTGACACAGGAACAACGTCATCAGGTGTTAGCCATACTACACTCAGTTTCAGGTGCATTCAGAGCCCAACAGGAGAAGAACCAGATGAAACGACCTACAATGAAACACTGTATCGATACTGGGGATCATCCACCAATTAGCCAGCATTCATACAGAGTGTCGCCAACTGAAAGATGGATAATTCGAGAAGAAGTGGAGATGATGTTGCACGATGACATTATTCAACTTTCAGAGAGTCCCTGGTTGTCTCTGGTGGTACACGTGTAGGAGGACATTTGTGGAACATCTAAGTTGCCTGTCAACTGTTTTAGTGTGTTCAGACAGCAGGACTCTGCCTCAACCCAAAGAAGTGCCTCACCGTTGTCAGAAATCCTGGGCACCTAGTGAATGGAGATGGTGTCTGTCCTGATTCAGATAAAGTAAGAGCAGTCACAATTTCCAATTCCTCAGCACATTCTTGTTGTGAGAAATTTTCTTGGGCTGTGGTCACACTACAGGCAGTTCATAAAAGATTTTTGTAACAAGGCACAACCACTGCAAGAACTTCTGCATGAAGATGCCAAGTTTTACGGGATGAGATGAAAGAGCTTACAAGGCATTTAAGGAGGCTCTAACTTCTGCACCAGTTTTAGCCATATATGAGGAGAATGCGGAAGCCGAACTTCACACTGACGCTAGCAGTTATGGGATGGTGCACTGCTTGTACAAATTCAGGAAGATGCTGAAAAGGTGATAGCCTATGCATCAAGAGTACTCTCAAAGTCTGAGAAAAACAACTCTACAGCTGAGAAGGAATCTCTCACCATTATCTGAAGTATAAACAAGTTCTGGCTGTATTTTTTCAGTAAACCATTCACCACCATGACATACCACCATTCTTTATGTTGGCTAACGAGTTTGGAGGATCCATCAGGTCGACTAGAAAGATGTGCACTAACACTCCAAGACTACAATGTTACAGTGGTATTTAAAAACAGGCCAAACAAGGATGCCAATTGCCTTTCAAGGAATTCATTAGCCGAACACAATAGCATGGATGAAATTTCAGCCCTCACTAAGTTAGGTGACATTACAGATGAACAGATGGAAGATTATTACAAACCCTAGAAGCTTTGGAGAAAGGAGAACCAACCTAGTAAGTGTTTCAATTATAAACAGGACATTGTGTAAAATCAACTATGATCCACTAGGCCCCAAATGGCTACTGGCCATTCCAGTTTTTCCATTTCCACGAGTCTCCAATATCTGGTAATCTAGGATTCGTGAAGACCCCAGACATAATCAGATGCAGCTATTACTGGCACGGTCTCTACTGATCTGTCAAGCAATATGCGAGTCACTGTAAGGAGTGCCCAAGACTGAAGCATGTGCCACAATTACCTCGAGGTCATCTGGTACCAATTCCACCTGCAGCAGTTCGATTCCACTGTATTGGAATCAGCCTTTTAGGGAGGTTCCTGAAATCGACAACTGGTAACTGATGGATAATAAATAGTCTGTAGTGACTTATCTCACTGACTATGCTGTCACCAAACTTATGCCGACTGCAAAAGATCTAGAGATCACAAAATTCCTACTAGAAAACAACATTTTAAAGCATGGTGCACCACGTGTGATAATATTTGATCGAGGAAAAGTATTCCAGTCAAACCTGTATCAAAGAATAACAGATGCTGGGTAAAGATGGAAAGTTTCGCGTTGCATGATGGATTGTATAGGCTCTGATAAGCACGAATTTGAATTATGGCAATGAATACAGTGAAGGGAAGGGGTGGGGTGGGGTGGGGTTAGGATAACAGGGAGATATAGAGGATTGTGGGAAGGAGTGGGGGGGATTAGAAATGATAAGAATAATAAGGGAAAATAAAAATAAGAAAAAAGGGAGATACAGGATAATGGGTGGGGAAGAAGGGGGGGGAGAGATGTTAGGCATAGGGTGCAGGGATGGGACGTTACCTTAGGTTGAGGCCAGGATGGTTGCGGGACTGTAGAAAGTGTTGAAGGGACAACTCCCATCTGCACAGTTCAGAAGAGCTGGTGGTGGAGGGGATGATCCAGATGGCTCGGGTAGTGAAGCAGCCATTGAAATCAAGAGTCCTGTGTTCAGCCACAAGCTGCGCCACAGGGTGGTCTATCTTGTTTTTGATGCCATGGGCATTCATCCTGACGGACAGCTGGTTTGTCATCATACCACTATGAAATGCTGTGAAATGAGTTGGTTTATCACATGGGTGCTTTCACAGGTAGCCCAACCTCTGATAGGGTAGGATAAGCATGTGATGGGACTCTAATAGGTGCTGCTGGAGGGTGGGTTGGGCAGGTTTTACATTGGGGTCTTCCACAGAGATATGACACCTGTGGTAAGGGGTTGGGAGTGGCATAGGGATGGACTAGAATGTTGTGGAGGTTGGATGTCCGAAAAACCACTTTAGGAAGGGTCAGAAGGATCTTTGGCATGATGACAATCCTCTGCCAGGCACTTAAATGTGATTTGTAGAGTATCCCACGTACATGTAGAATCAAAGCCCTGACGAAGGATGTGATTAAGTTCAGGGTGGTATTGGGTGATAAGTACACTCCATTGTGACTTGTTACTGGGGTTGGGTGGGGGAGAGGGGCGGGGGGAGATTGGTGGCGTGGGGGGATATGGCAGTGGAAATTTGTTTGTGGACTAGGTCAGGAGGGTAATGTCTGTCTGAAGGCCATTGTGAGGCCTTCGGCTTAATGGGTAAGGGCCTTATCACTGCAGATTCGCCATCCACCGGTGGCAAGGCTGTTTTAGAGGGATTTTTTGATGTGAAATGGATGGCAGCTATCAAAGTGCAGACTCTGTTGGTAATTAGAGGTTTAATATGGTCAGAGGTGTGGATGGAGGCATCAGTGATGTGGAGGTTAACATCCAGGAAGGTGACTTGCTGTGTTGAGAAGGACCAAGTGAAACTAATGGGGGCGAAGGAATTTAGATTGTGAAGGAACGTGGGTAGGCTGTCCTGGGACTGAGTCCAAATCATGGAAATATCATCAATGAACCTGAACCAGGCTAGGGGTTTGGGGAAGCTAGGAAGGTTTCCTCTAGACGGCCCATAAATAGGTTGGCATTGGAGGGTGCCACATGGGTGCCCATGGCTGTGCTGCAGATTTGATTGTATACTTCAAAGGAAAAATAATTGTTAGGGTGTAATTGGTAAGGTTTATCAGAAATGAGGTATTGGGCTTGGAGTCTGAAGGACATTGAGAAAGGTAGTGTTTGAGAGCAGCAAGACCACTGGCTTGTGGAATATTTGTGTACAGCGAAGCGGCATCAACAATGACAAGTAAGGATCCAGGAGGTAAAGGGGTGGGGATGGTGAAGAGTGAAGAAAACCTCAAACCCCTGGTCTAGTTCAGGTTCCTGATATTTTCATGAGTTGGACTCTAGGCCAGGACACCCTATCCTCTGTCCTTCACAACCTCAATTCTTCCTCCTGTATTGGGATACAATACTGCCAATAATAATATCTGCTTATAATACAGCAAGACAAGACACCACAGGCTTCACGCCATTTTTCTTGTTCAATGGTCATGAAGCTGAGACAATGGATACGCCGCTCTTATTCCAACTGGATGACATTCAGGATGACTGTGTAAAGAAGCTTACCATGAGGGTCGAAGAAGCAAGACAGCTGGCTTGCATACGGCCACTGGATGCCCAGGAGATCTGGTATGGATTTCTACCTCAGTACAGAAAGTGGGGCTATCAGAAAAGTTACTGAGGTGATACTTTGGTCCGTATTATGTCATATGCCGCCTGTCAGACATCACATATGAAATCAAGGATTACGAGCTGTCCTCAAAATGATAAAAACAAAGATTTCATGTCCTACATATGAAGCCTACCACAATCACAAAGAACAGATAGAAATAGCTACTTGTTCACCATCTCTGAAGACTTATGATAATGATGAAGCCACGACAGGCGGGTCTGTCGCTGGTCATTGTCACCATAAGGTAGGCATGCAGGCAGAATGGAACGATTCTCTGGAACTGACATACAGAGGGCTCATGACAAGATCCAGTACACTGTAGCCGACTCCAAAGGAAATCGGACAGCAGATGGCTGTTCTTTCAGGAAGAGGAGCAATGCCGCATGTCTTCCTACAGAACACGTGGTGCACTGGTTAGTGTCTTAGATAGCTGTGCTGGCGGTCCCTGGTTCATATCTCGCCACTGGTAAAAACATTATTTCTTTGTGTATACTATTCTATAATGTTCTACACGTTTATTAATCCCCACACTTAAACCTTCACTAGTTCTTGCCCCCCCCCCCCATCACCCCTCCCCTGCCTCTTATGTCTCTCCTCCCACCACACACTAGTCCCCCCCTTCCTTCCACCCTGCCTTTCATACAGCACGGGTGTATTCCGCACCATGTATCTCTACCCTCCCTTGGTGCTTCCCTCTGTTTGATGCTTTCTTACCCCCACCACTGGTTGCTATTGTCTCTGCTATGCTACGTCACCCTAACTGGCCACAGTGGCCAGATATGGCTGTGTGTGTGTGTGTGTGTGTGTAATGGTGTAATAGGCGTAAGTAAGTTGTATTCTGTTGGTTGTGCCTATCTGCAGCTAATCTCTATTGTGTGTAGCAACCTACTCTTAAAAATATTGTTGAATCCTTCCTGGCATTTCCACAGTTTGAATTTAACATTTAAGTTTGTAATTGTGATTTCTTGAAAACATTACTAAAAAAATTACACTGCCATTCTGTTTCAGTATCACAATGTTGGCCTTACACTGCATATGTATTTATGTTCTGTGGTAGCCAACCTTTTTAGGGAAAACAGAATAAAGCACTGCAGAAGTCAGTTTCAGCAACGCTTCATTCAATTCTGGAACACCGCAACTCCACCCGGACATGAGAATCTGCAACATCATTTAAGTGGAGAAAATGGAGAGCTCCCATTTCTGGGCATCTTGAGTCATAGAAAAGAAGGAAGTTCCTAGGGGACAGTGTTGTTGTTGTTTTTTTTTTTTTTTTTTTTTTTTTTTTTTTTTTTTTTTAATAAACCGCCACAGACTGACCTATACATTTCAGCTACAAGCTGTCATCAACCGTCACAACACAGAAGTGTATTACAGATCCTTATTCATAGAACTAGAGTCATAGCAGATTGTTAGAGCTTATTAGTGCAGCTAATTATCTTCGCTTTGCGTTTGTCCAGAATGAGTACTCTGCGAAGCAGATTTGAAATTCTTTTCGACCAGCACTTGCAAGCCAGAAGAAACAATTCTAGAAGACTGATTTCCCTTTCCTATGTTGGTGGTGTGACCAAGATTGACAGGCTATTCGGGGCACTATTTTAAGTGTGTCTTCTGTACTTCAGGACAAGCACAAATAATGTGGCATCCTATTGAGACAAATTAGGTCTAAGCAGACTGGGTATATGTAAAATCTTGTGGCAGTGTGACATACATTATGCAAACTTGTCACATGTCAAATAGATGCCATTAATACAAACATCACACGTCAGCCAGGAAAGGCTGCAATTGCTGAACACAGCCTGGATACAGGATATAGCATGAACTATGGAGAGAAACATTCTTTCGCCTGCATTCACATACTGCGACAAGTGAAAATAAGTTTAATGACATAAGGTTTCAACTTGTCAAGGTATGGGAAGCAATATTGACCGTACTAAGGCATTGTTGGCCCCATTTCAACATGTCCAAGTCTGCACAGACAGGCCAGCAGTGTTAGAACATTTAAATTGTGTGCCACAATATTCATGTACTAGTGGCAAGTCGATGAATAGTGGCCATGCTTTTCTCCCATGCAGTGAACATGATGACTATGATCTGTTCCTTTGCTAGGGGGCTCTGGATTGCATTAACTATGATAGATCTGCAACTGCACCACTGCCTCACTACTGTCTTTGAGCTTTTACTTTTCTAGTTAGCCATGGAAAATATAGGTGAGACATTTATAGGAGAATAGTCAGCACTTGACAGTGACAAGCAGCTGCCTCTTGGAAGTATTGCGCACCTTTGATAACTATTCGATGTGACACTATCTGCTGACATATATAAGATGTGAAAGGCAGAGGGTGTAAGCAAAACAGAATCAATTGGAATGTGGTCTACAATACAAACATATTTGGTGGCTTGATGCAGACAGAGGTGTGGATGCTGTCATCAAAGAGCTGCAGGTCAAGCGACACGACATGAAACTGGGTTCTGAAGTGACAGGGAGGTGTTGATGTGATGGAATGAGGATGATGTATTTTAGTCTCAAGTAGAGATCTTAAAGATTTCCATCATTTATGCAAAAACTACCATAAGGGCTGCTATGCGTACCAACTTTTTTCCACAGAGGAATATTGCATTGTAGTTCCAGATCTTAACCATCACATGAATGACAAAAAAGGCAGATATTGCAATAAATGTCAGCGAGAGAGCAAAGCAACTGAAATAGCTCAACAGAGGAAAGCCCACTGGACGTCGTGGGATACCAATCTGATTTTACACGGATTATGAGAAGGAACTTGACCCCCTTCTGGCAGCAATGTATCAAAGATGGAGCTAAGTGTTTCAGAAATGTGCAGGTCATTTCCATTTCAATAAGGGTTATCTTTCAGATGTGCGAAACTATAGGACTATCTCTGACACGGGTCAGTTGTAGAACTTTGGAACACATTTTATGTTCCAATATTATGTCATTTCTGGAGACCAGAAATCTCCTTTATATGAATCAACACAATTTCCAAAGGCACTGATTATGTCAATTTGCACTATTCATTCACATGATCCAAATGGCAGTAGATACAGGATCTGAGGTATATGCCACGTTTCTTGACTACTGCAAGGAGTTTGATACCATTCCGAACTGTCACCAGATAAAGTGCGAGCTTATGGAATATCAGGTCAACTGTGTGACTCAATAGTGTTTTCTAGCTAACAGAACATAGCAGGTCATTATGAAAAGAAAAGTTTTGTGACAAAGTGATCTCAGGGGTGCCACAGGGGAGTGTTATAAGACTGTAGCTTTTTCCTAGAAAACATGTGAAGTTCAATGAAGCTTTGTGAGGATGGTGCTGTATTTTATTGAGAAGTAGCAATATTGGAAAAGGATAGCAAAATAGAGGAGGATCTGCAGCATATTAACACGTGGTGCTGGGAATGGCAATTGAGCAATGGCACGAACGAGTGTAAATTGCTACATTTGCATAGAACGAAAGATGCTTTATTATTATGTAACTATGCAACAGCAGGACAAACACTGGAAGCAGTTACTTCCATAAAATATCTGCGAGTTGACACAAGGGGTGATTTGAAATGGAAAAGAGATACAGAATGTATCACAGTAAAGACTTCTCTCAAAGTTCCAAGCGTGTACACTTCATGAAGAGTCAACCTGCTTGTATGTACATCTCACAAAATGACCAGAAGGATAAGATTAGAAAGATTAGGGCCGACACAACATGGTTAGCAGAATACGGATGTAGACGAAGAATAAACAACACTTCACTGAGTAAAAAAAAAAAAAAAGAGAAGGGCACAACCTTAAAGCTTGTATACTACCATGTTTTTTAGTTTATTGCTTCATAATTTAGAAGGTGTAGTTTATGAAAGGAAATTACTTCCATATTGCATACTTATTTCTACAATCCTACATCATTTTGCCAAGCAATGGTGAACACCATCACTCATTTTAATTTACCATCCATTGCAGGTGGAACGGCAGCAGGTACTGCCTCAATTATGAATTAATGTTATTCACCATTTTTTCATACTTGGTAATAGCAAGCCCATAAATTTTGTGATAGTCACTGAAAGCTCAAGAACAACATAAGTGACAAGAAGATTTAATGAAGAGTTCTACTGCCATGGAAGAATAGGTAATACCTACATTCCTGATCGTAATGTTTTGTCGAACATCCAATGCCCCTTTTACACAATTGTAATTTTAAATATCAGTACAAATTACATTCTCATCAAATGAATCTATGCAAGTGATTTTCTAGTCTATGACCTTTTCGTTCTGGAGTTTCCTGCCATGGCACTTTTGATTGATTTGGGTTCAAGGGACCAAACTACACTGGTTGTCAATCCCTTTTTCCATTCAGAGAGCGAGAGGTTAAAACCAATAACAGTGTAAAATGGTAAAACAGTGTAAGGACCACAGTGATACCAGAGCTGTTAATTGTCAAAGACACAAAAAGAAATGGAATAACTAAAATAATAGGAAGATTAAACACGAATTATCAGACTTTAGCTGGAGCATCACAATAATAAAAGGGCAATCTAGCTGCTCAGGTACGCATGATGTTCTCTTGCCTGAAGCTAAGAGGCAAGAAAAAAAGGGTGAAAATATGTACACTGAACTTTAATGATAAAAACCACTTGCACAAATAAAAAATTTAAAACTATCAGCCGTTGGGGCGTTGTCAGCAAGCACCAAGGGATGTTAAAATTCCGTCTCAAGGGTGACAGTTCAGGACAATCAAGCATTGTGTGTGCGCCACTGTCAATTGTGAACCGCAGCGACATTGGAGGGTCCTCTTGACGAAGGAGGTGGGTGTGCGTAAGCCAGGTGTAGCCAATGCGGAGCCGGCAAAGGACAACAGATTCCCTGCGACAGGCTCACATAGATCACCTTGAAACATTAATATTGTCCTTTATGGCACAGTCAAATGTTTCCATTCGGAGTTCCAGATCCCAGATACTTTCTGGCGTAAAACTGATCGAAGATCAGCGGCTGGGGTGCCCATCTCCAGTAGTGGTTTATTAGTAGCCTGCTTAGCAAGCCTATCGACCAGTCTGTTTCCTGGAATTCCGATGTGTCCAGGCGTCCAAACGAAAGTCACCTGAATTCCAGACCAGACCAGAGCAGGGCATAGATTGACTCCTGGATAGCCACGACCAAAGGATGGTGAGGTTAAAATTCTTCTACGGCTTGTCAGTCACTACAGAGGAGGAATGACAAGAGCAGGAGTGGATATGCTCAAGGGCGCGGTAGATAGCCATCATCTCTGCAGCGTAAACACTGCAGCCATCAGGTAAGGAGTGCAGTTTGGTATGATCTCCATGAGCATATGCAAAGCCAACATGACCAACTTTCGAGCCATCAGTATAAACTACCTCAGTGCCCTGGAAAGTGTCGAGAATGGACAGAAACCGATGACGGATGGTCTCGGCGAGCAGAGAATCTTTTGGTTTTTGTGCCAAGTCCAAGCAAGGTTGTGGTTTCGGTATTCACCGTGGAGGTGTGCACGAATGAGCCCTGAATAGCAGTTGGAGAGGCCAGGATTCCAGATCAGACAGAAGGGAACGAACATGAACAGCAAGTGTTTCCCCTGATCTGGGCCGTCGTAGTGGGAGTTTGATATCTGTATCTGGGAAAAGGAGATTATAATTTGGATGTTTCCGCGAACTATCTATTTGTGCCAACATAATTCACAAGCAGGTGGGAGCTGCCGAATCAATGGAGGGACCCCAGCCTCGACAAGTAGACTATTCACTGGACTTGTCCGGAAAGCCCCTAAAGCAAGCCGAACACCACCGTGGAGTACAGGGTATAGGATCTGCAATGACGAGGGAACTGCAGAACCATATACAATACTCCCGTAATCTAGACGGGACTGTGTTAGGGCTTTATAGAGCCGTAGGAGAGTGGAGCGGTCTGCACCCCAGTTGGTACTACTCAGGCAGCGAAGAGCGTTTAGGTGTTGCCATGCGAGTCGGGCATCAAGAACCAAACCTAAAAAGCAGAAGTTTCCAGCACATTCAGCAGTTCGTCATTTAAGTAAAGTTCTGGCTTAGGGTGAGCAATGCGTCAGCGACAAGTGCGTGACATGTCTTGCTGGCTGAAAACTAGAATCCATGGGTTAGAGCCCAAGACTGCGCCTTGCGAATGGCACTCAGCGACACTAATATTAGAAGAACTAAAATAAATACAGAAGTCATCTGCATATAATGAGGGCGATACTGACCAGCGTCCCTCTCTTTTTTAGTGGCAATTAATGGCCTAGCTGCTGCTGCTGCTGCTGCTGCAGCAGCAGCAGCAGCAGCAGCAGCAGCTAGGCCATTAATTGCCACTAAAAAAGAGAGGGACGCTCAATACTGAGCCCTGTGGGAACCAATTTTCTTGAATATGGGGTAAGCTATGCGATGTTCCGACTAACTCTAAAAGAATGTAGTGTTAAAAAGTTCCTGATGAAGGTTGGGAGTTGGCCTCAGAGGCCCCACTCATGCAATGTCCTCGGGATATGATGTCTCCATGTTGTATAATAGGCCTTTTGTAAGTAAAAAATCACTGCAACGAGATGTTGGCGTCAGGCGAAAGCTGTACGGACAGAGGATTCCAGGTAAACGAGATTGTCTGTGGTGGAGCAGCCTTGACAAACTACCTTGGCATGGAGCAAGTAGGCATCTTTACTCCAGAAGCCAACACAGCCACCGACTCGCCATACGTTCGAGCAGTTTACATAGAACGTTTGTGAGGCTGATGGGTCGGTAGCTATCCAAATCACACTCTCCCCCCCCCCCCCCCCCAGGCTTAAGCACAGGAACGATGATACTTTCCCACTGCTGCTACGGTAACACGCCACCGTTCCAAACACGATGTTACATGGCTAAAAGATGTTGCTTAGTCTCCGCCGATAGGTGTTTTAACACCTGATTATGGATGCGGTCTGGCCCAGGGACCATGTCGGGGCTGTGTGTCAGAGCACGAGCAATTTCCATTCCACGAATGGATCTTTGTACGTTTCCGTACGGCGAGTAGAAAAGGACAGTCACTTTCGTTCTACGCACTCTTTCAGGATGCAAAAAGATGGCAGGTAATCGGCAGATGCAGAACTCTGAGCATATTGCTCAGGTACACCTGGAGCACACAGACATCCGATTTTCAACCACACCTGGGACGGAGAGGTGTGTGACCTAATAGCAGCCACATACCGTTGCCAGCACTCTTGCTTATGCCTTCTAATTAACATATGGGCTCCGGCGCAGAGCCACATAAAAGCAACAAGGTTTTCCAAAGACGGATGCCGTCTGTGACGCTGCAGTGCTCGCCTGCGGTTCGTAATTGCATCGGCGATGTCTGGTGACCACCAGGGCACCGTTCGAAACCAGGGGTATCCTGAAGAACTAGGGATCGCACATTCGGCTGCAGAAATAATCGCTGCAGTAAAACTTTCGGCCACCACATCTATGTCAGCACATGTTGGAGCGTGCACCGTTGCAACAGAAGTGATGTCCCAATCAGCCTTATTAAGGGCCCACCTGGGTAAACGTCCAGGGGAATGACACTGAGATACTGCCAAGAAGATTGGAATGTGGTCACTAACAAACAAGTCATCGTGTACTTTCCAGCGGATAATTGGGAAGAGGCTATGGCTACACACTGAAAGGTCAATGGCCGAGTAGGTACCACGTGCCACACTAAAATGTGTGGGGCACTAACATTTAAAAGGCAGAGGTCGAGCTGCGATAGTAAAGTCTCGACATCTCTACATGGCCAGTGATCGTAGTACCACCCCACAAGGGATTGTGGGCATTGAAATTGCCCAAAAGAAGGAAAGGTGTGTGTGTGTGGGGGGGGGGGGGGGGGGGGGGGGGGGGAGCTGAGAGACCAGTGCAGCCAAAACATGGTGGGGTACTTCTCCAACTGGGGGCAGAAAAACTGCAAATGATAATATCCACTGTAGTCTTTATCCTGACTGCTACAGCTTCTATAGGTGTTTGGAGAGGAACAAGTTCACTGTATACAGAGGTAAGAACGTAGACACATACTGCACCTGACATCCTCTCATAATCTGTGCGATTCCTATAACCCTGATAGCCTCGTAAGGCAGGGTATCACATCATTAGAAACAAAGTTTCCTGCAGGGCAATGCATAGTGCAGGTGAAGTGCGGAGAAGCTGTCGTAACTCAGCTAATTGTGGGAAAAACCCGCCGCAATTCCACTGGAGAATTTGGTTATTGCTGACTGGATAGGCTATAATTTAGAGGATAAGGAAGATTATTCCATAGGTTCACTACCTGCTGCTGTCAATTGTGTACCAGGACCATTGGTTCTGGAGAGTCCAGGACAGCGAGATCCTTGGGGGATGCGACGATCTCCAACTCGTCGTCAGAAGGGGAAGATGTGGAAAGGCGTGGCTTTAGAGCCACAGAAGATTCCTTTTTCTTTGGCCTTTTTTCCCGTCCTCTCGCTGTCCTTTTGGTTTTAAGGACTGAGAGGACTTCTCAGAGAGAATGTCAGGGCCCAACGTCTGGTGCGGACCCCTTTGATCAGGGGTGTGCAAGTCCGACAGCCAGTGGCTGGGACCCTCAGTGGTACTCAGAGACCTCGGAAGGCAGTGTCCCGAGGGACCACTTCCGAGCGAGAGGAGCCGGAGGAAGGTGTTGCTTCTCCAGCTGAGTAACGGGGACTGTTGTCCCTGACGGTGTGGGGGGATGTGCTCCCCAGGAGGTGTATTGGGGCGAGTACATGGTGTAGAGCCCCCAACCATCGAGGGGGCTGATGGAGTCTTACGGCCCTGAGGGTCCCACAGAACCTGAAACAGACATGGGGACCGCTGTTGCTGAAGGAAAAGGTGATGACGTGAAAGTCGCAAACTGTGTCTTTAATGCCACAGGGCGCAGCCCCTTTAATTTCTTTTTGGCCTCATGACAATTTGTCCATGGTCTTTTACTCCATAATTTTCCTTTCTTTATGGAGCATTGTGCAGTTTGGCAAGCAAGGATGGGGGGGAGGGTGTGCTGTCCACAGTTCACGCAAATAGGAGGAGGAGCACAAGGAGCGTCCGGATGGGATGGACGCCAGCATTCTCTGCAGGTGGAGCTGGAATTACACCTGGAGGACATGTGTCCAAATTTCCAGCATTTAAAGCACCACATCGGAGGAGGAATATAAGGTTTTATGTCGCACCGGTATATCATAACCTTGACCTTTTCGGGCAAAGAATCGCCCTCAAAGGCCAGGATGAAGGCACCAGTGGCTACCTTGTTGTCCTTAGGCTCCCAATAGACACGGCTGACGAAGTGGACACCCTGTCGTTCAAGGTTGGCACGTAATTCGGCGCCCGACTGCAGAAGGAGATCTCTGTGGTAAATAATATCCTGAACCATATTGAGACTTTTCTGAGGGGTGATGGTTACAGGAAAATCTCCCAGATTTTCACAGGCCAGTAGTGCCCATGACTGTGCTAGGGATGCTGTTTCTAAGAGGACTGCACCGCTTCTTATCTTCGACATTCCTAAAACTTTGGCATATTAATCTTCTAAGTTCTCTACGAAGAAGAGTGGCTTAGTGTTACTAAATGTTTCCCCATCTGTTGGAGCACAGACAAGAGATTTAGGGGAGTATGGCTCAACCCTGTCTTTCACCGTTGTTCCTCCCATGGGGTAGCTTGGGGAAGGGAACGGTTGGGGGGGGGGGGGGTCATATTGTGCTGCATTAAATTCACCTCTGCCACGCTTAGAGACACCGGTTGTATGTCTGGAAATGTTCATAGGTCTTTTCATGGTGGTCCCACAAGTAGCTAGGGATCTAAAAGTCCACCCAGGCAGAGCCCCACTTGTCTGGGTAAGCCTTAAACAACTGAGGTGCTTAATAGAAGTTTGTACTATCATGGGGCACGGGCTCCGAAACGTACAAGATTCCACCATTGCGCACGACGACGGTCATCGAAGCACATACAGAGCTTATGGTGTAGCGGACAGTTGGCGCGACAGCCCACGGCTCAGGACCCCGGGTTCGCCAAGCTCGTACTCAGCAATTTAATGCCGAGCCCCTGAGGAGCATGGCACTTTTTTACAGCTCTCTCTTCTATCTCTATTTTTAATCTTTTTCCATCATGTTTTTAAATGTAAAGCTGCAGAATTATTCCAGTCTTGACCAGCTTAGTTGTAGGGACTTAGGTGCCTGTTAAACTACACGAGTCATTTGGATCCTCCCATCCAAACAATTCCCTTGCAACTGCAGAATAGGAAACTTTGGCTGCAACACATCCTTTCACAACCCCTCCTCCTGGAAGTTTTATGTTGACATTTACTCCTGACGCCTCTTCAGTCTTTTTTCAACATTTATTTTGTGCTTTCTCTACCTATTTATCATTCATATTATTTATCACACAAATACCTGTTTACTTCTCACTCAGGTGTATTGAAAGTGGCACAGTTTCCGTATTTTACCCCCTTCGCTTCCACCTTGTTACAACATAATCCAGGTTGCAAATGATGTCTACTTTTCTTCTCTCCTCTTTCCTAATGAAGCAACAAGATTTTTGTTGATTGGTGGGAGTAAAGGACTAAACAGCTATGTCATCAGTCCCTTTAGCACAGAATTATGTGCAATTAAAGATGCAATCCATCTAAGGACATGGTCATGGTTTTTCTTTGCTTTCTACAGTTTGTCTGCCTAGGTGTACTTGCGTCTGTGTAAATGTGTGTGTATTTGTTTACCCTCCTTCCCCCCCCCCCCCCCAAGGTAAGTCTTTCCTGTCCCGGGATTGGAATGACTCCTTACCCACTCCCTTAAAACACTCATTTCCTTTTCCCTCTCCTTCCCTTCTGCCTGACAAAGCAGCTAGGCTGCAGAAGCTAGTGTGTGTGTGTGTGTGTGTGTTCTATTTATTTGTGCTGCTGTCACCTGTGCTCCTTCGCCTGGTGAGTAATCTTTGTCTAATTTTTATATATAATTTCCTGCTAGGAATTTTTCGTGTAATATATATCAGGTGACCCTGTATTCACACTGAGACCAGCGGTTCACTAAGCGTAACACATCCAATCCAGGGAACACCAGAAGAGGGGCCCCGAGAGAGGGTACCTTCACCGCAAGTGCCAGGGAAGGGGAGCACTTCTCTGGATGGGAAAGAGGAAGGGGACACAAAATGATGGGCAAGGGTGTTGCAGGATAAGGGAGAGGGGCCTGGGAGTAGGAGAGGAAGAGCAGGATGGGGTAGAGGGCGTAACAGAGGTAATGTTAGATACCATTTGCAAAGGACACAGACACTCCAATTTTCAGCGTGCTTCATGATACGTTAAATGTTCAAGGAACTATTACTATTGAATCTTCTCATTTTTGTAAACCAGGCATTTCAGGGAGCGTGAAGAATAGGGGGGGGGGGTGAGGAACACTAGGGTTCCCCCATGTAGTGGGCACCTACATTCGCCACATATAGGTACTGCAGTACAATGAGATGACGTCTCATACCACATTCACCAGTAACATTGCATTTGAGGCGGAATGCTAGGGCATCACATCACATCTAAATCATCTTTATGTTTTCTGGCAATGTATCCCCCATGAAGGCTGTAATAAAGGTGCCAGTATCTATGTGACTACCCTTGAGGCCTCAATGTGGAGAACAAAATGGACACCACACTACTCCAGTTTGGGCCAGAGTTCCTTATTTGTTAGAAGGAAGAGATCCCAATGAAAAACTCCTGTAACCATGTTTAAAGACTGCTGAGAGGCTATAGACACCAGAATGCCACCAAGATGGTTGTAGGCGCACAGAGCAGCAAACTGAGCTGTCACCATCCAACCACAGCAAAGGCCACCTGGCACGATGTCCACTGCTGCTGGGAGTTTTGGGAGACGACAGTGGGGCGGCAGAGGGAATGCAAAAAAAAAAGTGACCCTGAACGGGGGTGTGGGACACCATTTGGCACATGTCAGATCCGGCACTGAACCCCACATAATTATGTCGTCATGTTACTCTGTCTCTTCTCTGGAAACAGGGTTAATCACTTAGCATTCATTTTCTACCTTGGCATGAATGGTGGCAGCTATAATTTCAGAACCATTGGTTAACAACCATTACTTTAAGAACAGATGGCAATAGTATTCCACATTCTATCAGTTTGAGTGAGTGCCATTACCACTTGGAAATTATTCCAGTGGTGCAAAGATGGAGAATGAAGGATTTTGTTCTAGGTAAAGCGCTATCTGGTGGCACCACTAAGACTTGTCTTGTCATCCATGCTGGAGGACAGTTACTGGAATTTCACGTGTGCACTACTACAGAAGTTCATATTTCTCATACACTGTTGTATAACCAATCACTGTGGCTACATTTCCCATAATTTTTCCTGTGTTAACTGCAGCATGTGATATCACCTGTTGCCTTCCTTTACTTCCTGGACTGCATTTCCTCCCCCCCCTCCCCTCTTTTTCTGTCTTCACTCCTTCCCCTCCTCACCAGTTGACTGAATCTTAGCAGTTCAGTCCCCCTATCCCAAACAAACAGCCTAACTACCTGTTGGCTTTGACCCCTAACTGTTGTATGACCAAATATTATATTTCCTTTTTGTTATATATAGGCCTATGCACTTACGTTTCACAATAACAAACTAATCAATTGACATTCACTCACCCACATACCTAAGCCCTACAATTTAAAACACTAATCACTTAAAACTTTGATCTCTCATAATGGTAACTGCTTGGCAGGCACTATGGCAAAAGTAAGTTTCTTTGCATCTAATGGAAACTCATAAGTTTTGTTTTTTCAGAATCTTGTTTTCCACATTTTTTTCATTTCAGTATGTCCCCTCCCATGACGTCATGGGTCAAAGCAGACATTTGATATCGGGTCCTTCAGTAAGCCTATTGCCTTTCCCCCACCCCCTTTCTGCTAACCAAATTAACATGCCTTCTCACCCTCCCTGCATACAAGTTGTTACACCTTCCCTTCCCATTACTCATCTCAAACTATGTACCTAATTAAACACTATTACTTCAAAACAAAGACTAATGGCTTAAAAAGCAGTACTTTAGTTGGCTCGTTTTCTCTCAGAACTTCATCTACACTTATGTTTCAACTAAGGACTTAATGTCAAAATAATATCACATCTACTTATGTTTAGTGTCTAAGAATTTTCTATTAAGTGCTACAATTATTTCTACAATAATTACCCATTTATTTTACAATCACTTCACTAAGTTAACATCTGCATAAAAATCAAACTCCCTTTTTCTTATCAGAGATTTGCCTCCTCATATTTAAATCACAAGATAATGTCAACCAACCCATAATGTGCAAACTGAATTGAGGCCTCTGTTAGTATTCATTTTGATCATTACACCTTACTGTCCAACACACCTGCCTCAAAAGTTTTACCCTAGGCTACAGGTCCACTGTTTAACATAACTATTGCATAAATATAGCACTTTTACTAACTTTTAAATTTGAAACAAGTCAGGAAAATATGAAAATACAAATCTGGGACCAATGTTAGGGCAACCAATTACTGTATTACTATGATGGTCTTAAACCTCCAAGTAGTGTGTACAATATAAGTCATGCCTGAAAATTATTAAAATGTTTTAGACTAAAATTCTATATAACACACTTTACTTTTGGACATCGCTTACTACAATGAAGTAACGATAAAGAATATACATATCAACTTATTTTTAAGTGTACCGTATATGATTCACACTGACATACCAATAGTTAGATCATGTACGGGCTGAAATCGTTTATCAGTGAATTGTAGAAGCAGGCACGATTTGCCCACGCCTGAAACAAAAACAGCAAAAATATGTTACATTAAGCACAGCCATTAACAATAACATAGTGACGAATCTAAATTCCTAAAAACTTATCGATCACAATACTAATAAAAACACATTGCTCGATATCGTCAACATCATCAGACTTGTTTGGAAGCAAATGAACGCTGCTTGTAGTTCTTTAGAGTTCTTCGTGAAATGTAATGTTTTGAAAGTTATACCAACTAACTCTTGTAGGTAATCTTTCGAGTTTTTAACGACGAATGCAAGTTATACGTAACATCTAAATGCCTGTATTAAACTCTGATCGTGTTTTCCAAAAAAAAATCAATAACATACATTAAAAATAATTGGAGGTGATTATACAAGGAAATGATCTAGAGCTACAAACTATACTCATACAGTCACTTCAATCTATTTCTTGAGCTAAACAACGCAATTACTCAGGGAAACACAAAGATAGGACAAGTAAATGGCTTGTCAACAGCCAAAAACATACTACATCTTCTGAAACTAGGACTTTTGCAACCGTAGTATGTCGTATAAATTCTCACCTGTATCCCCTATAATAATATATTTGAACAAATACGCGTAAGACATATTCTCTTCACTTCTTTATACTTCTGACACAACGAAACCCTCAACACCCTCACGGCCTCTACGTCACGAAATAAATACGCAGAAGACAGAGATGTTCCGAGTCTTGTCAAAGCCAACAAAGTAAATACTGTTCCAATATTTACAGAAACTCGGGTAATAACAACATTTTGTAGAGGCTGAAATACGAAGACTACATATTAATATTGAGTAATTATTTAAAATATATCTTCAGCAGCCTATAATAATGTGAAATAGTAATAATATTTGTATTCAAACTTCAGTTATTGGCACTATGCACACTGATGAGATATAATTCTATCTTTAGTGGCATTAAAACACGCACATATGACTAACCCATTGACTGGCAAACTTTATTTCTTCGGTCTATGTTAATTTTTTGAATGCATTATTGACATGGACAGGGGAAAGGTATGAGGATTAAACAGAAGCAATAACTTTGAAATCAATATTTTATTCAATCTCCAAGTTCGGATCATGGCAAATGCCACTCACTTTTTACACAGTCTCTAATTTTTTGTGCCAGATAACCTTGCAATATGGGGACCTATATTGCACACACAACACTGCTTTCTTGTTGTTGGTTTTGTATTTTAGAGGGACAAAACTGCGAAGATTTCAGTCCCCGCTACTTTCTTGCACTTGCCTTAAAAACACCACATTTTCTTCGTTTCCCAAGTGTCGTGCATTCAATAGCATGTAGGCCTATAGTTCGAGAAGTCCTGAGTTCATCTGGTTCACGAGAAGTAGATGCCTTCCGGTACGATGGACGACTTGCACCCTTTGGATCTAAAAAGCAGATGACTTACTAATACAGCGGTCGGCAAAAAAACTTTTTTTCTAGATAACAATTCGTATGAGATCCACCTTTATAATTTTCCTAGAATTTTACAATTAACTGCTGAATGATTAGAAGGGAAGGAAGGAAGCTTGGAGTTTAATGTCCCGTCAACAGCGTGGTCATTAGAGACGGATCTCACGCACGGAATATTTGGGTGGAAGGAAATCGGCTTTACCCTTTCAAAGGAACCATCCCAGCATTTGCCTGGAGTGATCTAGGAAAAACACGGAAAACCTAAATATGGATCGCCGGAGGTGGATTTGAACCACCATCCTTCGGAATGCGAGTCCAGTGCGTAGCCACTGCGCCACCTCGCTCGATGAATGATTAGAACCCTTAATGATTACTACAGGTAGATTAAATAAATAATTGTTATGACGTGCAATACTTGAGAGTACGCTGACGAGTGGCTGCAGAACGGAGCAAGATGGCCGGCGATCTGAATGTGCCACAAGAACGTTATCTAATGACCAAGAAAATTCTTTAAGTAGACTTCATACTCTATTTAAGTGGTCAGGGCAAATCCATTTAAACACCATTCTTGTGCTGTTATAAAAATCACATTTGGAGGTTTCTGCAGCAGCAGAAGGGATGGATGTCGCTGCAAAGTTGTTCCACCTTTCAAAGCCTTTACTCCAAATGGAGATAATAGACATTTCATTGCAAACATATAAAAATGATCCACTGACAAATTATGGAGTGAAAAGTCCCGGAAAAATAAGAAAATTACAAAACATTAGCCATCTACCTGGCTACTGTGTTTGGCTTTACATATATTTGTCAAACTTCATTTAAATAAGTATCGCTAATGATTAACGGTCGCCCACCTTGAAGACACTATTCGCATAAGCTGCTCTGCATGTGAACCTAACTATAAGAAACTCGCTGAAAGCCGCAAATGTAATTTCTTTCATTGATTTTTTAAACAGAAATACGCACAGTTCATTGAATTTCATACTTTTTTAGTGAAAATTAAACAAAAAATTGTATGGTTAATGTTAGACCTGGTACTGGATTTTTCAATAGAAGTTTGAATACACGTTTTATTTCATACTTTTTGTGAACGAAAATAAAAATAAATAAATAGCAAATAATATAATCCTTTGTTCTCAGTTTTACTCATTGTGCTTACTTGGTCTATGGGGCGAGCTGTATAATGATTTGTCAGGAGTTTTACGGAGCTATTATCTTTCCACATTAGTGTCATTATCTCTGTCCTTGTCAAATCTCTAGTCATAAGTTCCTTCTTGTTTTTTTACGCCCTCTTGTCACTTTCTATTGGACACTTATCCATTATGGCGGTTCCAGTCGCCATTACTTTCATTATGGGGAGTTTTCTCATCAAATGAAATCTCGTGAAGAACTTTTCAAAATACATTTTGTAAGGTTCAGGGGACTGCAAAATAGAAATCATATTCACTACCTATGGCTGTTCCCTTGGGTGAGCACACCGAGGTATTTGTTGAAGAGCAGAATACATGAGAACTTTTAAAGCATTCATTCGGCAGCTCAAAGCCATGATTATTTTTCTGTGTAGCATAGTGGATACTAACGTTGGTAATCAAGTTCACTCGCCACATTTGTTGAGAAGTAAATAATGGTTGAATTATCTGAACATTACATCCAAATGGATCGTCGATATTTGTTCATCAAAAGATTTTTCAAAGCTCTCAACAGCAGACTTTTGTTTTAATGCAGATGTCAAATTGCACTTGGGCTGTTCAATGTCTGTTAGATCGAAATCTGTTCAATGTCTGTTAGATCAAAATAGATATTACTGTAAGTTGTGTCTTGTGTTCTACAATTAGAAGTGATAATAGCTTTCATTTCCTTCTTGTGATGATTAGAATATTCCTCGTTCTCCTGGCCCTCAGTAGTGCGAACTTCCAAGCTATCTGGCACATCTGCTGGAAGAGTATCTTCCAATAAGTTTTCGTGGAAATCATCTCAATGAACTATATGATCTACGCGATATGGAGGAAGCTCGATAGTGTCATTGGTCACAATCACTTCACCCTCATCAACAGAAGACACATGAAATTGAAGCCATTTACAATTTCTCCAGTTTTCCTTATAGAATGTGCTTTATGATGAACCACTGTGCCTGGGGAGAAAAGAACAAAACTGTAGTTTTAAGTGGAACCTGCCATGAGCCACAAATTGGGATCGAATTTAGAAAGCCCTAATGAAAAATCGAAATAGGCTTTGTAAATAAACCAGCGATAAACATATTCCCACTAGAAACATTCAATTACAGAATATTACAAAGGTGCTGGAAGTTATTTAGATAAAAACATGACTTACATTGTTTTGAAAATGTTCAACTCTTATAACTGAGAAAAACTTCACTGCTTCGCAAAAATCATCTTGTATAGCTCACTCTGTTAATAACTGCCCAACAATCAATGCTTAAGCTTGACAAAAGTCTAGATTACAATATAAATTACAATATAAAATCGTTATAATCACTGCCATTATAAATACAAATACAATATTCCCCAAAGGGGGATCCAGGCAGTTAATGCATTAGTTTTACTTTAGCATTATGTACCTGGTACCGTTTTAAATTAATAACAGACCATATCCTTTGGTTCATAACAAGGTTATTGGAAAGTTTCTCTTGGTTAGCAGGTGACTGCAGGAACTGGAAATTCATTCTAATATTCCCAGATCTTTCTGTACTTCTCTTTACTGGGGCAACTAAAAAGAGCCACATTCTGCACTTTCCCATGCCCCTATTAGAGGGAAATGAAAGCGTAAAAACAAACATCAAGATAGACTTGCATTTCACAGTGGTTTCCAGAGTAGGATGGATGTATCGGTAGTTCAGTCCATCTGCACATGGAACAATGATTATGATCATGTAACTGAAAACCCTAGAAAGGACAGTGGATGGCTCCAAGCAATGTGGTATGACTGTTCATGACTATATCAACTTCCTAATTAAATAAGTTACAGACATGAGAACAGATGTTTTGTTTGTGCAGACGACATTAATCCAAAACACAAGAAATAACTAAGATGTGAAATTTATGGTGATGCATACACAGTGACAGATATTTCAGTAGCTTGGATGACAGGATGAGAAAACGTTTCGTTCCATGATTCGTAATGAGTATGTAGTGGCAGAGTAGTGTTTTCACAAAGTAGAAGTACGCAACTGTTGAGTCTTTAGACTCTTTGATATTATTTATTCTCTTCGACCTATATCTATGGTCGAAGTTTATTCTTTGGTTCAAATAATTATTTTGTCGTTGATTTTTGTGTTTGGATGTTCAAAAATGTTCAAATGTTTGTAAAGCTTATGGGACTTAACTCTGGGGTCATCAGTCCCTAAACTTACAAACTACTTATGAAATATCTTATACTAAAGGCAGCGCAAACTTCCATGACCGAAGAGGGATTCAAACCCCTGACGGGGAACGGCCTCACGCATTATAGCATAGCACCTCGGTCGCGCCGCTGCAGCTGTTTGGATGTTGCCAGAGTGGATATTGTACAAATTTCTTATTAATAAATGTTGTGAAGCTCATCCCACATGCATTTCAACATTTGTGGTGACCCCAAAGTGATCTGATAGGATAGGTGACGCGACTAAAAATAAAGCCAGTTAAACCGCGCAACTGCCGACGTTAATTATTCGTAATCCTCTGTTGTGCCATGCCGCACCTTGCGTCAAGAATAAAACAACCACGGAACGCCCGCTCATCGTATCGTAAATACGTTCCGAACGTCAAGAATAAGCCTACGCGTCAACCACGGTGCGCGTCGTCCGTGTATCGAGGAACAGCAATGCCCTACCCGCCACCAGCCATTACAGTACTCCTAGCGCTGCTGTACGCACAGTCGTAGTCAAATAACCACCACTATAGCAGCAGAACCGTATTTTGGGCCGAGTTCTACGTGGGCGACAAAAGCGAACGACAACATGCGACAGTTTCAAGCGACAAAGCTCAACCGCATGTATTCGAGTTGGCTACTGAGTTGATGTTTCGACTCAGTGAATCGAGTCAGCGAACTGTTCGATTAAGTCGAAACTTGAATCGGCACTGTTTCGAAACAACGAATCTTGTGATTCATGTATCGGATGCTAGATACCGTTAACATGCGTTTTGCTGCCTGGCTGCCTGGGTGAGTACGATGCCGCGCCCAGGCGTGCAACGGGTTTAAAGTTGTTCCCATAACGCGCCACGCAAGATTTTGAATTATGCTACCGGTACCCTTCAACTGAGGTTTGAAAACTGGAATACTAACAAGAAAAGTTTTGTAGCCCTTCGGTGTTCTGAGGTAGTTTCACGTTAACAAAGCGTTGTTTACCATTGTTGCTACATCTGTGCCAGGTGAACGCATCTTTTCGAAGCAGGGGAAATAATTTCAGTGAGACGAAACCGCATTCTCAGTAAGATGTCAAAAATAAGTGTCTTTTTATTTTTATTTTTTATTTAAAGAGACTATAACTGATTCTCTTTTATTTGACTGACTGAAGATGGATCTGATTATTAGAATACCTATCTGGACATTGAAAAATTTTAGTTCAGTTTATGTGGTTTCATCACGTAAATTGTGAAATGTGTTTCCTTGTGTCAATACTTGTAATAATATCTGTTGATTGCATTAAACATGTCTTAGGAACAGATGTTAAATATATTGTTTATGTTGGTTGGTTAGAAAAGTTATTCATTTTTGGATGCACATAGACATTTGAACCATGATCTTTCTTGTTTTATTTAAACTTAATTATGGAATTTTGAGGGTTGGAAAAAGTTTCATGACTTTGGAATTTGAACATTACTAGTTTGTGCTTCCTTTATTACAATATTTGATTGTATGAAAATACGAGTAACTTAAGAAAAGTTTACGCTTTAACACGATTGTAAAATCGTAGGAGCAAACAAATCCTATGCTGTTTAATTAAGCATAGTAAATAACGTATTAAAACCATGTTGATATTCCACAGATGTTTCGTATTTGAAGCTTTCTCGGCTCACTCGAATCAGCGGAGGTAGCAGGACGTCAAGTGTTTTGAGTGCCGAAGCCGTGAGTCGTCCACTGCAGCGCCCGACTCTGCAGCATGCCAGATATTTCGTGTGTCGAAAGAGTGAGTCGACTCACTAGACTCTGATGATCCGCATGTTTCGAAACAGTGAAATGATCCGATCTGCCCATCACTAGCATGTATGGTTGCAGGTCTGTCCTACGTGAGTGACATCCACAGCGCTGCGCGACGGACGCCACAACTAGCGATTTTTGAATCCACGGCCTCCTTAGGCCGTGTTCTACCTAACCGATAATAGCGAGCGACAGCGCACTACATATAGCTAAACAACACTGCAACCTCAAGCAGAGACATTCGGCGACATGGCCGAGTGTCCTACACAACGAGCTTAAATTTCATGGGGTGCCTAACACACGACTTACAGCGCTCCTTGCGGCAACTTCTGTAAACTCGGCTGCCATATTTTTTTTGTGGTCAGTACACTTGAAAAATGTTCAAATGTTTGTAAATCTATTGGACCAAACTACGTGGTCATCAGTAAGTAGCTTACAAACTACTTAAACCTAGATAAACTAACCTAAGGACAACACACACACCCATGTCCCAGGGAGGACTCGAACCTCCAAGGGCGAGCAACGGCGCGCTCCGCAGCGAGACACTTTAGACCGCTCGGCTACTCCACCGCGGCTCAGTACACTTGAGAGGAGTATGTCTATCGTATGTTGTTGTTGAGCTTGAATTGTTGTATTTAGTTTATATTGCATTTCGTGTGTATTGCCTACACATTTTTTGCTGCTGAAATATGCCCAAAGTGTGTTCAGCATTTAAATGCACAAATCGAAGTGAATAAACGACAATTACTTCGTCCAAGAACACCAAATGTTTTGCCAAGTTTGATCTCAATCTGTCTATACTCAAACAAAATTCCTGACTGATTGCACTTAGCTGCCCCAAGAATTCCCTTTAATACACGCCATAAAAATGCTCAGTTTTCTACCTAGTGTGGTATGAGATATTTCTTCTTCTGGTGCTACTGTGGCTGATGAAACCACACTTTGGAGTGTCTACACTTTCTTTAAAAGTACTTTCATTTGTTGTTTACAATACTTGATTGAGCACAGTAGCGTAACTATGGGGGGGGGGGGGGGGGGAGGGGGATAGAACCCCCTCCCCCAGACCCCGAAAAGAAGGAAAAAAAGAAGAAAAAGAAAAAAAGAAATCGTAAAACAGTAATCTGGTAAAGGTAAAGATGGGAAACTTGGGGTGTTTTACCATAAGCTTTCATTGGATAGGAGTGAATTAGTTTCTTCAACGGGAGTGGTAGATGGTAGTCTGTCTGGAAACTGACTAAAATTTTGCTTGTCAAGCAGATCTATCCCTGCCCCCCCTCCCCCCCAAAGCCAAGTCCTAGTCACAGAATAGGGAGGATACAGAAGGGAAAGCTGGGGGCGGCGCCTTTGATCTGTATGTTACCAAGCGTTGCGCTCGACGCCATATTGAAAAGCAGTAAACGCGGAAATATAGCCACTTAGTACTATGGCTGGAAATGCACTTTTTACGAACTGCAGCTAATCTCACCGACTTTTACGAAAGGAAACTGCTTTCATCTACTTTACGCCATCTTCTTGCACCTAATTGTAATCCAACGAAAAAAAAAAAAAAAAGGCCTAAATTTTAATATAACTACGAAAATGTACAGTGGAATTGATGATCGTTTTATTTGGTGCTTATCTCTAGAAAAATTCCAAATAACGCGGAGTTATGTGTGGGAAATTAGTTATAAACAAGAAAGTGTCTTTACAACTGCCAGGTTTTATTTGACACGAATAAATTCACACAAAATATTGAGTCAGACTTAGCAGTACAACGTGATTACACAGAACTAATGACGTTTGGGCATATATAAAAGTTGTATTTGCTTTAGGAGTACCATTAATTTACTGATCGGAGAAGGGCATATAGAGGAATCTGTCAACCACAGAGCAGGAACAGCATAAAATAATTATTCCCCTTAATCTATTTGAGTATCCGAAGAGCATTCGTTGCCAACATTAACACACTACGCCTCCAATGCCGTAAGTAAAAATTTACCTGCCTACTTACGCACTATTCTTTGTCATCCATTTTATATAGTTCCCTGCAACGTTAAACTTATAACATGTAAATGTACTTCAACATTTCGATACTGTTGAACTACTGCAGCAACAGCAACAGCGAGAGTCATCGTCAAGAGAAGAAGCGAGGGTACTTTTAATAATTACGCACACATTACTCTCATTCGAAACTGACAACTTTCACTGCACATATAGCGACATTCACTTACTGCTCAGCATCTTTTGGGAAGGTGAAGAAACTTATTTCCTTATTTGTATTCGAATTATTGCTGCAATTAGGTGCTGAACACCATCGGCCGCCTTTTCTTTTATTGCTGCTCGTAATAAAAACGGAACAGCTCCAACTACTGACACACAGTTCTTTCTTTTCACTGTGCCAAATACTTGTTTACTTTTATGCGATTCAGGCAGTTAAAATACAGAATTAACAAACAAAGACAGCGCATTACCACGCCAAAGAGTAGGGAGTGATCACGTTTACTGCTTTTCAAGATGGCCGATTCCGCGCATGCGCACTAAATTTTGGACGGCAGACTGCAGCGGGAGTTTTCTTTCTGTATACTCCCTATTCTGTGTCCTAGTTACGCCACTGATTGAGTAACCAGTACAAAGTGTGGAAGCAGTAGTGACAGCCAGAATTTTTTCACTTGTGATTGTCTGTGTTCTTTGTGACAAGTATGTAGGCCTACTTATTTCAGCATGGCAACAACGAAAGTTATTAATGATACATTATTTGGTGTTGAATGCTTTTGTGGCAGCTGACCGAGGCGCATTTTTAACTGCAGTATTGTGTTGTCACTTTCGTCTTTGTACGCAAATTTCATCTACCAAAGTTCACAACTAACCCTTTAACAGCAATTTTACAAATTTGTAGACTTAATAGATTTAGTAAACACAAGATAAATGATAGTAGACTTTATGAAAACAGTTGTTACAACACATTATCAACAGATGCAAATCAATGATCATGATTGTTCGTCATAACACGTGTTACTGTATTTTTGTAGCTCGTTTGGACCATGTAATATTTTCACAGCAGCACTTTTGATGTTATTGAAAACGGCATCTATATTCGGGCCGGATTATGATGATCTCTGGCTCCCCCTACTGGGCTGGGAGACCGCCCCAGCAGCGGAAACTGAAAGCAGCCATGTTGCCAAGTAGTTTGTTCGCTGCCTGACAGTATAGCTTAACGGTCGCTACTGTCTGGCAGAACTGGCAAAAGTGCAGAGCGCAGCCAAACGCGCGCTTGTGCAGAACAAAGCTCGCGTTAGACTTGCTCCAATGGACTGCTACCGCAGTCGGCGCTCAATGCCGATTGGCGCAAGCACCAGGGATCATGCTATACCGGCTCGACTATAACTGTCATACTTTGAATTGGAACTGTATTACAGGTTCGCGATGTTTCATTACCGCATTTTTAGGAAATATACTATGACCTTCGTAAAAGTCTGACGAAATGTGATGCACATCCGTATTCAATAGTCAATCTTTATTTAAAACGAGGAACTGTAAATAGGTACAATTTTCGAGTGGGCGTTGCATACGAGCTGTCAGTCGATACCCCAAATAACATGGCGGACGTATAAAACTTTCTCGGACTTCTTGCCGCGTCAGTTCTTGATAAAATTTCAAGCTTTCGAAGATATCCTCCATATTCTTCGTCAGGAGCCACTGACTGACAGTGCTGGTGCTGTGGTGGCCTTAACTAGCCCATGGACGGCTTATGATTGGTCGTCGTCTGTTTGGTCGGCCGCTACGTCACGCTGTCAGAGGTTCAGTCTACGTCTCCGCTGGTGGCGCTACCCCTCCCGCAGTATCGAAGATGTTGTCTTTGCTGCATTTCTATATCGAGCGCTCGTTTCCAAGCACCGCTAATATTATACCCGCTATCACGGTTGAAGTTGTTCTCACACATTCTTACTTCTACAGCCTCTTTGATTACAGAGTCCCAGTATGTGGAGGCCTGGGACAAAATTTTTCTTTCGTCGAACAAAATTTTATATTTGTTCGTGAGGCTGTACTAAGCGACTGCTGATTTCCCGAGTTCTCAGTTTTTAATATGCCGCTGGTGTTATGTACAGCGTTCAGAATGGACTGACCAATATCATTACATCTGCATTCACACGGTATATTGTATATTCCAGGGATCCTAAGGCCGGGGCTATCCTTAACAGGGTGCAGCATCTCCTTAATTTTCCTAGGTGGTCGGAAAATCGATCTTATACCATGTCTCCCCAGATCTCTGCCTATTTTGCTCGATGTGGCTCCACAGAAATGCAGGAACGCCGTCGGTTGTCCATCACTTGGATCTTCAGTATTATCCCGTTTCTGTTTCTTCCCAAACGCTGTCTTTATATCACATGCACCATAGCCGTTCTTATGGAAAACATACTTTAGATGGTGAATTTCGGATTCCAAATGGTCCTCGTCAGAAACAGGTTTTGCTCTGTATCTTAAGGTGTTTAGAACGGCTTTCTTCTGAACTGAGTGGTGGAAACTCTGTGCGCTGAGATACAAATCCGTGTGCATTGATTTGCGGTATACAGAGTTGCCGAGACGCCCATCGGTTTTCCGTTGTACTAAAACATCTAGCAAAGGCAGCCTTCCTTCTTTCTCCAACTAGACAGTAAACAGGATGCTACAATGTCCATTCATGTGCTCCATAAAGTGTTCGAGTTCTTCCAAGCCATGTGGCCACACCATGAAAATGTCATCGACATAACGGAAAAATGAAGATGGTCGAAGAGAAGCTGAATTTAATGCACGTTCTTCAAAGTTCTCCATAAAAAAGTTTGCCATTGCTGGAGACAACAGGGAACCCATAGTCATCCCATCTGTCATTTCATAAAATTTACCGCCATACAAAAAAATTAGGTGGTTGTCATCACAAGGCGGAACAGCTTTACTGTTTCTGGAGGAAAATTCTCTGTCAAGAGTTTCAATGTGTCCTCCACAGGAACGTTTGTGAACAGTGATACCACATCTAGGCTAACTAAAATATAATTTGGTCCGACGTGAATCTGTTTGATTTTCTCTACGGACATCTGAGAGTTTTTAATGTGATGTTCACAGTGGCCAACTATTGGTGTCATTAACCTGGTTAGGTACTTGGCTAACTTGTAAGTAGGAGAAACGATGGCAGAGACGATAGGTCTCAAAGGGATATCTTCTTTATGGACCTTAGGTAATCCTTAAAGCCTGGGAGGTCTTGGAGCACGAGCTCTGAGATTTTTCATTTCATCTTCTGGTATTCCAGAATTCTTTCGTAGCTCGAACATTTTTCTGCTGTATGACAGAGTTGGGTCCCTTTTCAGGCATCTGTATGTGCTATCTTCCAATAACGATGATATTTTACTATGGTAGTCAGTAGCTTTGAGAACGACTGTGGCATTTCCCTTGTCAGCTGGGAGAACAACGAGATCTTCACCTTTCTGCAGTGCACGGAGCCCCTCTCTTTCTACTCTGCTGATATTAGATTTTGGAGGCTTGGCTGAAGCTAAAATGCGACTGGTGGTAAGTCTTACTTCGTCGGCTTCTTCTTGTTGGTGATGCCGCACCGCCTGTTCCACTCCACTGATTAACTCCACAATCGATATAGTGCATGGTGCAGGAGCGAAATTCAATCCGCTATTAAGGGCCGAGATGGCTCCTTCTTCCAGATTCTTGTCCGACAGGTTAATGGCAGTGCGTGCAATTCTATGAGATGACACCGATTTCTGTGAGTCTGCAAGCCACTCAAATTTCCGTACTTGTTTCGTTGAAGTGTTGCTCTGATGAGCTCTCTGATAGGCTGCCGTCGTCATATCGATCCACTCCCAGTCGAGAGATGCGAGAACAGAGGACAACAAAAGATGACAATTATATAAAGATCGTGCATTAATATTCAGTTCATACCTTTTGTGTTGAATCCTGTCTTTCACGATTGCCAAGCTGGTCCTTCGTAAAATATTATCCACTCCTGCAGATCTTATGTTTCACCACAGCAAAGGTTGGTACAATGTCCTTGTCTCGACAGCGTTGCAGAAATGCAAGATTACTCAGCAACTGTGCGTGTTTGGTGTGTATTTTGTCCAGTTGACGAACCTGACACTCAATATCCTCACTGTAGAGGAATGTTAGATGAGTACGAAGTCTTTCACGGCGACTCTTCTGTATAAAACTTTCTCGGACTTCTTGCCGCGTCAGTTCTTAATAAATTCAAGCTTTCGAAGATATTCTCCATCTTCTTCGTCACGAGCCACTGACTGACGTGCTGGTGCTGTCGTGGCCTTAAATAGCCCATGGAAGGCTTATGATTGGTCGTCTTCTGATTAGTCGGCCGCTACATCACGTTGTCACAGATTCAGTCTACGTCTGCGCTGGTGGCGCCACCCATCCCGTAGTATCGAAGACGTTGCGTGACGTGTCTTTGCTGCATTTCTGCATCGAGCGCTTGTTTCCAAGCACTGCAACATTATACCCGCTATCACGGTTGAAGTTGTTCTCACACATTCTTATTTCTACAGCCTCTTTGATTACAGAGTCCCAGTATGTGGAAGCCTGGGACAAAATTTTTGTTTCGCCGAACAAAATTTTTTGTTTGTTCATGAGGCTGTGCTCACCGATCGCTAATTTCTCCATTTCTCGGTTTTTAATATGCCGCTGGTGTTCTGTACAGCGTTCGGTGACGGTACGAATGGACTGACCAATATAATTACTTCCGCACTCACACAGTATTGTATATTCCAGGGATCCTAAGGCGGAGGGTATCGTTAGCAGGGCACAGCATCTCCTTAATTTTCCTAGGCGGTTGGCTTGTCTCCCCAGAACTCTGTCTGTTTTGCTCGATGTGGCTACACAGAAAGGGAGGAACGCCATCGGTTGTCCATCACATGGATCTTCCGTATTTTCCTGTTTCTGTTTCTTTGCAAATGCTGTCTCACGAACAAACATAAAATTTTGTTCAGCGAAACAAAAATTTTGTCCCAGGCCTCCACATACTGGGACTCTGTAATCAAAGAGGCTGTAGAAATAAGAAAGTGTGAGAACAACTTCAACTGTGATAGCGGATATAATCTTAGCGGTGCTTGGAAACGAGCGCTTGATATAGAAATGCAGCAAAGACACATCGCGCGTCTTCGATACTGCGGGAGGGGTGGCGCCACTAGTGCAGACGTAGACTGAATCTCTAGACCGTGACGTAGTGGCCGACCAATCAGAAGACGACCAATCATAAGCCGTCTATGGGCTATTTAAGGCCACCACAGCACTAGCACTGTCAGTTAGCGGCTCCTGACGAAGAAGATGGAGGATATCTTCTTATACAGAAGAATCGCCATGAAAGACTTCGTACTCATGTAAATGTCGGACGCCAGTTGAATTTGTCTCAAACATGGCGGATATCGCCACTCTATGAAATTTAAGATCGTTGATTCTATGTGAGCAACAACTTCTTTCCACAAGATGGCGGCTAGAATCGTTCAGCTGATTCTAAAATTTGGCACCCATAAACCGTAGAATAACGATAGCTCCAGAGTAAGGCAATTAAGTTGTATTTATTTTAGGAAATAAGGCGTAAAAAGAATGCTGTGCACTAAATTTACAAAGTAAATTGCTAGCAGTGGGCGTTGTGTAGGGGTAGTGATGTGGGCTACCAAAATACACTTATCCCACTGAAGGCCTACCAAACACATTTAATTCCAACTGAAATATTATATCTAGATATTTTATTCAGAAACGTAATTTTACAAACATCTCGTTTGACATTATAGTGTCATCTCTCTCTCTGGAGTAAGTTTGTTGTTCCTGCAAATGCTGAAAAGCACACAAACGTAATTGTTCAAAACACAGTCATCATTGTGTAAATCAAACTACTACTCAGAGTAAAAACAAAAGACTGTCATATTAGAAACAATTTTAACATTGAACTTCAATCGGAAATTTACGAAATAGTTATTTTTGGACACTTCTTATCCCAATCAAAATTCGCAATTATATGTACAACTGCAGTTTTATATTCTGTTATTTCAGAAACAGCTGCAGTTCCATAAACTCCAGGGATTATTAGCTCGCAGAATTCTTGCAACATCATTTATAACCTCGACAAGCAGACGATTCTCAACGAACTGGACACATTGTCGCGCGTGCGACAGCGACCAGAGTCAAACGTGTTTGAATTGAAACGTCGCCACTTGTGGGCGACAGGCAGCGCGCCGTATGCAGCTCAGCTAGGACACTTCCGTAACCATGCATTTGGTTGTACTGTAGGACCTCTCAAACTGGACACAATGTGGACTTAAAGGTTGTCGAGTTTTGAGGTTGTCGAGTTTATGGAACTTAAATAAAAATAACTAGGAGTTGAATAAAAACGCTTATTTAGAGTATTAAAACTGTACATTTATTATATACAATTATATATTTATATCAACATTTATAACTTATAATCATAAAATAAAATAAAAATTTGAGACAAAAGGCCTAATAGAATGTGAAAATACAGTGTTCATTACAATTATTACTGAAGTTGTTTATGCTGCTTATAAAAAGTCCATCACAGTTAGTTACGGGAAGTTTTCTGGACACTAGAAGAAAAGTGTAAAGGAAAACTCACTGAAGTCGTTTGAAAAACCCTGTGATTGAAGACTGCTTTTCTGTCTCCACACGGCGTCTTGCAGCTTGATCACGGAGTCGCCTGAGGAACAGAATCTCCATTCCGGTCTCATTTTGCTGCTCTAAGTACTGCAATGTCCCTTCAATAAATTTCACAGCCTCACTGTGGCTAACTTTTCTTTCTTGTCGATGGTCCTCTTCTTCCGAATCGTCCCCTTAAACGTCACACCCTTTGACAGCTGCGATGATTTCATCTTCTCCTAATGGTTCTGATGCTCCGTCGAGATCCATCCATTCATTCATTGACATCATTGCTTGAAGACTCTTCACACCCTGGGATTTTTTTCATGAGTTCAATCAAGTCGCTATTTTCAGAATTGATTCCATCGTCACGCGACAAATCATTGCCTGCCTGTGTCTCAACAAACACTAAACTGAACGCCCAGTGACGACAATGTAGCGAGGGTAGTTTATGACCTGCCCGTAACGCGAGGCCTCACGATAAGGAAAGTGGCCACAGAAATCCCCGAACGTGTACAAACAATAGCCCACCCCAGCTGGGCAGGAAAGGGTGCGTTGAACGACCTTGGAAAACACAGGAACCTAGTCTGAGTCTCTAGCGCTCTCGGCCGGCCTAGGTACTGATGGAAAGCTATACGTTATGGGCGGTGTAAAAAAAAAAAAAAAAAAAAAAAAAAAAAAATATATATATATATATATATATATATATATATATATATATATATATATATATATATATATAAGAATTAATAATAATAATTCACGAGCCCTGTCGAGTTTTACGGAATGTCGAGTTTTCGGGAATCGAGTTTGAGAGGTTCTACTGTATTTTGTTGCTTGAAGCTTTGGCGCGCTTTTGTCGCTCACATAGGAAAGCGTTAATGAAATGAGGCGTTGTTGAATCTCAAACCTGCTTGAATCTTGTCATTGTCCCACATGTGACAAAGTGTCGAGTTTGTCGCAAGAAGTCTGTGAGCTAAGAGTCCCTGAAGTGTATGAAACTGCAACTGTTTCTGAAATTACAGTTGTACATGCAATTAAGAATTTTAATTGGGATCAGAAGTGTCCAAAAATAACTATCTCGTAAATTTTCTTCTGGTGTTTTAAAGAGGACCGAAGTTAAATTTTTAAAATGTTTATAATATGGCAGTCTTTTGTTTTTATTATGAGTGGTAGCACAGTCTATCACAGACAGTCGCGAAACTCTCTAGGAAAAAAAATTGCAGCCGAAGTGATACTAGCACTCCAAGCGGCCAGTAGGGAATAACAGTGGAATGACGTGATGCAAACTGAGAAGTTGCCGTTTTTAATACTGTTACTTTCATATTTCCTGGTCACTGAACGTTGCTGTCAACTTTCTGATACAAATACGAGAACATCATTGAAGTAATATCACTGCTTTGTCAGTGCCGGATTAAGCAAGCGCGGGGCCCGTAGCAAAATCTGACAAAGGGCCCTTGGGTTGTTTAGGACTTTAGGTCATATGGTTTAGGATATAAAATAAAATATTATTACAAATAAACGTTTCTCGATTTATTTTCGGAAATAATACAAGTTACATCAATTTCTCTGAGCAAATCGTATACAATGTTCATTATACTGAAGTCATTTAGACGTTCCTGTCCCATCATATTTCTTAATTTATTTTTAATGCGCTTCAACGTTGAAAAAGAACGTCCTCCACTGCAGTTGGTGGTCATTAAAGATAAGTAAATGCATAAGGCTATTTCTACACTTGGAAAACACGATCCTAATGAATTTTCCATTAACAATTTGTAAATTTGTAGTTCTAAAGCTTCGTTCTTTTTTTCTGTCGATGGCAGCAGCGATATCTGTTTTCAGCAGCTCAGCGAACTGTACCAGTTCGTCGTCAAGCGACTCTTCTAAATAATCTGAGTAAGCATTCACGATATTAGGAGTTCTTTTCAAGATCTCTTCAGCTGTAAGAGGTTTAAAGTCCCGTAATATTCCAAAACATTCGTCAAGTGATGGTATTGGCCCACTTTAGGTTACGGTAGTAAAAGTCGGGCCTTTGCGATCGTCTTTTGACAGCTCGAAATTTAAATGAAAATAACGGCTTAACTATTTATCTGACACGAAAATTGAATATTTGTAGAGGAGAAAATTCTCTACAACTTTGCTCTCTTGTGTGTGTTTTTTTTTTTTCTTTTTTCTTTTTTTTTTCATATCTCGTAACGTTTCAAAGATATTTGCAAAAATAAAGGCGATTTTGGGATGTATGTCTGTCTGTCTGTCCGTAACGTGTTCCCTGTTTTTAAGACGAACCGATCAACACCAAATTTTACAGACATGATTGTAGGCCTCCAGAGACCAGAACCTCCCTTTTTCAATTTTTTCGGACAAAAAATACGGTAGTAATAAAAAAAAGCCGTTTGTAATATGATTGTAATTGCAAACGAACCGTTCATCTCACACAAAAATTGAATAACATAATTGGTAGAGGAGAAAATTCTCTACAACTTAGATCCCTTACGTTTTTTTCATATCTCGTATCGTTTGAGAGATATTTGCAAAAATAACGGAGATTTGACACCCTCCTTTGAATTAACGTAAACCAGCCGTTCGGAGATGTCACGTGACGTTCCTCGCCCAGAACTCTCTCTGGCATCTTGCGTTGCGTATTTGATGATTTTCTTATTGTAACTTACACGTTGTCATTTCAAAGCAATGGCGCACTGAAGAATAATTAACAAAACACATAGTTCTTCGTACGATAATCTAATGTCTACAAATGCCATATTAGCATCAGTTGACAACGGCCATCAATAGTATGAGATTAAAGGACTCATCTTCTGGTTGATAGAAGTAGCTTAGTGGGCACAGTTGGGCTTCGGCCGTGCACCGGCTCGGGCGTTGTTTACGTCCCGGCCACAGGCGCAGCGCGCGAGTTGTTTACGCGGAATGCGTAGCGGTGTAATTTAGTAGTGCACAGATCCAACTATGGCTTTTTCATATCGTAAATCGACTCTGCGATTCACTTTCAATAACGACTTTGCAAGACCAAAGGCCTACGAAATAGAATGCTTTCTACGAGATGAGGTAAAAATCGAGCCGGACGTTCTTGTCCATAGTAGCGTCGTTTACTGCAAGCTCATTGATGAAGCGGCATGTGATAGAATATTACAACGACACCAACAGGGTCTCCGTTTTTGCCATTCAGACGGAAATGTCGGAGCGGTTACAGTGGATCACGCCGGAATGGGATTAAGAACAATCCGCGTCTTCGAGCTACCGTTCGAATTGCCTGAAAAACTGGTGACAGAGGCTTTGAGCCCGTACGGCACGGTTATCTACACATGAAGCCGAGAAATGGGCGACGTTTGAAACATATCATGTCCTGAACGGCGTAAGACAGGTAAAGACTGAATTACACAAACACGTTCCGTCATACCTGTATATCGGTGGCTGTAGGGCAATCGTCATCTACGACGGACAACCAAGAACTTGCTCGGGGTGTGGAAAGGAGGGACACGTGAGGTCTGAGTGTACGCAAAGGAGGCTATTACAACTGCCACGTGATGATCCACAACAACAGCAGCATGCGACGGTGCTCCCCTTGACGTATGCTGCGGCCTTTCGCGGGGATACGAGGACCACACCAGAACCGAACCAGCGTATAACGTCGGAAGACCAATCTAACGAATCAAAGCCAGAAGAGGCGGAGATGGATCATGAACGGCGGTCGCAGGACGTTATGACTTTGCCACAGACCTTGCAGGACGCGGCGGAAATGGAAGTTAACAGTGCGAAGGAGCAGGACGTGGACTTGAAAAACGACGATCAGGAGGCTGTACTGACCTCAGATTCGGAGGTCAGACAACGGAAGCAGCGAGCGCCAAAACGGCGGAGGAAACGCCGCCTTTCGTCCGACAAAGACAGCAAGGAATCAGAGACGAATGACGAGGTGACCCACAGCAAGGAGCAACAAACAACGGCCGCGGAAGAAATACCGAGCGAAGAGAGAAGTGGGGCAGCGACCTGTGTTCAGAGGAACGACGTGACACAAGACGAGGTGGAAACAGATAAAGGATCTTTGACTGTTGAGAACGTCAACCGGACAATACAACATAGCGCCGAAATAACGCATTTGGACTGGGCAACAGAGGCGGCTCAGTACGCAGACGAGAACGACGGAGTAGCGGACAAGCACCCCGGCGGAATGAGTCAGGGGGGCCATTGCGACTAACGTATGACAGCAAGTGAGGGCGAAGGGGGAATGGGATGGAGCACAAGGAGGATCGGAGTTGTTAACTGTCAGACGGTGACTCCCCTATGATACAAGCCATGCAACAGACGTACCGGATAGGGTCCATTAACATCAGTGGCATAAAAACGCCCCTCAAGATGAAGATGCTCAGTGACATGCTCATGCGGATATAGACATAGCGCTGCTGCAGGAAGTATTAGTCCTTCACACCCAGGACTTCCATGGATACGACATTTACTGCCCACCACGCGACGAGAGAGGCATCGGCACGGCAATATTACCCAAAGAAGGGATACGTGCTGTCGACATAGAGTATCTGTCCACAGCACGCGGAACAGCCGTCACCATAGGAGGCGTACGACTGATCAATATTTATGCACCATCTACATCTACATCTACATCGATACTCTGCAAATCACATTTAAGTGCCTGGCAGAGGGTTCATTAACCACCTTCATAACTTTTCTCTACCGTTCCATTCTCTAATAGCGCGCGGGAAGAAAGAACACCTAAATCGTTCCGTTTTCGATCTGATTTCTCTTATTTTATTGGGATGGTCATGTCTCCCTAAGTAGGTGAGTGCTAGCAAAATATTTTCACATTCAGAACTAAAAGTCGGTGATTGAAACTTCGCAAACAGATCACGCCGCAATGAATAACGTCTTTCTTTTAATGATTTCCACCCCAATTCGTGCAACATTTCCGTGACGCTTTCCCCCCCCCCCCCCCCCCGTAACGTGATAAAACAAAACGAGCTGCCCTTCTCTGAACCTTTTCAATATCTTCCGTCAGACCCACCTGGTGAGGGTCCCACAAGGGGCAACAGTACTCCAAGAGAGGACGCACAAGTGTGATGTAGGCAGTCTCTTTGGTGGAGCTGGTGCATCGTCTAAGCGTTCTGCCAATGAAACGTAACCTTTGGTTCGCCTTCCCCACAATATTTTCTATGTGTTCTCTCCAGTCAAAGTTGTTCGTAATTGTAACTCCTAGGTATTTGGTAGAATTTACGACCTTAAGGTTTGACTGATTTATCGCGTAATTGAAGTTCAGCGGATTTATTTTAGTGGTCATGTGTATTACTTCACACTTTTCTTTATTTAGTGTCAATTGCCAATTTTCGCACCAAGTAGAAATTTTGTCTAAATCGCTTTGCAGTTGCTTTTGATCCTCTGTTGACTTCACTAACCGATAAACGACAGCATCATCCGCGAACAGTCTAAGGGAGCTATTCAGATTATCTCCTAAATCGTTTATAAACACGAGGAAGAGTAGGGGACCAATAACGCTTCCCTGTGGAACGCCAGATATCACTTCTGTTTTACTCGATGACTTACCGTCAATTACAACGAACTGTGTCCTTTCTGATAGGAAATCGTGAATCCAATCGCACAATTGGGGAGATATTCCATAAGCACGCAATTTCATTAGAAGCCGCTTGTGGGGTACAGTATCAAAAGCCTTCCGGAAATCCAGAAATATGGAATCGATTTGAGATCCCTTGTCGATGGCACTTAACACTTCATGTGAATAAAGGGCAAGCTGTGTTTCGCAAGAGCGATACTTTCTGAATCCGTGCTGACTATTGGTTAATAGGTCGTTCTCTTCGAAGTAGTACATAATATTCGAACAAAGTATATGTTCCAAAATCCTACTGCAAATCGACGTCAATGAGATAGGCCTGTAATTTTGGGGATCACTCCTATTGCCTTTCTTGAATATTGGAGTAATTTGGGCAACTTTCCAGTCTTTGGGTACGGATCTTTCGCTGAGTGATCGGTTGTAAATTATAGCTAAGTACGGAGCTATTTCATCAGCATACTCTGAGAGGAATCTAGTTGGTATACAATCTGGCCCGGAAGATTTATTTTTGTTTAGTGACTTAAGTTGTTTTACTACTCCAGGAACATCTACTTCTAAGTTTCGCATGCTGGCAGCTGTTCTTGGATTGAATACTGGAGTGCTCACTTCGTCTTCTTTGGTGAAAGAATTTCGGAAAGCTGTGTTTAGTAATTCTGCCTTAGCAGTACTGTCGTCGGTAGTGTTACCATTGCTATCGCGTAGTGAAGGTATTGTTTGTGTTTTGCCGCTAGTGTACTTCACATATGACCAGAATTTCTTTGGATTTTCTGCAAGATTACGAGACAGGATTTCGTTGTGGAAACAACTATAAGATTCTCGCATTGAAGTCCGCGCTAGGTTGCGAGTTTCAGTAAAAGATTGCCAGTCTTGCGGATTCTGTGTCTTTTTAAATTTTGCATGCGTTTTTCTTTGTTTCTGCAACAGTGATCTGACCTGTTTTGTGTACCACGGGGGGTCAGCCCCCTCTTTTATTATTTTATTTGGTATAAATCTCTCGATTGCTACTGATATTATGTCTTTGAATGTAAGCCACAACTGATCTACACTCGCATTTTTAGTTTTGAAGGACTGGAGACTATCACTCAGGAAAGCGTGAAGCGA
The DNA here is from genome assembly GCA_026315105.1 of Locusta migratoria. Classification (NCBI taxonomy): domain Eukaryota; kingdom Metazoa; phylum Arthropoda; class Insecta; order Orthoptera; family Acrididae; genus Locusta; species Locusta migratoria. The sequence continues at coordinate 161,482,199 of CM048748.1, forward strand.
ATTTTTATCTGCTTTATTGAATAGATATATTTTTCGTTTATTTTTGGTGCATTTGGGAATTTCGATATTCAGTCTCGCTACTACAACTCGATGTTCGCTAATCCCTGCTGTATCTGTTTTGATGCTCTTTACTATCTCGGGATTATTTGTTGCTTGGAGATCAAGAGTATTTTCGCAACCACGTACTATTCTAGTGGGTTCATGAACTAACTGTTCGAAGTAGTTCTCAGAAAAAGCATTCAGAACTAGTTCGGACGATGTTTTATATTTGCCCCCGGTTTTGAATACGTAATTATGCCAACATATCGAGGGTAAATTAAAGTCGCCACCGATTATAACAGTATGCTTCGGATACCTATTTGAAATATGATTCAAGCTTTCTTTGAACATTTCTGCAACCGCATCGTCTGAGTCAGGGGGCCGATAAAAAGATCCAATTATTAATTTATTTCGGTGGTCAGGTATAACCTCTACCCAGACCAATTCACAGGAAGTATCTGCCTCAATTTCGTTGCAGGCAGCGATAAGAGGAGGGAACGCCAGGAATTTTACGTCCAAGAGGTGACACCATTGTTCAGGGGCCAATACGAGGCATGTATCATAGGGGGAGACTTCAACTGTCAGGAAGGACCAACATCCTAACTACACGACATGTCAAGAACTCAGAGCGCTGGTCAACGGGATGCAATTAATTGATACGTGGGACCTCAAACATCCTGGACAACAGAGATACACGTACATCACCAGTCACTCGGCGAGCAGATTGGATAGGATTGATCTTTCAAGAAGACTGATGACGTCGACAGTGGATGCGGATATTTGGCCTACAGCGTTCACCGACCACGAGGCATATATCTGTACAGTCACCCTCGCCCGGCAAAAGGTATGGAGGCGAAAGAGTACTTGGAAGTTGAATGTTTCCCATCTTCACGAAGCAGAATGTCGACGTATGGTAGAGGAAACATGGAAAAATTGCCTAAGGTGCAGAAATGCATATGGTTCTGTTCTCCATTGGAGGGTCACGTGCGTGAAGCCAGCCTAAAGAAGAACATTTATTTTTTATGGGCAGGAGGCTTCTCGTTGGCAGCGCATGATCTCTGAATTTTATTATACGACCCTCCGGGAACTCTATTCCCAACCTCCGTCACCAGAACGCCAAACAGCCGTACACCATGTCAAGGCAAAACTAATACAACTCACAACATCCAGAATAGCAGGTACAATGATACGTGCAAGGGTGCAGGATGGACTCCACAATGAACAACCCTCCATGCACTATGTCGTACGGGAGAGACAATGTAGACGTCGGAGATTAATTCACGAGGTTGAACTCGACGACGGCCGGAAATATACAGCACAGAAAGACATAGCCAAGGCGTTCCAGGACCATTTCACCAGATTTTATGGGGCTGACGAGGTGGAACAGGAGGCAATGGAGACCGTCCTAAATGAGATCCCAGACATGACATACACGAACTCGGAAGCAGACAACCTACAAGCAATAACGGAAGAGGAGATGTTGGAGGCCATCCAACGAGGAGCTCCGAACAAATCCTCGGGTCCTGACGGTTTCCCATTGGAATTTTATCGCACGTTTGTCACTATTATGGCACCGATGTGGTTAAGTATGTTTAACGAGATAATCGCGCTGGAGTTACCAGTCCCCACTGAATTCACAGAAGGGTTGGTGATTCCAATTTGGAAACCACAGGGAGGCGAGTGACCATGCGACTATCGGCCTTTGACCCTCCTAAATAGCGACTACGAGATCCTTATGCGTATAATAGGATGTCGCTTAAAAACATTGCTAAAGGACCGAATCAACAGGGACCAGACATGTCTCGGAGGTACAAGCAATATTCATACGGCCTTGGGAGACTATCGTGATGTTATCTGCCTTGCCAAGGCGTGTCGTCTACGTGGAGCATTGATAGGCATCGATTTTGACCATGCTTTCGATAGAGTGGATCACACCTACCTCAAGGCAGTGATGCTCAGGATGGGTGTTCCGCCTACTTTTACCACTACGGAGATGAAGTTGTTGCATGGTGCCCGGTCAGCGGTGTTGATTAATGGAGGGAGAACAGAACATTTCCATATTTTACGATCAGTCAGACAGGGGTGTCCGTTATCCATCATCTTGTATGCCATCGCACTAGAGCCATGTCTTGCAGGATTGCGCCAACGACTCACAGGTATCACTCTACGGAATCAGTCCTTCAAATGTAGAGCATATGCTGATGATGCAGTGCTTCTAGTGCGGACAGCAGAGGAGACACACACAGCAATGGATTGGCTACAAAAATACGGGGAGGCAGCTGGTAGCGTGGTTAACTTTCGAAAATCACAATTCATGAATGTAGGCCGAGGACTCGAACCAGGAACTGAAGGACCCTTACCTGTGGCGCAAACCCTACGATGTTTGGGTATCACTTTCCATACGGAGACGGCACGAACAACAGCAGACAACTACCATAAGCTGTTTGTCAACTACGCACATCAGTACGACTCAACGCCCTGCGCTCGATGGATATGCTGCAGAGAGTAACACTGGTCAACCTCCACCTCGCACCCAAGATGTGCCACGTGGCACACCTTCTCCCTTTGCCACGAACGATGGCCACGAGGATACAAGCAGCCTTTGGATACTACGTGAGCATGGGACAGCTCTTTAAGGTGCAACACGAGTCGCTCACGCTCCCGACGCGGGAAGGTGGTGTTGGCCTAGTCAATGTCTACGAAAAGGCTCGGGCAATGTATATTAACACCATGTGCAAACTGTGGCGTACCAGGAAATACTCCCTAACGGGTGCGATAATCGAAGAACTAGCACCACCATCGCTTCTTCCATCGGTTAGTGTTGGGAACATTACGCCTCCATTATCACACATCCGAAAGTTCTTCGTGGGACACAGTTATGTGCGAGCAGATTTACCAACTACCCGATCACCGACTTCCAAAGATGTGTATAGACTGCTTGTAAGACGCATGGAACGGAATAAGATGGAACGGAGGTACCCTGCGATTAACTGGAATGTTGTGTGGCGCACAGTGCACCACCCCCACCTCCCTACATCGGCCAGGTCAACGTGGTACATGGTGGTTAACCGGAAGTACCCGACGAAGGAAAGACAGTATGCTATCCACATGACAGACACGCCCATATGCTTACGATGCGACACGCTCGACACGGACGAACATCGGTTGGTCTGCGGCACAGCGCTGGGAGTGTGGAATCTGGCACGGAAGAGCATAGCGTTCATGATACGCACAGTACAGTCAGAAATCTCAACGGACATAGTATTTTTCCCAGATAAAACATATTTCCCACGTCAGAAGACGAATGCAGTGGCGTGGGTAACGGGCATGACGGTACATTACATATATCATTATGCAAACACGAACAAACTGGACTATTGGCACTATTTCCAGGATGGACACACGAAGCTACTACGACATGGTAAATACAAGGAAAGTTACGCAAATTTTTTAGAGATAGTGTTTACTGACCCGCCACCTGGCCGGGGTGTACTGGGTACGAGAAGATGATAGTGATAGTTTAACGAAGATACCGACCAATTGAACGGATCAGACTTAATAAGTTCGAGGAGATCACCCAGGAACACCGACCGGATGGTGAACGCTAACAGAGGAGGCCCCAGTTTATTTCACGTTATATACCTTTAAAGGTGCATATAAGATGAACATTAACAAGAGTAAAACTAGGGTAATGGAGTGCAGTGTAAGAAAATCAGGTGATGCTGAAGGAATTAGATTAGGTAACGAAACAATAAAGGAGCTAGATGAGTTTTGTTACTTGGGCAGTAAAATAACAAATGATGGTCGCAGTACAGATGATATAAAATGCAGAATGGCAATGGGTAGAAAGGCGTTTTTGAAAAAGAGAAATTTGTTAACATCGAATATTGATTTAAGCCTAAGGAAGTCCTTTCTGAAGGCATTTGTATGGAGTGTTGCCTTGTATGGGAGTGAAACATGGACGATTAGCAGTGTGGACAGAAAGAGGATTGAGGCTTTTGAAATGTGGTGCTACAGAAGAATGCTGAAGATTAGGTGGGTGGATCGCGTAACTAATGAGGAGGTACTGAACCGAATTGAGGAGAAAAGAAATTTCTGGCATACCTTGACTAAAAGAAGGGATAGATTGGTAGGACACATTCTTAGACATCAAGGAATTGTGAATTTAGCGTTGGAGGGAAGTGTGTGGGGTAAAAATCGCAGAGGGAGACCAAGAGACGCGTATAGTAAGCAGATTCAAGTGGATGTGGGTTGTCGTTCTTATGAGGAGATGAAAAGGCTTGCTCAGGATAGAGTAGGGTGGAGAGCTGCATCAAACCAGTCTCTGGACTGAAGACCACAACAACAACAACCTTTAAGTTCGTAAATGCCACGAATGATGCAGCATGCCGGAAGTGGCATCATTTATACAGTTACTTTCCATTATGGCGGGGCACATTATGTATTAGTTGACAAATTTCTTCCAGGTAGGGCACTGGACTTCATTTGATTTCATGATTATAATAAAGGATTCAGTTTGTAAATAAAAATGGATCCTTTATATAACCCTACTTTTCCTACAAATAAATAATGAAAATAAAAAAAACGGCACAAATATCCATGCCCGAGGGGGGATTCGAACCCCCCACCGTAGTGGCCGTGCAGACCGTGCCTGGCGCGCCGCAGTCCCCTCGGCCGCCGCGGCCGGCTCCATGCGTGTAGCTAATGCAGCCAGCACGTTGTCAGTTATCACAATAAACACCTGAAATTCAAAATGTTCTCCAGGTGTCTGATTTTCTACAACTTCATCGAGTGTAGTTGACCCACTAAAATGGTCGTACTTTGTATTTAGCTTGTATCGTCTTGAAATTTCTTGCTGATATTCTTCACAGCTAGTCAGGGATTTGGCTTTAGCCTCAATTTATGAAAATGTGAAACTCATTTATTGGATATATTCATGTAAGGATTTATAAAGTGCATATCCGGTTATCAGATCTTGATCAGACGACTGCAGCAAAACGCTAGTCGCTTGCAAGCGTTCTAGGATTCTGTTCCATGCGACTTTATTCCTGCCTCCATCCTACTCATTTTCAAAACCAGTCCGTAAGCCTGATTGCGGCACTCTACCTTTTGATGCATATTAGTAGATATGTCATTTAAAACTTGTTTGATGGTATTAAAACCAAATAGAAGCGCCTTTGTAGCATCAGTTCTGGCCGACCACCTAGTATCCGATAACCTTTTAGAAATGAATTGTAGTGCTCATTTTTCAGTGCTTTCAAAAGAAGGCCCCATCGATATGTAGAAGCGGAAAAAAAATTAGTAAGCTTAGGGAGAGTTGTTCAGCAGTATGACCCTCCATATCCAAAAACTTTACAAATCTTTCCACTGGTTCGGATGGTAGGACGTAGCGACTATCAGAGTCAGTTGATCTACGTGAGAAATATCAGGAATAGAATCCAGTGAGACTGAATAGTATTTGAATCTCTTAATTTCTCAAATAATATGATCCACTATGGCTGATGCAATTAGATGGATAAATTACTCGCACGTTGTTTTTGATAAATATGGCGTATGTCCCTTTCCTTTATTTGCATGAATACGTATATGTTGGGACAGAAACACATCAAACTTGCCTAGAAACTATAATAACCCTAAATAATTTCCATTATTGGGTGAACCAACACCACCTCGAAATGCTAGCCCTCACTCAGCTAAAAAGCTTATAACTGCAACAATTCGTTCTAAGAGTGTTCGCCAATACTTTTGTTCGCTCTCAGTTTGGCTTACAAGTTGAGAATCGACACGTGCACCCTTGTTTTTGCGAACTAACAGGAAAATTATCGCTTTTCTATGCGAACTGCTTTCTTCATGTCTTTTCTCCAAAATATTTGCATTCTTCCAGTCACCTAATCCGTCTTTTGTAATCCGTGGCGAGCCGTCAGAATCTGTCACTTTGCAGACAAAACACAACAGTCGCCCTTTGCTTTCTGAAAATCACAGCCAAGCTCTCATGCAAGTTTTATTCATTAGTTCATGTTTATATGTGAAAAATTACTTTCTACAGAATCTTGGCTTAGTTTCCTTCTCATATATTTTCTTTGAAGTAAAAAACTACTGTTTATATGCTAAATTTCACAACTTCCTTTCATAATCCAATAATCTCTGTCGAAGTTGTTTGGCCAATCACCAATACCATTAGAATACATTTTACTTTCACTTTTTGTTGCACTTGCACAAGATACAGTAACATCACAAGCCTGTATTATTTTTTGACTTGTCTTTGTCTTGGATACCAGGTCTCTGGGCCGATAGGACTTCCCATGCTTTTCATTTCAATTTGGCTTGGAGACGATATGGCTGAACTGGAAAGACTTGCCGCACCACAAATTTTAATTTAATGCTTCAGATCTATCAGTAATACATCGGAAAAGTTGCACATTCTGATGAATCTTCTGTAGTGTAACTATCATCCTTACAATCAACTACAGCTTTTGTTTGAACTTAATTTTCTGTATATTCCGTAAAACCATTATGAACATTAAAAACTCAGACAGTTTATGTGTTTTAGATATAACAGCATCTGTCTTTCCCTCCTTTTCATGCTTTACGCTTTGCACTTCCAGAAGCGTAGTGGTGTCCAGTATCTCTCCGTCTATTGCCCATGGCGGTTAGCCAGATCTGTGTAGAAGGGAAAATAAATTACAAAATAAATTGGAACACTACTATTTAATCGGACTGCGTAACGCGTAAGTATCATAAATAATACGAGGGTTGGAACTTTAATAGTGGCAACTAATTATTTGCAATTTATATAAAATAGCTACACGTTTAAAAGCCTTACTGTCCTTCAAAGTAGTCACCAGAGTTGTGTACAAGCCGTTACCAGCGATGTGGCAGTCGTAGGATACTCTTAGTAACACCGATTGTGTTGAAAGTTCGAGAGGAGCGGTCTCAAATGTTCAAATGTTTGTAAGGCTTACGGGACTTAACTACGGGATCATCAGTCCCTAAACTTACAAACTACTTATGAACTACTTACGAACTAGGACGGCACAAATATCCATGCCCGAGGGGGGATTCGAACCCCCGACCGTAGTGGCCGTGCAGACCGTGACTGAAGCGCCTCAGTCTCCTCGGCCACCGCGGCCGGCAGGAGCGGCCTATTGTCCAACGAAACTCTGTTACAGCTGAAGCGAATGCCATGAAGTGCTTCCTTCATCTTAGGAATCAAGTTGAAGTCACAGAGGCTTAAGTTCTGGGAGTGTGGCGGGTGGTACAACACTTGTGAGACCGGCAATCGTACGCATCCGTCACCACTTGCGCCATATGTGCCCGTGTCCTACAAAATGATTAATGGTTCCCGCAGAAATTGTCACTGCTTCTTCCTATAAATTGTTCATTTTTTAACACAGCTTACGACCAGCCTGGTGTTGCTAAGAGTATCCTACGAGTTCCACATCGCTGGTAACGGCTCTGGAGCACACTTCGAGTGGAGTTAAGTTCTGTTGTGGTTAAGTGTTAGCAACTGTTTTTAGCGAAAATGGTAGAATTATGGTGCTCGAAAGGCAGAAAAAGATGTATGTAAACTAAATAAACACAGAAAATAGAAGTTTTTACATATTTAACAGTGGAGACATATTTGGTTGGCGAATCACTTTCTTCCTGAAAGTCACGAAAGAAGAGGCATCGCCCATTCTAACGAATCGAAAATTTAAAATAATTTCCGTTATTTAGCAGACAGGTTTTCAGAATGGTGTAGGGGAAGACTCAGGTATACATGAGACAACCATGTCACTTACATTTTCACATGTCTTTCAGTATTGGGAATGTTATACGTCAACTGTAGTGTATGGACGTTTATAACTAAACATTGTAGGCTATAAATGAACGTGATTCGTGCAGCCGGCCGCGGTGGCCGAGGTGACTGAGGCGCTCCAGTCACGGTCAGCACGGCCACTACGGTCGGGGGTTCGAATCCCCCCTCGGGCATGGATATTTGTGCCGTCCTAGTTCGTAAGTAGTTCATAAGTAGTTTGTAAGTTTAGGGACTGATGACCCCGTAGTTAAGTCACATAAGCTTAACAAACATTTGAACATTTGATTCGTGTATTTTTCGTAATTAAACATTTTTTACTTCCTCAGAGATAAAATACAATTTTCAAGGAAAGAGAAAACAATACTCTCTTGTCACGTAAGAATACCTCTCATCAATTTTACGAAAATGGGAGACGTTGCTCTGAAAAGAATTTGTATTGAATCGGTCAACAACTTTGGAATCACTATACAAAATCGATGCCACCCACTTAATAATCATCAACTTTGTAAAAGAAGTTGACGATTGGCCTCCTAACACCGACTGTTAGATGTCGGTACCTCTCGGGGCTTATCTCGAAAATGTTCAAATGTTTGTTAAGCTTATGGGACTCAAGTACGGGGTCATCAGTCCCTAAACTTACAAACTACTTACGAACTACCTTATACTAAGGACGGCACAAATATCCATGCCCGAGGGGGTATTCGAACCCCCGACCGTAGTAGCCGTCCAGACCGTGACTGGAGCGCCTCAGTCTCCTCGGCCACCGCGGCCGGCAAGGCTTATCTCGACTGCCCTTTTTTAAATCGCTGTTGCGGCAAAAGTGTTGCCAACGTCAACACTCCTGCGCTTTTACAAGGCCTCGTAACGCGGCAGCAGCAGCCAGCGTTCCACAGTACAAACAAATGGGGCATCTACACACGCCACCAGCCATCTGTGTACGAGCGGCTGCGCGCTGTTGGCAGCGGCGTTTTCGAGCCTGTTACCTTTCATACGTGGCGTTTCGGTAGCGTATCAGCCGTTCTCAGAATACCGTGAGTATTGATACCGCTGTTTGGGACTCAAGATGCAGGGAATACAACAACAGGATTGCATGAACTAAATCTCACTAAGAAGCTATTGCTGACCATCGAGGTTAGCTCCGACATGCCGACATGCTCCGGCTGCGGTGGCCGAGGGGACACAAACTATTTGACATTTAAAGAAGTGACCTGGACATAAGCAATGCGGAATTAGCTTATCCGCGTAAATTGCTGTAGTTTTAGCCCTGACGTACTATTAAATGTGTCTAGTTGTACTTTATTACGCCATGCAGTATGTTCAAAAGAAAATATTTTTAGCGCCTCGTGTTCTACAAGGCACTAAATGTCCAGCGGTGGATGTGGGCAGGGAGCGCTATATTCTCCCCTTCCCCAATCCATAAGTGACACCGATTCTTCGGAGGAGGAACTGGTCAACATTGTTCATAATGACAGTAAAAAGTCAACAGTTGCCTGCAAAGATATCTCGGAAAAAAGAAACGGTACGTTGTATTTTGTGTGAGTTATGCCCACTTTTCCATGTAAAGTTAAGAAAAATTCAAGACGGTAAAAAATGGTGGAGCCAATTGCGGTGTACAGAAATTAAAGTTAAAACACGAAAAAAAAAAAAAAAAAAAAAAAAAAAAAGAAAATCCGAAATGTAGAGAAAATTTGGGGCATAGCTTTCGCATCAGAACCATGGCTGTAGTTAGGCCATACCAAATTTAGTAATAGAAGCCTAATGTTTTTATGAAGGGCAGTGATTCCCATATTTGGATATATAAACAAATATGTCAATATTTTCCTGAAGTGCATGATGATGGTTCCTGTAAGCCTCAGATAGACATTACTCATCCTTTTCAAACTGACATAGTTGTTTATCTCCCATAGCATATATGTAACATTAAAGCCTAAAATTATTTGAATTGCAAAAAAAAAAAAAAGGGGGGGAATGAGGCGCTTCAGTCACGGTCTGCACAGCCGCTACGGTCGGGGGTTCGAATCCCCCCTCGGGCATGGATATTTGTGCCGTCCTTAGTCTTAGCTAGTTCATAAGTAGTTTGTAAGCTTAGGGACTGATGACACCGTAGTTAAGTCCCATAAGTTCTACAAACATTTGAACTTTTTTTTTTTTGCTCCGACACACCGGTTACCCTGTTCTTCATTGTGTTGCCAGAAACATTATTAAACAGTTCGTAGAATTTTGAGAACTTAACCAAATGGTGAGACAATTCACCTCTTTCACAAGTATACTTGCAAAGAATAAATGCTACATTCGAAAAAAAAAAAAAATTCAAGGAATAAGAGTATTCGCGGCCAGGCGCGGGGGCCCCCCAAATGCGCGGGGTCCGTAGCATTTGCTAACTCCTGCTACGTGGCTAATCCGGCACTGTCTTCTGTTAATGGCAGTCTATAATTTAACAAACTGTCAGTGCACTGTAATTCATACAGTTAACAATACCCGAGTCATATTAATATCGTCCAAAACATTTTGAAAGCAGAAAAGAATTGCAACCTGATGTGCTGATGTACATAAAAGGACTGATTATGATTATGTTCGCGTGCTCGTTGTGTATTGACATGTTGTACGAGTTTTGTTTTAGCGAATTTCGGACATTGTAATATTTTCAGAAGTACACACGATTTTTACATTGTAGGGTACTAGATTCTACATCGTTGTGTAAACCATCTTTTCAACTTGTGCTTGATTCTGTGCCTTTCGTGAACTTATCACAAGTTTTTAGCTACTTGGCAGGTGTCAAACTGAATATCTTCAAGAATGTGACGTTCTAACATTAACAGACATATTATTTATTTGTAGCTGCGTATTCACTTTATTAAAGTAGTAGGTAACCGCCAATATATGTTAGTATACAGGGTTATCATTTTTGTGAAGCTGAGGTACGAACCTAGGCAGGCATCCAAACATTAGTTCTATACAGCAGTAATATTATGAAATAGTGGTCAAGTATTTGCAATCCTGATTAAGAGCAGAAGTTTGGACGTGAATGAATTTTTAAAGATTTACTTCTATGCCTAAAAGTATAACAAACCACTGTAAACGAACACTTGTTATTCGTAACATTATTCTGTTACTTCTGAGCATCCTTTGCAAATGAGAGATTTCCGAATTATATTCTTGATAGTTGCTACAATTTGTAGCGCCACAAAAGCTCGTAAATACGAAGTTATTTTGAAAGTGCTGTTTCAGTTCAAACACACATTCAATTATTCATTCGTTTCGCGCCATGTTTTTACGACCCAGCCGCTTGGCAGCGCTGCAGTCGCGCAGTTACAGTAAACCACTGGGAGTTTGCGACTCTTATGGTGGTAGTTTGATTTACACAACAATGAATGTGTTTTGAACAATTACATTTGTGTGCTTTTTCGGCATTTGCAGGAACAACAAACTTACTGCAGAGAGAGAGAGAGAGAGAGAGAGAGAGAGAGAGAGAGAGAGAGAGAGATATATATCACTAGGATGTCACACGAGATGTTTGTAAAATTACGTTTCTGAATAAAATATCTTGATATAATGTTTCAGTTGGAATTTAATGTGTTTGGTAGGCCTTCACTGGGATACGTTTGTTTGCAGTAAAGATGCACATATTGGTATTAACTTAGTAAAAATTTACAACTTGGTAGCCCACATCACTACCCCTACGCAACGCCCACTGCTAGCAATTACTTCCAGAATTAAATAACTTACTATCGTCTTACAATATACAAAAAGCAGCCTTGATCACAGAAATTAACAGTTTCAATTAATCGGTTTCTACCTGATGTAGGTCATCTTCGGAATTACAAATAGCCCATGTGGCCAGTGCTGTAGGTAACAGTTACCTACTGGCAGCAGAACAGCCCAGGACAGCCCAGCCCAGCCGAGTGTAGCACTGGCCACATGGGCTATTTGTAATTCCGAAGATGACCTACGTCAGGTCGAAACCGGTTAATTGAAACTGTTAATTTCTGCGATCAAGACTGTTTTTTTGTATATTGGTCATACCAAATAGATCGCTGTTTTCTCCTCTGACAATGTTGTCAAAATTAAATCGTCTTACAATAAGTTTAATTTTGTACTTATTCAGTAGTAGATGGTTTGTAGTCACAAAAGAAAAATTCGAAAGTATCTGTACTGGCCGTTGTATCTGGCTGGTGATCTTCACTGTCTATTTTTGTATTTGAAGTTATGAATGAAATAGTCCACGAACATTCTTCACTTTGTAAATTTGATGGACAGCACTATTTTTACGTCTTATTTCCTAAAGTATATAAAACTTTATGGCCTTACTCTGGAGCTGTCATTACTCTATGGTTTACAGTGACAAATTTTAGAAACAGCTGATCGGTTCTAGCCGGCATCTTGTAGCGAGAAGTTGTCGCTCACGTTGGACACACGACTATGTCGCTGATTGTAGCTGCAGTGTTGCATAGTGGTATGTCGCGCGCTGTCGCTCGCTTTTTGTCGTGGTGGCAGGAATATCGGATTGAGCAGGGTAGTAACGTATCACGTGACTCACCACAACCGGAAGAAAAACTATCGAAGAAGGTTTTATTTACCATTGAGCTCAGTGCTTTTGTCGCGTACTTGTTCCTTAAATAAATAAACCGAAAAAGTGACGAATGGATTCAAAGAAAACATTGGAAGACTTAAGGGAATTCCGAAAACACGTAAGATTGACAATTTTCCCAAGTTCAATGTGCATCAGAAACCAAAAGGATTTTTAAATGTTTAGTGTTCCGTAAGTATTGGACCGTATCAAGGCTGTATACTGTTTCGTTTAGTGCACTAATGGGAAATATTAACTAGTGCGAATTAATTCCCTGTTTGTTGCGTTGGGAAACTGCCGTTTTGTAGGGAATTCGATTTGCTTTCTAAGGAAGTGACAAATTTCGTAGCCTGTGGCGAGGAACAGTGCGAGCGACTTGTGGCGGAAAACTAACAGCTGTGATGACCCCTTGCAGTTATGTTTGCAGGTGAAGGAAGAGAACGGGAGTAACTAATTTACTTGTCGGACAAGGTAACAAACAAGAACCTGTCAACCATACAGCAGGAATAGCATTAATTATTTATTTCATGGTCTGCGCAAAAATGTATTACCGTGTTTCTATAGGATTCTGTTTTCAAATAATATTAGATGAATCCTATAGAATTACCAGAATACTTTTTGGTGCTGAACATGAAGTAAATAATTTATGCTGTTGCAGCTCATGGGTTGACAGGTTCTTGTATATACCCTTGGCCGCTCAGTAGCTAGCAAACCGAATTTAACTACAAAACGACAAACAATTTTCCAATTCACTCAAACAGGGAATTAACTCGCACCAAGTAAGAGTGCATGTACACCGAAAATGACGGGAAAATACAAGGCACTACACTGTCTCATTTTCAAACACAGGACAACGATGGTCCATCAATATGTACTTCGTGGAAATGAGCTGAAAATATACAACTGTATTTAGGCGAAGCGCTGGCTTCACTTTTTCGTGTGCAGGTTGTCTCCCTGAATTGTACCCTCCTTCGTATGAACGCCGACGCTTCCGTTCAACGATTTGCAGCTAACTTCCGGTTTCGGCGTGTCACGTGATACATTTGTACCCTGCTCAATCCGATATTCCTGCGACCTTTTGTCGCTCACGTAGGAAGCGGCCTTACGGTTTGCCAGCTCGAAAACCAATTCGTGCTTGCCAACGTTAAGGCAGATGAGACAAAACACAGCTACGTCGTCGCCGCACTCAGTGAGGACACAGGCACTGAGCTGCAGGACATCTTGGTCTTGCTATCAGTGCCAATCGGTATTCAACATTGAAGAATGGGCTGATCACGCGCCCCTCGCAATCAGATGCAAAACGGCTGGTTCGACCTAAAAAGTGGGAACACGTTACAGCCAGACACACATCGTCAAATCGCCGTTATTTTTGCAAATATATCTGCAACGATGCAAGATATGTAAAAAACATAATAGAGCGAAGATCTAGAGAATTTTCCCCTTTACTAATTAGGTTATTCAATTTTCGTGGCAGATGAACGATTCGTTTGCAATTACAATTATATTACAAACGGCTTTTTTTTGGCGTTACTACCGTATATTTTGTCCAAAAAATTTGAAAAAGGACAGACAGACATACATCCCAAAATCGCCGTTATTTTTGCAAATATCTCATAAACGATACGACGTATGAGAAAAACATAAGAGAGCAAAGTTGTAGAGAATTTTCTCCTCTACAAATTAGGTTATTCAATTTTCCTGTCAGGTGAATGGTTAAGCCGTTATTTTTATTTAAATTTCGAGCTTTCAAAAAACGTTCTCAAAGGCCCACTTTTAGTGTTACTACCGTAACGTAAAGTGGGCCAAAAATGCATTGTAATAAGCTGTGTTTTCTTAAAGTAGCATAAAAAGACCCTTTGTTTCATTTAGATTTTGGGTTGTTTTGTAGAAGATTAAAAAAAAAAAGAGTATTTTTAAAAGTACCCGTCTACGACAGCAGCACTTGTTAGTTTATCGTCTGCTTCCACATAGAGTCACTAGCAAACATAAATCACCGAGTTTACTGCACAAGTCGCAGCATTGAAAGCGTGGCATTAGAGTCGGTGAATCCAACGACACCGCTCGCCCAGGAAATCGCAGCCGATCACCGGCGACAAAGACGATCTGCTGGTACCATAAAAGGTGTGGACAACAAGCACAAAAATGCACGCCTCCCTGCGAGATGGGAAACGCGGCGGGAGGTCAATAACGACCAGTGTTGCCAGATGGCAGAGAGAGAAAATACCTACCGTCTCACAAAAATGTACCTACGTTTCCCCTACTTTTGCCCTACCACCTCATTAATGCCCCTCCATCAGGGTCGTAGGCAGGATTTGCGTCTCGGGGGGGGGGGGGGGGCTGAATCTAGGAGTCCAGCCAGCAGAGATTAACAAATTCATTAATGTGACATGTTACAGTTTTGAAAAACTTTTAAAATAAATATTTGGCATCATGCTTCACTTGCTAGAGATGTTTTTTCCAGTGACTAATATTTACTGATTGATAGAGTCAAGTGTAGATTATGCCGCGAATTCTAAGTGCTCTGTTACAAGAGGATTACTGATTTATCGATCGGACAATGGTACATCAAGAACCTGTCAACCATAGAGAGCAACAGCATTAATTAGTTTTTCCCAAATGCGCCGCGAATTCCGAGTGCACTGTTACACGAGGGTAACTGATTTATTGACCGCACAAGGATACATCGAGGCACCATCCACCACAGAGTAGGAACAGCAATAATTATTTAGTTCACAGTCAGCACAAAAAAGGAAGTCCGTCATTTTGCTTGATTCGATTTTCAAACAGTAATGCTACTAGCGCTTTGTTCATTTATAACGTTGGCTGTCGCAAATATTTTAGCATTTTCTTGTCAGCATCTTCTAATTTACAACTACTAACTAATATATGGGCCTGACGCAAATAAATAACTGCGTAGTCAAGTTAATATAACGTCTTTCGTTCATGGAAACAATGAATTTTCCTTTTGATGACATTTTCTAACACTATTTCCAAACCGACCTTCCATTCCACTGATATACATTGAAATCATAATATTTCGCTTCAGTTTTAATGTGCCCGAAACGAAGTTTTCAAAATTAATAATGTTTACTATGAACAGAAAACGACTATGCCGTCTAAAATATCATTGGCTACTTCAAACTCTGCCACAATTGGTCGGCTTTATTCCCGCGTGCCGGCAACTGTTCTGTTGCCAACATTACCCGCTAGGCATGTGTCGGCGATTGTAAAATTTTACCAAAGTACCTACGTATTGGGGACTTTTAGATGAAAATTCCCTACATGATTTTAATGCTTAAAACTACCTACGTGTAGGGAAAATTCCCTACGTCTGGCAACACTGGTAACGACCGCGATGGACTCTCCGAACGGCAGCCGTCGATTATTCGTCACTGACCAGAAGACTAAGCTCCAGTAATTGGTTAACACCAGCCCAGCGCAGACGTGTCTATCTATCCATCCACTCGCCGGAGCTGTGATGGTTGTCACCTCTAACGGATCTACCATAAAGCCATCGGTCGCGTGATGTGCACACTAAACGTTGGCCTACATCGAACGTTTGAGTGGTCGTTTGTGGTGGCAGATGTGACACAGCCTACACTCCCTTCAGACCCAAGGTTGTAGGTGATGTGACATTAATATAGAGAGGGACGTTTAAGATATAAAATACATACAGTAATTCATCAAAAAACAGAAATTAAATTTTTGTTCAAAAATTTCCAGAAATTTTGTACCCACACAGTTGTGTAGTTTGGGCCTTCACTACAATTTTTTATAATCTGCACAATCTTACAATAACATACCTTCATACTCATTTCTTTACACGATACAAGCGAAAGCAGTTTGAATCTTTTGACAAACAGAAATGTACATCTCATATTTCACATCTTGTTCTTATACGCCAGTTCGAACCGCTTCTGCGAGAATATCTTGCAGATTTTCAGTCATAAACAACAGGCCAACGATCCAATTTGTCTAGTCGATGGTCTGCACAAGGTGAACCGTTTCTTTCGAGCTGTATTTACGTCTGCTTCATCTTCATCATTGTATGGCAATTCCATTTGGTGGTGAGACCAGGTATTCCCACAGCCACGTGGAATTCAACAATATCATGTATGTCTTTTCGTCGCACTTCATTAGCTTTACTGGCGTGTTTGTACTGAAGCCACGAATTCACACATGCCACGTACATCATTTTCATCGCATTTTGAAATAGATGTTTCTCCAAAATCTTCACCTGAATAGGATGACCCAGACAAGTGGAATCGAGGGTATCGTCATCACTGCTTAAATCCTCAACATCTGACGAGTTGAGTAAAGTAGCGATAGCAGAATCACTCAGAGGTGCTGAAATTGCACCAGTAATTTTTATATTTCGGTACGTGATAATTACCAGATTGGGTGATATTTTGAAAGAAATGACATAACATCACGTCGAGATACACCGCGAATGGACAGACACGCGCTGGGCAGTCGTCACTGACACAGCGCAAAACGAGAAAAACACCACGAATCGACAGCTCAACACAGGATGTCGGCGAACGCGCACCCTAGCGCGACCGACGTCTAACAACAATCAAATGTACCACGACCCAACGTTGCGACACATCTCGAGGCAAGGAATGCTCTATCATAGGTATTCTTTTATGACCGAGAAACGAGAGGCTCCTACAACCAATTGTCTGCCAGTGGTGGACAACGTGTATGAAACACAACTTCACGACAAGAGCGTCAAAAAATTCAACTTCAAGTCAGCAAAACAAAACAAAAAACTGCAAAATTAGCTAGAGCAGGGAACTTGTTGAACACGAAAGATACACAATCACACAAACACATCATGTACAAGGCAAAAAAATAAAAAAAAGGTAAATCTAATATATAAAGCAGTGTCCGTATATGTGTACGTGTTGCATACAAATCTACAGTTTTGTTCCAATCTTTATGATATTTTGTACACGTAAGCTTCAATCCATGAGGACAATCGCCGTAAGTATAAGAATCACATACAATATATAGATCACGAGATATGACGTCATAAGCAATGAAATGTGTCTAAAACTGCTGCATTTAGCGACAATGCTGCTCAATTTCTCCTAAACCACTGGACCGATTTCAACCAAATTTGGTACACATATTCCTTACGTGAGATAACATCTTCTGTAGAAGTACGAACCACACACGACACATGGTTCAAGAGATATAAATCCATAAATGATAGGAGTTCAAGAAACTGCCATAATGCGATGAGACTTTAATGATGAAAGGAAAAAAGTTTCTCGCTTACTACTTTTCCGCTGTTTATGGAGTAAAACTACGGCATTCGGTATGACGTTACAATTTATACACTACAAATTGTAGCCGCAGTTAATTTTATAGGCATTGTACACACATATCGTTGAATGTGCCTCCGAAATTGTAGTACAGTGCGACCTGTAGTTCATGAGGTATGAGCACAATAGCAGTAAACGTTCATAGCAAACCGCCCCATCAGGCACCAAGTTTTAATCTATTATTTCGTTACTACTGATTGTTTTCCCAAGAGTTTTTACAGACATACAGCCATTATACAAATGAATATATACCTGAAAAATGTCAGGAATATATAAAGAAATACCCGGGCAACGCCGGATTTTCAGCTAGTCTAATATATAAAGAATAGTGTCCGTATGTTTGTACGTGTTGTATACAAATCTACAGTTTTGTTTCAATCTTTATGAAATTTTGTACACGTAAGCTTCAATCTATGAGGACGGTCGCCGTAAGTGTAAGACTCACATACGATATATAGTTCACAAGATATGACGTCATAAACAATGAGATGCGCGAAAAACGGCTGCATTTTGCGACAATGCTGCTCATTTTCTCCTAAACCATTGGACCGATTTCAACCAAATTTGGTACACACATTCCTTACCGTGAGGTAACAATTGCTGCATGGTTAAGAATCACATACGGCACGTGGTTCAAAAGATATTACGTCATAACCAACAGAAATAGCAAAAAATACCATATAATGCGGCGAGACTTTTGAAATACACTGTAAGAGAATGACAGTACGTAGCGACTTGCAACAAACTTTAAACATAATATCAAACCTTTATTAAACATTTTCTCGCTGGCAATCATAGTAAAATGATGAACGGAAAAAAGTTTCTCGCTTACTACTTTTCCGCTGTTTATGGAGTAAAACTACGGCTCTCGGTACGACGTTAAAATTTATAATTTGAACACTACAAATTGTAGCGACAGGAAATTTTACAGACAGTATACACATATATAGTTGAATGTAGCTTCAAAATTGTATCACATTCCGACACGTAGTTCATGAGAGATGAGCACGAAACAGTAACGTCCCGCTGTTCATGGACTAAAAGTACGGCATTCAGTTTGACGTTACAATTTTTAATTTCTATACTACAAATTGCAGCCGTAGGAAATTTTACAGACAGTATACGCGCATATAGTTGAGTGTACCGTCTAAATTGTATCACAGTACGACACATAGTTCATGAGATATGATCACATAAACAGAAACGTTCATGGAAAATCCCCCCATCATGCATCAAGTTTTAATCTGTTACGTCTTTACTATTAATTGTATTCCCAAGAGATTTTACAGACATACAGCCCTTATACAAATGAATATACACGCGAAAAATGGCAGGAATAAATAAAAAAATACCCGGGCAACACCGGGTTTTCTGCTAGTACATTAATAAGCACAGTAATACAAAAATAAAGCATGTTAAAACATTAAAGAGCAATAGGGCATGGTGTGCCTATCGAGATATTTACATGAGAAAGCATGGATTCAAAATACATCTTATTCTTAACAAAGACTTACGTTACTTTAATATTCACAGAATATACGACATCAACTGCGATTTGGCAAAGCTGAAAATGTATACCCAGCCGGGATTCGAACCCGGGTCTCCTGCTTTGTAGACAGTTGCGTTGACCCCTACACCACTTTTTTTTTTTTTTTTTTTTTTTTTTTTTTTTTTTTTCTATGGGTAGTTCTGTTCATTGCGGACACTGATCATATTTGTTCGTTTTCGTTCGTTGTGTTCTTGGCTCAGCTTTTTTATTGCAGAGGGCGTTGAGCCCTCTGACCGGGCGCGCTGAGCCACGGCGCCCGGCAGGGGACACAGTGATCACCCCCCTTGCAAGGACTACCTAAGCACGCCTCCCGTCAGATACAAACTCCCAGCTTTACCCTGCCCACAGTACTCAAACTCGTAGTTATGAAACTAATTCCCGTAAGAGTAAGGGCTTCAAACTTGCCCATCCCTCCCCACTAACGATAGGATCATTGCCCGTCACCGGCATATTATATATATACATGTGGCATCTGTTCCGAAAGAACAGACGTCACTTCTGATCCTGCAGTTGTTATTCTTTAATATTCACAGAATATACGACATCAACTGCAGTTGGGCAGGGTAAAGCTGGGAATTTGTATCTGACGGGAGGCGTGCTTAGGTACTCCTTGCAGGTGCGGTGATCACTGTGTCCCCAGTGGTGTAGCACCACCTGTGGACATGTAGATACGTTACTTCACAGGTTTACCTGCTCGGGCTACAGTGACCTATGGACAAAAGTGAAGCAGCAGATGGCGTTCCTCCAAAGAAATGACGGCAGATTCATCATCGCAGAAGAATTACTGATACCGGATAAGACATACTTCCCACGACAAAAAAACAATACAATAATGTGGATATTCGGACATTTTGTGCACTTCGTAGTTCATCGAAGTTGCCAGAACGACGCTGAGGATTGTAGTAGCTATATGGCAATGGAATATTACAAACAATTAAAGAATAAATATTTCAAGAAGGATTTCGGTAACATGCTGCAAATAGTGTTCCGAAAGGAAGGTATAGGATAAAATACGTTACGCTAGAGAAATACAGCCAGTTGAACTCCATGAGATAAATAATGTTTTACCACTTACATAATGGAACAGAAGAATCAATATACCATTTTTTGTTATTATTAAAAAAAATAAAAAAAAGTGGTGTAGGGGTCAGCGCAACTGCCTAGAATGCAGGAGACCTAGGTTCGAATCCCGGCTGGATTCACATTTTCAGCTTTGCCCAATCGCAGTTGATGTATATTCTGTGAATATTAAAGAATAACAACTGCAGGATCAGAAGTGACGTTTGTTCTTTCGGAACAGATGCCACCTGTATATACTTACGTTATTACTTTAAAAAAAAAGGAAATAAAATTACACTCCTATAACTACTTAGAAAAGCTTATTCTGTCTTATCTCAAAGCTTTCAAACCACAGCTTAAAAGTACAGGATCACTCAATGAAGGGCTTGGGGTGCACTCCCACCGATTTTCCTGTTTCAGGCTCTCAAGCTCCGCTGTATTGAAGTGGGCCATACATCTTATCCTGAGAGATCCAACATAGGTAAAACTTTTGGCAAAACTTCCTCTGCTTATCTGATAGGCGAAAATTCTTCAGGAGCACTTTCTCGTCCACTTGAAATGCCCTACTCCTTACCCTTTGGTCCCACTTCTCTTCCCTCCGTTGTCCTGCCTGACGTAGCTGACTTCGGGCAAGGTCAACTATGTCTCCTCGACGGCCGTCTCTTTGCTGGAGGATATGCCACATAAGATTCCGCGGCCAGACGTTCTTAAGAACTGTCATGGTTGCCATCTGCGTTACACCATGAAGCAGCTCATGCATGACTCCTTGAAGGTCTTCTAAAAACACGTCTCATGTTGGGTGTCTCTTTGCGCAGTAGAGGCGACACAGGTTGCCCAAGCCCTTCATTATCCTTTCCGCGGGACTTTATTGCGGATACCTTGCAGACGCGTAGATAGGTTTGATTCTATTGCGTCGCAATGTGGCGTTCCACCTCGCCGAGCGGAATTGCGGGCCATTATCAGAAATGATTTGGTCGACATGCCCTACTTCCGTTAAGGCGGCACCACACATGTGGTATTTGCCGAATACCGAGCGACGAACACCGAGCGATGAACACAGAGCAAGCTTGCGAATATTCGCGTAACGGCGAGCATGTTGTAGCACATATGCGCTTCCTGCCGAACGGCGAGCATATACGGGAACACGAATATTCAAATGTTTCAAATGTTTGTATAGTCTATGGGACTTAACTACGGGGTCATCAGTCCCTAAACTTACAAACTACTTATGAACTACTTACGAACTAGGACGGCACAAATATCCATGCCCGAGGGGGGATTCGAACCCCCGACCGTAGTGGCCGTGCAGACCGTGACTGGAGCGTCTCAGTCTCCTCAGCCACCGCGGCCGGCTGAACACGAATATTCGTCAAGCTACAGTAGCGTAGCATTTTGAACGACCGGTACTTTTCATACTTTCGTATCTGTTGTAATCGCATTGTTTTTCTGTTTATCGGCTGATCAGATACAGATGGTCAATGATACGTCTACATCTACATGGGATTCTCTGCAAATCACATTTAAGTGCCTGGCGGAAACTGATATTTTGTGTGCATCTGCTTTTTTTTCTCATGCCTTACAGCAGTCTACTATAAAAAAAAAGATAAAAAAATAAAAAATAAACCGAGAACAGGACGCTAGTGAATGGTGTCACAAAACCAAAGCAGAGAAACATAAGTTTAGTGAAGTAACCACAACTGTAAATAAATATTTACGGTTCATTTTGTGTTGTGGTGAAGATAGTCAATAGTCAATGTCTTGAGTTGGTACTTGCGAAATTGACAATAAAAATTGTTATTGCTAGTGAGTTTACCATGGACTTTGATACAATATATTTTATTTTGTACAAAATACAGTTCTTACGTGATTGTATCAAGAATTGGCACCCATCAGAAAAAGTGACTTATTATCACAGATTTTAAAACAACAAATAATCTTCTTCTATAATGTTCACAAAATTTGTTATGTCGTTCACAACGCCTGGCGACATAAATAAAAAGCATTACCCCCTACACGTTTACTACGGCGAAGAAATAATAAAAATTCGCAAAAAGATACTAAGAAACCAATAGGCCTATACGAAACTTACGAATAAAATTCTAATTATAACTGTCTACATTCCCAAGTGCGGTATTTTTATCAGAAAATAAGTTACTAAAAGACTTTAGGTATAACGTAATGCCAAATTGGGTTACATATGTTCACAAATGCATAGTGACACCCACTTTCCACGAGCTCTTCCAACAACACGAATGTCTGGATAAGGAACAACAGCACCTGTTGCCGAATGTTCTCCTCCTTTGATGTGTGTAAAAATACCGACACGCGGCGGAAACGGCGAGCTCTGGTCGATTGGTGCTCGGCAAACAGCGAGCGGTCGAGCCACACTACTCGCCAACTAGCGAGCAGTTACTCGGTATTCGGCAAATACCACATGTCTGTGCCGCCTTTAGAAAGTCCTGTGTAAGTGCTTTGCTCACGGTCATGCCTGTTGCTCTACGTAGGAGTGTGAGAGTGACACACTTAGAGGTGAGCTCTACCGCCACGAACACATAACAATAACCCCCACTGGTACGTGGTAATGGACCTAATAGGTCGACCGCACCGAGATGTAATCTATTGGGCATTATGGGGTGTAAAGGTCTTCGCATCGTCACTGTAGCGTGTTTTGCCTTCTGGCAATGCCAGCATACTGCCAGTACTCTGCGGATCCTACGCTCCATGTTGGCAAAAGGCACACTATGCGCAGCTTAAGGAAACACTTATGCGGTTCGAAGTGCACATATTTTAGGTGGGTGTGCCAGATTAACTTATTAATCAGTTCACTCGGGATGCAGAGTCTCCACGAAGCATGTTCACCCCCTCAACTGTAGAAAAGACAGGTCGAATTGTCTCATGGTAGGATTCTGCCTTTGCCTCCATTTCTCTTTTATTGCGCGATATTTGTTCTGCTCTATCGCGATGTCTGAGCGAATCGGGACGAAATTTTCGAACGCCACCTGTTTCATATAAAAGAGGGAGAAGTGCTGTTCCTCTAAAGGATGACACTCCTCTCCTTGTATGCCCACTGGTGACCTCGACAGAGCGTCAGCTATGACATTCATTTTGCCAGGGACATGCTCAATCATAAAGTCAAATTCTTGTAACGCCAAGGCCCAGCGCGTTAGTCTTTTGTTTCTTAGTTAAGCGGTCGTGAGAAACTCGAGCGCCTTATGAACCGCAAAGACGCGAGTTTTTCTACCGTACAAGAAGAAACGCAACTTTTCGAAAATCCAGACTACAGCCAGAGCTTCCAGTTCGGTCGCAGAATAGTTCTTCTCACATTTGGTCAGCACTAGGCTTCCAAATGCAATGGTTTTTGTGGACCATATTATTGTCTTCCGTGTATCTCTGGAAAATCATGACACCTAAGCCTGTGTACAAGCTGACGGTGGCCATGCAAAATTCTTCGGCGAGATTGGGATGTGACTGGATAGGTTCGTTCAGCAATGCGTCCTTGAGGGCTTGGAATTCGCCTATCGCCTCCTCGTACCATTCCCAGGGTGTCTTCTTCCCTGTTAGTTTGCAAAGCTTATGCATTGCCAACTTGTCTACATGCATGAAGAGTTTTAAAAAAATCACAACGCCGAGGAAACCTCTCAGCTGCCTTGTGGTAGTGGGGGTGCCAAATTGCTGTAACGCCTCCATTCTTTCTGGTCAGTCAGTCTCCGGTTTGATCACAGTGTTGATTTGACGGGAGTCTAGAGTGAGGCGCACTGAACTGTCACTATATGAAGTGGACAGTTGTACATGGAGGTAGCTGGCTCAATAATATCCTCATTGAGAATTCTTTCTATCTCTCAGGCAACCCTTTCCCGATAGACCATGGGATCGGATACGAAGGGATGAAGTATTAGGTGTGGTCGAGAACTTTGAACGCATATTCAAAATTCTTAATAGCAACTGTATCCGACAGGAAGACCTGGGCGTTGCCTCGCAGCCATTCCCTGTCACCTTTGAGAAAACTCGCAATTTCGGCAACTCGCTCTTCAGTTATTTGTGTCACCTTTTCCACGATTTCTGCAGGTGACGAGGGCTTAGGCTCTCCGACACTGTTAACTAGATGTTGCGTGCATGACTGCTTTTGGGGGCATCTGGTCATCTGCAGACATTGCTCTGGTAATTGTGTACTCGTGGCTGGCTCAGCAAATTGTATCTTGATAGTGCCGTTCTTCTTGAGGAGCAACTCACCCCTACCGATATCTAGCACCGTTTGGTATTGACGCAGGACGTCCATACCGATGATTAAAACATTTGAGAGGGAGGGGACCACAAGTAAGTTGATGTCTATGTCATGACCTAGACAGCGGAAAGTCATGCGTGTTTGAGTCAACACTTCCACGTCCCTCCCCACAATTACTCCTTTGGGCCTTTTTCATGAAGAAACTGGGGCAGTTCTGCTTTACCATGCACTGCAGATAGGCTGCCTCAGATATAACTGTGATCTGGCTGCCACTGTCTACGATAGTGGTCAGCGCAGTGTCACCGATCATGACCTTTACAATGGGTACACGTCCGTTCGTGGTGCCGCCTCTCTTTCTTCCTTGAGAATCTCCCTTAGATCCTCGTATTCCAGTCGGTTCCTGTGGCGCATTCCGAAAGATTCAGTGGCCGAACTTCTACGATTTGCACCGATTGTGCTCGCGCTTGCCAGCTCACGTTGCCACTGTGATTCCTTCAACTCTTATGGCCACCCTGGTTTGCATTTGAGGGACCATATATGTTATTTTGTGCAGGGGCATTTGCCCACTGAAGATTTCCTCTCGTTCCCAACTCATCTAATTGGGTCGCTGATCCTTTTTCTTATAGGATTGGTCATCTTGGCCGTAGTTTCAACGTCCTCTATAGTCGTGCTGGTTGTTTCTCCATTTCTGAACTTCTATCGCCATCTTTTCTTGCCTCTCCCGTCTTTTTGCACTTTCCACACATGAGCAAGGTCGGTGAGTGTCCTTCGGAATTGCTCCACAGATTCCGAGCTTCTCCCTGTCAACTTCCCTTGTACATCCAAAGAGAATTTTGGATAACCTCTTGATCTGTGAAGGGGCGATCGAGATAGCGGTTCTTGGCATAAAATTCCTCGAAGAACTTGGCCATGTTATTACATTTGTCCGATTGTAGGTCAATGGTGTTAATGATCTCTTGTCGGATCCTTTCCTGGGCACTGCTAGACCAGCATGTGTCCAGGAATGCTTGGCGGAACTCATTGTAAGTGAGGTAGTTTTCGCCTGTCCTGCATATGCTTTCTGCAACGTGATCTTCCATGTGGCCACAGATGAACTCTAGCCTGTATGTTAGCGACTAGTTGGGTGGTACTGCCCTATCAAATTGTGCGATCTATACGGCGGAATGGAGTGCTTTGTTTGTTTCCTTGTATGGCTGAAAACGCTGTACTGATAGGAAGTGTTTGTAATCAAACGATTCCAAATTATCTTCTCAGGGCCTGCTGGGGCGTGAACCACTGGTGTTGCATTCCTTCAGAGTCAGAGCGTGCCAGAAGAAATGTCTCTGTTCGTCGTAGCCTGACACAGTTCGAGTGTGTCTGTTGCTCTGCTTCTTTACAGGAAGTCTGAGCACCCTGTGCGAGAATTGTGGTCTTGCGACCTGCTTCCGCAACTCACATTGCACGACCTGCGGGATGGAACGAGGTATGATAGGGAGTTTTCCTCCATCTCGCAAGGGGTTGGTGTTCGCTCATTCGACTTCTCAGCAGAAGCAGGCGGTCGTTTTGCTAGTTCTTCAACTTTTCGTCTGACCGCCTTTGTTTCCTTAGTACGCACCTGCGTGGTCTGTGCCAACGCTTTCTGATCTTGGTGCTTGAGTGTACATTGGTGACGCCTACTTTCGCCACCCCTGCACTGGTCATTGCAAGGGGGCAATCTTCCGTCCGTTTGTAGCGTCAACCCTGGCGCTTTTCGCGTCCTGCGTTGCCTGCCCGGCTATTTGTTTTGCCTGCTCGGAAACCTCTGTTATCCCCGCTATGATCGTTTTAATTTGCTCAATACTGTCACGTGTACGTTTTTCTGCAGCGTCAACTTCCTTATGTACGGTTCCCTCAATGCTCGTCTATACGTTATCTAGTCTCTCCCGTACATTATCTATTTCTGTGCGTATCTTCTATTCTTGCCTGCATATTTTCTATGCTATCTTTCGTTTGTTTTGCTGTCTCTCTCATGAGCGTCATGAGGATTGCGAAGGAATCCTCCCCTGCATCTTGCCCACTGGGCGTAGACGCATGTGACGGTTCGTCTAGTTGCTGTCTACTGGACGATCTGTCTTGGCTTGCATCACTACGAGTGCTGTGACGCGAAAACCTGTGCTTGCGTTTTGCAGAGCCGTCGTTGCGTCTTTCGCAATATCGACGGGGATCCTGTGCATCTTGATCACTGTCGCCCGAGGTGTCATTATGACTTCCCGGAAGCGAGCGGTGAATTTCAGGCATCGTTTCTTCGTTACGTGTCTGACTACCGAGATCGACCTCGTTTCCTACTGAACTGCGCGGTTCACCTACGCCGAATTATTCCATTTTTGTAAGCTGTGTTTGTGACAACTGTCTTATGGCACGCGCCTTGCTTCGCGTCAGCATAAGATGGAACGAGCTGTCAATCTAAGTTTGCACCACTTACAGGTGTCCTACTCTTACAAAACAAACAAGGAAAAGTACATCAACAAAAGCTGTCCTGTCAGCATAGGCTATGTTACGATATAGCGTGGCCGCGGTGGAGTAGCCGAGCGGTCTAAAGCGTCTCGCTGCGGAGCGCGCGGTTGCTCGCCGTGGAGGTTCGAGTCCTCCCTGGGGCATGGGTGTGTGTGCTGTTCTTAGGTTAGTTTACCTAGGTTTAAGTAGTTTGTAAGCTACGAACTGATTACCACGCAGTTTAGTCCTGTAGATTTACAAACATTTGAACATTTTTGATACAGCGTGTGCCGTCGTTCATACTGCTAGGTCGCGACTAACAATGAAAAATCCTACTAAAATTAAATTGAAAATAACGACAGCGACTCCTCGTTTTTAACGTCTGTACTCAAATTGAACACACTGTTCATAGATACATGGTACATAAAATATCAGTCAAACGTTTGACATATAAAAAGTATAATTCAACGCCGAATGCAACGCCGTGAATCAACAGTAGATTGATACAGAAATCACAAAGCCCTCGATGATACAGCTGAAATAAATCACTGACTAGCTGACCCGTGCAAATAATTCGCATTATATCCTGATCCGCCAGATATAGGTAAGATAGTAATGAAGAGAAGTTAGGTGCAAGTACATAAGTATAAAAGATAATACACTTTGGATAGTAGTAACAAATATTAGTCTCATTGTAAGGACATTTATATAATTAAATACAATATGATTAATTGTGAACCATATAATAAATCAAATATTGCCTTTTTCATGTTTGTTTTATTTTTTAAAATTTGTTTATTTTACAAAACTTCTTTGAAAACAATGTTGGTAGTGATTATCGTTCACTTTCTGTCTGTATGTGTCTTTAGCACAAACATAAATATCAATGAATGAGCGAACTCGTGAAAAAGCCACGTACAACTGTCCCTGCGAAAAAACAGGTTCTGGTAAATATAATCCTGCCCACTGAAGCGTCTGAGCTTGTGCTTTATTTATGTTCAAATGTTTCTAATTCTATGGGACCAAACTACGTTGGTCGTCAGTCTCTAGACTTACAAACTTCTTAAACTAAGTTAAACTAACCTAAGGAGAACACGCACGTCCATGCCTGAGGGAGTATTCGAACCTCGGCCGCGGGATGCCTCACGTTCCGTAACATGGCGCTCCAGACCGCTCGGCTACTCCCGTGCGACCTTTATTTATCGTTATAGCGAAGGCTACTTTTATTGGGAATTGTCTTCTTATCATTTGGAAAGGCATGGTTGGATCAGAAGGTGTGAGGAAAATGTGGGGTGTTTGTAAAATTTTATCGGAGTCAATTAATTCAGCAGTGATAATGTACTCACCTAATTGACTCACGACTAACCTGCACCATTAATTAATCTATGATTAGCTTTAAGATTCCTAATAAACATAATTATAGCATTTTCTGGGAACAACCGTAAATACATGTCCCATTTATGGTTGTTCACTGGGATTCTACAAACAGTACAATTTTTTTTAGTGAAAACAATAACTTTAAACTAACTGTGTATTTTTCGTCATTAGTGGAGAACGAAACCTTCAAAATGATACTTCAATTATTACTTTTGGAAAAGCAATACGGGAGATATGGCGTACCCACAATAAAACGCCGATCAGAAATAATATATATTATTAGTCGCAGGTGCACACATAATATTCCCTATTCTAACACTTTTTCTAATCCTAATCCTAATGGCTAGTGGCTTCCGCGGCAGCAGAAAACGAATCTAACCGCATCTCAGAAGGACCAGAAGAACGAAATATCCGGTTAAGGATCGCCAAATTGTAAAGTTGCGTTTGATTGTTGGGTTATGGGTGGTTTGTAAGGTACAGATATGTGGGAAATGGGAAGCACAGGGAAGGGGGTGGATTGGCAAAGCCCTCCTAACAATTACAGAAATGTGCCCTAAAAGAGGTCTGGTCTCTTGACAAACCAACACCCTCCGCATTATAATTGAAATTGGGGAATCTAACTACTCAATCAGATGCAGGTTAAAATGTACTTAATTTATTTCACAAAAGAATCAGATCCATTAACCGACAAAAATAGAAACAGTTCTCAAAACTTTAAAAATGTCAGACACTTTCAGTTTAGAATACATAAAGAAATACAAAAATGACACTAATAAATGACTGGCAACTTCCTACTATAACTGTAATTTCGGACAGTGGCAAATAACTCACAACATGAAGGAGACCAAGGGAGCGTGCTATAATTACAGGCACTTTTCGCATAAAATGATGTTTAAGAAAACTGTCAAAAGGAACAATCCTAACTCTCCCCCAAGTAAGCCGTTGCAAGCAATACTTAACCAAATGCTGCTGAAGCCGGCGTTACTGGAACTGGGTCGGCGGCAGCACTGTGTTGGAGTGCTGCACATCGCGGTCCGAACAAAAGATTAAAAAAACGTCTCAAGACAGAAGTGTGAATGCTCTCCTCTCAGCCTCCGTGTCCACGGTAAGCACTAATGAAACCACAGGCTCGGCTATGTCGCGCCAACTCAGACTATGTGTACTAGACAGAAGATTTTAGAGTGCGCAATTCACACTAGAGCTAGGAATAACCTTATCAGTGTGTCGGTGCTGCTGATTGAAACTGGCTGATCCTATTCACACCTCTATGATACTCAGGTCGACAGTAGGTGTGCAGTGTGAGTTCTGAGTCAAATTTGACCTTTGACCTCTTGACCGTCTGTTTGCTGCCTACCTTAGAGGGGCCAGTAGGTGAACATCGTGGTCACCTCGCTGACCTCTTGACCGTTGACCTCTTGACCGCCTGGTTGCCTACCTCGCAAGGGTCAATAGGTCAACATTGTGGTCACCTCACTGACCTCTTGACCATCTGGTTGCCTTTCTTGTAAGGGCCAGTAGATGAACATTGTGGTCACCTCGCTGCCCGTTGACTCATCACAGTAATAATGGTCTGGTCCCCTGCCTCGCAGGGGCGAGTAGGTCAACATTGTGGTCACCTCACTGACCCTCGAGGTCATCACACTAATAGTGGTCTGGTTGTCTGCCTCGCAGGGGCCAGCAGGTCAACATTGTGGTCACCTCGCTGACCCTTGAGGATATCACACTAATAATGGTCATGACAGCTTCCAAGATTGTAAGCTGACAGTGCATTCCCTCAACTAGTACTTTCGAGTACAACCTCCAATTTCAAGCAATGATCAAAACCTCTTGAAGTTCTTCTTTAACATTAGTTATTTCATTATTGTGAGCTGTATTCTTAGCACTCTAGGACACCGAGTGATTTGAAAAAAAAAAAAAAAAAAAAAAAAAAAAAAGTATCATATTGCAGCTCTCAGCTCATTTCAACATTTAATCTGTGCTGAAATGATTCAGGACTGACGGCGACGATATGGCTGCGAGGCGGGTCCCACCTCGCTCCTACCCAACCAGGGTGAATTTTATTTACAATATTTACAGTGGCTATTTACTTTCTAGAATGTACAAAAGTACTTTAGCCCTTTTGCGCGAATTCAGTAAAACAAGAATGGATCTAATTATATTCTGTATACATTAAGGACACTCTTAAAAACACCTTTTTTCACTATTAGAACAACAAAAAACGCATTTTTTTTAATCATGTCGCACAGACCGCCGCCTTTGATAAAGCCAAGCGCATTTCATCCCACGGCTCTGTGCCTTACAGCGCGAGTGCAATTCTCCGGCTGAACATTTCTTGCAAACGCTGAGAAAAAATTATTTTTTACTGACAACATTAAAAATTACAGTTTGAGGAAATGATTTTTTCTTTTATTGACGGAATTAAAAATGAATCGATGGTCTTACGTAATGCGTGTGCAGTAATGTTTTCAACAGCAAAACGATTTGCAAATAGAAATTACAGTTCGAGAGAAATGATTTTTTTCTTTTACTGACGGAATTAAAAATGAATCGGTGGTCTTAGGTAACTGGCGTGCAGTAATGTTTTTAACAATGAACTTATTTCCAAATAGTAATTATAGTTTGAGAGAAATGATTATTTCTAATACTGACGGAATTTAAAATGAATCGATAGTCTTAGGTAACTCGCGTGCAGTAATGTTTTCAACAGCAATACGATTTACATGTCACATTTCGACGTTCTTTCCTTTTTCACTAAGGATTTAAAATCCGATATCAATTGCAATTCTTGCCTTGCTGGAGCATATACGAGGCGCATCCAGAAATTAAGTTCCGTTTGGTAATAAAATGAAATTGTACACAGATACAGAAGAAATTTTTATTGCACAAAATTCTACAACTCGTAAACTACTTTTCCACATAACTGCCGAAATTTTGTAGGCATTTGTCATAGCGTGGCACCAGGTTTTGTATATCTTCTTCATAGAAATCTGCCGCCTGTGTCTTCAACCAGTTGGAAACAGTGAAATTTGGGGGAAGCCATAGCAAGAGCACTAATTGTAAACCTACGGTTTTCCTGGATCTTGTCATCAATCGCGTGAACCAGTTCTTCGGCAATCAAAGGTAGACGCCCACTTCGTTCATCGTGCACTTCACCATGCCTGCCATTGAACTGTCGGACCCATCTTCTCACCATCGAATCACTCATCGCTTTTGGTCCGTAAACATCGCAAATTTGCCGATAAATTTCACTTGGTTTCACTTTTCTCGCATTCAGACACCGAATCACCGACCTGACTTCACAGGCGGCGGGATTTTCAATCAACGCCGACATTTCAATCAAGCACAACAAAGTGTACGTAACTGACAGCGATCTCCAAATGGCGCACGTTCTTTTCCTTGATACACATCGTCTACAGCGCATGTTCAAATGTTTGTATAGTCTATGGGACTTAACTACGGGGTCATCAGTCCCTAAACTAACAAACTACTTATGAATTACTTACGAACTAGGACGGCACAAATATTCATGCCAGAGGAGGGATTCGAACCCCCGACCGTAGTGGCCGTGCTGACCGTGACAGGAGCGCCTCAGTCTCCTCGGCCACCGCGGCCGGCTACAGCGCATGTACGGAACTGCAATCGCAGCGCTGCAGCGGAGATAAAGTGAATCGGAACTTATTTTTTGGAGGTGCCTCGTAAAAATAAATTAATAAAAGTTCAAATTAAACTCAAAAAGTTAATGAAGGTAATGGAAAAGTGTTTAGTGATTATTTTGGTGTGTAACACATTAATACAGCGTGCTTCAACTGTTAAAAATGTAGGAGGGTGCAATATGTAAGTTTGTCAAAAATGTTCAAATGTTTGTAGAGTCTATGGGACTTAACTACGGGGTCATCAGTCCCTAAACTTGCAAACTACTTATGAACTATCACTTGGTTCATAAAACCTTCCATTCTTGTGGACACGCGACCTTATGAACTAGCTACAACTAAGGACGGCACAAATATCCATGCCCGAGGGGGGATTCGAACCCCCGACCGTAGTGGTCGTGCAGACCTTGACTGAAGCGCCTCAGTCCCCTCGGCCACCGCGGCCGGCTGTAAGTTTGTCACTGTAGTTCTAGTGCTTTCCTGGTGCTTTTAGGATTTAGTGCGTGTTTATTTTCCGAGTTGGCAACACTGCTTCGAAATTGTATCACAGTGCAACACGTAGTTCATGAGATACGAGGAAGTAAAAAGTAACGTTCATGGAAACCCGCCCCACCAATCATCACGTTTAAATTTATTACTTTTTTACTACTAACCGTATTCGCAACAGATTTTACCGATATACTGCACTTATACAAATCAATATAGCCCTGCAAATTTATAATGTTGTACAACATATCTATACTAATAATAAATCTGTAAATAAGGCCTGTCGCTGTTCGCTTCAATCTTCAAAACAACTAGACGAATTTTCAAGCGGTTTAACAGGAAACATGAGCGAAAATTGGTTCAGGATCTAGGCATGATTTCATCGAAATAGAATGACGAAGTGCTTTCATAGACCGTCGTGTCTGTCTGCTCAGCTATTAGAAACCATTTCTCCAAAACTACTTCACGAATTCGCATGGGGTTTTCAAAGGTAACTTCAGCGTACATTTGGGTTTCGTTTCATAAAAATCGGATTACGGAAAGAAGAACATCACAATTTAACGTTTTTCATTGACAGCCGTCATGTCTATCTTTCTCTTTCATCTCCAAAACTAATAGACGAATTTTCAGGGGTTTTTCACAGGAAACGTGAGGGTACCTTGCGGTTACAGAAACGCTCATTTCACAAAATCGGATCAGAAAAAGTAAGATATCACAATTTAAACATTTATCTGGAAGAAATCGCATGTGTCTAATTGTAGAGAGTATTTTCCGAAACATATAGGCTTCATTTTACCAAAATCAGATCAGGAAAGTAAAAGATAGCGTAATTTGAAGTTTTGGGTGTATTTCATGCTTGGAAAGAATGACATAATGCAGCAAAGAACTAATAGATAGCCCTGCGGGTGTTCGTGTGAAGTTCGGGGCAGCGATCGGATTATTACCCTTTGAAAATACCACAGTTCTGAAAATCGTTTTCTTGGTTGCTATGGAATGTGATTCAAGTCCCTCGGTCTCCCTCTACGACCCGCGCGAAGGTAGCCGAGCGGTCTGGAGCGCCATGTTATGGATCGCGAGGCCTCCCGCGTCGGAGATTCGAATCCTCCCTCTGGCATGAACGTGTGTGTTGTCCTTAGGTTCATTTAACTTAGTTTAGATGGTTTGTAAATCGAGGGTCTTATGATCAAAGTAATTTGGTCCCATGCAATTACAAACATTTGAACTTTTTTCTCCCTCTACGGTTTTATCCCACACACTTCCTCTTAATGCTAACTGACGATTTCTTGATGTCTCAGACTGTGTTCCGTCAACCTATCCCTTATCTTAGTCAAGATATGCCAGAAACTCCTTTTCTCCTGAATTCTGTTGAGCAAAACACATTAGTTACGCGATATACCCAACTAATCTTCACCATTCGTCTGTGGCACCACACTTAGGTCATATTTTTGTCTGAACTTCTTATCGT
The DNA here is from genome assembly GCA_026315105.1 of Locusta migratoria. Lineage (NCBI taxonomy): Eukaryota > Metazoa > Arthropoda > Insecta > Orthoptera > Acrididae > Locusta > Locusta migratoria. The sequence continues at coordinate 161,516,192 of CM048748.1, forward strand.
CCACGTTTCACTCCCATACAATGCTACACTCCACACCACAAATGCTTTCAGAAAAGACTTCCTAACATTTGAATTAATATTGAACTAGAGGACCCATACGAATACTTCGCACCGTTAGTGGAATGACATAAAAGCTGGGAAAAAATGGAAGTAAAGTTGAATGTTCACGCATTGCTTTATTCAGAATCAATCAATGCAAGTGTTTAAAAGCCCAAATGAAAGAGCTTGATCCGCTGAGTGTTGTTAGGTCAAAAAGAACTGCGTACAGTCAATAAGGGTAACTTTGTACCTGTACCAGTCAGGGTATCTTTGTACCACTTAATATTTGGGTTTCAAATGGCTGATTTACACCTATTGGCAACATTTTTTCTAAAGGTATTTTTAATACCTCTGTTATAAATAATTCCCCAGTAGGTGGAACATCAGCCATATGAAAGCCAAATATTAAATGGTACAAAGATTCCCTGACTGGTAAAACGTTACCCTGATTGACTGTACCTTAATTCGAACCGAAGATATCGTAAAACAAACCGATTAAAGTATTGAATCCAAGTGCAGAAGGATAGCCCGTCTGAATAAAAATAAAGGATGGAGAGACTTAAGTTAATTCTGATACTTGATGATAATTCTGCGAATGATACCTTTCGTTTAAAGCAAAAATGAAGGAAATCGGTCGGATAGAACGGCCTTCCCGACTGACTTAAGGTTGGGAAAAATGGAACTAAAGTTGAATGTTCACGCGTAGCTTCCTTCCGTGCCAATCAATGTAACTGTTTAAAAGCGCAAATAAAAGAACTTGATCCGCTGAGTGTTGTTATGTGAAAAAAGAACTGCATACCTTAATTACAACCTAAGATATAATAGAACAAACCGATCAAAATATTGAATACAAGGACAGAAGGATACCGCGTTTGAATAAAAATAAAGGATGGAAAGACTTAATTCTGATACTTGATGACAAATCTGCGAATGAATACCTTTCGTTTAAAGCAAAAATGGTGGAAATCGGTCGAATAGAACGGCCTGACCGACTGACTTTAGTTTACAGCAAGGACATCCTCATAAGAAATATACATAAGGAAATCACGATTGAGTATAGGAAAAGAAAGGAGAGAGTTACGTAAACTCTGATACTTGATGATAAATCTGTTGATGAATACCTTTCGTTTAAACAAGAATGAAGGAAATCGGCCGGGTAGTTTCGTCTGGCCTACTGACTTTGGTTTTCGTAGATTCTTTTAATATATAAGATGTCAATAAATTTCGCTTCTTCAGAAACGCTTTTCTTCCCAGAGCCATTGTGCACTTTGTATCTTCTTTTCTTCTGCCATCTTCTACCAAAATAACAAAACTCGTCTACTACTTTTATTGTCTCATTACCTAATCTAATTCTTTCAGCATAGTCTGATTTTCTGACACCACATTCTAGTGCCCTCTTAAAGTGCAATAAGCTGAAATTTGGAGAGGATGGGAAGCGTGGCTGGCTAGCCTAATTGGTTAAGGCAACCACTGGCCCGAAGCAGTTAATTCAGCACAAATTTTCAATTTAGGCATTGAATTTATTTCATTGCCCTGTTACAGCCGAGACGTATTACTATTTCGAAAACATCAATCTTCCTCTGATGCTTCTTGTTGTTGCTGCATATTAAATGAGCAAATACAACGTTGTCTTTCTCGTGAACAGAGTACAGTACAAAAAAAGTGTTGCATCACGACAATTCTAGAGGTTCAATAACCCTTTGCATAAGGATAGAATATACGGTTACAAAAACAACATTTTTCAGTTCTCTTTATTGCTCACAAAAACAGAAATTGCTAAGTTTTACAACAATAACCTAGACATGCTGAATTTGTGTTCCAGATTTCAGCATACACGAGTACCCCTAATAGGGGAGATTCAAATTAAAATGTTTGTAGAGCTTATGGGACTTGATTACGGGGTCATCAGTCCCTAAACTTACAAACTACTTATGACCTAGTTAATACTAAGGACGGCACAAATATCCGTGCCCTAGGGGGGATTCGAATCCCCAACCGTAGTGGCCGTACAGACTGTGACTGGCCCGCCGCAGAACGCTCGGCCACCGCGGCCCGCAATAGCGGAGAGTCGGGTAAGTTGATGAGAAGTCTAAGATGACGAATTTTGAATTTCTCCGTTAAGTCAACAGCTGGTGCTACGGGCACTAGGGTATTGCTTCCTTAGCGCGCTCTGCAGGCATGCCTGTTTAACTAGAACCACTTTCGCATTTTGTTTTGTTAACAACAGAGGTTTGGAAGTGGACGCTCTTTTCGTAATAATTTTTCCTTCAGTTTAAATAATTTTCATGTAAGTAATACTTTTATTTTAATGAATAATAGTTGATTCCTCTTAAGCCTTATGGATTTACTGATGCTTTAATAATGGTTCAATGAATTTATTCTGTGAGATTTTGTCCATGTTAAAGTTTGTATCTAAAATGTCGACTGCGGTTAAGATGACGAATTATGCAGAGGCGAAGATGGCGAGTTAGTCATCAAGGGTTTTATAGGCACAGTAATCACGCCATTAATTTCACAGATATTTAGTGATGAAGACTTCGCGCCATCACTAACAACATCAATGAAATTCCACCCAAAACAGATGCTCTACCAGAGATATCAGCCAACACACCTGCAGAATTTGATGCACTACTGGGGCTTTCATCTAACTCTGGAACTTCCTCTATTTTACCTCAGTACCCCAAATAGAATTTCTCCCAGGGCATTCATCTAATCCTACATCTACTTCTGTCATAGCTCTATTACCCCATGCAGAACTTTGTGCATTATCAGTGCCCTCATCCACCTCTAACTCCAGATCTACTTCTGCTTTACGTCCTTTAACTCAAACTGCACCTAAAGGAGGTCCAAGAAAACGGAAAAATAAGTGGCCATCCCTACACATAACAAGCACCTGTGAAAATAGCTCTGGAAAAAAGAGACAAAGACAAATTGACAAAGAGAAGTAGAGACAAGACAAAAAAAATTAAGAAAGATAAAAAATTAAAAGAGAATGCGAATGCAGAGGCAAAAAAAGTGAACAAAGGTCCTAAACGTAAACTTGCGTTCGCCGGATGTTCTGGAACGAAACAAAGAGAGGATCCTAGAATGGACTTCTGCTACTCATCTTCGAACTCGTCCATTGAAACTGAGTACGCCGACAGTGATTCCGATTATGTCGATGAAAGAGACTGTATCCTCTGTGGTGAACTTGGAAAGACTGAATTGTGGTATCAATGCTCAGTGTACGGGCGTAAATTGCGAGAAAGCGAAGGAGAAATGCTATGTTTGCTACTTCTGTGATAAATAGATAACTTTCAATAAAATGTCTTCGTTTTCTGAATAAAATGTTCATTTCGTCATCTTACCCGTACCTCAAAGTCATCTTACCCTCCTTGTAGGGTAAGTTGGCGACTGAAACTATCACTTACAAAAACAGGTCTATCTAGAAAAACTTCACTTTTAGAAAACGTTCAAAGGCTTGAATCTGCTTGAAGCAGTCATTTTACCGTAAATAAAGTGTGTGATTTCAATATAAGGGCCAGAAAAATATCATTATGCCTTCATGTCATCATCTTACCCGACTTTCCACTATACAGGAAGACGTACTCTTGCACTGACGCACGCCTCTATTAGCCGTAGCATACTGTCCATTAGAGTCCAGTGTTTTTCAACCTGTGGGTGCTCGGGGGTCACCGGCGCAGGGGGAACTACTTGCACCATATAAGAACCAGTCAGGAGCATGCATTACAACCAGGGTTCCGAAATGAAAAAACACGTGCCTTAGAAAGCTGAAATGTATTTCATGTTAAAACTACGCGTTTCCTTGTTGATTCAAAGTTCTCAGTTGAATGGGACAAAAAGTTTTATAATAAATACACCATGTTAACAATGAATAAACGAAAGGCTCGAAAACTATTTTAGGTGCCAGACGATAACTAAATTTACCAATACAATAAGTAATTTTGAGAAATACGATTGTTTACAAATTGACTAAGCGTTGGGACCTTGCTCAACGATCATAATTCGCTTCTGAGCTTTACCTGCAATGCAAAACTTCGTTATGCAACATATATTTTTCTGTCGGAATTCAAGTAATAACAGGATGTTTTCCATTAAGAAAGATGACCTAAAATTCATCCTATATTGTACAATATTTCATTTTTATTGTTGTTTTTACAAGAAAGTTGTATCAAAAGAAGAAAATACACACATACTTGTGTTACGGTTTGGTGCGGGGGGCTTGGCGGTCGCTAAAATATTTTGATTGGAAGGGGATCTAGTATTCAGAAAAGTTGTGCAACATTGCACTAGACCATCAGGAGACTCTTGCTCCACATTGCCCAATCCTCCACGGCAATTCGGTGTAGATCTCTCATATTGGTTGGTGGGTTGTCTCGTCTAAAAACTGCCGTAGATTGGAAGGAAGCCATTATAATACCACTACACAAGAAAGGGGACAAGAAGGTACTGGGTAACTACAGGGGCATCTCTCTCTTAAACATAGGTTACAAGATTTCGTCTAAAACCTTACTGAAGAGAATTGAAGAACAACTGGGGCCGACAATAGGAGAGTACTAGTGTGGCTTTAGAAAAGGGAGGAACTGTGCAGAACAGATATTTGATAACAAAAGGATAACAGAACTCAGACACAGGAAAGGGAACAAGACAATAGTGACTTTTGTGGACTTCAAAAAGGCCTACGATTCAGTTGACAGGAGTACCCTGCTTGATGTGTTGGAAGACAGAGGACTGGATGCTACAACACATGCAATAATAAAGGAAACGCTGAGCGACACTACTGCCAGGGTCAGACATCGCAGTACACTGTCAGAGAGTTTCGAAATAAAAACTGGAGTTCGAGAAGGGGGTGGACTGTCACCAATTTTATTTAACCTGGTCTTGGATGAAGTAGTGAGACAGTGGAGACAACTAAATAGTAATGTGAAGATCAAAGGTGTACAAATAGGGTACAAGGTCAAACTTAATGCAATTGTGGACTGCCTGGCATTCGCAGATGACATGGCACTTTTAAATGAAACAGAAGAAGAGGCAAGAACAGCACTAAAAACTCTAGCTGAAGTAGCAGAAAATGTTGGACTAAAGATTGCATATAATAAGACCAAGACATTGAACACTGGGTCTGACTGGAAGATAGATGGACAAGTGGTTGAGAAAGTCGAGAGTTTTCGTTATTTGGGAGAAGATAACTGGTGGAATACAGAACAGCAATAGCGCAGTAGACAGGGCGCAGCTCTTACAGAAGCTTCGGTACGCAGTGAAAACAACACATGGCAAGAAAAATCTGTCACGGAATGCCAAATTGCGACACTACACAGCAACTGTAAGAAATGCTGCACTGTATGCATCAGAAACGATCACACTCGGTAAGAGAGCTTGTATACAGTTGGAGAAGGAGGAGCGGAAAATTTTAAGTGACATATGGGGCACTAAAAATGAGGATATCTGGGTACACAGAACATGAGAGGAACTGTACGCAAATTTTGAACCTATATCGAGCGAGATACGGAAAAGGAGGTTACGATTTGTTGGGCACATCATGAGGATGGACGATGAGAGGTTGACTAAGAAGATATGGAATGCAACATGTCATACGGCGAACAACTGGGTGAAGGAAGTCAGAGATGACTGGAAGACTGTAGGAATAAAAGAAAGGCATCTGCAGGCACTGTTGCAGCACAGGGAGAAGTATAAACGGTTGGTGGACAGGCACAGGTGGTCGGACACCAAAATCAAAGTCACCATAACAGAAGAAGAAAGAAACAGAAGAAGCGAGAGAATGAAGAGGTATTGGGAAGAAAGAAGACGTGCTAAACAAGCCACGCGTGATCGTGAAGGGTCCTAACGAAGCAGAAGAAGAAGAGTGCAGTAACTACAGTGTTTAACGTACCAAATCAACCACCACAGCTGTAGCTGAAGGAGAAACGTCACAGACGCGGCAATAAAACGACAAATGCAATCAAACTGTTTTCCAACAAAGAAGAACCCAATTCCACAATTGATGCTACATATGATCCACAGACGGCAAGAATATTCAAAACATCGGCTTTTAAAGCTAAAAGTAATTATACTCAAAAGAATATGCGCCTATAAGAAAGACTAGTGAGGTATAAAAATGGGCGAATGATTAGACTCCACACTGCATTGAAACATGTCAAAAAACTGCCTGTCACATTGATAACAGACAATAACAGAAATTTATGTTTGTCTTATGTTTATATCCTACTTACTTTCGGTGGAATAAGCTGCAAATATACAAATATTAGTAAGTATTTGTTCATGACGAAGTTGTCCTTTATACCACTGAATCTGTTGAATTCGGCTATTTTTACATAAATTTCCATATTACGTACATCCATTTTTTTTCAATAATCCCTGTAACACAAAATTATATAACTATTTGTTTAAATACGTACAAAAATATTTATAAACAAACATCTCTCCTTCGGCTGCTTGCCCACCGCTAGGAGCGCTAGTGTCGTTGAAACTGTCAGTTGGTAACAACTTTCACAGCAGAGAAAATCGCGACTGTATATTTTAGACTGTGGTCATTATCGTGAAGGAACGCAGTCACAAGGTGTGGTCCAAGAGCGCGATAATTGTCTTCCATTGAGATGAATCTCTCACTGAAATGCTACCGATGTAGTTACGCTACACGTAGGAGAACGTTATACTGCAGCGTACAGCTGTTTGATTGCTCTCTGTGACCATCAGTCAGGTATGGTGGCCCCACATAATCCCACCCCCAAATATCAGTTAAACACCATATTGCTTCACTTGCTGGACGTTGTGTCTAAGACGTTAAGCTTGACCAGGATCCCTCCAACAACGTCTCCGACAATTGTCTGATTGAAGACAGATGCGAGCTTCATCTGTGATAGTACTTGGTGCCAATTCTGACGAGTTCATTAAGCATGCTGCTAGGGCCATCTGTACTAAGCTGCATGATGTCTACGTTTCAAAGATGGACCTCGACGTTGACGTTGGTAGTTATATTGGATCTGATGCAGTCTATTAAGTACAGTTTGAGCCGAAACACGACGTCCTGTGGCTACACGAAAACCATTATTCAGCATGGTAGCGATCCTCTGAGGGCTTCTCCGAGCTGAAATCTGTAAGTAGCGGCCGTCAGCTGCTGTGGTAGCCTTCGGGCCACCAGAGCGAGGCAAGTCATTGATAGTTCCTGTATGTCTGTACCTCCTCCACATCCAAACATCATTGCTTTGGTTCACTTCGAGACGTCTGAAAACTTCCCCTGATGCAAGTACCTCCTGACCCAAACTAACAATTCGAATACGATCAAACTTCGGAATTGACATTCTAGGCATGGCAGAACTACAATCACTGCAATCAGTGTACTTCCCTCCCAGTGTTATTGTTGCACGCCAGCTCTGCAGTAGGAGTATGGCGGTAAAATTTTCTAAGTCTTGGGTCGATTGCTGTGGAAACGGAACTGGGAAGGGAAACGGTAGCTACCTTGAGTCATACTTACTGGGTCAAGCTGACAGGAATGGACACACACACGCCGGACTGACTAGCACACATCATCAGAAGTTAAATGGAACAGTACGAGCTTGCGGTATCACGTCACTTTGTTACGTGAGGAAACAATGCCTACGTCTAATGCACAACATGTATCCGGAGCCTTCTGGAACCACCAGCTAGCCTGTTAAGTGAACACGGCAATATATAAAACGCCAACACATTCGTATGATAGAGCCGATGAGGTCATGACTGAGTGTGTAGAGGAAATATCAGCCGCTCCACAGACGCTATTTCGGTCAGACGAATTGATGGCTTACCCTTCATTAGCATTCTATGCCCTGACATGTACAAACGCCGGAACAAGTCTATTACAGAACTCCACCACTCTTCTACATCAGCTGATAATCGGCGGGATGCCGACTTCTGCATAACTTCGACTCCTGTGCTGCAAGCGAGTACAGATACTGAGTAAGAATCTTGGAGGACTTCAATGGCCTGCACACCGAACCTTCAGCATTCCTAGGAGAGACGCCTCCCTGCTGGTAGGTCAGGAGTCAGCGCACATCACGACCACACGACAACTGTCAACGCGGTCCAGTATGAAGATGAGGCGAGACAGCACTTAGGGTGGGGCACGAGAACCACCAGGCGGGACGTGTGAATCCCTCATTCAAACGTTCTGCTGTACTTCTGTACGGTTCACAACAAACGCCGTGGCAGCAGGGTGCCCACTCCACATGCTGGGATAGTGCGGACGCCATCGCACTGTCAGCGCACAGTACGTCAGAAGGCCGCCGACGTCATCGACCCGGTCGCCTGGAGTACGCAGCAATGTGTACCACTTCAGGATAAATGTTTTACTGAATAATATTCTTTCATTACACCAACGGCTGCACCGGGACCGCCCCTACCTCTTCTTGCAGTGCATACTGTGGTGGTTAGGAGCTGGCCTCCTGACAAATAACCAACACCACCTCAGTGCACGCTCACCAAGGGGTTCGCCAGAAACCGCTCGACCCTCTGCATTATGAATGGGACTGATCGGCTGTCTTACAAACTCCGCCGCACTGACTCTGCTTATGCGTCTTTGTTTACATCTTTGTGCTGCTTAAGTGACATTTGTGGACAATTAAGGAACTGTGTCTTGATGCAATATACAAATTCAATGTCAGTGTTTAGGAGACCTAGGAATCAAAAGGATGCAAAATATTTTTGATGTGTAAAATATATCAAATGAAATAAAGTTTGTGTGTTTGGGGAAAGGGGAAGGGGATACAGAGGTTTCATAGTGACAAAGTTGACCATTGACTTACGAATGTTATAGATTACCGAACCGGGGATTGAACTATTATTTCATTCTCGTTGACCTTGATGACTCACAAATGAAAACTCTGAAGCCTCGATAAATTTTATCATGTGCACAATTGGTCCGCAGCCCAAGGCTTGGAAATTGCTGCTATAAGCATTTAGTATGGCCATGATGAAGTAAGTAAACAAGTTATAAATTAAAATTCTGAAGGTGCTATGCACAGTAAATCTATCATACATGGTGTTAGGGTACAAATGATTTATTGATAGCATTGTGAGACGGGGGCTGTAATTAGTCTATTTTTCATACTAACCTTGTGTTACTGTACCTTTCTCTTTACGCTAATTACTGAAATATGTAATATGTGCCCTTCTGGCACCCCAGGGTTTGGTTCCAGCGGCTGTGTATATATAGCACAACGTTAACATTTTTAGGTCGTGTGACCGTAGCTAGAAGCAAGGTGAAATTCCTTGCGGAGCATTCACCCTGGGAACGGTGAAATGCGCGGGAAGCTATGGTTGCGTGGGCGGAGCCTCTTGGCAGCCGCAGAGAACGCGTCCTGATTCGGCAGATTATTTTAGTATGACAGCTAAACAATTTGTCAACGGCGCTACGCCATCCGATTGGTCGGACTATTAGCCGTTAGCAGAGATTGGTGCGTCTTTTTCGCGTGGGTGTGGCCGCCCGTGACTTGCCGTGAGCTGCGGCAGAGCGCGAGGGGGCACGAAGACTCGTGTCCGAGCGTCCGAAGTGTACGGACCTCGCGACACTCCTGTTTGTGTGTCCGAGGAGTACGGACCTCGGGAGACACGGCACGGAATACTCCGTTTAGATTCGCGGGAAGGACATCGTCTTAAATGGTCCTCTGGTTAGACTTGTGTTTGATTCCGAAGATTCGGACCATGTAGAACTTGTGTTTACTTCACGGACCTTACATTGTCCTGTGGTTACGCTGTGAGCGGCCACAGAATAGTTTTCGGTTTGCTAGAAGTCTCTATTTGAGCAGTCGCGCCTTTGCGAATCGGGCATTGTTTTTACAGACCTTATTACGCAAGTGACTGATCGATTTGTGCCAAGTGGCCTTTGTGTCATCTATGCAAAATATTGATTAGTCTACTAGCGTGATAGAATCGCACAGCAACCGCCGACGCCAGTGATGCTGTGTTAAGTTACATGTCGACCCTGCTTAACAGGTCGCAGAAATTACGGTCGGATAAAAATTTTAGCTCATCCGCTCCCACCGACTGCTGCCTGCGAGCCTGAGACGCAGCCATCAATGATCATCTGTGTGGGTAAGGTGACGCACTTGATGGAGGGTTATATGAATCAGACTAGTTGGATTCTGTCCCTTATTTTATTCATTTGAGATCTGCCTATTTACTCTGGGGAGCTTAGGGCTAACGATAATTTCAACCCCCTGTGTAGCCAATCTAATAGCATTCTGTTTTGCAAAACCTCCGACCTTTGACTCAGCCAGTCATTTTTGTGTCTCAGTATTTTAACATTTGTAAAAGATTGTTTGAATACTATTATCTGCTTTTCATGATAGGAAATGTCATCCAATTTTGTGTCAAGATAGGATTTTTCATGTTTAATTGTAATAAATTGATTTTGAGCAGATCGTATTTCATTCAATAACATTCCTTTGTCACTATTTTGGAGGGGAAACAGAATTATTTACACCATAATCATACATTGGCACATGTGAGTCCAATCAGAACCGGCTATGTACCAGCTAGTCCCAATACAAAGATATCACAGCAATTGTGTGAAAAAAAGGGCTTTTAAAACTGTCTACACTGTGGACCATTGAACTGAAAAGTTTCTATAGTCCGCATCACATAGGAGGGCGGCCCAGTTTTCAGGCGTTCTGCGCATTCCCCTCCATTACCGCAATGGCAGCCAATAATAATCATTTTCTAGGTTGGTTGGCCGTAGGCAACGACAATGTTTCTCCAGCAGGCTCCACTGTTGACGCTCGGCCATAGCTCCTCCCCTCCATGCTTCTCCCATCGCTCTGCCTCTATAAGGCGTAAGGAACGATCTGAAATGGAACAAGCATATAAAATTAATCGTGCATGTAACAGCTGTCAGACAGGTGTCAGCTAGCTCTTCACTCACATGATGTCATGAGTGCTATCGACAAGGGATGTCATATAGATTCCGTATTTCTAGATTTCCGGAAGGCTTTTGATACTGTGCGTCACAAGTGTCTTCCAATCAAATTACGCGCTTATGGAATATTGCCACAGTTGTGCGACTGGATTAGTGATTCCCTGTAAGTATGGACACAGTTAGTCGTAATTGACGGTAAGTCATCGATTAGAACAATAGCGATATCTGGCATTCCCCAGGGAAGTGTTACAGGGCCTCTACTGTTCCTGATTTTTATAAACGATTTAGGATACAATTAGAGTAGCTCTCTTACACTGTTCTTGGATGATGCTGTCATTTATCCGTTAGTAAAGTTAGCAGAAAATCAAAAGCAACTGAAAAATGATTTAGATAATATATCTGCATGGTGATAAAATTGAAAATTAGCCCTTAATAATGATAAGTGTGAGGTCATGACCACTAAAAGAAATCTATTAAACTTCAGTTACAGGATAAATGAGTCAAACCTACAGGCTGTCAATACTACCAAATACCTAGAAGTAAGAATTAGGAACAACTTACATCGGAAAGAACACACAGAACATATTGTAGGGAAAGCGAACCAAAAACTACGTTTCATTGGCAGAATACTTAGAAGATGCAATAGTTCTACTAAAGAAACTGCCTACACTACACTTGTGCGTCCTATTTTGAATTATTGCTGCGCATTGTGGGATCCACATCTGGTGAGACTGACGGGCATTTAGAAAAAATTCAGAGGAGAACAGCTCGTTTTGAATAATCGCGATATAGGGCAGAGAGTGTCGCGGAAATGATACACGAGTTGGGGTGAAGTCATTAAAAGAAAGGCTTTGTTTGTTGCGGCGAGATCTATTTGCCATATTTCTTTCACCAACTTTCTCTTCAGAAAGCGAACAAATACTTTTAGCATCAACGTACATAGGGAGACTAGATCATCATGATAAAGCAAGAGAAATCAGATCACAAACATAAAGATTTAGGTGTTCCTTTCCCCTGCGAGCTATTAGAGAATGGAATTATAGAGAAATATCATGAAAGTGGTTCCATGAACCCTCTGCCATGCACTTCAGTGTGACTTGCAGCGTATCCATGTAGATGTAGATGAGGATTTGTAGTCCGCCAACAAAGGAAGTGCAGGTTACAAAACGCTCGTATGGCCGACTGTTGAGTATTGCTCATCTTTTTTTTTTTAAAACAGATATGGTTTTTGGTTTATAGAAGACATACAGAAGAGCCAACGGAGAATATCATGCTTCGCTTCAGGTTCGTTTAGTAAGCAAAAAGCGGCATAGAGATGGGCAGGTAACTCCAATGGTAGATGCTGCAGGAGAGACGCTCACATCTTCCGGAAGACGAAAACCGATTTTCGTAAACCGGTTTTCCCTGTCGTCTTTTCATGTCACAGCCTGAATCGGATTTCCTATCCCACTTATTATGGCGGCTGAAAAACAGCCGATCCAGTTCCTGATTTAGTCAACACAATCGCTACTTTTCCTTATTGAAATACACACATTCATGCTCACTCTAATATTTATACTTGTATTTTACAGTAGAAAATGTTGACATGAGCCGAAAAGTTTTAACAAGAAAACACATTCTGGCAAGCCAAGAACGCTTCAAAAACGGTAGCGTGTACATGGTCACGAAAATCGATTGTGCAACTGGAAAACCGCTTTACAGAAGTGGATTTCCGGAATCGATTTTGCGGATTTGGCAAATCGGTTTGCGAAATCCGGTTTTGGGAGCCCATGTAAACGGGATGACTATGGTGGTACAGCCTTCTGTCAGTTTCAAGAGCATACGTTTCTTGAGTAGTGAACCGATATATTGCTTCCTACTATGCAAATCTCGCGAAAAGACCACAAGGATAAAATGAGAGAGATCCAAGTCCACACGGAGGCATCCTGGTAGTAGTTTTTTCCATGGATCCATATGTGACTGGAATGGAGAAGGAAGTGGCAGTGGTGCACACAGTAGCCTCGGCGACACACTGCGAGGTGCCTCGGGGAGTTTGGATGTAGATGTAGGGAGATCACTGGCGTGGGCACCACACAGTTTTATCCTCCCCTCTCCCTTTCCATGTGGAGCACTGGAAGGAGGAGGAGGAGGAGCGGTGCTGTCCTCATGTAGTGTTGTGTGCCAATGCATGGTCACAGTATACATACAGTGGTGGGGAAAGAGAGAGTGTACAATGCCACTGGGCGAGAAAGAGGGAACAGACGGTGGTGGTGGGTTACAGACAGCGGAAGTAGAGGAGAGAAAGAGACAGGTGAAACAGTAGCAGTGAGAACAAAATTGAGATGACTGGAGACAATACACAGCCCGTGGTTGGAGTGGGACAGGGGTGGAGGGGTGCAACTCCGCCCCAATTGGCGAACTTTAACAAAAAAAAAAAAAAAAAAAAAAAAAAAAAAAAAAAAAAAAAAAAGCCTGCCCCATTTCCCCCCATTCCCTGTATCACTATATAAGTGTCAAGGAAATAAAAAGTGGAAATGGGAGAGAAAATGAATTGGGTAAAGGCAATGAGAGACTGACAGAAAGACGGACAGTGGAAGAGGCACTGGTAAAGAAGAACGGAAGAATGGGATGAAGACATTGGTAATGAGAGTGATAAACAGAAGTGTGGCTCGGCCAGCACAGTGGCAGAGTGCCACACTGTGAACCTGAGGGTGCTGGGATCGATCCCCGCCAGGTCCTTGGATTTTTAACGGTCACTTTCCACTTTTTTCCCTCTGGCAGTATTGCTTATGTGAAAAGTAGCGAGTAGCCCCGTTAAACTGTAGGTCCCCGTATAACTGGCTGGGTAAGTCAGTTGGAAGGTCGGAGGAAGGCAACGGCATACCACCTCCAAACAGGACCATGCCTAGTAAAGCACTATGGTGTTCAAATCAGTCTTCGAATTGTTGACTGCTTTACCTTTTAGAAAGAAGAATAAGGGAAAGAAGAACGATTAGGGTTAACGTCCCATAGTCTGGTTATTAGAGATAGAGCATAGGCTCAGATGGTTATATAAAACAAATGTGTACAGATACAGAAAAAATATTTATTGTAAAAAAAATCTCCAACTGTTTAACTACTTTTCTACATAGTTTCCGAAATTTTTAGGCACAAGTTTTTGTGTGCCTTCTTCACAGAAGGTTGCCGCCTGTGTATTCAACCATATGGTAACATGTTCTTTCAGATCGTCATTATCGTTAAAGTGTTGACTACCAAGGACAGATTTTAGATGTAAGAAGAGATGAAAATCACTTGGAGCGCGGTCCAGGTTATACGGGTAATGATTAAACACGTCCCAGTGAAATTCTCGTTTGGTCAGATTCGCCGTGTGAGGTCGGGCATTATTATAAAAAAGCACATTTTGACAGTAATCCTCGGGCTTGTTCTGTAATGCACGGCGCAATTTCTTAATGGTTTCTCAGTAACCACGTGCATATAATGTTTGGCCTTGTGGTAAGAAATCAATCAGCAAAATGCCTTTTCTGTCACAAAAGCCGGTGCACATTACTTTTCGAGGTGTAAAGATTTGCTTAGGCTTAACGTTCTTTGGTGATGAATTGTTCTTCCATTCCATTGATTGCCGTTTTGTTACAGGTGTGTCGTACGATACCCAAGTTTCATCCCCGATGACTATCTGAGAAAGAAGACCATCGGCTTCTTCATTGTAGCGTGTCAAAACCGAAGTTCACTGACCATCCGTTGTTTTTTGTGTTGTTCCGTAAGATTTTTGACAACCCGACGTGAGCAAACTTTTCGAAATTTCAGTTTTTCAGCAACATTTTCATGAATTAGTGATAGTGAGACTTGCGGAACTTCCATAGCAAGGCACTAAGTGTAAATTTACGGTTGTGCTTAATCTTCTCTTCAGTTGTGTGAACCAGTTCATCGGTAACCACAGACGGGCATTCCACTTCGTTCTTCATCGTGCACGTGATCACGTTCTTCATTAAACTGTCTGATCCATCTTCTAACCATTGAATCACTCATAGCATTTTCTCCATAAACCTCGCAGTTTTCCTTTGGTTTAACTCCCTTTGCATTTAGCAAAAAAAAAAAAAAAAAAAAAAAAAAAAAAAAAAAAAAAAAAAAAAAAAAAAAATTACAGATCTGATTTCACAGCCGGCCGCGGTGCCCGAGGTGACTGAGGCGCTCCAGTCACGGTCAGCACGGCCACTACGGTCGGGGGTTCGAATCCCCCCTCGGGCATGGATATTTGTGCCGTCTTAGTTCGTAAGTAGTTCATAAGTTGTTTGTAAGTTTAGGGACTGATGACCCCGTAGTTAAGTCCCATAAGCTTAACAAACATTTGAACATTTTTTTCTGATTTCACAAGCGGCGGCATTTTCAATTACGGCTGATATTATAAAGAAGCACTACAAAGAAAACATTGGGAGCAGCGATCTGAAAATGGCGTTCATCTCTTCTCCTTGAGTCAGAGTAACTGCCGCTCACGCTCGGAACTGCCATCATAGCGCTGTATGGGATAGAAACAGAAACAGAACTTAATTTGTGGACGGCCCTCGTATTCAAATGTTCATATGTGTATAAACCTATTGGACCAAACAGATATCGTCATCATTCCCTAGAATTAAAAACCAATTTACGCTAAGGACAACACTTACACGCATGCACGAGGGATGACACGAATCTCCGGCGGGAAAGGATAATATTTGCCTATTTTGTCTTGCTACAGAAGCATTTTTCTTTAACCACTAGAGAACCCGTGCGAATACTTCGCAACGTCAGTGAAATGACAAAAAAGTTGGGACAAAATGAAAGTAAAGTTGAATGTTCATGCATAGCTTTCTTCATAATCAATCAATGCAAGTGTTTAACAGCACAAATGAAAGGGCGTGATCCGCTGAGTTTTGTTAAGTCAGAAAGAACTGCGTACCTTAATAAGAACAGAAGATATCGTAAAACAAACCGATTAAAACATTCTGTGCAAGGACAGAAGGATACCGCGTTGAATAAAAATAAAGGATGGAGAGACTTAATTCTGATACTTGATGGTAAATCTGCGAATGAATACCTTTCGTTTAAAGCAAAAATGAAGGAAATCGGTCGGATAGAACGGCCTGGCCAACTGACTTTAGTTTACAGCAAGGAAATCCCCATAAGAAATACACAGAAGGAAATCCCGTTTGAGTATAGGAATAAGAAGGCGAGAGTTATGTAAATCCTGATACTTGATGACAAATCTGTGGATGAATACCTTTCGTTTAAAACAAAAATGATGGAAATCGGCTGAGTAGTTTGGTCTGGCCGACTGATTTTAGTTTTAGTAGATTCTTTTAATATATAAGATTACTTTGAAAACTGCATAGGCTACAGTTTCAATACGGCGTATTCGAATTTGCCTTATGTAATAAGTACTAAGACTCCGACAGACTTGTTATATGACAAATTCATACATCAATATATATTTATCAGCAACGTACTGACTTTAACTGATAATTTCGACAAATAAATGGAAAAATCAATGGAAAATATATAAAATACAGTACGTAGAGTCCTGTACAAGGCCGGCCGCGGTGGCCGAGGGGACTGAGGCGCTCTAGTCACGGTCTGCACGGCCACTACGGTCGGGGGTTCGAATCCCCCCTCAGGCATGGATATTTGTGCCCCCCTTAGTATTAGTTAATTCACAAGTAGTTTGTAAGTTTAGGGGCTGATGACCCCGTAGTTAAGTCCCATAGACTCTACAAACATTTGAACATTTGATTCCTGTACAACTGTCATACAATATTTTTTTTTTTATTTTTTTTTATTTTTTTTTTTTTTTTTTACTCTCAAATATGGTAAACCTCTCATAATACAGAGCGGTTGGCAACCCTGTTCGTCTGATACTCCAATTCTGCTTGCACAGTTGCGCTGCACACTGCAGGGCAGAAATGCGCCGGTGAAACGAGTGTTCCGCTAGGTTTTATCACAGGCCAGGTGGGCATAAGTAATGGGCTCCTATCACATAGCGGAGTGGGCCACAGCCGATAAGCACTTCCACAGCAACGGTTGCCCACAACGGAAATGACTCAAAATCACTCAGCGATCGTAAGCCCCTCGACCGTTACCGTCAGGCAATGGGCCATGAGTCCGGCATTGTACGACGGTTCTTGTCACATGGGACTGTTCTACGACTGGGTGCTAGAGTTTTGTTTCAAGCTAGCGATGTCGGTTACCACTCTAAAACCCGGTATTCCATTATACTAGTTCATTTCGCCTTTGGCTTAACCTAACCGACAAACCTGCTCTGAAATAACATATTTTCGGCATTAAATTGCTTTATTTTCATTTATGAAAGTGAACTTCGAACAAAGATTGAGACCGCATTGTCAATCTTTAATAATTACGGCGACTATTGTTGAGTGTCTGACAAATATTCAGAAGAAGTTGCAATAGTGGCTGAAACGTCGGTCAAATTTTTAATGATTGACAAAGCGGTGTCTCGCCCAGAATAATTTTATTGATTGCGAAAACAGACGCGGAAACCTACGCTTACATTTAAATGAATGTATAACCATCTGAAGGCGCGCACAAGCCAGAATTCGCACGTTTCCTAACTAAATCACCTTCAGTTGTGACTACACTCAATAAAAGAATTTACTATGAACGATCACCGAATCACTGGCAAAGAACGCTCTGATGATTTTCATATACAAACTGATTCATGCAATGAAATAGTTTCGTAAGTACCTTAATTAAATGCAATTTGATACAGTTTTTATTTTATACGGCCTTGATAGTCCCCTATTGTACATCCTCTTGTGTAAGAACCATTCTTTCGATGCATAATCACACCTCAATAATCCTGCTGAGTCCACAAACATTTTCCATGAAGTCATTAACAGCAGGGTCCTGCCAACATTTTCTATATGGAATGTTGTTGTTAGTCTAATTTTCAACTACATAAAGTATGTAACTTTGTGGTTTGCTACCCTGATTTCGTTACTCTGATGAAATAATTATATCACTAGCCTATCACACCTGTTCTCTCTACTAGAATCTACATCTACATACATACTCCGCAATTCACCGTAAGGTGCGTGGCGGAGGGTACACTGTACCACTACTAGGCATTTCCTTTCCTATTCCATTCCCAAATTGAACGAGGAAAGAAAGAATGCCTATATGCCTCCGTACGAGCCCTAATTTCTCTTATCTTGTCTTTGTGATCTTTACGCGAAATGTAAGTAGGCGGCAGCAAGATCGTACTACACTCAGCTTCAAATTCCGGTCCTCTAAAGTTACTTAACAGAAATTCACGAAAAGAACGTCGTCTTTCTTCCAGTGATCCCCAATTGAGTTGCCGGAGCATTTCCGTGACACCGCGCATTGGTCGAACCTACCTGTAACAAATCTAGCTGCTCGCCTCTGAACCGCCTCTATGTCTTCCTTCAAACCGATCTGCTGCGGGTCCCAAATACTTGAGCAATACTCAAGACGTGGTCGTACAAGCGTTTTATACGCGGTCTCCTTTACAGGTGAAGTACATCATCCCAAAATTCTCCCAATAAACCGAAGTCGGCTGTCTGCCTTACTCACAACTGTCCTTACATGCTCGTTCCATTTCATATCGCTCTGCAATTTTACGCCTAGATATTTGAACGACGCGACAGCATCAAGAAGCTCACTACTAATGCTGTATTCGAACATTATGGGATTGTTTTTTCTACTCATGCGCATCACCTTACATTTTTCTACATTGAGAGCTAGCTGCCATTCTTCGCACCAACTAGAAATTTTGTCTAAGTCAACCTGTATGCTATTACAGTCAGTTACAGACGACACCCTCCCATACACCACAGCATCATCAGCAAACAGCCGCAAATTACAACTTACTCTGTCCATCAGATCATTTATATAGATAGAAAATAATAGCGGTCCTATCACACTCCCCTGGGGCACGCCTGACGATACACTCGTCTCTGATGAACACTCGCCGTCGAGAACAACGTACTGCGTTCTATTACTTAGGAAGTCTTCCAGCCAGTCACAAATCTGTGAACCTATTCCATAAGCTCGTATCTTCGTTAGCAGTCTGCAGTGTGGCACCGCGTCGAACGCCTTTTTGAAGTCGAGAAAAACACAATCCGCCTGTTGCCCTTCGTCCATGGCTCGCAAGATGTCATGTGAGAAAAGGGCAAGCTGAGTTTCACATGAACGATGTTTCCTAAACCCGTGCTGATTCATGGAAAGAAGCTTTTCCGTTTCAAGGAAATTTACTATATTCGAACTGAGAATATGCTCCAAAATTCTACATCAAACCGATGTCAACGATATTGGCCTGTAATTGTATGGGTCAGTTCTCTTTCCTTTCTTACACACGGGAGTCACCTGCGCTTTTTTCCAATCACTAGGAACTTTGCGCTGAATTAAAGATTCGCTATAAATGCAAGCTAAGTAGGGGGCCAATGCCGCAAAATAGTCTTTGTAAAACCGAACTGGTATTCCATCCGGACCAGCAGACTTTTTCGTATTTAGCTCTCTCAGCTGCTTCTCTACACTGGAAATACCTATTGCTATGTCCCCCATTTCGGAATTAGTACGTTGATCAAATGATGGTATATTTGTGCGGTCCTCCTGCGTGAAAGATTTCTTAAAGGTTAAATTTAGAACTTCAGCTTTCCGTTTGCT
Source organism: Locusta migratoria (assembly GCA_026315105.1). Classification (NCBI taxonomy): domain Eukaryota; kingdom Metazoa; phylum Arthropoda; class Insecta; order Orthoptera; family Acrididae; genus Locusta; species Locusta migratoria. Next base: position 161,535,792 of record CM048748.1, read on the forward strand.
TTCTTCTATTACTGCCTCGGAATGATCAACTAGTGACTGGACAGTGGGCTTTGACCCGCTTATCGATTTTACATAGGACCAGAATTTTTTCGGGTTCTCGGAAAGATCTTTTGCTAAGGTATGGCTGTGATAATTATTGTATGCTTCACGCATCAATCTTTTTAAAGACGCACGAATCTCTACTAACTTTTGCCTGTCATTTGCGTGTTCTTTTTTGATTCGAGAGTGCAACAGCCTTTGCTTTCTCAGCAGCTTTCTAACATTATTATTATACCACGGTGGATCTTTTCCATCCTTAATCGTCTTTACTGGCACATATTTCTCTAACCCTTTATTAACAATGCACTTAAATTTAGTCCACAATTCCTCTACATCCATAGTCCCAGAATTAAACGATGCCCATTCATTTTCTAAGTGCGATCGTAACATTTGCTTATCGGCTCTTCCCAACAAAAACACGCTCCTAGCCTTCTTGATTGGTTTATGAAATTTGGTCACCATCGGCGCTATAACGATATCATGATCACTAATTCCTGTCTCTACACAGACATCGTTAATAAGGTCAGGCCTGTTTGTGGCTATAAGGTCTAGAATATTTCCATTGCGCGTGGGTTGCCGGTTTAACTGCTCAAGACAGTTTTCGGAGAATGTGTCCAAAAGTAGCTCGCAAGACTGCTTGTCTGTACCGCCTGAAATGTAACTAGCGAGGTCCCAATCTATACTCTTAAGGTTGAAGTCACCTCCGACTAATATTACGTGGCCCGGATACCTATGCACTACCTGGTGTAGACTTTCCTTGAATGATTCTAAAACTGCTACAGCAGCACTGGGGGGCTGGTAAAAACACCCAACTATTAACTTTACTTCTTTTAGACCTGTTATACGTGCCCAGATAACTTCACAGTTACTTTCAACCTCGATCTCAGTAGAAACAATATCTTTGTCCACAGCGATGAACACTCCTCCTCCAGTTGTATCAGATCTATCTCTCCGATATACATTCCACGCTTCGCTAAATATTTCTGAACTTGCCACATCATCATTTAGCCAGCTTTCGGTGCCTAAAACTATCTGAGCGCAATAACTTCCATGCAGCGCTGCAAATTCGGGAACTTTGTTTCTAATACTCTGTAAGTTCGCGGCTAATACTTTTATGTTCGAATTTTTGTTCCGAACGTGGCCTGAATTCGCTGTTTGAATGCTGACAGGCAGCAGTGGCGTAACTAGGACTTGGCTTTGGGGGGGGGGGGGGGGGGGATAGGTCTGCTTGACGAGCAAAATTTTAGTCAGTTTCCAGACAGACTACCAACTTCCACTCCCGTTGAAGAAACTAATTCACTCCCATCCAATGAAAGATTGTGGTAAAACACTCCAAGTTTTCAGTTTTTACCAGATTGCTGTTATACGATTTCTTTCTTTCTTTCTTTTTTTTTTTTTTTCGTGTTATGGGGGGGGGGGTCTATCCCCCTCATCCCCCACTGTCATCCAGGGAAATCCCATTTTAGACAGAGTGTTGAATAAAATATCTTTCTGGTAAGAAAAATGCAATGAGTAATTTACGTAATGTTGGGATCGCTTTTCGAATTACGTAAAAATTCTCCACAGTTTGTCAAACCATCGATTTGGTGAAACTATAACGGGGCCGGCCGCGGTGGCCGAGGAGACTGAGGCGCTCCAGTCACGGTCTGCCCGGCCACTACGATCGGGGGTTCGAATCCCCCCTCGGGCATGGATATTTGTGCCGTCCTTAGTCTTAGGTAGTTCATAAGTAGTTTGTAAGTTTAGGGACTGATAGCCCCGTAGTTGAGTCCCATAGACTTTACAAACATTTGAACATTTGAACTATAACGGGTTTCCTCTGAAATTTTGTGTTGCCGATTTAAATAAACCTTGTGGCTGATTTAACCGCTATTTAGTGACGCGCCCTGCTTTGCAATGCCTGGCGTTCATATAAATTGATTAGGACTGGTAATATTAGCCAAAACTTCTTATTGAAATTCCTGAGATATTAAAATTGTGTGCCAGAACCGGGACTCAAACCTGGGACATTTGCCTTTCGCAGGCAAGCGCACTATCACTGAGCTACCCCGACACGACTCACGGTACCGCCCCACAACTTCAATTCTGCGAGGACCTCGCCTCCTACTTTCCGAATTTCACAGAAGTTCTCCTGCGAAACATGCAAGACTAGGACTACTGGAAGAAAGGTTCGAGTCCCGGTTCCGGCACACAATTTTAATCTGTCAGGAAGTTTCATATCAGCGCACACTCCGCTGTAGAGTGAAAATTTCGTTCTGGAAATATCCCTTAGGCTGTGGCTAAGCCATGTCTCCACAATATCTCTTCTTCCAGGAGTGCTAGTCTTGCAAGTTTCGTAGGAGAACTTCTGTGAAGTTTGGAAAGTAGGAGGCGAGGTCCTGGCAGAACTGAAGTTGTGGGGCAGCACCGTGAGTCGTGTCGTGGTAGCTCAGTGGTAGAGCGCTTGCCCGCGAAAGGCAAAGGTCCCAGGTTCGAGTCCCGGTTCCGGCACACAATTTTAATCTGCCAGGAAGTTTCATATCAGCGCACACTCCGCTGCAGAGTGGAAGTTTCATTCTGAATACTTTTTATTGTTCCGCCATGTTACGCTCATTTTATTGCTATTTAGTAGGTTTGTCAGTAACATCTGATTACCTTAGTATATCAACAATTACTCAAACTGATCTGACACGCTGATAACTGAAGTCACGCGACCATGATCAGAGTAGATCAACGGACGCTTCACTACACCGCTAGGCAGGAAGTAGCTAATTGGTTTTGGTGCCCCTGTAGGGCTTATGCAGGATTCTTTCAGGAAAGGCCGCTTTCCCTATCAAGAGCGCAGCTCGGCTATGAGTCTTCAGACAGACTATAGTGCTCCTTTCACTATTTTGGGGGAAACTTCCAGTTTTAGAAAACAAAGTACGATTCTCTGTAGTACAGGTTTCGATGGACAGATTTTTAGCTTCTTATATCACATAATCACGTGTACTTCTTTTCGATTTCAGTTGTGGTTATTTATCGGGGTATCGTGGTAACGACACGAAATTCCAGCCAAAATAATCACTTGATGATGAACCGTACAGATACACGCAATCCCCCCCTCCCCCCGCCGCACTGTTGAGCACGGGAGGGGAGGTGAGTCGGTAGACATGATCAGCGTCGAGGCAAGTTCAGTAAGAGAGCCCCCGACGGAAGAGATGGTCGGCACAACTGGAGAAGTCATGACGTAGCCCTCCAGCCAACAGGGACAGCGTTGAAGCGTCCATCTAGGGACACGTGAACAGGGGTTGAGGAAGGAGGAGAGCGATGGAGAGGAAGAAGAGCAAGTATGCCGTTCGAGTCAAGAAAGGCTCGTGTATTATCGGGGTTGTTGTTGGGTAGAAAGGGGAAGTGTAATGAGTGTTACACTGTGAATAGTGGAGTCGATGATTGCAGATACTAATAGAGGGGAACAGTGGCAGGAGGATGTCCATAATGAAGAAATCAAAGAAAAACTGCAAATGATTATCACAGATGAAGCAATTATAGCAAACAGGCTGAGGTGGCAGCATCATGCGACAAGTATGGGAGCAGTAAGATTATGGAGAGACTCATCAGTTCAGCAGCATGGGATAGGAGGAGTCAAAGTAGACCAAGGAGAAAGTACTTAGACTCAGTCAAGCATGATTTTGAATTAACAAACTTAACATCAAACAAGGCATCAATGTGAGCATTGAATAGGGACTAATGGAGAAATTTTATTGGAGGAACTATACTCTAGAGTGAATACTCAAAGGCATAATCACTCTCCAATGATGATTATGATGATGAAGTTTCCTGATGGTCATTAAGTGAAATGAGGAAAGTGTGGGATTCTTGTGGGAGCCATAATGAGGAGGTTGGAGGGGAGCACGCACTGTGTCATTGTGCAGCATCATATAGTTGCAGCTGTCCAAATGCTAATTAATAAAGGCCTATGGTTCAATGTGTGCACAGGAGAGGGGGTAGCGTGCATGACTGACGTGGGTTTGGACATGCTTGAAGAGTGGCAAAAGTTTTGACAGTGGTGAAAGAAGGCTGTTCTTCAGCAGACTGAGAAGGTAGGATGAACGGTTCGCCATATAACATCTCAGCCAATGACGCTTTGAGATTGTCACTAAATGCCATATTAACCTAAAGAGGACCCACAGTAATACTTCAGTCCAGTTTGCCTTGTTGCATGTCAAAGCCATCTTGAAAGTGGGTAGCCAACATTCCTTTGAGACCATTACTTTGTGAACGATAAATAGTCATTTGAAACTTGGCTATGCTGCAAAGTGAACACAGGTTGCTGAAAAGAGTTGATTAGAACTGTCTACCTTGATCATTAGTAATCGATATAGAACAGTGGAACCATGCAATCCAGCAACTGATAAACATGCAGGAGATCACATCTTTGGATGTTCGGATGACAGTGAGAACAGGACCAAAGGCGATATGGGAACAGTATAATGTTGCGTCTTTGGCCACCTGGGCACCAATGTGATAACGTCATCTAAGATGCCGCCGCTTTTGGAACAAAATTGCCATCTAGGGAAAACCTAGGACCATGCCCCCCTCCTCACCCTCCTTTTATAACGTAAGATGGTGTCTACGAGGAAATTTGAATTTTCAATTTTACTTGAAAGCTCTTAGCAATAGAGCAAATATTTTATGTGAGAAACATGATGTCACCAGGACCACCAAACTTAATCCCACTTTCCCAATGAAATTTGAATTTTCTCACTTGGTACTGGCAATAGCCCATTTTTTTTTTTTTTTTTTTTTTTTTTTTGTGGGAAAAACTTATAATTTTCACCACTGAAAGTAGGTGGGTATGGCAGAAACCCGCCCACATTAGGACCTGAATAACAGGGTGGCACCCCCCACCACTCCCCCCTCCGCTCCCCCCCTCCCCCTTCACCCTAGAGGTCAAGGTCACCTACCTTACAAGGGCCGTAACCAGGACACAATAGGGCAGGTACCAGGACTACCATGACTAATTCATGATTTATGAACCTAATTATAAAAAAATGCATGATTTTTGACCCTAATTATTAAATTTGACACGATTAATGACTTCTACAATACCCCCTCTCCGTCCAATCACTCGCTGACTACGAGACCACTCCCCCTCCCACCGCAGAGCTCAAGTTCACGTTCCGGGAATTGAACCCACAACTCCCCCTTCCATACAGAACCATAACTCTATAAAAAATCTGATTTCTATCATGCCATGGACCCACAGCATCGCAAAAAATGGCGGGACACAAATAGGCAAATGCCTTGCGTCATGGACTGGGCAAGGGGGCGGCTGCATGGCCACCGTTAGCTGAGGGGTGTCTGCTTCTCTTCCCTTATGAGGACTGGTTCTGGGACAACCGTGACTAATTGATGATTTATGACTGTAATCTATGACCTTAAGTTAAAATTGACATGATTATGAAGGGGACGAGGCATCTTGCATCCCTGAGACAGGTCCAGGGCTTCAAAGAGACCGCGCGCAGCTGCAAGCGATTAATCAAACAGACGTTTGGTATGTTGCAGAGGGGTGTGCCATCAGATCGCAGCTCCGGAGACGCGCGCCCCTTACTGAGTGGCAGCAAAATATATCAGCTGGCCAGGAGCCCAGTAAGCAGAGGTTGCCGCCGCGCCCAAAGGCCGATCAAGAGGGGCGTTCCGGAGGCCGTCCTTCACACTCGCAGTGACTGACACAAGGCCACCTTTCCCACTACCGCAGGGCGAGTGTAACGTCCTCGTCCACACACCTGCCGGCCACTGCACCAGTTTAATTTTTAACTTTCAGTTCCAAATAGCAGCATCGCTCTTCCCTCCTGTGCAAATCCCCCAACCAACAGCGTTTGGGATTTTAACTTTTATTTCCTAAATAATGCAACCATTAAGACAATTCTACTCCATATAAATGTGGAACCTAATTCTGATAACTGTTTCTGAGGGCATTATGAGGTAAATGTTCTTGATGGGGAAAAATATGATTGGAGTAATAGAACTCAGTTTCAGCTACCGAAATATTTGTATGAAGATAGTTGTAAATAGCGGCAGTGTAGTGGTAAATACATTCTTTCGTGATACATGTTTACATACAGAAAACAGATCTTTGTATTTACATTTAGACGTAGAAAACAGTTCATTCTTTATTTTGTTCGGTGTAACTTTAATAACATCTGGCTTACTGTTTAACTATAAGTTCCAAATAGTAGCATCCCTCTTCTCCCCTGTGCAAATCTCACAACCAACAGCGTTCGGAATTTTAACTTTTATTTCCTAAATAATAAAACTCTTAAGGCAATTCTACTCCACACTAACACGGAATTTCTATATAGAATTTTAATATTTTTTTTAAACTAGTCGTCACACAGAGCATAGTAAATGTCAGGTTCTTAGGATTTTTAATAAGGGTTATACTTGTGGAACGACGATATTTTTGTAGATGCCAGGCCTAATTTTGCGATAACTGTTTCAGAGGGCATTCTGAGGAAAATGTTCTGGACTGGGAGAAATAGGTTTCTCCTGCAAAACACAGTCGATCGTTTTTTATTTTGTTCGGTGTAACTTTAATAACGTCCAGCTTAATTTTTAACTTTCAGTTCGAAATAGCAGCATCTCTCCTCCCTCCTGTGCAAATCCCCCAACCAACAGCATTCGCGACTTTTACTTTTATTTCCTATGGAACTCTAGGTTTACGACTTTTTCAAATGAATGCTCCTTAAATATTGTTGGCGGAACGACGATCCATGAAGGTACCAGACATAATTCAGCCATAACTGCATTGTGAGGAAAATATTCTGGACTGGGAGAAATGTGATTCTAATGCTTTAATATAGCTCTTCTGTGTAATACATTTTATCGTCCTTGCTGGAGTCAGTATTAAGAATCTCCACGGATTTTTACAAGTAGATAGTTGAAACTAAGACCTGATAGAACATAATCTCCACAGATATACCTGTACACCTTTCAAAAATTTCCATATAGAATTTTAATTTTTGCAAGAAACGAATGATCATTCCACTCTAAATATATGTAGCCAGCGGTATGTTCTCTTTGTAAAACATCCCACGCTGGAAGAATAGAACCCAGTTTCAGATATCAAAATATTTGTATGGAGATAGTTATAAATAGCAATGTAGTGGTAAAAATCTCTATTTCTTCCTGATACATGTTTACATACAGAAAGCATCTGCAGTCCATTTAGATTCTTTAATAGGGGAAGGCTTAAACCTGTTCGATGGATTTAATCTTTTCTTAGGACTTGTGGAATAACGTTGCTTGTAGGTACTAGACCTAATTCGAGATGTCCACATACGGCTGTAATGTGGAGAATAACGTCATGTAGTGGGAGAAATGTGTTTCTCCTGTTTTAATGTAGCTCTTCTGAGAAATACTTATATTGTCCTTGATGGAGTCACTATTATGAATATCCACGTAATTTACAGGTAGACAGTTGAAACTAAAAGCTGACAGAGCATAATTTATAAGCTTTCTATGTCTTTCGTGTCTGGAAGATTTACCTGTACACCAGTCATCAATGTTTAAACAAAATATCATACCGTTTTATTATTTTAAGCAATCCAGCAACACGCTTTTCGTTTTAGACTACATATACAACAGCAGTAGTTTAAACTTTTTTGGAGTGCTAGTTTAAACTTTTTGGGCTTATTAGTTTAAACTTTTTGTAGCTTTTATAACATCCAGTTTTTAACATTCAGCTAAAATTTACATCTATGTCTTGCATTTACGCCTCCAGTTATTAAATCGATAAGAACAGGGAAGGTAACTTTTCGAAATCCAATACCTTTTGATTTGCTTACATTTTTATCGCATTAATAGAAATTGCTCGTAATTTTTCCAATGGAGAGCATGCATTTACACACAGAAAACAACTCTTTGTTTGTTTGTTTGGCATGATTTTAATAACATCCATCTTAATTTTTAACTTGTAGTTTAAATCCACATTAGAATCTTCCATTTCCTTCTCCAACCAGTAATTAGATAAGTACAAAGAAGGTACGTTCTCGAACTCCATAACGTATCTCTGCTTCTTCTGGTAAACTATATCTTTTAAGGCTTTAACAACTAGTTCTGATCCTTCTGGCAGCTCTTAGAGACGACAACATTCGGATAGTTTAATTTTACCTCTTAAGGCCAATTCACACTGTCCGCCACGTCACCATCCGTCAGAACATTCCGCAATGTATTTCTAATAGCGGCATTCACACTGTCCATCACCGGATCGTCACGTCACGTCACCTCAACGTCACGTCAATCTTTCTCGAAAAGAATGATTTGATGGAATGGCCATCTGCTAACATCAGAAGTTAACTATTTTCGTCGTGCGAATTAGATGTTGCAGTCGACGATTGCACTGTATATATGATGTGTCTTATTCATCTTTATTTTGTTGTTATACTTCATTTTAGGGGTAAATCTCAAATGTTTCATGACGACTAAAATATTTTTGTCAATTGAGTGTCCCCCTAAAATCGAGGTGGGGTATCTGAAAACAAATAAATGGTTTATGTTACGTATTTTTATTTATTTTATTCAGCCATCTTTAAGCATTTTCATGCAATTGATGTTGTCATGTGTTGTGCACAAAAGATTATATACAGTAAGGTTGATATTAAACAGAAAAACTGTACACTTTGGTACACTGTATACAAATTAGCTACATATATTGATTAAGATACATAATAAATTTAAGAAAATATATATCTTGTTTAGTTACTTACAAAATTACATATATAATAAATTTAAGGAGCTATATATTGTTTAAATACCTACAAAGTCATGTTCACGTAAAAAGACACAGAAGTTCCAAAATTATAATAATAATTAAAAAAACTGTCATTTAGTAAGTAAGGTCATTTTAGAACAGTTTTCAAATTCTCCAAGACTATAGAAAGCTTTTTCTTCCAACCTTTTTTGGTTTGTTTTTAAAGGCGTTAAGAGAGGCAGTGTGTGCCTGTATAGGTAAAGTGTAGAAAAGTCTTATTCTTACATATTCATAACTGTCTTGTGGTTTTTTAAGTCGTGTTACAGGTATGTCTATCTTGTATGTTTGCTGATTGTTATGGTTGTGAATTGATTTCCTAAGGTTGTAGCTGTTAAGATTTTCTTTTATGTATAGTAGTCAGTTGTATATAAAGAGGGAAGGGACTGTCATTATCTGTGATTCTTTGAAATAAGGTCTACGTGATGAACAGCTGTTGGTAATTCCACAGATGCTCCTGACGGCCTTCTTCTGCCAAATAAAAATATTTCTAGCACTTGGAGAATTACCCCACAGAAGAATACCACAATTTAAATGGCAATGAAAGAAAGCATGATAAGATTTAATTAGCAGAATTTCTGAAATGCATGTGCGTAACTTTCTAAGTAGATAGACAACATGAGAGAGTTTTCGAGATATATAGTCTACGTGATCCTTCCAAGTCAATTTCGTATCTAAATATATGCCTAGGAGTTTGGTAGATGTTGACTCAACATCGACATTAGATGTGCTGAAAGAAATGTGTACAGTCTTCTCATAATTAATTGCTAACTCATTGGCTTCAAACCACTTATTGGACAACCCAAGGTGATCTTTGCTTTGTTCCTTCATTTTTTTATGTCTTTTATGGAGCTGATGAAGGTAGTATCATCTGCATATAGCACAGAGTTGCATGGCATATTGCTTGGCAAGTCATTTATAAATATTAGTGGACCTAGCACAGATCCTTGGGGAACTCCTCTGGTAGCATTCAGAAACGGAGACTTCTGACCATTATAGTTAATTCCTATTACTAAGGTATGATTTGATGAGACAACGTTCCACTTCTCTAAAGCCATAACACCACACTTTTTTGAGTAATATTGTATGGTTAACAGAGTCAAAAGCCTTGTTTAGTTCGACTAATGTGGTTTCAGCTGATAATTTTGATTAAAAGGCGTTTTGAATAATAGAGACTACTTACATTTCGTATCATTGTAACAGAAAAGACTGAAGCAAACTGTTTATTTGAATAAGATTGTAATTTGATTACACATTTTTCATTAAATGACATTTTAAACGAAAAAGTCAGTTGAAATGAAAGACAAAAATTCAGTTGTTTACGGCGGTATTAACAATGTCAGTGGGTAAATCGTAGTGGATAAAGTAAACAGGCGTTATTTATGCTCTTATAAGTATTGTTTAATGTTTTCATATTTTTTTTTTCGCTTGAAAATAGATGTCGATATTTTGAAATATTGTTTCAGTTCCCAGTAAGTTGGCCAAAAACATACACCGTAAAGTTTTCTTTGGCTGTCAGTAACATTTAGAGTTGTTGTTCCCTCAATTCTAGTATTAAACTATGACTTTCTACATAACAGATCGCCACTCATAACCTCACTTTCAACATCGCGTATTGAGATGGGCGAATTTACATGATAGACACTGATGGACAGTGTGAATACTTGACGTGACGGTGCTGTGACGTGACGTTGACGTGACGGACAGTGTGAATTGGCCATTGGCCTTTGATATTTCCGTATTTTCACTTGGCGCCATCTTGCCACTTTATGGTTATGCTTTGTACAACTGTACAGTTACTGTAATACAGTTCATTCCCTTAATTAACAGACACACACAATCAGAAATTACTACATGAACCTTGTCACTTCCTTTGTAAAATCCATGTGGCAAGTGTTTATGAGAAATGAAAATGCCAATTCCAGAATCTGAATACACTGCCAGCACCAGAATTCAAAAATGTTCAAATGTTTGTATAACTATGGGGTCATCAGTCCCTAAACTTACAAACTATTTATGAACTAGCTAACACTAAGGACAGCACAAAAATCCATGCCCGAGGGGGGATTCGAGCCCCCGACTGTAGTGGCCGTGGAGACCGTGACTGGCGCGCCGTGGTCCCCTCGGCCACTGCGGCCGACTGCACCAGACTTATTTTCAGCATTTGTAGAATTAAATAGTCTGTTGTGTACCTTCAAATCTCCCTTCAGTAATCACTCAATAACACCTGTTTAGTCACACACAAGTATTAAGCATGCACTGTATAAAAACATAATAAAATACCCAAATTAACTACAGTATGCTCATGAAAAATTTGTTCTGCATTCCGATGTCTAACTATCACTGTTACCCAACAAACCATACTTAAAGCACATATTTTGGAAAGATCTTTAATTTTATGAGCAATTAACATTGTTTGTAAAACGTAGTCATAAATACACGAAAACGCAAGTACAGCAATAGCCTTCAAATAAACATGGCGGCAGTTTGTTTTAATTCTGAGAAATGGCGTCACAATGTTCAAATGACCTGAACTTTGTCGAGTGGCAACAGTTAGTGGCGCCACCCAAATATATGCAATTGACACTACCATTTTCCGTGCCGAAAGTCAAATGGCGCCCTTTTTGTGGCCACTGTCAATGTACCTATTCGACACAACTCTAAAAAATTCACGATCGAATTTGAAGTACAGGTAAGTAAAAGTAAGTATGAATTGCAGCAAATGTGGGTGTAGCTCTGGTGGTAGTGTTGTGGCATTACAACTATAAGGTCGATGATTCAAATCCTGCCATGACAGATGTTTTATTTTTTTTTTTTTTTTTTTTTTTTTTTTCGTTGTGTTCGAATAGTTTCACAATTTTAATATCGAATGGTATTTTTTTCGAAAAGTGCACGGATTTTTCTTTTTTCGTAAATTTTCTTATTTTATAAAAGCCTGCTCCAGTCTCGGAAAGTATCCGGTGACAAGAGGGGCACTTCCTGGGACTGGAGCGGACTCTGAATGTGGCTCTCCAGCAAGGATACGACTTCCTTAAATCCTGCCCCGAAATGAGAGGCATCCTCCATAACATCCTTCCCACTCCAACAAGAGTGTCTTTCCGCCGCCCACGTAATCTCCGTAACCTCCTAGTCCATCACTATGAAATCCCCAAACCACCTTCCCTACCTTCTGGCTCCTATCCTTGTAACCGCCCCCATTGTAAAACCCTTCCACCACCACTTACTCCAGTACCGTAACCCGAAAGGCAGGGCCGGCGCAAGCCCAAGTGCCGCCCCGTGCGAGCTGCTAAATTGCCGCCCCCCCCCCTCCAACCCCACAATTTTTTGTTTTTCAAAACGTTTGTGGAATTTCATTCAAACAAATCTATAGGAAATGTCAGCAATCAATCGGAATTTTTGTTTTCACTTTTCAGATCTACCTAGGTTTCGGCCGCTGAGTGGCCAGTCTCAAAAGCTTTTAATATGTGCTTACACCTAAACCGCCAGGTTGACAGTTATGTTCAGCATGACGGAATAGATGTAAACATAACTCAAAACATTGAGAGTAGCCACACTGTACCCGAAATGTATGTAGATATGGAAAATAAAAACAAAAAATGCGACTGATATGTGACATTCTCTACAGATTTGTACAAAACAGTCGCTGGGATTCAGCTCATAAATAGAGTTAAACCTGATTGAAGAAATATAGCTAATTTTAACAAGCCTTGTGAATTTACGAAAATGTTTCAAACGTGTGCGAAATCTTGTAGGACTTAACTGCTAAGGTCATCAGTCCCTAAGCTCTCTCTCTCTCTCTCTCTCTCACACACACACACTAGTCAACCTAAATTATTCTTAGGATAAAAACACGCACTCTTGCTGGAGGGAGGACTCGAACCTCCACCGGGACCAACTGCACAGTCCTGACTGCAGCGTCTTAGACCGCTTGGTTAATCCCGCGCAACATAAACTTACAAAATTAACGTAAATAAATATTTTTCAGTTGTGAACAGATAAAGTATTCAACGGAAAACCGTATACAGTAAATAAATGTTGGCAAAGTGATAGAGTGCGAGTAGTATTGTCAAACAAAAGTGCCAGTCAGAGTTTAATTGTTGTTCAGGCAGGCGCATACAAGTGTTTCATAGCTCAAAAACCAAAACGTTTGACTATCACTCAGAAAAGGATAGCAAAAATTTTGAAAAATATGTCGAAACCCAACTGATGCCAGGCTTACTACCAATGTCTTTATCCCTTGTAATTACTCGCTGCGTATTTACCCATTCGGAATACCTCTAGTCATTGTAGGTGTTGGACATATTTGACTAGTATTATTCAACGACTTTTTTCCATAATGCGGGAAGAATAAAAAACTAGGAAACTGCCATTGAAGGGCTTAGCAAAAATGCTTGAGGCTTAACACATAATCACACTATCGAACGTTGCATTTGAATTTCCAAATTAGATTTCATCTTTTGCAATACTAGTTGTGAGTAAACAAACGCACGGCGCGTAACAGACTCGCAACGCTCCATAAGAATACTGGCGTGTACGCCAGACTGCTTCCCCCTCTCTGAGTTCGTACGGCGTAAATACGACGGTGCTGCCACAGTGGCGATTAAGAAATTAGTCCTCCTCCCTCCCCTTATTCAACAGGGGCGGCCGGCTGGTAGTCGAAGCGCCTTGCCACAGTTCCCGAAACTGCTCGTTCCGAGGTTTGTTTTCGAATCCCCTCTTGGGCATGAATGTTAAGTTTGTACTACAAAAATAAAAAAAAGGGGTGCGTCAGATTTACCGCCCCTCGGAAAGTGCCGCCCCGTGCGGCCGCACGTTTCGCACGTGCCTTACGCCGGCTCTGCAGGAAGGTGTACACAGTCAAGGGCAGAGCCACTTGCGATAGTACCCACGTGATTTGCCAACTGACATGCCTGCACTGTGAAGCATTCTATGTGGGAATGACCAGCAACAAACTGTCCATTCGCATGAACGGTCACAGGGAGACAGTGTTTGTTGGTAATGAGGATCACCCTGTGGCTAAACACGCCTTGGTGCACGACCAGCACATCTTGGCACAGTGTTACACCGTCCGGGTTATCTGGATACTTCCCACCGACACCAGTCTTTCAGGACTCCGGATATGGGAACTTGCCCTTCAGCATATTCCATCTTCCCATTGCCCACCAGGCCTCAACCTCAACTAAATTCAAATTCCAGCCCACCATCTTTAACATCTTTGCCTCGATTCTCTGGACAGAGCCTCTGCCTCCAGTGGTATCTCTGTACAACTTCTTTGCTTTCTACAGTATGTCTGCCTAGGTGTCTTTGCATTTGTGTATATGTGTGCGTGTGTGTGTATTTGTTTACCCTCCTTTTTTCCCCCCAAGGTAAGTCTTTCCCGGGATTGGAATGGCTCCTTACCCACTCCCTTAAAATGCCCATCATTTCCTCTTCCCTCTCCTTCCCTTCTACTTGAAGAAGCAGCTACGCTGCAAAAGCTAGCATTTTTGTGTGTGAGTGTGTGTGTATGTATGTGTTTTATTTATTTGTGTTACTATCACTACCTGTGCTCCTTCGCCTGGTAAGTAATCTTCATCTACTTTTTATATATATTTTTCCGGCTAGGAATTTTTCCTTTATTATATATATGAAACGAAAATTATAGAAGGATACTTTTTATGGTGGGATAAATTTATATAAAAAACAGAAAACGGATGACTTACCCAAAGGATAGGCTCGTCTACAGACACAAATAAAATCACACACAAACAAGCTTTCACAACCGTTGGTCGCTTCTTCAGGAAAAGAGGAAGGAAGGAGAGGAGAAAGGCAAGGATACGGTTTTTAAGGAAGTGGAAAAGGAGTCATTCCAATCCCAGGAGTGGAAGGACTTACCTTAGGGGAAAAAAGTAAGGTAAACTAATACACACACATATCCACACGCAAAGACACCCAGGCAGACATTTGTAGAAAACGAAGAAGTCGGATGGAGATACCACTTGAGGCAGAGGTTCTGTCCACAGAACCAAGGCAAAGTGTTAAAGATGGTGGGCGGGAATTTGAATTTAGCGGAGGTTGAGACCAGGTGGGCAATGGGAGGAGAAAATAAGCTGAAGGGCAAGTTCTCATCTCCGGAGTTCTGAAAGGTTGGTGTCGGTGGGAAGTATCCAGATAACCCAGATGGTGAAACACTGCGCCAAGCCATAATAGGTTTGTGGATTTTGGGAAGCATGTAGAAGGTGAGTGTGTGGGGTGCTGCTGGGGTGAGGAGGGAGGGGGATTTAGGGGAGAGTTGCTGGGAGGGACCATAGGATTTTAACAGGTTGGAGATCTTGTTGGACTTTGGGGGTGGGGTCATTCCGAAACAACTTGTAGGTGGAGGAGTGAGAGAGTTGGCGGAGCCCTTCTGCCAGGTAGTCACTGTGATCCATACCTACAGTGGTGGAATTTTTATCTGCAGGGAGGATGATTATGTCAGGATTTGTTTTGAGGTTTTCTATTCCTTCTCCTCTCCCCTCCTGTCCCCAATTTACTCGCCACAGAGCGTGATTCGAAGTGCAACAGCTGGAGGTGATGGTTGTATGAGTGTATTGTGTCCCTGTGTGAGTGTTCTATTTCTGAAGAAGGCAGTGGCCAATAGCTGAAAGTGTAGTATGTGTGTGTGTCTTTTGTATGTGCCTGTCGCAGCTCGTTGCCACATCTTTGCGGTGAGTTGTAAACTGTCCTTATTAATATATTTTTTTAGAAGAGTTTCTTATAAGTCATGGCATACAGTCATTTATTGGTTTGTTAAGGATGTCAGCTTCTGTTTGTGTGCTTCTTCAAAAATGCAAATAAATCTAGATATTTAATGAAACGTGACATGTTTTCCAAAGACTTTCAAGAACCCGTCATTTTGATAATAGTGAACAGGCAGGCGAGCTACTGGAGCTACCAATTAATGACTGACAAAAGGTGATGTATGACATTTATTTATGAAACATCTTTAGATGTGGTTCATTGATGCATAGCATTGTTTTAACAGTCATCACGAAGATACACTACCTGCATTTGACCAGAAGTATCTGGACACCTCTCAAAACACACATTTTTCATATTAGGTGCATTGTGCTGCCACCTACTGCCAGGTACTCCATATAAGCAAACTCAGTAGTCGTTAGACATTGTGAGAGAGCAGTATGGATCACTCCAAGAAACTCATGGACTTCCAATGTGGTCAGTTGATTGGATGTCACTTGGGTCATAAGTTTGTATGCGAGACATCCACACTCTTAAATATCCCTAGGTCCACTGTTTCTGATGTGACAGTAAAGCGGGAACATGAAGGGACACATGCAAAATGAAAGCATACAGGCCGACCTCGTCAGTTGACTGACAGAGACCGCTGACAGTTAAAGAGGATCGTACAGTATAATAGGCAGGCATGTATCCAAACCAACACAGGAATTCCAAACTGCATCAGGATCGTCTCCAAGCACTATGGCAGGTGGGAGGTAAGAAAACTTGGATTTCATGGTTGATCGAGCGGCTGCCCATAACCCACATCATGCAGGTCATTGCCAAATGATGCCTTGCTTGGTGTAAGGAGCAAAACATTGGACAACTGAACAGTGGAAAAATGTTGTGTAGAGTGATGAATCACATTACACAATGTGGCAATCCAGTAATAGGGTACAGGTATGGTGAAAGCCTGATGAATGTCATCTGTCAGTGTATGTAATGAGAATAGTAAAATTCAGAGGTGCTGATGTGATTGTGTGGTCACATTTTTCATGGAGGGGATTTGCATCCCTTTGTTGTTTTGTGTGGCACTATCACAGCACAGGCCTACATTGATGTTTAAAGACCTTCTTGCATCCCACTGTGAAGAACAATTTGGTGTTGGCAATTGCATCTTTAACACAATTGAGCACCTGTTCTCAGTGCAGGGCCTGTCACAGACTGTTTACACTATGATAAGATCCCTGTAAGGGACTGGCCTGCACAGAGTCCTTACTTGAATCCTACATAACATCTTTTGAATGTTTTGGAGTGATGACTTCATGCTAGGCCTCACTGACCTACATCGATACCTCTCCTCAGTGAAGCTCTCCATGCCGTTCCCCAAGAATCCTTCCAGCTCCTGACAGAACATATGCCTACTAGAGTTGAAGCTGCCATTAAGGCTAAGGGTGGGACAAGACCATATTGAATTCCAGCATTACCGATGGAGAGCACCATGAACTTGTAAAGCATTTTCAGCCAGGAGTCCAGATACTTTTGATTACATAGTGTAGCTTCCTCTGCTCTAGTATTTGAGAATGGTGAGATTCAATGTTTTTGTCACCAGCTGTCTGATAGACAAAACTTTCCACTGGCCAGCAGCATCCGCAAAGAATGTTCCATTGTTGAGAGGTGTGGGGAAGATACTTGCTACATATACATCTATATACATATTCCACAATTTGCCATAAGGTATGTGGCAGAGGGTAGTTCACATCACTACTAGCTTCAAATGCCAGCCCTCTGAATTTCATCAATAGTGTTTCTGAAAAAGAATTTTGCCTTTCCTCCGTACATTCACTAGTGAAGACACAAAAGAATGTATTAAGCCACCTGCCAGTGTGCATCAAAACGACTAAATAGATAAATCTGATAATTCGTGCCCAGCCATGATTCAAACCCACATCCTCCTGCTTACTAGGCAGTCATGCCTGAACACGTGATCACACCATTACTGTCCTTACATGTTCATTCCAGTTCAAATTGTTCAGCAACATTATGCCTAGATATTTAATCGAGTTGACTGTTTCCAGCCATACACTAGAAATGCTTTGTTCTAACTTTGTGGGATTGTTTTTCCTTGCCATCTCTATCACCTTACATCTTTCTACATTTATAGCTAACTGCCATTTATCACGTCAACTAGAAATTTTGCCAAACTCATCTTCAGTTCTCCTAAAGTCATTCAGTGACAGCGCCTTGCTATACGCATCAGCAGCAAATAGCTACAGATTACTACTCACTCTCTGTGTCAGATCATTTATTCAGATGAAAAATAATAACAGCTCTATTACATTTGCCCAGCCACTCCTGATGATACCTTCATCTCTGATGAATGCTCACAATTGAGGACAATGAACTAATTTCTATTACTTAATAAGTTTTCAAGGCACTTACATATTTGCAAACCTATTCCATATGCTCCATAGCGGTCTACACTGCAGAACTATGTCAAATGCCTTTTGGAAAGCAATAAATATGCAGTCTGCCTGTTGCCTTCATCCATAGCTCACAAGATGTCATGTGAGAAAATGGCAAGTCGAGTTTCATAGAAGCGATGTTTTTGAAAGCCATGCTGGTGCATAGACAGAAGCTTTTCCTTCTCAAGGTAATTTATTATTGTCAAAATGAGAATATGTTCAAGAATTCTACAGCAGACTGATGTTAGTGATATTGGTCTGCAATTATATGGGCGAGTTGTTTTACCTCTATTATAAATGGAAGTCACCTGCACTTTTTTATAGTTACTTGGGACTTCGTTTTGGATCAAAGATTCACAGTAAATATGAGCTAAGTAAGGGGCCAATGTCACAGAGTAAAGCTGAATTGGGATTCCATCCAAACCTAAAGATTTATTGTTTTCAGTTCTCTCAGCTGCTTCTCTGCTTTGTAGGGGTGATCTCATTTCAGGACTTAACTCTAGAAAGTCATAGTCCTTACAAAGCAATATGTAAATGGTACTAGGCGACTCAGTGGATGTTTCTGGTGGTCTGGGGTTTAGAAGTGAAGAAGGGGGGGGGGGATTGAATGCTCAAGCCAGTAGTATAATTGTGGGAGAGGACAGCATTGGACAGGTTGTTGGGGTGAGGGATTCACCATTGCATCAGTTTTTTTTTGCCATGGATGCTTAGGTTATAGGGAAGGGGGCACTTTATATGGTAGAGATGGCAGCATCAAAGTGGAGGTACTGTCGCCTGTTTATAGATTTTATGCCAACAAAGGTGTGCACTTGTGTGCCACAACAAGTGGGAGGTTAACATCTAGAAAGTTGGCTACGGTTGTGGAAAAGAATCAGGGGAAGTTCAGATTAGAGGTAAAGTTAAGGTCTTGTAGGAAGCAGAAGTGTTTCTCTTCAGCAGAGGACAGATGTCGTCTATGAACCTATACGAAGGCAGGGGTTGCAAATGATGGGTCTTAAAGAATGGCTTTCTCCACCAACATACTCAAAAACCATTGTCTTTATACCTTAGAACACTACATTTCCTGCCACCTAACCAAAAGCCTCCCCAAACCATCACTACTTGTCACCTTTGCCAATTTCATCATACTACACAATTACTTCACCTTTGAGGATCAGACCAACAAACAGATCAGGGGAACTGCTATGGAAATGAGGATGGTCTCACCCTATACCAACCTTTCCATAGGCTGCATGCTTGGTGTAGGTTCACAGATGACATGGACTCAGAAGTGAAGAGAAACTACTGAGCTTCCTTCAAGTCTCAACTCTTTCTCTAACCTGAAGTTCACATGGTCCATTCCCATCTCTTTAAGGGGGGCACATAAGCAATTTTTGCCTCCATATAATTCTGTAGCATGTTAGAAATACTATCTCAAATTTTCACAAATTAATTTGAACTACAACTGATAAAAACGCTGTCTTGTTTCAATCAGTGTGCAGCGCCACACCCACTTTTCTACACGGCACTCTCCTTGTTTGTGATGTTTTATTACTCCCTGCTGTCATAAAAGCATTGGAAGAATATAGAAGGCAGTCTTAAGCACCATAAAGCCAACATTCCACTTTCTAGCTCATCCAGATTTGTTAAAGAAATGTACCCATGATAGAACACAAAACCTGAATGAGAGCTTAAAGAGTCTCATTTGAAAGAGATGCCCCAAAACAACATTTAGCTCACCTACTGTTGTTTAAATTACCAGATATGATGCATGTCTGGTGTTTGACGATGGTAACACTGGAAGAATAAGGACCCTTACTGGATAGGGATTTGTTGCTGGTTGATTCACCGAGAAACTACTGAAGAAGATAGATACTGTGCGTGTTGCAAGATCTGAAGTGTCTGTGAAGGATATAACCAAAAGGGCACACCAGAATCATCAGTTACAAAGGAAACATGTCCAAAAAGAGCAAGATGACCATGGTTATGGTTATGGTCAAAATTAAGGTACTATTTTATGGTGTACATCTCTATAAAATCTTTTATGTGCATTTCCTGTAACTTACATTTTTTTGGTATATAAGGAACATTTTTTCCTGAACCACTGGAGACAGATAAGTGACATTTTCTGCAGACTTTGTTCATAGTATAACATAATTTCATGTAGTTCAAATTTTTTCTAAGTGTATTTCTGTCAAAATTATTTACATTTTTGTGAATTTGAAATTACTTTGTTTCATACACATAATTTTTAAAAATTAATCATAAGAGCTCTAAAAGGGATATTAAAAAACTGTTCCACACATTTGCTTATTTGATTATTATGAATTACCTATCACAATTTGAGAGTTGTAAGTAAAGTAATTTTTGAGAAAATGTTGCTTGTGTTGCAAAAATTTCCAACAATGCCATGATCAAACTTTTTGAGAAAAAAAATTGAAAAATTTCCAGAATGTAGCCAATAACATAATTATCTCAAGTGTAAAATTTAATTCTGTCATCTTTCAAACACTGAAAACTGTGTTAGATTACATAATCACGTCCATTTTCTCCTACATTCCCCCTCAATATTAAGACAGCCACAGTCATTCAGGCACAGTTAACTACAGAATCATATAACAAACACAACATCAGTTCAACCCACAAATGGTAGCAAGTTGCACATGTCTAGGGAGGGACAAAGATTGCATTGTTTTCTGGTTTCAAGTGACTGTTGATGTATGTGCACTAGCACTTAAAGAAAACATGCAAACTGCAAATTAAGTTTCTCACTTGCTTATGTAGAATTTGTCGTACAACAGCATAATCAGAAAAGATAGTTTACAAAAAATAAAAAATAATCACTAAATAACTCACTAGAATCATGTTTAATGTTTGTACTGGTAACAACATTGATAGTGGAGCATTCAAACCAATACACAACGCTCACTAGAGGTCAAAGAATGCATATAGTTGCTTAGAACAAGCCCAAACATGACTGCTGTAATTCTTGTCTCCAGCTACAGATATGCATGGTTACACAATTATTCAGAATCTCATTGTAAAACATGACTATTACCCTGTTTTTAGCAAGTGTAAGAAAAAGCAACCAGATACTAAATTTACAGACTTATTAGGTAACATTCTTCATGAATTTACCACATCCAAATCATTTCATCTGACTGTCACAGAACATGATGTGAGTCATCACTCCAAATCATCATTTCCAGCCATCCATTATCCAGTGGCATTTCTCTTCACAGTCCCTTGTGGGTCATCCACAGCTCCTGATAATACACTCTGTAAAGATAATGAGTAAATAGCAACCACCATCTTCAGCTATGCATTTGAATAACTTGATTTCAAACATCATGATATAAACTAGTATTATACCAATAACACAGTTTTTACAAATCAAAGGACATAAGACAAAGGAAATATTTCACATACAAATAATCATCTTTCAGTGCATGAATGATGCTTTGATTGTCAGGTAACTACATAAACCTCCCATCACCACTTTTCAAACTTTGTTCTATTCTCTTGTCACTGCCACTGGACTGTGTAGCATAGGCGGTTGCAAAACCAAGTCATGATGCATTGACTATTCTCCCACATTGTAATCCAAACATCATACAATGGATCTGCATATATAAACTTTACAAATGACAGTGATAAGAGTACAAAATCTAACAAATGGAAAATCCAACTGTAATTCAACAATATAATGAGAATAGTTTGCAGCTCACAACAAAGACATTCAGTTGAGCCACAACAGGCACATATAAAAAGACACTCATACACACACAACATAGCTTTCGGCCACAGCCTTTGCCAGAAGAAGACATAAGCTCTCATTCATAAAATACACAAACATACTTCACAAACATCCAACTGTTGTGTGTTCAGAAAGTGTGCCTATGTTTGAATGAATGAGGGTATGCCATTTTGCAGTGTACAAAGAAGAAAGACACAATATTTGACAGAAAATACGTTTTCTTAACTTGACCCTTGAAATCAGATAATTTGGCTTGTTTCACTTTTGTGCATTAAGTGTATATATCCCAATTTCCAACTCCGTAATGAATTCGGTGTTTTTTCACAACAATTTGTCATACTGATGAGACACCTACACATATTGATTGCACTTAAGACTTCTCTCAGTTTAGGTGTTTCAATATCCAAGTCGTCATCTCCATCATTGGTACTCAAAATTGGTCCACTTTCTTGATAATCACCACATTATTGTCACACAGCAGCCATAATCTCCACATCCTGTAATTTTACACATATGGGGAGATAATCATAAAAAAAATTGGAAAATTGATTAAATCTGCACCTTCCAGTAAAGCTAACTTATTACCAGACATCACTACCACCAACACTACCACTATTGTCGTCATCAGTGGCAGTGTTTTGCAGTAAGGTACTAGCTGTATGGAAACAGTTGCCAATTGTAAAGCAGGAGCTGCCATGAAGTCAAAATAAATTCTGTAGTACGTTATCAAAGAGATTTCATTTCCTGCATCAGTCATTCTGTCCAGTCATTCTGTCAAATGCTGAAGCAGGGCCCCCTTCCCCCCCCCCCCCCCCCCCCCCCGCCTTTGATACCTTCAAAATCTGCAGTAATGCCAGATCAAGAGACTATAGAATACTGAGGGAAATTCCAGTCAAAATTTTCCATAACTAGTTGGGTAGATGTGCTACACATTGATTCATAAGGAGGATTCCAATTTTCATTCTAATGTCCAATTTTTTAGTCACTATTCCATTAATATGTTGGCTGCTGCAATGATCTCAGAGGTGCACCAGAGTCGCCTGCTGTAGCCACCGCTGGCCACGCAGCAGCCAACATGTTAAAACCATAGTTATCCAATAATTTTTAGTGGACTTGTGTTCTGTAGGTTTTGGCTTTGTACCTATGAAACACTTTGGATTCTTATGGTTTCTACCACAAGTGGTAGATGTTTGTCAAATCCATCAGCACCCATGATGAGAAGAACTTTGAAGTAGGTAATCCTTTAAGATACCCAGTAGAATGTAAACATGGTTTTGCAGCATGATGCCATCCACAGCTTTTGATTCCCTGGACATTTTTCTTGCTGTGATTTTATCCTTGTAAACATCAAGATGGAGACTTAAAACCAGCAGTGATATTCATATTTCTGGTTAAATCTACCATCTTTTCTTCCAGTATGACACCACTTATCTGTAGAGCTGCAGTCCATTTTTACAGGAACCATATAGAAATTGGCTTTTGCAAATTTACTATGTCCCTTCTTGCTGTTAGTTGCCTTGATTTTGCATCCAATTAAATTTTTTTTCTCTTCAAAATATTGATCCTTTCGCTGTTAACTGAACACAGTGCACTATGTTGCAGTTCTAAGTCTGAGCAATTTTTTTATTTTTTTTTAGATTATAGTTAGTGTCACTATGAAGGTGACCCAGTTTTCAGCTGTTCTGAGCATCCCCCTCCATTACCACAATGACAGCCAATAATTCTGTAGGCATATGGCTGGCCACGAGTCAGGCAATGTTCCTCCTACAGGCGCTTGGCCATAGCGCCTCCCCTCCAAGCTTCCCCCATCGCTCTGCCTCTACGCGCGGAAGTACCTTCTTATAAGTCGCCAGCTATAGCATCCACTTTGGAATTGTGGAATTGATGGGTTGTTGGGGATCAAACTGTCAAGGTTGTCAGTCCCCCGGTGGGGAGGGGAAGGAGTGGGGATATGAAAGGAGGGGAAGGGAAAGGAAGTGCATCCGACGGAAGAGAGAAAGACTGCATTAGCTTGGGACTCTGTGCTCCCACACATGTACTAACACAAGATTTTGTTTGGTGAAACACTTCGAATTGAGCCCTACCCATACCAGGCTTCATTAAATGTTCAAATGTTTATCAAGTTTAAGAGACTTATCTGCAGGGTCATCAGTTCCTAAACTTACAAACTACTTATACTAAAGACGACACAAACAGCCATGCCCCAGGGGGATTCGAACCCCCAACGGGGAACGGCCTCGCGCATCGTAGCATAGCACCTCAATGCACTCGGCCGCTCCGCCGCGGCCCAGGTTTCATGAAGTATACGTTAGTGTCTGGCCAGGAAAAAGTAATAAGTAAAATAAGGCGACATCTTCGCTTGTTATCATGACAGAGGGGTAGCCGGTAGAGGGCAGCGTCTTGAATGCACAATTCACTATTGTTGTGACAAAGTAACCATATTTTCTCTTCTTCTGGCACGAATTTCAGGGTGCAGTTGTTTACAGCACTTCATTGGGATCTATGATAAAGGTGCTCTCCCTTGGAGGAATTCTCTACAGAAACAGTTGAGTTACCATAATAATACCATTCTGCAATAATACACTTAGAGACTTGATATTCAAATGTGGTCACGCTGTGTATTGTCAAACACACTGCTACTAATTCAGCCCCATTGTCTGTTATTTCGCAACGATTGGCAGACATGGGAACTCCGACTTCAACGCTAACGGTGGCAGGGTGCACATCTTAGCGGACAAGCAATAAATCTTTTTACGTTTATATTCTGAGGTGGGAATAATTTTTGGATTTCACCTCGTGCTTTTGAGGTTTGTTGGTGAGGGTTCAAGAAGTTAAAAGTTTGAGGGGAGTGGGTGTGGGTCAATTAAAAAAAATTCGATCTACTGTAACTTTTTCCGAACGTCGCTCAGGTAGGCCGAGGGACCCCTAGAGTTCGAGGGCCCCGGGGCTCTGCCCCGCCTAGCCCTATGATAGCTACGCCACTGGTTGTGACTGGGTATGTTCTTATAATTTTCACGGTCGGTAGTCATTAAATGAATAAAAATAATAAAATGATAGGGGATAGAAATAAGATAAAGATTACAGAACAGTGAAAGAATGAAGAAACATATCACATGAAAATTGACAGATGAAGAAAGTGATATGCTAACTTGGGTCTCGGTGTGCATCAATTCACCAAAACTGAAACAGATATCAGTTCCTCTGGAGTCATATGTATGGTTGTATATCTAGTAAAACACCACACTAAATATTTTTTAATACTACCCCATGTTTGTGAGGTATAATATGGAGGATCTGACAATTCTACCCTCAGCTTTTCTTGTGTATCATTAGACCAAAACTGCTCCTTAAACTTAACTTTAAAATCTTCCCATGAAGTGAATTCATCTGCATGAGCACTACCCCAGTGTGACGGCTCAGCTAATAAATAGTCTAGTGTAAAGTCAATTTTTCTTTGATCGTCCCACTTACTAGGCAACAACCTTTAGAATACCCTTAGAAAGTGGTTAGGGTGTGCATCTCCATCAGGTTTAAATTTAGGAAATTGATTGGTAATATTTATTCCTGAAACCATTGCTATATCATCCCCACTAGTTATTATTCGGACTTTATTTGCTTGATCTTGCAGTTTACTTCTCATTTCAGATTTAGTCTTTTCTATTTCTTGCCACAATTGATCAAACTGACTATCTTTAACTTCTGTTTTGGAATTTCAGTCATCATCATACATGGATTTCTCTGTCTTATCCCTGAGCCTTTTATCTAAAATTTCCTCTATTTTGTGTTCCCTGTTACATGATTCATCAGTAAGCAAAGTTAAATTTTGACCTTGTTAAAGTTTATCAACTCCACCTAAAGTTTCAGTAAGAGAGTCATTTACAGCTTTGAGTTGACGCTGAGATTTGACAGCTAAAGTTTCTAATTTCAAGTTAGTTGTGGCTAATCCCTCACTAAAAGATTTTTCTTGATTTAAATTAGTTTTTTCCCTCTCTTCTAACTTATTTGAAACTGCCTTTAATATTGTTATCTTATTGACTGTATAAGTTTGTCCAAAAACCTGTTCTGCAATCCCTTTCACCTGCTCTTTACATGCAAAACTCTGCACCCAATTACTAATTTTGTCATCAAATAAAGCGAACCTCTCCTTACACTCTCTCACAAGAGTTTCCAATTGATTCCCAAAATTGCTAACCTTTTATCAATGTTATCAGACAATAATTTTAATACTTTATCTATATTCACTGCCCATTCTTCACTTCTCTTTCCCATTTTTTTTTTATTCCTTCTAATCTAGATTCGTTTTCTTTCACCATTTTTTCAATTCCTTCTAATCTAGATTCTTGTCTAACCTCATTTTCTTTTGCCATTTTTTCTATTCCTTCTAATCTAGATTCTAGTCTTTGCATGAACATTTCTAGAGTTCTGCCTGAGCCATTCTTTGGGTTTCGGGCATTTCTTACTACTTTAATAAAACAAGATAACTTCAGCAGTTAGACTGGGATGAAGTGTATAAGGAAGCTGATGCTAATTTAAAATATAACTTAATTCATGATACATTTGTAAGAGTATTTGAACATTCTTTCCCCAAGAAAATAGTTAAATAACAGGTGTCTCATGAAAGACGCCTGCCAGGCATCTGCAGATCGCACAGTATGGCTCCTGGCCACCGCTGCGGCTTCTACCAGCCACGGCCATGCCCGATTCTCAGACTCTATTGTGCTGCGGGCACATACACTGAGTTAGTCTGAAAAACATTGCCATCTGAGTAACCTAAGCTTACCTTTGTTTACAGTAAATGTTCATAATGATGTACCTCTATGGAAAGAGTGGCCTGACATCTGTTGAACACATTTGCGAACACTCGAAGAATTTCAACTCACGAACTCAGATACTGTTGCTGGACGTTGTTACTGTAACTGGCTGTTACAGTCTGTGCACGTTGGGGAAGTTGATCCTGAGATGCTTTATTTTTCTCATAAAGCATGGCTGCATTTACCAGGCTATGTAAATTCCCAGAACAATCGACTTTGGAGCACAGAAAAATCACATGAGTTACATCAACAACCTCTTCATAACATGAAAACTGGAGTGTGGTGTGCAATTAGTGCGAGGCGAATAATTGGGCCAATCTTTTTTCATGAAACAATACATTCTGACAGGTATGTGAACAATATCCTGCATCCATTTTTTTAAGAACTTTCACCCAACGAAAAGCTGTACGGTTATTTCATGGAGGACAATGCAAGACCACACATTGCCAATGCATCTATGGCAGCAATATGAAGTGTTTTTGATGATAGGATAGTTGACTGGCCTCCTCATTCTCCAGATCTAAATCCCTGTGACTTTTATCTTTGGGCAATGTTAAAAGACAAGATGTATGCAAGCAATCCCCATACACTCGAAGAGTTGGAAGACAGGATTTGACTAGTCATTTCCCAGATTTTGGCAGCCGAAATTTGTTGAGTGTTTGCAAATGTGTTCAAGAGATGTCAGGCCGCTCTTTTCATAGAGGGACATCATTTTGAACATCTACTGTAAATAAACATAAGCTTAGGTTACTCAGATGGCAATGTTTTTTAGACTTTAACTCAATGTATGTGCCCGCGGCACAATAGAGTCCAAGAATCGGGTGCTGCCGTGGCTGGTGGATGCGGTGGCGGTGGCCAGGAGCTGTATCACGCGATCCGTGGACACCTAAGTGAAACACTCTGTATAATGATAAGAAATCATGCAAGAAACCATGGCTTACTAAAGAATTTCTTGTAGCTGATAAAGGGGAACTGTATCTAACAGCAAGAAAGAGAAACGGCCCAGAAACAGTCAAATATTATAAAAACTACTGTGTTACATTAAGAAAAGTTATTAAAAAGTACAGAAGCATGTGCATCATGTCTGAGGTTAGTACCACTGATAACAAAATTAAAACACTTTGGAATATTATTACCAGGGAGACAGGGCAACCAAGAGCACAGGGAGACAGCATTATCATCAAAGTGAAAGAAAAATTTACAACTAACAAGCTAGAAGATGAAAAAATTTTTTATAATTATTTTTTAAATTGAAGATAAAGATGAAGCAATGAATTAAAATTTTTGATGCAGCCGGGAATTGAACCTAGGCAGATATCTTACCATTAGACCACCGCACCACTAACGATTAAGGCACCTCAGAATAGTCTAAGTACGACTTCCCTCCACATCTGCCTGGTAAGCATGGAGGTCCAGGTTCGATTCCCAGCCACATCACAAATTTTAATTCATTGCTTCATCTTTAATGTCTAGGACATGTTTGAGACAAAAAACCGTCTCAGGGTTTCTGAACTTATATTTAAACTGATATTTTTTAAATGTTGTGGAGAAAATAGGATCTAAATGTTCATTAGAAGAAGCTAGGCAGTTAATGGAACATGCCATACCTGCACAATTTGATACAATAAAGATTCCACCCACCTCTCCTTCTGAAATTAAGAAAATAATAAACTCTTTCAAGAGCAAAAGCTCACATGGAATTGATGGTATTTCCAGTAGGGTAATAAAAGCTTGTTCTCAAGAAATAAGTAGAATTCTTAGCCACATATGTAATAGTTCTCTGAAGCAGGGTGTTTTTCCTGATAGACTGAAATATGCTATTGTCAAACCACTGCACAAAAACGGGGATATGTCTGATGTCAACAATTACTGCCCAATCTCACTTCTGACAGCCTTATCCAAAATTCTTGAAAAAGTAATGTATTCTAGAGTAGCTTCACACATAGGTAAAAATAAAGTTCTAACAAACTGTCAGTTTGGTTTTCAGAAAGGCTTTTCAACTGGACATCACTTGTTGGGATTTTTTGTGATTCTCCAAGGCTTTTGATTGTGTAAATCATGGAATTCTTCTAGATAAACTAAAGTATTGTAGTATGAATGGGACAGTATACAAATGATTTAAATCATAACTAACAGGAAGAGTGCAGAAAGTTGACAGAAGTAGTTCACATAATATGCAAAAAACAGCTGATTCCTCAAACTGCGGAATAATCAAAAATGGGGTGCAACAAGGTTCAGTCTTGCGCCCTTTGCTGTTATTAATGTATGTTAATTACTTGCCATTCTATATTCATGAAGATGCAGAGCTGGTCCATTTTGCTGATGATACAAGTATAGTTATCACACCTCACAGACAAGAAATAACTGAAGAAATTGTAAACAACGTCTTTCAGAAAATCATTCAGTGGTTCTCAGCAAATGGACTATCATTAAATTTTGATAAAACACAGTACATACAGTTCCGTACAGTAAATGGAATGACATCATTAATAAATATAGACTTTGATCAGAAATCTGTAGCAAAGATAGAATATTCAAAATTTTTAGGTGTACGCATTGTTGAGGGCTTGAACTGGGAAAAAACCATTGAAGATCTGTTGAAATGAATGAGATCAGCTACTTATGCTATTAAGGTAATTGCAAATTTTGTTGATATACATCTCAGTAAATTAGATTACTATGCCTATTTTCATTCTCTGCTTTCGTATGGCATCATTTTCTGGGGTAATTCATCAATGAG
The DNA here is from genome assembly GCA_026315105.1 of Locusta migratoria. Taxonomy (NCBI): domain Eukaryota; kingdom Metazoa; phylum Arthropoda; class Insecta; order Orthoptera; family Acrididae; genus Locusta; species Locusta migratoria. The sequence goes on from CM048748.1 coordinate 161,565,049, forward strand.
TAAAAAAGTATTCATTGCACAAAAGCATGTAATGAGAATAACTGCTGGGGCCCACTCCAAGATCATGCAGACACTTATTTGAAGAGATAGGGATCTTCACAGTATATATATTCACTTATGAAATTTGTTATTACCGATTCCACTGAATTCAAAAGCAATAGCAGTGTACATAACTACACCACTAGGAGAAAGAATGATCTTCACTATTCTAGGTTAAATCTAGCATTGGCACAGAAAGGGGTGAATTAGGCTGCCACAAAAGTATTTGGTCACCTACCAAACAGCATCAAACACCTGACAGATAGCCAATTAGCATTGGATGTTTTGTTATGTTGCCATCTGTACTTGGCTGAGAGTGGTTCATATTAGTTTATTGCAGCAGTGAATTGTCCTGTGTTTGGTGCTGTGGCGAAGTTATGCTAGTATTATTGATTTGACTATCAACAAAATAATGTCACAAGTAATAAAATATCTCGATACAAACATCTGTGTTGTGCATGAAATGTATGACATAAAAAACCAATAATTTGATCAAAAATTAGAAACATATTTTGATGTTCAGTGTGCTGTATTAATACAGAAAACAATGAATTTTAATTTTTCCAAAGCTGAATTCATAATCTGGGACTGAAAGGGTTAAAGAGATTCTCCCATACTGGATTTATGAAATTTCCATATATAAAGATTTTTGACTTACCTGAAGTACAGGCTCGTCGATAGAAACATAAAAAACACACAAACATTCAAGCTTTCGCCACCACTGGCAGCTTCTTCAGGAAAAAGAGGAAGGAAGGAGAGGAGAAAGGGAAGGATATGGGTTTTAAGGCAGCTTCTTCAGGAAAAAGAGGAACGAAGGAGAGGAGAAAGGGAAGGATACGGGTTTTCCTTAAAACCCGTATCCTTCCCTTTCTCCTCTCCTTCCTTCCATTCTCTTTTTCCTGAAGAAGCTGCCAGTGGTGGCGAAAGCTTGAATGTTTGTGTGTTTTTTATGTTTCTATCGACGAGCCTGTACTTTAGGTAATCTTTATTTTATACATATTTTTCCCACCAGGAAAGTCTCCTTCTATTATATATATGTGTGTGTGTTTGCATGTGGATATGTGTGTGTGTGTGTGTGTGTGTGTGTGTGTGTGTATTTGTTTACCTTCCTTTTTGTCCCCTAAGGTAAGTCCTTCCACTCCTGGGATTGGAATGGCTCCTTTTCCACTTCCTTGAAACCCGTATCCTTCCCTCTCTCCTCTCCTTCCTTCCTCTTTTTCCCGAAGAAGCTGCCACTGGTGGCGAAAGCTCGAATGGTTGTGTGTTTTTTATGTTTCTGTTGACGAGCCTGTACTTTAGGCAAGTCAAAAATCTTTATTTTATATATATATATATATATATAAACCCACAACATTATTTTTTAGTCGCCCTCCCTCCCCACCCCAAATTTACCTGAATTATTTGAAATTCCCTGATTTCCAGAACTTGTGGCAACACTGCCTGGATACATTAGGTATGAAATAAGTACATGGTTATTTTGACTCCTTTCTCCATTCTAATGTAGGGACAGCCATCCACCTGGATCTGAGTACTTGCCATCATGTTAAACACCCTGCATTGTGACTGTGACCTGCTTTGATGCCATAAACACACGCTATTTTGACACTTGCCATAAAAAGGTTGAGTTGTGCTAGTTCACATTTCCCTTTCCTTAAGAAGGTGAATAATACACGCATCCGGGTTCGATTCCCGGCCGCACCACAAATTTTAATTCAATGCTTCACATCTATCAATAATGTCTTTGACATATTTGAGATGTAAATCCGTCTCAGGGATTATTTATTCATATTAATTGATATTTAAAGCATCTGTTGATTTTAACGAATTTCTTGTACTATGTGGGGCAGTGAATATTGCAAATGACTAACAAAGCAACTCTCAATAAAATGCAATGAACTTGTGTCCAATTTCAGGTACTTGAAGAAAGAAATCAATCATGGTTATCACTAACCAATACTTGCTGCAAGGTGCGTTCTTGCTGCAATCAACCATATCAGGAAATATCTTTGAGAGCTATATGCAGCATGTGGCTTCTACACAGTCCCACAACTGGCTAGCTCAAATTTTGCAATCTAAATCCAATAGGCTATGTTTGGAAACTACAAAGAGACACAAGGGGAAAAAATTGTCACAGAAAATATGTCATTAAACTCTAATTGTGAGGGAACTAAAGCTACAAATGAACAGGAAAAAATTCTTTACGATACAGAAGTATGCAGTTTAACTATGTGCACTTGTGTGTTAATGTAATGTGAAAAAATTATGGAGTGCACAACTGGATATGCTAACATGAGAGCACACAATTTCAAAATTACTCTACAACTTCTCAAGGTGATGCCTGACAACTGTCTGGATAGGGACAATAAACTCGTCTATCCTTGGGTCCTACTTGAAAGGAGATTGATACCATTGCCTGATTTCACCATTGACTTTACTCAGCTTGGTGCAAGTGGGTTTATTATATTACACCTCTTGTTATTTGCAGGACTAACGTTCTTGGTAACTAGTACTTTAGATCAATATTTGTTAGAAAGTTAACGCACAATACCCTCAACACAAACTAATCTCAGTCATCCATGTTAGAACAGTTATCCTTAAGATATTTGACCTAAAAAAATCATATTAAAAGACTTCACGCTTTTTTTTTTTTTTTTTTTGGGGGGGGGGGGGGAATGTCTTGGTCATTACAAAGTTGACTTACAATGTAAGATGAGCAGCCATATGACTGTCTCATCACTATGTTTTAGCATGTTTGATTCTTAGATATTTTTATTGGAATTTATGCTGTATTTGACCATGCCCAATCCCATCCTTCTGCCCTCCCACTCCTCCCTTTCCGTATGCCCAATCCCAGTAGTATGTTTTAATATACTTATAATAAGATATCTGATATTTTTCTTTTGACTTAGCACATTTTGTAGCCATGTTTTTCATAGCTTCGATGTCAGTAGACAGTGCAGAGGGCACAAATAATGTTATTGTAAATTCATTCAAATAATATTTAATTTTAACCCTACACCATCTGGTGGCTATTGGACCTACTTTACATTTCAAGGCATTTCCCCCCTCTCACGACAGTTTGGCATGAGAATCTAGTTGAATACCTTCACTAGACATCCACAATGGTGGTTTATATTTTAGTTAGTCATCTCCAATAAGATGTATTTTAATTACCATCATTTTAAAAAAAGTTTATAAGTATATTTGCATATACATGTGTTTGTGCTCCTTATGAATATTGTGATTATGAACTGTAAACGTCCAAAATGTAATTTATTTCTATTATTTGTGCTACAGATCTGATGATGATGTATCAAAACATGTAATGATAAAATAAAATATAGTGTGACCTAGACAATCCAAACAAAAATTTTTATGATGCCAACGTATGGTCACTTGTCTGCAAAAGATGGAAGGTTTTATGAACCAAGTGATAAGAGACTTCTCGTGAGTCAGTTAGTGAAATGACGCAAGTAATGAGTAATAATGGGCAGGGGCACTACTTAAGTAGGGTGTGAAAAGTTGAGAATTTGTGTCTGGCAGGAGACGAACAGGGGTTCCCTGTGCAGCTGCGGTTATCACTGTGTTCCCATTGGTGCAGTAGTCAAGTGCAACTGCCTAGTAAGTTGAGGGACCCAGGTTCAATCCCAGCTGAGCATAAGTTTTCAACTTCCTTAATTGATTTAATTCAGTGTCCACTGGCAGCTGGCGTCATAAATCCCTTTGTGTACACCATAAAATGTTTGTATTAGATGAAGAATCTGGTTCTGAAAATGTGAAAATGGGTAATAATGGTAGACTCATCAAAATAAATCAGTCATTCTCATATGCATGTTATTTTATTTTGTATCTATAATAAAGCAGTAATTTTGTTTCCCTTTATTTTCACTCTGACTTTGTTCATGATTAGTAGCTGCTCTGAAGGATGATACATTCAAGCAAATACAATTTTTAGATCCAAATCTTCAAAAGTATAGCCAGTATAAATTTTATGACATTTATTTCATCATACATTCAATACATAATATATGTTTGGTATATGCAATGGCAGCAGTAACATCATATCTACAAACTACAAGGTGTTGCCATTATCTGGTTCTTTGGTATAAAAGCAATTTTTTTTCTAAAATATATAAGACTACATTTAACTTGTGCTTTCATTTTATAATCTTGTATAAGCCTTTTAAAATATATACACAAACACTTACATGATATGATTTCAGTCAAAATTACAATCTCATGGCACATAAACAACTGCCGTTTACCTACCTCCTCTATTTTTTTTTTTCTTTTCTCTTTTTTAAAATTATGTTACATATAATGGGCTCAAATCAATACTATTTGGCAATTAAAATGGGAAAATAGACATTCATATCTTTCTCTCACAACAGATGGACATTAATATATTTTAGCTTCATAATTTTGCACAAAATACAACAGTAAATAACAGAATTATCCACTTTATGTAAAGAACTGTCATTAGAATATGACATTCTTGCTACCAATATCTACTGTTTATTTACTTCCTCACAATAATCTGATACATAAAATAATTCTTTGCAGAATCACAAAGTAAGAAATGTATTTAATAGAATCTCTAGTGAAGGTTATACATCAATGCATCTCAGACCTCCAAACGATCCATTAATTTGCGTCAGCTGCCTCTCACAAAGTGGTAGAAGCTAAACTTCAAATTTCAGTTGTGGTAAGGGGTTAATGATAATAAAATGAAATTTGTAAATTCAACTTTCCCAAAATCTCTCCCCTTCAATAAATCTTAATTTTTTTTCTTTGCATTCAATGCGTAACTATTTTTATACAGACATAATTAACAAAATGAGCTTTCACGAACAATTGAAACATAATTTTCTGCTCAGCTATTCCTATACCACAATAGCTTCTCCAAGGAGGCATCTCACCACTTTCTCTGAATTAAGTTACTAACAAATTTTACCAAAGCGAAACCAAACAAGAAATTAACAATAGATAAAATATGAAATGTTTATCGGATACAAACTTTCCTTTTTTTTGGGGTGCAAAGAGAGAACAATAGTATGAAGCAGACAACAGAAGAGCTGTCTGTTGTTGAGAAGCAAAGTGGAAATAAATGTCTGCACTATCAGTTTTATATGAGATACAACCCTAAATTTGAATTTTACTTTTTACTCTCCTTACTTTCCTGTACTAGGACAAAAATATTATAATCTTAAATCTTGTTTCATTTATTATTCAGAAGTGTTCTTGCTTCATTTCAGTGGTCTTTAATTTGCTGAAAGCACAGTGTTTTCACCTTTATTTCAGTTAATGTTGTGGCCCTTTCTTGCTTTAGTTATATAATTAAATTGAGAATGATATAATTTTGGAAACTATGCACATGGCTGATATATGTTACAAACAGTGTAAAGTACTTCATATATCCAGGTAATATTAGATTTTATTTGTCTACTAGGACAGATTTTTTTCTGTAGAATGAAGTATTGTTTATCTCTCTCTCTCTCTCTCTCTCTCTCTCTCTCTCTCTCTCTGTGTGTGTGTGTGTGTGTGTGTGTGTGTGTGTGTGTGTGTGAATTCATCTTTACAATCTGTCATATCTGGTAACAGTTACAATAAAGCAACAGTTAGAGCCATTTCATGTGGACAATGACATTTTAAGTGAACATTAAAAATATTATACAATAGCTTGTCATCAAATTAATTTTAGTTGTGCTTATCTGCATAAGAAAAATATGTGATGAAATTAGGCACAAAGTCATTACTATTACTCCTGAAAAATGATTAAGTTTGCCGAAACATTACACTGAAAACAAAAAAAAAAAAAAAATTGAACAAAAATGGGATGAGATTTAAAGGCCCATGTACATTTTCTCTCTCATAACAAGAATCGGACAAGAGATGGGGAGCAGATAATAGAGTTTTGCCAAAACTAAAACAAGACATTATAGTTAGCAGAAAAACACTGGAAGTAGTATTGAGAGGTAGGATGGAACAAAGATTTGTTATATTCTTATTTCCAATGACTACAGACTATGAAATGCTATAATTTGCAATTATATGTTGACCATTTTCTTTCAATTACTGGATAACACAAGTAGGTCAGAATACAAGGCACAGTCAATGTAAGTAGATACAAGGAATGGGCACAAAGCATGCACTCTTGTGGACACAAAGTAAAACAAATAAAATAGATATAATACCCTTTCCAGCAGTCTTTTTTATATACAGAATACACTGACATTGAAAACAATTTCTGTAGTATACAGCTAATCACCTTTTCACTGTAATGTTGGATCTCATCTGACGTAATTATTTTCTACTTCTGTCAAAACAGAGAGCACACACCATTTCATAACATGTCATCTACTTAGATTTTTACAAGAGGTCATTGTGTCTTTTTTCCATAGCATTCCTGTATAAAAATTACATGTCAACATGTGGCCTTTGCAAGATTCCAAGGTGAAGAAGTAAGCAAGAATTTCTTTTTTCTGTCAGTAGTGAGTCTGAAGTAAGCAACGAAGAAAAAAGTGACAATCGTGCAAGTAACTGAAAGGTTTACCATGATGTTATCTAGTTCCTGAAATTGAATTAATCCATTACTTCCCCAAGCCTTCAATGTTTATTTTAGCAGATTGAAGATATTACTAGAAAAACAATGTCACATATGCATGTGGTGGTATAAATATTGAAGACAACATCATTAATAAAACATTCACTCACTGGAATACATTATGCATCAAGGTGCAGAATGACTCTGAATTTGAAAGTGCAGTTAATGACAGTTCACCAAATCCTATATCCATAGGTATTGTGGATGCTGCATTTTGTTTCTCCTATAGCAAATCAAGGAAACTGGAAGACTCAATAGAATTGTGAATGTTATGTTTGCATTTACATGGGGATAATACAAATGGTGGAACCAATCCCCCTACAATTTATGGATGTTGCAACTGTGAACAGCTTTATTCTTTAGTCATCATATAAGAAGGAGATAGGAGAACATAGCATATCCCTCTATTTCATCAACTCAACTTGTGGAAAATCTTATGTAAAGTAATTCAGGAAAGAGGTGCAGATCATCATCTTCTGACTTCATTTATAATTTCAAATGAAAACAATTCTATGAAACACTGTATGCCTTCTAGCAGTTGAAATTAATAGGGGAAGGAGAAGAAAAATCATTTACTGGTGTGACACACGAAAGAGAAAGTGTTAATGCTGCCCTTTACTTCCTTAAGATTTCACACACAAAAAGACCCAAACCAAGTTTATATTTGATGCTAACTAACAATAGATATTGCAGTTTGCAAATAAACACACACAGTCATGTCATATTCTTACAACCACTAACCTTTTTCCCCAACACAAAATAAAGACTTCTGGAAAGTAGGGGTTAGGTAACAAATTGTAGTGGACAGTGTTAAGTTTTGGAATTAAAGGAAGTTCAAATATTTACTATGTTGTAAAAGAGAGAAGGAGGTTATCAGTTGTTATCACATAAACACCAAGAATCACTAACATCTGGTAAAAAGTGTTCAGTAACATACATAAAAAAACTTTGACACAATGAGGAAGATTCATTTATAACAAGGTAGTCTGCCTTCACGTAGTAAACATTTCTTTGTTGGTACTGCAAGTAATTACAAGAGAATAAACAACTATTTTATTAATACATTTTGAGTATTTCGTATTTAACCAACTTTCTGAATAAAGAAGGACCATTAGGAATGGTTTGTACCTGTCACATGGGAAAACAAAGTAATAGTTTACTTGTGTGATAATTAAACTCTTACTAACACAATAAGACTAGATCAAGTGAAAATTGCTGAGAAAGTGAACAACATAGAAAATTGGTACAGTTGCCTAAGAACGGATTGGCTAGGGATTCAGCAAGATGAGCTTGATGTGCCCCTCCACACACATTGTCACATCTTCGTTAAATATCAAAATTTATTATAACAAAAAATTTCAAAAAATAATAACATAATATATAAAGCAGGCTCAATGCTTTTTACATTACATCTAGCACTAAATAAAAAAAAGAAAGTTGTACTCTGAAAATAATTTCTCTTACACATGTTCCACATTGTAAACGTATGATCTGTACACTTCACTTGGGAGTAGACATCAAACATAAAAGTGTGAGGAAGGTGAATTTTTCAGTTCTTCATAGAAAGGAGATTCTCTGCTGATAACCAATGTAATTCCTGAACTGTATGATGCAGGAATTGTTATATGTGATGTCAAAACACGGCCCTGACTCTGTGTTCGAGATGATGTAGACTCACGAATGATGTTCACAACTTGACCTAAAAATAGACAATACAGAAAGATTAAACATCACTAAATAAAGCAATACTTAACATTAGACAAACACCCAAAACATAATAAAAATTCAGAATGTGTCTTTGAAAGCAGCAAATTCACGTTTTTCTTGCAAAGAGAGAAAGTGTCTGGCCAGTACTTACCTTTGTGCTGTACCGCCAACAGTCACACAAAGAAAGAAAAAAACGTGATGAAAAATGAGATGAACAAGCCTTCGGAGCAGGGTTCCTTCATCAGGTAGGAGAGAAGGGAATAAAAAAGGAATGGGGACAGAAGGGGGAGGTAATTCACGATCTATGTCATGAGGATGAAGTTTAAGGATTGTGGAAGTCAGAGATACTGTACATTAGTACTGAGCCATGCCAAAGATGATATATATAACCAAAGAGGACAGATCAAGCAGGAAAAGAGAATTCAAGATGAGTGAACCGAATGATGGGGGCTGGAGGAGGGGGGTCCCCCAGGCGAACAATGTCTGTGACCATTCATCCAATTTGTTGGTGGTCATACCAACATAGAAAGCTGCACAGTGGACACATGCCAGTTGATATATGATGTGTTGTCTTGAATGTAGCCGTGTCTTGAATAGAGTAGATTTTCCCCGTGATGGGGCTGGAGTATGTGGTTGTAGGAGGATGCATTGGACAGGTTTTGCAGCGGGATCAGTTACAGGGGTAGGAACCATAAGGTAGGGAGGGTGGTTTTGGGATTTTGTAAGGTTGGACGATGATGTTGTGGAGGTTGGGAGGATGGCGGAACGCTACTTGGGTGGTGTCGGAAGAACACTTTGGAGAGATGATCTCATTTCAGGACATGACTTGAGAAAGTCACAGCCATGATGGAGAAATTTGTTGAGGAATTGGAGGCTGGTATGCTACTTTGTGACTAAGGGGATGTTTCTGGGTGGTCTTGGGTTAAGAACATAGTTGCTGGAAGGGGAGGAATGGACTGCTTCGGAGATCCTCCAACCAACCAGAAGCATCCCCTTAGTCACCCAGTGCCATCCCACCCCGGAATGCCTCAACAAATTGCTCCATCAGGGCTATGAATTTCTCATGCTCTGAAATGACATCATCCTTCAAAGTTTTCTTTCCCCACCACCCAGAGTAGCCTTCCACCGTCATCCCAACCTCCACAACATCCTCGTCCAACCTTACAAAATCCCAAAACCACCCACCCTACCTTATGGTTCCTACCCCTGTAACCAATCCCACTGCAAAACCTGTCCAGTGGTTGGTTCGTTTTTGGAAGGGAATAAATGGCAATGGTTATCAGTTCTCCTGTCCAGTGTATCCTCCTCCAACCGCATACTCCAGTCCCACCACAGGAAAAAACCTGCCCTATTGAATGCAGGGCCACATGTGAGACAACACATGCCATACATCAACTGTCATATGTCCACTGTGTGGTCTTCTTTGTTGGTTCGACCACCAACAAATTGGCTTAGCAGATGACTGGTCACAGACGGACTGTTCTTATGGGGATACCCAATATCCTGTAGCAGAGCTGCCCTTCAGCATAATTCCAGGGACTTTGACACATGTTACACCACATATGCCATTTTGATACTACCACCAAACACCAATCCCTCAGAGCTATGGAGATGGGAAACTGCCCTCCAACATGTCCACTCCTCCCGCCATCCTCTTCGCTTAAATGTACGCTAACCTCTCCATCTGCTCCAAGCCTTAACTCACTTACTTATTTCCCACCCTCGTTCTTTACTTTCCTCATGGTAGAAAATGTCTACCTTGTTGTGTTACTGTGTGTATGTGTGTGGGTGTGTGCTTGTTTACCTTTCCTTTTATCCCCTTAAGGTAAGTCCTTCCGCTCCTGGGATTGGAATGACTCCTTTTCCACTTCCTTAAAACTTGTATCCTTCCCTTTCTCCTCTCCTCCCTTCCTCTTTTCCTGAAGAAGCTACCAGCGGTGGCGAAAGCTTGTATGTGTGTCTGTCGACAGGCCTGTGCTTTGGGTGGGTCATCTGATTTCTATATATATAGAACCGCAAACACACCTAGGCAGACATACTTAGAAACCAAAGAAGTTGGACAGAGATACCACTTGAGGCAGAGGCCGGGCCAGAGAATCGAGGCAAAGATGTTAAAGATGGTGGTCGGGAATTTGAATTTAGCGGAGGTTGAGACTGGGTGGGCAATGGGAAGAGAGAATATGTTGAAGGGCAAGTTACCATCTACGGAGTTCTGAAAGACTGGTGTCGGTGGGAAGTATTCAGATAACCCGGACGGTGTAACACTGTGCCAAGATGTGCTGGCCATGCACCAAGGCGTGTTTAACCACAGGGTGATCCTCATTACCAACAAACACTGTCTGCCTGTGACCATTCATGCGAATGGATAGTTTGTTGCTGGTCATTCCCACATAGAACACTTCACAGTGCAGGCATGTCAGTTGGTAAATCACGTGGGTGCTATCGCAAGTGGCTCTGCCCTTGATCGTGTACACCTTCCGGACTACGGGACTGGAGTAAGTGGTGGTGGAAGGATGCATAGGGAAGGTCTTACAATGGGGGCGGTTACAAGGGTAGGAGCCAGAAGGTAGGGAAGGTCATTTGGGTATTTCATAGGGATGGACTAGGAGGTTACGGAGATTAGGTGGGCGGCGGAAAGACACTCTCGGTGTAGTATGAAGAATGTCGTGACGGATGGATCTCATTTCGGGGCAGGATTTAAGGAAGTCATATCCCTACTGGAGAGCCACATTTGGAGTTCGCTCCAGTCCCGGAAAGTATCCGGTGACAAGAGGAGCACTTCTGGGGTTCTTCTGTTGAAGGTTCTGAATTTGGGGGTATGAGGAGGTGGCTCTGGCAATTTGCTTCTGTACCAGATCAGGAGGATAGCTGTGGGATGTGAAAGCTGTTATTAGGTTATTCGTGTACTGGTTCAGAGATTCGGGACTGGAGCAGACTCATTTGCCACGAAGACCTAAGCTGTAGGGAAGGGAACGTTTGATGTGGATTGGATGGCAGCTGTCATAATGCAGGTACTGTTGTTTATTAGTAGGTTTGATGTGTACAGATGTGTGAAGTTGGACATGTGCGTGCACGCGACACACACACACACACACACACACACACACACACACACACACACACACACACACAGGCAGACATATGCAAATTGCATTATGTTAATTATTTTTCTAATTTCTGTCTGTGTATAAATAGCAGAGCACTCTGCCCGAGAGGCAGTCAGTGCTGCATGTATGTTTCAGTTCACAATAAACCTGCTTTCAGTATAAGTGCTGTGTTCAGTTGACAACCCTGCCTTCGAAGTCAAGCCTGCTTCCATTTCAACGTGACAATATTAACACAGCCATTAGGTACAGAGCAAAAATGCATTTTATAGACAGTAAGTACATATTGCAATGAAGCTACCTTTGAAATCATAGTAAGAAAAAAATTATTTGCTAAAATTTTTACATTCAGTTTACTTATATTTCACCCTATTTTAGTTTTAGGAGACCTTATTCAATTGACATGTCAAAAGAATTAAGCTGTGTTAGAAATAAACTAAACCAGACAGAGAATGGGGTGCAAGACAATGGCTGAAGGGGGAAAAGGATAAAGACTAACATAAGAACAGAATAAATACTACCCGGGAAATACTGGGTGGTATGCCGTTGCCTTCCTCCGACCTTCAAACTGACTTACCCAGCCACTTATAGGGGGACCTACAGTTTAATGTGGGTTCTGAACCATGATGCTACTTGATATTTTTCATATCAGCAACGCTGCCAGAGGTGAAAGAAGTGGAAAGTGAGAGATAAAAATCCTAGGACCTAGCGGGGATTGAACTCACGATCTTTGGATTTGCAGTCTGGCACTCTACCACTGTGCTATCAAACTGCACAATAATAATGGAATAAAAATATTTCTTATTTTTTTTCTGAGACACAAAGTTTTCATTATAACCCAATGTTATGCCTCGCTTTACTGGTTATCCTTAATACAGCTATATCCAGCAAATGTAGCATATTATATTTCTTTATCACACTTCCCTATAATATCCAAACTAAAACTCATATGAAACATAAGAGAAAGCCAATGAGTCACCCACAGTGCATTATTATGTGGAGTACAGGGACACATAACAGAAAACAGCATTTCCAGTAGCTTTTGCTAATACACACTTTACCCAGAAGAAATACACAAATGCACACAAACAAACTAAAGTACACTACCACAGTCATGGCAACAATGATTGATTGTACCCGATTATTAAGAGCATTTGTCTGAGTTGATGAAGGTAGGGAGTGGGTAGTGAAGGATGGTAGCAGGAAAGAGGAAGCTCTTTGGAAAAAAAAGAGTCTGTAGCCGCCATCCAGGGACTTTCCTCATGACCAAAAGGTATTGATGTTTAATTCTGGAAATGTTAATCAATCTTCAATCAAAAATCAGTATCCCGTGATATTTACAACGGAAATTAAGGGATGATCATTACATGTCATCCACAACTATTTAAGCTATTTAAAAAGTCTGTTTTACGACTATAGCAGAAACTTACCCAAAACATTCATATCCTTCCAGCGGCGATCTGGCTGGCACAGAAGTGTACGTAAATCTGTCACTTCATTCCACCGAGCGAGGATATCACTCCGCCTGACAAGCAGTACAGAGGGGCTGGACAGCTGCGGCCACAGGGCTATTTCACTGACGCACTCCAGGGGGTTTGTGAGGTATACACCTTGAGGACCAATACCAAAAGCCATCTGGTGGTGCCATGCATCTGGCACTGAGCTACCAGGGGCTACACCCTTCTGCAAGTTTAGTGTCAGAATTGGCACAGCACCTGCAATCACAATTTAAAATATCATTCAAACACATAGGCAAAATATAATAATGGAAAGTCCAGGTTGGAATTAATAATATAGTAATAAGGATAGTTTACAACTCACCGCAAAGACATGACAACGAGCTGTGAAAGGCACATACAAAAGACACACACATACAACACTCAGCTATCGGCCATGGCATTCTTCAGAAAATATAACATTAACGCAATCAGAAAGGCACACATACAATCATACAAGTATTACCTCCGGCTGCCACACTTCGAAGTGGTGATGGTTGTATGACTGTGTTGTGTGCCTGTGTGAATGCGTTAATGTTCTATTTTCTGAAGAAGGCCATGGCCGATAGCTGAAAGTGTTGTATGTGTGTGTCTTTTGTATGTGCCTGTCGCAGCTCATCGTCACATCTTTGCAGTGAGTTGTAAACTGTCCTTATTACTATATTATTCAAACACATTGCAAATATTTCAAAGCCACAGCAGTGCAGTGTAGTAAGAGAACAAGGAAAATAGCTCTCACACTTTTTTTCATGCTAAAATGAGCTTATGGTTTTGATATAAGCCCCATTATAAGTCAGTGCACTTTGTTCAGTGTATTTCTAGTAAGTTCCACCTCTGTAGCGAGTTAAGGCCACCAGTATATCCACCATACATTACTCACTACAGTCAACATATTTTCAATTTTCTTTAGATATAAGCATAAGCCCTGGGGCAAATTTAAAATAATTCATAAATTGCCAGCTTCTCAAGTAATATTTTCATCCAGGTTATATAGAAGAAGGATGTAATATATCCTGCATTATTGTTTTGTCCTTAGTGAGATAAATAAAACAACCTATTTTGTACCTCAGAAAAAACTATCTTGAATCTCTCTGGCCAGTTAAACTAATTTGTTCAATTTCTGTAGTGCCATTGACTCTGAAGTTGTGCCATTGACTCTGAAGTTATGATTCCTTGTCATTTCATTACTGAAATGAAGTTATACGCCAATGTCTCATCCACAAAAAGAAATTTGCTCACAAAATAATGAACATTCTGTTTAAAACGGTTCAAATTATGACAAAAAATTCATTTTGCATTTCATTGTAGTCAGCATTCAATATACACAGTGCTTGTCGCACTCATGTCTTATACCTAACTCCTCACGTTAATGTACCACATTCATTCTTTTAATATAACTACGACAGCAGCTATGCCACACTATTTTAATAACAGATTGTCGAGTGTCATGTGACTAAGTTTTCATTACTAATTCCTGTATGGATATACAAAAACCATGCCAGCAAGCACAGCATCCAACTCAATACAACGTATGATTATCAACACTTAACTTACTGGCTTTTTGTTTAAGATGGCTGTTGAGTAAGAGACGTTCAATGGTAAGTGGTGAAATTTGTAACAGCTATTAAGTTAATTTTACACTATAAAATAAGTTAATTGCTGCATATTCTTTCATATTAAAAATTTCACCTTTTCAAGTACACTTTTTGTGAAAAAGAAACATTTCTTCAGGTCTGGTTTTTCGCCTATATCAGACATCACAAACTTCAGATGCTTGTCTCACTAATAAGTCCAGAATTTAGATTATTTCCAGTTCTCTTATCCCAAACACTATCCAACTCCTCCTCTTCGCATCTACAGGGCAGAGAAAAATTGTCCCAAAATTTTAACCCTCAATAGCTGATGCCATTACTAATGATGCATAGGTGAAAAACACACAATTTTTAAACTACAGAAACTTGGCACCATACACTCCGATTGGCTGCGAGATTGCTCTGTTGCTGGATTCTCAGGACAATGCACGACTGCAGCCAATCGAAGCATGTAGTGCAAAATTTCCACAGTTTAAAAATTGTGTGTTTTCGACCTACACAACATTAGTAATTTTGGTTCCTACTGATATCAGCTATCCAGGGTTAAAATTTCACGACACAATTTTTCTCCGCCCTGGAGATGCAGAGAGGAGGAGTTATATGGTGTTTGGTTTAAGAGATGTACATGGAATGGGGTCAAGATGATGAACAGAAATAGGGCTGTGGGAGGAGGAGGAGATGATGATGCTTAATTGATGGGTGGATGGGACCAAACAGCTAGGTCATCAGTCCCATGACCTCTGTATGGAGTGCAAGCCATGGTGTGGTTGGCTAAGACCGTGACGAGAGTAAAATAGAGGAACTAAAAGGGGGTTAAAATCAAGTAGAACAGGACTAAAACCAATAGAAAAAGCAGAATTCTGCAAGGAATGTCGTGACAGATCTAGAACCTGCGATAATTAACGACAAGCAGATACAGCAGAACAGTGTATGCTCCTAAATGAGAAGGCTAAAAATGTAAAAAGGGAAACAACATGGATTAAAACCAAGTTAAAAGGAGAAATGGAAGTCGTCAGGGGGAGGGTAGGGGAGAGCTCCAAACCCTGCTGCTCGCAGGGAGGGCCACAAACCCACCCATCCTGTCCAAGCATCAGCGATAAATTCTTACAGCCGAGAGTAAAAACAACTTTCACGGATAAATCCAAGGACTCTGTCAGCTATCTGTGAATGATTCGCCAAACCGAGGGCAATGAGTGCGGAATCCCATATTTGGCATGGAGTGCCAAGAGGAGCAGACATTCCACTAAGATATGAGCCACAGATTGCAGGGCG
Organism: Locusta migratoria; assembly: GCA_026315105.1. Classification (NCBI taxonomy): domain Eukaryota; kingdom Metazoa; phylum Arthropoda; class Insecta; order Orthoptera; family Acrididae; genus Locusta; species Locusta migratoria. The sequence continues at coordinate 161,580,863 of CM048748.1, forward strand.
CTACAACCACAATGTGGGGGAGGCTCATTATGCAAAAGAAAACCATGGGTCAGCCTGGAGTGACCAATGTGGAGACGGCAAAGGACAGTGGATTCCCTTTGAGAAGGGCATAAGGAAGAACTCCAAGCTGCAGTGGTTGACTTAATGGAGCGTAGTTTATTAGACAGAGCAGTAGCTCTGGGATAACCCAGGGAAAGGGGCAGGGAGTTACAGCTACTCTAGCCAACTGGTCAGCCTGCTCATTTCCTAGGATACCCACATGACTGGGGACCCAGAAAAAAGCAACGGAGCAAGCAGTGCGACGCAGATCAGTGAGGAGATCATGAATATCAATGACCGAAGGATGTGAGGAGTAGCATTGGTCTATGGCCTGCAGGCTGCTCATTGAGTCAGAACAGATTAAAACACGATCCAGGGCTACCCGTTTGATAAAATGAAGTGCCCTACTAATAGCCATTAGTTCTGCTGTAAACACACTGCATGATTCTGGCAGAGAATGGCATTCCACACCAATGGGAGATGTAAATGCATATCCCGTATGACCAGCAAATTTAGAGCCATCAGTGTAGAAAATCGTGGCGCTCTGAAATTCTTCAAGGACACTGTACAAGAAACGCTGGAAGATTATGGGGGAGACTGAAGTTTTCGAGGCATGGTAGAGATCCAATCAGATTTGCGTCCCAGGCACCAACCAAGGAGGGGTGTGCGGTATAGCATGATGCACACAGTCAAGGGAAGGGAGGTTAAAGTCCTTACAAAGGGAAGTAAGCCGCAATCAAACAGGTAAACCCACCCGAGGGCGAGTATCAGGAGTTCTCAGACCGTCGCCCTCAAAGAGAATGTGATGTGTGGGATGATCATGGAATTTACGAATGGCAAGGGCATAGGACACCAAAAGCTGATGGCACCTAGTCTGAAGAGGGGGGCATTCCCCCTTCAGCAAGGAGACTGTCTACAGGGCTGGTCCGGAAGGCACCCGTAGCCAAGCGGATGCCACAATGGTGAACGGGGTCCAACAGTTTCAGGGCAGAAGGAGCTGCCAAGCCATAAACCTGGCACCCATAATCTAATTGGGACTGCATCAGAGCCCAGTAATATGAACTAGTGTGTTCAATCTGCACCCCAGGAGGAGTGAGTTAGGAAACAGAGTGCATTAACATACCTGCCAACTTTTACGGTTTGTCCGTAAAATTTACGGAAATTGCAGGATTTTACGGTTTTACGGATGGACAGTGCTATTTTACGATTTTGCGGTAAAACATTTGAAACATCTAAATTCGATAATCGCATCCATTTTCTTCCGTACAATCGATTGTTTGCGTTGGTCGAAGGTAGGTCTACGATACTCGATCTTCCGAACATTCGATTGTTCGCGGGGTCGAAGGCAGGTCTAAGATAGTCGATAACTTATGCATTGATATGATTGGTTCGTTTACCCGTGTGATGTTTGTGTCGTCATTGGACTCAAATTTAAAGCCGCTACCGGTAACCAGTTCTTCCGTGTGAATCTAGGTGTCGATAGGCTGTGCTTCTTAAGTTGTTTGTTCCGATCCGTTCTTTTGTTGAAGTGGAACCCGTTTACTCCTTTGTTTACAAAGTTAGCGTTCCTTGAATATATCGTCCTTTCAAAGCGTGTGACATATTTTAAAGAAGTGTTAAAGTGTTTGCACTACCAGTTCGTATTCTTGTATTATAACTTCATAGTGTTTTAAGTGACGTTCAGTGAGTGATCCAGGTTCCTTTCGCTGTTCCACTCCATAGCGAGACACGTGTTGTTGGACATTTTTATTCGCTGTTGCTATTGTTCGTCATGAATAAATCGAACAAGAAACAATACTTTCAGACATTTAAAAATTCATATTCTGTCGATTTTCCGTGCATACTAAAATCAAAGAAAGGTGAAAAATTTGCCTTTTGCACGGTATGTGGCTGCGACATTAATATTGCACATGGGGGAAGAAATGACTTGAGTAATCACGTGAAGTGCGCTAAACACTTAAGCTGCGTCAAATCCAAGGAAGACAATACCAAAATCAACGCCTTTTTTGCCAAATGTGGAAACTTCGACAATGATGTTATTAGGGCCGAGTGTCTTTTTACTTCTTTTTTGGTGGAACACAATGTGCCCTTAAGTGCCGCTGATCACGCTGGTGCATTATTTAAGAAGATGTTTCCCACATCAGAAGTGGCGAAAAAATATAGCTGTGGTCGCACGAAAACGACATCCATTGTCAAAACAATGGCAAAAAATGCATCATCTGAAATTGTTAAGTTCCTTCAGAATGGACCATTTTCATTGGCAACAGATGGAAGCAATGATACGGACACAAAGTTGTATCCTATTGTTGTGACGTTTTTTGATTTTACTCAGGAAAAAGTAGTGAGCACTGTGCTATCCGTACCAGCATTAGATGGGGACTCAACAGGGCGAAACATAGGTAACCTGATGTTGTCACAGCTGAAAACTTTTAACATTCCAATTGAAAACTGTGTCGCTTTCTGCTCCGACAATGCTCCTGTTATGGTTGGACAAAAAAATGGTGTTGCAGCAGTTCTGAAGGAAGTTCGACCAGGTATTGCCATCGTAGGTTGCATTTGCCACCTGATTAATCTAGCAGCTGAAAAAGGTGCGGGAAGATTACCTCTTAAAGTCGATGAGATCCTTGTCGATATATTTTATTTTTTAGAGAAGAGTGCCAAAAGAAAAGAACGTCTTCAGAAATTTCAGAGCTTGCACAATAAAAAGACAAAGAAAATTCTTAAGCATGTTTGTACTAGGTGGTTATCTCTAGGTAGATGTTTGGATAGACTACTGGATCAGTGGGATCCGCTTCTTTCATTTTTCAAGGAGGAAGTAATATCCTGTACCCAAGCCATTTCCACAAACTTGACATTTAAAATACCCAGAGTTGAACAAAGTGGATCCAAAGAGTATCAGAAGAAGAGACTTCTTGATTCTGCTACTACACATGCCCCTAAACGAATAGCATGTTCTTCCAAGTGTGACAGACCCATCCTGAAAAGCAAAACTTCTGGTACAACACGCGAGGAAAAATTGTTTATGTTCCTGTCCTCAAACTTGAATAAAGCCTTTTGTACTTTTCTGCATGTGACTATTCCTGTGTTTGACAAATTAAATGTTGCTCTTCAGTCTTCTTCCCCACAAGTCTTATTTTATTAGAACTTCTAATGGATATGCTAAAGCAGTTGTTCGCCAAGTTTGTGAAGCCCAAAATTGTCAAAACCACCTCATTACTTGAAGTTGAGTACAACTTGATTGAGAATCAAAGAAGTGATGATGAGTTGGTTATTGGTGTTCAGACTTCCAACCTAGTGAATGATCTTCAGGAAATGGATAAAATCCTTTTCTATTCATCGGTGAGAAACTACTTTTGTACTACCTGTGACTACATCATCAACAAGTTTCCTCTCAAGGATGATGTGTTAAAGCATGCTCAAGTTGCTAGATTGGACAAAATTGACGATGCACAGTTTTCTTCTGTTCGTTTTTTCTTGGAAAAGTTTCCGATTATGTTATTTAAGGAAGAACATGAAACTACAGATGAGGTGGTGAATGAGCTTCAGGCACAGTTCACAGCTCTTCAGGTGGAAGACAATTTGATTACAAATAAAGATGCTGCAAGTGATACCAGTTGGGCACAACTATCAAGAATTCGAGGAGCCGATGGTCGGCTTAAGTATAACAGAATTTCTAGAGTAATGCTCTCCATTCTCACCATACCCCATAGTAATGCAGAATGTGAACGTGTTTTTAGCCTCGTGAAGAAAAATAGAACACAGTTCAGATCGTCAATGTCTAATGAATCTCTGGAATCAATTTCTATTTTGAAGACCAGGAGTTCTGGTCCCTGTTATGAAAAAACATTTTCCCAGGACTTTTTGCAGGAAGCTAAGAAGGCCACAACTATGACATTAAAATCAAATTAACGTGTGATTTGCATAGTGCAGTGTGTATTGGACCTATATGATTTCTTGACTGTGTTACATTAACCAATTTTTATTTTGTAAAGCTTTTGTCGACTTTCATAATCAGTGTAATTTATCAAGTTAGTCTTGCTATATGGTATGCTCCAAAACAACATTTATCACACCTGGAGCTGTTTAATATGGATTTCTTCTTGGCTGTTATGTTCAACTACAGATCATTGCCCTATTCTGTAAGTAAATGTGATTTTATTGAAGTACACTATTTCATTCATAAATTATTTTATTTTGTAGCCCAGAAGTATCGTTAAATATTTTTGTCATGCGTGAATTTTACTGATTGTCACCGTAATTTTACTGATTGTCGCCAGTGATTTTACTGAAAGCCCTTTCCAAAAGTTGGCAGCTATGCATTAAGTTTTCGCATGCAGCTTATCTTCAGCTGCCGAATAAGGGGCAGCCAAGTCAGTTTTTTTATCAAAAAGGTGGCCCAAGAAACGGTACCACAACTTCTAGCCGTTGAGTACCCAAGAATAGTTCTGGGGCAGGGTGGACAGTAATACAACGGCAGAAATCCATTACTCGCATTTTAGAAGGGAAATACTGAAAACCATGTGAGAGAGCTCATGTGGAAGCCCGTCGAATGGCACCTTGGAGCTGGCATTCAACCAAGGCTACCGAGTGGGAGCTGTACCATATGCAAAAGTCATCTATGTAGAAAGCAGAGAACAAGTGACCCAAAAGAGCTCACCAACCCATTAATGGTAATTAAGAAGAGTGTAACACTTAACACAGAACCCTGTGGAACTCTGTTCTCCTGGATCTGTGAGGAGCTGAAGGAAGAGCCAACCCTCACACAGAACATGCGGCGGGATAAAAACTGACTGATAAAAATTGGTAGGGAGCCTCGTAGGCCTCAGTCATGGAGAGTACATAATATGATGACACCAAGCAGTGTCATATGCCTTATGTAAATCAAAGAAAACAACAAGATGTTGACTTTTGAAAAGGCCTTTCTGATTGCCGTTTCCAGTCGAAGTGATGGTCGACAGTAGACTTGCTCTCCCGGAACCCACACTGATAAGGTGACACAAGTCCATGTGACTCGAGGTACCCAGCATAGTCTGCGGGCAACCATCCATTCGAGCAGTTTACACGGCACATTTGTCAGGCTAATCGGCCAGTAACTGTCCAGGGATGACTGATTCTTACCAAGCTTAATAACAGGAACCACTATACTGTCCCTCCATTGTGAGGGGAAAACCCCTTGGAGCCAAATGTGGTTAAATACCTGGACTAGATATTGCTGTTGTGAGGGACTGAGATGTTTGAGAAGTTGATTATGGATGGAATCAGGCACAGGTACAGTATCATTAGAAGAAGAAAGGGCCAGTCGTAGTTCCCATTCTATGAAGGTAGGAAGCTGTTGCCGATGCCTTCGCAAAGTGAGCCACAAAGTGCTCTGCGAGAACCAATGAATTAGTGCAGACCCCATCTGGTAAGGCAAGGCCAGGGATTGAAGACGGCCACTGGCAAACTTGGATGGAGCGGAGCATAGCCCACACCCGTGACAAGGGTACAGAAGATCCCAAGGAGGAGAGAAAATGCTCCCAGCACACCCGCTTGCTCTATTTGATTATATAACAAGCCTTGGCACAAAGGTGTTTAAAGTTGACAAGGGCAGTAAGGGATGGGTGGCGCTTAAGATGTTGCAAGGCTCGACGGTGCTCAAGAATAGCCGAAGCAATGGTTACATCATTCCGTCATGGAACTGGGCGGAGACGAGGAGGGTCTGTCGACTGGGGGACAGCAATGCTAGCAGCTCGAGCAATCACATTAGACACATCACTGATGACCTCATTTATAGAGTCAGATGGGGATGGTGTGAAAACCATCTGTGATGTATACAAAGGCCAATCATGGAAAGTGGTCACTGCCACAAAGGTATCATGCAGTGAGCAGTGAAAGAAAAGGTAAAGGGGGACGAAGTGAGTGAAGGGTCTATGGAAGAAAAAGAGCTGTGAGCAGCACTAAAATGGGTTGGGAAGCCATCATTGAGGAGGCACAGGTCGTGATAGGCAATGAATTGATCAACGAGGCGGCCCCGACTAGTCGTATAAGCACTGCCGCATGAAAGATTATGGGCATTAAAGTCCCCAAGAATGAGGAAGGGAGGAGGCAGCTACTGAAGGAGTGCTGTGAAGACAGCAGACATAGGTGGCCTGTCAGGAGGGAGATACAGATTACAAACTGTTAATGGAGTATGTATGTGGACCCTAACAGCAACCACTTACAGTGTGGTATGGAGAGGGATCCATGGACTAACAATGTTCATACGAACTAGGATGCAGACTCCACCAGATGCTTGTAGGGGCCGAACACGGTTCTGACAGATAGCACGGAACCCATGGAGTGTTGGTGAATGGCCATTACCAATCTGGAGAGTGAGAAGAATGGTGCTCGTGACAATTAACGCATACAGGACGTGGAACACAGGGCCATATCATGACCATTATCTAATTTCACACGTTTCATTGTGTGAAACGTCTACCCTGGCACCACCCACTCCGATCCAGGGCTCTCCCCATGGGTGCCACCCAGCCACAGCAGAGGCCACCTTGTACGATGGCCATTTCCGGGAGCCCTGATACCCCACGAGGACGGGTATTGAGTTCTTGGCCTGCATGGGGTGGTTGCAGCTCTAGTACCAACAGTGTGATCCCTGCGTTGTCAGGGGGCTCAGCCATAAGGGTACATAACAGTCCCCCTACATGGGCTGGCTACACGTGCTGCGGACCTAGTTGGGGAGGGGGCTATGGCAAGGAAGGAAATGGGAAAGTAAAGGATTGGGATTCATGCCATAGGGGCTAGGTCGGTAGTTCTTCCCCGAATGGCTCACACTAGTAACTGAATTTTTGTGGAGGTCAAACCCCGAGGGGGACCGAACTATGCCGAAAACAGAGTAAAACGACAAAGATCGAAATTGCTACAACCATCATCAGAGCCATAGGAGTAGCCGTGCCGTTTCAAAGGAAACCACCGAGAGGGGGGGGGGAGAGATGAGAGGGATGGGGATGAATTAGGATGGGGAGAAAGAGGAACTGGGGGAGGCAATGCAGCCCAGGAAAGTAAGAAGAAAGGCTGCAATGGTTCGGGGACCTGTGCGTGCCATACACATACCCACAAAAGAGCTTTGGCCCCCTGGGAGGTGGGGTTGGGGGGGGGGAGGAGAGAGCCAAAGGGAAGGGAGAGGAGAGGAGGAGAGTGGTAAAGAGAGGGATGGAGGAGAATCGGATGTACATCAAATTCCTATACATATTAGGAATTGCAAAGCATTTGCGGGTTAGCAAGTAATACTGTAACAAAGAAAAATAGATATAAATACCATATTTGCTATGAATAGAGGCTGCACCTAACTTTAGACACAAGATTATAGAATAAAAATAAGTCTTCAATTATATTGTGAGTCACACTTTCCAATGTTACAAGTATGTCTTCTCTTATCAACAAATTCAAAATAAATGTGAAAAACTGTAATAAATCAATAAGAAAGCAAGATGACTAGCTGATAGTCCTACAGCACTCCAAGTGAGGGGAGGACGACCTAGGGCATGTTTCTGGGAGTTTCCAGAGATGTAGTGTGTTATGTTGCGATACCATCCCCCCCCCCCCCCCCGCCTTGGCTCCTAGAAGGGTTTCCAGCACTCTTATTAATTACATAGAGCTACTCTCTGCAATATTTAGAGTTGTGCAGATTTAAGAGTGCTCCCTCTAAAATGTGTGTTTGTTCTGTTTCATGAACATGCCATGAAATACGTAACAACGAATCGAACACTGGTCTTCTGCAGCATTTGTACAACAATAGGGAGGATAGTATGATAATGAATATTCTAAACAATGTGCAGATACTGGTAGTTTCATATATAAATGGTGTCCAAGATTTCTGTGGCAATTGTTGTTTCTTAATGACACGGAAGGGAAATGTATACATTACAACAAATTGCGTGTCTTTTTTCCTAAGCAATTATTCACTATTAATGGAATATGTTGAAAGTCATTCATTAGAATCAATATGTGTACTAAAATGTTTATCTTTGGCAAGGTTGCTATGGATGCTTTTAAGGTAGATTGTATTACCTTTTCTGCAGTTCGAATATAACTTTGTTCATGTTACTTTGTTCTGTGCTAAAATAAAAGCAAATATTCTGCTTCAAACCGTGACTATGTTCTCCTTTACAGCTAAAATAATAAACGGAATAAGTGTGGTAATATCGAATTCCACTAAGCTCTAGTACTTAAATGTGTATACAAAGTTGCTATTATCATTACGTCATTTACAACAGTCACTGTAAAAGTATCTCCCCAGTTTGTGTACATGTGATAAAGAAGTCTATGTTTGCAATTCACTGGTATGTATTTCATGATACGTTCACAAAATAGAACAAATGCACTTTACGGAGAAAGCACTGTTACCTTTGAACATGTCAGAATCTTACAGGATACAGTTGTGTTCAATTAACAAGAGTGTGCGGAAACCTTTTAGGGGGGGGGGGGGGGGGGAGCACCAGTGGCGAGTTTTTATTTATTTTTATTTCTTCAGAATTTTTTTGTTCGTTCTTGAAGCAGTTTGATGCTTTGTGGTCATTTGTTCATGTTCATTTTGGGTTGTTCATTGAGAATTTTACTCAGTTTTTTTCCCCCTATTACAGATGGTATCGAGCACTCTTTCTTCTCCCTTTTCATTGGTTCTTTGGTTTGATCTGTCCATTATGTACGTTGATTTATTTTGTTTAATTTTCATCATTTCGTCGTTGACTCAAGTTTTTTCGTTACAGAGGGCGTTGAGCACTCTGACCAAGCACACTGAGCTACAATGCCAGCAACCCTCTGGCTGAGCACTCTGAGCCACCAGGCCCGGCAAGTTTCGAACCACCGTATAAGATGTTCGTGCATCACAAACTAATTCGCTGCGAACAGCTGTGAGAGTAATCGGTATTTCTTGTACCATCTGCTGACATGGAATTTTTAGACCTTAGATTGTAATTCATTGTCCTAAGAACAAAGTGTTTTTCATAATTTTCAGTGTGCCATTGCTTTGAAATAACAACGCTTGAGTAATAATAAGAAAATCATCAAATACAGAAAGCAAGATGGAGTATAGAAAAGAGAGTTTTGGGTGAGGGATTTCACGTGACTGATTTCCGAATGGCAAATGTTGAGAAACTTCAAAAAACCAACCAGATATGTGCACTATGGTGGTTATTATTTCATGTATATTTTACTGTTTTAATTTTGACCAGCCATTCATTTTATATCTGACTGTCTACCAGCACATTATTTTCTATACAACTATCATCCAGTACCCCAATTAAATTTCATGTGGAGCACTATAATAAGCAGTTTATTGTCAATGAGACCAGATGATGACACCATAGTGTGTTGAAACTGGTCAACTTGAATAAATAAAATAAAAATTACAATCTTGGCATCTATGCTATTTATGCAATAAGATCGTCCCTTAAAATGAGTAAATTAAGTGATAATGAAAATATTGGAGAGATATTAAAATAATAGTTTAAAGATGTAAAAATTCAAAAAAGAGTATATTTGTCAAACCTAAACTCAAATAGCAAACAATTTTGGATGTTTGTTAAAATATGATCAGAAAGAATAGTAAGTGTTGAGTGAATGGATATTATCACAACAGTAAAGTCATAATCGTGTTGTCAATCAATTTTTATTATTTGTGCCCGAAATGTTAGCAAAAAAACTACAGACAAATCTAAATTAGGCCGTAAAAAATGCCAGTGCAATTTTTTTAGTTTACTATGAGAGAAAAGATTTTTTTGTGTACATGTGTGTGTGTGTGTGTGTGTGTGTGTGTGTGTGTGTGTGTGTGTGTGTGTGCATGTTTTGTCTTGTGACTGATACTGGTAAAATAATATACAAGCTTCACGTTGCTCACTAGCTAAGAAACATGGAAAGCGGGAGTCTGGATGTAAATTTGGCTTCAATGAAAAAATGTTCTTTACTGCAAGTGAAAACTAACTATTAAATTCTTCGAAGAATCATCATGCATTTCGAGGAGAAAATGTAAATATCCTAATGTGGAACAAGATTTGCGTGATTTCGTAATTCAAAACAGAAAATGTGATTTTGCTGAATAGAAATGAGGCAGCAAACTAGCCTCGAGTTTGATGTACATTGTTTCTTGGAAATTACCCCAATGAATGTGAAAGCAATGAATTTGGTCATCATAAAACACATACTTTTAAAATGTAACAGTTACTCTTCAACTGTATGATTTGAGATGAACTTGCTTTTGATTAAATGTGGATAATTTGAAGTTGATTCAGTTGGAAAATAATTAGAAGATATTAGGAGATGGATTAAGTTGGTTTAAAATAGCAAAGGGGCGGAAAATACCACTGAATCAGTAAAATGTCAACAAAGTCGACAAGAGAGAACACGAAATGAGATACTCACACAGAAACACCCAACTACGAAAGGAAATAAAACAACAAAGCTGACGTCTGTGGTTGGCCAACCATGAGATTAAAAAGAGGAAGGGTCAACCATGCGGCAACACAAGGTAACCTCCAATCAGAGGACACAAGACTAGAGGAATACATGTGGTGGACTGAAGCAAAGCTTTAAAGAGAACAATTAAAAACAACAGCATGAATAAAACTGAATCAGCCATTGTGGCATCGTCACATAAAACAGATAATCAAACTGCAGGAAAATTAAAAGTCTGGCACAAGGCAGCTAAAATAGGGCAGTCCAGCAAGATATGGGCTACCGTCAAGCGAGAGCCACAGTGGCACTGGGGTGGGTCCTCACCATGGAGGAGACGGCTATGTGAGAGCCAAGTATGACCAATGCAGAGCCGGCACAGGACTACAGAGTCCCGGCACGAAGCCCGCATGGAGGAATGCCAAAACCATAGTCTCCTTTACACTATGGAGTTTGTTGGGCACGGTCAGGGTATACGACTCAGTACCCAAAGGCCATAAACCTAAAGGAGCAACACAGACTGGAGATCAGAAGGCCCAGGATACCGATGTGATCCAGAGACCAGAGGAACACCACTGATCGACCAGACCAGTCAAGGGTCTCCTGTACAGTAACACCAGTTCGATGGTTGCTCATAGAATCGCTGCAGATAATGAAAGACTCACCTGAGCAGGACCAGACATGCTCAGGAGCTTGGGAAATGTCCACCAGTTCCAAGCAGTATAAATACTGCACCCATCCGGCAGAGAGCGCTGTTCAATATGGTCGTCATGAAAATACGCAAAGTCAACCAGTGAACCATCTGTGTAAACCAGATCATATCTGGGGTACGCAGCAATGACAAGAAAGAGCTGATGACAGAGAGCCTCAGGGGGAAGTGAGTCTTTGGGTCCACGGGCCACGTACAGACAAATACACGGCCTTGGCAGGCACCTTGAAGGTGTGTGTGTGTGTGTGTGTGTGTGTGTGTGAGTGCAAGCCCAAAACTGAGAAGGAAGAGGGTAAGACCCAAGATCGAACAGAAGGGACTGGACTTTAACAGTGATCGTATGACCTGACCATTGTTGGGGACGGATGACCATGTTGGAGAAAAGGAAATATAGTTATGGTGGCCTGGAAAGTTAGGCACATGGGCTGCATAGGCTGCGAGCGGTTGTTGGTAGCGGACCCGCAAATGTGGGACCCCAGCCTCCACAAGTAAACTCTTCACGGATCTGGTATGGAAGGCACCCGTCACGATGCGAACCCCATAGTGGTGAATGTGGTCCAGCAAGCACAATGCCTAAAGTGAATCAGAACAATAGGCAAGGCACCCAAAATCAACAAGGGACTGCTCCAGAGCTTTGTATAGCCACAACAGTGTGGAGCGTTCAGCACCCCAGGCAGTATGACCCAGGTGGCAAAGAACATAAGAGATGGTGTCAGCACTCTCGTTTCAGCTGCCAAATGTGAAGAAGCCATGTCAGCCCGGCATCAAAGTGTAGCCCTAAAAACTGATGGGTTACCACTACTTCCAGCAAGTGGTCATCAAGATCAAGTTAGGGGTGGGGGTGAACCTTCTTGACACAGTCAGAAGTGCGTAAAAATGGTCTTGGCAGCAGAAAACTGGAAGCCATGGGCCAGAGCCCAGAACTGCACCTTCTGAATGGCTTCCTGCAATCTGCATTTGGAAACTTGAGTGCTGGAGGAACTAAAAAGAGATACAAAAGAGGGAAGGGACACTGAAGACCCAACTGCTGTTGCTAAGCCATTAATGGTCACTAAAAATAATGGAATGCTCAAGATAGAGCCCTGAGCAACCCCATTCTCCTGGGCATAAGAGGTGCTACGGGAGGCAACAACTTGAGCACAAAAGGTATGGACAGCTAAAAAAAATCTGAAGTGAGCCCCAGAGACCCCAACCATGTAACATAGTGAGTATATGGTGTCACCAGGTAGTATCATATGCTTTGTGCATATAAAAAAAGACAGCTATCAGATGTTGGCGCCTGGGAAAGGCATTGGGGATGGCAGACACGAGGTACACCAAGTTATCAGTTGTAGACCGACCCTGGCGGAAACTACCCTGGCATTGAGCAAATATGTCCTGAGTCTTAAGAATCCAACACAACTGCTGACTGACCATACACTCCAACAGTTTACACACAATGTTGGTCAGGTTGTTGGGCCGATAGCTATCCACATGAATAGAGTTTTTGCCTGGTTTTATCACCCGGATGATTATACTATGGGAATATCCAGTCACACCAGATCCAGTTGAAGAGGCAAGGAGATTACCCTGGCTGTCGGGTGAGATGTGTCTCAGTATTTGGACATTGATGCTATTAGGCCCAGGGACTGTGTCGGGACACTGGGCAAGAGCACCAAGTAACTCCCATTCACTGAATGGTGCCTTATAAGTCTCAGTGCGGTGGGCGGTAATGGAGGTTGGCTAGCGTTCTGCCCACTCCTTTAACGTACGGAAGGCTGGTGGGTAGTTTGCAGGGACGCAAGCGTAATGCTCAGTAAACCTCTCTACCAGTGTGGCTTGGTCCGTACATGTAACTCCAGTCAAGGAGATCCCAGGAATTCCTGCTGGTTTCAGGTTTCCCTTTAAACACCTGATATTGCTCCAGACCTGGGTGGTGGAGGTACCTGACCCAATAGAGGAGACATACCTCTCCCAACACTCTTGCTTCCATCTTTTAATGAGATGACGAGCATGAGAATGAAGCCGTTTGAAAGCGATTAGGTGCTACAGAGAGGGGTGCCGCTTGTATCGCTGTAAAGCACACCTGCAGTCTTTAATAGCCTCAGCGACTTCCGGCAACCACCAACGAACCGTCTTTCGCCGTGGCCAACCTGACAATCGAGGAATTAGGCTTCGGCAGAAGAAATAATGGCACGAGTTACACTCTCAACGACCACATGGATGTTGTCGAGTGGGGGAGGTGCAACAATGGCAGCAGAGGTGAAGTCTTCCCAGTTAGCCCTGTGTAGAGCCCACCTAGGCGGGGGTGCTGGGGACAGCCGTTGTCGAAGTGACAAAAAGATCAGAAAATGATCACTGCCACACAAGCCATCATGAGCTCTCCAATGGATCAATGGCAGAAGGCTGTGGCTCCAGATCGACAGATCAATGGCATGCACCACACTAAATGGTGTGGGGGCACCAGTGTTTAAGAGGCAGAGGTTGAGTTGAGAAAGTAAGTCCTCAATAACTCTGCCATGGCCAGAGATCGTGGAACCACCCCACAAAGTATTGAGGACATTAAAGTCCCCCAATATTAAGAAAGGTGGGAGGAGTTGCGATATAAGTGTAGCCAAAACATTCAAAGTGACTTCGCCACCTGGAGGGAGGTAAAAACTACAGACAGTGATCTCCTTACCCTGACAGCCACTGCTTGTAATGGTGTCTGAAGGGGGCACAGGTTCACTACAGGCAGAGTTAAGGACGTATACACACACTCCACCTGAGACCTTGTTATACATGCTACAATTGCAAAAGTATTCCCTATAGCCCTGAAGGGCAGAGGTCTGCATTGCTGGGAACCAGGTTTCCTGGAGGGCAATGCAGAGAGCAGGTGTTATGCTCAAAATTTGTTGTAAAATTTGTGAGTAAAAAAACTGATGCAGTTCCATTGGAAGATGACTTTTCCGACAACTGGGAAGACATGAATGAGTGGCGGCTCATTACACCTCAGCAACACTTCCGTCCACTGGTAGTGATGCATCTGCTTCAACATCCATTGTTTCTGGGTCATCCCCAAAAGCAAGGTCTTCGGGGGGTGCAAGAATCTCCACCTCATGCTCAGAGGCAGAGGTGGAGGAGGAATGTGACAAGGTGGCCACCAGAGATTCCTTTTGCTTGGTCTGCTTCGTTTTCTTTTCAGCTTCTTACTCCTCTATGGGTTTCTCACGCTGGGAGGGCCCTGCCAGCTCGGTCCCTGGGATTGAGGTGGAACAGGAAGCCCTACAACCAGCTGGCGGTGCTATCCGCCATTCACCGGTATCCGCTGTTTCAGCGGAAGAAACCTAAGAGGTAAGGGATCCAACTGACCCCTTTCTAGCCAGAGCAGGCTGTTGAGTCTCTGGCTCTGGGATGGGGACCAACATCCCCATTGGTTGGGGGTTTTTCGCTCCCAAAGTAGGGGCTTTGGGGGTGACAGAATTTGAATTGCTCCCATCGGCCAAAGGGGCAGATGTTGATGGTTGGGCCTGGGAACCCACTAGAAACAATTGTACAGGTGGTAGGAATGTAGAGGGTGATGTAGCTGCAGCAAAGGATGTCTTCATGCTGAATGGATGCAGTTTTTCATACTTCCTCTTAGCCTCTGAGTAAGACAGCCTATCCAGGGTTTTATATGCCATTATCTTTTTCTTTATGCAGAACAGAGCAGGTGGGTGAGCAGGGGAGTGGTGCTGTCCACAGTTCACACAGAATGGAGGAGGTACACAAGGGATGTTGGGGGTGTGATGCACGTCCACACTCTTGACAGTGTAGTTGTCAGTACACCTGGAGGACATGTTCCCAAACCTCCAGCACTTAAAACAGCGCACAGGGAGAGGAACGTAGGGCTTGACATCGCAACGGTAAATCATCACCTTGACCTTTCCAGGCAATGAACCGACCTCAAAGGCCAAGATGAATGCACCGGTAGCGACCCCTATAAATACGCCGAATAAAGTGGACTCCTTGCCGCTCCAATTTCTTATGTAGATCATCATCAGTCTGCAACAAAAGATCTTTATGGAATTTAATAACCTGTACCATGTTGAGGCTCTTATGGGGAGTGATCGTTAGGGGAACATCACCCAGCTTGTCACAGGCAAGCAATGCTCGTGATTGTGCTGGGGATGATGTCGTAATGAGCACTGAACCAGATCACATCTTTGACATGCCCTCCACCTCGCCAAATTTATCCTCAACATTCTGTACAAAAAACAGGGGTTTTGTGGTTTTAATTTGTGTTAAATGATTCACCATCAGTCCGGGTACATACCAGGTATTGAGGGGCATATGCCTCACCTTAATTTCTCTCCCTATGTTCCTCCCATGGCATTGCCAAGGTAGGGAATGATTAGGGGTCATATTACTTGGCATTAAATTCAACTTTCCCATGCTTAGAGACACCAGTTGTACTTCTGGCAACGCTATTATTGGCTCGTTTCATTCTCATCCCATGACCAGCTAGGGAACTACATGTCTGCCCAGGCAGAGCCCCACTTGCATGGATAAGCCTTGTACAACTGAGGTGCGGCAGGTTCCTCAGAGGTTGCTGGCTAACGACTGTTCAACCTCAACAGCCATGTGTCTCCTTGGCACGTAGCACACCTTGAGATTGAAGTTTTTTTTTTTTTTTTTTTTTTTTTTAAATAGAGGTTTGTACTGTCCTCGTGTCCTGGGTGATTAAGCCAAGATCCCTGGCTCTGAAACATACAATGTTCCACCGTCACACAGAGCTCACGGTGTAACGGACTGTTGGTGTGACACAGCTAAGGACCCCGGGTTCATCAAGCCCATACTCAGCAAATTAATGCTGAGCCTCTGAGGGGCCTGAACCGTGAGATAGTACAAAAAATCACAGCAACATTTACTGTTACTATATTTTATTTTTTATCTTTTTATTGTTGTACTATTTGTTGTAGTTTAAAACCATTTAGTGATGGAATAAATCCAACCAGAATTGGGAGCTTGTATTTAAAGTAATAACTAATATTTTCTTTTAATAACTCACCTTTCCTCATCCAACATGACAGCCATTTTGTGAGTGAAGAAACTCGGTTGGGGTACATATCAATGAAGCGAGCGTAAAGAAAGCCATCTGATGCTTGATGGATTCCGCGAATGAGGTCCTCATGTGTAGCTCCAGCAAAGGACCTTGACAGCAAGTATTCAGGCAGGGGGGCAGCTTCTGCTCTTAATCTCGTTTTGACTGCATCCTTAACCCTCTCAAGTGAGTAGGGGATGTTAAATGCCAGCTGGAAAGAAACAGTTCTTAAATTATAGAACACTTTGCAGTACCTCTTATGACACTTTTAATATCTCTCTCTCTCTCTCTCTCTCTCTCTCTCTGTGTGTGTGTGTGTGTGTGTGTGTGAGAGAGAGAGAGAGAGAGAGAGAGAGAGAGAGAGAGAGAGAGAGAGAGAGAGAGAGAGAGAGAGAGAATCGTGCAATCATTAACAGTTAAAACCAAAAATAAATGGTCATATATGCATAAATATAGGAAAGTATTAAGAATATTAGAGTAATATATTCACTACAATTACTTGAAAATGCATGAAAAACACTTCAATCATGATGCTCAGCAAGCAGGCTTCAGAAGTGCGAATAGTGCAATGGACAATTTGCAAAATATGAATGTAACTATAATAGGCCACCACTCCGAGTACTTGGTTAGGATATCTCTGGTACTGCTATGATTTACTCACTTTTGCTGTTTGACTGTGAATAGTGTACGGTACAGGAAGACCAATTGTCAGTTTTTATCCATATAACCAACAATTTCTCAAATTTTCAAGTCAAAATAGTATCACAAGATGTACCTCAGTGGAAATAGGTTGGTACACTCTTTTCAGAATTCACAAGCAGAAAATTTTCACAGTAATCCTATCTGGACAATGTTCTGTTTCGTTTCCTTAGAACCTCAGTACTACACCTGCTTTTCTTATATTCGAAACATTTATTCTCAGATATTTTAGGGTTATTGTTCCATGACTGACAATCAATATTGTAATCAAACAATAATAATAAAATAATAATTTCAACCTTTCATGTGCAATATGCTACATTTATGTTAACAGCCAGTTAGATGTCTCCAAAGCAAGTGGCGATCTTCTGGACACCTCGCTATATTTTGCAGTATTCAAACACACTTATATGCATCATATGCTAACAAGAATGTGGAGTTTCTCATATTATCCATGGTTATATCTTTTATATTCATTGTGAGCAGTGATGTAGTTGTAATATCCACTAGGCACAGTTGCTAAAGGTATCAGAGGCATCTTTGGTTTGCTGATAATACAGTAGTTTTGATGATTTGTGTAGATATCCATCAACAACAAAAAAGGAAAACGAACAGTTTAAATCTCAAACTATATGTGAAAAACCTTATCCTACATATTGGTAGCAGCCCACAGTCTCTACTGCTGTGGCACTTTCGTGTGTACCTAACATGATAAAGCCACCCCTCCTTGCATGGTCAGTGGTAGGTTGTGCCGTGTTTGCATTGCTTGAAGTGCAGGACGAAAGTGGATACTGGCTGTCTGGTCTCACCTGTTTATCCTGCGAGTGGACAGATTTCCACTCTTTACCAGGTTCCGATTAGGCATACAGGAAAAGGTGTTAGTTATTGGGAGCGGTAACATGAAGAGCCTTTTCGAGCCCCTTAGGGAGATAGTGCTCATGGGCAGAAAGATTTTAATGTGCGTTTGGTATGCCTCATGAGAGGGCCTCATCCGAAGGTGGCCTTTACCTGTGGCTTTCAAAAGAAACTTGTGCAGCTGCCTGCAAATTGCAGTTCATGTCTGCACCAAAGGCCCCTGCTGCTTGGGTCCTGAGATCATCTTCAGTAAATACAAGTGGCTGGCAGAATTGGTGAAGATTACTGTTGGCCTTACATGCACAGTGCAAGTAGAACTTGCAATCTGCAACATTGTATCCAGAGTTGATCGGGGCCCTTTCGTTTGGAGGCTATTGGAGGGTTTCAAACATAGGATTTGTCAACTCTGTGATGGTCGTGGCTGCAGATTTCTGGACCTTGTTATAGGGTGGGGAATTGTAGGAATCCTCTTGATAGTTCAGGGGTGCATTACACAAAGGAAGCACTTACTCTGGTAGCAGGGCAGTCACCACACACAGTGACATCAGGCTGCATTCAGATGCAAGACACTGACGGTCAAAATATTATCAGTAAATTTACAAAGTATTCACAGCAAATTTTCTAAATTTATTGCAACACAGGAAATTTGTTGTGCTCAGATAATCTTCGGGACTGAGAGCTGGTTGAATCCTGACACAGAAATGTCCGAAATGTTTACTGAGGTGTGGAATGTATATCAGAAAGGTAGATCAGACACACATTGAGAGGGGGAGGGGGGTGTTGCACTGCAGTCACAAAAATATTCTATTTATTGAGGTCAAAGAAAATATGACTTTAAAGTTATCTAGATTGATGTAATTGGTCTATGAGAAATTAAGTTAACGGTTAGGCATTTTTACTGACTGCCTAGTTGAACTGTCACAGTTCTAGAGTCAATTAGGAAGGTCTATCCTCGCTAACGTGAAGGTACCTGGACCATGCAATATGACTTGAACCAATAAAGTATAGACTGTAATGTCTATGGTTCCACTACAGGTGGTACAGATAAATAGTCTTGTGAAGTACTATTACACATGTTCTCCGAAAACTCTTGAGCAGATAAATCGAAAGCCTACAAGAAGTATTTAAGCAACAAACAGGCATGACATAAACACTGTCAGTATAGAAACAGGAATTACCGTCACCGATATCTTCATAGCAACAATGGTTACCAAAGCAAATAAGTCAGTCAAGAATGCTAGGAAACTGTTTATGCTGCATAGAGCTGATATGAAATCACCGAGTGTCCTACTTAAAGAATCAATGGACATCAAAGTTCAGGATGTGGAGAAATTATGGGCAAAATTTAAATGTATTGTAAATAATGAAGAAGAAACAAACTAGATTAATGAAGGAAATATATATTATGGTTTAATAATAACATTCGGCAAATGCTGAGAAAAGAAACACAGTTGCAGTTGTGATTCAAAAAAGAACAAACAAATCAATACAGGCAACGTTAATCAAGATTCAAGTATTCATAAAACAATTGGTACCTTGAGCGCACAATAACTATCATAGTTACACCTTAACGAAACATCTTGCTGAAAACTAAAAATCTTGTGTTATACAAAATCGATAAGTAGGCCCTCTATCCTGTCACTCGTACATAGATCTGAGGTGGCAACAGAAGACAACAAAAGGAAAGCTGAAGTTTTAAATTTAACTTTTAAGAAATCGCTTACCAAGGAGTATCATGCAAACATATTGTTCAATTTGTATAGGTTAGATTACTGGTTTTTGTAACCGTACAAATTAGTATAATTCAGAGTAGATCAATTGTGTTTTATTTCGAAGCATCTTAATGGCCAACTGACAAGAAAATATTTTTTGTTTTTTTGCATTTTTTTGTGTCTTCTACTGAATTTGATCATGAACAGTTCTGATGCTAAGGGTTTATTTTTTTCTGAATAAAATCAACTATTGAGATTACTGCGATTTTTATGTTACCCTCTTCATATTTTTTCATAGCACTCACTTTGCCAATTATGCTGTCACTCCATTTTCAATTAAATTTGTTTACGAAAATTGTCAAAAACTGCTCATTTATTTAGCCTGGTGGGATGCATTTGTCTTTCGTTTTCTCTTTATTTATTGTCTGTGTTAACTTTTTGTTTAGTCCTTTGGCTCACACTGTGAGACGCGTTCATGTTTTGTTTCTGTCGAAATAGGTGTCTGCTAAAAATCTGTGTGTGATGTTCTGACTGTATTGCGCATGTGTTTATAAATAGTAGTGGTTTTCCCATATTTCTGTACTTCATAGATTCTGTTTTTTTGAATATCCTAATATGGCATCCTATTTCTAACCCCATGAAAGCTGGTTTTGTGTTCTGTGTGTGACAGTTCTGCAGTCTAAGCATCAACAATGCAATTAATGTATACAGCGTCACTTCTCAGAGAAAATAATAGTGCAGTGGGGCTAGTGTGCAGTTAGATGAAAAGGAATGGATCACATGCCAAGTGCCTGCCTATGGGCTGATTTTGTAGCTGCCCATAGCTTAAGCAAAACTTCTAGTTGCTGTGTGGAAACACAGCTGGCTCTACACATAGAAAAATGTGGGGTGATGCTGGTAAGTAAGGAAAACAATCCCATAATGTTCAAATACAGTCTTAGAAGTATGCTGATGCACACAGTTGCCTCCATTAAATATCTACATGTAATATTGCTGAATGATATGAAATGGAACAGTGGGGAAGAAGGATGGTTGGTCAACTTTGGTTTATTGGGATAATTTTGGGAAGATATGGTTCAACCACAAAGGAGACCATACACAACATGATTATGCGACCCTGTTTTGACCACATCTCAAGTGTTTGGGATCCCCATCAGATTGGTTTAAAGACCTAGAAGCAATTCACAGACTGAATGCTGGGTTTGTTATTGGTAAGTTCAAATAAGTGAAAAATTGGTGGGGATGGTCAGTTTGGATTTAGGAGAAATGTTGTAACATGTGAGGCAATACTCACATTACAACTTATCTTAGAAGATAGATTAAGGAAAGGTGAATCTATGTTTTTAGCATTTGCAGATTTGGAGAAAGGTTTGACAACATTGACTGGAATACACTCTTTCAAATTCTGAAGTGAACAGGGGTAAAATATGGGGAACAGAAGGTTATTTATAACTTGTATAAAGACCACACAGCATTTATAAGAGTTGAAGGGCATGGAAGGGCATAATGTTTGGGAAGGGTATAAGACAAGGTTGTAGCCATTCCCTGATGTTATTCAGTCTGAATTTTGAGCAAGATGTGAAAGAATGGAAGGTGAAATTTGGAGAAGGAATTAAAGTTCAGGGAGAAAAAATGAAATATTTGCGGTTTGGTGATGACATTGTAATTTTGTCAGAAAGAGTAAAGGATCTGGAAGAGCAGATGAATGGAATGGACAGTGTCTTGAAATCGGGTTATAAGATAAACATTAAAAACAGAAAAACAAGAGGAATGGTATGTAGTGTCAAAGAATCAAGCAATGTTGAAGAAATTAGATTAGGTAATGAGACAATATAAGTATTAGATGAGGCTTGCTGAATACTGACAGGCATGAAAATAGGTAATCACATACACACAACTTATATTTTTGGCCACAGCCTTCATCAGAAAAACAAACACATATATTCACACAATCACTCTGACAACTATACACATATAACCACCACGTCTGGCCACGCCAGCACTGATTATCTATTTTTGTGTCTGTCAGCAGCTCAGCGAGCCTCTTTATGGTGAGTCATTACCTGTCCTCCATTATTGACATTCTAATTGGATTTTCCATTGTTAAAAAGTAATATAAGAGTTTTATTATCTGGGTAGCAAAATAACTTCTGATGGTCAAAGTAAAGGAGATATAAAATGGAAAATGGCTATGGAAAGAAAAGCATTTCTGAAGATGTGAAATTTATTGACATCCAATATTAATTTAAATGTTAGGAAGTTATTTTGAAAGCATTTGTCTGGAGTGTAGCACTGTACAGGAGTGAAATGTGAATGATGAGGAGTTCAGACAGAAAGGTGATAGAAGCTTTTGGAATACAGTGTTGTAGATGAATGCTGAAGATCAAGTGAGTAGATTGCGTAACTAATGAGAAGGTATTAAACAGAATTGGGGGAGAAAAGAAATTTCTGGCAATGGATCGATTGGTAGGACACATTCTTAGACATCAAGGAATTGTAAATTTACCATTGAAGGGAAGTGTGTGGAGTAAAAATCATAGATAGAGACCGAGAGATGAATACAGTAAGCAGGTTTAAAAGGATGCAGGTTGCCATTCTTATTTAGAGATGAAGAGGCTTGCACAGGACGGGGTAGAGTGGAGTGCTGCATCACACCAGTCTTTGAACTCAAGACCCTTAGAACAACAACAAGTTAATCAATGCGCAAGTGTTACAGAGATGCTTCAGGAACTCAAACTGGAATGGCTGGAGAGGAGGTGACGTTCTTTTAAGAGAACAACTCTTGTGGATACTTAGAGGGGCAGAATTTTTCAGCCGACTGCAGAACTATTCTAAAGTCAACATCATCAATATCGTGTAAAGAGAACAAAGGTAAGACAAGAGAAATTAGGGTTCATGCAGTCATTCATTTTTCCCTTGTCCTTTTCAAAATTTACCTATTTACTCTGCAAATCACATTTGACTGCCTGACAGAGGGTTTATCAAATCACTTTCATAATATTTCACTCCCATTCTATTCTCAAACAGCAAGTGGGGAAAAAGAAACACCTAAATCATTCCTTTTTTCAGTCTGATTTATTTTATTATGATGATCATGTCTCCCTATGTAGCTGGATGCTAACAAAATATGTCCGCACTTGGAAGAGAAATTTGCTGAAAGAAATTTCATAAATAGATCTCATTTCAAGTAATATGACCTTTCTTTGAATTGTTTCCATACCAACTAGCACATCATTTCCGTGACACTCTCTCTCTTGTATCGTGACAATACAAAACGACCTGCCCTTCTTTGAACTTTCTCTATATCATCCATCATTCCCAGTGGCGAGGATCCCACAATGTGCAACAAAACTCCAAAATAGTTCGGACAAGTGTAACATAGCAGGTTCTTTAGTAGATCTGTTTCATATTCTAAGTGTTCTGACAATGAAACATAACCTTTGGTTCACCATGCCTACAGTATATTATGTGTGTCCTTTCCAATTAAAGTTGTTTGTACTTTCAATTCCTGGGTATTTAGTTCAATTTACAGCCTGTAGATTTTATTGATTTATCATGTAAATGAAATTTAATGGATTTCTTTTTGTGCTTATATGGATGACTTGCAAGTTTTCATTATTTATGTTCAACTGCCACATTTTGCATCACATAGTTATCTTATCTAAATCATTTTGCAGTTGCTTTTGATATTCTGGTGACTTTATCAACTAATAAATGCAAACAGTCAAGAGAGCTACTCGGATTGTTTTGTAAATCATTTATAAGGACAAGGAATAGTAGGAGTCTTTAATACTTCCATGAGAAACACCAGATATAACTTTTGCTTTACTAGATGACTTTCTGTCAATTACTACAAACTGTGTCCTTTCCGACAGGAAATTGCAAATCCAATGAAACACAGTTTTTTTAGGGCGCAAAACTACTGAGGTCATTAGCGGCCAAGCCTGAACATAATTAAATGCATGACAACGCAAGGGCAAAAGGAAATAAAAAGAGAAGACTCTTTGCAGTCAGTCATCTTTCTAAAAGGAATAGGTAAAAACAAGGCAATCCCTATGTAGATTTCTATTTACTGTAGGAACATGGCTGGACTCCCTGGCTGGGGAATGTTTAATTTCCTACACCATATTGCTATGGTGGATAAAAAGTAAAACTCAATCTGAAGACCACATGTCAGCTGCTAAGATAACAGACAACTTGGATGGGAAACACAGACTGCGGTGGAGACTGCTAAAAAATGGGCATTCAGCCAGAAGATAGCATACAGTCAATTGCTGGGAACAGTGACCACAAATGGAAGAAGAATCACCACTTAGTAAGTGGCGGTGGCTGAAACGACAATGTTCTATTCATAAACGGGTGAGAATAACCTCTTTGTGATGAAGGAGATGAGAGGTGGTCAGCCAAACAGTTGGAAGAGGTTTAATTCCCGAAGTTTGTTACCTGCAGGGGAAGGCCAATAGGAGCACCAGAGCGATATCACTTGCCCAGAGACGCTGATGCAAAGATCATCCGAGGGAACTGAATAGGTAGCAAACTGAAGGAGGAGGGCTGCATCCTTAGCAGCAAAATCTGCCTTCTCGTTCCCTGAATCAAACAGCTGTTGCGATATTCCATAAGCAAGTACAGTAAACCTCAACTTTTATGTTCCTGGATTTTACATTTTCCTTTCATTTACACGATTTTTTGGTGGCCCATTCAAATTTTCTGTCTTACAATGTTAATTTTCCCCCATTTTTGCGTTAACATATTTACACTTTTCTCGCATTTTATGCTTTTTGAGAACACATTCATGAAGAAAAAATTATGTAAATGAGAAAGTGATGCTGGGATGGCTTTTGCCTTGAAGTGCCTGTAAGCATATTTTACCATTTAAAATATATTTCCCAGATTTTGCACAATTTACATTAATTCCCTTGAAAAATGTAAAAGTAGGGTTCTACTGTAATATGATTAGAAGCCGCTTGTGAAGTACAGCTTACAGTGCATTGAGAAATATAAAAATATGGAATCAATTTGACGTATCTTGTGATAGCACTCATCACTTCATGTGAACATGTAATGCACCTCATTTTGTGTATTTTGGATGGATGGATAAGGCGATGTGGGCACACGAGACTGTGGTCTTTAGCGTCCTTACAAAATAATTAGGCGACGAGTGTGACCCGAGTAAAAAGTGAACAAAGAAACACAGACAACAGGAAAGTAAGTACCAAAACTACACAAATGGCATGAGGGACAAAGCGAAAAAATGAATAGTGCATGTCAACAATGTAGATTGGCCCACTAAAGTACACAGCTGTAAAAGTACTCTGAACGTAGTTCCACGATATCATGAACTGATCACTGATAGAAAAGGGATATGCCAGACATTCTTTAACACACTAGAACCTCCAGCCTGAAATCTTAGGCCAGCGTCCCAAGAGTTCACAAAATTTTAAAATGTTCATCACCCTCGCCTCATTATCAGCTAAGACAGAAGGCAGAGCACCATCAAGATTCGCTGCTGCCCCCTCAGTACGACATAAAATACATTCAATTAAAATGTGGCGTACAGAGATTTGCACATCACAGGCATCACAAAACGGGGGATCCTCTCGACAGAGTAAATATCTGTGCATTAAAGTGCGGTGACTGATTCGGAGACGTGTCAATGCTACCTCATGATGCCTCAATGAATGGCAGAAGGTTTGCCATAGTCGGACAGTGGGCTTAACCAACTGAAGTTTATTGCCTGTCACTGCCAGCCACGATGCCTCCCACAAATGAAGGGACTTCTGCCGCACCACAGGGAAGATGTCCTGCAGGGGAATGGCACATTGTATGATACCACAGCCTCTGCAGGCCTACTTGGCAGCCCGAACAGCCATCTTGTTGCCACAAATTCCGTGTCTTGGTACCCAACAGAATTACACTTGCTTCCTCCGCTGCTGGAGGAAGTACAGTCTGTCATGTATGAGCTGTACTATCTTCTCAGCTGGATACAGATTTTGTAAAGATTGCAGCGCACTGAGTGAGTTGGAGTACAGAAGAAACCATGTGCCATGAACCTGCTGCATTTGCTCCATCGGCCGCAGGATCGCGTGTAGCTCTGCAAAGAAAACAGAGTATGCAGTGCAGAGGCAAATCCTGATGGTGTGGTTGGACAACACTACGGAGCAGCCTAGGCAATCCCCCTGTTTGCACCCGTCTGTGTAAACCACTGTAAATTCACTATGCTCATCTAAAATGTTAAAATAAAACAGACTGAAATGCAAAATCATCAGTATAATCCTTCTTAAAATGTATCAAGTCTGAAAGTAATCTGGGCCTCTGTAGGAGCCAAGGTGGACGTTTACTCCAACCTTGAGATAAAACATTAAAACCTGTCACACCCAAAAGTAAGAAACCGTCCTTCGCCTTGCAGTGTGAAGCCAGTTACGAAAAAGCCTTTTCGTAGGTGGCCGCCGAGCAACGGTATTGTAAGCAGGTGTGTATGGAGTGGATGACATGGTATACGCCCGGTGCACCATGACTAGCAGCCTCGATGCAAAGGCTTGGTATAGGGCAGGTCTGAAATGTCCCGGTAGCCAACCGAATAACTTCATGGTGAACTACGTAGAACATTGTTAGGTACGAAGGTCTTGCAGACCCATACACCGTGCAGCCATAAGCAAGTCGGGATTGTAAAAAGGCTCTATACACCTCAGCTCCCCATGAAGAGTGACTAAGACATTTTAAAACACGTAGTGCTTTGAGGCACCAATGTCTTTAAGATGTGCCAACCAGGTAAGTTTAGAGTCAAATGTGAGACCCAGAAAATGCACCATGTCTTTAAAATTCAGAACAGTGTCCCTCATCCACAGTTCAGGGAAGGTAAAAATAGAATGTGAATAGTTAAAAAGAACAGACACAGACTTTTCGGTTGAAAATTTAAAACCGGTCTTCTGCACCCATTTGTCCAGCCTTTGGAGAGTTAGCTGCAACTAACAAGTTGTCATTACAAGGCTAGATCAAGAGTAAAAGACAGAGAAATCATCAACAAATGATGAACACTGGACAGGACTTTTCACAACAGAAGTAATACTGTTAATAGCTAAGGCAAACAAAGTGACAATTAAAACACTATCCTGAGGGACACTGTTTTCCTGCTCAAAGCGGCCAGAGAGCACACCACCAACTCAATATCTGAAATAACATGGAGAAAGGAAAGACCAAATAAAAAATATGGAGTTACTAAATCCCCATTTGTGAAGCTGCCCGAGTATAAGATGCCACCAAGTAGTATTGTAGGCCTTCTTGATATAAAAAAATACACCCATAAGGTAGTGACAGCGCAGGAAAGCCTGTTGTATAGCTGCCTCCAGGAAGGCCACGTTATTGAAGGTGGAACGATATCTCTTGAACCCACGTTGGAAGTGACTAAGGAGTGGCTTGGATTCCAACATCCAACAAGGCAGCGGTTGACCATCTGCTCTAAGGTTTTTCCCACACAGCTAGTGAGGGCAACACTGCTTGGGCATGTGCGATCTTTCCTGGGTTTTAAAACGGGGATTAAAACTGTCTCTCCACAAGTCAGGAAAGTGACCTGACTCAACCAAATGGCATTAAACAGATTGAGGAGGATTTCTTCATTCCGCTGCATTAGGTGCCGCAGCATACTGTAGTGGATTCTACCATTGCCAGAGGATGTATTGAGAGCCGCAGACAATGTAGAATCCAGCTCTGACAGTGTGAAAGGGCAGTTACAATCCAAGTGACCAGTAGACCTAAGATCCAAATTGCCCTTCTCAGCAACCACTCTGTCGTGCTGAAATGCTGGATCCTGATGGGAAGTGGTTGTAACATTGGCAAAATAGATAGCCATGGTAAGGGCAATGTCTCACGGGCTGGTTTGGACAACACCATTCCGCATTACAATATCTACTGGACACCTCCCTCCTTTCCCAGAAATCCTTCTGGTGATCTCCCATACTGTGCTACTTTTTGTGGATCAGGCAACGGTACTCAGGAACTGTTGCCAAGATTTCTTTTGGTTCTCTCTTATAATTCAACGACATCTGAAAGGCCACAAGGTTGTCTGGCAATCGGCCCGCTCTTAAACCTACACAGAGCTGCACATCTGGCCCTAATTGCCAAGTGACACTCAGCATTCCACCGAGGGACAGGCTGCTGTGTCAGTTGTTCTCACGACAGTGGCATAGGTGCTTCAGCAGCATTGTGTAGCGTTTGCGTGATACAGTCAACCCATTCCTGGACATTGTCATGAGTTTCCAGCTCAGCGAGTTGGCTGAACAGTGTCCAGCCAGCTTTACTGATCACCCATTGCGGTGGTCTGTGTTTGGGCTCTAATCTGACAGGTGAAGCCAAATGGAGAAATGGTCACTGCTACGCAGGTCATTAACCACTTCCCATTGTGTAGTGTGGGCAAGGGCTGGAGAGCAAAGTGAGAGATCTATGGCTAACAATGATTCCGTTGCAGTACAAAAGTGTGTGGGCTGTCCTGTGTTTAATAAATGTGTGCTCGGTGACAAGAGAAGCCTCTCGTTTGCTCGACCACTAAGGTCGGCAGAGCCTCAAAGCGCATTGTGTTAATTAAAATCACCACAGAGGATGAATGGTTGGGGAGAGCTGAGTAAGAAGGCCTGCGAGGTCCACTACATCAAATGTGTCACGAGATGGCAGATATAGGAAGCACACCGTCAAACAGTGATGCACATATACTGATACTGCAACAGCTTGTAAATGTGTGGTAAGAGATGGGGGCTTGGAGTGATAGGCCACTCCACCTCTAGCTCTCTCTCCGCTGAGGCTGTCCTTCTTGTGGAGAACATAGCCGCATACCTCAGGTTAGTCGGTAGATTTAAAATTTCTCTCTTTCAAGCATATACAGATGGGTCTCCCCTGTGTCAGTAAACACAGTTCCTCCATGTGTGTCCTAAAACCCTGCAAGTCCCACTGCAGTATTAGAGCCAATCTATCATGGAGGTTGTATCTTTACTCTCTCTCTCTCTTTCGAGATGGAGATATTGAATGTGGTAGAAGTTCAGTGTTGGGGCGAGACGTTCGCCCCTGAGGGACATCCAACTTCACAAGTTCTGGAGGTGGATCAGACGTACCATCAGGATTAACAACTTCCACATAATCACTGCCTTCACCTCTTTCTTAGCAGGTGCTTTTTTGGATTTGGGTTGTTTGGTTGATGTTGCTGTGGATATGGTTGCAACTGTGGTGGATGTGAGGGCAGGCTCTACAGTTATTGGAACAAAGTGTTGTGCAAAGTTGGTACCAGTAGCTTTTTCAGTGGTTTTTGGGGGGTTGTTGACTTGTAAAGCTTTTCCTGCCTTACATATGCACTGGCACATGTAGGTGTTGGTACACACACTAACAACATCCATCTGGGTTGAAGCATCTATTTTAGCAACAGTTTTCTGCAGAGCAGAAGCAAAGGAAGTGGGAAATACAGGAGTTTGCATGGCCTGAAGGATCTTTTTGGCCTCTGCACATGGGATCCATCTTGTCATCTTAACCCCCTGTATTTTCTTCTCGTAAAGGTACACACTGCATAAGTGACTCCAAACTGGATGGTCCCCTGAACAGTTCACACATTTTGCAGGCAGAGTGCAATCAGTACCTTCATAAGACGCCTTTCTACATTTGCCGCAAGTAGCCTCACCCTTACAGCCAAGAGTGGTGTGTCTAAACCGCTGGCATTTGAAACTCCGCATTGAGTTTGGGACATAGGGTCTTACATTCAATCGGAGGAAGCATGCTTTAACCTTGTCCAGGAGTTTGGGACTATTAAAGGTGAGGATGTTTTGGACATCAATGATGCCTTCTGAAACCCACTCAGCCTTTAGTTCATCAGCTGGAAAGCCCACTAAATACTTACAAGTAACAATGCCTTAGTATAATTGAGTGTGTAATGCAGTTCGCCAAGGTATTTAGTCTTATGAAGGTTCACTGCTTCTTGGGAAGTGGAAGTTTCTACCAACAATGTCCCATTACGTAAGTGTTTGACTGATTTGAGATCACCAGCAATTCCCTCTAAAGTTTTTTGTATGTTCTCTTCATGACAATAAACACATTCTGTGGAGCAGCATGTGTTCTGTTACTATATACTACATGTTTTTTATTCTGTGCAGAATCCAGAGAACTGGCAAATCTTGTCCTCTTGGTAGTTTGGGTGTTGGTACATCTGAGTGGTACACCCATCCCACTAGGAGGTTTAAAATTACTCAATAGATCCATCTTGGTCCCATGAGTAGCTAGGCAATGAAGGGACCACCTTGACAGAGCACCGCATGTCTAGGTAAGCCTTATACAGCTGAGGTGCAGCAGTATCCCCAGAGGTTGCTTCCTAGCAACTGTTCCACTTCAACAGCCATGCATCCCATCAGTATGTAGCAGACCTTGGGATTGAAGGTTTTTTATAGAGGTTTGTACCATCCTCACAACCCGGGTGGTCAAACCAAGATCCCCATTCCCTGGTACTTACAACAATCCACCATCGCGCCACACGGTGGTCGCTGAAGTGTGCCCAGAGGTTACGATGTCTACAGGACTGGTGTCGCTTACCAGCTCAGGACCCCAGGTTCGTCAAGCCCAGACTCAGCAAATTAATGCTGAGCCCCTGAGGGGTTGTGTACTTTAACTGTTAAAAATTTGTGTGTGTTGTATATGAGACCCCGGACTTGAAACTGCACCAAAGATGTTCAAGCAATGGATGACATTGATAAGCTATATTTTTAAATAAATATTTTATATGATAGCCCCCAAGCTGAAATTTCTATTCTTATTAGTGATCTGACATGTTTTGTGTACCATAGGCATACCTGCCAACTTTTGAAACAAGCTATCAGCAAAAATCACATGCCGCATAAAAGTCTGACGAATTTTGACATACCCTGGCTTGATGAAAATAAAAACACCTCTGGGGTGCAATATACAATAATTCATGCCTCAAACAGGACACTTAAATGAAATTGTATCTCCTTACATCATAGACCAATGTTTCTAGTTAAAAAGGACAACCAAGAAGAAAAGCATGTTAAATAGCAGTAAGCGCAGTGAATATTGGTTTGGAGCATACACGACAGGACTTCCTTGATAAATTAAGCAGATATGTAATCGTTGAAAAAGGGTTTACACAATAAAACTTGTTTAATGTAACACAGGCACGAAATAATATAAAATGCACTGCAAATCAAATGCTAGTTCGACTTTAAAGTAACCTAGCTTTCTTAGCTTCTTGCAAGAAGTATTGAGAAAATTTTTTGTCACACCAGGAACCACAACTATTGGTCTTCAAAATAGAAATAGATCCAGAGAGTGATTGGTCATGGATGAATGAAACTATGATCTATTTTTCTTCAGAAGGCTGAAAACATGTTTACATTCTGAATTGCTATGGTGTGTGGTGGGAAAAGAGAGCACTATTCTAGAAATTCGGTTATACTTAAAAAGTCAATCGGCTCTACAAATTCTTCGTATTGGAGTCCAATTTGAATCACTTACAGCACTTTGATTTACAACCATATTGTCATTTATCTGAAGCTCATTCACCACCTACTCTGCACTTTCATTCTCTTCCTTGCATAAAATGATAGGGAAATTTAAAAGAGAATGGAAGTGAACTGTGCATCTTCAGTTTTGTCTAACCTTGAATGGAAACTTGTTGATGATGTAGTCACAGGCATTATGTACAAAAGTACTTTCTCATTGATGTAAAGGGATTTATCTATATCCTGGAGAGATCTATAACTGCATTCTAGGCCTGAGTGCCAATAGCTAACTGATCGTCAATTTTCTGAATCGACGGAGTAGAGCCTGCCGACACCTAAGATTCAGATACCAGCCTAACATTCAATTCCAATGCTAACACAAACATCACACTGTTAATAGTACCAATCATATCAAAGACTGAGTGATTGACTAACACAGAGTTGTCATTGATTCATGCAAAAAACCATTGTACGGAAGTGGAATGAGTATCTAATGTTAACGTTTCAAATTTTTCTCCGCAAAATATTAAAATAATGCTGTTAATCATTAAAACCATAAAATGCTGCAATTTCCATATATTTTATGGATAAACCGTAAAAGCTGGCATGTATTTATGGGGAACCAGCCTCCTCTTTAGTTAATCTATTTGGTGTAAACCTCTCAATTGTTGTTGTGATGGGACATACAACTTGAAATGATGTATTGATCCAGTTTCCCAAGCTATTAAATGATGATCGATACTGCAAAAAGAGGTCTTTATGTGCAGGTATTGAGAGTGAGGGGGACGGTGTACGTCTGCAAGATAGGAGGTCACCTGAAAAGTGATGTCATTCTTGCTACTTGCGGAGGATCGGGCCATTATTCCTTGCCTGCGGCCCTGGTCTTAGAGATGTGCATGGTCCACAGAGGAAAACGAACAATTGAATTTACCTCACAAAGGACAAGTGTTGGTTTAGACCAATGCTATCTTATTGTCTATGTTCCATATTTTATATTTAAAGATCAGTTGCTATGCAAATGCATATTTAAATAGTATATTGAACAAGATGAAAAAAAATAATAATGGAAACAAAAAGTTAATGAGGCATTTTCTACCACAAATAACTTGGGTATAATTTAAAAAATAAATAAATAATAACAATAAAAAATAATATCTATAAAAGCAATGAATTCCATTGATCAGGTGTCTATAAGATTGACTGTCCAGAGTGCCATGCTTGTCATTTTGAACAGAAAGACAGATAGACGATTCAAAGCCTGGTTAAATGAAAATGTCGTATTAGATCATAAAGATACGAGATGCGTCCAGAAAGTAAGTTCCGTTTGGTAATAAAATGAAATTGTACACAGATACAGAAGAAATTTTTATTGCACAAAATTCTACAACTCAAACTACTTTTCCACATAACTGCTGAAATATTGCAGGCATTTGTCATAGTGTGGCACCAGGTTTTGTATACCTTCTTCATAGAAATCTGCCGCCTGTGTCTTCAACCAGTTGGAAACAGTTTCTTTCAGCACGTTTGGGGGAAGTCCAAAGCGAGATCACTAATTGTAAACCTACGGTTTTCCTGGATCTTGTCATCAATCGCATGAACCAGTTCTTCTGTAACCAAATGTGGACGCCCACTTCGAATCACTCATCGCATTTGGTCCATAAACATCGCAAATTTGCCGATAAATTTCACTTGGTTTCACTTCCCTTGCATTCAGAAACCGAATCACTGACCTGATTTCACAGGCAGCGGAATTTTTAATCAATGCTGACATTTCAAACAAGCACAACAAAGCGTACGTAACTGACAGCGATCTCCAAATGGTGCACGTTCACGGCGTGTGTGCGGAACTGCAATCGCAGCGCTGCAGCGGAGATAAATTGAAACAGAAGTTACTTTCTGGACGGGCCTCGTACTACTGGAAGACCAATTTCATTGTCCACCTTATCAAAATTGGAACTATGGAGGAGTTGATGCTAGCATGTACGTTCCTTAAGCAACAATACTAAAATAGACTAGAAGAAGGGCACTCAAGTGCTCAAAACTGGTCATCAAAAATAAATAATCACAAGCAACTGATTGCTGCATTTTATTAATTTATAACCTGAACAGTTGCTGAAATGGATAAAATACTTCAATTATTGACTTGCTTATAAAATTATTTCTAAAGTCAAGGTGTAAAATAGCAAAGTAAGAAATAGCAGTAACAACTGAGATGCATTAGCTGTCAAACTAGAGGACGACTTAGAAATAAGATAACATTGGGTTCTGAATACATATTAAAAACATAGTTTGACAGCTAATGCATCTCAATTGTTACTGCTATTTCATACCTTGACTGTTATTTTACACATTGACTTTGATTGATTTTTAGACAATCACTTATTGGAAGTAATTTTAACGAAAATGTATCCACCAATCATATGATTGGAAGCACATTATATAAAGTCTCAGGAGGCTACTATATTTTAGTAATGACTGAACACACGTTCATCACACAACAGGTTACTCTGTAACTTCATACAATTGGTATTTTTTTCATTTTTCTCGATAAACCTTTTGGATGTTATATGTTGTAAATAGTAGCTTACATCCAATTGTAACATTTGTTAACAGATCTGAAGATGGGCAGCTGTCCAGAAACTGGTCATGTTCTAGAAAATAAATGTGATCTGGAGACAGATATTCAAGAATTTTATTCATATGACAATCACGGAAACTCCCTCAAGACTCATAAGTCTAGCTTTGATGTCTCGTTTTGTGTCTGTTGCAGCTTGACAAACATCTTTCCTGAGAGTTACAAATTATCCTCATTATTGGTCGGAAATGTAAACAGCCACCACTTGCAATGTTGCAGATTTATTTACAACTGGTTTGCCCTTCTTCAGGAATCCTTATAGGAAACAATTAGAATAATACTGTGATTCTACTGCAAATTTTATGTAATATTTGTATTTGTATTTTATTCTTAACTGTTTTCTGTATAGATACCTGAAGAAGGGCAATAATTGCTAAAAACCGGTTGTAAATAGATCTGGCTGTTTACATTTCCAACCTATAACACACAGTTGCTCCAATGGATAAAACATTTTATTCTCATTATATTGTTAAATAGAGAAAAGGCAGGTTAGTAAAATATTGTGTTATTTGTACTGTGAAAGTGTGTCATTCAGTCACAAACTTTGTTTTATAATATCCGCAATTTACAGCATAGGGAATATTTACCAGCACATTGATGACAGCTGTTGCACCACATTGTGAAGTGCCAATCTGCGTGACATTTTTAGCACAAGCTTCTTTCTCTGACCAAATCATTACTCTTTCTGTGATCTTCCTGTTGGACTTCATCTGAAACAGCCAAATACAATAAATATTTTTCACGGTGGCAGTAAAAACAATGAAACCATCAAACAAAACAGCATTTCACAGTTACACCAGTGGTGTGATATTTGAAAGCACCTTACATGACCTGCTCTCATCAGGATTACACAATCCAATGTCGAGGAAGGGTGGGGGAATCTTGTTAACATTATGCAGTTGTACTTACCATATGAAGTGAAATATTATTATACTGACAGCATCATTTTCTCGTGGCTGACATTTATCTCCATAACAGACACCAGTGTGTCAAGTTGAGAAAGTGTATTACAGAAATGAAAGTAAACACAGATTGTTGGAACTAAGCCTTATTAAGAAAGCCTTATGTCCCATGACATTTAGTGTTACGATCATTCTATTGGAAGGCTTCAATAAGCCATTAAAATGGTAACAATACAAGCATATTGCTCAATAGATCAAATATCAACTATACCAAATCAAGAAGGAAGGAAGGAAGATTAGGCTTTAATGTCACACCGATAACATTGTCAGTAGAGATGAAGCTCATACCCAAAAATCCTAGTAAAGACAGTGATGGAAATTGGCTGGTCTCTTCTAAACGAAACATCCTAGTATTTGCCTGCAGTGATTTAGGGGAATCACAGAAAACATAAATCTGTGTGGTCGCATGTCGATTTTAAACACCATCCTCCAAAATGTGAGTCCAATGTTTTACAATAGTTTAATTTGTGATCACAAATACATAAATTGTGAAATTTCAAATGAATAAATACACTGAATAGCCAAAGAAACTGGTATACCTGCCTAATACCATGCAGGATCCGCACAAGCACACACAAGTGCCGCAACATGACATGGCACAGACTCAACTGATGTCTGAAGGAAACTGACACCACACATTCTGCAGGCCTGCCCATAAACCCTACGAGGAGGAGGGGGCAGGCATATCACTTCTGAACAGAACAGCATGTTGCAAGTCATTGCACATATGCTCAATAATGTTCATGTCTGATGAGTTTGGTGGACAGTAGAGGTGTTTGAACTCCGAATAGTGTTCTAGAGCCACTATGTAGCAATTTGTGTAGTCCTCATGGAATTGCCCCAGCCTGTTAAAATGTACAATGCATATGAATGGCTGCAGGTGGTCAGCCATGATGCATACATGTGTCACTTGTCAGGCATATCTAGATGTATCAGGGATCCCATATCACTGCAACTGCACATGCACCGTATCATTACACAGCTTCCACCATCTTAAAACAGTCCCCTGCTGACAAGAGGGTCCATGGATTCATGAGGTTGTCTTCATACCCAGACACATCCACCCATCACTCATGGTATGACCCTTCAAAATATCTCTGATTTCTTAGAATCAGTTCCCAGTATATTTCCCACCTTAATGATATCTAGGATAAATAATAACAATTTCCAGATAAACTACAACACAACTATGGTACATCACAGAAAAATAAATTCCATTATTGGGATTAAAGAGACTCACTGAAAAAGTAGAGGTGCTGAGTCATCAACCAGTACATGTAAAATAAGATGAAAACACTTCCAAGCTATCAGGCTGATAGCCTTTGAGCAGAAGCCACCCCCACACACACAAATACACATGGCCACATAGCTGGATAGGGAAACAACAGGGAGGAGCTGGAGTGGAGGCTACCCATGTGCAGTACAAGTGTTTTCACATCAATGCCAAAGTGCATACAATGAGGGCCATGAATTAATTTTGAATCCCTACAAATTAAAACTAGTAAATGTCTTAATCTATATGATTATTTAGATACAAGAACTGAGATAATTTTTGTTAGTAGCATGACCAGTGCAATTAGTCCTATTTTCTTACAGTATGTAAAACTGTTTAGTTTTGACAGTTATCAGTACACACACCTTAAATATTAAGCCAACAGAAGCATATAAATTGCACCAGATTCATTTAACTGAAGAAGTGCCAGTTTTCTTAAAAATAATGGTTTTTCTGAACAAAAACATCATTATCAAGTTTGTTTCAACTGTGTGAACTTTATAAAACCCCCAATATAGGGCAATAGATTCAATCTTTTAAAGAACAGGTCCATTGCAGCTGTTAAAATCCTTTATTGAAGGACATATAACCCATGTCACAATTTAAAATTACATCGCCATGTGTTATGTAAAATTATTAAAATGTCTGATATGAGATCGGATGGAACTCAATACCTCTAATTTAAGTCCAGGATTTTTTCAAAAATTTATGTATGATCTTCAAAAAACTGTTTATTCAATGGAAAGGAGTCCATAATTAAATACTTAAATGGCGAGATTTGAAGCCATTCCTGTATCTGCTATGAAACTGGTCTGGAGAGGCAATATGTCGTTAATAGTCTCCACCTGGACTGAAATGAGAGAGAAGGAGCTCCATCTGATATATCAAACCAGAACTTTTAATGATTTAACATAACAGCTGAAGATGGCATTTTAAATTGTGAAACCGGTAATGTGTCCTTCAATAAAGGATTTTAACAGTGCAGCCCACCTGTTCTTTAAAAGATGTGTAGACTTTAACAAAGGTTAATTTTAAAAAAATTTATCTGCTTGAGATTGTGAATCTGATACAAAGAAGAAAACAGGATGAACTAAAGTTGGCAGAGACAAGGTGGAAAGGAGAAGGATGTATGGGGTAGAGGAAAGGCTACTGATTGTACTGGAGTTTGAACAGTGAAGGAAAGAGAGGTGGTGTAGGAGTAGTTGTGAGGGATAGTATGAAGGACGAAGATGAAGGTAAGACTAATACTAGAAGGAAGAAGTTTGGAGATAACCCTGGGTTATATGCCCCTCAAGGCAGATGTACAGCTCAAGAGAGGGAGGAATTTGAGAAGTTACAACAACAATTAAATGGCAGAGCATTGTATTCATGAAGGATTTGAATGCACATGTGGGAAGCGGTAGGCAAGGATATGAAAATATAATGGGGACAGATGGATTAGGTGGCAGGGATGTTGAAGGGAGACAGTTGCAGGAGTTCTGCAAAAGAAATGATTTAATGGTAGGGAACTCTTGGTTTAAGAAGAAAGAAAGCCACAAAATAACATCATACAGTAGTGACTGAACAAAGACATCATTGGTGGACTACATGCTGCATGATGGAAACAGAGGATTGTCACAGATATAAAGATAATACGATCAGAGGCCTTAGATGGTGACCACCGGTTACTGTTTATGAACCTGAGGGTAGGGCACAGGAGCAAGAGGTCAGAGTACCAGGAAAAAAGAATCAAAGTATGGAATCTGAAGGGAAAGGAAGTCAAAGAGAAATTCCAGAAGAAAATAAGAGAAAAGTTACCAACAGATAACCCTAAAACAGGAAAAGAGGAATGAATGTGACTGAAAAATGCAATGGTTGAATCTGCAGCAGTGTTATGCACAAGAACAAGTAACAGAAACCAATGTAAGGAGACATCTTGGTGGAATGATAAGAGTAAAAGATGCAGTGGAAAGAAACAACAAGACTCTCAAAGTGTGGTTCCAGAAAAGAACTGATCCAGCAAGAGAGGATTACAAGCAAAAGAATATAGTCCTGTGGCCCATCTGAATAGAGCTTGTGACCAGCCAGCAGGTCACAACCCACAGTTTGAAAACCACTGATGTAGACAACTTTAGACCCTTTTCCAAGCCATTGCTATTCACTAAAGTTATGGAGAGGACTATATATTCAAGGTCAACTGAACATTTCAGTTTATATACTTCTCTGTCACATGTACAGTTTGGTTTTAGAAGTAATTTTAATAACAACTGAAAATGCTATAGCCTAATCTCTTTTCTCTAAGGGGCACTGGATGATCAAATTGAAGGCTGTGATTGCTACATGTTGTATTTGATTTAACAGACATTTAATTGTGTTGATCACAAAACATTATTGCAGAAGTTAGCACATTATGGAATAAGGGAAGTAGCTCACAACTGGTTCACCTCTTAATTTTAATAACAGTCAGCAGAAGGTAATTCTCTACAGTGTTGCAAATAGGAATGATATGCACTCACAATGGAGCAGTTAAATGGGTGGTGCACCAGGAGTTCTGGGCCTGCTGATTTTTTCTTATTTTTATAATTATGTCTTCTAGTGTAATCTCAGTCAGTCATATTATTTTCTTGTACATCTGTGATAGTGAATGCAGTTGAAAGTGTGATTAAATGTCTTCTTTTCTTTTTAAGGGTGCAGAACTACTGTGATCATAAGCGCCCATGACGAAATATGAATGTAATGAGGAAGCAGAGACAGAGTTAAATTTCCTTTTCCATGTTATTGTGCTGGATAATACAGAATGGGTCATCAGCTAAAACATCAGACAACTCGACAGAAAACACCAATTTTGACAGAGATGGTTAAAAAAAAATGGGCACCGCACCAGAATGTGGTGCACAGTCAACAGTTGGGAACAGTGGCCACAAAGTGGGGCAGGGTCATCACATAGTAAGTGGCAGTGGCTAAAGTGACAGTATCCTATGCACCAGCGAACTACTATGACTATCTTGTGGCAAGAGGGCCGAGAGTAAGTAGATCATGCAAAAGGGAGGGGTTTGATCTCCTGGAGTTTGTTGCCTAGAAGGGAATACCAATGTGTATTCCAGAGCGATACCACACACCTGGAGACTGCGGCATGGAGGTCATCTGATGGAACAGAATGGGTAGCAAGCCATGAGAGGGAAACTGCATCCTTTGCAGCAGCACCTGCAATCTCATTTCCCGACACTTCAACATGGCTAGGAACCACAGTAACATCACCGTTATTCCACTGACAGTTAGGGAGAGGAGGCATTTCTAAATACACTGTGGCATGGGATGGACTGGATATAGAACATAGAGGCTGTGAAGAGCACTCAGGGAATCTAAGCAGATGACACTGTGAGAAGGCAAATAGTGTCGAAGGTACTGGGTGATATGATATAGAGCAAAGAGCTCCACAGTGGAGATCGAGCACTGGTCAGGCAGACGATATTGGAAGAATTCATCGCCAAGTGCTGTGGCACATCTGGCACCATGATAGGTCTTTGAACCATTGGTGTAGATGAAGATGTTATGGAAAGCTACGTACGGAGTGCAAGGAACTGGTGGTAGACCGGGCCGGGGGTAGTATCCTTGGGAAGCGAATGGAGTTCAAAGTTGACACATATCTCTGGATAGAGCCATGGTGGAGAGGTGCTGACACCCATCAGGAATGTAGCAAGGAGCGTAAAGTCTAGTAGCCAAAGTAACAAATGAAAGCAGACTCTGGATGGTAACAGGTATAATGGACACACTGGAAATAGATGGCTGAGGGACTCAAAAAGATAGCATATGTTGGGCGGCCACGCATAAATGACAATCAGCTTGCATATCGACTGAGTAGTTCCCTTGTGATAGGATAGGGGTAATACAGTGCCTTCAGTGTAGAGACTTTCCACAGGACTGGTATAGAAGGCTGCCATTGACAAACAGATCCCCTGATGATGTATTGTGTTGAGGTTGACGGTCGTGCAGAGGATAAGGCGATACACCCATAGTCCAGTTTCAAGTGGACAAGGGAGCGATACAATGGGAGGAGAGTAGACCATTCCACACTCCATGAAGTGCCGCACAGTACTCCGAGAACATTAACTGAGCTACCAAAGAGGAGATATGGGAGGACCAACAAAGTTTTCTGTCAAACTTGAGTCCCAAGAAGTTTTTTGTCACAATGAATGGAAGAACATCTGGGACAAGATGGGGAGTCAGTGGGAAAAACACTGTGCACCGCCAGAAGTTCATACAGACTGTTTTGTCTGCAGAAAAGCGGAACTCATTGTTGGTGCTCTACGAGCAGAGATGGTCAAGACTGCTGAATTTCCACTTGAGTAAGCATGTTTGTTGGGAGCTGCAGTAGAAGATGGCAAAGTCATTTACAAACAGATACCTGGTGCGAGACAACCCATGATAGGGTTAATTGCAAACAGAACAACACTCAGCACTTAGCTTTGTGACACACCATTCTCTTGATGAAAAGTGTGCAAAAGTGTCAAACCTACACACTTTAAATATGCAATGTTTTAAATATTCCTGAATAAAAACAGGCAAACAACCCCAGATTCCCCAAGCGTGCAAAAGTATGGAGGATGCTCGCCCTCCAACAGATGTCATATGCCTTTCCCAAGTCAAAAAACTCAGCCACTGTTTGACACTTTTGTAAAAAATTGTTTAAAATCAGAGTTGATATGGTGACGAGATATTCAACAGCAGAGCAGTGCTTACAAAATCCACACTGTGCATCTGTTATGAGGTTTCTAGATTCGAGCCACCATACCAGCTGACCATTAATCATATGTACCATCACCTTGCAGATGCAACTGGTGAGGGAGATTGGACGGTAGCTGGAAGGGAGATGTTTGCCCTTGCCAGGCTCAGGTATAGGAATGTCTATGGCTTCACACCAGCATCTAGGTAACATCCCATCCCTCCAGACATGGTTACATGTTCAAAGAAGAAAATGCAAGTCCTCTGGAGAGGGGTGTTGTAACATCTGTAAATGAATGCCGTCTGGTCCTTGAGAGGAGGACTGTGCCGAAGATAGTGCATGTTTAAGTCTCTCATGGTAAATTTGTTGTTATAGTACTCATTGTTTTTGGAGGAGAAATAGGGTGTCCTTTTTTTCTGCTGTCCATTTTCTAGGGAGGAAATTGGGATGATAGTTTACGGGCTGGAAATCTTGGGGAAGTAGCAGCCCATGGTGTTGAAGATGGCAATGGGGTCTACAATGACATTGTTTGCAACAATGAAGCAGATCATGGATTGAGCCGTGGTCCCAGAAAGTCGACGTCGGTTGCCCCAAACAATGAAGGAGAAGGGGAAACTCTTAAAAGACTTGATGAATGAGAGCCAGCTAGCTTTTTTGCTTTCACTAATGACCCGGCGACATTGCCCACACAATCATTAGTACTGAAAGCTATTCTCCAGTGTGGGACGGCATTTGAAAATGCGGAGAACATATCTCCGAGCACTGATTGCCTTGCGGCATGCCTCACTTCAACAAGGAACAGGGATATGTAGTGGTGAGGTGGTGGTGCCAGGGATGGAACATTCGGTGGTAAAGATAGGTTAGGATAAGATGTTGTGGGCGCTCAACAGCTAGGTCTTTAGTGCCCTTACAAGATAATTAGGCGACACTTGTGACCTGAGTAAAAGGAAATTAATAAAAACTGGAAACAGAAAAGTAAGTATCCAAATTAGACAAACTACAAGGGGGACAAAGCAAATACACAAACAAATATTGCAAGGCAAGAATGTAAGATACATAGTCGAAGATGTCCTCAAAATGCTGTATCAGAGTATCATGCATGGCTGATCCCTGATATAAAAAGGGTGGGCCATCCATTCATTAACACATTAAAACCTCCAGCCTAAAAGCTTAGGCCAGAGTCCACAAAGTTCACAAAAATTTAAAACTTTCGTCACACTCGCCTCATTATCAACTAAAACAGAGGACAGAGCACCACTAAGAGTCACATCTGCTCTCTCAGCATGGTTTAAAAGACATTCAAGTAAAACGTGGCATACAGTGATTTGCACATCACAGGCATCCCCGATTCAGAGACATGTCAAGGCCACTTCATGCTGCCTCAATGACTGACAGGGAGGTTTGCCACGTTTGGAATTGCTTGCCACTGCCCGCCACACCTAGTCCCACAAACGAATGGATCTGTGCTGCACCACAGGGAGGATGTTCTGCAGAGGAATGGCACATTGTGGGATATCACAGCCTCCACAGGCCTCCTTGGCAGCCTGATCAGCAATTTTGTTGCCACGAATTCCGAGAAGTCCTGGTACCCAACAGAATGTCACCTGCTTCCCCTGCTGCTGGAGGGAGTACATACTGTCATGTATGAGCTGTACTATCTTCTCAGCTGGAAAAGATTGCAGTGCACTGAAAGAATTGGAGCACAGAAGAAACTGTGTGCCACAAACATACTGCATTTACTCCATTGCCCACAGGATCATGTGCAGCTCCTCTGAGAAAACAAAGTTTGCAGTGGGGAGGCAAATCCTGATGACGTGATTGGGAAACACTATGGAGCAGACTAAGGAGTCCCTCTGTTTAGATCCATTAGTGTAAACCATGGTAAAATCACGATGCTCATCTAAAATAATAAAAACCCTAGATTGAAATGTAAAATCAGAAGTATAATTCTTCTTAAAATGTGTCATGTCTAAAAGTAATCTGGGCCTCTGGAGGAACCATGGTAGACATTTACTCCAACCTCAATGTAAAACTTTAAAATCAGGCACATCCATACCCAAAAGACAATCCTGAGAACGTATCCCAAAAGGCCTCGTTGCTCATAGCCTGGTAAGAAAAAGACGTTCGAAAGCAGGGTGAGCAACGACACGGTAGGCTGGTGTATATGGCGAGAACAACGTGGTATGTAGCTGGTGTGCCATGAGGAACTGTTGCCGCATGAGAAGTGGCGGCTCAGCAGCCTCAGCAGAGAGACTTGGTATAGGACTGGTGCGGAATGGCCCAGTCACGAGCCAAATCCCTGCGTGGTGCACCATGTCTTGTAGGCCCATACATGGTGCACCCATAGTCATACGGAGTACACATAAATGCTCTATAAAACTGGAGCACACAAGTCCTATCTGCTCCCCATGAAGGTGGCTAAGATATTTTAAAATGCTAAGTGCTTTATTCTCTTGTTCAAAATGATCAGAAAGGATGTCACTGACTCGATACATAGAATAACATGAAGAAAGGAAAGACCGAATAAAAATGAAAGACAACCATGAAATCCCCATTCATGGCGCTGTCTCAGGATAAGATGCCTCCAAGTAGCACCGTAGACCTTATTGATAAAAAAATACGCCCATAAGGTGGTGACAACGCAAGAAAGCTCGTTGTATAGCCACCTCCAGGAAGGCCAAGTTATCGAAGGGGGAGCAATATTGCCACGAGACACCACGTACACCAACTGCCAGCATTGCGCAGGGGATAGTATCACGCCCTGCAAGAAGAACAGATGTTTGGAGGACAGAAGACAACACGCCATTGTGTTTCCACTGTGGACGCCCTGGACATGTCGTATGCTACAGCAGAGAGAGAAAGCGAGTATTCGACGATTATTTTGCCGCAAGACTTCAGCCATCAGAGCAGTTCTATCACAGGCAATCACCTGCTGATAAGTGCAGTCGATCTATGGGAAGAAGCCCATCACCCTACCCTAGATGAGGTCGCTCCCCGAAGTGCCGCAGCCGTTCACCGTCGCCATACAGAGGTACCAGCCACTCCCCTAGCCGCCGCGCCCAGGAAAACTAAGCGAGGCGACCATCTACGGTGGTGGGGCCGCCGCAAGATGAAAATCCTCCATGGATGACGGTCGCCAAGATGTTGGGAAATCTCATCAACGTCATAATCGACGGCCAACCTGTCCGGGCACTTGTTGATTCAGGAGCGTCTTTTTCTGTATTGACAAATAATTACCGCTGCACCCTACAGAAGACAATGTTCTGTGATACAGGGGCAACTGTGCTGAAGGTCGTGAATGGAAAGTACGTCCATCCAGCAGGAACTTGTGTCGCAAGAATAACCATCAACAACAGGACCCAGCCGTTTGAATTTGTCGTGTTAAC
The DNA here is from genome assembly GCA_026315105.1 of Locusta migratoria. NCBI lineage: Eukaryota > Metazoa > Arthropoda > Insecta > Orthoptera > Acrididae > Locusta > Locusta migratoria. The sequence goes on from CM048748.1 coordinate 161,624,781, forward strand.
AGAATGTATTATTGATAGATGTGAAGCATTGAATTAAAATTTGTGGTGCAGCTGGGAATCAAACCCGGACCTCCATGCTTACTAGGCAGACGTCTTAACCGTTAGACTACCACACCACTTAACGATTAAGGCGCCTTGGAATAGTCTATGTACGATTTCCCTCCACAACACAAACTTTAATTCAGCTTCTTTGTTCCAAAGATAATTGCCAGTATTGCCAAGGCTCTCAATGCAGCGGAATAGCACCTCAGCAATGGACATGGTGGAACAATCCTGTTATGGTCTCAGGGATTATTTATTCATATTAATTGATATTTATATCACCATAACAGGATTGTTCCACCATGTCCATTGCTGAGGTGCTATTCCGCTGCATGGCTTGGCAATACTGGCAATTATCTTTGGAACAAAGAAGCTGAATTAAAGTTTGTGTTGTGGAGGGAAATCGTACATAGACTATTCCAAAGCGCCTTAATCGTTAAGTGGTGTGGTAGTCTAACGGTTAAGACGTCTGCCTAGTAAGCATGGAGGTCCGGGTTCGATTCCCGGCCGCACCACAAATTTTAATTCAATGCTTCACATCTATCAATAATGTCTTTGACATATTTGAGATGTAAATCCGTCTCAGGGATGATTTATTCATATTAACAGAATGTAGTCACAATGTCATCCTCGGATGGGACTTCCTTCAGGCATCCCAAGCTATCATTGACTGTGGAAGATCTGAGCTGCAAAATTGAAGAAGTTGTTCCGACGGAAACACGTAATACAGATTTTTCTGGGAAGTTATTTGCCGTTGACAATGTGACGATTCCGCCATTGACGATGAGAAGAGTTGCAGTCACAAACACAGATGAGTGATTAAACTGTGAAGTGCTGGTTGATAGTAAAAAGTTTATCAGGCTCACCAAAAAAAATTTACATACCAGCGGCTAACATAAGCATTACCGGAGGTCGAGGAGAGATTTGGATCACTAATTTTTATGAGCAGTTGCAACTTATCCCCAAGGGAATGTGTATCGGGACAGCCGAACCAATCCAGGACGGTCAGCTCAGCGTCATCAATGAAGACCCATGCTCTGCGGTTAGTATAGACAACACGCTGGAGGAAACAAACGTGGAACTGCCAATAGGGCCCGCACTGACCAAGGAACAACGCCAGCGGGTGTTAGCCATACTACGTCAATTTTCGGGGGATAAGATGTTGCACAATGACATTATTCAACCTTCGGAGAAGAAGGATGGCACGTGGCGATTCTGTGTCGACTATCGGTGGCTGAACAAAATATCAAAGAAAGATGTCTACCCACTGCCGCACATTGACGACACGTTAGACTGCTTGAAAGAAGCTACATACTTCTCAACTATGGCCATGCAGACAGGTTACTGGCAAATCGAGGTTGACAAAGCTGATAGGGAGAAGACGGCTTTTATTACACCTGACAGCCTCTATGAATTCAAAGTAATGCCGTTTGGATTATGTAATGCTCTGGCCACATTCAAACGCATGATGGACAACTTGCTTCGACACCTTACGTGGACGACGTATCTTTACTATTTAGATGACATTGTCGTTTTCTCGAAAACATTTGAAGAACATCTGAGTCGTCTATCAACTGTGTTTTGAAGTGTGTTCAAGCTGCAGGACTCGACCTCAGTCCAAAGTAGTGCCTCTTCGTCACCAAGAGATAAAAATCCTGGGGCACCCAGTCAACAGAGATGGTGTCTGTCATGATCCACATAAAGTAAGGGCAGTCACAGAATTTCCAACTCCTCAGCACATTCGTGATGTGAGAAGTTTCCTCGGGCTGTGCTCATACTACCGATGTTTCATAAAAGGATTTTGTAACAAGGCACATCCATTACAAGAACTCCTGCAGGGAGATGCCACATTTTACTGGAATGAGACAAAAGAAAGAGCTTTCCGGGCACTTAAGGAGGCTCTAACTTCCGCACCAGTGCTAGCCTTGTACAATGAGAATACAGAAACAGAACTTCACACAGACGCCAGTGGTTATGGGATTGGTGCAGTGCTTGTACAAGTTCAGGAAGGTGCTGAAAAAGTGATAGCCTATGCATCAAGAGTACTCTCAAAGTCCGAGATAAACTACTCTACAACTGAGAAATAATGTGTCACAGTTATCTGGGCTATCAACAAGTTCGGGTCGTATTTATTTGGCAAACCGATCACCGTCGTGACAGATCACTATTCTTTGTGTTGGCTGACTAGCTTGAAGGGTCCATCAGGTCAACTAGCAAGATGGGCACTAAGACTCCAAAAGTACGATGTCACAGTGGTATTCAAGAAAGAGCGCAAACACAAGAATGCCGACTGCCTTTCGAGGAATCCATTAGTGAAACACAACAGCATGAATGAAATTTCAGCCCTCACTGAATTAGATGATGTTACAGCTGAACAGAGGAAAGATTCAGCACTATTAAAAACGATAGAGGCATTGGAGAAAGGAGAACCGACCAATGGAGAGTTCCAACTTATAAACGGAACATTTTATTAGTGCAACAACGATCCACTGGGCTCCAAATGGCTACTGGTCGTTCCAGCTCATCTCCAGCCAGCTGTTCTCAAATATTTCCACGAAGCTCCAATATCCGGTCATCTGGGATTCGTGAAGACCCTCGACAGAATCAGATGCAGGTATTACTGGAAAGGTCTCTACAGATCTGTGAAGCACTATGTGAGTCACTGTAAAGAGTGCCAGCAACGGAAGCATGTGCCGCAATTACCTCCAGGGCATCTCGTACTGATTCCACCGGCAGCAGCTCCATTCCACTGAGTTGGGATCGATCTTTTAGGGAGGTTCCCGAAATCGACAACCGGTAACCGTTGGACAATAGTCTGCACTGACTACCTCACACACTACGCTGTCACCAAACTTGTGCCGACTGCAGAAGCTCCAGAGATCGCAAAATTCCTTGTAGAAGACATTATTTTGAAGCATGGAGTACCACGTGTCATGATATCTGATCGTGGAAAAGTATTCCAGTCAAAACTAGTATCTGAGGTAATGTCACGGTGCGACATTGTCCACAGAATGACAACTGCATATCATCCTCAGACAAATGGTCTTACGGAACGTTTTAACAAAACGTTAGCCGATATGCTGTCGATGTTGAGCAGAAGGATTGGGATACAATTCTGCCAGTCGTGACATTTGCTTACAATACCACAGGCTTCACGCCGTTTTTCCTGCTCCATGGCCGTGAAGCTGAGACGACATTGGATAAGCTGTTCCCATTCCAATCGGACGACACTCAGGATGACTATGTTAAACAGCTCATCACCAGGGTCAAAGAAGCAAGACAGCTGGCTCACGTACGCCCAGGAGAAGGACCGTCAGCGGTATAACGACAAGCACCGACCTGTTGTATACAGCCCAGGAGATCTGGTACGTATTGGTTGGACAGTCAGAAAAGTTATTGAAGCGATACTTTGGTTCGTATTGTGCCATATGCCGCCTGTCAGAAGTCACATACGAAGTTGAGGATTATGATCCGTCGTCGAAACGACAAAAACGAAGAGACATTGTTCAGGTCCTCCGCATGAAGCCTTACTACGATCCTGAAGGGCAGGTAGGCGACAATGGGTTCTTGTTCAAGGACTCTAAGGACGGTGATGTTACTGATGAAGCCACGAGAGGACCGTTTGTCACCGATAATCGTGCAGAAGGGAAGGATTCTCTAGAACTGCCATACAGAGGACCCATGACAAGGTCAAGATCCAGGACATTGCAGATGGCTCCACAGGGAACATAACAGCGGGTCGCTGTTTTTCCAGGAGAGGGAGCAATGCCGCGAGACACCACATACACTGACTGCCAGCATGACGCAGGGGATAGCGTCACAGATTGCGGTGCTAAAGGTCGCGGGTTCAATCCCGCCCATCGGCAAAAATTTATTTCTTTGTAATTAACAATTCCAGAAGTTTCTACATCTTTCTTATGTTCACTTGTAAATTCTACTTGTTTCTTATGTTAACTGTTCTTCTAATTTCTGGTACATTCATCTGTGTATAAATAGCAGAGCACTCTGGGGTGGAGGATCTAACTTGGGAAGATTTGGCTGTCCCAAACACACTGGCTCTGGAGCTGAATCAGATGAAGCATGTGCTGTAAGTAAAGTGACAGGCTCGGACAGTGTACTTTCCATTTTAAGCTGTGTCTGAGATTTTCTGGCTGCTCTTATGGCCTTAGATGGATTTGAATGGGTATCTGTTGCATTGGTAATGGCCATGGTGGATTTTTGGCCAACCTCTGCTATCGGAGAGACCATCATCTCTACAGTAGGTGTATCTGTACCTTTGTCTGATGTTGGGGGGCCAACCAGACTTGACCTGGCAGCTGCAGCCACCGCCTGACAAGTGCACTGGTAAGTGCAGGTGTTAGTACTAACACTAACAGACTCTGTTTCCGTGGCAACCGGCTTTTGGAGAACACAAGCAAAAGATGTGGCAAAGACTGGTAGTTGTATGGCCTGAAAGATTTTCTTGGCCTCAGAATATGAGATGTGCTTTGTGGTCTTAAGTTTCCTGCACCTTATTTTTCCTCAAGGAAGACATTGCACTCACGACTCCAGATAGGGTTATCCCCAGAGTTTTTGAGATACTTGATGGGTGGTATACACTTGGCCCCATCATGTGCGACCTTCCCACAGGTGGCCTCACCTTTGCACCCTAGGGTAGTATGCCCAAAGCGCTGGCACTTGAAGCGGCATATTGTGTTGGGGACATGTGGTTGAACGTTCAGATGAAGAAAACCTGCCTTGACATGGTCTGGTAGTTTGGGTCTTATTGAAGGTGAGAATGAATGAGTCCGATTTCACCAACTCCGCCCTTTTCATAATGTTTTGTACATCCAAAATACCCTACGGTGCCCACTCAGTTTTCAGTTCTTCCAAAGGGATGTTGACTAGATCCCTAAAGGTCACTTATACCTTTGCTGTAGTTGAAGGTATTATGGAATTCTTGTCTCTATGGCATATTCACCCAGGGATTTTGCATTCTGCAGATTTAGTTACCTGCTGGGAACTTGACGTTTCTATCAGTAATGTCGCATTTCACATGTGCTTCACTGATTTCAAGCTGCCAGCAATTCCCTCAAGGCCTTTTGGAATATAGAAAGGAGAAACACTCTCAAACGAGCCATCTTTTCACTTTACAACAATAAACACATTCTGCACAACAGCCTGTGTTCTGTTACTGTACACAAAAGACTTTTTCTTACTCTCCGAATCCGAATCCTAGTCCTCTGTAAGGTTCGAGGAACAAATTAAAATTATTCCTCTCAGCCCCACGAGCAGTGAGGGAACTAAGTGTCTACCTAGAGAGAGCTCCTCATGCCTAGGTAAGCCTTATACAACTGAGGTGCGGCAGTATCCCCAGAGGTTGCTCGCTAGCAACTGTTTCCCCCAACAGCCAAGTATCCCATCAGCCAGTATCAAACATTAAGATTGAAGGTTTTTTTTTATAGAGGTATTTCCTTCCTCATGAGCCGAGCAGTCAAGCCAAGATCACCATTCCCTGGTACATACAACGTTCCACCACGACACCACACGGTGGTCACTGAAGCATGCCCAGAAATTACGGTATCAGAGGATTGGCGGCACTTACCAGTCCCCGGCTCAGGACCCCAAGTTCGCCAAGCCCAATTAATACTGAGCCCCTGAGGGACGGTGGCAAAGAGGATAATGTTAATGAGATAGTCGCCCTTGTCGACAATACTGGGGAAATGATGCCCCCTGAAGTTTGTTAAGGAAAAAAAGAGCTGCCAGTTAGCTTTAAAAAGCTGCCATTTGTGATGATGCCCTGATGGGATGGGTATCAGTAGATGAATGTTAGCAGTACGGATTGAGAGGTCTAAATGGAAGTGGGCACGTGTGGAGTCTGATAGGAACATAGGTTCACCAGTATTGAGACTAATGAGATTGAGATGATTGAAGATATCCACCAAGAGAGAGCCCCAGAACGGTTGGTGGGCATTGAAGTCACCAACCAGCAGAAATGGAGGAGGGAGCTGCCCTATAAAGTGCAGTAGATCTGCTCGGGTGACGAGTGAAGATGATGGAGTGTAGATATTGCAGAGTGAGTAGGTGATGCGAGAAAGGGAAATTCCAACAGCTACGGCTTGGAGCTGAGTAACCAAGGAAATTACATGACTATGGGTGTTCTCTATGATGAGCATCATTACGCCTCCGTGTGCTGGAATTACTGCTACTCAGAACAGACTGAGGTGAAGTGCGGAACATGAAAGGGATATGGAGGGTTTAGTTTTGTTTCCTGCAGGCAGGTAATCATGGGAAAGTAAGTTCACAGATGAAGTTATAGTTTGTCCTTTTTAGCAGATACCGCGAATATTCCACTGAAGAATGGCCATTTTTGACGAAAAGGGAGATGCTTAGCCGGATTGCTTCTCCAAATCTGTAGTCGTCGCGCCCAGAGGTGCGGTGATGTCTACAGGTGGGTTGTCCAAGGCGCGATTGCTGCCTGTGACTGCGATGGATCGGCTCGTGACGTCAGAGGCTGGCTGCTCGCGCATGCGCACTTTGGAGTGCGGCGCACGGCCGATACGATGGCAATCGCAACACTGTAGCAGTGTTGTCATGGGAGTCGCGACGACTCAAGGCACTGGCAGGAAGGTGTCGAGCCAAGCGGACCGAAGAAAAACGGATATGAACCACTCATAAGAGCTACGCTCGTTTCGCCATTAAGCTACCGCCTTTGTACGTTGAACAGATTTAGATTTCATGGGAATCTACAGTCATATACAAGAATAGATGGAAAATATTCGGAGGAATGAAACAGAAATGAAGGTTGGAAAAGGACCAGTTTTTGCTTCTAGGGTTTTGGAAATAATAAATGTGACCGGTGGTTACAGATTTTATTTTATTTATGTGACCTGTACAATGTTAATGTAATAACTTCATTAATTGCCTTAATTCCAATCCATTCCGTTTTGTGACGTGCCGTAAAAATTATCTTAGTTCATATGAAGAAAGATAAATATTATCGTGTACCATTTAGATTCAACTGTCATGTACAGTATGGATGAAATCTTCGGTATTTTAAAATCGTATTGTTTTCGATATTCCCTGGAGGATGGTTTCAGACGGAAACCAGTCAGAATGAAAGAAATTATAACAATACAGCAAACATTCTTATAACTGTTGTTGATACATTCAAGAAGTTACTGAAAAATATTTTGTTTGGTATATATTTGCTATATTTTGATCTCTGTTGGGAAAAATTTCGACTGTGCGCTTTCCAACACTCGGACTTATTTTAAAGACAATACAGAAGGTTAATCCATCAGTTACAAAAAAACCTGACATGAGAGAGATGCAAGCTGCTTCAGGAGTTTCAGATAAACACACTTCTGTTCTCATAAACAGCGTCACAATCGTACATAAAACAACAATTACCTTATCGTCACTGATTTTTTTTTTCCAGCTGCACTGATGTATTTGTTCAACCAGTCGTAGGATTTTCTTTTCTCTGTATGTCACTTTGAATAACTGCCAATTCACGTGCAAACTGGCTGACATTTAATCTAAACTATGAATTTCGCTCGTCATTTAAAAGGTGCCTGTTAATAAAAATGTTTTAACAGCGTCCATAATTATGTGTCACAAAAATAGAATGACTCTACAGAAAACCCTAGCAGTTAAAGTCTGCAATGTTACAGTGTGGAAATAAAGAAAAAAAAAACTCTTCCATCGGCCTAGAGAATACACACACAGCTACATGAAGTCACATATGGAGTGAACACCAAAAAACCACCACTGACGACGCTTTACAAATTAAGAAGCGAAACTCGTTTGGCACGAAAAACGCCTTTCATTTAATTGAACATGCCGAAAATAAACCTCCACAAATATTAAATACTGTTTAATAAATACCTCGTTTCATCGCAAAAAACTATAGTTATTTCTATATACCTGTAGATAAAAATGAGCTTTGAGTATTAATGATTGTGTAAAACGTGAATTCCTTCACAGGCTATCATTTCAAAAAAGGGTTCAATATTTTTAACAGTCTAGAAGGTATGATGGTTGTCACCACACAATTCACATTGCACATGGAGAGAAATGGCGCGCTAGTCGCGACGCTCCCGTACCATAGATATACGAGCCAAAAATCTCGAAAACGGGAACAGGTATAGTCCTGCTCTCAACTTTAAAAATAATTTCGAACTGTTAGCTTCATTTCATCCGCAACGATGTATGACCTAGAATGAACCATACGCAAAGTAGCCAGCGACTACATTTTTCGATGTAAACACTTCAAGTTGAATGCAATAGGTTACTTAAAAATTAAGTATCTGAATAACTATGAGTAATTTTGAGAAAATAGACACTTCGTTATCAAACTGGGGCATGAATCTACAAGATATGAAAAAATCAATTTATTTTGCGTGTTAGTTTTCTGAAACTCGACAGAGATGTAACAAAAGGGGAAAACCACGCACAACCGAAAGTAGCGCTCTATAATTTTTTAAAGGAAAACGAGAATCTGTAACGAAAAACTAAATGTGGTAACTGATGTAGCTTTGCTTCCTTAACATGCAGTACTTTTTACAGTAAGAAAATCGGAAATTTTATTTTCGTCATGAATTTCCAGAGTCGCCGACCAGGAGCCGCGCCTTGGTAAACGGCAGCGGCTCGCGTCGTGCTCCCGACTCGTCACCGTCCACAAAGGCCGAAAAAGGGAGGGGAGCCGAGCCACAATTGCATGTAACAGCCACGTCTTGGGCAACCCACCTTAAGTTCCAAAGCTGGCTCTGATTGGGCAACCCCCTGAGAAGTCATTGGGACTTCATTCTGTGATTTACGCAGCTTTTTTCTTTTTCTTCTTTCTTTGAGGACGAGAGTAGTCCTAAGGTAAGGAAAAGGTCGACTCGACATTGAGGTCAGAGAGGGAACTAGTGGTCTTCAGGCCCTGAGTGTGCAGGTTCCGATTGTGACTCTGGTTGTCATTACTTTTCTTCTTACAGTGCTGGACAGGGTTGTTCCCTGTGGGACTCCAATTCCCAGCAGGTGTCAGAGAAGATGCTCTCTTCTCTGGCTGTGGAGGAGGGACAGGTCCCCACCTGGGGACGGGAGGAGCAGGGAGAGGTTGGGGGAAGGTACCTCGAGGGGGAGGAATGGTAACCGCCAAGGAGATGGGGGGAGGGTGACAGGAAGAAGTTAGGGAAGGGGGGGGGGGGAATAATGTTACAGAGATAATAAGGTCAACAATAGCGGGTGGAGACACTCATATTTCTTTTGAGCCTCAAAATTTGACTGATGGTCAAGAGTCTTGTACTCCTGATTTCCCCCCCCCCCTTTTGTATAATGGGCAATCACAAGATATATGGCCCAAACAGAGGCAACAGAAGCAGCGCATAGGTGGTGGGATGTATGGCTTCATGTCATATCTGTAGATCATTACCTTGACTTTTTCTTTGAAAGCCAGGATAAAAGTGCCAGTGTCAACATGATTAACCTTGTGGCATCTCTAGACGCCACAAACGAATCTAATGCCACACCGCTCTAGGTTTGCCCCGAGTTCCTCACCTCATTGTAACATAAGGTAAAAAAATAATGCCCTGTGACATGTTAAGGGACTGGTGAGGCGTGATGCTCACCAGGATGTTTCCCAATTGCTGGCAGGCTCGAAATGCAGCCAACTGGCTGGCAGAAGATGTGAGAACAGAGCTGGATCACATCTTACTCAGTGCCTCGGTTACACCAAACTTGTCTCCAATGTGTTCTACAAAGAAGAGAGGTTTTGAAGAGAGGTTTGGTGGCAGTAAATGTGTCCCCATCTATCCTGGAACACAAAGTACTTGGGAAATGTCTTTGCACCTAATCTTTGAGCCTGACCCTCTTCCCAGAGTATAGATAGGGAGGGGAAGTCTGTGGAAGAAAGGGTGGGAACTGAAGAAAAACTATTCCTATCTAGAGAGAGTTTGGCCGCAGGAGAGCGTCCAGACACCTTAACAAGTTTCGTGTGTAGGACATCTGCCCTGATACCACCCACTCCGGTCAGGGGCTCGTCCCACGAGTGCCACAGCGAGGATCGCTTGGTAGGACAGTTGTTGCCGGAAGTAGCAATACCTCAAAAAGATGGGTAACCACTCCTAGGCATATTGGGGTGTTTGTAGCTCTGGTAACAGTAGTGTGATCCCTGTGTTTTCAGGGAACTCTACCAAAAGAGTATTTAACAGCCCCCAAATGGAGTGGCTACACGTGCTGGGGACCTAGCAAGGATAGGGGCCTATGGCAAAGAGGGAGTAGGGGATGGAAGGGAGAGGGACCTGTACTGTAGCTGCTAGGTAGGGAGTTCTTCCCCCAATGGCTCACACTGAACAGAAATTTTGTAGTGGAGGTCAAACTCTGAGGGGGACCAAACTGAGCCAAAAACAGATGTAAACAGCAAAGCGATTAAAATTGCAAAAGCCATCCAGTAACATAGGAAATTCCAGGCCGTCTTAAAATAAAACACCTAGAGAGGGGCGGAGAGTAGTAGCAAGGAATTAAGACAGGGAGGAGGGGAACTAGGAGAGGTATCACAGCCAGGGAAAAGGAAGACAGGCTGCAATGGCTCGGGGAGCCATGAGCGCCACATACATACCCTCAAAAGAGCTGTGCCCCCCCCAGGGGGGGGGGGATGATTTGATGTCACTCAGGTAGAAGGATTTAATCCCTTGTCTAAGTGACCCATAGAACTGCACAAAGTTCTGCTGGGAATGTGGATTACACCTGATAAACAACCAAGGAAATGTGCTGACAGTGGGAAGGAGGAATGTGTAACATTGGTAAAGAGAGTGGAAAAAATTAATTTTCACTGGCATCTGATGTGAAGAAAATGTAGGAAGAGGACTATAAACACATTGTTTGAGACTTCGAAATTTAGTATTGAACAAAGTATTTTGATTGCGGCATTTTGGATTCAGAACTATACTGTAGGAAAGCCAGCGTCAGAATCTGGAGTGAATGTGAACACAGTTGTGGACTACATCAATTTCTGTCAAGAAACAACAGCGTTCCCATCAGAGGAAAAGGCAAAGATGTTGAGGTAGACGAATCACATATTGTCACTCGGAAGCATAGGCAGAGACGATTAGGATCTAGGCCTATTAAAAAAATGAAGCAAAACAAATGTGGGCTTTTGGTGGTAAAGAACACGAGTCGAAAAAGTGTTTCATTGTAAGAGGGCATTCATGAGGGAAAAATACACTAGTTCCTCCCATCAAACATTTTGTGTTATCTGGTACGAAAGGATAGGCCTAACTGATAGCTGGCAGTCATATCAGTCTCTGAAGGAAGAGGGTTTTCAGCACAAATTCATCAACCATTCTTTGCAATTTATGTCACCTGAGGACCAATCAATACATATGCAAAACACAGAAAGACTGAAAATCACTGACATCTACAGTTAACAAAAGAAGGGAGACCGGCAGATAAGAATGATTTGTTTATGTTTCAGTTTATATATTTCCATACGGTAACTTAAAATTAAGTGGAAAACATCTTGCTAGTCACACATTACCAGTTTTCCTAAGAGATACTGCAAAAGTATATCCCGGTTACTGAAAGATAAGAATGGTGCCAGTTGCATATACCACAGCAGCTGTATGTCATAAGTAATGTAAGTGAAATTTGTCATGTCTTTAATTAATGGTTGTTCACTCACAATAATTTATGCTGTACTCTTAGGTTCTTGCCTAATCACATCCTTTAAAATAATGACTTATTCATAAGAATAACAGCATTTGCTCGTTCAATACGTATAATTCTGTTATTAACTGCCATATGATGATTGCACTGACGTTTCCTTCTATGTACACAAATTAACTTAGTTTCTTCTTACCTCTTTTCTTGCTCATTTTGCAATGTTATGTTGCCTTATTTCATATACTTCAAATATGGTTTTCCACTATGTTGATGGCACCATGGATCAAATCAGGTGGATCGAGATAGAAGCAGTGGTATTGCCAGTGTGGTCTCAGTGTGAGTGCAAATTAAAGAGACATCAATCAATCTGAATCAGTTGAATGGTTTAGCATTGTGAGAGGCTAGGAAGGATTGCTCTAGATGGTCAGCAAAGGCTTAATATCTCACACTGCCAAGTGAGTGCGCATGACAGTGTCATTGGCTCATTCGTAGGAGCTGGTTCAAAAGTAGTAACTGTTACTGATAAGAGTTTCATTAATCACAATTACCAAGAAAGGAGTAATTTATTTCAAATAATTTGTAACAGGTGTGTTACATGGATTTTTGTTAAAATTGTTGTCAGCATGTATATTCAATATCTTAACATGCAACACTTTCGAGTCAATCAATTGGTTTTAAAGTGTCATTGTAAAATTAAACAAAGGCTGCTCTAAGGAAATGCTGACAGGATCTTTACAGCATGATATTTCACAATAAAATAACTGCATTCGTTAAAATTAACAACAGGAAACAAAATAATTGCAGGCATGTATATTTTATCTTATTAGATTGGGCCTGTATCATGTTCCCTTTATTCGAGAGTGTCCCAATATCATAAACATGGCATTGTCTTGTCATTCTCTTGAGTTCAACATTTCACTCTTGAGTTCAACATTTCACTCAACATGGATGGTGGGATAGTGATTCAATTTTTCAGCTGCACTGAGGAGTAGTACATAAAGGCACACATGGGGTATAGTTGAATTTTAATAGGTTAGAGTCACTTTTTCAGACAGACAAAGGAAGGACAAGGATCATAGCAGGATACTCATGAAGTTGCCAGCAGGTGTTCTTAGTACATGTACAGTACCGTAATGTAGTAAAGAACAAAGTTAACAGGTAAGTGTGCATTAATTATAGGCAACTTTAAAATGACACAAAGTGAACAAGACAAGAGTTGTTAATAGGTACTCCTATTTGGAAGGATGGCATTTTCTAAGCTTCGACATTTTTGGCAAATGCTAGGATGGTTCTTTCATTAAGGTCATTATTGACCACCTGCACAAACCTCATTAGAAAAAAAAAAAAAAATGCTAATATTCTGTGTATGCAAGTAGGCTAGGTACATTTTATGCGATTTAATTTCAATGTGACAAGACATATTCTGTTATGATCAACACATTTTTAAGACAAACTTTACTTACACTAGTGTGGTATTGCACTCAATAAGCATATACAGGCCTATACATCAGTCTGCTAAACAAATAAATGTACAACTTAGTGATACAAATACACATTGTCTTCATATGACAATGTATATGTATGTCACTTACTGATTTTGCTATAAATGAAAGATCACAACTGCAGAGTCTGTTGCCCACGTGCTGCAAACGTTGGTGACACTACAGAATATCTATGTATACACCACAGCATAAGCGCCATGCTAATAATATGGGCAACAGACACTGCAGTTTTACCCAAATAAATTTTACTTAGGCCGTACAGCAGCAGCAAATTGTGTGCGCTGCTGCTGCAACAGAATATTCAAGTTCCAAGGATAATTAATCTACTCGCCAGACAAGTGTACAAACAATAACTTGTCATGATACTAATTAGGCCTATAGAACAGAAAGATCATTAGGCCTACTTATTCTTTTTATGTTCAACTCAAAATATTATTCCCATCATCAATATGATTCGGCTTTCAAACAGCATTTAACAGCCAATTGCCAACATCCGTAGGTCTGCACTATGTTGCCACTTCAGATAGGCTGCTAGTTTCATTAGCAGCCAAAACTGGTTTCACCAAACCTCATCAGTAATAAATATACTTCAGACTAGATGGTACATTGTAGGTGTATACTACCGAGGATGAGGGTGTGTAAGAAATTAACAAAAAAGTTTAAATGACCCCCTAGACTAATTTTAGTTGGAGATGAAAAAACTTATTTTTAAATCAATTACTTAAAAGTAACAACCTAGGTTTATAAATGATAGATAGAGAAAACACAGCAATAAATAAACAAATACTCACCGAACTTCCTTCTTCAAGATCTGAGTGTGCACTCAGCAGCAATCTCTTTGCCATTATGCTATGATAAAGTGAAGTATGGAGGCTGTGCTTCTTAGTATCTTGTAATTGCTCACACTGCAATCTGAAGTGGGATTCATTCCACAGACCTACATGGTCAACAGGACAGTCACTGCAGCATACATCACTTTCACTTGGAGAACAAAGATCTGCACCACTACAATGATGACCTCGAGTGTCTCTTGCCGGCCAACAGACAACACTGGCAGCACTAGTACTTGGAAAAACTTCGCTGCTATGACTGCGAGGAAGAAGCAATGTTTGCAAATTGGTTGGTACTTTCTGAGGGAGTGAATTCATATTGTGAGATTCTGATCCATTACTTGCTTCAGGAATAACTGGTGTTGGTACTAGAGCAACTGCACAATTTTCTGAGGATGGCATTAATTCACTATGATTACAGGGGCATTGTTCCTGAGCGTCTCCTGCCATATCTTCTACAGAATTAGAAGCTACCTCAAACACTCTGTCAGTAGATGCAGTTTCATGGCAAGACTCTTCCTCCCTTAATTCACATATGTCAGAATCGTCATCAGAATTCTGATCACAAGAATGTCCAGGATCAAAATCCATTTCCAGAAAATCCATATCTGGCGAGGAGCTTCCACTATGAGGATGAACATTTTCATTAATCTCACCATTTCCACTGGTTCTTGGGGAGTTTTCTCCTCCGCACTGTTCGCCATTACCAACGACATCCAGCCTGAAAAAAGAGCTTGGTAAATCTGCTAACTGATCGCCCTTGTAGGTGTAAAAACAACACTCATCTGCAGACAACACATCTTCACCTTCATTTGCCGTATCACTAGAACTATCATCATCATTCCATCGTTTACTTACAGCTCCACTCCCATCTCTATGACGCAAGGAACTTTTAGCCGTCCCATTCTGGAGTGGATACGAACACGAGGAAACAGAGTTATTGACGTTGGCAGTTCCCAAGTATGATTCTACACACAGAGTTAATGAATCTTCTGGTTGGTTTGAGTTTAAACCATTCAGAACCTTGTTTACAGTAACACCCAAAGTAGCTCCTTCCTTGCTGGTTGTCGCTTCACTAACAGCATCAAGTGGTAAATTGTTATTCACAGCTACAGCACCATCAATTACGTGACTGGAAATACCGTTTGTTAAATGATTAACCAAATGTCTGTTCTTCGGGCGGGCACCTCCGCCAGAGGGTATGCAGTGTTTACTTAGGTCATGATGTATAGAAGTACTTGTTATACAGTCTGTACTGTCAGTGTCATTATCGTCAGCTTCACCATTCATATCCACATCACTTACGTTCATCTCTCATTCACAAAATGTATCCAATATAATTACGATGTCAATGAACAGCCGATTTAATTCACTCCTTATCACGGTCCTTTTCTAGCACCTTAATCATATCGAACTAAATAAAAAAACGCAATACAGAAGTCGTATAATTGATGTTCTGGAGACAACCACTACATACACACAAAGTTTACAAAACGACACTGCACCAAATTATTTCTCAAATCTTTTCCAAACAAACCAATGTCACAACACCTCCCAAACCATATCTTGCCGACGTGATGCACATCTGTGCAATACCAAAGAGTATCTCTATGGTGTATACGAAAACAAAGATAGCAGGCAAATCACTCAACGTTTCATTAAACCATGTATCTGGCAGTACGGAAACCTCTTCCGTTTTCTAACTAGGTAGAACGTTCATTGTGCATACAGTACAAGGATTTTTACCTACACATTATTACTGTAACTGAATTGCGAGTATTATTTACGACAAGCGTACGATAAATATCAAAACTGCATCAATGAGAGTCATAGTTCTAGGTCTGGTATTCTCAAGAATGACCGTTGAAAAATGAGGATCTGCATTCCTAATGTAATAATAGCTTTAACATTTCCCTGACATTCTACAAACGTAAAAAAACAAGCATGTAACAATTATTGTTGTTGTAGTTGTCTTCAGTCTAGAGATTGTTTTGATGCAGCTCACAGCCCTGCTCTATCGGGAGCAAGTTTGTTCATCTCCTCATAAGAATGGCAACCCACCAACATTTGAATCTGCTTACTGTACTCGTCTCTTGGTCTCCCTCTGTGATCGCTAAAGCCAATTCACACTAGGACTGTTACCTCACGCGAAGATGTGAACATTTCTGGGAAGGCTTCCGAACATGGAGTTCAAAATAAGAAGAGCTTCTGTTATCCAAACATAGAATTAGGGACAGTAATGTATAGATTAATTTATACATCATAATCTCCCATGTTGTACTTTACTTCTTTTTTTCACGTTGTTTCAAATTTCTTATTTTGTCTTCTTTCAATAGCTTCTAACTTTATTACAATCTTTATTTTGGTTAGTTCAGATTATATGATGTTGTTTCTTTTTAAGTATTTATTTACTTCTTTGCTCATTTGATTTATTCTTCCAGAAGTATACGAATAATTGTTTCTTTAGCCTTTTATCATTCATTTAATACATATTTCCACAAAAGTTAAGCCTCACTTAATCACTCTGACTGATATTTTTTTTCCCATATTTTGGTAGGTCTCATTACTATGGATTTTCCAAACGTCTGTACTTTCTCTTGGACACATTTTCTTTCTTATAATCCGTCTATTATTCTTTTTGTGTCGTCTGCACATTTGATAAGATGTATATTTGAAACACTTAAACTAATTTTTAATGTTCATTCTAGTATTAGCATCACATAATCATAGTGTATAAGAATTTATACAATGCTGGCACTCTTTACAATTTTCAGCGTCCCTTGTGCGGTCGTTACCTGTAAGGACATCGATGGGAGTTATGTGCGCAGTATTGTGCAAACACAGAATAACCCCTTTACATGGGCTCCCAAAACCGGATTTCGTGAACCGATTTCCCAATTCCGCTTTTGGTTGGTCATGTAAACACTCCAAAATCGATTCTGGAAATCCGCTTCTCTAAAGCCGGGTCTACACGCTACGATGTGTCTGCACAAATGTCTGCGCACACCTCGCAAATCGTTTCGTGTGGACAGCACATCCTGTAAAAATGTGCTGTATGCAGATGATATGAAAATGATTATATCTGGTGAAAATAAACAGGTAGTGAAAGACAAAAATAAGCAACTATATGAAAAAGTAATCAGTGGTGTAAAGCCAATCAGTTATGTATAAATACTACAAAAACTGAGGAAATATATTTTAACTTAAAGGTACGAAAAGAAGACAATCAATGTGTTAAACTGCTGGGCCTTAAAATAGATCAACGACTTTCTTGGGATGATCAAATAAAAAATGTATCTAGCAAACTCGCACATGTGATCTTTCTATTGTATAAATTAAGGCAGTGTGTAAACAAAAAATTACTGATTCTCTGTTACTATGCATTCTTTCAGTTACAGTTGCAGTATGGAGTATTGCTATGGGGAAATGCACCAGACACATCCCTTATTTTCAAATTGCAGGAAAAAGCAATTAGATGTATACAAGGGCTGGGACCTAGAGAATCCTGTAGGAAACACTTCAGTGAGCTCAGTATAATGACACTCCCAAGTCTCTACATGTACTACTGTCTACTATATATAAAAGAAAATATACATAAATTTACTGTCAGAGAGAATGTACATACACATAATACTAGAAACAGTACTATGTTAGATATTCCATATTCAAGACTGTCCCTGATACACAATAGCCACAAACAACTAGGTCTTAAATTATATAATAAGCTACCACAATCTGTAAAAATCCTTACATTAAGTAATTTTAAAACAGTGTTAGAGGTATGGTTCAAAAACACGCCATATTACTCAGTTGAAGAATACCTCCAAAGTAACTTAGAGAATATGAACAATTAAATTAAATTCATAGATTGATAGCAATTAAGATGTATAATGATAGATAATTATTTATGTAAAAAAACTGTAATAATGTGTATATACTGTGACTGTAAATTATGTAATCAATTTGTAATCTAAAAAGATAAAATATATATGTAAAACCCCATATGACGAAGCCAATTGTGTGGTGAACATGCTGAAAGGCTAACAAAAATAAATAAATAAATAAAATAAAATAAACATATGCACAGATATAAGATGTGCGCAAACCTGGAAGTTGGAGGTTTGAGCAAAATTGCTCAAATCTGTGGGTTCAAATCTCATCTGGGCAGACAAGCTGGAACGTGCGGACAGCAGATCGCTGCAAATCTGTGTCATTGTATACTTTTTTCGTGTGTTTACTATATTGACAGTGCATGAAAATGCCTGAGAACTGAGACTCCCAACTGTGAAACAAAGTTAGCCACAGCTTATTGGCCACCTATATATAATATAAAGTGAAGTGGGCGTACAGTGTTTCAAACATATCTAACACACTAACAATTTTATTTGTATCTTGTTAGAAGGTAGGTCTACTTCACCTGCTTTCATGAAATCATTGTTCAGGGCAGCGTAAATAGGTTCACAAGTGTTGGAGATGATTTCACTCAATGCTAATTTAGAAATTGCTGTTGAAAATTCGAGGTCTTTGTAGGTCTTTCCTTTGGCCAAGAATTTTAATGTAACTGTCAGCCGCTCATGTTGAGAAAATTATCTCCTCATACAAGTGTCTTTACGTATTATGCGAGAAGTTACCAATGTCAAAAGATAATTATAAGTTTCCACATCCATTCACAAATAATTACGCCAGTCATCCGGTTTGCATTCCAACTCACGAAGTAAAATCACATGTGACTACTGCCTTCGTTTAAGCGGCCGTTGCCTAGACAATTTCGTTCGTCTTTACCGTTTATTGCGGTTTGTTTGCAATATTTTTCCTTGCAAGGCATGTCGCAAACAGCGACCATAACAAGATTTTCTCCATCACTGCCAAAAATAAACTTAGAAAAAAAGCGTATAGTATTCGTTTGCGTCTGATTGCAGTCTGTACTTCCTAGTTTCTTTTTGCACAGGCGACTAGGGGCAGCTTAGGAGGGCAGCCAAGATTTCCCGACCGCCCGATAGATGTCTCTACTCTCTACGGTTACGTTACCGTACTGGTATATTCTTTACTCGATGCAGAACTCGCCGTCGTTCATTCTGGCATAATATGTAAACTGTTTCGTGTTAAGGTTGCCCAGTTCCATTTCAAAGTGACAGTGCACTGACACTGCATCACAAGGAGATTTACCTTGTTATTACATATGAAATTGTACTGCAGCAATGAGATATTGTAATTAATTTAATAATAAAGCTTTCAAATGTATATCGTCAACATGGTGGCCGGGCGCCGTGGCTCAGCGCGCCCGGTCAGAGGGCTCAACGCTCTCTGTAATAAAAAAGCTGAGCCAACAACAAATCGAGCAAAAACGAACAAACACGAACAGCGTCCGCGACGGACAGAACTACCCTTAGAACAAAAAAAAAAAAAAAAAAAACAAAAAAAAAAAAAAAAACCATGGTGTAATGGATAGCGTTCTAGATTGTCAATACAAGGGATGATAGTTCGAAACCGCACACTTCCTTTAATTTTTTTGAAATATTTTATTTAAACACATTCTAAGAGTTGCTTATTAATGTAAGGCAAGTATGATTTGCAGTGTTCTACATTATTTATATTTCCTTGTGATTAGAAAATGAAGGACGCAAATATTTCGCCGTTTATTTCCCAATCTATGATAATTTCACAGTGTGCCCTTAGGTAGGATCCCAATAGGACAGCTTCACGAGCGGCAACAATATTAATATTCTTCCTTACCACATATATTTGGCTGTCTGCTTCCGAAAAACAGCGCTCTCAGAGAGTATTATCAGAGTGCACTCTAGATACTATTGTAGAGATTTATTGAAACAGCTGGCTTTCTTCACTAAGTCATGCTAGTACATTTTATTACTTATGTGCTCTCTGAACTATAATCATACTGTTCACAAAACTAAGAGTCCATATGAACTTGATATTACAAGAAGTAAACACGATCTTCAAATATAGTATTTTATTAAAAATTCTAGCAGGAGACAATGAGGAACACAGTAAATTATTCAGGCAGAATAGTATAAAATAAACCTATAGTTTATATTACATCAGTCAGTGGTGATATGGCTAAATTCAAAAAGCAAGAATCCATCGTCTTCTAGATATCTATTCTTTAAAGGAGTTGATTAATAATCTGCGTTACTTCCTGTTTAAGTTTTAGCTTCACTATAAGAACTGACCATGTCACACTCATGGGTAAATCACTTATTGGCTGTATACTTTTTCTGGGAATTAGAAGGTAAGTTTTATGTTACAGACGTAGTGTGTTGGTGTTGGCAACCACAATTCACGTTATCTGGAGAAAAAAATTAATCTTTTGTGTTGGCTGTGAGATAAGTAATTAATGCTGTTCCTGCTCTATGGCTGACAGGTTCTTGTATATAACCTTGTCTGGTTAGTAAATTGATTACCATCGTAAAGCGAAAATTTCATTGCCAACATTAACACACTAACCCCTTGCAACCCGTAAGTAAAGTGTAGCCCTTTTCATGCATCTGTTTACAAACAATTTAGTCAATAAGCCGCATGACATTTACCTATGATTATTATAGCAAAATATGACATTCTACATCCCAGCGTTACACTCCCGTCACGATTTCATAGACCTCGAAAATAAATAAATAAAATAAATCTGGACAGGCAGGGAATTATGAGGGCAGCTTAAATTGCTCCGAAAGCAGCAATAAAATTCGTATTCGCCTGCCTGACCACATTATCGGAAATCGTCACATATCTGGAAAGAAACACAAAAATTTGTGATAAGGAAGAACATGATTTTTCCTTCTGTAGGCTACGTTTCACTCGAAGCTATTTTTTCGTACTTCGTTCTGAAATCAGACGGAAATGTAAAAACGTCGAATGTTGCAGAATATACTCGCATTACTTTCATAAGAAAGAGGCAGAATGCGTTCAAACTGCCCGCATCGAGGCAATTAATGTTTACCCCAGAATGCAATTATTTTGGCTCTTTCCAACTTATGATGCTATTGGTTGTTCTCATTTCGCACAGAGCTCTGGTAGCGTAACAGTAGAGACATCTATCGGGCAGTCGGGAAGTCTTGGGTGCCCTCCTAAGCTGCCTCTAGTCGCCTGTTCTTTTTGCACCGAAAGATGTCGGGCGCGAGAAATTGCAGCGATGTAAACACCCGTCCACACCACCTCCATGGTCCACACGCAACGATTGGTGTGCGCAGACATTTGCACAGATATTTGCGCAGACAGATCGTTGCGTGTGGACCCGGCTTAAAGCGTTTTTACAGATCCACAATCGATTTTCGTGATCATAGGTTCGTTTGAAGAGCTGCATTCATGCTGCAGCGCATGCGCAGTACGAAAAGTCGTGTTGAAGAGCTGCATGCGCCGCTCCTGCAGCCTGCCTGTAGTCTGCCGGTTGTTCAAAGAGCTGCAGGCCTGCAGCTCATGCAGGCAGGAGCTGTAGGAGAAAAATTTTCCCTGCAGCTCATGCAGCCAGACTCGCGCATAACTCTCAGGCTTGTAGTGGGGGTATAAGAAGCGCCTTTCTTCAAAGTTTTCGGAAGACCACAGCGTTGTAGTATATAAGTGTACTACATGTTACTCCTGACGTTCTGCGTTTCTTCTACTGTTTGTAAAGGAAGTTCGTTATTTGTTTGTGTATATTGATGTATTCGTATTTTATTTTATAAGTATTATATTTGTTTGTATGAAATCACCTCTAAAAATTAGAAGAGCAAAATTGTCTATAATAGGTAATTCGTCTTATGCAGACTGAAATTAAAGACATTTGTATTACACCAGACGTGTTTCGCTTTTTATTTTAAAAGCATCTTCAGTGGACTGTAAATGATATAAAGGTTGTACAGTTTGTTTTGTATGCATAGATTAAAAACAGTTTTAAAAAACAACTTTGTGCACGTTAGTCCTATGCGTTTTTAAATTGATATTCGATCTACTCAAGGTGTTGTCCCTTCTTTACATCTCACTAATGTTTTCCGCCTTGTTGTCTGATGTTGTTTGGTTCCTGACGTGCATTTTCCGGTAGTGTACGGAACTTTTCGCCTGTTTTCACTGAAGTGATAATAAATGAAACGGAAGAAACGCCACAAAAACAGGCGAAAAGTGCCGTACAAACCGAAAGACACACGTCAGGAACTAACCAACCCAGCCAACAAGTCGGAAAAACAGCAGTGAGATGTAAAGAAGAGACAACAACGTGAGTAGACCGTATATAAATTTAAAAACACATAGGCCTAAAGTGCATAAACTTTTTAAAAAACTGTCTTCAATCTATGAATATAAACAAACCTTTACATCATTTACAGACCACAGAAAATGCTTTTAAAATAAAAATCGAATCGCGTCTAGTGTAAAACAAATGTCTTTAATTGCAGTCAGCATAAGCTGGATTACGTAATTACTCGATTTTATTAGCCACTGCGGAAGATGGCCACACAACCAAATATAGTTACAAGTGCATTTGCCAATTCCATTTGTTCCAAATGTTGAGCGATTCATATTTTGTGTCCAGTGATGACGATTTCGATGAAATTTTGCGCCGAAATAAAAGGCAGAAAAGTGAATATGTGGTTCCGCAGTATTCGGAAGATGAATTTGTAGAACATTTTCAGGTGTTTCTTTATTATTCTCGTAAAACTCTATTAACGCTAATGTGGCGTCCGTGCTCCACACCGATTCCTGTGTAGGTGGTTCCTATTCTTTTGCAGGTAACTGTACAGGTACAAGAATAGGTGCGGATGCGGGAGGTTGGAACTTTAAAAATTCCGCGCCTGTAAATAAATGAAGACTTAATATGGAAATTTTCAAACTGGATTACACGGAAATACACAAAACTATTACACAAACACTTCGATTCCTTAAACGTAAGAAAGTAATTTACTTTTAGACGCTGGCACAATAAATCTGTTACACAGAACAAGTGAGCACACACGTGATAAGCAAACTGCAGGCTGAAGGTTATTATTCGAAGAGCTCCGGCAGCATGCACGGCATGTGACGTCACCTCGCAGCGCATGCGCAGTAGTGCCTGCATTGCTGCTGCAGGATCTGCATCCATGCAGCTCTTCGAACGAACCTCATGTAAACGCAACCGTTTTTGAAGCGTTCTTGGCTTGTCAGTTTGTGTTTTATTGGTAAGAATTTTTGGCACATATGGACAGAGTGATATTTTCTAATGTGAAATAAAAGTATTAATATTAGAGTGAGCATGAATCTGTGTATTTAAGTAAAGAAAAATAGCGATTATGCTGACTAAATCGGGGACCGAATCAGCTGTTTTTCAGCCGCCATCTTAAGTGGATTAGGAAATCCGATTCAGGCTGTGCCATGTAAACACGATGCGAAAAACGGTTTACGAAAATCAGTTTTCGTCTTCCGGAAGATGTGTTACATGTAAACGTAGTAATATCAAACTGTCCAGTGTTTTTTTATGCCTCCTAAAGAGACCATTAGACCTGTAAATAAGTATATGGCTACCGGCTTTACCGACGAAACTGATATTGTTTTTGCGCATCTCCTATAGCATTAACATGGGTGTTATTCTGAGATAGTGGGAATGGTGCTGTGGCTATGGTTTGCGGTTATCATGGGGGCGTGTACAGATCATCGTTATAATATGCCATGGAAAATTATTCAGACAAGTGCTTTTGTCATAGTAGTTAATAAAATAAAAAAAAACTTTCTTCAAACATGAATTATATTTCTGGTAGGTAGTTACAGTCTCATATGTGTGGATAACATTCCCTTGAGTCCAGACTGATCAGGCACTTTTCCATCAAAACTTTGTAGACAGAAAAAACGTAGGCTTTTGCAGTGTAAAATTATAGGGCGAACAGGTACTCCACTTTACTGAACCTTTGATGTTTCTTTTTGCAGGCAGCTTGAAGGTTTCACTAAAAATGTATAAAGAAGGCAACTTGCATAAGCCTAATAGATAAAATATTTCAAGGGAAGTTTCTGTAAAAATACAACATTCTGATCTTCATCTGTTTAACATGCCTGCTTTCACACTAATGATCAGGTATGCATGGTTAACGTCAAAATTGATCGCAGTAATAATATTTTTTTGAATTTATATAAACTATGTTTTCGGGTATCACCTGCATATTCCATGAAATGTGGACAGTACTCCAAGAATCGGTGTTTAAGTTACCTGTGCAACAAATTCTGTTCCTAATTCTTTTCTGGTACGATAATGCCTAAGAAGATATTGCAATTCATTCCGTAGCAAACGGACTACACATTTGAAGAAAATCTGCTGTAATGTCGGCGCTTTATTAATGAAATTACTGTGTCTAAAATGACTGTTTTTGAATAATCTTACACGACATACACTACTTAATGATGTGGTGTGTTGTTGTTGTGGTTGTAGTCTTCAGTCCATAGACTGGTTTGATGCAGTCTCCACCTCCACGCTACCCTATCCCGCGCAAAACTCTTCGTCTCTGAGTAAGAAAGACAGCCCACATCGCTTTGAATCTGCTTGCTGTATCCTTCTCTACCCATGGATCAAGAAATTAAACGACCATTGGGAAAGTATAGAACTACATGGTTGCAAATAAAACACTACGAAACATTATCAAGGCAGTTAGTAGAGTCAGTTCCAAGACGCCTTAGAAAAATATTACGAAATGATGTTGGATGGGTAGGCTATAGGAATAGTCCCTTTTCAAAAAATCAAGCAGTGTGTGCGCGTGCTCACACTTGTGTGCGTATTCGTGAGCCACAATAAAAATGCATAAAATATCAATGTGGAATGTTTTAATGATTTCTAAAGCTACAAAATTCAAGATTACCCAAACAATTTCCTGTAAATTACATAAATTGAAGTAGTGGAGAATGTATTACGTTTTTAAAATAGTTGGCAAAGGCAGTGTGTTCCGCGTGTAGAAACTCGCAACAAGTGCACCTGTAAACAGCGCCCCACTCCAGCACACACCAAGACACAAACAGGAAGACATCATCTTGGTTCTGAACGCAGTGTGCTGACACTATCTGTACAGGTTTCTCGTAACTAAAATCAGACTCTATTCCAATGACTCTCTTCTTACCTGCACTGGAAGACAACCTAGATTAGACCGAAATTCATGCAACACACACGAAAATAATTGAGGAGCTTTCCTGTACTCGATAGTGGTACACAAGTAATAACCTTTCGTGAGAAGCATATAATAAATTTCCTTCTCTTGTAACACAGTCCTTGTGTCAGTATGAAGTGAGAAAATCAATATGCTTGGGTTGCGAAGTCTGATATGATTCCTATCTGTAATAGTAATCCGAATCGTAAATATCATAAACTCCAGGACTTTCCTTCCTACATAACTATTCCTCATAATATTTTATTTATGGAATTGCGGACATCAAATTTTTCTTGTGACTGAACGATGTGTTACTTTACTTACTAGCTTTACCTGTCCACGTGTTGCTGTGGCTTGTTACAGATTAAATGGAAAAGAAAGATAAGAGGAACCATACATTTCTTATATATGTAATTTCCTACTGCCTTGTGGATGGGAATTGGATATACGTCCTACATTCTCTGCTCCGCTTATCTCTGTCACCTCTCTCTGCAGCTCTCCTCATTCCCCTCTCTTTGTCCACAACTTCCTCCTGCCTCTCTCTGTCCATATCCTCCTCCCCCACCCCCTGTCCATCTTCTCCTCCCCATCTTCTCCCCTCTCTCTTTGTCTGTCTATCCTCCTCCCCCCTCTTTCTGTACATCTGCACCTCCTCACTCTTCCTCTACATCTCATCATTACACTTTCCCTGTTCGTCTCCTCCTCACTTCTATTTCCTCTTAGAACTCTTTCTAACCCATGTTTAGTGTTATGTTCAAAATATAAATTTCTTGACTAAAGCTTTGAAATGATGACACAACATTCTAATAAAATATGTACATTTCTTCATATACCAAATTTTTCAATATGTGTCATATATGAATTTACATAAACTTTATAATTGGAAAAAGGCTTCTACTAGAAATCGCAAAAGAAACGCATTTATAGCTTATATATAATATATTCAAGAAATGTTTACCTAAGAACCATCCTGGGCTAGAATGCAACGTTGAGTCACCGATTATTTTTAAATTCACAATCATGATTTGGCCTATATTACTGAAAATAGGAATGCTACATGATATGTGTATTCAAGTAAAGAAGAAAAATATCAATGTTTTGAACCCAAAATTAATTTTATTTCTTCTTACATCTCGTTTCTGTGAAATAATGCAGTACATTTTCGATTTGTGCTCAATTATAGAACTTGTCAACCTGTTTTATGAATGCAATGTAAGTTAATGGCATGTTTTTCACGCATGTCTGACAATTTATGATTTTGATGTCACATATGATAATGGCTTTTTTTTACCGAAATAATAATTGTGAATTAAAAATAATTTATTACACTCTCAGTTCCTTAAAAATTGTACCTATTTCACGGTTGTCCCTCACAAATCAAAGTAATGAAGCAGAGAACTATTACTTACAATAATATAATTACCAATGGTATTCATTTCATTCACAGTAATTAAAGATGTTTCCTTACGTTTCAATCTAATTAAACACTCGGAAATCAGCACACATTTATTTATAAACAGATAGGTATTTGTAACATAGCCGAATTTAAATATCAATGTCAGGCTACTTGTTTCAACTGCAGTAATTTAAAGTTTCTTCTTAGGTTCGTACTGACATGCGTACGCTACTCAGAAATCGCCACATATTCTGAAACAGACAGCCAGCAACACCTTTGTGAGAAGGAAGGATGTAAGTATCAGTTACATCTTGCTTTAGTGACCAGCAGAAACTACCAACAACTGAGGATGTCGGAGCGTTGTTTTAACGAAATGTTGTGGAATACACAGAGTATTATTCAGTGGCAATCTTGGGAAGAGTAGCCAAATCAATCATACTCACTGCATAACAGGAATTGGTCTTTGGAGCATTTATTTCATTGTCTACATAAATGATATTACAAGCCACATACCATGTGAAAGATACAATATGCTGATGACATGACACTGGGAACAACAGGGAACAATGAACAAACTGTGCAACAGTACAACAAAGAAGTTATAGACACCACAAACGTTTGGTGAAAAGCGAATCAAGTATTTATAAATAAATCGAAAACTGAACAAATCGTTTTTAATCAAAGGACCACAAAGGCAGATAGTAAAAAAATAAAATGTTTGTAGATCTTATGGGACTTAACTATGGGATCATCAGTCCCTAAACTTACAAACTACTTAAGAACTAGCTAATACTAAAGACAGCACAAATATCCATGCCCGAGGGGGGATTCGAACCCCTGACTGTAGTGACCATGCAGACCGTGACTGCCGCGCCGCAGACAGCTCGGCCACCACGACCGGTGGCAGATAATAGGAGTGTAAAATTATTGGGAATCATTGTTGATAAAACTCTGTCTTTGGATGCACACATTAATTACCTAGCAAGTGAACTTTGCTTCTTTGTCTTTCTGCTATACAAATCAATAAAAATGTCAGCAAGAGCCTGCTGTTACTATGCTATTGTGCATTCTTCCTATCACAATTGCAGAATGGAATAGTAGTGAGGGAAATGCATCAGAGTCAGCATGCATCTTCACTCAAAGAAACTTCGTTTTGTTTGCAGATGATACAAGTATTGTAATAAAAAGTATGGCAAGCATAGTTACAGAAAAGTCTGCTATTGATATTTTCATGAACATTAATAATAGGTTTAAAGCCAACTCCTTGCCATTAAACTTTGAAAAGACTCACTACATGCAGTTCAGAACATGTAAGAGATTTCCCCCCAGGATATGCATTAAGTATGAAGAAGAGCAGATAGACGAAGTTGACAATATTAAATTCGTGGGATTACAGCTTGATAATAAATTCAATTAGGAGGAGCACACCACAGAACTGCAGAAATGACTCAACTAATCTGTATTTTCAATATGAGTGTTATCACACATAGGGGACATACCTATAAAAGTTTGCATATTTTGCTTACTTTCATTCCATAATGTCATATAGTATAATATTTTGGGGCAACTCTTCAAGTCAGTCAAAAGTCTTAAGAGTCCAAAAGCATGTAATACATATTATTTGTGGAGTAAATTCACAGACGTCCTGTAGAAGCCTTTTCAAAGAACTGGGTATATTAACTACTGCCTCTCAGTATATTTATTCCTTCATGAAATTTGTCAAAAATAATATATCCTTTTTCCCAACAAACAGCTCAGTCCATACATACAATACAAGGAATAAAAATGATCTACACAAGGACTTAAAAGCACCTACTTTAGTTCAGAAAGGGGTCCACTACTCAGCAACACACATTTTCAATAATTTACCATCAAGTATAAAAAATTTAGCTAGAAATAAAGATCAGTTTAAGAGGAGCCTAAAAGACTTTCTAGTGGCCAAGTCCTACTACTCCATTAGTGAATTTCTAAATTGTACCAAATGATGGATGTATTCATACTATATTACTATTAGTATATTATCTGCTAAAAAACCACTTAAATATATGTGTTTGTGATAATATTATTAGCATTATCCATTATTCAGCTTGTAAATTTTGTTTCTTGAAATGGTCCACATCCATGAGTATCTCCTCAACATGGATCTACGGAACGAAAAACTAATCTAATCTTGCAGAAGCCATTTGAAATAACTAATATAATTAAAATTGCTTAACTACATAAACTTAAGATGATAAATAATGTTCATATGCATGAAACAAGGTAAAACTTCATGATAGATCTGCAACACCCAAGACTTTCACATACACAAAAGAGACACAATTTCACAAGCCTGAAACTGTTCAACATATTACCAATCACAGCTCACCTATTCCCTTATCCAAGCTTAAAACAGCCCTAGAGAGTTGGATAACAGAAAAAGAATTCTACTCTGTTGAAGAATTTATAGTAAGTGACACACAAGATATGAACTTCACATAGTGACAATACTGAATTATAATTGTGTAATAACAGTGTCCAAAGATTGTTACAGCGCAGTTTGTTATTTGTGCACTATTAATAATTGTTGTTCAGCAGAACATTTATTTATTTATTTATTTGCCTATGCGACAGCTTTCAGGCTGCATAAGGCATGTTCCACATTTACATATGTAATATATAAGGCATTATTATACTGCTATTTACATTGATATATTACTTATTGGTATAAGTAATATATAGAACATTATAATACTGCCATTTATATTTATCACATTTGCTTTAAGATTACATGTAGATTTATTAGTTTTGCAACACATAAAATAGTATCCTAAATTATCACATTATTTGAAGACATACTATTGTAAATACAAAATAGTTTGCGGGTTATTTAGTATATCAAATTGTTGTGATAAGATGTATTTACCTAGTCTGCAACATTTAATTAACGTATCACAACTACAAAGATAAAAGACAGACTGGTATAAACAACAGCGTAATTATGTAAACAGAGAGAATAAACATGCATCATCACTGACGCTGTGTAGCACATTAACTTTGTATACGTTGAAAAGGGACTTTGCATTTAATTATGTGGCACACTCCCCTCTCAGTGTCAACGATATTTTCTGTTGTAGCAGAGGTGACGACCAGATCGCGTGACAACAGGTTTAGCTGAAACTGCTGGTGAGTCGTCTGTGTTAACTTCCGGTGTCCGTTGAGGCTTGAAGGTAGCAGGTGGTGGGGTAGTGGTCGATTCTGATGTGCTCGTAGAAGGTGTGACAGCTTCTGTGCTAGAATCAGGGTGGGTAGTGCAGAAGGCAGGTACAAGGCGGTCAATGGAGATTGCAGTTGGCATACCCTTGATATCCAACCTTAAACGTCTTTTCGTCCTTGCTAAGAACAAGATATGGCCCATCATACGGTGACTGGGGAGGTTTGCGCACAGCGTCTTGCTTGACAAAGATATGGCCACACTTCCACAGATCCGAAAAAATGAAAGAGCAGCGGGTTGTTTCCTCTCTTGATGCGACAGGACATAGTTCTCAAATTTGCGAACACAGTTTGCAGACAAAGTCTGAAGCTTCGACCAGATCATCAGACATGTTGTGTAGGAATTCGCCAGGCAGATTACTTTAATGTGGTTTGTCCTAATAGAATTTGCATTAAATTTTTGTCCATCTCAATATTTTGTGGTTTCCTCCAGGGTTATCAAACCTGTAAGGTATTGTGCAAAGTATTAATTGAGTTTGTAAAGTTTTTGATAAAGTTTCATTCAGTGAGATCACAAATTAATCTTTTCTCTTATTAATGACATTCACTCCAGCTAGGATAATGACATGGGCATTTCCCCCAAACTGAGTGTTTTATTTTATATGTTGTGAGTAAAGTCTCTGATCATGACATTAGTCTTTACAAATGATGTACATTTATAATTACTTGGTACCACATTGTTCAACATTTCCGTACAGTTTCTGCCATGACTATATGATAAAGACAGCACTACGTTTATATTTTGGCTTCCTTCATTAAGCTAATTGTCCAGGTGTTGTACTATTTGAACAGTTTGAGATTTAATTCCAGACCACCTGCAGTTTTCAACGTGACAATATATTGCCACAAGACCCCAAGGCAACCGACTCCTGGCGTGGATTAATGGAAAGTGTCACCAACTGATGTGCTGCAGGTCGCCGGTTCAATCCCGTCCACCAGCAAAAAATTTATTTCTTTGTAATTTTCATTTCCTGACTGTTCTACATGTTTCTTATGTTAACTATCCTTCTAATTTCTGGTACATTTTGTCTGTGTATAAATAGCAGAGCACTCTGCCCGAGAGGCAGTCAATGCTGCGTGTTTGTTTCAGTTAGTAATAAACCTGATTTCAGTATAAGTGCTGTGTTCAGTTGAGAACCCAGCCTTCCATTTTAACGTGACATTGTTTGGTGTAGGCGCCGGGTATTATATGCAAGAGTTGCATCACTGTGGCTCTGATTAGGCAACGTAAAAGCTGTCACTTAGACAGAATACAGCTGGAATACAAGGGCTATACCGAGTACATCCTTCTGCATGTCCGTATCATCAGAAGACCCATGGACACGAAACCAGCAGTAAGCCAGCTGCACATCAGACACCCGTCAGTGTTCTCTGTAGACGCTGGACAGGACCCCAACAAATGGCTAAAACGGTTCGACTGAGTCGCCAAATATAACAGATGAGATCATAAAGTGTGTTTGGACAACATCTATTTTTACCTGGATGGAACAGCCCAGCAAAGGTTTAAAAACAACGAAAACGTTCCATGGGGAAATTAAGAAAACGTTTGGAGACCGCCTACGACAAATCCGCTCGGCGGAAGAACAACTGAAGAACCGGGCCGGCCCAACGACATGATGAGCCGACACAGTCGTACATACAGAATGTTTTGGCCCTATGTAACATAGTTAAACCGAATATCACTGAGGCCGACAAAATTACGCACCTACTGAAGGGATTGCAGAAGACATGTGCAAAGTTCTTCTGATAAAAGACGTCACTATGATGGAAGAATTCGTCAAGTGGTGCCAGCGGATTGAAGAGATGCAACAATCGAGGGTTGGACGATAGAAGTATGACAGACTCCCCACTGTAGTGCCTATGGCTGTTGTGGAAGACCAGCATGAGTTTTCTTCTCTCATACGACAAATTGTGAGAGAAGAATTACAACAGTTTGTTGCAGTTGGAACTATTACATCGAGTGAGCATCAGATTATGGCCATGGATGTAAGCTGTGTAAGTCACGAGGGAGCCGACTCCGCTGAGGAAGAGGCATTTCAGACATTAGCTAATGTCTGCCCTGCTAATCGCACCCAAAGTGAATAATGTCGCCCTGCTATGACTTACGCTGCAGCCGCCAAACGGCAGCCTATGAACCGGCCGACGCGGCCACAAACAACTCCCCCAGCAACTATGACGCCCCACAGAAGAACTGACGTCTGGAGGACAGAAGAAAACACGCCATTGTGTTTCCACTGTTGGTGTCTTGCAAGAACTTCTGCTAGGAGACGCAAAGTTTTACTGGGCTGAGACAAAAGAAAGAGCTTTCCGGGCACTTAAGGAGGCTCTAACTTCCGCACCAATTCTAGCCTTGTTTGATGAGAATGCGGAAACTGAACTTCATAAAGACGCCAATGGTTATGGTATTGGTGCAGTGCTTGTACAACTTTAGGAAGGTACTGAAAAGGTGATAGCCTATGCATCAAGAGAACTCTCAAAGTTCATGATAAACTACTCTATGACTGAGAATGAATGTCTCGCAGTTTCCTGGGCTATCAACAAGTTCCGGCCGTATTTATTCGGCAATCCATTCACCGTTGAGACAGATCACCATTCTTTGTGTTGGCTGACTAGCTTGAAGGATCCATCAGGTCGACTAGCAAGATGGGCACTGAGACTCCAAAAGTACGATATCAAAGTGGTATTCAAGAAAGGGCCCAAACACTAGGATGCCGACTGCCTTCCGAGGAATCCATTAGTGGAACACAACAGCATGAATAAAATTTCAGCCCTCACTGAATTAGATGACGTTACAGCTGAACAGATGGAAGATCCAGCACTATTAAAAACGATAGAGGCCTTGGAGAAAGGAGAACCTACCAATAGAGAGTTTCAACTTATAAACGGAACATTTTATTAGAGTAACTACGATCCACTGGGCTCCAAATGGCTACTGGTCGTTCCAGCTCATCTCAGCCAGCTATTCTCAAATATTTCCACGATGCTCCAATATCCTGTCATCTGGGATTAGTGAAGACCTTAGAAAGAATAAGACGCAGGTATTACTGGAAAGGTCTCTACCGATCTGTCAAGCACTATGTGAGTCACTGTTAAGAGAGCCTGATGGAAGCATGTGCCGCAATTACCTCCAGGGCATCTCGTACCGATTCCGCCGGCAGCAGCTCCATTTCACCGAGTTGGGATCGATCTTTTAGGGAGGTTCCCGAAGTCGACAACCGGTAACCGATGGATAATAGTCTGTACTGACTACCTCACATGATACCCTGTCAGCAATCCTGTGCCGACCGCAGAAGTCGTGAGATCGAAAAATTCCTTGTGGAAGACATTATTTTGAAGCATGGAGCACCACGTGTGATGATATACCATCTCATACCATCCTCAGACAAATGGTCTCACAGAAGTTTTAACAAGACGTTAGCAGATATGCTGTGAATGTACGTCGATACAACACTGCCAGTCGTGACATTTGCTTATAATATCTTAATTTTAGACACCACAGGCTTCACTCCATTTTTCCTTCTCCATGGCCGTGAAGCTGAGACGACAATAGATACGCTGTTCCCGTTCCAGCCGGACGACACTCAGGATGACTATGTGAAACAGCTCATCAGCAGGGTCGAAGAAGTAAGTCATTTGGCTCGCTAGGGACACTGGATGCCCAGGAGAAGGACCGTCAGCTGTATAACGACAAGCACCGACCTGTTGTGTACAGCCCAGGAGACCTGGTATGGATTTTTTACCCTCGTACGGAAAGTTGGACTATCAGAAAAGTTACTGAAGCAATACTTTGGTCCGTATCGTGTCATACGCCGACTGTAAGATGTCACATAGGAAGTTGAGGATTATGAGCCGTCGTGGAAACGATAAAAACGAAGAGACATTGTTCACGTCCTCTGCATGAAGCCTTACTACGATCCTGAAGATCAGATAGGCGAAAATGGCTTCTTGCTCAAGGACTCTAAGGCTGGTAATGATACTGATGAAGCCAAAAGAGGAACGTCTGTAATCGGTAATCGTGCAGAAGGGAAGGGTTCTCCATAACTGCCATACAGAGGAGCCATGACAAGATCTAGATCCAGGACATTGCAGCTGGCACCAAAGGGAACCTAACAGGGGGTCGCTGTTTATTCAGGAGAGGGAGCAGTGCAGCAAGTCCCCAAGTGAACCTACAGGTGGTGTGGCTTAATGGATAGGGTCGCCGACTGCTGTGCTGAAGGTCACTGGTTCAATCCTGTTCACTTGCAAAAATTTATTTATTTGTAATTATCATTTCCAGAGTTTTCTACATGTTTCTTATTTTCACTTGTAATCTCTACATGTTTCTTATGTTAACTATTCTTCTAATTTCTGGTACATTCTGTCTGTGTATAAATAGCAGAGCACTCTGCCCGAGAGGCAGTCAGTGCTGCATGTTTGTTTCAGTTCATAATAAACCTGCTATCAGCATAAGTGCTGTGTTCAGTTGAGAACCCAGCCTTCAAAGTCAAGCCTGCTTCCATTTCAATGCGACAATATTTTGATCGTTCTAACTTATAAATAACAGTGTTTTTCATTATTTTCTACAATCAACAAATAATTTAATTCTTTATTTTATGACCTAGATAATGAGTAATGTGTGACTAAACTTCGTGGATGCAAGCAATGTGATTTTCTAACACATACTCGAAATTAGAAACACATTCCATTAGTTACTATATATATAGGCTGGAAAAGCATTTTGACTTCCCTCTCTGCACTACACATTGTCATGTGTAACTGTTAGTTAGATGAAGAGATCTAACTATTACAGCCATCTGTATTCTTTTCACACATTTAGTTTCAGATTGGGTCATGGAGCCATTCCTTTTAAAATACCAGTTTTTAAGTCCAGACATTTTTGACACTCTTCAGGTACCCTACACGTTTTATGTGATGTTGTAGATTTCTGGACAAGTGCTGCCAATCTTTATAACCTTTTTTATGATTAAAAGCAGAGATATCCAAATTAAAAATATTGCAGTGAAAACAAAGAACATGATCACTTGATTTTTAACATATTTAACAGTTTCATTATTTGAAACTTCTTACTATATTTGCATCAGAAAATGATAATGACAATGGGAAACAGAAACATTGCAGGTCTGTCAGTCCTGTCCACAGCTGGTTTGTGCTCGCTGTTTCCAAATGACCATTTCCTATCATCTCTGTACCAAAACGAAGCTGTGTGCAATACAGAATACGAGTATTTCCAGCATTCAAATTACGTAAAGCAGGTCCCAAGTAGACATGAGTCACAAGCAATTGAAACCAGAGAGAAAAATGAAAATATGGTTGTGTTATGGACTGTTGAACACTTGGCGCACCCCTGTAGCAAGCACCCAAATATGGCATACCCCTTTCCTTCCTGAGTAGGACTGCCTCTGTGAGGCTCACAAAATTCAATGTGTTAAATCCAATTACAATTCTGTGAGAAGTTAGAGATATGTATATCAAGGGCAGAAAAGTATCTGTGGCAGAGTGCACACTACACTTTATTAATAATCACTACTTAATGAACTGTACTCCTAGTCAAAATTAAATTCATTAGTCATTCGAAGGACTGGATATAAGATTCATTTTATAATTTACACGCACACTTATTCTTGCTTTATTTATACTGAAAAT
Organism: Locusta migratoria; assembly: GCA_026315105.1. Lineage (NCBI taxonomy): Eukaryota > Metazoa > Arthropoda > Insecta > Orthoptera > Acrididae > Locusta > Locusta migratoria. The sequence goes on from CM048748.1 coordinate 161,660,155, forward strand.
TTGTCCTCATATTTTTTGCTAATGTGTGTGTATCAAATCACCTATTGATTAAAGTCTGTGCTCTGTATCACAAGGTCTCTTTCAAAGCCATCATGAAGCCTATACGGAGTGTGGAGATGCATTTGAATGGTTTTATTGTTTTCAAAGTTAAAAACCATCTTTCTAATCCTACTGACATCACGAGAGTTATGAAAATTAGCTTCAACAGTTTAGAGTTCTCAGTGACCGACTTCCATAAGTTCTTGATTATAATAAACTTTGCTAGGCCAACGTCACCAGATAATGACCTAAATTGGTAGGTAATTTGTCAGTGAAACAAATATTAGTTTCAAATATTAGTATTCAGAGGCACTATCATATAGTCGAGGAGAAACATCTACATATATATACTCCACAATCCACCGTAAAGTGCATAGCGGAGGGTACACTGTACCATTACTAGGTATTTCCTTTTCTGTTCAACTCCCAAATAGAATGAGGGAAAAAAGGTGTCTATGTGACTCCCTCTGTACGAACCCTAATTTCTCTTTTCTTGTTTTTGTGATAATTACACAAAATGTAAGTAGGTGGCAGGAAGATCGTTCTACACTCAACTTCAAATTCCGGCCTTCTAAATTTCCTCAACAGAATTTCTTGAAGAGAATGTTGTCTTTCCTATAGCGATCCCCTTTTGAGTTCCCGGAGCATTTCCGTTACACTTGTGCATTGGTCGAATCTACCAGTAATGAACCTAGCAGCTCGCCTCTGAACTGCTTCTGTGTCTTTCTTTAAACCAATCATCTATGGGTCCCAAACACTTGAGCAATACTCAAGACGTGGTCATACAACCGTTTTAAACGTGATTTCCTTTACAGATGAAGTGCATCTTTCCAAAATTCTCCCGATAAACCGATGTCGGCTGTCTGCCTTACTCACATGTATCCTTACATGTTCGTTCCATTTCATATCACTCTGCAATGCTATGGCTAGATATTTGAACGACGCGACTGCATCAAGAAGCTCACTACTAATGCTGTATTCGAACATTATGGGATTGAAACTTCCTGGCAGATTAAAATTGTGTGCCGGAACCGGGACTCGAACCTGGGACCTATTCCTTTCGCAGGCAAGCGCACTACCGACTGTACTATCCCGACACGACTCACGATGCCGCCTCACAACTTTACTTCAGCCAGTACCTCGCCTCTTACTTTCCAAACTTCACAGAAGCTCTCCTGCGAACCATGCAAGACTAGCACTCCTGGAAGAAAGGATATGGTGGAGACATGGCTTAGCCACAGCCTAAGGAATGTTTCCCGAATGAAACTTTCACTCTGCAGCGGAGTGTGCACTGATATGAAACTTCCTGGCAGAGTAAAATTGTGTGCCAGAACCGGGACTCGAACCTGGGACAGTTACTCTGTCCATCAGATCATTTATATAGCTAGAAAATAATAGCAGTCCTATCACACTCCCCTGGGGCACGTCTGATGATACACTCGTCTCTGATGAACACTCGCCGTCGAGAACAACATACTGCATTCCATTACTTAGGAAGTCTTCCAGCCATTCACAGATCTGTTAACCTTTTCCATATGCTCGTATCTTCGTTAGCAGTCTGCAGTGTGGCACCGCGTCAAATGCCTTTTTGAAATCGAGAAAAACACAATCTGCCTTTTGCCCTTCATCCATGGCTCGCAAGATGTCATGTGAGAGAAGGGCAAGCTGAGTTTCACATGAACAATTTTTCCTAAAGCCGTGCTGATTCATAGAAAAAAGCTTATCCGTCTCAAGGAAATTTACTATATATATTTCTTATAAACGGGAGTAAGTTGCACTTCTTTCCAGTCACTAGGAACTTTGCACTGAATTAAAGATTCGCTATAAATGCAGACTAAGTAAGGGGCAAATGCTGCAGAATACTCTTTGTAAAACTGATATGGTATCCCATCTGGACTAGGAGACTTTTTAGTATTTATCTCTCTCTGTTGCTTCTCTACACCAGCAATACCTATTACTATGTCCTCCAATTGGGAGTTAATGTGTTGATCAAATAATGGTACGTTTGTGCGGTCCTCATGCTTGAAAGATTTCTTAAAGGTTAAAGTTAGAACTTCAGCGATCTGTTCGCTTTCTTCTATTACTGTACCAGAACGATCTACGAGTGTCAGGAGAAACATGGGTTGGAGTGGACTCTGTTGAGTGGGACCATCTAATAATGCACTGGAAACTGCTTCAGGCCAGGGGTCTGCAGGCAGTCTGCTACTCCCTGTGACTTCACTGGCGATCATGTCACAGGTTTATTGGGCCCATCTGTCCAACAGGGAGTTGCAGTGGGAACACAAGCCCCTGAGCTTGTGATGAGACCTGCAGCGTTTTTCAGTATGTAACAAGGCAACTGGACGTTGAACGACGAAAAGTAGTTGATTGTAACATATTTCATGGTATAGAGTAGGCCTTTAAAATGAAGAAAGTATAAAAAATAGACATAAATACGTTTAAAAAACTAGGAGGTGTGCAACAATGCAACAAAATCACGCATGGTCCCTGGTATAGAGATTGCTGCACAAATCAGTAGGTCACTGTAGAAGCGATAGGAAAGACAAGATTTCAATTTACTTTTTTCAAAAAGTTTTCATTAGTTGATAACAGAATTTTAAAGGAAATGGTTATACAGCAACATAAGAGTACGATGAGCTGTAATGACTTCTGTATTGTGGGTTGCTGGATGTCTTTTATGTTTTCTAATAATATGTTATGTTTTTAAAAGATGTGGTTGCACAGGATCCTAAGAGAACAGCGCAAGTAACTGAAACTGAAATGAGCAGCAATGATATTTGTATTATTGCCTGGTACAACAATTTTTTTCTTACAAATATGTAGGGTCACCATATGTACCAATTAACTGCGGATATCTCAGTTTCAGCTGTTTATCCCTTGTCCCAAATAGGCTAAATCGGGACGATAAATGTCCCGATTTTCAAGTATGAGAATCGAAAATTTATATAGTGGTTTAGCAAAAAAAGGATAATATTACTTCCCCTATTATTAATTATGTCTAAACACTTTATGTTGCTCTGTAAGGTTAAGTAAAATAACGAAATTTTTCAATAAAATCATTAATTCTCTTATTTTCAGCAATCTAGTGGGCACAGCAGCAACTTGTTATATCATCAACTTTGTGATACATGGTCTAAGTTCCACAGAAGTAGGTATTTTCTTTCTAATTTTTAATAATGTGCGGTTTTGGATTCTGACTCAAATATCAAATTAAAATAAGTTTAGTCACACAGTAAAGAATGTCAGTGGCCATATGGCAACAAAATATTGTCTCATAAGTTTCGGAAAGTGACTAATTTCTTGGCTACATTTTGTTGCCATGTGGCCATTGTGATTTTTTATGGTATGATAGAAATTTCGGTGATATGATTATGTATGCAACAAGAGACTGAAACAGGAAATGAATAAAAAATTAAGAAGCGGAACTTAGACTGCTCATCATAAAGTTAAATATAATTGAATATCAGTCATGTAAATTTTTTTCTCATGGGTTAAAAAGAATAATAATGTGGAAAAACCTTATAACTGACGTTATATTACACTATTTAAGTTAAGTATCACTTGACATTGTGCCTTGAAGGACAGGCAGAGAGATTTTTGTTTTTGGAGATAATTCTACAACTTGCCACAATGCACCGATCAAAAGATCAACGAATTCAGCTGAATAAAAAATCACAAACACGACTAACCATGTTTATATTGTGTATCTTGGAGTTTTCCTGGTGTATTGATTGGTCCATCAAATTTTGAGCTTGCAACCCTATCATGTTGACGTCTTGCAACGATATTTCGGCTGACAAACATGCATCCACCTTCAGGTGAGTACGAGACTGAAGATTACTGGTGCATGTCTTTCTATACATACCGAAGATTGGCGCCTGCACAATAAGGATGGGTACTAGTGCGCCCCTCGATCGAATTTGGCGCGCTCTGCAGCACACCATCTGTTGGAATGGGCCTTTTTATCAGAAGTCGCACTATATGTAGACCTATGTCACTCTGTAGCGATTAAAAACATTTTAGGGTCCCATGCTTTATCTATTTGAAAGCCGCCTTCCTGATCAATCATGTCTTCTGTCAACCGTATTTCAACAGACTCCTTAATAATCAAATCCCAAAGGGATCTTGTCGTTGCCAAACTTTTTGTTGCAGAATAATCCATGGAGTGTCCTGTAGAAATACAGTGTTTTTCAATGGCTGATTTGTTGGGCTGCAGTAGACGTGTGTGGGCTCATGCTCCACGCATTTTTTCCATACTGTGCGAGTAGTTTGGCCAATGTAGGATTGGCCACTTGACAAGGGATCTTATAAATTCCCGTCTTTCTCAGTCCCAAATCATCCTTTGCAGAGCCAAGCAAAACAGAGATCTTCGTAGTTGGTTGGAATATCTTCCTATTTTAGAAGAGAGGTTGTCCACATACAAAATAATGCCCTGGATCTGATTACCTCCTTATCTTCTTCTTTTTGTTTACATTTCTTTCTCGTTACAGATCTGTGAATCTGGCATGTAGAATGTCCATTTTCCCTGAAGACTGTTTGCAAGTGCTCTATTTCTTTAGGAATGCTCTCCTTATCAGATACCATATGTGTCCGGTGCATCAGAATATGTAGCAACCTGTGCTTTGTGCAGGGTGGTGGCAGCTTGTCACTTGCAAATATAGATCTGTTAGTGTGGGCTTTGCCGGCCGCGGGGACTTAGGCGCTCCAGTCACGGTCTGCACGGCCACTACGGTCGGGGGTTCGAATCCCACCTTGGGCATGGATATTTGTGACGTCCTTAGTATAAGGTAGTACGTAAGTAGTTTGTAGGTTTAGGGACTGATGACCCCATAGTTAAGTCCCATAAGCTTAACAAACATTTGAACATTTTTTAGTGTGGGCTTCCAGTGGACAAAGTGACCCAAAGACCCATCAGTTCTTTGAGTGACAAGGACATCCAGAAATTGCAGACATCTGTCTTTTTCGACCTTCATGGTAAATTGAATGTTCTTGTGGATGGAATTCAGATGTTTTAAAAATCCTGCGAGTTTCTCTTCTGCATGGGTCCAAACTATATATGTGTGTCGTCCACATAACGCCAAAAAACTGTTGGTTTAAATAATGCCGACTCAAGTGCCTTCTCCTTAAATTCCTCCATAAAAAGTTTGCTACCAGAGGTGACAAAGGACTTCCCCTGGCAACACCGTCAATTTGTTGAAAGTATTCATTATTAAATGAGAAATAAGTTGAGGGCAGGCAATGATGGAACAATGCTGATGTGTTGGCTTTGAACCTCCTCCCAATGAGTGCCAGTCAACTGTCAGTGGAACCTTAGTAAATAATGAGGCGATATCAAAACTCACTAATAAGTCAGAATTGTGGAGTCGGAGAGACTTCAGTCCACCAATAAAATTGTCGGAGTTACGAATGTTGTGTGGACATTTGTCCACAAATGGTCTCAGTAGCGAAGACAGATGTTGTGCTAAGTCGTAGGTTGGTGCACCGACATAACTGACACTCAGGCACAAAGATAGTCCGTCTTTGTGGAGATTTGGAAGACTATGAAGTATGAGTGGAACAGAGCTGTGCGAATTCAGCCTTTTGATGACTTCAGGAGGAAGTGTGGAAGATTTCAACAAAGCTGTCACTTTTCTTTCTACTCGTATAGTCGGATCTTCTGATATGTAGACTCACTCAGGAGGCTGTAAATCTTCTCATTGTAGACGTTCTGTGGCAGGAGTATCGTAGCGTTGACCTTGTCAGGTTGAAGAACCAGAGTGTGCGGACCTTCACCTAGTTTGCGAAGTGTGGCTCTTTCGCTGGAAGAAATAGTTTTTTCAGAGGAGTCGCTTTCGTAAGCGCGCGGCATGTTTCACGCCTGATTTCTTCAGCTGCGTCGCTAGGAAGAGGTCAAACAGCTTCTTCAATAGCACTTATGAAATCCGCAAGAAGTGGAGACTTAGGCGTGCTAGTGAAGTTGAGCCCTTTTCCGAGTATGGACATGACGCATTGTCCAAAACTCTGTCCATGAAATTAGCCACAGTGCGTCGAAAAGTGCCTTCCTGTGGTGGTGCTGTCGACAGACGTTCGAATTTCGATTACTGTCTAGAAGATCACTCATTGTGAACCCAATCCGCTTTGGTTCAAGTAACTGCGTCAGCCCACTCCCAGGTGAAGGAGGAAGACAGGAGTCCATTTTCAAACGAAGGAGATACAGCTGTCTTGAAATTAGATCTACTTCACATCGAGTGAAACAAATCCTCTCCTTTACTAAAGCAAGGCTAACCTTTATATTTCGACTACCTGCTACAACCAGAGCGCATCGTTCACGCTCTTTAGAGAGTGGTGTCTGTTAGTGGCTTTGACACTGAGGTAATTGACCTTCCCCTCCAGCCGGCGTCGAATTGTCTTAAAAGACAGATTCGTCTGCACTGGACTGCAACACATGTTGGCATATTTTACTGCTGATAGCTGAGGGTCCACCTCCACAGCAGTGCTGCTAGTCATGTAGCAGCTTATGGCGTTTCATCCTCTGTCTCTTCTACAGTGTGACAGCTGAGGCAGACACGGCAGTCACTGATGCCACCCACACATGCCTGTGTACGCTACTGAATGATCTGTTCATGTGGTTCGTTTTTATCAGTTTTAGGAAAATATGACATTGTAACACCAACAAGGAAATCTTCGTTTATTTATGTACTGAAAAGGAAGAAGAAAGATGGCAAATCAAGCGAAAAAGTATTGCCTTGAAGCAATGTCAGCGTCGTATCAAAGTTTATCATGCAGATTCTTCTCATGATTTTGTATGTTCCTAAATGAAATGAATATAAACATAGTCCTTCATATTTCGGGCTTGCAGCCGGATCATGTTGACGTCTTGCTACGATATTTTGGTTGACAAACATGCAGCCATCTTGAGGTGAGTATAAAGGCCAATTCACACTGTCCGTCACGTCACGTCACGTCACGTCACCGCCCGTCAGAACATGCCGCATTGTATTTCTAATGGCGGCATTCACACTGACCGTCACCGGACCGTCAAGTCACGTCAAGCTTTCTCGAGAAAAATGTTTTGAAGGAACGGCTGAATGATAACATCGGAAGTTAACCTATTTTCGTCACGCGAATTACATGTTGCAGTCGACGATTCCACTGTTTATGTGCAAATGTGTCTTATTCATCTTTATTTTGTTGTTATACTTCGTTTTCGGGGTAAATCTCAAATGTGTCATGATGACTTAAATATTTTTGTCAATTGAGAGTCCCCCTAAAATCTAGGTCGGCAGAAAAGACTGAAGCAAACTGTTTAATTGAATAAGATTGTAATTTGAGTACGCATTTCTCTTTAAATAACATTTTAAATGAAAAAGTCAGTTCTAATGAAAGACCAAAATTCAGTTGTTTACGACGGTATTACAGAACGATCAGTTTGATAAGTCATGGATGCAAAATTTTAACACGAATTATCTACAGGAGAATGGAAAAGCTGGTAGAAGCTGACCTCGGGGAAGATCAGTTTGGATTCAGGAGGAACTTAGGAACCCGGGAGGCAATACTCAGTTTACATCTTATCTTAGAAGATAGATTAAGGAAAGGCAAACCTACATTTTTAGCTTTTGTAGATTTGGAGAAAGCTTTTGACAATGTTGACTGGTATACACTCTTTCAAATTCTGAAGTCAGCAGGGGTAAAATACAGGGAAAGGAGAGTTATTTACAACTTTTACAAAAGCCAGATCGTAGTTATTAGACTCTAAGATCATGAAAGGGAAGCATCAGTTGGGAAGGCAATAAGACAGGATTGTAGCCTTTCTCCGATGCTATTCAATTTGTACATCGAGCAGGTGGTGAAGGAAAGCAAGGAAAAATTTGGAATAGGGATTAAAGTTCAGGGGGAAGAAATAAAAACATTGCGTTTTGCTGATGACATTGTAATTCTGTCAGAGACAGCAAACGACCTGGAAGAGCAGTTGAATGGAATGGACAGTGTGTTGAAGAGAGCGTATAAAATGAACATTAACAAGAGCAAAACAAAAATAATGGAGTGCGGTCCTAGAAAATCAGGTGATTCTGAAGGAATTAGATTAGGTAACGAAACAATGAAGGTGGTAGATGAGTTTTGTTACTTGGGTAGTAAAATAACATGCGATGGTCGCAGTACAGAGGATAAAAAATGCAGAATGGCAATGGGAAGAAAAGCATTTTTGAAAAAGAGGAATTTGCTAACATTGAATATTAATTTAAGTGTAAGGAAGTCTTTTCTGAAGGCATTTGTGTGGAGAGTTGCCTTGTACGGGAGTGAAACATGGACGATAAGCAGTGCGGACAGGAAGAGGATAGGTGCTTTTGAAATGTGGTGCTACAGAAGAATGCTGAAGATTAGGTGGGTAGATCGCATAACTAATGAAGAGAAACTGAACAGACTTGGTGAGAAAAGGAATTTTTGGCATACCCTGACTAAAAGAAGGGATCGTTTGGTAGGACACATTCTTAGACATCGAGGAATCGTAAATTTAGCATTGTAGGGAAGTGTGTGGGGTAAAAATCGCTGAAGGAGACCAAGAGACGGGTATAGAAAGCAGATTCAAGTGGATGTGGGTTGTCATTCTTATGAGGAGATGAAAAGGCTTGCTCAGGATAGAGTAGCGTGGAGAGCTGCATCAAACCAGTCTCTGGACTGAAGACCATAACAACGACGGTATTAACAATATCAGCAGGCAAATCGTAATGGATAAAGTAAACAGGCGCTATTGATGCTCTTATAAGTAATGTTTGATGTTTTCATATGTTTATTTTTTCGCTTGAAAATAGATGTCGATGTTTTGAAATGTTTCAGTTCCCAGTAAGTTGGCCAAAAACATACACTGTAAAGTTTTCTTTGGCCATCAATAACGTTTTGTCTCGTTGTTCTCTCAATTCTAGTATAAAACTATGACTTTCTACATAACAGATCGCCACTCATAACGTCACTTTCAACATCATGTACTGAGATGGGGGAATTGACGTGACGGACACTGACGGACAGTGTGAATACAACTTGACATGACGGTGCCGCGACGTGACGTTGACGTGACGGACAGTGTGAATTTGCCTTGAGACCGAAGATTTGCGCGGGGGCGCCTGCTCAATGAGGATGGATACTAGTGCGCCTCCTATCGAATTTGGCGCGCTCTGCAGCAGAAGTGGGCCGCGTCTGCATAATAGTGCACTTACATTCGCGCCATCCGTTGGAATGCGCCTTCGCGCATCTTAAGTGCGATGGTCGAAAGAAAACCAGACAGCCATACCAGGTTCTGTCTGGCCAGGTCATAAGACAGGATACGATCACATTCAGTTTGAGATTTGCTGGTGGTGGATGCTAATGCACTTTTTTGGGAAGCGGGGTTCGGCGCTAAATACCGAGAAGTGCCGGAAGTAATCAGAGAGTCAGTTTAGGTCGACTATCGAGTTTTGTGGTCAAATGATGCAAATCGACGCCATGATCACAACACACACTTAAACAAATAGACGACGATTTGTGTGACATGCAAGGATATGAATTTTGTTGCAAATTGTGTCAATTGCAGATGATCTGTTAGGCTATGTCCAACGTGAGCGACAAAAGAGCGCGAGAGCGCGCGTCATACAGCTACGCGGCACTACAGCTACAAGGAACGATTTTTTCGACATGGCCATGTGTCCTACGTGGGCGACAACGTCTCGCTACAAGAAGGCGGCTATAACCGATGAGCTGTTTCTAAACTTTTGCACCCGTAAACTGTAGAATAACGATTGCTCCAGAGTAAGGCAATAAAGTTTATTTACTTTGGGAAATAAGACGTAAAAAGACTGCTGGGCATTAAATTTACAAAGTGAAGAATGTTTGTGGACTGTTCCATTCATAAATTCAAATACGAAAATAGACAGTGAAGATCACCATCCAAATACAACGACGAGTACAGATACTTTCGAGTTTTTCTTTTGTGACTACAAGCTATCAACAACTGAATAAGAAAAAAACGAGTCTTATTGTTAGACGACAGTTTGTTGTGGTCTTCAGTCCGGAGACTTGTTTGATGCAGCTCTCCACCCTATTCTATCCCGAGCAAGCCTCTTCATCTCCTCATAAGAATGGCAACCTACATCAATTTGAATTTGTTTACTATATTCATCTCTTGGTCCCCCTTTGCGATTTTTACCCCACACACTTCCCTCCAACGCTAAATTCACAATTCCTTGCTGTCTAAGAATGTGTCCTACCAATCGATCCCTTCTTTTAGTCAAGGTATGCCAGAAATTCCTTTTCTCCCCAATTCTCTTCAGTACATCCTCATTAGTTACACAATCCACCCACCTAATCTTTAGCATTCTTCTGTAACACCACATTTCAAAAGCCTCTATCCTCTCCCTGTCCACACTGTTTATCATCCATGTTTCACTCCCATACAAGGCAACACTCCACACAAATGCCTTCAGAAAGGACTGCCTTATGCTTAAATTAATGTTCGATGTTAACAAATTTCTCTTTTTCAAAAAGGCTTTTCTTCCCATTGCCATTCTGCATTTTATATCCCCTGTACTGCGACCATCGTATGTTATTTTAGTGCCCGAGTGTCCTTTGTTGTCTCTGACAGAATTACAATGTCAATAGGTAAATGAAAGATTTTATTTCTTCACCCTGAACTTTAATCCCTTCTCCAAATTTCTTCTTGCTTTCTTTTATAGCTTGCTCAATGTACAAATTGGATAACATTGGGGAAAGGCTACAACCCTGTCTTACACCCTTCCAAACTTCTGCATCCCTTTCATGCCCTTCAACTCTGATAACTGCTGTCTGGTTTTTGTACGAGTTGTTAAAAACCTTCCGTTCCTTATATTCCACTCCTGCTGATTTCAGAATTTGAAAGAGTGTATTCCAATCAACTTTGTCAAAAGCTTTCTCCAAATCTATAAACGCTAGAAATGTAGGCTTGCCTTTCCTTGATCTATCTACTAAGATAAGCCGTAAAGTGAGGATTGCCTCCCCCTAAATCTAAATTGATCTTCCTCAAGGTCGGCTTCTGCCACGTTTTCCATCATTTTGTAAATAATTTGTGTTAAAATTTTTCAACCATGACTTAATTAAACTGATGATTCTGTTATTTACACACCTGTCTGCACCTGCTTCTGAGGGAATGTCATCCACTCCAGGTGCCTTGCTTTGACTTAGGTCTTTTAGTATTCTTTCATATTCTTTTCGGATTATAGTACTCCTATTTCATCTACATCCTCTGCCCTTCCTACAATATTGTCACTAAGTTTATTTCCTTTATCGAGCCCCTCTATATACTTGTAGCGACTATCGACTCTCAAAGTGACATGTCTTTAGTCCAAGAAACTCTTTGAACCAAGGAGGTTAATCTCCTTGCTTTGAACCATGTGGAACTGTTTTTGCTGTGGCCATGTTGTGTTCATTCTGTTCTGTTCGGTCTAGTGTGTATCATCTTGTGTTAAGTAGCTAGTAATAAAATAATATTAACTACATTTTAGTGTGTTATTTCAGCACTACCTAACTGTATATCGTAGGAATAACCACATACTCTTTCCACCTTTCAACTTTCCCTTCTTTGCTGAGATCTGGTTTTTCATCTGAGTTCTTTATTTTCGTACAGCTGCTTTTCTTGTCTCCAAATGTTTATTTTATTTTCCTGTGGGCGGTATCTATTTTCCCCTATTTATAAATTCTTCTACAGACTTGCATTTGCCTTCTAGCCACTCCTGATTAGCTATTTTACACTTCCTGTCAATCTCATTTCTTAGTCGTCTGACTTCCATTTTTATATTTTCTCCTTTCATCAATTAAATTTAGTATTTCCTGTATTATCCAAGGATTTTTAGTACGTCTTGCGTTTTTATCTATTTTGTCAATTGCTGCCTTCACTATTTCAGCTCTCAATGCTACCCATTCTTCTATTTTCCCCATTTCTGTCAATTGTTATCTAAAGCTCCCTCTGAAATTCTCAAGAAAGTCAGGTCCCATCTCCTTGTTTTCCTATCTTTTTGGAGTTTTTTCAGTTTCATCCTACAGTTCATGACCAATAAGTAGTGATGAGAGCTACCAAATTGTAATTTTTTATCAAGTTAATATCAATATACTCATCTTTATTGCAAACACACATATCCCACTGAAGGCCTACCAAACACATTAAATTCCCACTGAAACATTATATCAAGATATTTTATTCAGAAACGTAATTTTACACACATCTTATCAGACATCCTAGTTATATCTCTCGCCCTATCTCTCTTTGGAGTAAGTTAGTTGTTACTGCAAATGCTTAAAAAGCACACAAATGTAATTGTTCAAAACACGTTCATCATTATGTAAATCAAACTACCACTCAGGATAAAAACAAAAGACTGTCATATTAAAAACAGTATAAAAATTTAACTTCACTCTTATTTAAAGTCCACAAGAAAATTTACAAGCTTTTTAGACACTTCTCATCCCAATCAAAATTCTTAATTACATGTACAACTGCAATTTTACATTCTGTTATTTCAGAAACAGTTGCAGTTTCATAAACTCCAGGGTTTATTAGCTCCCAGAATTCTGTCGACGATACTCTACGAACTCGACACTTTGTCGCGCATGTGACAGCTTCAAGATTCAAGCAGGTTTGAGATTCAAATGTCGCTCGTTGTCGCGTCTGACATGCGGCACTGTTGAGATTTGTCGCTTGAAGCTGTCACTCGCTTTTGTCGCTTAAACGAAAGTAAAGCAGGATTATATCAGTATGTTGATCACAGAATAGGTTTTACTTCTCTGTAATGTCTCGTTTCCATGCTCTGATGCAGTAAATTTTCGATATGTGCTCAATTATGGAACTTGACAACCTGTTTTGTGAAACTAAAAATGCATGGTGATGTGACGACATGTTTCTCAAACTTGTGTGACAATTTAAAAATGGTATGTGGCGCATGAAAATGGATTTTTCGACAGAAATCGTAAATGTGAATTACAAATAGTTGATGTTCTCAAAAAAATATATTTTACTGATCCCTTACAAATGATCAAGCAGACACCTATTAGCTACAAGGAATAACGTAAATGTCAACAATACTGTACTCGTTTCAGTCACAGTAACTCAAGCTGTTTCATATTGTTTCTACCTAATTACACATTCGTAAATCGGCACATATTTCGTTATAAACAGCCGACTGTTTGTGAAAAGGCAGGATTTAAATGTCACTTGTAGATTACTCGTTTCAGCCACAGTGATTTAAACTTTCTTCTTAGATTCGTACCTCAATATATACTCGGAAATCGACACATGTTTAGTAATAGATCACCAGTAACGTCTTTGTGAGAAGGAAGAATGTAAATAACATTTGTATTCGTTACAGTCACACAAATTTAACCTGTAGGCGTACTGTTAGGTTTATGCATAATGACACTCTAGGATATCAGATAGTGTTGGAGAAAAAACTACCAAATGCTGTATAACATACTTGTAATACATTGAGATTATTATACAAGGTACTGTTATGAAATAAAAAGAAAAGTCAGTTCTCACAGGAGTCGAACCAAAAATTTTCCTTAGTATGGACTTGTACCTAATACTTGTAACTGCAAGACCAGAGTAATTTCCTAACTGCAATTACACGATTTATACTCATATATGTCCTGCTTTGGGTTTCATAATTGATATTTGTTCTTTATTGACGTTTAATAAACTACAGTGAAGTGTCGGTGATAAATATGTAATGTACTATCACCTTAAGATGGTATATTGTCGTGATTTGCATTTCAACATGTCGTCTGCAAAGCAGAGACCACAGACACTACTGTTCCGAGCACCTCCTTGGCTCCAAGTGACTACGACTCTCGGTATTTAGCATCCACTGTTTCAGACCTCTTAGCTCCCCCTGGATCCGCCACTTCTTTACCCCTTATTTCTGTATATGTAGAATCTGAGATAGAGACCGTGAAGAATCGCAATTTCACACACAGGCATTTTCGAACATATTACATCTCACACAGTATGATAACTACGCCATGGACCTTCAGCTTATAACTTATTCTTTTCCTTAGTTCCTAGTTGCAGATAAACTGTACTTATGGGCTTCATGACTAATTAAAACCGAAACCGCTAATTTAATAGCACATAAAATAAGCCATTTTGACTTTAACATATATTTTTTCCTATTTCAGCGTTAAAATTGTAAAACCACCTATTTTGTTCTATTTCTAAAAGACTTGTTTTGAAGAATCAAAGGTAGGAGCACTGAAGTGGATGTCTGAAGAAAAAAAAAAGAACTACCTTTGGTGTGTAGCAGCAGAGTTAACGTTGCGTGAGAATTACATGAACTCGGCTTATAAGCCGTCAACACACAGAACAGGATAGCTAACATTAACGTGCCGCTCTCCGAGATTTTTGACGTCACATCCTGCTTTTTCCCGTTGAGGAGCCATTTTCTCCCGTGAAACGCAAAATTCCGATATTTCCGTAACGCGCCACGTTATGTCAGGCCAGTAGGAAGCAGGAACACTGTCTACATCATGTTCCGACCTTTCCTGCTTCAGTTCGGTTTATTGTTTACTTCTAGCAACATGGGTACTGCGTGGACTAACTAATATGTCTTTTAATTGAAGCCACGATGGAAGAACAGTTCTTATATAATAAATAGAAAAACAATAGAAATGGAAATATTGAAATACAGATGAAACGTCGAAAAAAACATGCAATGATAACGTTTCACTGTATGTAAATAGCACTTCCAGTTAATGTAGGACACAAAATCACCCTGAAAACCCAAATCACACTGAGCAGCTTGTCCCGTGTGCCGATGAAGCTGTGCCTCGTAGTGTCATATTTCCCATTCCCGTGCAATGTTAACTGCCTCGTTCCTTGTACTGACGCTTTGCAAAGAGTCAGAGAAGATATTTCGGAATCATACATATCGATTTCTGTAGATGAAACTACTGACATTCTAGGTTGACAAATTGCAAAACTGCTTCTTGGAAATCGAGAGCTTATTAAAAACACCTACCAAAAACTGAAGTACAAGTAATTGCACACATTGTCTACACTGGCATAGATGGAAATAAAGAGCTTCTGGCTTTGAGAAATGGGGCTTGCATGTTCTTGGAGCATTTCATTGCTGCAAGTGTTGTACCCTTTGACACTGCATGTAACTTGTGTAGCACATGGTATAAACCGTATAACAGAGCACATAAGGCTAGAGTTTCCTAACGTAAGTAAATTAAACTCCACGTTAGGAAGGTTATTGGTAAGGTAAAGTTTAGGGTTCCACTGAATGCAGAATTCATGTTCAACAAGTGCCTAAGGTGAGATACACCCCTGTTACATCTTTTGTTGTAGGAACTTCATTCTCGACTTATAAATAAATACTAACTAAGGAGTGCCATGGCTTTTCTCTTGAAGAACCACAACATATATCAGTTCATTATTGTGAAGCGAACTATAGTCTGAATGTTTGAAGCCACTAGTTTCATCAGCATTTGTTAAATAGTTTAAGCTACTACATGTATTTCAAGATACCGCTTCTAATTCATTGTATTTTTCAAATCAAATGTTTGAATGTCAAACTGAAGGGAACAAACTGTTGATGTCATTGATCCCCAGACTTAACAAACTGCTTAAATAAAATATTCTCTGGTTACAAACCATGTCATGTGGTTTACTGCTCACGAACTTTCGACAGTGATCTCCTTGCCATTGTCAAGTGGATGACTGTCATTCCAAGGCTGCAGTGCTTATATAGCCACACTGCCGCAAGTGACATCACTGGTGACCAGTTCAGTGAACATAAGTGGCAATGTTTTGGTAGCGCACATACCGCACCTGCTTCAACTCCGCAATTACAGGTTCCCATGCAGTACTAAACTGCAAGTCGCCATCTTTATTGAAGGTGTTTTCAGAAATGTTTGTCTCTATTTCCTCGTTTATTACACTGTCCCAGAAGCCGATCGTCAGTTGTATAATAGATGTCTCATCGAAAGCAATTCGATATCCATGTTCCATAACATGTTCCACTAAAACTGACTTTTCAGAATAGCGTAATCGAAAACACCTATCATATTCTGTGTGTCATTGTTCAATATTGTGAATAGTCTGGCCGACATAAAACTGCCCAAACTCACACGAAATTTTATAAATGCCTTGGTGTTCTGAGACCTACATCATATTTGACAGAATTCACTAGTTCCCGGATCTCTGCTGGAGGCCTGAAGATTGTGTCGATTTTATGTCTTCTCAGGAGCCGGCTAATTTTCCCTGTTGTGATCCACAAAACTGGGGAAAAAAGGAAAAAAAAAGCGGTCTTCTTTAGGTGTATTCTAATTATGAGACTTCGGCGAAAACTGCCTGATATATTTGAAGATCTCAGGGTTAATGATAACTCTCAATTGTTGTATTTTTAATGTAATTGGTGCATACAGACATAACCAACACAATGTTTCATTTTCTTCAAGTAGTAGATGAAGCTGAAGAGAGATGACAAATATAAATATTAAAACATGTACTAAAAGCTATGTTTCATACAAGTCGTCATATCCCAGCACTTTATAAATGAGTGTTATCATTATTTACCCCCAAGGTCTCCATTTGTCTCTTGAAGTAGCTGTTATCCTTGAAATCTTTATGTAAGAGGCTAAGTTAGTTTGACAGGTTTTCAGCATCTGACACGGTTTTGGCTCTTTCTACTGAGGTATTCAAAACAGACTGTTTCTGTGCTGGGTGATGGAAGCTGGCACTGTGCAAATATCGATCCTTGTGGGTGGGCTTGCGGTAAACACTGTGACTCAGACTTCCATCGGGTGTACAGCAGACAAGAACGTCCAGGAATTGCAGCGAAGCGTCCTTCTCTACTTCCATTGCGTATTCGATGTGGCCGTGGATACTGTTGATGTGCTTCAAGAACTCTTGTAGCTTTTTCTGTCCATGAGGCCGAAAGTATCGGCAACGAAGTCTATGCAGAAGCCGTGTCCAAGGCAATGTCTTTGAAATGCTCCATGAAGACGTTGGCTACAACTGGAGCTAAAGGGCTTCCCATTGCTACGTCTGTCTGGTTAAAATATTCTCCACCATATAAGAAATTTGATGATGTCCGAGTGTGCTTACATACATCAATGATGGTATCCTTAAAAAACTGGACCAGTAAGTCAGTAGAGTCTATGATGGGCACACACTTGAAAAGGGAGAGCATATCGAAGCTAAACAAATATCTTCCTCACCAAGGAGCCGTCCTCTAATTCAGTCGATGAAGCCCACAGAATTCTTTATATGATGTTCACAGAGTCCAATGTGCGTAGAGAGGAGTGTGGCCAAGTGTTTGGCAAGTCTATAGGTTGCAGATCTGATGGTACACACCATCGGCCTTAATGGTGTATCCTTCTTGTGCACCTTTGGCAGACCGTAAAACATAGGTGGTCTAGGGGCAGGAGGTAGGAGGTTCTTAATTGTACTCTCTTCCAGCGATGATCTTTTGAGAGGATATTTGAAGAAGAAACGTACCAAAAGCTTCCTCTGGAACCAACATCCAGAATTGTGATGACAACATCAGAAATTCTCAAAAGCCTGCTTTGAGTTGAGTTTATTGTTTCCCAAGATACTTGTAATGTTTTTTAATTTATGCTTAGAATACACTTACTTCAAACAGATCCAGGAATTTAGACCTACCAACCAACTGGATCCTACATAAATCAGAAGCGGCATCACTATCACAATGTTTTTTTAACATTTTGTGGGCGTTTTATTCACAATTTTGCAAGCAGCTTTCATCTTTGTAGATTTTCTTAGCTTTAACAGGGCAGACAAATACTTGGGCAATTTCAGGACAGTGGGAGGACTGAATTTAGTTTCAAGTGTCAATTAATTCTTGGTAATTTTACTTCCTTTCGATTAATAATGAATTTCATCAGTTTTCAATATTAAAATTTCAGCAAAGTGACCATCACTTACTGTACACATTTCTCGTTAGCTCCGTGCCTTTTCTTTGGATAACTTTTTTCTGTTTGTTGAAATTTTCTATGTCTATTGGTGGCTTGAGAAAGCATCTTAGCTCCTTACAACTTCTGTATCCTGACTTGCAACCAGGCACAAACAGAAATGCATTGCCACTTCAATTTAGGCGACTGCATATCCACCAATTAATTACAATCGAAATATTTGATTGGCATTCACATCTTCCGGTTAAATTTAATATCGAACATCACTAACAATCTGCATCACTGCACAATACTTCATATAAAACCATAAATATGCACAAATTAGCAACGAAGCAAACTATATAGCTTTTATGACAATGAACCATTCTTACCTCCATGGAATGAAGAGTAAAGCACGCAAAACGATGGGGAGTGGGAAATTTCTGCACTAACCCTATTCAGCCCCAGTGAGATCAGTTTAATTTTGAGCTCACAGGTCAGCCCACAAGCTTTTATTTGTAGAACCGTTTTTGAGTGGTACAGCTGCTCTCACCTAAGATGTGTTTTATTAATATGAGATACTCGTAGAAACTGGCAAAGTACTTTTGAGAAGGTAAGAGTCAAGGAGGTTAGAATAAAGGGAGGTAGCATTATCTATGCCTAGCACATACATCAATTGAAGCCTGTCCACCATCTTGGTCAGTTCTGGAAAGCTATTTCTCCATTAAAACTATGCGTTAAGTCGACCCTCTTGCTGTTACTGCATTGAACTGACAGTCAGGGCAAAGTATGTACTTTCAAACAATATACTTTATTGATTATATAGTAATAAATACTCATTATAATATATTTCAAAACTTAATTTTTAATGGCTAATTTGCACTCTTTGAACACGTTGTACATCACGGCAAAACCGTTGGTCGTTTTATTCCTGTTTTAAGTGATATAAAACATTGCCTCTACAATACGAACACTTCTCCAAAACTGACCAATATGGCGGAGGCAGGCTTCACTTTTTCAACATAAGGGCGTCTCCCTGTATTCTAACCTTCTTGGGTAGAGTGCAGATGTCTACTCTGATTGACAAAAGTACTTTACTACTTTTTACGAATATGTTTAGACAGGGACCTAAAGCCATTGGTACACGGAACGGGATACCTAACGTTAACATGCCGCTCTCTGAGACTTCTGACATAACAGCCTTCTTTTTCCCGTTTGGGAGCTATTTTCTCCCGTGAAACGCAAAAGAAGTTCTGCGATATTTCCGTAACATGCAACGTCAAGTCGGACCAATAGGAAGCAAGAACACTGTCTACATCATGTTCCGACCTTTCCTGCTTCAGATCGGTTTATTGCTTACTTCTGGTAATATGGCTACTGCTACAGAGTAAACACAGAAGAAGCCCTCACTATACCTCTGTCCTACGCTCCCCTTGAAGTTCCGTAAGATAACAGCAGATATTAGGTGGTTCCCTGGCTTAGTACCGGCAGACCACACTAGAGGCGCTTCTGAGGGTGCCTCTCGCACATCAGAGGGTAGCATCGAGGGAAGGCTGAGGGGAGAGCTCGTGCCGCCTTCCGCGAGGCCACGGTTGTGTCCGGTGTGCCGGCGTTTGAGGGGAAGTGGAGGTGGGGAGAGCTGCTACCTGCCGCCTGCTTCGGCCAGTTAGGGCTGCTTCTGACCGCAGCATCATCATGGGACATCTTACAGAACCTTCCCTCCCTGCACCCCTGAGCATGTGACTGGGCCCTTACGGAGGTTTTCCTTCTGTATATTTTTGTCTGCACTACTGTGTGGGCTAACAAATGTGCGTTTTAATTGAAGCCACGATGGAAGGACACTCCTTATATAACAAATAGAAAAACAATAGGAATAGCAATATTGAATAGAGATGAAGCATCGAAAAAACATGCAATGAATACGTTTCACTGTATGTAAATAGTACTTCCAGACAATGCAGGACACAAAATCACCTTGAAAACGGAACGTTTATTGAAGTTATTGAATATGATGTAGTCAGGAGAGCTATTTTTCGTAATAATGAAGTACAATAGTGAAATACGGCGCCAGAGACAAGTGCAGTGTAAAAGTGAAGTTACGTTTTGCGATATTCTTTTGTTAACCAATTAAACCAAGGGAATGGAGTCTGTATAGAGAAAAAAATGCTTCCAAAAAGTGGAACGAAAATGTCTTTTTTTTTTTTTTTTTTTTTTTTTTTTTTTTTTTTTTTTTTTAGAATTTTCTCGCCCGAAACCTCTTAATTCCCGCGGAAGTCCCATAAAATTCTTATACTTTTTTTTTGCTTACATTTTTATTTGTGTAGTTACTTATTTCATGTTGTTTCGACGCCCCATTACATTCGCATATAAATATGAATGTCGGAGTACCGTCATGAATGGTTCTCCTGCCATTATTTCGCCGCTAAATCCACTCTCATACCCATAATCTTCTGCGGATTTTCACCTCTCTTCTTCAACAATAGCTAATAACGAAATTTTAAATACACTCTTCGATGTGTGTGCTTTGTGCTCTAATTGAGCTGCAGCAGACGACGATTGCGCGCTGAAAACTCGCTAGAGAGCTCTGAAAGCCCAAATCACGTTAAGCATCTTGTCGCGTGTGTCGACGAAACTGTGCCTCGTAGAATTGTATTTCGCGTTTCCGTGCACATTAACGTTAACTGCCTCGTTCCGTGTGCCACAGCTTTGAGTACAATTTATATTGTTACGAGTGAACAAGCAGCGATGATATCTACAGTCTAGCTTGTTAAAAGTACTTTGCCATTCTATACAAATATTTGATATTAGGCCGTATGAAGCCCGCCTCAGACGACGCTGGAATCCGTGTTTGTGTTCACAGCGGGCTGTGAAGCGTGGCGTTGTGCTGGGCACTGCGATGGCTTTTGTGCAAGGTTGGCTGCACACGATGCTTCGTTCACCTTATAGATCGGTAGAAGACGAGCGAGACCTGACAGTGTCAACATCGATACTGTTACAGTGGAAGTAGCAAAGAATAGTGGACGAGAAATCAGCGTGTTTTCATTTATTGAACAAGTAAGGCGGAGAAAACGACGTGAGAATGCTAGCCGTAGATTGTAGAGTCGTTTCTGGTTATCTCACTATGATAAAGTGCACAGTGTTTTCACGATATTATTTAACGAACTTGCACAAGTCACCATAATAATTAAATTCGCTGGAAGAAAAGGATTTGTTAATAATCATGATTTTGTAAATGAACGTCTTTATACATTATATCGAGATACGTTTTGACAAGTTCTCCGTTAAACTTTTTATTTTATAACACATATCTTGTCTGATAACAGACTGCTGTCACAAAAGTTGTCAACATGACATTTGGAGCACACCAACAAAGTAGTATCAGTAGGCTCTTTTTTATCTCTTCTTCTGAGTTTTTCTCGAAGACACTTCAATTTACGTTTCAATGCATGTAATTCATCTAATAAAAAATTACAAGTTTCAGTAGCCTTGTCTATCATGGCAACCGCTGACTGAATTCCACAATCGTTACTTGGGGGAAAAACGACTGCAGCCTGAAACAAAGAATGATGGATATAAACATAAAGTAATTGCCTCATGTACCGAAATATTAAAATAAAACACACATGGAAACTGTAATACTAACATTACTTTCACTGTGATGAGGCTTTTCGCTGTCCACACAATTATAACCTTCACTTTCCACAGAATTAGCATCCACATTTTCTACGCAGTCGTCAGCTGCTTCATTTCCTACACAATTATCAGCGTCTACAACGTGCAACTGGGACACATCTTCCGGAAGACGAAAACCGATTTTCGTAAATTTTCCAATGTCGTGTTTACATGGCATAGCCTGAATCGGATTTCCTAGCTCACTTAACATGGCGGCTGGAAAACAGCTGATTCAGTTCCTTATTTAGTCCTCACAGTCGCTATTAAATACACTCTAATATTTATACTTTTATTTCACGTTAGAAAATATCCATAAAAAGGTAAAGCAGTCAACAATCCGTAGATTGGTTTGAACACCACAGTGCTTTACTAGGCATGGTCCTGTTTGGAGGTGGTATGCCATTGCCTTCCTCCGACCTTCGAACTGACTTACCCAGCCAGTTATAGGGGGACCTACAGTTTAACGTGGGTTCCGAACCACGGTGCTACCCGGTATTTTTCACATGAGCATTACTGCCAGAGGTGAAAGAAGTGGAAAGAGACAGATAAAATTCCTAGGACCTTGCAGGGATCGAACCCGCGACCTTTGGATTTGTAGTCTGGCACTCTACCACTGTGCAACCGAGGCGCACCCCATACGTGCCAAAAATTCTCAACAAGAAAACACAATCTGATAAGCCAAGAACGCTTCAAAAACGGTTGCGTTTACATGGGCACGAAAATCGATTCTGGAACTGAAAAACCGCTTTAGAGAAGCGGATTTCCGGAATCGATTTTGGAGTGAAACTTCCTGGCAGATTAAAATTGTGTGCCGGAACCGCACTGCCGACTGTGCTATCCCGACACGACTCACAACGCCGCCTGACAACTTTACTTCCGCCAGTACCTCGCCTCCTACTTTCCAAACTTCACAGAAGCTCTCCTGCGAACCATACAAGACTAGCACTCCTGAAAGAAAGGATATGGTGGAGACATGGCTTAGCCACAGCCTAAGGAATGTTTCCAGAATGAAACTTTCACTCTGCAGTGGAGTGAGCACTGATATGAAACTTCCTGGCACAGTAAAATTGTGTGCCGGAACCGGGAATCATGAGTCATGCCGGGATAGCACAGTCAGTAGTGCGCTTGCCCGCGAAAGGGAAAGGTCCCAGGTTCGAGTCCTAATCTGCCAGGAAGTTTCATATCAGCGCACACTCCGCTGCTGAGTGAAAGTTTCATTCTCGATTTTGGAGTGTTTACATGATCAACTAAAAAGGAAATTGGGAAATCGGTTTACGAAATCCAGTTTTGGGAGCCCATGTAAATGAGGTGATGGATTCCATGGTTGAACTCTGAAAACAAACTTATCGGTTCTATATTAAAATACTGTCATATTTACATACAATTATTTTCAAACAAGTTCATAGCAAAAAAGTAAACACACAGTTTCTATGCAAAAAAATTACCTGCGAGGCAACAGCATTACTTTCATTTAAAATTCGAATTACATGTCGCCTCAGTTGTTTATTTGGTGGCATCAAATGTAATGGAAAGTTAAAAACTGATGGAACAGCCTCTGGCTTGAGGCGTTTCCTCGAAGGTCCAGGACTAAAAACATAATCTTCTGCCCTGAAATGATTGCCACAAAGGAAACTACACGATGAAGCTTTCAAACCTTTACGCTTCACAGCAATAATTCACTTTTTGAGAACTTCTGGGTTCTTTAAAGGAAACCTGTAAGAACAAAACAGTGGATTGAAACATTAAAAAGTTACTTATATGAGAGCATTTGCATGATATTCTTTATCGTACGTAGTATTATTGCCTGTGAAATGTTAAATCATTTTCCTTATTCCACCTATTCGCGCAGTTAAAAGCAGAACAAGATATCACCATTTCGAAAATACTCTTAATACGCACACACTGATAGATACTTCTTGCCAAACTTTAGTATGGTGGACGAGGCAGACGACAGAGATATGCTGGCACGCGGAAACTCTATGTTTTAAGACCAGAGTTCTACATCCAGTTAGTATAGAGATCACTGCTCTAGCAGCAAGCTTAGAAAACATACGATCACGTGACGAAATGCTTCTTCCTCATTCGCTAATGTTAAAATCCACCACAGCTAACAAGCCGGAAAATAGGACATGTCCTATCTCCGAATTTCAGCACGCAAGCCCGCAGCAGAGCCAGCAATGACGTCATTTTCCACCTCAGCAGCCATCACTCGCGGCCAACGGGAAATACAGGACTGAGCGCGCACTTCATGCTTAAGCAAGGTAGTTCCGAGCCGACGCGATCGCTAGCTCAGTGGCTGGCCGCTATGAGGCAGTGGGCAGTGCCCCAGCGGCCGACCAATCGGCTAGCGATCGCGCCGGCTCGGAACTACCTTGCTTAAGCATGAAGTGCGCGCTCAGGCCTGTATTTCTCGCCTGCCACGCCATCACTGCTGCCATTGCAGCTCCTAGAATGCAATCCAGTAGCAAATCAAGCATCGTCTGAGGCGGGCTTTACACACCTTAGGCAAGAACCACTACTGTAGCACTCGAAAACAGTTCTACAAACAATGGCACGTATTCAGCCCACGTGTTTTCTATTTCTAAACCTTATGACTATATGGTACTATCCATTTTGATAAATGTGGGTTATTTGTCACACACTCAATGAACCTCCAAAAAACAGAGTAGGCCTAAATCCTTTACCTTTCATCCACCAGGAAACGCTAGTTTTAAATTTGTTTGATGGGACTTTACGCAATTTTAGGTAATTTGTTATAGTAGACCTTTGCGTATTTGCTAGCCAATCGTCATATTGACGAATCCAGCGTGGACTAAAGAAACCAGTAGTCATTTTCCAGCTGAGATATTTATCTTTGTTGTTTCCATTGATAGTACCTTAGATTTTTTTTTTGATTTTTTTTTAATGCTGTTGGCAGAAGTCAGACTATGGAAATTGTGTAAATAGCGAATACTTAGAAATACCATCAACACCTTCATTATGACGAATGCCTGAGTGCTTCTTACATTAGGTGAAAGAATTTATATTCTTTTTTTAAAAAACCTTTGTTATTCATCCCAATAGAGCGGAGTAAATTCATGTCATAATTAATTGTCTTTGACGACAGCGTTTCTTCGTCGTGTTTGCATTTTGGCGGCAAAATTTGATTGGACCTATGGGGATCTGCGGCTGGCAATCAACTATCAAGGCACTGATGTAATTAGGCTTCCGTCAATTCCTGAATCTGTTACCTCAAACAATTGGTTTCATTTATTATCACTTATCAGCCACATGTATTATCTTTGTCCTTGAGAAGCAGTGCTGGAGCAGGGTTACGAATTGCTCAATATTAAGAAGATAGACAATTTTAACGTGATCATGTTGTTGATTAATTGCCTAATTTTGTTCCTGGTTATTCCTTGTAGAGCTGATTGTAAGTAAACGATTTTTAAAATATAATTTGTTTAAAAGGTACTCAGTTGGACCTGGATTAATTCAACAATTTGTGCGATAAGCTCGTAAAATATCTATACAATTAGAATTATATTTCCTTTTACATACAATTCGAAATGATACGCAAAGTCTAGCACTTCATAAGTGTTCATGTGAAACCACACAAAACCATTGATTACTGTGATAAAATAAAATAAATGAAAAAACTTCTATTGTATTTTTTTTATTTGCCGTTGACCACATGTAGTAGAGTAGCGTTAGAATTTGTATTTTGTTAACGTAGTAAGATAATATTGATTTGAGAAGCATAAAAGTTACAAACATTTATTTTATGTGAAATGCTCCCCACTATTTACAACGTTACAGTTACTCTATGTAGACAATGAAACTATGAAAAATAAAGTAAATATTAGTGGGTATAAACTAGCAGCACATGTAAGTAGAGAGAAGAAAGTGTGGGGAAGAGTTGCCATTTATGTCAAAACTTGTCACAGTGTAAAAAAAAAAATTGTATAGAGCAACATATAGAAGCATGTGCCTGTGATCTTAAGGGTGGTTCTGTTCTAATTGTCATAGTGTATAGCCCCCCCCTCCCCCCTCAGGATGGATGCCTTGTTGTGCTGTCAGATAGGGGGAAGCAAATTATTATCTGTGGGGATTTCAATGTTGATTCACTGCAAGAGTGTAATAAGAAGAATGACCTGGAAGTCTTACTCTCTTCTTTCAATTTCACATCTGTTATTGATTTTCCTACTTGGGTAGTAAAGAACAGCACCACATTGAGAGACAATTTTTTTATAGACCAAGATAGGTTTAACAACATTAGTGTATGTCCTGTTGAGAATGGTCTTTCTGATCATGGTGCACAGCTAGTTACATTATATGATATAGCTCCTTTCAGTAATTTGAATCAGTCCTCCAAAGTTGTTCGTTCAATTAATGATTCGACAATTAGAAATTTCACAGAAAGTCTTCAGCAGTTAGATTGGGATGAAGTGTACAAGGAACCTGATGCTAATTTAAAATACAAATTATTTCATGAGACATTTGTAAGGGTATTTGATAACTGTTTCCCCAAGAAATTAGTCACATTTAATTATAAGGAACCAAGCAAAAAACCATGGCTCACCAAAGGTATAAAAATATCTTGTAACCGGAAGAGGGAACTGTATCTGACAGCAAGAAAGAGTAGTGACCCAGAAATATTCAACTGTTATAGAAACTACTGTTCTGTATTAAGGAAAGTTATTAAAAAATCCAAGAGCATGTGCATCATGTCTGAGATTAATACATCCAATAATAAAATTTAAACAATCTGAGATATTATAACAAGGGAGACGGGGCAACCAAGAACACAGGAAGACAGCATTACCATCAAAGTGAATGAAAAAATTACAAACAAAAAGTGAGAAGTTGAAAACACTTTTAAAAATTAGTTTTTAAATGTTGTGGAGAATATAGAATCCAAATGTTCATTAGAACTAGCTAGGCAGTTAATGGAACAGGGCATACCTAGACAATTTGAAACAATGGAAATCCCACCCAGTCTGAAATTAAGAAATTAATCAACTCTCTCAAGAGTAAAAGCTCTCATGGCATATCCAGCAGGGTATTAAAAGCTTGTTCCCAAGAAATATGTAGGATTCTTAGCCACATTTGTAATAGCTCACTGGAGCAGGATATTTTTCCTGATAGACTGAAATATGCTATTGTCAAACCACTGAATTAAAAAGGGGATACATTGGATGTCAACAACTACTGCCCAATCTCACTTCTGACCGCTCTATCAAAAATTCTTCAAAAAGTAATGTATTCCAGAGTAGCTTCGCATATTAATAAAAATAAAGTTCTAACAAAATGTCAGTACGGTTTCCAGAAAGGCTTTTCAACAGAAAATGCAATATCTCATTTCACTTATGAAATATTAAATGCTCTGGATAACCGTAAATCACCCGTTGGGATTTTTTGTGATCTATCAAAGGCCTTTGATTGTGTTAACCATGGAATTCTTCTAGATAAGCTTAAGTATAGTGGTATGAGTGGGAAAGTGCACAGATGGTTTAAATCACACCTAACTGGAAGAGTTCAGAAAGTTGATATAAGTAATTCACATAATATACAAAAAACAGCCGAGTCCTCAAACTGGAGAACTATCAAGCATGGGGTGCCACAGGGTTCGGTACTGGGACCTTTGCTGTTCTTAATATATATTAATGATTTGCTTTTCTATATTCATAAAGATGCCAAGATAGTTCTCTTTGCTGATGATACAAGTATCGCTATCAGGCCTGAATCACAGGAACTGATGAAATTGTCAACGAAGTATTTTAGAGAGTTATTAGGTAGTTCTCTGTAAATTGACTCTCTTTAAATTTTGGAAAAACACAGTATATTCAGTTTCACACAATAAATGGCATCACACCATTAATTAATATTGACTCCAACTAGAAATCTATAGCTAAGGTAGAACATTCAATATTTTTAGGTCTATGCATTAATGAGGGCTTGAATTGGAAGAAACACATTGATGATCTGCTGAAATGTTTGAGCTCAGCTACTTATGCTATTAGCGTGATTGCAAACATTGGTGATGTACAACTCAGTAAACTAGCATACTATGCCTATTTTCATTCTCTGCTTTCTTATGGCATCATATTCTGGAGTAATTCATCATTTAGTAAGAAAATATTCATTGCCCAAAAGCAGGTCATCAGAATAATTGCTGGAGCCCACCCAAGATCATCCTGGAGACATTTATTTAAGTATCTAGGAATCTTCATAGTAGCTTCACAATATATATATTCACTTATGAAATTTGTTATTAACAATTCAACTGAATTCAAATGTAATAGCAGTGTGCATAGCTACAACACTGGGAGAAAGGGTGACCTACACTATTCAATGTTAAATTTAGCTCTGTCACACAAAGGGGTTAATTATTGTCACAAAAGTCTTTTGTCACTTACCAAGTAGTATCAAAATTCTGACAGGTAGTCAACTAGCATTTAAAAATAAATTATGAGAATTTCTGAATGGCAATTCCTTCTACACATTAGATGAATTTCTAGATAAAAGTTAGTTCCTGGTGGGATAAACAAATATAAAAAAATAGAAAACGGATGACTTACCCAAAGGACCGGCTCGTCGATAGACGCAAATAAAATCACACACAAACGCACATACTAGCTTTCACAACTGTTGGTCACTTCGTCAGGAAAAGAGGAAGAAAGAAGAGGAGAAAGGGAAAGATATGGGTTTTAAGGAAATGGAAAAGGAGTCATCCAATCCCAGGAGTGGAAGGACTTACCTTAGGGGAAAAAAAGGAAGGTAAACAAATACATAAACACTCACACATATCCAAACGCAAACACACCTAGACAGACATTTGTAAAAAGCAAAGAAGTTGGACAGAGATACCACTTGAGGTAGAGGCCGGGTCAGAGAATCGAGGCAAAGATGTTAAAGATGGTGGTCGGGAATTTGAATTTAGTGGAGGTTGAGACCAGGTGGGAAATGGGAAGAAAGAATAAGCTGAAGGGCATGTTCCCATCTCCGGAGTTCTGAAAGGTTGGTGTTGATGCGAAGTATCCAGATAACACGGACAGTGTAACACTGCGCCAAGATGTGCTGGCCGTGCACCAAGGCATGTTTAGCCACAGGGTGATCTTCATTACCAACAAACACTGTCTACCTGTGACCATTCATGTGAATGGAGAGTTTGTTGCTGGTCATTCCCACATAGAACGCTTCACAGTGCAGGCATGTCAGTTGGTAAATCACGTGGGTGCTATCGCAAGTAGCTCTGCCCTTGATCGTGTACATCTTCCGGTTTACTGGACTGGAGTAAGTTGTGGTGGAAGGGTGCATAGGGCAGGTTTTACAACGGGAGCAGTTGCATGGGTAGGAGCCAGAAGGTAGGGAAGGTGGTTTGGGGATTTCATAGGGTGGACTAGGAGGTTACGAAGGCTTGGTGGGAGGCCGAAAGACACTCTTGGTGGAGTGGGAAGGATGTCATTAAGGATGGATCTCATTTCGGGGCAGGATTTAAGGAAGTCGTATCCCTGCTGGAGAGCCACATTCAGAGTCTGCTCCAGTTCCGGAAAGTATCCAGTGACAAAAGGGGCACTTCTGGGGTTCTTCGGTGGAGGGTTCTGGATTTGGGGGGATGAGGAGGTGGCTCTGGTAATTTGCTTCTGAACCAGATCAGGAGGATAGCTGTGGGATGTGAAAGCTGTTATTAGGTTATTGGTGTACTGGTTCAGGGATGCGGGACTGGAGGAGACTCTTCTGTCACGAAGACCTAAGCTGTAGGGAAGGAAACGTTTGATGTGGAATGGATGGCAGCTGTCATAATGGAGGTATTGTTGTTTGTTGGTTGGTTGTCTTTTCGGCAAATCATCATACTCCAGAATCCAAGAACCAATCTGCACTTTTATCACAAGAATAATATACCTTTATTGTTTACCTTCATTTCTTTATCATTGGCAATCTGAATTTTTTGCCTTTTCCTTGCACTGTGATGCAATATGTCCCACTCTTTGGCATTTATAATATGAAACAGATTTCTTCTTTTTGTATTTTGAATACAAAGCAGTTTCCAAGGCAAGATAATATTGATTGAGAAGCACACAAGTTAGGACATTCTACAGTAGGAGGCACTACATTACTCTTCACATTATATTTAAAAATATTTATGCTAAATTAAACAGTTGTACAGAATTGCAGCCATAATCTTAAAACTGAATTATTACATCTGAGTTATGCAGCTTACTTTTAAAATTACTGAGAGCTATATTAACTGCAGAATGTGCTAATTTATTAAATAATTTCAAACACTTCATTCTGTAAGAATTGCCTATGATAGCTCATGTTTAGGAATGTCAGATCTCATTTTTGTGAAAATCATTCATAATAATGGCGGATGAGTGCTGGTAGCTCAGATGTATATTAGGGTATTCATGTTTAACGAGTATTATTGGCAGCTGTCACAAGCAGAAGTGCAAAGCCTCTGAATGTACATTGGTGTAACTTTCAGATATAGCCGAAACTCAATTGTGACCAAGGCCAGGAGTTTCAGAATAGACTAACATATCCAAAAGTAGTCACACAAAAACTGAATACTGAATTTA
Source organism: Locusta migratoria (assembly GCA_026315105.1). Taxonomy (NCBI): domain Eukaryota; kingdom Metazoa; phylum Arthropoda; class Insecta; order Orthoptera; family Acrididae; genus Locusta; species Locusta migratoria. The sequence continues at coordinate 161,690,316 of CM048748.1, forward strand.
TAACTGTTGATGGCAAAAATAAACTATAAAAATCTGAAACTATTTGTTTGAAAAGTCCCATGATAGTGTGTGTTAGAAATATATCTTTTTTTAAACTCTGTTATGGTGTTTTCATCATATTCTGATGATGCCTAGATATTAAGATTTACAGTTGTTAGTATTTTGATATTGGTAAATAAAGATTAGCTCTGTTCCTTTGGACTAACCTTACACATAATTCATAGCACCATTTCCTGATTTGAGTAGTACAGCCCTGACACAAAATGAAGAACACATACTAATAGTTCATGATTACGTAAGATTGAAATGTCTAAAGTTAATTTATTACTGATAAGGTCAGTGAATTTTCATATGAGATTGACTCCAGTTGGTATCTTTTTGCAGGCATTGTGAATTTTGATCGTGTATCTTTAGCAGGTCCCAGCTGCAGGTGCTGTTTTCTTTAGATTAGTTTGTTAGCTGAAAACGAGTTTTGTGTTAAGCAGAGAGCATCCTGTAATTTCTGGTGAAACCACGATGTTTCTTGGATCAGTGGTGATTAAAGTTGTATAATCTGCATAGCAAATAATTAACTGAAGATCAGCATATAAATTGGCAAATCGTTAATTGCAACAATGAAGAAAGAGGACCAAAGGATAGAGGCCCAAGGCACATAAGATGTTACTTTCTTTAGAGGAGAATGTCAATTTTGAATTGACACAAACTATCTTTTGCTGTTTAGATATGAACTAATCATTTCTAACACAGTACTATTTATTCCATAATACCCTAGTTTGGCTAGCAGTATATCAAAGGAAACTGCAGTCAAATGCCTTGTTCAAATCACAAAGCTCTATAGGGACTATCTTCTTATCTTAAAATGTATTTAATGTCTGATTAACAATTTCAAGGATGGCAGAAGTGGTGGTATTTTTGCTTGTTGAAATACATTGTGCTGCATAGAAAGTAACATAATTACTAAGCTGTGTGTGGAAACTCACTTTAGATGTTTTGGAAAATGTTGAAACGATAGACACTGGTCTATAGTTCTCAGGAAGATGCTCTTTTCCCCTTTTTGTATATGTATAATTAATTTGAAATTTTTAGTGATCAGTGAAAAATTCAGATTCTAGGCATGTATTCATAATAAAATCATGTGGTTTGTAAAAAAGATGTACTGTATTGACTATTTTATGGATTAGTTAGATACCAAGTAGTAGTCAGTACCTTTCGTATTTGATAATTTTTAAATACCATTTAATATGTCTGTGGGTGTGACAAGATCCTAGTGGAACTCATGGCATGTAGGGAGCTGATCAGCAAATACATCAATAATTGAGGATAGATAACAATTCACTGTAAAGAGGCTCACTGAGCATCTGACAGATACGAAAATAGGTAATCACATTCACACAACTTAAATTATCGGCCAGGCCTTCATCAGAAAAAGAGACACATACATTCATGCAATCACTCAGACAACCATACACACAAAATCACCATGTTTGGCCACTTCAGCGCTAAAGCAGCTAGTCTTTGACTGAGGTGGGGAGTGGAGGGGGAAGGATGCTGGGTAAAGATGCGGATGGAAAGTTCTGTGTTGCATTATAGATTTTAAAGGCTCTGATAGGTGGGATTGAATTGTGGCAATGAATACAGTGAAGGAATGGGCAGGAAAGGATAAAAGGGAGAGGTTGAGGAGTGAGGGGAGGGAGAGGGAAGATTTGAAAAGATAAAAATAAAAAATAGGAAAAAAGAGAGGAGAAAGATAGGAATACATTAATAAAAATAAAAAGTAATTATTCATGTGGCAACACACAATAGCAAGGAAGACATTAGATACAGGATAATGAGTGGCGAAGGAAGGAGGGGGGGGGGGGGGAGACGTTTGGCATAGGATGTAGGGATGGGAAGTTATCTTAGGTTGAGGCCAGGATGGTAGTAAGACCATAGAATGTGTTGAAGTGACAACTCCCATCTGCACTGTACAGAAGAGGTGGTGGTGGAGGGGAGGATCCACATGGCTCGGGTAGTGAAGCAGCCATTGAAATCCAGCATGCTGTTTTCAGCTGCATGCTGTGCCACAGGGTGGTCCAGCTTGCTTTTTGCTACAGTTTCGCAGTGGCCATTCATCCTGATGGACGGCTGGTTCATCAGAGGGAAACAATACTGTCCGGAAAAATATTAAAAAAAAACTAAAGAAAGTTGGACTTACCAGGCGAGAAGGCACTGGTTCATTGATACACAAATAAAAATAAAAACATACACAAACTGAGCATTCACAACCTAAGGTTGCTTCATCAGAGAGAGTAGAGAAGGAGAGGGAAAAGGAAAGGATGAGGGTTTTAAGGGAGTGGGTAAGGAGTCATTCCAATCCCGGGAGAGGCCCCCAAGGTAAGTCTTTCCTGTCCTGGGATTGGAATGACTCCTTACCCACTCCCTTAAAACCCTCATTTTTTCCTTTTCCCTCTCCTTCCCTGCTCTTTCTGATGAAGCTTCTATTTTTTATATAAATTTATCCCACCAGGTAAGCTTCCCTTTCTCCTCTCCTTCCTTCCTCTTTTCCTGAAGAAGTGACCCAACGGTTGCGAAAGCTTGTATGTGTGTGATTTTTTTTGTGTCTGTCGACGAGCCTGTCCTTTGGGTAAGTCATCCGTGAATTTTTGTCTGTATGGCTTCTGTGTGTTCATAAACCATTCATTTTACTGCAATGAAACTTTGGTGGACTGTTCACCATGCGCCCACGAAGATTCCTGACCCAGAAACAAAAGAGTATGACACATAGCTCAGGAGATATGACGTCATAAATAATGAGAGGCCACAGCATGATAATACTGAGATTTGTGTGTCAACTATTGGAAAATGGGACTAGTTAAGGACCTGCTACAAAGTTTGCATGTAATTTTAGGCGTTTATGATGTGTTTTGTAACTGACCTCCCCTCCCCCCCAAAATTAAGAAACGAAAAGAAGTCTACCGCTCACAACAGATTTGCTATAGATGCTGTAAAACTGCATAGAAATCTATAATTTTGTTCCGAAATTGATGAAATTTTGTACACTCTACCTTAAAAACAAGACGAATGTCACTGCCTGTTTAAAATTTTGTTCCGTGTATGGTGGTGGGTACGTAATGGAATTTTACAAAATGCATAGTTTTGTTCATATCTTTATGAATTTTTGCACACATGACCTTTAAATCAAGAGGAAGATCGCTGGGTACTTAAATGTTTGTATGGTACATGAAAGAGGGTACCTTCCAGAAAACTTTGCCGAGAGAGGGAAAGGTGGAAATGAACAGAGAGATGGCAGAGAAAGAGGAGGAGGGAAGGGGATGTAATATGAGAGAGTAGGGTAAATAAACACCCGGGCAACACCAGGTTTACAGCTAGTACCAATATAAAACGCTGTGCAATGATTGCAGCAGAGATGATGTTTCACATGTCTGCTTTCACAGGTGGTCTGACCTTTGATAGGATAGGATAAGCCTATGAGAAGGCTGGAATAGTAAGTGCTGGGTGGGTGGATTGGGCAGGTTTTGCATAATAGGCTTTCACTGGGATATGATTCCTGTGGTGAGGGGTTGGGGTTGGGAGTGCCATAGGGATGGACTAGGATATTGTGGAGGTTGGGTGAGCAACGGAACACCACTTTAGGAGGTGTAGGATGTCTCTTGCATCCCATTTCATGAGTATTTTCTTCTGGTCTAGCTCTTTATCTGGCACTCGCGACTGTTTTGTTTCTAATTTGTATCATCTTAGTTTTTATGTCAGTTTCTCTCATGAGTTGTCTTCTTTCTTCCTACGATCTATTTTATTATGCTTTCTGTCATTGTTTTGGTGCAAGTACGTCTCCAGCCACTCGGTCAATCAAATTTCCACATTCTATCACTGATGGAGCATGTATCACTATCCATGGGCATGTCTGATAGACATGGACTGCTGCTCTCTGATAAGCAGGGCCTCCTACAGTGGGCAGGGAACTCAACGGGCAGTGAGTTACTAGTTTGGTAAGTGGAGTCACTCTGTATGTGGGCCAGCAGTGGCGACTGGGGCCATGGCTGGGGAGCGAGCAGCCTGCCCCAGAGGGTGTTTGTGTATGGCACTGGTGACGAGTTTCGTCGTGTAAGCTGATGTCTACCTGTGGCAGCCCTTAGGTGTGAATTGTTGTACATCTTTCTCAACACACAATGGATTGCTGAGAATCTGGAGGATTCATACATTGTTCTACGTTCATTCAGAAGCAGTTCCTGGAGCCAGGACAGTCACTGTGGAACCAATAAGTTATGTAGGCTATTCATATTCTGGTGCTTTGTATATGTATTACCAACGGTCTCCTAGTCCCCTCCATTGTTGTGTTGTGTTTGATGAAATTGGCTGACGTATTGTGAACTTGTAAGTTTCTGATATTTTACTGTTCTTTAATGGGTCCACTCGAGCAAGTTCTGAGCTCAGCTTTACCCCCGTGGTGCCCTGAGCCATAGGATGCTTGTAGAATGACCTTGCATGTTGAATGGTGTTGGTATTCACACTGTTGTGGTATAATAAACTGATTAGGTTTGTAGCTTTGCTCATGCACTATTATATGGTCTAACATCTTTCCTGTAGGTCCATTTTGGTGTTGTTAATTGTTTCTTGGTAGGTCGTAAGGTCTGTGAATGTCTTGTTTCCGTTACTGCTCCTCAGGTGCAACCAGGGTATTTTTTTCTGATTATGTAGCCATTGCCGGTCAGTTACCTGCCCTGGCTGTCAACATATTTCTCGGCAGTGTTCTTTCTGTCCCTATTTGATTGAAATTTAAAGTGTTTGCTTATTGTGCTGTTTTCACCTGCTACTACCTTACCCCGCTGTTTTGTTGTGGTGTTTAATATTTGGCGTCACCGGCCTGTTTTAGGCTTTAATCATTGTCAGCCAAGAGTGTACAGCACACTGTCAGACTTGTATGCCTGTTTATGCTGTTGTGGCACTACTGCCACTTTAAAAGTTTAATTAATGAACAATTGATTACTGATGGAAATTATCTACTGAGATGCTGAAATTATTCTTGAGAAGAGATAAATTGGCTGGCCAGTACTTAGCTTAGTTCTGTACTACCAACAGTCACCCAAAAAAACATGAAAATATGACACAAGCTTTTGGAAATATTTTCCTTCGTCAGGTACAAGAGGAGGGAAGAAGAAGGGAAAGGTTTAATTGCGTAGGCTTCTGCGGCGAGAGTCAGGTGACAAAAGTTATCTGGGTGTTTTACCGTGTCATGATGTAAGAAGGCTATTACTGTAATAACCAACGTTTCGGTCAATGTTACAGTGGCCTTCATCTGGGTATACCCAGGGAAAGATTATTCGTGAGCTAGGTCATGAGGAGATACTGTGTGATTTGAGGAAGTCAGAGATACTGTATGTCAAGTACTGAGCGAAGCCAATAGAAATTAAAGAGGATATATAACCAAAGGGGATGAATCAAGATAAGTGATTGTTGGAGGACAAGTTCCATCTCCATAACTCTGAGGGACTGGGGTTGGGTGGTAGTGTCCGAATGGCACATTTGGTGTAACACCTGAAAAGGTCCCTGGAGTTATGTAGTAGGGCATGCTGTGCCATAGGATACTGGGTGTCACCCAGGCGAACTGTCCGTTTGTGCCCCTTTATGCGTTCAGCCAATTTGTTGAAGGTCATACCAATATAAAAGGTTGCACAGTGAAAATATGCCAGTTATTAGTTTGCATGTTTTGTTTTGCATTTGGCCCTGCCTTGAATGGGGTAGGTTTTCTTGTGGTGGAGCTGGAGCATGTGGTTGTGGGAGGATGCATTGGGAAGGTTTTGCAGCGTGATCTGTTGCATGGGTAGGAACCAGTAGGTAGGGAGGATGGTTTTGAGATGTTGTAAGGTTTGACAAGGATGTTATGGAGGTTAGAAGGACTGCAAAAGGCTAGCATGGATGCTGTGGGAAGGATACTTTCTGTTATAATGAGTAGCACACCTATGCAATCTATGCTATGCCGCGATCAGTACAGAAGTCTTGAATTGTCTCATTCGGGGTCTGAGGACCTATGGTGCGAGCGGTTCCCACTGCAGTCCATGTGAACAACAAAAAGTACAGTTACGAAGCACACACTAGTTCATAAACACTGGTGAAACCATACTGGATAGAAGTGGCCGCAGCTGGGCCCGGCAGATCTCTTTAACGGTTGCGCGGCTGGCAGGGTGCAACACCATAGCCCAGCCAGGGCTGCACAATGGCCAGCCCTGGTAATGGGCGTTTCCACCTTCACGGTGTAATCTCCAGGGGTGCCGAATGCACCCACGCAATGTCCATGGGGGATGCATTGTCCATATCTGGCTGCCAGCTTCAGGCCGGCACTAACCCATAAGGCCGATAGTATCCTGATCTTACTTTCTGGGAGTGGCTGGTACATCTTTGAATTTTGCTTGCAATCACCAGGGATGAAGGTGCACAATCCGATCCCAGCACTGGAGATAAAAAAGAAGTGGTTGCAGTATTCACAGTTTGACTCACATCCATTTCGGGTGTCAGGTTGTCCATGACTTCGGTAGCATTGGCATCCCCCCCCCCCCCCCTCCTCCAACGTTGGGCGCCAATTGCGCAGACAAGGGTGCAGGAGATGGCGTTGCCCATGATCCCGAGGATGTGACCGCTGGAACAGTGCCAGTGCAGAAAAAGGAAAAGGCACATGTACAGCCGACGGTGCTTGGGCGGGCACGGCTCTCAGTACAGGTGCCGGCTCAACCGAAGCTGTTGGCACTAAGCGTGTTGAGGGAACAGGCCCAGGAGGTGTCATGGACGGAGGTGATGATTGCGGATCTGCCGGGAGTCGCGGGCACAACTGATTCCAGTGATGACAAAGAATGCCCACAATAGTATCCACAGTGCAGAGGTGGTGGCCGAGACATTTCTTCACCTTACCCAACAGCCAACGAGGATGCGGCGAAAACCCCACGCCCACACAAGAGAACCTTGAACGTAGCGACCTGGTGGTCGTGCCGGAGCACTCGACAGCTGGGGCAACAACAAATGGAAGAGAGTGCGAGGTTGCCTGCCGTGAAGCAATTCTGCTGGGCTGTGTTCCCCCGTTGGCATGAATCAATAGACCATCAAGAAACGGATAATGGCATCGTCCACAGAACAGGAGGTCACATATTTGCGCATTTGAACTTTGAAAGTATGCATAAGCTGTTCCACCTCACCATTAGACTGAGGATGAAACGGAGGAGCTGTAATGCGGTGAATGCCCAGACAAGCTACAAAACTCTTGAAAAACAGAAGTAGTGAATTGAGTGCCATTATCTGAAACAAGTGCATGCGGAAAACCCTCCAAGGTGAAAACTGTAGACAGCGACTGAACAGTTACAGCAGTGGAATGGTATGACAACGAAAAATGTATGGAAAATTTGAATAAGCATCCACAAGAAAAAACCAATAAGAGTTAAGGAAGGGTCCAGAGTAATCCATATGCACTCGTTCCCATGGCTGTTGGGGGTGTGGCCAAGAAGAGAGAGACACCCGAGGCACCACCTGTTGCGAAGCACACAACGAGCACTTAGCCACCAGTCTTGTAATGTCACCATCAATACCTGGACAAAACACATGTCGACGAGCCAATGTTTTCGTGCGGAAAACTCCTCAGTGTCCTTCACGAAGTTCTGCTGGGGTCAGTACACGCAGAGATTGTCCAGCTGTAGCCAAAAGGAGAACCCCTTCCCATTCAGACAGATGAAAATGGAAAGAATAATAGTTGTGGAGGGGATCTGAAGCCCTACATGGAGGGGTGTCTGGCCAGCCCACATGAATGTAGTGAAGAATGTGCCACAGTACCGGATCGGACGTCACTGCCTTAGCCAAGACCGGTGCAGTAATAAGAAAACAATCAACAGTAGTCTTAGCTTCCTCATCCAGATAAAAGCACAAAAGCTCTTCTCTATCAAAGTCAGGATCAGGTCCTGCCGGGAGCCAAGATAATGTGTCCGTGTTAGCATTTTGCGCTGTTGGATGATTGCATAATTAAAACGAGAAAGAAAGAGAGCCCAACACTGCAGTCTATGAGCCGCTTTGTCAGGAAGCGCCACTGTAGGGTGAAATAGAGAGATCAAGGGCTTATGATCAGTAATGAGATGGAACTTGACCCCATATCAGTAAACATGAAATTTCTTCAAAGCATACACAATGGCTAAAGCCTCTTTTTCAATTTGAGAGTATCGTTGCTAGGTAGCCGTCAGTGTCTTATACGCGTACACGATGGGGTGCTCTGACCCATTGGAATACTTATAAGACAAAACAGCACCAATGCCATGTTGAGAAGCGTATGTAGCCAGAACCAAATGTTGCCCAGGAACATATGCCGTCAAACAAGGGGCAGAAATCAATAAGTGGTTTAACATGCAAAATGCACATTTACACTCAGAAGGCCAGACAAAGTGAACACCCATGTGAAGCAGACGGTTTAAGGGGTGTGCCACCGAGGCAGTCCCTGGTAAGAAGCGATGATAATAGGCAATAGGCAATGTTGTCCAAGAAAACCTGTACATCTTCGACAGACGCAGGACGCGGCAGAGACTGTACGGTGACCCCATGGTCCAGCAAAGGGTTGATGCTCGCTGAAGACACTTCAAACTCCCAAATAAGGAATACAAGGTTGGAAAAAAACGAGACTTGGCCAGGTTGCAACCGAGGCAAGCTGCTTGGAGAACAGAGAAAAGGGCCCGTAGGTTTTGTAAATGTTTGTGGGGTGAAGCCCTGGTCACAACAATATCATCTAAGTAGTTAACACAGCCTGGAACCGGGCAGAGGAGCTGCTCTAAGTAACACTGAAAAATAGCAGGGGCACTAGCGACCCCGAAAGGAAGCTGTTGATATTGGAATAAACCAAAAGGAGTGTTTACGACCAGGAGACGTTTTGTATCATTGCGCAAAGGAAGCTGAAGATAGGCTTCCACCAGATCTATATGAGGAAAAGAATGCAAACCAGAAAGTAAAGCTAGGAATTCCTCTGTACGATGCATGGGTTACGAATCAATCATAGGCTGCGCATTGATCGTAACTTTAAAATACCCATAGATACGTAAAGACCCCGCAGGTTTCTATACAATAACCAGTGGCGTAGCCCATTCACTGGAAGAAATAGGAGTTAAGACCTGTAAGTCTTGGAGGTGATCCAATTCAGACTTAAGTTGGTTGCACAGGGCCACCGGCACATGGAGCACTCAAAAAAACTGGGGGCATGCCGTTGGTTTCGTTGTGGGCGGTAAAGCCCGTGGCACAACCCAGTCCACCAGAAAACAAAGAAGAGAATTTCTGTTAAAAGGCATCCAACTCTGGGAAAGGCACCGGATCTGAAAGAAGATTATCAGAATCGTTGATTTGATTTGATTTTTTCAGGAAAGCCAAAACAGTCTTGGTCCAACCTGCCACTGCCCGCACCAAAACTAAGTTTATTGTGCGGTATCGCTCCCTGTATATCTAGTAAAGCCAACCAATGCCCTTGAACAGTTCAGGGAGTCCCTTTACCAGTTCTTTATTAGACACAATTTCTTTGGGTCTGGTTGTCCCAAATGTTCTGTGCTTTTTGTAAATGTATGTAGGTGTTTTTTGAAATTCCCATGGCCTGTCAGCAATCCAACCATGAGTCTAATCTCTCTCCTGTTCAGACCCAGGATTGCAGAGCTTCTTTTAAAACATGGCTTTGGCATCATTACCTTGCCATGTTTTTGTTGATGGACTTTGGTCCAATATTCTACGTGCTGTCTTCTGAGCCAGTTACGTAGCTCCAATTTGAGCATTGCCTTGGTGATTGTCAGGACAGGTTCTGGTCCCATAAATGGAGTCTCTGCCCCATCCTGGCTAATCTGTCGGCATGTTCGTTGCCACTGATCCCTGAGTGGCCAGGGACCCACAATAGGTTTACTCTATTGGTTTCCCCCTAGCTCCACTAGAAACCTGTGACATTCTGCAACAATTTTAGACCTTGTTGCAGGAGCTGCCAGTGATCTCAGGGCTGCCTGGCTGTCTCAAAAGATATAGATGCTATGATCTTTGTAGCACCTATGCAAATTCTCCTCCACACACGCCCTGATGGCAGTGATTTCGGCCTGGAATACTGAGGCCAGTTTCCCTAGAGAGATGACGCCCTCCAGTCTTGGCTGCACCCCATATACCCCGGCCCCAACACCTTGGTCTGATTTTGACCCGTCAGTGGACCAGACAATATCCCCCGTACTGTGTCGAACTATTTTCTCCCACTGCTCCCTGCTTCCAATTGTTATATTGAAAGGCTTGTTGAAGCAGTATGGAGTTATAATATAGTTGGCTGGCATTTTCCCAACCTTTCCTATATTTACCTCACTCACTATTTTAGTGTGTGAATATGGATATCCCAAAGAGTTCCAGTTGTTGCCAGTTTTGAGTCTGTATGCACTAGCCGCTGCCTCCATCTTGACCCAAAGGTGTAATGGGAGCATATCCAGCATGGTTTCCATTCCAGCAGTTGTGCTGCTAATTCCGCCTGTTATGGCTAAGCAGGCTAATCTCTGCACCTTACCAAGCTCCTTTGCAGCAATCTTCTGTTCTACCTTCTTCCACCACACGACTGCCCCATAGGTGATCCTGGGTCTAATCACTGTGGTGTATATCCAGTGAATACCCTTGGGGCTCAGGCCCCAATTTTTGCCACATACTCTCCTGGTACTCACATTAGTACCTTTTGCCTTGGAGCAAATATTCCTGATGTGAGGGGTCCATGTCAATATCTCATCTAGGGTAACCCCTAGATATTTCACTGTCCCCTTCACAGGTAGCGCTTCATTGAAAAGCTGTAGATTCCAACTTGAATGTTGTATATGCTTCTTTGTGAATGGTACAACAACAGTCTTCTTAGGACTAACCCCCAGATCCTGTTTTCTGCACCAGTCTTGCACAATGTCCAACGCACCTTGTGCCATATTCTTTACTGTGTCAGCAAATTTGCCAAGTATTACTATGACAAGATCATCTGTGTATCCTTGGCAAAAGTTGTTGATCGAATCGTTGATAGTAAAGCCAAAAACATTAAAGGCATCAAGGCCGAAGATGTTAGCAGCCGCAGCATCATCAACAAGAAAAGTGACCCGCCTGACGACAGGTTTATACACCTTGCAGGCTGTAAATTGTCCCAAGATAGGGATGCGCTGGTGGCTATAGCCACTTAAAGAATGGGTGACTGCTGCCAAGGGGGGCGAGCCTAGCCGCATATACGTAAGATAATTAAGAAGAGAAACGGAAGCTCCCGTATCTACAAGTAAGGTGACCTCCTTTTTCGAAAATCTGAACTTCAACAAAAAGTTTGGGAGATGGATAGTGAACATTCTGGACAAGATTAACATCCATCTCATCATCCTGCTCAGTCAGATGGGAATGGCAAACAGAAGCCGTGTGACCCTTTTTTCTTGCACGAGTGACATACAACCCAACAGTTGGGGCAGTCTGCCCTGTCATGCTATACAAAACAAAGGGGGCAAGATGGTAAAGGTCGCTGCATACGACGTGGCCCGCAGCTACTGTGGAGCCTCTGCCTGTTTACAATCACGCGTGCGGCGAGGGGGGTGGTGCTTCCGTGCGACAGCAATGCCCTCACAATCCGAAGGCACCGAGCCAGACGGAGAAACTGCAGCTACTTCACACCAAGTCTCAATTTGGTCCCCTGCAGCCTGTAGACTTCAAAAGATTGTGCAATGTTTATAACATCTGTCAAAGTTGGGTTTTCCAGTTGTATGGCACGTTGGTGAACTTCCCTATCTGGAGCAAGCCTGAGAATTGCATGATTAACCATATCATCCACATAAGTTTCCTTGTGGGTTGGAGTAATGAACATATTAACAACGGCTAAGACCGTGCAGCTATGTGGCCTACAACCGATAGGACTGAGTTGGTTTCTTATGTGACCGGTAAAATTCAACCCGCGCTGCAATAACATTTGTACGTGGGCAGTAAAGAGCTGACAACAAACAACACATCTCATTGAAAGACAAAGCAGCCAGTTCCTGCAGGGGGGCAAGTTGACGCAAAAGTTCATAGATATGAGGGGAGACCCATGAGAGAAATAAAGCTGGGTCTGACACCCCGAATACAAGGAAATGCCGGCACGACCTGTTTTCATATGAGTCCCAATTTTCTAATAAGTCTCAAAACCAGAGAAAAGAGGCGGGAACGCCGTAGCGTTAGACACAGAACTGGAAGCAATCATCGGCAGAGAAGCTGATGGCAACCGTGACACAAGGGAATCAAAAAGCTCTGCCTGACCCGACACGACACGATCGTCCCCCCAGAGGGCCCACAGCTCTTTTGTGGGTACGTGTGTGGTGCGTATGGGGCCCCAAGCTGGAGTAGCCTTCCATCTCTCCCGGGCTGCTTCACTCCCCCCCCCCCCCAGTTCATGCATTTGTCCAGAGTCTGAATAAAGTCAGGTCATCTCCTTTTCACAGCTTTTTTCTTTTACTTATCCTTCCCTTCTTTCACTCGTTCTTTCCACTCATTCTTCTTGCTCCATTCATCCTATCTTAGACCCATCTTTTTAATCTCCGCTTCGGCGTTTGAGGTTCTTCCTCTTCTATCCTTCTCTTTCCTTCCTCTATTCTTGTTCTTTCCTCCCTGTGTGTGTGTGAAGGCTGACCCACGCATGCTCATGCATAGCAGGTGATGGGGTAACGCGTAATTCCCTGTCCCAGGTAGACAAGTAGGGCATGTACGTACCCCCTGGTAAAGGCCAGGCCCAGGGAGGGGTGAGCTGGTACCTTGCGTCTATGCCGGTATGTCCCTCTGTCCATTTCTCGGGAGGTGTGATCTGAGGTGTGAACAATCACCTAAGGTGGGGTAGCCTTCAATGAGGGCCCCCATTAGGAAGGAGCGTGCCATCGGAGACACCGGTTATCATGAGGGACATTTCCGCAATGACCTCTCTCTCTTCTTTCTTGACATCGACCCAGAAGAGAAAGTTAAATGAACCTCAGTTAGAGAAAAAGTTACCAAATGTTTTTAAGTTTTTGATGGTTACTTAAACTGATGGTCACTATTTCTCAAAAGTAAATCCTTTTATCATTCAGACAGGTGTCGATGCCTTTGCAGGTCCTTTGAAAACGTGTTCTTGCCAGCAAAATGAAACCTTGTTGTTGGAAACAGGTAGTGGCTTCCAGGCTCAGAAATATAATTGAACCATGCTCCTGCACACCTTCCCTGTCAAACTACACTTGATCCCTTGACGGGTTATTGGACGAAGAGTACTTGACTGATCAGGGCGTCACAGCCCTCCATAGAGTAATGAAAACGGCTGATAAAGAATTAATACCAACCCGAACCGCATTTTTGACATTTCACAGGGTGGATCTTCCTTCCAAGGTTTAAGCGGGTTCTGAAATAATAGCAGTTTGCTCGTATGTACCAAACCCATGTGCTATTACCAATGTCAGAGGTTCAATCATACCAATCAGTCTTGTCCCAATGCAGCCAAATGCGTCACCTGTGGCAGAGACGCTCATGAGGGTGACTGTCCGCCTCCATCCCCTCGCTGCATCAATTGCATGGGCGACCATGCAGCTTCTTCCAGGGACTTCCCCATCTACAAAGATGAGCAGGTTATTCAAGAAATCAGAGTAAAGGAAAAAGTATCAACCTCTGCAGCTAGGAAAATATTAGCTGGTAGGAAGCCTGCTTAGTTCCCAGCGGGTAAATACAGTGCTGTCCTTGCCTCTCCTTGATCTACTAAGGAGGTAGGCACCCAGACGTGTGACTTTAGTTTTAGCAACACAGTTGTAAGATCGGCCAGCCCTAGGATTGCCTGTTCAACCTCTGTACTCTCTTCCTCTCGCCAAAAACCATAGTCATCAGCAGCTTCTCACAAATCACAGGTGTTTCAACTGGGTGCCCAGAGTTAAAAAAAAAAAGCCTGTCCGTGAAGACTTTTTACGGTCTCAGGCTCCACAACCTTTACCTGCACAAGCGTTTCACCGACATTCTTCTAATAAAGCACACAAGACAAAGAGTTCCTCTCCTTCCCCGCCATGGCGAGACTCGTCTGTCTTGCCACTAAGCAGTAGCAACCCCTGTCTTCCTCTGTCTTGCCGGGACAAGGTACTGCTAGGTGATAGCCAGCCCTTTACTGGCAGAGGAAGCTTCCACTGCCGATAAACCCAGGAAGGTGGCAGATACTCCATACGAACCAATGGAACATGACTCTGCACCTGTCAATTGCTGTAGCAGTATTCCCTCGAAGTCAGGCCCTCAGCGGCCATGGAGGTGATCTCCTCTCGCTTTTTCTTCTTTTTCTACTCACTTCCTTCATGGATCTCTTTCAATGGAATATTTGAGGACTTCATTCCAACCGAGAAGATATAAGTTACACCCATGCGGCAACATAGATTTCTCACAATATACCTCCATACGCTTTGACCTGCCCCCCTGTGGAAGATATTCCAGCTCATGGAGGGGTTATGTTGCTCATTCGAGAAGACATCTATTACCATCCCATGTCATTGTGCACTCACCTTCAGGCAGTTGCCATCCACATCACTCTCCCCGCCTTTTCCTTTTCACTCTATAATATCTATACCCCATCATCATCTGGCTTTGCTAGGGCAGATGTGCTGCAACTCGTAGCTCAGCTTCCTACTCCCTTTTTGTTGATTGGTGACTTTAACGCCCACCACCCCCCTATGGGGTTCTCCAGCCTCTTGCCAGAGAGGCTCCCTTTTAGTGGAACATTACAACCATCTTAATCTTATCTGCCTAAACACGGGTGCACCAACCTTTCTTTCAGACACAACGCATACGTATTCTCACTTGGTCCTCTCGATATGTACTGCTCAACTTGTGTGTAGGTTTGAGTGGTATGCTCTCTCTGATAAGTACTCAAGCGACCATTTCCCCTGTATAATCCATCTCCTTCATCATACCCCATCTCCGTGCTCCACTCGCTGGAGCATCTCAAAAGCTGACAGGGGACTTTTTTCCTCCATGGCAGTTTTCCACAATCAGAACTTCCCCAGCTGCGACAGTCAGGACGAATACCTCACGGAGGTTGTTCGCAATACTGCTGAATATTCCATACCACATACTTCATCTTCTCCATGTTGAGTTCCAGTCCCATGATGGACTGCAGCATGTAGTGACACTGTTAGAGCCCAGCGACGTGCTCTACGTACCTTCCGATGTCACCCAACAATGGCGAACTGTATCAGTTACAAACGCACACGAGCGCATTGCCGTCGTGTCATCAAGGAAAGCAAAAAAAGTGTGCTGGACTGCTTTCACTAGTTCGTTCAACAGATTTCCTCCTTCTTCGGTTGTCTAGGGGGGTTTGCGTTGGTTATCTGGCACTAAGGTCGACTTCCAGATTCCCGGCCTGACTGTTGCAAAGGAAGTCTTTGTGGACTCTGTGGATATATCCAATGCTTTAAACCAATCTGTTGCAGTGGTTTAGAGCTCCGCTCATTACCACCCTGCCTTCCTCCCTCGAAAGCAGACATAGGAGGCATGGCCACCTTCCTTCCAATTTCAAAATTGTGAAAGTTATAATGCCACCTTCACCATGCAGGAACTCGAACGTGCTCTCACCCTGTCCCAGTTTTCTGCTGTGGGGCTCGATGCAATTCATATTCAGATGCTGAAGAACCTTTCTCCTGCGTGTAAATGTTATCTTCACTGCACTTATAACCACATATGGACTGAAGGTCAGGTTCCCACATGGCGTGAAGCAATTGTTGTTCCCATACCAAAACCAGGGAAGGACAAACATCTCCTTCCAGTTATCACACCATTTCTCTCACCAGCTGTGTTTGCAAGGTTATGAAATTCTTGGTTAATGCTCGGTTGGTTGGTTACTGGAATCTCATTTCCTCCTTACCAATGGCCAATGCGGATTTCGTGTTCTGCTGTCGACCAACTCGTTACCTTGTTGATCTATATTATGCGTTACGTTTTGCAAAAGCGCCAGACGGTGACTGTATTATTTGATTTGGAAAGGCCTATGACATCCTCCACACGCCCCATACAAGGGGCTTTCGCAGCCGCCTCCCCCTTTCTATTCAAGCATTGGAGGTTCTGGGTACGAGTGGGCTCTAATTTGTTAGACACCTTTCGCCAGGAGAAGGGGAGCTACAGGGATCCGTGTTGAGCGTGGCACTTTATGCCATAGCAATCAACCCAATTATGGATTGCCTCCCACCTGACATCTCCGGCTTCCTCTTTGTGGACAAATTCACGCTCTACTGCAACACCTAGAGAACATGTCTTCTGGTACGCTGCCATCAGTGTTGCCTTGACCATCTTTATTCTTGGAGTGTCGCCAATGGCTTCCGTTTCTCCAGTGAGAAAACAGTCTGCATGAACTTCTGGAGACACAAAGAGTTTCTTCCCCCATCTCTACTTCTTGGCCCCGTTACTGTGCCATTCCTGGAGACTGGAGATGACGAAATATTTAAGGCTAATACTGGATAGGAAACTTTGCTAGTCTCCCCATGTGTCCTACTTGGATGGCCGATCTGCTCATTCCCTTAACGTCCTCCATGTTCTTAGCGGTACATCATGGGGAGCGGATTGAACCATCCTTCTTCACCTCTACCGGTCCATTGACCACTCAACATTGGATTACTCTTCTGCACGGCCATCAATTTTACGCCGACTACACTCAATCCACCATTGGGGATTACGCCTGGCGACTAGAGCATTTTACACCAGTCCTGTTGAAAGCCTTTACGCCGAAGCTGCTGAATTACCTTTTAACTATCGGCGTGATATACTATTATATTGGTACACTTGCCACCTGTTGTCAATGCCCAACCATCCATCCTACCCATCATTCTTCAATGACTCCCTTGATCGTCGATATGGGCTGTCTGCAACTGTCTTGCTCCCTCCAGTAGTTCATTTTTGTTGGCTTCTCCAGCAACTTGATTTTATGCTCCCTACCGCCTTTCCAACATGTGAGAGCCCAATGCCACTGTGGCTCCCAGTTCGGGTTCATTTTGATCTCAACTTGCTGCTCCCGAAGGATTTGGTATATCGCTCAAGGTTTGTCGAACTTTGCTCGCGGTTTGATACTGCCATTCATATCTATACAGATGGTTCAAAGAACACTAATGGTGTTGGATCTGCCTTTGTTCTCAGGGATGACAGGTATCAATACAGGCTTTCTGACCAGTGTTCGAATTTCACAGCTGAGCTTTCTGCTCTCTATCAGGCTGTTCTGTATATCCACCACCACCATCCTTCCTCTGTCATTTGCTCTGATTCTCTCAGTGCCATTCAGTCTTAGAGACCAGTATCCGATCCATCCAGTTGTACACTGAATCCAATGCTCCCTTGAATTGTTAGCAGATGACAGTTCTCACGTTTGTTTCCTGTGGATACCTGGCCATGTAGGTGTGCCTGGGAATGGGGCTTCTGCTGATGCGGTCAGGGCTGCAACCCTCCTACCTCGGATAGCTACCCTCTGTGTCTTATCCAGTGATATTAAAGCATATATTTGCTGACACATTTTATTGCCATGGCATAGTTTGTGGTCCTCTCTTCATGCCAATAAGCTTAGGACCATTAAACCGATACCAATGACTTGGAAGACCTCCTCACATCCGTCTCGATGAGAGGAAGTAATCTTGGCCCGGTTGTGGATCGGACATGGCTGGTTCAGCCACCACCACTTTCCGACGGGGGACCCTGCGCCATTATGTTCCTGTGGTCACCGACTGACGGTATCCCATATTTTAATATCCTGTTCCAATTTTAATCTAGTCTGTGTTGCACTCAATCTGCCAAACACTCTAGAGGAAATTTTAGCCTACAACACATGAGAAGCTGCTCGGGTGTTGCGTTTTATACAGATGAATGATTTATCAAAGGACATTTATTTCCCCCGCTGGATGTATTTTACCTGATGTTTTAGCAATATTCTGGTATCATCCTCATTGGCAGTTGTCTTAACTCTGGTTTTTAGTAAATCCTCGTACAGGATTGGGCACTAATGATCTGAGCAGTTGTGCGCCCTTAAAAAAAAAAGAACTGAACTGACACAATCATAGTTAACCATTGAAGGGACTCAACTGCTGTCAGTAGAGATTGTTGGAGAATTTGGCCCCACAGGGGCAGCTGAAAGTGACCCAGTCCCTCGTTTTCCACCATTGTCCACAACGTCGCACACTCTAAGTCAAATACAACACTTGTCACCACTTGTGTTAAAATGAGTAACACACCTATACAAGCTATGTAAGCTGCGATCAGTACAGAAATCTTGAATTGTCTGTCTCATTGGTGGTCTGTTGACCTACGATGTGAATGGTTCCCATTCCAGTCCATATGAACAGTACAAAGTACAGTCACGAAGCACATACTAGTTCATAAACACTGATGAAACCAGACTGGATAGAAGTGGTCACAGCAGTGCCCACCAGTTCTCTTAAACAGCCGCGTGGCTGGCACGGTGCAGCGCGATAGCCCAGCCAGCACCGCACAACGACCAGTCCTGGTAACGGGTGGCGCGCCGTTCAAAGGTACGTGCCGCACTTTTACCACACTTTTCAGCACTGATCTCCTTCCAGGGCATGACTTGAGAAAGTCATAGCCATGATGGAGCAATTTATTGAAGCCTTCCAGGCCAGAATGGTAGTGGGTGACTAAGGAGATATTTCTGGGTGTTCTGGAGTTAGGCACATTGTTTCTGGAAGGATAGGAATGGACTGCTTGAGAGATCTGGTGCGGGTAAGGTCTGCAGGGTAGTTGCGGGAGTGGAAAGCATTGGACAGGTTTTTTTTGTAGGCGGTGAGTGACCCATCACTGACGCATAAAGAAAATCATCTTGGCCATCCCATCGTAACAGACTTCAAAGCGCAACAGAACGTATCTCAGCTCTGGTAGATCAGCACCTCCAACCTACAACCTGCAGGCTTCCATCCTACATCAAAGACACAAACCTCTTTCTGGAATGCCCTCCCACCTGAAAGCTTTCTTGTCACAATGGATGCCACATTCCTTTACACCAGCATCCCTCACACCCATGGCCTATCAGGTCTAGAACACTACCTTTCCCAACTTCCACCCGAAAGCCTCCCAAAAACTTCATTCCTTGTGACACTTGCTAATTTCATCCTCACCCACAATTACTTCACCTTTGAGGGCCAGACCTGCAAACAAATCAGGGTGACGGCTATGGGAACCAGGATGGCCCCTTCCTATGCCAACCTCTTCATGGGTCCCATGGAAGGTACTTTACTTAGGACGTAGCCCTTGGCTTGGTATAGATCGAGAGATGACTTCTTTGTACTCTGGACTCATGGTGAAGAAACACTTCTGAACTTCCCTCAAGACCTTAACTCTTTCTCTAACCTAAAATTCACCTGGTCCTTCTCTAGAACTCAAACCACCATCCTTGATGTTCATCTTTACCTTGCTAAGTCCTACATTTACACATCAGTCCATATTAAATGAACAAACAAACAACACTACCTCCATTTTGACAGCTGCCATCCCTTCCATACCAAACAATCCCTTCCCTACAGCCTAGGCATCTGTGGGAAATGCATCTGCTCCAGTGACAGATCCCTCACCACCTACAACAACAACCTGTCCAATGCTTTCCACTCCTGCAACTACTCAGCAGACGTTGTCTGCAACCAGATTTCCTGAGCAGTCCATACCTTCCCTTCCAGAAACAATGTTCTAACCCCAGACCACCCAGAAACATCCCCATAGTCACCGAGGACTATCCTGGCCTGGTATGCCTCAACAAATTGCTCCATCAGGGCTATGAGTTTCTTTCTGAAATGAGATCAGTGCTCGAAAGTATCCTTCCTACACCACCCAGAGTAGCCTTCTGCAGTCCTCCAAACCCCTGTAACATCCTCGTCAAACCATACAACATCCCAAAACCACCTACCCTACCTAATGGTTCCTACCCGAATCCCTGATACAACTTGTGTTTCATCTCCTTGTTTTTACAAAATATAAAAAGCAACAACTGATCCTTTTTTACCTGACCTTTGAATAAATGAACACTCTTCATCAGTATTTGTAAGATAATGTAGGTCTAAAAGCACTCTTTTTGCCTTTTCCTTCCACTGTTGAGCAGACTGCTTTAAACCATAAATGACCTTAGATTGTTTGTAGAAGTTATCTTTACTATCTTTTGTTGTAAAACCATCTTGTTGCTTCATTAAATTGGTGTTGTTTAAATATTACGACCGTAGCTCCACTGCAGTGCCACCACAATTCCACGGCGATTAGGTCTATGGGCCACTTGTGTGTTAGCGATCAGACTGTTAAAGACTATCGTGTGTTCACTAGCATCTAACCACAAGCACCAGCTTTGCATCTTAACTTTACCTATACTATTAAATGTACATAATTCTTCTTTGTGTTTTTGACCTCCTCCTCCGCAGTTGCAGTTATACAGCAACCACCTAATGGCTCCCCCCTTTCACCTCCAGTCAAAGGGGCAAGTTGAAAGTCTGGTGCACACTTTTAAAGTGTAGCTGCGGAAGTATGTGGTCTCTTCCTCTGTTGACGATGCAGTGCGGTGTTTCCTGTCCTCCTACCACTTCATGCCGATGGGAGATCGTAACCCCACCTAACTCCTTCATGGCCGCGCCAATCACGGATGGCGCATGGGGCTTTGAGCGTTACCCTATTGGGTGCCCAGCCACAATGGAGCCTGCTGCAGCTGCCAACTCTGCTCAGTGTGCACTCCTGATGGCATGGTGCACCATCACTGGGATCCTGCACCAGCAGATGCCTGTGGAGGCCGGGTCTGAGTCTCTGCCTCCACCACCACCACAACCACCACTGCTGCTATCCTCAGAGTGTTTGCTGCAGGCACTGCTCCCAGTTGTGGCCACCTTTACTGCTCCCTATGGATGCCTTCTTGCCGAACCTGTCAGCTTTCCTCCAGGGGCACCTCTTCCCGTCTCCATGGCCATGCCACTCCCAGCAACTACTACTGCTCCTGCTGCCACACTGCCTGCGACACCTCCAGTGGTGATGGGAATGGCTGTTTTGTCTGCTGACGTCTCTTCGTTGGGAGATGCAGCTGCTATGCTGTCTGACACGTCATTACCCAAGCAGGATGCCAGCTGCCCTCTGCAGCTATAGACAACTGCAGTGTCTCTCGTTTGGCGTGGGCTGCCTTCGGCCCTCACGCCAATGCCATTACCATTTGCATTCACCAGTGCTGGATCGTAGCCTCTTGGCTGAACTCACACCTAGTTTGGCAATGCTCATAGACATTGCACATATTTAGTCCTCCCCTGTAGATATTTGTCACTAATTGGGGAGGAGTCTTATAACTCCACGACACATGCAACCCAAATAGTGCATGCCGCAAAAGTTTTTGCACAACCAGCAGCCAGAAAGTGGCTTGGACGATCGCAGCTCCATCACAGTGCCACCGCAGCTCTGTGGTGATTAGAACCATGTGGCCAATCTTGTGTGCCACTTGTGTGTTAGTGATAAGACTGTAATGACTGTCGTGTGTTCACTTGCATCTAAATATCTGTTTCGGTTTTGTATCTTAACTGTGCCTATACTATTAAATGGGTTGCAAGTTACAGTATGTAAGTTTCAAATTTACGCTAAATTGATGAGTACTTCATCTCACTATTGGTGAAAAAGTTTGTTTGTAGTATATATCAAACTTCTGGATAAATCCTGTAGCAACAAGTCTAGCCCAGTAGAGTGCTGTACCATCTCCACTTTCTTTTAACTTAAATACCCACGTATAACAACCATTTTTCTAGTTTTTGGTGGATCCACAAGTTCCTAAACACCACTCTCTGGAAACTTTATTTTCTTCTATCGATACAACTTTCTTAAGAAAGAAAAAAAAAAAAAAAAAAAAAAAAAAAAAAAAAAAAAAAAAAAAAAAAAAAAAAAACCAACAATAAAAATGCAGTATTGCTCATTATAGGATAAATTATGAGTCTATCTTTCTGAATGGAACACATTCTATTATTACATGAATTCTGACAGAAAGATATATGTTGCATAACAAAGTGCGCCTCGGTTGCACAGTGGTAGAGTGCCAGACTACAAATCAAAAGGTCGCGGGTTCGATCCCCGCCAGATCCTAGGATTTTTATCTGTCACTTTCCACTTCTTTCACCTCTGGCAGTATTGCTCATGTGAAAAATACCGAGTAGCACCGTGGTTCGGAACCCACGTTAAACTGTAGGTCCCCCTATAACTGGCTGGGTAAGTCAGTTCGAAGGTCGGAGGAAGGCAACGGCATACCACCTCCACACAGGACCATGCCTAGTAAAGCACTTTGGTGTTCAAACCAATCTTCGGATTGTTGACTGCTTTACCTTAACAAAGTTTTGTATAGCAGGTAAAGTTCAGAAGTTAATTATTATCATTGAGCAAGGTCCACTGCGTAGTCAATTTCTAAACAATCGTCTGTCTCAAAATTACTTATTGTTAGTGGAGGTGTATAACTGTCTACTGTAACTAAATAAAAGGCATGTTTGTGCCATACTTATTGTATTGGTAAATTTTGCTGTCTTCTGGTACCTTAAATAGTTTTTGGATGGCTCGTTTATTCTTTGTTGTTTATTATAAAAACATCTTTGTCATATTCAACTGAGAACTGATGATCAACAAGGAATAACATAATTTTAACACTTTGAAGGATGGCAGCTGAGGGACACTCTGGGTCCAGTGGACAGGCCATTTTTACCTTTCTTTGAAATGTCACTGGCACGTTCCTATGTAACGTATCTTGAAACAGAAAACATATTATGAAAGAACAGTCTTCAAGGTTTGTTTTAAACATTTATTTTAATTATATCAGTTGATAACAAAATCAATAACAATAATCATATCATTTCCATTTCAGTTTCACAGAAAAATGTGTTTCTTAGTTTTGTGTAAATTTGCAGGTAAATAGCTTATAAAATTTCATTCTTACTCAGAAAATGTGACATATTTGACAGAACAATAAACAAGAAATGAAAAACAGTAACATGAACATTTAGTGACATGGCTACTTCAATGCACAAAGGCGCAGTATGTCACAGAAGCTGCTATGCGTGTCTTGCCATTTCTTTTGACGTAGATCTAAAACCAGAACACAGAGGACAGCAGTCAAGGGAAATATAGGCAGCTATACCACTGACTGAGCATTCGAGTAGTCTGAATCTCGATCATTGTCTCCACTGTCGTTCTCATCACTATGAGCTTCTACCAGTTTCTTTGCCTCAACCTGTTCCAGATTGTGACCTCTTGGCCAGAACATACAGTTATCCTCGCTTTTAGCTTGTGTTCCTATCCTACTGTCTGTCCGGAACTAATTCTTGGGGAAATAGTAGTAGTAGTAGTAGTAGTAGTAGTAATAATAATAATAATAATAAGACTTTGGCCTATCACAACTTTCTTTGGGTCCTGTGTGTCAGTTAATCTGTAACTTAGTCATTTCATCATAACCCACAAAAATAAATTTATTTGCCTTTGCATCCCATTTTGTTCTGCATTTATCTGGTACATGGCTAAGGACTCCACAATCAAGCACTTTAAAATGGTTCAAAGAAGATACTTATCCCTTCCATAACTCTTGTGAAGACTTACTATTAAATATTGTACGAGGAAAACAGTTCTTGATATAAAAAACTGTATTGTATGCCTCTTCCCAATATAGCTTAGGTAGAGCAGAGGCAAATATCATGCACCACGACATCTCAAGAATTGATCTATTAGTCCTCTCCACCACACCATTCTGTTGAGAATTGTGGGATACACTAATCTGATGCTCGATTCAATCCACACTGAAAAGTTATTTCAACTTAAGAGTTCACAAATTGCCTACCATTGTCTGATGTAACATCCTTAATTTTTTTACCAATCTATTTTCTGCCCAAATTTTATGCTCATAAAAGAATTCAAATGTTTGATGTCTGCTCATGAGAAAATAAGAGTGTCCTTTTGGTAAAATCGTCCACTTTAGTATGTTTAATATTAGTTGCGACTTTTATGTCTGGCTTGTGTTGGGTGACACGATGCCGTTCCCCATGTAACACCAACAATAAGCTGGGTTTTCCCACCCTGCTTCCAGGCTCGATTGTTAAGGTTCCCCTGTTGCCAACTCATGGGTAAACAGTACCATGTGGTGTTGGATGTTCACTGTTGTTGTTTCTTTATCACCAGGAAACATTCTCTTTTCAATATAGTTTCCCTTGCAGCCAGCTCTAGTGGCTCACTATAAAGGTATGCGTTGTGTTACTGCCTGCTAGGTTGCTCAACAAACACGCACACACTGGCAACTACGTACTGCTCCATGCACTTTGCACTAACCTGCCAAAACTCATAAGTAATTTTAAATGCACTATAGTAAATACATGTATTTATGTAGTGGTATCATTATATTTCCTCCACTGATCCACATCAATCCATATGCAGTAATCCAAGCACTTTAGATACTTGGTGTCCTCCAGCTTTAGGAAATGGAAATTTACATATCTTACCCAGCACACATGATTTACACTTGTCAATAGGTTCAGAGCTACAGCATTATAAGTTTGTGGCTCTTTTTAGTAAACATAACGTAAATCCAGTGTAAACTCTAACATGACCAATCATGCCACAAGTCTTTAATATTATCACATTTTCTAACAGATAGAGAATGTTCATCTGGCAACTCTAATAAAACATTTTTTAGTTTATAAAGGTGATTTGACTATGATCCACGACAAAATAACTTACCTCTTTTGACCAACTTAACTTGTCTTTGTCAAGAACAACATTTATACCCATCTTAACCAAAGCATAAATGGACAATGAATTTATGGCTAAGCCAGAGGCAAGAATAACATTCTTGATTGTAGTTATAACCAGTGAATCGATAACAATTTCTCTCCATTCAATTACTGATTCGACATTATCAGCACATTTCATAACTTTTTGTATGCAATTCTCTAGGATGAAATCTTGAAGCCATTTCTTCCTTGTAGTCATGTGTGATGACGTTTCAGAATCAATAATCCACTCATTCTTATTGACATCAGATACACAAAGCAATGACTCCTCTGTTCCCTTTAAGTTCTTCTTAGATGATTCTCTTCTTAGATGATTCTTGACTCTGGTGGCAGTCAGACTAGAAGTGACCTTACTTCCAGCAATTGAAAGGCTTTATTTTTTTCCTTGTTTATCCTTGGATGAACTCTGCTGTGACTTCTTACAATGTTTTGTGATTAAAACACTGTCAGCATCACTTTTATCCAACTTAAGGAATTCGTCCACATTTAATTTCGCAACTTTTCTTTGATGTTATCTGAAGCAAAATTTTCCTGCATAGTACAAGACTCTATGCCAGGCACGGCCATCACCACCCCGCAGGCACGGGTGCCCTCGCCGCACATGTGCTGCCGCCCGCACGTGGCCTTTGCCGCGCCTCTGCCCTGCGCACTGTGGGCAGCAGCACGTGAGGCAGTAGCATCATACGGTCAAAGCTGGGGCGGTCAACTACAGTGTATTCTGCCTGCGGGATTGGGTGCGCCCACAGGGTGAAAATGTTGGCCGTGCCTGCTCTGTGCCCATCTGGTAAGGGAGACAAACGTTTGGTAAACCTCTCTGCATAATGAGTGCAATTAGTCCATCATCAATTGGTTTGCCCATGCTCTGTTGATGTTAGCTGCATCCAGGATATGAGTTACACAGTTCTGAACATTTCAGTCAGATTTTGATGAAGGTAAGGTCCAACAAATCATCCCAGAGATTGTCAGTTTGTTTTAGTTTACCTGCAAATAGGTTTTCCAGGGTTTAATAATTTTCTTTTGCCTTTGTCATATTCTCAACAGGTGCGTACTAAGTTCTATCCACATGCAAAAGAAAAAGTGTCCATGCATCTTTATCTTTCTTTTTTAGTAGTACTTGACCTGTGGCATAGTCCCATAGTTTCTCAAGCATTAGAATTAGTTTCATTCCAAACTTCCATGTATTAAAATCATCATTCTCTGTTAGTTTTTCTACTACTGGAGTAGTGGTTTTCATCAAACCCACATTTGAAGACATTTTTGAAATTCAATTTGACAAGTACAAAATCGTGTAAACAATTTCTTTGAAAATGAAAGATCAAATATCCATTAGAATAACAATATAGCAACCATAGCAAGTATTTCATTTAGTCCTGGATTCTGAAATGGGTTCCATACTAAACATAATTTATATTTCTTCACTAAACATAATTTATATTTGTAGATATAAATGACAAAGGACTTATAAATAACAATTGGACTGCCAGCAATAGAGGATAGATGCAACTCACCATAAAGATGATCCCTCGGAGATCTTTATGGTGAGTTGTATCTATCCTCTATTATTAAATAACAGTTATAATGTTATAAAACATTTATTCATAAAAACAATTCAACAGACACACACACACACACACACACACACACACACACACACACAGAGAGAGAGAGAGAGAGAGAGAGAGAGAGAGAGAGAGAAAGAATAATAATATCTATAATATCTACGAATAATTCACCCATTTATTTTTATAATTCACCCATTTATTTTTATAAGTAATATTGCAATACTATCCCTCTAACACCCATATACTACGTTCCCTCCAGCTGACATTAATCTTTTGTGGAGCCCAATACCAGACAATCCACTATGCCACCCTTGTTATTGTTCTGATGTTTAATAACAACTGAGAGGAAATGACATCTGGTGCCATTGCATTGTAATTGTATAGAAGCTTCAGCACTACTGGTGAATTATATTTGTTCTCATTTTATCTGTCTGCCATTATTAAATGTTTCACTACTTGGATTTTGTTTTCAGATTTTCAGGCTACTTTAGGTCATCTTGTTCCACGAGCTAATGCAAAAGTGCAATCAGATGGGGCATTTGGTGTTATACAGCGACTTATTCCAGAAAAGGCACACCTGTTCAATGTCACTGTGGACCCCAGTATTGGTCCTTCTGCAAAGGATACATTTAAGGTTTGTCATTAAGTAATTATGATGGACAAACAAAAATGATGCATGATCTAGCACGTTGTAAGTAAAGTTAAGTTTTCTGTCAAAATATTTACTTACGAAATGAATTTTTCTTAATGAACTCGCACAAAAAATAACTTTGCTGATTGTGTCCTTAAATTACATGATAATTTTCATTTAAGGTACTATTTCTGGCATGTATTTCTGAATGACTAAGTCTATATTGGACTACAAATTTAAAGGTTTGTGGTTCAAACCACTCAGTACTCAAATGCTTTCTGTACGTAGAACTTATTTCACCTCTAGCAATGACAGCTTTATGTGGAAATTTCAAACATATACTATGCTTTGGAATACATGGTAATTTGTAGGTCCCCCTGGCACTGGATCAGTAATTCAGATCTGCAGTTAGTGGTAGGCTGGACCTCACCATTTCCAATTGGAATACAATTAGGTAAGCATTGTGATATTTAAACACATCTTCAAGTTGAGGACTACTGTGTATTACTTTTGCCTCGAACTTTCTGTGACAGAATCGTGCAAAAATAAGTGAATAAAAAAGAAAGAATACTCTGAGATCAGGTCTTAAAGTCCATGCAATATATGGCCAGTAACTGTATCATCATCAGATCCGGTATAAAGGGTACATGGTCAACAAACCAAACTCTTGGCTGTTGTCGATGTTCAGACTTTGGAGCTCCTACTTCTCAATCAGTCAGCTTAAGGTTGAGTGAACCTCAGTTCGGTCCTTCCACCAAGGAAAAATCCTTGGTTGTTAAGGGAAATTTGACCTCAATTCCCTTGTTTGAGAGTCTATTGTGTTGGACTTTTTTACATGGTGTTTCCATTCATTTTGTTTTTTTCTTTCTTTCTTTATTTATTTATTTATTTATTTATTTATTTTTTTTTTTTTTACTGTGAAAAACGAATACTGTCTAATTTCACAAGGTTTCGACAACTTAACACAGATATTCCTGACTTTTTTTCCCCAACTACTACTGCTTTAAAAGACAGTTTATTATATCTGTCACAGATCATTAAAATCTTGCAGCATTGATTTTACACAAATTGCACCCTCAGTTTTGGCATAATAGACCATCCTTCTGGAACAAAGGAAAAATAAAAACATGAATATTATGTGTTAGAAATGACATTTTAATTTTGCTTGGTGGGACTGGACACGCTGGGAGAGAGAAATTGATTGGATGGCCATGAACGGTATTAATTTGGCTCTTTCATTCATTGATCAAGAAGCTATTTGGTTGCAAGTGTATAAGCAGTTGAATATGACTACTGAAGAAATTGATGAACATTTTACAGGCCCTGCCTTTTTTGCCTGGTACAGTATTTACATTTCATGTATTGGCAGTTTGCCTTTGAGACATATAAATTTTTTGTATATTTCTGTTTCTGAATAATAAAAATAAAATTGAACTGTAAGTACTTAAACATTCAAAATAATGAGTAAATTCATACGTAGCTTCAGAATCCCTATCTTCCAAGATGACTAACATAGAATAACATGCTAAATCAATTATTGTTAGTATTCGCATGTCAGTGAGCAACATCAAATGACAGTCCGATACTGGAGAAAGTATTTGTGCCAAAACGAAACAATTTACTCTAAATGTTTTTTTGAAAAAGAAATACCATCCTTCTGGAAGGACATCAGGATCATCTGAGTTAAGCTTTGTTATTGATAATTAAACTCAAATGTAACAGCTTTATGTTTTTTTTTTTTTTTTTTTTTTTTTTTTTAGGTAGTAAAACAAAGTGATAGTGAAATTGTTAATATAATTGGAACTAGTGGTGTAGCTGCAGCATGGGGCTTTCATCATTATCTGAAATATTACTGTGGATGCCATGTGTCTTGGGAAGCAACACAGTTGAATCTGCCACAAGAATTGCCAGAAGTAAACATAACAGTTACATCCCGTGATAGGTTTGTGTGTATTTTTATTTTATTTTATTATTATTTTTTTTTCCTCATGAATGTAATCACAAAATTTGGACACTTAAGTTTGAATTGCATGTGAAACAACTTTTCATTGTAGCATACTACTATTTGATTTATTTTTCTGATTAACTTAGGTTTCGGTATTATCAAAATGTGTGTACTACAAGCTACAGTTTTGCTTGGTGGGACTGGACACGCTGGGAGAGAGAAATTGATTGGATGGCAATGAACGGTATTAATTTGGCTCTTGCATTCAATGGTCAAGAAGCTATTTGGTTGCAAGTGTATAAGCAGTTGAATATGACTACTGAAGAAATTGATGAACATTTTACAGGCCCAGCCTTTTTCGCCTGGTACAGTATTTACATTTCATGTATTGGCTGTTTGCCTTTGAGACATATAAATTTTTTGTATATTTTCTGTTATTGTCAGTTGCAGCTTTCTTCCTTAGTATGTATAAAATAGAGTTGTAGTATTCCTGATCTTATTTAATATTCATGGGAATTCTGTACCATATGTTGAAACGAAAAGAATTATTATTTCTTTGGTTGATTTATTTGTTCAAGTTTAGATATGCAGAATAAATTTCGAAAAAGTATTCCTGGAACTTAAATTAGTATGGCAGAACTGTTTTATTATTATTGTATATACTTGAGTAATTTGTGCACCCCAAAATTTTTCCGACAGGGGGAAAAAAAGAAAAGAAAAAAACACCCCTTGCAGATTTTTGTAGATGAGAATACCACCTGTCGGCTTTGAACAAGCATGTAAGGGCAGCCATCTTAGGATGTCACGTCTGTTAAATTTCAAAATAACATGTAAATATCAAAAGAAAGAGAGAAAGAGAGGGTTGTCATATCCAGAGCGTGTGAATCTTGTACCAACCCAATAAAATTCTTGTATTTTCCCTACTAAATGTTATCATACAAATTGAAAAATATTTCATTTGTAACGTATTACTGTGAAAGCGTACTCACAGTAACACACACTGAAATGAACGCTTATAGAATCTGAATAGTTAATAAATACATAAATGGAGCTGAGACTGGTATTACACAGTAATATATCTTTGTCAAAGTTGATATGTCATGTATTTGCATCAAAGATATTTGATAGTGTAATAGGGAACTTTGACATACAGGTATCTTTCATCAAAGGAATATCATCAAATGTAGCACCTCACTGTATATTTGATTATAAAAGTTGCTTGTCTTCTGTTTGCCGCAATGCAAAATGTAACCGCTCCAAGCACTAGCATTGCTGTTAGTAAGGCTGGTATTACACTATCAAATTATTGGACAAAGAATTGGATGAAATAATGGTCCTATTCTTTGGCCAAGAAATTGGATGAAAAGTTAAAGGGGGTATCACACTTGCATCCAATAATTTGTCAAATTTGCTTCAAAATGGCGGTGTTGTGCTCAGCTGTTGTTTATACTACAGTTACATTGTGTCTGTATTTAGAAGAGGAGGAGGGACAAAAGAAAAGTAAATGCACTTAGATGAAACCGTAGGTGTCAAGGCAATATAAATAAAATTTGTTAGTGGAATGGGAGTATTTTCTTTTCTATGTCGTTGGCAGTACAGCCAGGCTGTAATTCATTGATAATTATTTTGTAGCTCTCCATTCATCACAATTTGCAATAGTGTAACAGAAAAGATTTACACAGTGTATATGAATAAGATTGTAAGTTGATAAAGCAAGTTTCATTAAATAACGTTTTAAATGGGAAATGTGAGCAATGACAAAGAGGAAAATCTAAATTGTTTATGACATTATTGACAATGTAAGGGGGGAAACATAGCTGACAAAGTAAATAGGCTCTATTTATTTGCTTACAAAAATTGTCTAACATATTTACATGTATATATTTTCGCTTGCAAACAGATGTTGATGTTTTGAAAGTTGTTTCATTTCCCAGCACTTAGCACACCAAGTTGACCAAAATCATACATTATAAAGTCTGCTTTAGCTGTAAATAAGATTTAGGGATGTTACTTTTTCAGTTCCGATAGTATATGACTTTTTACATCACGGATTGTAACTCAACTTCACTTTCACCGCAGGGTATTGGGCTATGTGAATTGACGTGCCGGACAGTATGAATTGGCCTTGTCGCTTGTTATACAATGCCTCGTCTGATTTATACATTCATATCAATTTTGTTGTTGCTGGAAAACACTATGCAGACTTGCCGCTACTAGCCATGTTTATGAATACAAACATTATGTCAGACATTTAACCTACAAATAAAACAGCTGTAGTGGCAAGGAGGAGCTCTGAGCAGTCAAATTTCTCACTGCAGGAAACAGAAGATGAGCGATTTCTTTGATCAAATCTAAGCCAAGGCCTTAGATTTGATGAAATATTGGACGACATACCCATTAGACTACGTCCAATTTTTCTTTGTCCAATAATTTGTGTTTTGTCTGAGAAGGCTCGATTCAGAACAATTGCCAGTCGATACAAGAGGCCGTGCAACTCTAATCACTAGTCACAAAATCCTGGAACACTAGCAAGAGATACCAAGTCCAAGAGAGTGCAAGTCGTCAGGTAAACATTCACTCTTAGATAGTCTGGGTCCATGCCAGGGTCGATATCTGCAGAATCAGTCCCTTTCCAGAATACATTCTGGATGAGGTCTTGAAACAGCCCACAGGAAGCCTACAAAGAGCACTGACAGTCTTGGCAGCTGCTTGGGCTTAGGTAGCCAGGTTTGGTGGAGTGATCTCGTTCGGACGTGGTTGACAGCTCCACCTGGACGCTGTTGTGGTGACAGCTCCACCTGGAAAATGTAGTTCCAGTTAGTCTGTTTGTTGTTGTTTACTACGAAGTGTGTTCCCCCTTGGCAGTGTTGTCTGGAACGCCTTATGGGTAGACCACTGGTGCCTTCAGTGTGTTGGTTGGGCTGCTGGCCTCTCAGGGGCAAGCAGAGGCTGGCAGAACACACCTCCCCACCAGGGGAGCTGACAACAAGGCAGCGATATGGCCGATGTAACCCAGCTCAGTTGGACGCTCAGCCGTGATGTCTTCTTGGAGGAGGCGCAGGGGGTCTGCAGCCGGAAGTTAGGGCACAGACTTACGTGCTAGCCATGCAGAGCGGCGGCTGGGATGGGGTGTCTGCAGATCCAATGGCATGGGTCCGTCGCCCTTTCTGGTTTGTACAGCTGAGGCGGTCGTCCTGGAGTGCAGCGACGTCCTCTGCCACCACCAAGGATGTAGAGTCCTGTGGTGGGTCCTGATCATGGAGAGCAGCCACTTCTGCCCAGGATTCCATCCGGTGGTCTGCCTCATTTAAGACCTCAAACTTGAATAACAGGTTGATTATTTGTTCAAACGTTGGATCGTCCAGTTTCAAGGCATCTTGACGAAAGGGAGAGTCAGGTGTGGCCTGGATAAGGTGGTCCTGGACCATCGCATCAGCATAAGATTCCTTGGAAATCAATGTCATGAACTGACAACCTTGGCTCAAACCCTGAAGTTCTGCCACCCATTGTCAATACGTCTTTCCTGGCTGCTTTCGGAATTGCTAGAACTCCACTCAAGCTGCCAATACATGAAACTGACGGCGGTAATAGGCAGCAAGTGTGTCACAAATCTGGGTGAAGGTCAGCGCCTTAGGATCCTTTGGTTGAAGCTTGGTTAACAGCACATAAAGTGTGGAATGGTTCCACAACAGGAAGTATGAACATTGATCCATGTCTTGAGTCACCTGGTGGATGGGGAAGTATTGCCAGATGCGTCGCTCATATGTGTGCCAGTCCTCGATGTCATTGTTAAAGGCTGGTGGCACCAACGAAGGGCGGTGTTCGGAGACTTCCGTGACCAACTGTCTGTGCAAGTTGTGTGATTGCTGCAGCAGCTGTTGATGCATAGCCAAAAACTGATGGAACAGCTTGTGTAGGAGCTTCTGGAGCGCACCCATCAAGCACTGGGTTAGGAGGCACCAAACTCATTGCCACTTGTTTTGTGTCTGAGAAGGCTCGATTCAGAACAACACTTGTATTCATTTGCCAGTCGATACAAAAGGCCACACGACCCTAATCACTAATCACAAAATCCTGGAGCATTAGCATGAGATACCAAGTCCAAGAGAGTGCAAGTCCTCAGGTAAATGTTCACTCTTAGATAGTCCGGGTCCAGGCCAGGATCGATATCCGCAGAAGCAGTCCCTTTTTAGGATATGTTCCAGATGAGGTCTTCCTGAAACAGTCCACAGGAAGCCTACAAAGAGCACTGGCAGTCAAGGCAGCTGCTCGGGTTAATGTAGCCAGGTTTGGCGGAGTGATCTCGTTTGGATGTTGTTGACAGCTCCAACTGGATGTTGTTGTGGTGACAGCTCCACCTGGAAGATGTAGTTCCGGTTAGTCTGTTTGTTGTTGTTTACTATGAAGTGTGTTTCCCCTAGGTGGTGTTGTCTGGAATGCCTTATGGGTAGACCACTGGTGCATTCAGTGTGTTGGTTGGGCTGCTGGTGTCTCAGGGGTGACCAGAAGCTGGTAGAACAATTTGATAGTGTAATACCGGTCTAATCAATGTGTGCGCATGCTTGAACATAGCTGCAATGCCGCGCCGTAATTAACTTTTAACCCAAGAGTAAGAAACCGCTGTAATCCTGTCTTCTCCAGAAACAGTCTTTATCATGTGCCGATTTGGTGTGGGTAATATAAGGGTACTGAACTGAATCATACCCAACATAAGTAGATAACGTACTTCATTACTCAGAAAGATGGTATCACGAGCAAAAGTCATCCTTACATCAACAATGCAACTGTTTGTATGCGCCAGCCGTGCTGCCAAAGAAACTGGCGAAAAGAGACACTATTCTGCCACAGATTTGTGATGTGAGGAGACCCTTTACAGTGAAATTACTAATATGTTGTGTCACTGTCATTGTCAAGTAAATTATATATAGTTTTGATAGGGGCTAAGGCTGTGGACAATAAAAAGTTGTTGTTATCCACTATCT
The DNA here is from genome assembly GCA_026315105.1 of Locusta migratoria. Classification (NCBI taxonomy): domain Eukaryota; kingdom Metazoa; phylum Arthropoda; class Insecta; order Orthoptera; family Acrididae; genus Locusta; species Locusta migratoria. Next base: position 161,724,182 of record CM048748.1, read on the forward strand.
TGAAATATGATAACCATAATACCATTGTTTAACATCACAATGAAGATTTATGTCTAAGAAATATTACGAATATTTGATAATATTTCTTTGTCAAAGATTTGATTGAAAATATTATTGTGTAGTAATACTGGGCTAAAGGGATCTGTTTTTTAAAGCGGAGTAATACCCGCTTAGTGTGTTTTGTTGTTGCAGATGGAGTAATACCAACCTAAATTTGAGTAATCTGCACACCCCAGTTTTTGGTTCATAAATTCGGATAAAATATGTGTGGATTACTCGAGTATATACGGTATTATTATTTAAATCTGTATCAGGATCCTGGTGGGGGAGCACTGTCCTGTCTCTATGCTGCGAGGTATCAGTGGTGAGAAGAGAGGACTTCCCACAGATTATAAGATGAGGGATGATGCTGATTGTAGACCCAGCTTTAGAGAGAGAAATGCCACCTCATACACAGGTGACCACACAAAATGAGACCCATTCTTACACATGGTATTAAATGGGGCACTCTGGGGCTTAGAACAGCCATAATGGCTAATCTTCTCCAGACAGGACTGTAATTATTACAGAGTTTGTGGACAGCCCATACAAGGTCTCTGGACAAACAGATGCCCTATTTACAGAGCAGGGACCAGAAGTAACCCAGCAAGAGCTTGAAAATCTTTCACTGACTGAGTTTTCAATTCAGGCCCATGGACAATAACTGAGAAAAAGTTGAGTGTAGATTATGGGGGCACTTGGCAGTAAATGCCCATGTTACAATGATGTTATGTAACTAATTAGTTAATTATGTGACTAATTAAATATTCTTCAAAAGAGCTAGATCGGCTGGCCAGTACTTACCATAGATCTGTACTACCGATAGCAAAAAAAAAAAAAAAAAAAAAGGGGGGGGGGGACGAAAATTAGGAATAGCTTTCGGAACAGGGTTCCTTCATCAGGTACAAGAAAAGGGAAGGAAAAGGAAACAGAAGGGAAGCTTATTCATGACCTATGCCATTAGGTGATGATGGGTAATGTATCAGGATTGTGGAAGTCATAAATGCTGTATATTAGTATTGATTGAGGCCAAAGAGGATAGATCAAGCAGTAGTGAAGTGAAGAGAAGTGAACTGAATAATGTTGAATGGTGGGATATTTAGGCCAAGAGGGTGGTGGAGGAGAGGATATGTTGGAAGGCATGTTCCCATCTCCATAGCTTTGAGGGACTGGTGTTTGGTGGTTGTATCCAATGTGATTTAACACTTGCCAAGGTCCCTGGAATCAGGCTAGAGGGCATGCCATGCCACAGGATATTCGGTGTCCCCAAGGCGAACAGTTCATCTGTGATCATTCATGTGTTCAGCCAATTTGTTTGTTGTCATACCAACGTAAAAGGCTGCACATTGGACACATGTTAGTTGGTAAATGACATGGGTTGTTTCAAATGTGGCCCTGCTTTGAATGGGGTAGGTTTTTTCTGTGGCGGAGCTGGAGTATGTGGTTGTGGGAGGATGCATGGGACAGGTTTTGTAGTGGGATTGGTTACAGGGGTAGGAACCATTAGGTAGGGCAGGTGGTTTTGGGATGTTGTAAGGTTTGACGAGGAAGTTGTAGAGGTTGAGAAGACGGAAGAAGGCTAGTCTGGGTGGCGTGGGATGAATACTTTAGAGCAATGACCTCATTTCAGGCATGACTTGGGAAAGTCATAGCCCTGATGAAGTAATTTCTTGAGGCATTCCAAGCCAAGATGGTACTGGGTAGCGAAGGATATGCTTCTGGGTGGTCTGGGGCTAGGAACATTGGTGCTGGAGGGGGGGAATGGACTGCTTGAGAGACCTGCTTGCAGACAAGGTGTGTAGAGTAGGTGGGGGAGAAGAAAGCATTGGACAGGCTGTTGTTCTAGATGGTGAGGGATTCATTAATGTAGGACGGGAGCCTGCAGGTTATAGGTTGGAGGTGTTGGTCTACAGACCTGAGATAAGGTTTGTTGGGGCTTTGAAGCCTGCTATGATGAGATGGCCAGGATGGTTATCTTTATGGATTTTAGGGAGTTGGTAGAATGTTAGGGTGCATGGTTCAGGTGGAGAGAGAAGTTCTATGGCAGCAGTGGTGAGATCTTGTGAGGACCTAGGGGATTTTTTTTTTAGTTTATCCTGGATTGAGAGGTTGGGTCATGGGGAACAGTTTTGTAGGGGTAGAGGTGTCTGAGAATTGATGCAGTCCCTCTGCCACATACTCCCCTCGACTAAGTATCACAATTGTGGAGCTTTGTCTACTGAGAGAATTACAATGGAACAGTCTGCTTTCAGCTCTCGAATGGCATTGTATTCAGCTCAGCTGATGTTAGGAGTAGTTATATGTTGTTCAAGAAGGTTTGGGAGGCAATTCTGGATGTGAGGAATTCGTGGAATGCCTGTAAGGAATTGTTTTGGCGAAGAGCAGCAGGATCCCTTTTGGAGGGAGGGAGGAGTTGTTCAATACTGGGTTCAGCAGTGGCTCTGTTGCCTGGGGGTTGTGACTGGGTGGTGAAGTGGTATTTCTAGTTGACGTTATGGTTGAATGAGAGGACATCCTTGACCAGTGCATTGTGTTTGAATTTAGGTGTGGGAGTGAAGGTTAAGACGTTCGACAGGACAGGTAGTTCTGGTGTAGAAGGGGATCTAGATGTGAGGTTAAGGACTGAATTGGAACTGGTGTCAAGTGATGTTAGCATGTGGTGATAGTTGTGAAGGCAAAACATCGTGGCACTGTTACACCACATGTGCCATTTGGATACTACTACCAAAACACCAGTCGCTTTATGCGTACTCCCCTGGGAGGTTGTTCACTGTCAAGAAAGTTGAAATCCCATAATTAACAATAATTAACAATGAGAAGAGTTCCAGTCAGTAGCTGAGATGACCAATTGAACTGTGAAGTTCTTGTCCATCACAGATAGCTAATCAGTATAATGAAGGAAATCTACATACCAGTGGCTATCTTAAGCATTACAGGTGGTCAATGAGAGCTTTGGATCACTAATTGTCACAAGCAATGTATATTGAAACAGCTGAACCACTCTAGTTTGGCGAGGTCAATGTCATCAACAAATTCTCATACCCTACTGTTACTGCTGACAACACACTAGAGGAAACTACTATGGAATTGCATGTAGGGCCAATTTTCAGGTCCAGGTAGGAGAAGAACCACTATAAAACAACGTATCAATACTCGGGATCATCTAGCAATTAGCCAGCATTCATATAGAGTGAAATACTTATAATTCCGTAAGACGTTGAGAAGATGTAGCAAGATTACATTATTTAACCTTAAGAGAGTTCTTTGTCATCTCTGGTGGTTCTTGTGAAAAAGAAGGGAGGCAAGTGATGTTTATGTGTCAACTATCAGTGGCTGAACAAAATCACAAAGAAAGATGTCTACTCATTCCCGCATATTGACAACATCTTAGACTGCTTGAAAGGAGATACATACTTCTCAAACATGGACATACAGACAGCTTACTGGGTCGTTGAGGTTGACGATGCTGACAGGGAGAAGAGTACTTTTGTTACACCTCATGGCCTGTATGAATTCAAAGACATGCTGTTTGGGCTATGTAATATCCCAGCCACATTCGAACACATGATGGCCAACTTGCTCCTACATCTTAAATGGACTACATGTCTTTGTCATCTAGATGTCATTTTTGTTTTCTCAAGGGCATTTGTGGAATATCTAAGCTGCTTGTCAACTGTGTTGAAATGTTTTCAGACTTCAGAATTCCCATTCAACCCAAAAAGTGCCTTTTCTTTGCCAAAGATATAAAAATCCTGAGGCACATAGTGGATGGAGATGGTGTCTCTCCTGATCCAGATAAAGTAAGGGCAGTCCTCAGCACATTTGTGATGTGAAAAGTTTTCTTGGATTGTGCTCATACTACTGGCATTTTATAAAAGGTTTTTGTAACAGGGCATGTCCATTGCAAGAACTTCTGCAGGGAGATGCCAATTTTGACTAGGATGAGATGAAAGAAAGAGCTTTCCAGGTACTTAAGGAGGCTCTAACTACTGCACCAGTTCTAACCTTATATGACAAGAATGCAGAAACCGAACAGCTCACTGATGCTAGGATTGGTGCAGTGCTTGTATGCATCAAGAGTACTCTCATAGTTCGAGATAAACTACCCTACAAATGAGAAAGAATGTCTCGTAGTTATCTGAGCAATCAACAAGTTCCAGCCATGTACCGTTCTTTATCTTGGCTGACTAGCTTGAAAGATCCATCAGGTCGACCAGTAAGGGGGCCCTAAGACTCTATGATGTCACAGTGGTATTCAAAAACGGGCGCCTACACATGGATGCTGACTGCCCTTTGAGGAATCCATTAGTAGAACACAACAGAATGACTGAATTACGTGACATTACAGCAGAACAGAGGCCTTGTAGAAAGGTGAACTGACCAAGGAGAGTTTCAACTTATAAATGAGATATTGTGTAAGAGCAACTATGATCCACTGGATCCTAAATGGCTACTGGTCATCCCAGCTCATATCTGGCCAGCTATCCTCAAGTTTTTCCATTATGCTCCAATATCCAGTCATCTGGGATTTGTGAAGACCCTAGGCAGAATCAGACGCAGTTATTACTGGCAAGGTCTCTACCTATCTGTGCCGGCCGCGGTGGCCGAGGGGACTGAGGCGCTTCAGTCACGGTCTGCACGGCCACTACGGTCGGGGGTTCGAATCCCCCCTGGGGCATGGATATTTGTGCCGTCCTAGTTCGTAAGTAGTTCATAAGTAGTTTGTAAGTTTAGGGACTGATGACCCCGTAGTTAAGTCCCATAAGCCTTACAAACATTTGAACATTTGAACATCTACCTATCTGTCAAGCACTATGTGTGTCACTGTAAGGAGTGCCAATAACGGAAGTATGTGCTGCAATTACCTCCAGGGTATCTGGTCGAATTCCACCTGCAGCTGCTCTATTCCACCAGATTGGAATCGATCTTTTAGGTAAGTTCCTGATGTTGACAACCGGTAACTGATGGATAGTAGTCTGTACTGACTACCTCATCTGCTCGCTGTCACCAAACCTGTGCTGACTGCAGAAGCTCCAGAGATTGCAAAATTCCTTGTAGAAGACAGCATTACGAAGCATGGTGCAACACGTGTGATGATATCTCATCATGGAAAAGTATTCCAGTCAAAACTAGTATCAGTGTTAATGTCTTGTTGCAACATTGTTCACAGAATAGCAACAGCCTAATATCCTCAGACAAATGTTCTTACAGAGCTTTTTAACAAGACGTTAGCAGATATGCTGTCGATGTATGTCGATGTTGAGCAGAAGGATGGGGGTACAATACTGCCAATCCTGACATTTGCAAGGCAATACATCACAAGCTTTACACCGCTTTTCCTGCTCCATGCTCACGAAAGTGAGATGACAATGAATATGCTGTTCCCATTCCAAACAGTTGACTCTCAGGATGACTATGTGAAACAGCTCATCACCAGGGTGGTGTTCTGACAGCCCAGGAGACCTAATCTGGAGTTTTACCCCTGTATGGAAAGCTGGTTCGTCCGAAAAGTTACTGAAGCGATACTTTGGTCCATATCATAATATATGCCGTCTGTCAGACGTCACATATGAAGTTGAGGATTGTGACCCATCCTCAAAATGACAAAATCGAAGAGACATTGTTCATGTCCTCTGTAAGAAATCGTACCACGATCCCGAAGAACAACTAGAGAGAAACAGCTTCTGGTTCAAAGACTCTAAATACTGTTATGATAATAATGAAGCCACAACTACAGGGTCTACTACTGGTCATCGTCACTGCAAGGAAGGCGTGCCAACAGAATGGAAGGATTCTTCGGAACTGCCATACAGATGACCCATGACAATATCATGGTCCAGGACACTGCAGCTGGCTCCAAAGAGAACCTAACAGCGGGTCGCTGTTTTTTCAGGAATGGGAGCAATGCCACAAGTCTTCTGATGGAATGCGTGGTGCAGTGGTTAGTGTATCAGAGTGCTGTGCTGGCGTTGCGCAATGCAAATACCACCACTGGCAGAAAAAAATTATTTCTTTGTATATACTATTTCTAGAATGTTCTACATGTTTCTTATGATTGGTGTACTTGAAACTTCCAGAAACTTCTTTCTATGTATAAATAGCAGAGTACTCCGATCAAGAGGCAGTCTGTTCTGTGTGTGTATGCTTTGCAGCAATAAATCTGTTCTAAGTGTGATGTGTTGTGCTCTGTTAATAATGACTCAGCCTTCAAATTATGACCCATTTGCATTGTTCGATGTGACAATATTTTAGACAAAAGCTTCAAACAGGCTAGACCTTGTCAACGATGTCACTGTGGAGTCAGGGGTTAGTAATCATGATGTCATCTTAGCAACAGTGGTCACCAAAATTAATAAATCAGTAAAGACAGCTAGGGAAGTGTTTGTGCTAGAAAGAGTAAATAAATAATTGTGACCATCCCACTTAAGGAGTGAATGGACATCATTTAGTTCCAATGCAGTGAGCGTAGAGGAATTATGGACAAAATTTAAATGCATTGGAGAGAGGTCTGTTGATTAAGGTTGGAAAAGACCCACCGTGATGTAATAATAATAATGATACTGAGAAAGCAAAGGCATTTGCATTCTTGGTTAAAAAAAGTCAAGAAAATCAAATGAGGCAAAAGTTAGTAGAAATTCGTGTATCTATAAGATATTGATGCACGAAGTGTATGTTAGCCATATATCTTACCATAACTCAAAAAATAGTGGTCCTATATTAAATCGCTAAGAGGATCAAAGGCCTCAATCCAGTCACTCGTTAATCATTCTGGGGTGGTGATAGAAGACAGTGAAATGAAGGCCAAAGTTTTAAATTTAACATTTAAGAAATCATTCATTCAGGAGGACTATGTAAACATATCTTCATTTGATGATCGCATTAACTCCCAAATGGAGGTCATAGTAATAAGCATAGCTGGTATAGAGATACAGCTGAGAAAGTTAAAAATAAACAAGTTGTCAGGGCCAGATGGGGCACCAATTCAGTTTTACAAAGAGCACTCTGCGGCATTGGCCCCTGACTTACCTTGTATTTATTAGGAATCTTTGATCCAGCGTGAAGTTCTAAGCAACTGGAAATGGGTGCATGTGACTCCCAGGTATAAGAAAGACAAAAGAACTGACCCACATAATTATGGTCCAGTATAATTAACATTAGTTTGTTGTAGAATTCTTGAACATATTCTCAGTTTGAATACAATAAATTTCCTTGAGATGGGAAAGCTTCTGTCTATGCATCAGCACGGCTTTAAGAAGCATCATTTGTGCAAAACTTTTCTGTCATGACATCTTGTGAGCAATGGATGAAGGGCAACAGACGGACTGAATATTTCTCAATTTTCAATAGGCAAATGTTCATCATAGACTAGGGTATCATCAGGAATGCCTCAGAAAAATATGATAGGACCGTTGTTATTTTCTATCTATATAAATGATATGACGGACAGAGAGATTTGCAATCTGCAGCTATTTACTGATGAAGCTGTGCTTTTACTGGTAGGTTCAATCAATGCGTGAGTGTTACTGAGATGCTTCACAAACTCAAATGGGAGTCAATGGAGGGAAGGCAACATTCTTTTTGGGAAACACTGTTAAAGAAATTTAGAGAGCGAGAATTTGAACCGGACTGCAAACCAGTTCCACTGTCGCCAACTCATTTCGTGTAAAGACCATAAAGATAAGATCAGAGAGATGAGTGCTCTTACATGTGCATACAAGCAGTCATTGTTGTCTTGTTCTATATGTGAATGGAACAGGAAAGCCATTAACTCAGTAGTAGTAGTAGTACTTCTTCACAATGCACTTTTGGGTGGTTTGCAGAGTATTTATGTAGATGTAATATTTTGTGATGACAGTGAAACGTTTATTATTTATTGCATGACAGTTAGCTGTAGTTGAGATGATAAGCTGTTTTTCTGTCAGAATTGAGTTTCACAACATTTTTCATTAAATTAGTAGGTGAATCTCATTGAGCTATGGGAAACATCAGAGTGCTTAAACTTTGGAAATTTACTCATTTATATCATTCATCACCACCATATATTAAAAATAATAATAATAATAAAAAAATGCCATTTTGATTGCTTTACATACTGTAAATGTTTACAATGGGATGTCCAACTTGGAATATCAGTAATGAAATGATTTTGCAATTTACCAAAAGATGATTGACAACCATCAAACTTGTCATGTGTGTGAGTTGTGCTTTTATGATGATATGAATGTGTGTGTGCTCTTTTTCTGACAAAGGTTGTGGCTATCTTGTGTGAATGTGAGGTTTGTTCTCCTTTCTACTTATCTGTTTGTGCCTCTGTGATTGACTTTACAATTCAGTTTGTTAGAAATACTAATGTGTCAAAAATCAAACATTACATTTCAGTAGTAACAGCTTGAACACGATCAATTTTGTGAAAAAAAGTAATAATAATAATAATAATAATAATAATTGAATGTGGTAGTTTTGTGTCTGTTTATGCTGCTCCTGGTTTCTCTCCTTCCCCCCCTAAAGGAGGAAAGCCAGTTTATTTAAATCTACTTGATTGTTGTAACTTGCATTACATTATTGTTCCTTTATGTAGACTGGTTGTGCACAAAGAAACTGAGGTCAGATTTAACATGACTTTCATTTGAATTCATTCTTTACATTGGTATTGATTTGCATTTGATGCTATATTTACGCGACTATGGCAACTGCCATTTTCACAATCTTCTGAAATTGGAGAGGGTAGTGTGTATATATGAATTCTAATATTTTGACCTAAAAATTGAGGGGGTCACTAACTGGGCCACTAACAGTTAGTGGGGTATTGTAGCCGAGTAAATAAGGTATACCAGTTTCTTCAAATGTCTTATTTTCTTTCTGATATGCATTTTGTATTAAAGACATTCTAATATTTTCAAAATGTACCTTCCTTCTTGTCTGTAACCTTTATTTTCTTACTGATGCTTTCAGTGTAACATATAAGTTATTTGAGTAAGTATTTTGACCACTGTAATCCCTATACAGGAATCGTATGGGGAACATTCGTGGCTGGGCAGGTCCATTGTCAGATACATGGCATAATCAGCAAGCAGTCCTTCAGCATAGGATCCTGGATCGCATGCGAGAGCTGGGTATTATTCCAGTCTTACCAGCATTTGCAGGGCACGTTCCCAGAGCTTTCAAAAGGTGAGAACTGAATATTGGATCATTTTCTCATATGATCTAGAGGGCATGACCATAATGTATTTTGATGAACATTTGGTAAAGTTTCATGATCATACTTTCAATACTTGCTGAATTATATTCATTTATTTGATCACAGAGCCAACTTTCAACAGTGCACCTCTGAAATTTTTTAAAATCATGTTCCACAGGAGCAGTTCTCCATGTATATGCACATTCCTACCTCTCAGCAGTTTTGCCTTGAAAATGGCAGGGTGTGCTCCTGCTGAAATGTCAGTGGTCGCTGACCTTACCTGGCTGCATACCCATAAGTTGTCTGAATATTCCATATGCTGGGAGAGACTCAGGATGTACAATGTTTATATATTTTATATATTATCCACCCTGTCCATCATCTTACCCCTTAAGGGTTTTATTTTCACCCACTTTATATTATGGTAGTAGTACTAAAAGTGGGCCTTTGCGATTGCCTTTTGATATCTCGAAATTTGAATGAAAATAATGACTTAATTGTACATCTCTAAAACTTTGCTCTCTTATGTTTTTTCCTATTTCGCATCGTTTCAGAAATATTTGCAAAAATAATGGCGATTTGACACTGTCACTTGATTTTACGTAAACCAGGCATATGGAAATGTCACGTGACATTCCTTGCCCAGAACTCTCTCTGGCATACACCATCTTGCTTTCTGTATTTTATGATTTTCTTATCATAACTTAATGCATTGTCATTTCAAAGCAGTGGTGCACTGAAGTATTAACAAAAACATGACTTCTTTGTACGATAAATGATAATTTAGTATCTAAAAATGCCACATTAGCATCAGTTAACAACTGCGATTAATAGTTAGAGAAATAAGGTACAGTTTCATAATTGTTCGATAAAGTGTTGTGGGCAGCATGTTAGATTGTAATTGTAAGGTACATGGTCGATGGTTTGAAACTTGCCACTCACAAAACTCCCCCCCCCCCCCCCCTCCTCTTTTTTTCCTAAAAGCGTTTTGGGCACTCTTATTAATTAAATAGAGCTAATATCTGTGATATTTAGAGTTGTGCATATGTAAGAATGCTCCCTCTAAAATGTGCATAACAACGAATTGAATGATGGTTTCTGAAGCACATGCACATAAACTAGGAGGATACTGTACTGTAATAATGAATATTCTGAACACTGTGCTAATACTGGTAGTTTCATATATAAAGTAAATCCTAGATTTCTGTGGCAAATGTCGATCCTTAATGAAATGGAAGGGAAGTGTGTATGTTGCAACAAATTATCTTGTTTAGTTTTTTTTCTAAGCAATTATTCACTATTTATAGAGTATAGTGAAAGTCATTAATTAGAATCAATGCATCTACTAAAATGTTTGTCTTTGACATGGTTGCTATGGACACTTTTAATGTAGATTGTATTACCTTTTCGGTAGTTCAGATATGACTTTGTTCGTGTTACTTCGTTTTGCGCTAAAATAAAGAGCAAATATTCTGTTTCAAACCATGACTACTTTTCTTTTGCAGCTAAAATAACAAATGGAATAAGTGTGATAATACTGAATTCCAAATAAATCTAGTACTTAATCTATATACAAAGTCACTATTATCATTACATCATTTACAACAGTCATTGTAACAGTATCTCCCCAGTTTATGTACATGTGCCTATGTTTACAATTCGTTGATATGTATTTCATGGCATATTCTTGAAACAGAACAATACACTTTTCAGAGAAAGCGCACTGTTACCTTTGAACAATTCGGAATCTTGCAGAATATAGTTGTGTTCAGTTAACAAGAGTATGTGAAAACATATAGCTAGCAAGAGGGAAAAATTGTCAGTAGTGGTTATATATATTTTTTTCTTTACTTTTAGTTTTTGTTCAGGGAAATAGGTGCTTTGCGGTCATTTGTTCATGTTCATTCTGGGTTGTTCATAGAGAATTTTGCTCAGTTATTATTATTACAGATGGCATTGAACCCTCTTTCTTTTTCTCTCTTCTCATTGGTTCTTCAGTTTGATCGGTATTTTGTGGACGTTGGTTTATTTTGTTCCATTTTGATTGTTTTGTCGGCGACTCAGTTTTTTTGTTACAGAGGGCATTGAGCTACCTTGCTGAAAGTCTTCTGACCCAGTACGCTGAGCCACTGCACCCTAACAAGTTTTTGAATTACCGTCTAACATGTTGGTACATCACAAACTAATTCGTCACCCTTTATGCTATGGTGAATAGCTGCAAGAGTTATCCGTAATTTTCATACCATCGGCGGCAGGTGTTAACTGCTAACATGGAATTTTTAGACATTAGATTATAATCCATTGTCCTAAGAACGATGTGTTTTTGATAATTTTCAGTGCTGCCATAGCTTTGAAATGACAACGCTTGATTTATAATAAGAAAATCATAAAATAAAGAAAGCAAGATGCCGTAAACAAAAGAGAGTTTCGGGCAAGGGATTTCTTGTGACTAATTTCCGAATGCCAAATGTATGCTATGTTCCTTCCCGGCTATAGTCATTCGTAACCAGTACAGGTAAAGAAAATAAACTTTGAACAAACTACCAAGGCAAGACAGGTGATAATATTTCAACGGAAAAATGTAATTAAAATGTGGGAGAGATATTAAAATAATAGTTTAAAGATGTAAAAGTAAAACAAAAGTGTGTGGTTTGTCAAAGCTAAACTCAAATATCAAATAATTTTGGATGTTTCTTAAAATACAGTCAGAAAGAATACTATGTGTTTGGTGCATAGATATTATCACAATAGCAGAGTCATAATCGATCACCCATAATTTTTTTTTATTATTTACATTTTTATTATGTTTGTCCAAAATGTTTGCAAAAGATCGTAAAGCTACAAGCAAACTAAAGTGAGCCATATAACACATCAGTGCGATTTTTAAGTTATTTTTATATATGTGCCAGAAAATTATGTCCTCCTACATACTGTTGATATAAACCAATTCAGTATCTCCTGGCAAGGAATGACTGCTAGTAAGACACTTCATGGTGCTTGTAATATCAGTCAGTGTGCTGTCCATGCATAGAATGGGGAAGGCTTGTGATCTGTCTGAGTTTGAACAAGGGCAGATTGTGATGACTCTGAGACTCAGCACAAGCATTTCACACTGCATGACTTGTTGGGTGTTCTAGGAGATCCATGATGAATGTCGTCAACAAGTGGTGAAATCAAGTCCAAACATTCGGGTGTTGGGCATTGCATGTTATGTAGGCTGGACAGACTGGTAAAACAGTACAGGTGGGGAACTGCAGCAGAACTAGCATCACACTTTAATGCTGAGCAGAATACAAGTGTCTAAGAAAAGTGCACTAAACACCCCTAATGATGGGTCTCCACAACAGACGATTCATGCATGTGCTGGACCCATGCATCTGCCAATTTAACAAGATACAGACACCTATGAATGAAATGGGCATAATAAAACTGGTCATTAATGCAGTGGCAGATTTTGCAAGGTATGATGAATCCCAATACCTTCTTTATTTATGCCAGGGGGAGGGGTGTGAATCTAACTTCCAGGGTAACAGCTCCTCCACTTGTATACTGCGAAACAGAAACAAGCTGGCAGCAGCTCTGTTACACTCTGGAAAAAATTCACAGGGGCGTCAATGGGTCGAATGGAGCTTGTGTAAGGCACCTTGATGCCCAAAAAGTATTGTATATTGATTGTAGACTATATACAGCCTTTAATTACTGTCAGGTTGTCCAACAGCAGTGGCATTTTCAACAAGATAATGCACTATGTCACAAGGCCACATGTGTGACAGAGTGGTTTGGACAAAGCAGTGGCAAGTTATTGGCTCACCAACTTACCAGATCTGAACCCAATTGAAAGCATCTGGGTTATGACTGAATGTGGCATCATAAAGCCCAATGGCTGCTCTTCCTGAAATTTACAGGAGTTATGTGCTTACTTTTGCAGATGTTGTGTTAACTCCCTTCAGTGACCTAAGAAGGTGTTATTGCTTCCATGGCAAGAAGCAGTGCAGCTGTTCCTTTGCCAAAAGTGGACATACTGGCCATTAAGTGGGTGGTCATAATACTCTGGTGTGTAGCATGTTTCACAATTAAAAATCGGATAACAGCATAATTTTGTCATAAGGGTTAAAATAAGTTTTCCTTTAAATCACTTACTGAATCATGGGGAAAAATACTGAAGTTTAATTTCGTCATTTTACTCCACTTTCCCCCACATGGGATACTGATATGAGTTAATAATAACATTAATGCTGGAAACACACATGTACAGAATTGACATAAATCTCTGTACACTACAACACCAGTAATTCATAAAGTTTGCTGTGGGAAGTGTATATAACTTTGAAGTAGCTTCTTGTGACATAGTGGGGTCGATTGCTCTTCAGTTGGCAGCCCAACAAAGGAGGGAAGAGTATGAGCAGAATCTGGCAGTCTAGCTTTCCTCGCACTTTTCTCCACAACACCCTCTCCAAATTTTTAAACTTTCAGAATATAGTTAGTAGAATGGTGTTCATGGCACTTCCTCCTGCCACAGTCCAAAATTTACGACTACATTATTTGTTCCCCATATTTTGGTCTTCATTGACTAGTGTTGCATTGAGTGACATTAAACTGCAATTGCAATGGCTATTATGGGAAATATCAAAGCAAATGTACAGTAATTTCATAGGAGGGAAGATAATTTGTGAAAAATAATAATTAGAAAGTGTGATGTATCAAAATGTACCTTTGTTTCTCTCTTCAAGATGTTGGGTGCTCTCATAGTGCAGTAGCAGCTTCAGTATGACATTGATATTTGCTTTAGTGACAATCATTCTTCTCTTGCACAGTTTTTAAATTAAACAGTGAAGGAGGAAAAGACAGCGTTACAAAAGTATCCTTTTCCACACCCTAAGTTAGCTTGCAGAATGGAGATGCAGATGTATGATGGCTTATTAGTGCCATTTTATTTTTATTTCAGGTTATTTCCTGACGTTAATATGACTATGATGAAGACATGGAACAAGTTCCCTGAAGAATATTGCTGGTAAAGTATATACATATTATGTTCATAATAAATACCTATAGATTAGCAAACCCGGCAGTGCTTCACAATTGCTAAAGAAAGCATTGGATATAGATGCTACACTACTTACGTTAATCTCTCTGTCCATCGCTTCCTTCTTCTCTATGTCTGTTTCTTACCTCTTTATCATATTAGGCTTCTCACTGTATTAGCTATATGAAAACTGAGCACTGCTCTGGCATTTATTTATTCCACTATTCAGTTTGTATTTGTACTCCTCTTCTTTCCATCTCATCCTATCTCCTTTCTCTCTCTCTCTATCTCTGTCTACCTACCTCTGCCTTGTCATTGTCATCTTCGTCCTCCTCCTCCTCCTCCTCCTCCAATCCTATTCACCAATCACCGCATGGAAATGGCGGTGAGGTGCCATGTAACAGATTGCATGGATGCTTCCATAAGAGGCTCAAATCCTCCCTCAGGCATGGTTGTGTGTGTTGTCCTTAGTGTAAGTAGTTTATAAGTCTAGGAACCAATGACATCAGCAGCTTGGTCCCTTACATTTATGAACATTTATCATTATATACACCTATTCACCCTACCCCTCTTTACCTCCCCAGCTCTCTGCCAATCTCCTCTCTCTGTTAACCAAAAAATGTTCAAATGTTTGTTAAGCTTATGGGACTTAACTACGGGGTCATCAGTCCCTAAACTTACAAACTACTTATGAACTACTTACGAACTAGGACGGCACAAATATCCATGCTCGAGGGGGGATTTCTAACCCCCAACCGTAGTGGCTGTGCTGACAGTGACTGGAGCGCCTCAGTCACCTCGGCCACCGCGGCCGGCTCTCTGTTAACCCCTCTCCTTCACGTGTATATAAAAAATTTACAATACCTACCAAATTCATGGTCTGGAATAATGCATCCTCCGCCATGCATAATACAAAATGTTATGTAGATAGTGATGTTTCTCTTGTTTTGAAAGGTGAAGTGTGCAAAATTTCATGAAGACAGGAATAAAAAATTGATTGGTGTTGGTGTTTGTTGCTAAACACCCTCTGCCATGCAGATGTGAATTAGTATGCAGACAGTACTGTTCCTGTAGTTTTGATGCTCATCTGTGCAAAATCTTATCATAGTCAAATGAACGGTATGGCAGCACATAAAGTATGAATCTAATCCGAAGTGGTGGAACTACTTTACAAAATTACAGATTTCGCTTTTTTATCTGTTCCTTTGGGTTTTCCCTCTTTATTTCTAAGCCATCCTTTAATTAAAGTGAAAAAAGAAGTATTATTCAAAGCCATTTCTGAGTTTCATTTTTTTTTCTAGCAGTAAATGATGTTTATATATGAATAGGTAATATACAACAAAGTATTCTTCAAAAGAGATAGATTGGCTGGCTAGCAGTTTCTTTAGTTCTGTATCACCGTTAGTCACACACACACACACACACACACACACACACACACACACACACACACACAAAGGCCGAAAAGTAGGACTGGCTTTCAGAACAGGCTTTCTTCATCAGGGAGGAGAGAAGGGAAGAAAAAGGGAACAGGGAACAGAAGGGGAAGGTTATTCATGACCTAGGCCATGAGTAATGGTGGGTGATGTTTCAAGAGTGCGGAAGTCAGAGATACTGTATGTTGGTACTGAGTCAGGCCAAAGAGGTTAGATAACCAAAGAAAATAAATCAAGCAGTACTATCATACTTCCACAATCCTGCAACATTAGCATCACCACCTTATGGCGTAAGTCGTGAACAACTTTCCCCTTTTGTTCCCTGTTCCCTTTATCTTCCCATCTCTCCAACCTGATGAAGGAGCCCTGTTCCAAAAGCTAGTCCTACTTTTCATCCTTTTTCCTTTGTGTGTGTGTGTGTGTGTGTATCGGCTATACAGAAATAAGGTAAGTACTAACCAGCCGATCTCTCTCTTTGAAAGAATACTTTATCATCTCTGTGGAGAATTTCCTTCTGCAATTGAACAATATACAACAAAATTAGAATAAAGTTAAATACCAAAAGAATTTCAAGAGTGCATTTATTTATACATTATGTTAAAGGAAACTTCCTAAAATGAATATACTAACTTGATTTTGTGTGGAACAGTGACCTGGTGCAAGTCTTTCTCTTGGATGCTACTTTGGCACCTGACAAGTTCCAACTTACCCCAGTTATTCAACTGGGAAAGGGGGACTTGTAGTTTAACGTGGAATCCAGACCACGTGCCTTTTCAACAACTGTTTCTGACATGTGAAAGCTTGAAGTAAAAAGAAAATTCCTTGAACTCAGCAAGTTTCAAACCCATGACATCTTGCTGCCTATTGGAGAACTTTGAACCTAGCCCAGGCTTGTTTAAAGAACCGCACCAATTATTGGATGCCCAACCTAGACAAAAACTGTTTAGTTTGTAGTTAAAATAATACTTAGGTCATTAATACAGATAAAAACTATCCTATCCTTTAATTTCGAGCAAATCAAACATATTGTGCATAGTTTTTATTAAGATCAGTCAGTAGGGATTTATATATATGTATATATAAAGATTTATTCAGTGAACTTTACATACAACTGTTTGCATTTCTACAGGCCCATGCAGTCAGTAGTATCAGTCAAAGTTTTTTTCCTCTGTACCCTTTACTTTTTTTCTCAAATATGTGGACAGGAAATTTGGGAACTTATATATGACATGAAAATAGAGTAGCTAAATCAAATTAAACTTCATAGCATTTACAAATGAATTCATATGGATAGTAAACTTATTCCTGAACATAAATATGAAAGCTATGTGTAGCCACGTGTACCTACAGAACATAATCTGTTACATGAAATAAACCTCTATGCAAACATTATGAACTATACAATAAGTATATGAACAACATGGTAAATTCTAACAAGTTCAGAAAAGATTGAGTTAAGACATCAAATTGTCAGATATTAACAAAAGAAATTAAAATCATTTCTCCATGTATACTCCAAAAATTGTGGGAGCAGTACATTAATAAATGTTTGCTTAGACCTTAGACAATTATTTGCAACCCATTGTCTAGACACACTAATGTCCAAAAAATACAATTTTTCATGATATTTACAGGGGAAACTTGAGTATATATAATGGCAGCATAAATACTTTATTTAATCACAATCAGATGAAAGAAAGAAAATTAATCATTTAAAGTTTTATATAAAACTGTCAGTCTGAACACTAATCTCCGGACTAATAATGGATAGTCCAAGTTGGAATGTCATTAATATAATGAGCATATGTTGCAACTCACCATTAAGATGATTGCTGAGCAGCAGACAGACACATAGAAAAGACAATCACACTCACACAACTTAAATTTTGGTCCACAATCTTCATCGAAGAAGTAGAGAAACATACAATCACAACTTGTGCATACATGATCGCTTTTTCTGGCTGCTGCAGATGCAAAATATAGGCTTTATTTCATCAAAATAATATAAAAAAGGTATTGCACTTCACAGGATTCTACTCTGCTTAGTAGTATGGCACAGTATCCTAAAGAACTGAATTTTTAGTGCATTAAGTATCAATAGATGTCACTGTGTTTTGTAGTTCACAGTTAGTGACAGGCGTATTTTCAGAAGTTTACATCAGGAACAAACTAAGCAACTAATTTCGTCAACTTATTTATTTTTGAATATTTTTCTTATTTTTTAAATATTATTTTAATTTTTAAATTATTTCAGATCACTAAATTATTTTATGGGACTGTGTTGTTTGTAAGTTATGAGTTGTGCTATTGTGCTGTACATGTAGAATGGAATCACATGTCTCTTTACTATTGTGGTAGAGTTTATTTATGTACTTTGCAACAGCACATAAATTAGTGTTATACAACACAGATAGGTTCATAAGATTACTCCGGTTAGAAATGTGCTCGTGGACTGACACAAAATAAATAAAGCTGGTGTTTCATAGTTTTGTTCTTAAATATATATTCATGTTCTGTTAATGGCAGATGGCTTCAAACTAGGGACCAGGTATTATGTTTTCCCTCAGTAGAAAACATTTACTTAGCTGTTTTCCATGAGGCGGCACAGCAGAGTTTGGCGTTCTAGTAGATGCAAGAACAAGCCTGAAATAAACTCATTGTTAATTACCTCAGAGTTGATCAATTTTGATTCAATTTTACATTTTGAAGTCTGCCTTTTGATGTAAAGTTACCATTGATATGGAATGCAGTGACTGAAGTGTGTAAATTTAAAAGGGACGATTGAATGAAGGAAATATAGAGTAACTGTTGTAAAATAGTATCATTTATTTGTTGCTTTCAGTTCTGAAACACAACTGCATGCTATGATTTTATGTCATAAATTCAAATCTGTCTCTCTTTTTGTAGTCCGTACCTGTTGGACCCTACTGATGCCTTATTCCAAAGAATTGGAAAACTGTTTATATCAGAGGTGAGAGATAGAAATATTAACATTGACCGATGTTGCAATTGTTATTACACATAATAAAATGATGGACTGTTTTGTGATATTTTCAGCTAATTGCCCAATTTGGAACTGATCACATTTACAACTGTGACACTTTCAATGAGATGGAACCACATTCTGGAGACCTGGACTATCTTTCTGCTGTCAGTGCTGCTACCTTTGAAGCACTAACATCTGTGGACCCAAAAGCTGTCTGGTAAAAACACTGCTACATGAAAACTAACATACACTACTTTGACTCGTAGATAGTGCCATTTTATCAGTTACATAAAAAATATCAGATTTATCTTCCTTTTACTCTTTGTTTTTTCCAAACGATTTTTAGATATGACTAGAACAATTTATATTCTCTATCTATAAAAAATCAATGTGTATATGTATTTTATTGGTTGCTGTGTTCCACATGATAAGATAAAATCCTTACATGTATAATCAATATATACATAAGCATACTGATATAATAACTAATGTAAATGTAAAGTTTTACATCTGACTCTTGGAACTATAGCAGCACCTCTAGTTGAGCAAGAGTCAGCTGTAGTGGCACTATCACTGTATAGTCTAACACGAACAGTCACGGGCACTTTTGCTACAAGCAGCAACATTGCAGTAACAAAAAAATGGCATGATATGAGCAGCTGGCTCTTTCTACATTATGGGTGCTATTGTCATTCCAAGTGTCAGATATAAATTAATAAATTTCGTGATACAATCACTACTAAACTTCACAGGATCACCCACTGGGCTAATCTGAAGATATCCTGAAGTTTTCATCAAAATTACTCCAGCTGTTTTGGAGTCCATAGGGAACATAAATATACACATCCATTTTTATACATATAGCTTACCATAAAAGATAAATACTCATTTACGTTGTGATGAAACTTCAAGTACTGGGCAAGTAACTGTGTTATTAGGATGACACACTCCATTAACATGTATACTTAAGCTGCCAATTGAGCTTTTCCTCTTCAAAAAAAATAAACTTGTATTTCTCACTCTCTTACTGGTGTTCAATCAGTTTTGAGAAATGTTTGCCACATATGATTAGAAAATCTGTATTTTGTCAAACACAGGGTATCTATACCCTCTTCATCAGTAGGCATATAGGGTCAAAGTGTGAAGACTAGAAGTTTAACAAGTAAGTTTAGGTTGGAATTTAAGAATAATATGGGGATAGGTAAAGATGCAGATAGATATGAAAAAATGATTGTCACACACCTACACAACTCAAATTTCTGCCACATCCTTCATCAGAAAAGAACATACACAAGTTCATACAGGCACAACTCTCAAACAAATAATTGTCATCTCCAGCTCTCTGTAGGAACTAGATTGATAGAAAGATTTGCAGTTGGCAGGGGCGTGGTGGGAGGTGGAGGGGGAAGCAAAAGGGGGAGGAGTAGAAAAGGAGGAAGAAGCTACAAATGAGACAAGAAAGGGGGAGATGCAGGATAGAGGGAATGAGAAATGTTGTGTGTGGAGAAGTAGGTTACTGAATATTGAGACCTGGAAAATTTGGAGACTGGAGAAATTACTATAATTCCCTACTGTGCAGTTTGGAAAATCTGTCAGTTGGGGGGAGGGGGGGGGGGGGCAATGCAATTGTGAAGGAGAGGATTCAGATGGCCTACATTGTGAAGCAGCCATTGAAATCAAGCTTGTTTTTACCAGCTCCATGCTGTGCCACAGAGAGGTCTACCTTGATTTTCACCACAGTTTTATGGTGACTCTTGGGTTGGGGCACCAACCCAACTTTCGTAAGGTCCTAGTCCATCCCTATGCCACCTCCAACCACTGTGATCGTATTCCTGTGGAGACCCCCGTTGCAAGATCTGCCCCATCTACCCACATAGTACTTGCTATTTCAGTCTTGTCACTGGCTTATTCTACACATTCAGAGACCAAGCCAATTGTGAAAGTAGTCTTGTGATTTATCAATGCAGCTGCAATCACTAACAGCATTTTATGATATTAATATGATGCCTAACTAGCTGTCCATCAGAATGATTGGGTACCAGTTACTACCCAACTGTGGCCAAAAGGAAGGTATACCACCCTGTAGCACTGCATGCAGCTGAGTATAACACACTTGACTTCAATGGCTGCTTCACAACACAGGCTATCTGGAACCTCCCCCCCCCCTCTTCCCTACTACCATCTTTGATGAACTACACAAATGGGAGTTACCCTTACAGTACATTCTCCAGTCAATATTCATTTGAAGGTGGACACTAAGTGCTGGTAAAAGGTAATAATAAAACCATTTTAATTGTAACTGCTTGCTGCTTCTATAAAGAAACAAGGAACTTCTTCTTCTTTCTTTTCTCTACAGCTCATGATGTGCATTGGCCTCTTCTACAATTTCTTTCCATTTCTCTCGGACCTTTGCCAATGCTCTCCAGTTTCTATAGCCCATCTCTCTATGATCTTTGATTACTCCATCTTCCCATCTGGTTCTTGGTTGGCCATGTCCTCTCTGTCCTCCTGGCTTTTCTTGTAATACTCTTTTTGGTACTTCTCTATCATTCACGCGAGCCACATGCCCTGCCCACCAAAATCTGCATGATTTTACTATCCTTCTGATGGGTTGGTATTTCTATATGCTATACAACTCATGGTTGTATCTCCTACTCCATCTTCCTCTTTCACAGATTGGGCCGATAATTTGTCTAAATACCATTCTTTCAAATGCATCCAGTATTTCATTATCTTTAGGTGTTAATGTCCAGGTTTCACAGGCATATGTAAGCACTGGTCATATAAGTGATTTCTATATAGTTAATTTAGTGGTACAAGTCCGGAACCTTGAGTATAGAAGCCTTGTTAGGGCAAAGAAGGCTCGATTGGCTAGTATTAATCTCTGCTTAATTTCATAGGAGGTATCATTTAGATGGGTAAATTTGAACCCAGGTACTTGAAATGTTCAACTCTCTCAATTGGATAACTGCCCATTGTTATTGCATTTGGCATATTTTCTCTATGTGCTTTTCCAGCTGGCGTATATTTTGTTTTCTGTTAATAATTAACCCTTTGTTCCTACTAGCCTGTTTGAGAGCCATAAATGCCTGTTTCATTGCTTTTTGGGTTCTTGCTGCTATTATCTATGTCAACCGTATAGGCGAGTACCTCCAATGATTTATAGACGATCATTCCCCTATTCAGAATGTTTGAATTTCTAATCATCCTCTCCAGGGCAGAATTAAAGAGAAAACCCAATGCATCTCCTTGTTGCACTTTGTTTTTAATACTCAATGTGTTGGCCATCTTTCCTCCTACACTGTGTTATTCATAGTCATTCTCACCAGCCTTACCAACTTTCTTGGGGTTTCCAGTTTGCCTAGAGCTTGATATGCTATCATAAGCTTCTTTGAAATCTCTAAAGAGATATTCATTTGAACTTTAAAATTCTCCCGGCGGATCGAATATTCATAGAAGTTTTGTCTAAAACATCACACGATATTTCGGCCAGACACCTGCTAGCCATCCTCAGGTGAGTCGATGAAGACTGAAGAGTGCGTCCAGAGTTCCACTATATATAGAAAACTTGGCAGTTACAGCGCATGCGTCAAAACATAAACAGACAGGCCACTCTGCCAGACGGCAGCGCCCTCGCTGGTGGAGCCGCGGAGTTCAGCTGTCCTCTGCACTGCCACTGCCGCTCACAGCCGACGTCAACGCTCTCTGTCGTCTTCTATCTGAGCAAATTTTAGTAATGACGGGATTCCATGCTTTGTCAAGTTGGTAGCCACTATCCCGATTCATCAAATTTTCCGCTACACGTATTTCCACAGATTCTTTGATAATGGAGTCCCAAAAAAATGTTCCTGTTGTCAAAATTACCGTTTTATCATACTCCATAGAGTGTCCGGTGGAAATGCAATGTTCAGCAATAGCAGACTTGCTTGGCTAAAGATATTCATTTGTTTTTTCCAGGATTTCTCTCAAGATGAATATTTGGTCTATAGTTAACTTCCCAGGGAGAAATCTGCATTGGTATGCCCCTCTCCCTATTCTGTCAAATAGTATATTAGAGAATATGTTATATCCCAGATTAAGTAGTGGGATCCCTCTGTAATTACCATACTCCATCTGATCTCCTTTCTTATATATAGGACATATGATACCCTCTTTCCATTGTTGGGCCATTTTTTCCTCTTCCCATATTTTTGGTGACCATTTTCAGAAGGCTTCCTTCCAGCTATCTGCCTCCTTGCTTAAACAGTTCTGATGGAATACCATCTGTCCCTGCCACCTCGTTGTTTTTCAATTTCTTCATGGCTGTTTTCACTTCTTCTATATTTGGTGGGTCAGTGTTGCTGTCTGGGTTTCCTCCTAATTCGTTTCTACTGGATTCTTTTGTTTAGTTATTCTAGAGTTGAGGATACTATCAAAATACCTGCGCCATCTTTTGAATATTCCCTTCTCTTCACTTTTTATCTTCCCCGTCTCATCTCTTTAAGCTAGTTTTACTACTGAAAGGCTTCTGGGCCACATTCACCTCTCTATAGAATTTTCTTATTTCAGTTTTGCTTCTCATGAGCTCAATTTCTTTGAAACTTGCTTTCATCCATTCTCTCTTTTTTCTTTCAATCCTCCATTTTTCTTTGTATTCTTCTCCTTGTACAGTGTGAGCACAGTGTCCTTCTATATGCGTAATTCTTTTCTTCAGTTGCTATTTCGCATTCAGTATCAAACCACAATACTCTTACTTGTCTTGTTCCAATTCCTAATATCTCTCTTGCCGATGTCTCCACCATCTTTATTAATGCTTCCCACTGCTCTGCGATGTTGTTATATTCTCCAAAGTTTTCCAGGATTCGAGTTATCTTTTCCTGATACTGTTCTCTTACTTACACTGATTCTAAATTTGTTATATTTATGTGCCCTGGGTTGGATTCCTTTCGCTACTTTAGATATCCTTGCCCTCACCCGTGCCCATACCAGAAAATGATCTGTATCTATGTTTGTGACTCTGAGACTCCTCACATCCAATAAGTCCGATTTGTGTCCCACATCTATCAACATATGGTTGATCTGATTTACTGTGTTTCCATCTGGTTATGTCCATGTTCCCTTATGTATTTATTTATGTAGGAACAGTGTTGATCCTATTACCATATTTTTAGTTGCTGCGAACAGTATACCGTGAATATGGGCCACGTGCGAATATAGGCCGAACCTAAACTTTTGACATGAGATTATAGGAAAAAAATCTCAAGTATAGGCTGCAGGTTTTTTAATTTTAATTTTTATTTATTTTAATTTTTTATTTACTTTTTTGTATAATCGAACTTTTTTTTGTAATCAGAAACACAATGTTAACAAAATAATGTTCTCTTTTCAATAAACTCAAAACAAATGTGCAAAACTGTAAATAAATGAATAAGAAAGCGAGATGACAGACTGTTCGGGGTGCCCCAAATGAGGGGATGCCCGAACCAAGGTGTGTTATCGGGCGTTACAAGTGTAGTTTGTGTGTGTGTGTGTGTGTGTGTGTGTGTGTGTGTGTGTGTATGATGGTGTTTTGGGTTGTAAGTGGCAGAGGGAAACAAACGTACGAGTTACACCACTGAATGTAAGCTTCACGTTGTTCAGTCACAGTAACGGACATGGAGAACGGGAAGTTTGATGTAAATTTGACACCGACGAAAAAAGTTCGACGCTAGTGTGTAAGTGAGAACAAACTGTTGAAATGTTCGAAGAGTTGTTGTGCATTTCAAGGGCTAAAATGTAAATATCCCCATGTTTGCTTGACTTTGTAATTCAAAATAGGAACTGTGGGTTTGCTGTTACAACAGAAATCATTCAGGTGGAAGGCTATACATCGTTTCATGGAAATAACCCCCAATGAATGTGAAACTAGTGAATCTGGTTGTAGTCACCGCTCGCGGTAGGCATTACTGTACCAACGTAAATTTCACGGCGGTAAAATCTCTCGCGACATACACTAAACTTTTATTGTGAAGACTAGTGTCATTGACTACATCAAATTAAAATCATTTGTATGCTTAGGAAATGTGTGTTACATACTATTTTTGTTTAAGGCCATGCGGATGTGTTAAAAAACAGTCGTCATCTTTTGTTGGCTGCGGTACAGAATGACACTATTTGATTTATATCGAAATATTGACTTCCACGAATTCCTGCGCCGTTTCTGTAAACGTATACAAAAACATAGATGCAGTTCTGCGAAACTGTAACTGTAGCATTTTTTAAAGACTATCTAGTTTATTACATTTCTCAAACCAAAATAGAAGTGAGCGTGTAATTTTTTAAACTAACGACTTTGGGAACAGGAGAGGTTGGGGCGGGGGGGGGGGGGGAGCATTGAATCTTGATTATAGGCTGTACCATGATTTTGGACACCAAAATTTGGAAAAAAAAGTGTGGCCTATATTCGTGCAAATACGGTAACTTGTTGCATGTTTGCTGCAGGGGGCCAATTATCAGTCTATAAATCTGTTTTTTCCCCACCTGGGCATTTAGGTCTCTGGCTATTATTGTAATATCATGCCCGGGCACTCATCATATGCTCTTTCCAAAGATGAATACTTTTTTCTCTTCTTCTTCAGCTTCTTCTGTTGGTGCATGGGCATTAATTATGGAATAGTTAAAGAATTTTCCCTTTATCCTGAGTGTTGATAATCTTGGACTAATGGGTGTAAACCCTATTACTAAATGCTTTAATTGATGCTGTACAACAAATCCTGTCCCCAGCTCATGATTTCTTTTGCTGCAGCTATAATATGTTTGCTTCTTTCTTTTCTAAAACTCCACCCTCGTTCATATGATTTCTTGTAGTGTTACTCAATTCAATTATTATTATCACATCACATGTCTTATACAATTAAAGATTGTGAAACAGGTGACTTGTCAATGTTACACTACATACAATACTATTACATATGGGCAATAAACTAACAACACATGTGGTGCTACATCACAAGGAGGTACTTAGTGGACCTACAATTATAATGAACTGTTGTCATACAAGAAATCTTATACACTGTAGTAACATTTATCTTTCAGATATTTTTCCAGGTCTCTTTTAGTACTTTTGAGATCTGAGTCATCCATACCTTTACATATTTTATTTACAGATTTCGTGTCCATATAGTATGGGTTTTTTTCATACAGTTTTAATCTATGGGTTGTTAACATGTAGTTCGCTCTATACCTAGTTTGATATTGGTGTGAGAAACAGTTCCCCTAAAAAAGTTGTGGGTTTCTTTTTGTGAAAGTGAGAGTTTCATAGATATACATGCTTGGAATGGACTTTATATCTAGCTTTGCAAATAAAGGTTTACAGTGTTGCTTTGGTTTAGCTCCCACCATTGCTTGAATGATCTTTTTTTGTAGTCTAAAAGCTCAAAGTAAATTTGTTTTTCCAGACCTCCAGAAAATAATGCCGTACCTAATAACTGAAACAAAATATGCATTATATACAGTTTTCCTTGCAACTAAATCAGTGACACTATACAAAATATTCGTAGTATATACAAGACTATTCAGTTGACTCGGTATGCTGTCCACATGGTGACTCCACGACATGTTTTTATTTACTAATATGCCAAGGAATTTGACACTGTCTGCAGTGTCTAATTTTTTGTCCATATACCTTATTTCATAGACTGTGCAGATTGTTTTTTGGTGAAATGATCAAGTTCTCTTTTACTAAGGTTTAATTTCAGATTATTATTTTTGACCCATCCCTCTACTTCCCCAAGTGTTTTTTCAATATGACGAATCAGGCGTACCTCATTTTTACAACAGACTATAGCTGTTGAGTCATCTGCATAGAGGATGGTATCAGACTGGACCTGGCTTGGCATAGCATGGATGTAATACAGGAACAGTAGTGGCCCTAATACCGAACCTTTCGGAACGTCTAATTGAGTGTGTTTCCAGGCAGAGACAAATTTCTTGCCGTTGTTGTTAACACTTACTCTTTGCTTTCTGTTTGCCAAGTATGAAGACATCCAGTTAAGAGATTTGCCTTGAAAACCATAGAGTGCCAATTTTTGCAGGAGGAGGTCATGATTACTGTGTTAAAGGCTTTGGACAGGTCAGAAAAGATGCCTGACACACACATTCTATCATCAAGACATCTGCTAACTTTTGTGACTAATTCATTAATTACATGGATTGTGCTGTGACCTTTTCTGAAACCATACTGATTGCATAAAATGATGTTGTTAGAGGAATTATAATTTTCAATCTGATCACATGCAGCTCTTTCAAATATTTTTCAGAGAACTGGTAACAGTGAGATTGGCCTATAGTTACCCAATTCACTTTGTTTGCCTTTCTTATGAACTGGCAGAACTTCTGAATATTTTAATCGATCCAGAAAAACATCCCTCATCAAAAGATTGGTTAATTATGAGGGAGAGTGGATGTGCAATAATGTGCCGAACTGTTTTTATTATTTCAATGGGGATCTCATCCCACCCCATGGATTTTGAATTTTTTAGGGGACATTATGATTCTTGTGACGTCTGACATAGAAATATGAGAAAACTTAAAACCTGGCACTTTTTATCCATCACATTAGACTTTGTTTTCGATGGTGTGCGCTCACCCATTTTGTTACAGTTTATGTAAAATTCATTAAAGGATTCACAAATGGCACTGGGGTCTGTAACAGTTCTACCATATATATCACTGTTTGAGAGGGACATATTCTCTCTGGCTCACAGCCAATTTCGCTTTTTATATCTGACCAAACAGCTTTTGATTTGTTTTTTGCATTTGAGATGAAGTTATTATTTGCTATAAGTTTTGCTACTTTAACTACTTTATTGTATGGTTTTGTTTTGTTTTGTATGTGCTTACAAACTTAAGAAATTCAGGGTTTCAATTTACTTTTGCCTCCATATGCAGTTTCCTCTTAGTTATGCTAGACACTGATTATTTTGTTACCCATGATCTACATTTTTGGGATCTCAGACTCATTGTTACAAAAAGGAAGCATTCGTTGAATATACCTAGGAATTCAGTTAAAATGTTATTGTAAGTTGATTGATTCATTGATTGATTTTCTCAGGGAAGCCAAAACAGTCTTGGTCCAACCCGCCACTGCCCACACCAAAACTAAGTTTATTGCTGCATGGTATCGCTCCCTGTATATCAAGTAAAGCCAACCTATGTCCTTGAACAGTGCAAGGAGTCCCTTTACCAGTTCTTTATTAGACACAATTTCTTCGGGTCTGGTTGTCCCAAATGTTCTGTGCCTTTTACTCTCCAATGCAATGCATTCGAAGATTAGATGTGATGCAGTTTCATCACTGTCATCACAGATCCTACATTTAGGGTCCTCTTCTGTTATTCCCATTGTATGTAGGTATTTTTTGAAATTCCCATGGCCTGTCAGCAATCCAACCATGTCTAATCTCTCTCCTGTTTAGGCCCAGGATTGCAGACTTTCTTTTAAAACATGGCTTTGGCATCATTACCTTGCCATGTTTTTGTTGATGGACTTTGGTCCACTATTCCATGTGCTGTCTTCTGAGCCAGTTACGTAGCTCCAATTTGATCATTGTCTTGGTGATTGTCAGGACGGGTTCCGGTCCAATAAATGGAGTCTCTGCCCCCATCCTGGCTAATCTGTTGTCATGTTCGTTGCCACTGATACCCGAGTGGCCAGGGACCTTTAACCCACAATAGGTTTACTCTATTGGTTTCCCCTAGCTCCACCAGAACCCTGTGACATTCTACAACAATTTTAGACCTTGTTGCAGGAGCTGCCAGTGATCTCAAGGCTGCCTGGCTCTCTGAATAGATATAGATGCTATGATCTTTGTAGCACCTACGCAAAATCTCCTCCACACACGCCCTGATGGCAGTGATTTCGGCCTGGAATACTGAGGCCAGTTTCCCTAGAGAGATGACGCCCTCCAGTCTTGGCTGCACCCCATATACCCCGGCCCCAACGCCTTGGTCTGATTTTGATCCGCCAGTGAACCAGACAATATCCCCCTTACGGTGTCAAACTATTTTCTCCTGCTGCTCCCTACTTCCAATTGTTATATTGAAAGGCTTGTTGAAGCAGTATGGGGTTATAATATAGTCGGCTGGCATTTCCATAACCTTTCCTATATTTACCTCACTCACTATTTTGGTGTGTGATTGTGGATATCCCAAAGAGTTCCAGTTGTTGCCAGTTTTGAGTCTGTATGCACCAGCTGCTGCCTCCATCTTGACCCAAAGGTGTAATGGGGGCATATCCAACATGGTTTCGATCCCAGCAGTTGGTGTGCTGCTAATTCCACCTGTTATGGCTAAGCAGGCTAATCTCTGCTTCTTACCAAGCTCCTTAGCAGCAACCTGCTGTTCTACCTTCTTCCACCACATGACCGCCCCATAGGTTATCCTGGGTCTAATCACCATGGTGTATTGGCTCAGGCCCCAATTTTTGCCACAAGCTCTTCTGGTACTTACCAGAGTACCTTTTGCCTTAGTGCAAATATTCCTAATGTGAGGGGTCCATGTCAGTTTCTCATCTAAGGTAACCCCTAGATATTTCACTGTCCCCTTCACAGGTAGCGCTTAATTGAAAAGCTTTAGATTCCAACTTTAATGCTGGATATGCTTCTTTGTGAATGGTACAACAACAGTCTTCTGAGGACTAACCCCCCAGATCCTGTTTTCTGCACCAGTCTTGCACAGTATCCAATGCACCTTGTGCCATATTCTTGACTCTGCCAGCAAATTTGCCAAGTATTGCTATGACAAGATCATCTGCGTATCCTTGGCAAAAGTACTTCCTAGAGTTTAATTCTTCAATGAGATCATTCACCACTAGATTCCACAATAAAGGGGAAAGAACTCCTCCTTGCGGGCAACCCCTAGTGGTGTTGATTACCATTCTTTCATTCATCATGGTAGCCTCTACCTTTCTTCCACTGAGCATGGCCCTAGTCCACCTACATATAGTGGTCCCTAGGTCATGCACCTCTGCTGCCCTAACCATGGAATCAAAGGTCGTGTTGCTAAAAGCCCCCTCGATGTCCAGTAAGATACAGAGGGCTATTTCCTGAAAGTGTAGTGCTTTCTCCACCTTCCCAACGAGTTGGTGGAGAGCTGTCTCACATGATTTACCTGGCTGATATACATGTTGGCTTGAATGTAGTGGAGCCCTACGTAACCTCCTTTCTCTAACATGCACATTAACCAGCTTTTCCAATGTCTTAAGAATGAAGGAGGACAGGCTGATTGGTCTCATATCCTTGGCCTTGGTATGATCAATTCTCCCTGGTTTTGGAATGACGACAACCTTCACTGCCCTCCAGGCATTGGGAATGATTCCTGCTGCTTGGCTAACCCTGAATAACCTGCATAGGAATCTAATAAGTTTTTCTCCCACTTGTTGCAGGAGAGCTGGAAAGATTCCATCGGGGCCAGGTGACTTGAACGGTTGAAATGTTCCCACCGCCCATCGGACCTTACTGAAATCGACAAACTCCTTGGCCAAATCCCAGTCCTCTTTGCGAATACCTGAGAACCGTTGTCTCTCAGGAATCGCATTCTGGTCTGAGTTATCCTCCAAAGTATATTGAGGAAAGTGAGTCTTGAGGAGCAGTTCCAGCATTTCATGTGTTGTCTTTGTATACTCCCCATCCTCCTTCCTCAATGTTCCTCAAATGTTCAAATGTTTTTACAGCTTATGGGACTTAACTAAATGTTCCTCCTGGATTAGTTGGTGCCCTAGTGAGGATTTTATGAAGTCTTGCTTGAGCAGCCGTGCCCTCCACTTCCTCACAGAATACCTTCCAGGATGCCTCCTTTGCCCATCTGATGGCAAGGTTGTAATTGACAAGGGCCTCATGATATTTTGCCCAATGTCCTTTGCGCCTCGCAAGGTTAAACAGTCTTTGTACCTATGTAGACTTTCCCGGCGTATTAACTGATCAAATTCTTCATGGGTTTCCAGCCAGATCATTATGTCATCTGAACACAAGCCCTTTGTCGCCCATCATTGCTAATTTATTCATGGAGGACTTCGAAGATTGTGCACTGGAGTCAGCGTCGTTGAAACCTGCTTGTTTTTTCAGATATGTAGACGACACGTTTGTTGTTTGGCCTCATGGTAGTGAGAACTTGAATCATTTTTTGGAATGGAAGTGGAAAAGAATGGTTGCCTTCCCTTCCTTGATGTGTTGGTCAGGAGAAAGGCAGATGGTACGTTGGGTCATTCGGTTTATAGGAAGCCAACGCATACTGATTTGTATTTGCAAGCTGATAGTGGTCACCATCCAGCTCAACGTGAAGGGGTTCTTCGAAGCTTAGTACATAGGGCTCATGTCGTTTCTGACCCAGAAAGTTTGCCCGCTGAGCTGTCTCATCTGGAGGTAACATTTCGACAGAATGGCTATGGTGAAAAGCAGGTTAAAAGAGCGTTGCGCTATCGACCACATGTGCAACTGGCTAGTGATGATAACACTGAGTCGACACCCACGTCAGTAGTCTTTGTGACATACGTTGGCAGCACTTCTAATAAGATTGGTTGCATTTTGCGTAAAAATAATGTAAAATAAGTGTTTTGTCCACCTTCAAAAATTAAAGCACTGTTGGGTTCCGTTAAGGATGAACTCAGTTTGCGTAATGCGGGTGTCTACCATATCCCATGTAGCTGTGGCATCTCATATGTTGGTCAAACTATTAGGACTGTTGAGGACCGTTGTATTGAGCATAAACGTCACACACGTTTACAACAGCCTAACAAATCTGCTGTGGCCGAACACTGTGTTGACACAGGTCACCCTATGGAATATGACAAAACTGAAATTCTGGTATGCACTTCCAACTACTGGGACTGTGTTATCAAGGAAGCGATAGAAATAAAACTAGGTGACAACCTTCTGAATAGGGATGGAGGCTTCTGCTTAAATTCCGCTTGGGAT
Source organism: Locusta migratoria (assembly GCA_026315105.1). Lineage (NCBI taxonomy): Eukaryota > Metazoa > Arthropoda > Insecta > Orthoptera > Acrididae > Locusta > Locusta migratoria. Next base: position 161,755,770 of record CM048748.1, read on the forward strand.
CCTGCTCTCTCACTTGTCAAAAAACAGAGGGAGAAAACTAATCTGACCTCATCTGTCGATAACTCATGTTTACTATAGATATTCTGACCGATTTCATCTTTGGTCGTGTCAGCGCTGTGTGCTTGCATGCTCGGTGTGTTGTCTTTCCTGTTTACTCATTGAAAACTGAGGTTTTAAAGATCGTTGCACATTACTTTCTTACTGCAGTTTCGCCTTGAAAATGGCAGGGTGGTCTCCTGCCAAAATATCGGCCATCGTTGATTTTGGTACCTGGCAGCATACCCATAAGTTTTTCGAAGTTGTTATTCACCAGGAGAAATTAAGGGACCTTTTGGTTAATTACCCTCCAATCCTCTGTTGAGACTTTTGGGTTCTGGACCCTTATTTTCTCGAACAGAGTCTTTGGAGAGACATCCTTAAGGATCTTTGGTACCCAAATTGATACCTTTGCGGTCTTCAGGAGTAGGGCTGCTGTCTTGACGAGCAGCTTCGCATCCTCCCACAGGGATATCATGGGCACCTTGTCCTTAAGTCATTCTGCTGAGTGCTCCCCCTCGCAGACAAAAATGAGAGCACTGCAATCTAGATAGACCCTCCTGAATTTGGGTCCTGGACCAGCGTCCCCCCCCCCCCCCCAATCTCTTCAAAGAGGGCCATCTGCAAAAGCTCCTCCTGCTCCAAGATGATGCTCACCAGTCGGTATCCTTCTTTGACAACTGCCATTCTAAAGACCGAGACTGCCGTACTATAGGTCTGTTTCCCTATTTCCTGCCTCAGCCTTTTAGGATCATGCCTGTCCAGAGAGGAGGGAGTCTTAGATTCCTCCCTAACCCTCTTGCCACCTGTCTTTGATGTCGAGGGGGTCTGTGTATCCCCTTCGACCTGAGGCAGTTTTTTTTTTTTTTTGGGGGGGGGGGGGGGGGGTCTTGGGCTCAAGCCCTTATGCTTAGGGAGCCATTCTTTTCCTTCCTTTTGCTTCTGTTCCTTGAGAATTTTCCTCCTCTGTGTTTCCCTATTTCCTGCCTCAGCCTTTTAGGATCATGCCTGTCCAGAGAGGAGGGAGTCTTAGATTCCTCCCTAACCCTCTTGCCACCTGTCTTTGATGTCGAGGGGGTCTGTGTATCCCCTTCGACCTGAGGCAGTTTTTTTTTTTTTTTGGGGGGGGGTCTTGGGCTCAAGCCCTTATGCTTAGGGAGCCATTCTTTTCCTTCCTTTTGCTTCTGTTCCTTGAGAATTTTCCTCCTCTGAGCCCCAGACAAGGCCTTAATCCTAATCTGATCCAACTTCTCTGTTACAGTTTCCACTTCTTGCTCAGGTCTAGACGCTGATTCAGAAGTAGCAGTGCACTCCAACGTTCATGATCCTGATGTCTGAGTATCTCAGGTCTCATATTGCCCCTCAGATTCTTTGAAAATAATTTCTTTCTCCATGTTCATCTTAGTCCCACGAGATATGGGGATTTATATGGTCCATACCAGGATAACCCCGCACAGTGCAGGTCTACTTACTCAGGGAGGTCACCTGGTATCCCTGAGGCTCCGTTCGAGACACATCCACCCATGTGCCACACACCACTCGGCACGGATTGCATCAGACCTTGGGTTGGGAAGGGAATTGGGAAAGAACTGGGAGAGGATAAGGAAGATGGGATGTTGTGGGATACTCTTAGTCTCATCCATTAGCTGAGGTCTTTCCGGCAGTAGGTTCTCTACCTTTGGTATAGCCCTCAGCTTCCCACGGATGCTCAAGTCTCTCCACCCGCACGGACAGTGCTTTGTCAAGGTGGTGTCACCCGGAGAGATATTGTAAGTTTTAGTTGTGGAAGTGTGTTTGCTGACAGACCACTTGGTTTGGCATAGTTTTTTTTACAAAATACTCCCACATTTTCTTGACTGATATTCCTAAATCTTTTCATTGTGGTGGTTAAATTTGGTTTCGGCAGTGATATGAATTGTACTTTGTGGTCTGATACTCCTAAATCTAGAAGGAACTTTTCTTTTACTTCATAATTGTAACTGCTTACAATGTTATCAATATATGTCGCAGAGTTTGCTGTAATTCTTGTACACTGATAAAAATTGAGATTTAGTCAATTTGTGGCTACCAGTTTCTTTAAGTGTGAAGAAAATTTGTCATCAGTTCTAACATCTATGTTGAAGTCTGCACATATAGCAATTTTCTTGCACGGTTTCTCATTTTTTAATTTATGTAGCAATGTATCAAACTTATCTAAAAATACAGAACTTATATGGTACCCAGGGGTGCGATATATGCTGATAATTACAATGTTATACTCTTTAAGTTCTATAGAACAACTTTCAAATGTTCCTTCTTCATTCAGATGGCTAAAATTTTGTCTGATATCATAGTCTATTGAAGAATGAACTAGTATCAACTGCCTCCGTACCCATCAGTTCTATAAAAGCTGGTAGCCAGTTTATAGCCTGCAAGTTTATTTAGAAGATTTATATTTTCAGATTTAACCCAATGTTCATTAAGGCATATTACTTCTACTGATTGTTTCACACTTTCTAATAAAATTTGTATACCATAAAGCTCGCTGATCATTCCTTTGGATAGACCTCTGATGTTTAAGTGCACAGTCAAATCACTACTACATATATTATTAGGTAGAGGGTCTTTAAAACTAAACTGACTATAAAGTAATGGAACGTCTCCCTGAGTATTTACTGCTTGCTCTGTATTCGTTGTGTTGGGCCTAATTCGGAATAAATTGGCCCCTTTCATCTAGTTTCCATGCTTGTGAGCATCTGGATGATAAGAAGGTAGAGTTTTCTTGATGATAATTTCACTTTCTGCTGTTTCTTCTGGGGCTGATTCTGGTGCTGCTTCATCTTCTGGATGTGTTATTCCTATTGGAACTGATGTAATGGCTGCGACTATGTTCCTGGTTTTGACATTGTTTTCCCTTTTTCCATTTCCTTTGTTGAAACTGGTTGCATAGCAATTGGTTTTCTTGCAACACCGTCAACTCTCTGTATTAATTTTGCTATTATACTTTGCTTCAGATTCATTATTTGATCCAGCATTACTTTCAGTGTTCCTGGGCGATTTAGGTATCTTACATTCCAAGTACCAATGTATAGATCTGATCTACGCCTTATATTTCTCTTCTTTCTTATTTTCCCTCTTTCATTTACTTGTATTCCATCCTCATTGTCCTTATCCATGCCAGGTCCTTCTTCCTTCATCTGTCTGGCTTTACTTTGTAGATGTTTCACAACAATTGTTTTTTTTACAGAGCAGTCTGTCAACCCTGTGTCCAACTGCTTCCTGAGGACAAATGATTTTTAGCCAGGGTTTTCCTCCCTTAGCCTTTGCAGACTCAACTCCCAACTGCAAGGCAGCAGTTGTTGTTTTGCTAGTTTTGGTCCGCTCTGGTTATTTTGTTTCCCCCGTGTCCACCATGTCTGGTGAACGTTCCCCAATCTGTCACCTGGGGAGGTGCCCGATGGGAGACTAGAACTCCACGTGGTAAAGAACAAGGAACATCTTTGCATTTTAGGTGGTTCCCTTCTTTTACTTGCTACAGTGGGGTATGCTGCTTATATAGGCTAAGACAAGTTCTGTAGATGAGGAAGGATTTGACAATATCTTTGTGTGCTTGAACACATATATGCAGAGTATGATGAATAAAAAACAGAAATTGTCATTTATCAAGAGAAGATATTGGACAGTGCGATATAAAAAATCAAATATATTCACAGAATAGTTTTGTTACAATGGAATCATAATTGTTTCCTAACAGCCGCCGAGTGGACAGACTTGGGAACATGGTGTGGGTTGTTCGATATATATTCATTGTTATATATGAACTAAAATTATCTGTACACATAGTGCACACAATGTTTTCTTACCTGTGAAAAACTCTTTAAAATTAGTTGTAAAGGTGGTGAATAATGAGCATAAGATCAAGCAAAGGTATAAAACTATTTCCAATTCATCTGATGGAAATTATCCACTGAGATGTGAAAATATTATTTAAAAGAAGGTTTGGCTGGCTAGTACTTACCTTAGTTCTGAACCACTGATAGTAAAGAGAGAGAGAGAGAGAGAGAGAGAGAGAGAGAGAGAGAGAGAGAGAGAGAGAGATGCAAATGGGGTCACTATCTTTTGGAAATATTTTCCTTCATCAGATAGGAAAGGAGGGAAGAAAAAGGGAATGATTACTCATATCATAGGCCATGAAATATGGATGGGTGATGTATGGAAGTCATACATATTGCATGATAAGTATTTAGCCATGTCAGTAACAATTCAAAGAGGATAGATCAAGAAGTAAAGAAAAATGAAATGAATAATAAGTTGAGATGGAGGAGGAGGGGTTAGATAAAAGGTTTTTAATTAATTAAGAAGGGAAAGATATCAAGAAAAACACACACACGAAGAAAAGAAGACAGATGAGGGGGTGAAAAATGGATAATGAATAAGAGAGAAGGAGATGGCAGAGGGGGAGAATGGCACAAGGAGAGGATGTTTAGGAGGGCAAGTTCCCATCTCCGTAGCTCTGAGGGATTGGTGCTAGGTGGAAGTATCCAGGTGGCATGCATAGTGTGCCAAGGCCCCTGGAGTCATGCTCTCACACAGGATACTGATTGTCCCCCAGGCAATCAGTTCATCTGTGACCATTCATGCATTAGCCAGTTTGTTAGTGGTCATACCAACATAAAAGGCTGTGCATTGAAAACATGTCAATTGGAAGATAATGTGTTGTTTTGCATGTGGCCCTGCCTTGAATGGAGTAGTTTTTTCATGTGGTGGCACTGGAGTAGGTGGTTGTGGGAGGATGCATGGCACAGGTTTTGTTGTTGGGTAGTGGTGGTGGTGGTGGTGGTGGTGATGGTGATGGTGGTGGGGGAGGGGAGGAGATTCTTTGGTGCAATTATCCCATTTCAGGTAGGACGTGAGAAAGTCATTGCCCTGACGGAGCAAATTGTTGAGACAATCTAGGTTTAGATGATTCTGCGTGACTAAGGAGATGCTTTTGGGTGTTCTGAGGTTTAGGAACATTGTTACTGGAAGGGAGGGGGGAATGGAATTCTTGGTAGATCTGCTTGCGGACAAGGTCAGTAGGGTAGTGTTGGTGGTGAGGGATTTACAACTGGAACAGGTACGTTTGCCACGGATGCTTAGGCTGTAGGGAGGGGATTGTTTGATATGGAAGGGTGGAAGTACTGTTGTTTGTGGATTTAATATGGACTGAAGTGTGGGTGTGGGACTCAACAAGGTGAAGGGCAACATCAAGGAAGGTGGCTTGTGTTCTGGAGAAGGGCCAGGTAAATTTCAGGTTAGAGGAGTTGAAGTCTTGAAGGGTGGGCGTTGGGTAAGGTAGTGTTGTAATGCTGAAAGACCATGGATGTTGGGGATGTTATTGCATTGTTGTCCTTGATGTAGGATGGGAGGTTGCAGGCTATAGGTTGGTGATGTTGGTCTACCAGAGTTGAAATGCATTCTGTTGGGGCTATCAAGCCTGCTACAATGGAATGGCCAGGATGCTTCTCTATATGGATGTTAGAGAGTAGGCAGAAGGTCTGGATGGAGAGTTGTAAGGAGGCACTGGTGAGATGTTGTGATGGATCTAGGGTTTTAAGGTTTTCCTGTAGTTCATCCTAGATTTAGTGAATGGGAGAGTTGTTGAGGGTGGTGTTGGGGTGGGTGGTTGTGGATGTTGGGAAGAGAAAAACCCAGTAGGTTGGATAGTTTTCTTTGGTGCTGGATGTAACTTGATAATGGATAGATATTTTCATAAACGGACAAATGGCAATTCCAGATAAATGTCTGCTGACTATATTGTTTAAATCTGAGCCATTTGCTACATTCAGTTATTTACATATTTTACTTCACTGTGCAAAACTGTCTAAAACTCTGTTTTAATTTTGTACGGAAGTATGGTAACAGATAAAGATGTAAGAAGAAATTAAAAAGTAGTTTGAGAATATCATCTTGGGGACATTTTGTAAAAGTTTGATAATTTTTCAATGAATATAGAATATACAAGTGGCCATCCACACAATTGTAGATTTGATACCCAAAACATATAGTTTCTCATATTTCCTTCAGGAACTGCTCTTGAATAAATGATGTTTTCATAAGCAAAATGGAGCGGATCCTAGGCCACAAGTAATGTAAAAAATCCAATTGGTTTGCTCAGTTTGAGTAGGCAGTAAGAAGTGTGTAATGTATAAATTTTGACCCTGTACCATAGGATAGCTACAGTATGCCATTTCTTTCAGTAGTTATGCATGTGATCACTAAGCCAACAGTTCTCCAAATTTCTTTCTCTCTGATCAATAAAACCTGTAATTTGTGCCCCCCTGAAGAATCTCATTTTCGCACATGGCTTTTCATACATACTAATACTGTGCACTGTCATGGAACTGCAAGAAAAATGGAAGAAAAGACAGTATTGAGTTAGGAGCTGGATACTTGAAAGAAAATTGGATGCTAGTAATTTGGTTGATAAGGAGCAAAAAATCATTAATCTGAAGATTTCAAAAACACATATGCCATTACACTACAACTTATTATTAATGTTTTAGGCTTACTTTGACTATCTATTTGGGTGCTTTTCAACAATGAAATCAAAATCACATACTCATGTCAGGTAAACAGTAATAGCAAGGATTAAACTTCAAATAACTTTACAACAATATTTTGAAAAAGATAGAATGCTACTTACAACACAGACATCACAATGTTTTGCAGAAAGGCACACATAAAAGACATGAGATTTAGCTTTTGGCTCCTTTGTCAGAAATAGACAAATGCACACTCTTTCACACACATACACATGACTGCTGTCTCCAGTCGCTGTAGTGATACATCCTGGAATTTTAAGTAACTTTACACTATTTGGCATTTCAGTCTCTATATTATTCATTGCTTACATTGTATAAGACATTCTCAGTAGCATCAAGTTCAAGAAATTGTAAAGTTTCCCTGTCTCACAACTTGACCCGTGATTTCTAATGGCCCTAGTTGTCATCTTGTTTATAGCACTAGATTTTTGTAATATGAAGCAACTACAAATGAGGCAAACTCACAACTGAAAATCAAAAAGTTTTGATTCAGGCATGATTCCCTACACCTGCATGTGTTGTCACAGTCAAACTCATGCCCTTTTGTTCATACATGCAGTTTTTCAGTACCTCTCATGTTGGTGTTTCACACCACGTGAAATCCCAACTTAAATATTACCATTAATAAGGACCAAGAGTCTTGTTTAATTACAAGTTGTTGTTTTCAAGGGTCATCTTATGGAAGATATAGTTTGGTGTCAGCTAAATCAATCTCAGAAAAGAAATAATTTCTGGTCATTTTTGTAATTAATTCATCAGGCCGAGGCAGAGGATACTTGTCAGTGATGGTAGCTGTCTCCACAAATTTGAAATTGACCCAAAGAGTTTTTCACTAGAACTAGTGGTGTAGCCCACTCACTTGATGATATTAGTCAAATGACATCTTGTGACGTCAGCTGATCCAATTTGGGCTTGGCACAAGTAAGGGGCTGAGTCAGAAAAAAAAGTGGCCTAGTCAAAGGTTTTAAGTATGATATGCACTGTGAAGCTATTTGTGCGATGTAATCCAAATTAATAACACTAAGTATGCAGATGACATTAAGAAACCTGATCTGATACAAAGTTTGGGTAGTAGAAAATTCAAAAGTGATGAAGGCATTGTATCAGAATGAAGTTTTAATGTGAAAATAGTTAACAACCAAGTACTTTGTGTGATAGGACAATACATTGATCTAGAAAAAGAATTTATTGTTCACTGTAGCTGGCCAGATAGTGTTTGACAGATAGCAACAATAGGAAGCCCAGCCATGTGTAAGTTTGAGTTGTGAAGTGATACTTCTGCTTTGGTATCAATTTGTAGTGAAGAGATTGGTTTGACCTACAGACAATGATGAAACAGAATGAATGTCAATATCCAATTGTTTTGAGGGAGGCTGAAAAGGACAGACTGATGCAATGTCATCTTCCTTGTGACAGTTGTTGTATAAAACCCACCACCTGGAACCGCCTACTCATGTTGTACAAATCAAGATGGGCAAGGTGGAAATGCTGCATGCTGTCCTTGTGATTTTTCCAGCATGTTTGTCCCTGGTTTACACTGCATCTACTTCATTTTTGCAAGGCAATTTAAATTCTGCGTGCCGATATGATTTACTGTCAGTGACTGCTATGTCACTTTGTACTGCAAAGATAAATTAGTAGTTAAAAATTGGATGTCATGTATTATCATGTGAATATTCATTTTATTAAATTGACATGTTCCACATTTGTAAACACTTCACTGTGTTGTACAGGTACTATGCCATGCTGAACTCATCACTTCTCAAGGCACACTAAACTGCATTGTAACACAGGCGAAGCTCGCGAGGAAGTGAGAAAGGACTGGCTGCCCAGGTGCAGATGGCAGACAGCTGTATAGGGCACGCCAGAGCACGCACAGCTTGTTTTGGTTCAATGGAGTTGACGCCTGGCACCTGGATGCAGATGTATACTCCCGTGATGTGATGGCTGCACAGCAGGATCACCTCTGTGTGTGTGCCGTGCTCTCGTGCCTCATGTTAATGCAGATGCATTATGCATCCCTCCTTCCATGGGGAAGAAGTGTGTGTTATGGAATACATGGTTGTGAAGCTGTGGGCCAAGAGGACAATGTTTTCTTTGAGTCTGCCTGTTGTTTTATGCATCTGTCACAGGATCTGAAGAGGTTTTCAATTTGGGAATCCAGTCTGGGCCAGTAGACATACCTCCGGGCAAGGGTTTTCATGTCTGGGATGCCCCAGTGGCTTTCATGCAAGAAGCGAAGAATGTCCTTCCGAAATGCCGAAGGAATGACAACTTGAGGAGAGTAGTAATCGGTTGAGAGAAACACAAGAGGGTCTTCTCGTCTTAAGGAGTGGGATATCAGGCCAACCATGTGCAATGAAATGGCAAACCTGCTGGAGGATTGAGTTGTCACATACCTCTGCTGGTATATGATTGCTTGTTGTAGAGAAATTGTCTAATATCTGTTGGGCTCCCTCCTCAGTGTAAAAGCACAGGAGTTCATCCTTGTGAAAAACTGGGTCAGGGTCCAATGGAAGCCGGGAGAAGGTGTGTTCGCATTTTCACATTGTTCTGTGGACCAGTAGTGAATTTTGTAATTATATTGACTCAGGAACAATACACACTGCTGCAATCTGTGAGCAGTCTTATCTGTGTTGCATGCTGAAGGGTTGAATAGGCTGATCAGAGGCTTATGCCCCTTTCTCAATTTAAGAACAGTTCTTTTGCACTGCATTCAGCATATTTGAGGCCTAAGCTGCTGGACGCGCCATACCATTGAGATAACGGTGTGCCAGTACTGCCCTCAGCCTATAATCTGATGCATCCCCTGCCACTACAATGGATTCTCTGGCTGAAAGGTAGCAAGGCAGGGGGCTGAATGTAAGTACTCTCTTAGAGTCTGAAATGCTGTTTTGCAGTCACAAGACCATCGGAACACTGTACTGTTGCAGTGGAGAGGATTCAAGGGATATGAGATGTCTGCTGCCTTGGGGAGAAACTTTTGGTAATAAGTTATTTTCTCCAAAAAAGAAGACAATTCCTTCACATTATGAGGTCAGAGCATAGAAACAATTACTTCAATGTGCGATATCAGTTGTGTGATAACTGCCTTCTAAATGAAGTGTCCCAGATATTCAATTGAGGGCTGCAAAAAAACTGACACTTCTCAAGATTGCACTTTAGGCCCTTCACCTGCCATGTTTGAAACAAAATGCAGAGATTATCCATGTGCTGATCAATGGTGGAGCCTGTCACCATAATGTCGTCAAGATGATTCGTACAGCTAGGGATGTTCTCTTAGTCAGTTGCTCAAGAAATTGCTGGAAAATGACTGGGGTGCTATTCCGAAAAATCAACCTCTTGTACCGTAATAAGCCATGGGGAGTGTTTACCGCCATCACCTGTTGGGTCTCTTCATCCAGAGGTAGCTGTAAGTAAGCCCCTATAAGATCTATCTTTGAGACATTTGCCCCCCCCCCTCCCTACCTCCCACCATAAATTTTGCTAACAGCGTGTCCTGGTGTGGAAGAGGATATGAGTCTGTTTGTGATTGTGCATTGACTGTCATCTTAATATCAGCACAGAGGTGCAACATCCCAGTCAGCTTCTTGAGGATCACCAGAGGGGTTGCCCATTGCCCAGACAAAATGGGTTCAACGGCTCACAGACTTGGGAGTCGTTGAACCCATTGCTTGTCCATAAATTGGTCATGCAAAGCCAGTGGAATGAGTCCAGCTATACAAAAGCGAGGGTGCACCGAAGCTTTCAGGGTCATATGAGCCTTCATTGATTTTGCCGTGCCAAGACCAGGTGAAAAAATGTAACATTGTTACTTGGGCGAAGCTCACGAGGAACTGGGACAGGACCAGCTGTCCAGGTGCAGACACGTGTGACACTTTTTTAGTCTCTGAATTAATTCCTCTTTGATATAGTCTGAGATTTTATGAATACGATTTGATATTGTGTTGTTAGAACATTGGACAGATGAAACTTTTTTTGCCACCTCCTGTCCAAGCATGCAGCCGACTATTCCTTTGATACATGGTTTGAGGAGATCCTCTGCAATTGTATGTGATTTTCCAGCACGGGCAATTCTGTAACTTAACATAAACGACACTTCAGTTGCGTTTTCCTGATCGGACTTTGTATATTTCTGCAAGCAAGACAGAGATATTTCTTGGGCTTCCTTGTGGTTTTTGAAAAAAAACTGATGGGCTTTCCCTGAAGGAGCGTGTGGTTTGTTTCGAGGTGCCGCTTAAGCTTCGCGGGTACCAAGGAACTGTTAAGGAGGATTTTATTGCAAATTACACATTGTCCGTCCGGGTGTTCTGCACTTTCAATGGAAATAAATCTGAAAGACAGATAAGATTCATCATTTCCATTTCTTAGAAGATTTTAATTCTTCACACTGAAGCCTGTCACTACTCAGTATGTAAGCTTCTTGCCTATCAGTGCGAGCGTCATCTTCCACCGCAGTTGTGCCCTAAAATAAATAACATAATTAAACAGAGGTTTTACTCCTGGCTGGTTCAGTCTGTGCACAGAAAAAATTATAATGTCTTAGTATTTTTATTTACCGAACTGCAATGATGAGGATTTTCTTTAATCTCACTAGGTCCACATGGCAGTGCCCCAGTACAGCTGGAACTACAAGTTACTCGTGCTATATTTTTGGCACCTGAAAGGTAACCCGCCTTGAACCAGTTATCCATGATGTTTGTAGCTACCTGAAACAGTAACTGAATTTGAAGTCCATGCAGTCATACATACATACATACATGTATGTATAATCGCATAAAAATAACTCAGATTTGGTTCAAAGAGCCGGCACTTGATGACTAACTTAAATGCCCATCAATAAAAACTAACAATTTACATATTCCAAGCAATTTCGATATCTCGTTATGAAAAATTTACTCTCTCATTTTTGGTCATAATAATGGTTGCCCCCCTCCCGTAACAATTTTGTTGCTTTTTTTTTTTTTTTTTTTTTTTTTTTTTTTTTTTTTTTAAATGTATATATGTAAGCTGGATAGAATTGGAAGATTCTTTTTGGAATGTTTGTCGTGGATAGTTATTCAAATTACGGATTTAGTGAGCTGCTCTAATTCCATTGTTATTGTAGTTACATATATTTTTTCCCAGGCGTACTAACACGTGTGCGACGTTAGTGTAATTTCCACATCATGTGCTTTGTCAATAAAAAACTACAGTCTGACAAATGACCTATTACAAGATGAACCACAAATCAAAACATCAAATTACGAAAGAAATTAAATAAACCTAACATTGACAAAACATGCATCTGGAACTGAACCTGTAGTCAGATGTATTGTTCTATCAAGCATGTTAAGAGAGAATAATGTGGCAGGCAAAGCTAAGAGATAAATCGGATGGGTGAGTATCAAATGATGTTTTTCGACACAGAATTTCAGCAAAGACTGTGTATTGACACTAAAACATTTAGTCAGTACAGTCATTTTGTACAAAGGATAGACAGTTAGATTCTTGGATGGACAACAAGCACATTGTTACGAACAGAAATATTTGTTTATAAAAAAACTTCCTTAATGAACTACAATAGAATACAGAAATAGCATACAATTGTTACCTCATTGTCTCACAAATCCAATCGCTTATCCAAATGAAGTGGTTGACATAAAATAGGTTAATTAGGTTGATTCTGTTATCACTTAGCAGTGACAAAATTATATATGCACATTCGATAGTGTTTTAGCTTATGTACATGAAATATCTTTAATGAAATGACAAGTCACCTCAAGATTACATGCTACTCACGATTATGCAAATACGTTTTGTACTTACCTAGTATGTCCTTCAGTATATGGACTCCCGTAATATACAACACAAAACGTGAAACTGAACCACAGAATAACTGTGACTGAATGCAGGGAAAGCTGTAACGCAGGCAGTGGTCCTCACACTGTCGCTAAAAGCCTTCTGAACGCGTGAATCGTCTCACCGGATGTCTGACGGCGAGGCTACCTGAGGGTTTATTACCCTGCTGGGGCCACGGGGAAAGGTGGGATGCGGCTCGCAGTTTGGGACTTCACGCAGACTACCTGTCAGTTATTGCAGGCTTTGTCCAGGCCTGAGGCTGGTTCCACTCTCCTCGGCGGTCACTGCTGTCCTGTTACTCACATGAACTAAGCTCACCACACCTTAATCGCTGATACTTTCAAATTATGAAATATGTAAAATAAACAACTATTCAACAACTGAGTGACAAATTTAGATTCACAAGCTGCGACATTAACATGTGGTTTTATTGTACAGTCCATTTCAAATTTAATTTTTGAGACTTTTCTTTAATCTTGGAGCAATTGGAACCGTAGGGTTCCGCGGAACACAGTTTGGGAACTGCTGCTATAGAGGACACACCAGTAAGTACACCATGTGCAACTCGTCTCGCTTCAATGGTGTTGTCGCATGGTGGCAGCCACATGACAGGATTGCGCTCCCCCGCCTCGTTTTAATGTGGGTTCGTTATGCATCCAAATCTTTATGAAATGTTGTATTCATCATCTATGGAACAAGTACTATTATAAAGTTACCTACTTGGTGTGGGAAACTTCAAAGGACTGAGTAATATATTAACACCACCGCTAGTGATGATTCCTCACAGTTAAGAGCTCTCTGAAGAACTTGTGCTAGGTGAATGATTACATCTCTAACCACAGAGTCAGTATAGGATCCTTTGGATCTTTTTGTAATGATTCTAGAACTTTGGCTCATACTGTGATTCAGTTACTGAAGCATGATGAGACTGTTGTAGCTGGTGTCAGTACTGATGCAATTTGACATATGCAGTTATGACAAGGATGCATTTGTAATGGTGCACTTACTACACATTTTGTCAAAAGAATGTGATACTGATTGTCTTGTAGAGGGGCAGTCTGCAACAATATGTGATACATTTGAGGGGGAATCCAAGATAAGACCAAGCTTTTTAGATGCCTTTCATTTTCATAGTCAGCCAAGAGTTCTTCTTAAATTGGTTTGCATGTTGAAAACATGGTCAGTCTAGTAGCACGTATAGCACTACAGGTCAAGGAAACTTTCACCTCAGTCTTAAACCATCCCTGCGACATGACAGAACATACTCTACTGCCAGGGTTCTAAGATGATTATGACACTACATAATTTAGAATAAGACATATATATGATTTCTGTTCATGGTAACTGTTAGAACTGCCATTTTGACTTCAGTTGTTTGTAAGCTAGAATTTTTGGCACTGCTTGCTCCTGATACTACACTAAATCTTGGAGCAATTGTATTTGTCATGTGTATATTCTTAAAATACTATTATCTTCACTTCTTCTGTGATTAAGTTTTTGTCAGGTGAACATATATGGTATTTTAAATGAATCTTCTTGCCTTTGTCTATATTTCTTGTGTGTGTCTGTTAGGATGGTACAGTCTGCTGATTTCTGGATGGATCTTATATGCCATGGCTACAAATACAAAATGTTGATGCATTAATATCATGAGATATTATTGGTTTCATAAATATTTACTTCTTTGTGTGTCTGTTTTTGCTCAGGATGATTCAAGGATGGCTTTTTGCTGATGCATTTTGGACAGCGGAAAGAGCAAAGGCATATCTTACTGCTGTACCAACCGTAAGTAATTAATGTGCCTGTGTTGACATGTATTGAAGTGAGTTGATAAATAGTTACTTTTAGACAAAATGTTGTTCTTACTGTACAGTCCAGTTCTCAGGAGTCACTGTGAGCCCTATAAGCAGTTGGTGGATACATCCTTGTTGCTTCTGATTGCACTTGTTTTAAAGCATCTTTTGGTTTTTATAAGAAAAAAGTTTTCTACTTATTTATTAAATTTCAAAATTACATAATTTTATGAAACTAACCTGCATAATTCCTTTGAATGAGAGATTCAATTACATTTTTATGTATGTTATTTGTTTAGTGGTGTTTGTCACACAGTTCGTATAGACTGAACTCATTTCTTTGTGGTTGTAGTTGATTTTCTTCTGCTTTTACTGACCTTCTTCTGTCTTAACAGGCTTTGGCTGGAGCGGTGTGTTCTAGTTATTGTTGTTGTTGTTGTGGTCTTCAGTCTGCAGACTGGTTTGATGCAGCTCTCCATGGTATCTTGTCCTGTGCAAGCCTCTCCATCTGAGAATATGTATGGCAACCTTCATCCTTTTGTATCTGTTTACTGTATTCATCCCTCGGTCTCCCTCTGCAATTTTTACCCCAAACACTTCCTTATAATGCTAAGTTGACAATTCCTTGATGTCTCAGAATGTGCTCCACCGACATACCCCTTCTATTAGTCAGGATACGCCAGAAACTCCTTTTCTCCCCAATTTTGTTGAGCACCTCCTCATTAGTTATGTGAGCTACTCATCTAATCTTCATTTCAAAAGCTTGTATCATCTTTTTGTCTGAACTCATTGTTGTCCAAGTTTCACTCCCATACAATGCTACACTCCAAACAAATGCTTTCAGAAAGGACTTCCTAACATTTAAAGTAATGTTGGATGTCAACAAATTTCTCTTTTTCAGAAACGCTTCTCTTCCCATAGCCATCTGCATTTTATATCTTTTTTACTATGGCCATCAGAAGTTACCTTTCTACCTAAATAACAAATCTCCTCTATTACTTTTATTGTCTCTTTACCTAATCTAATTCCTTCCACTTTAATTTGATCTTCCCACTTTCAGAAGAGTAGTTGGAGTGAATTTATTTTGGATTCCAACTCTGGCATTCACTATTCATATTCTTTCTATTTCATCTTGTTGTTTGCATTTTCTTGTGATAGTTGCACACATACTACTTATGATGGACTTGTGATTATTTTAATATATGCTTTTTTTTCTGAGGAAGTATGTGGTCATAAGCTCTACTTGTGTGAGTGTGAATGTGATTATCTTTTGTAAATGTCTGTCTGTGGTTCTTCAAATAAAATTAACAAGTTACGTGATAAAATATTAAAACACTGAACTCACATTTAGGAGTTTGGTGATTCAAATTCCCATATGATCATCAGTATTTAGACTTACTGAAATTATTTAAAGCAGATGTTGGAAAGAAATAAAAGGGGGGGGGGGGGGGTTGAATAAAAAAAACCCACACCAACTTTCTTTTCTAGCCTTCATTAATTCATATTTACATTTCATCTATCTTTCTTCCTTTCAAATAAAATTATAAAAATCTGAAGATTGACAGCCTAAGTATGTTAGGTTATATTTGTTTCTAATAATATAACAAGGCAACATACCTTAAATAACATAAAATAGTTATTAGAGGGATTTAAAGATATTTGACATTAGTAGGTATTGACTGGGAGTAAAGACAATTTACACAGTCTGGTGGATGGTAAAAAATATATACGAGGATGATAAAGATAGGAAAAATTGTTATAACATCAAGAAAAGTCTGGCAAATAAGATTTAACAAATATGATAGTGGTAGAGTAAAGCAAAGAAATGACCATAGGTGTACACTAACATACTAGCTCTGACTGACAAAATGAGAAGATTTGGAAGGCTGTGATCTGACAAATAGTAATTCTGTGATGCCACTTACATAAAAATTAATGCAATTTGTGATTAGTATCTTTGAAAATGTGGGTTTAGCGTGAATAGCAAAATCTGTGTAGTAAATTAGAATATGCACTTAATACACTTAGCACATCTGTTTCAAAAATTTTTTTCGATATTTTTTTCTTCTGCTTTGAATATGTTGTCATTCCTGTTTTGTTATTCAGTCTCCTGAATCTAAATTTTGTCTTAATAAACATTCTTCCCATCATATGTTGTACTTCGTTTCTGTTTGAAAGCTGGTAGCTTTAGTATAAAGTAACATCAAAAGAATCAACTGTTTCAACAGAATTTGACAACAGCTACTCCAGCTGTGATTTTTGGATTTTTTTTAACTCCACTTTCTCCAAAACCTAGTGTGAGACCTATATATCATATTTTGCGGGTTTCAATTTATTGCTTTAAAATGTCATAAAAACCTCAAGGTTTTCTATTTTAGACCTAAAAGCTATGGCGTATATAGTGTATTTATTTATAGTCTTGAATGCTTGTCTGAAACTGACCACCAAAAATCTGTCCAAAATATTGGGTGTGTGATTTGAGTGTATCTATGAGTGGCAAAGTCACCCTTTATTTCTAAGTAGTCACCTCATCACAGCCAACTGTCAACCTGTCAATCGTGGTTGTAACAGTATTTTATTCTACTGTGTGTTGTCTAATTTCTTACGGTTGCTCATTCATCATCCTTGCAACATGAGGGTGCGTTGCAATTTCTGTGTGTGATTTTAACATGGTTCAACATGTAAATGTCTGTTTCTAATCCAAGCAAGGGTGCTGATGACCTTACTGTGTAGTGCCCCAACATAGCGATTATCATCATCATCACCACAACCATTTGAAACTACACTATATGTTTAAAAAGTGTACTTCTCTAGGGTGGCTTGTTTTTATTTTCTTTATTGTTCAACAACTGACAATCATAAATTGTGTAAAAATTGGTGGGATTTAAGTATGAAAAGATGTCATAAATGAAATGTTATATAACAGGACTACGAACCAGTGCATGTGCTGTACCTGTAATGAAGAGGCTGATCTGGCCACTAAGGCAGCCTGAAGTGAACAGAATGACACACAACATGCTATTCCCCTAGGTGATGTCTTCTCTGTGTTGTGGCAGAAGTATGTGCAGATGTGGGAAGAACAGTGGGTGGCAGTGATTGTGAATAAGATGTGTTTGGTGAAACCCACTATCTGACCATAGAGGTTCTCCTGTTGGTAACTCAGGTGTGATTAAGTGACCCTTACACACCTCTGGATTGGACACTGCCACTTTACATGTGAAGTTTTACCCAGACTTGAGGATCCCACTTTCTGTGAGGCCTGTGGTGAGCAACACACTGTACACCACGTTTTAACTGGGTGCATTTTATATTGTGCTGATAGGGCTGGAGCGGATCTTAGTATTGATCTGCCTTCTGTTTTAGCTGATACTGAGATGAGTGTGACCAAAGTTTTAATTTTTGTTATTTTTATGGCTTCTGGTCTAAACTTTTCGGCTGGAGGTTTTAGTGTGTCCTTACTTTTTCCTGTGATCAGCCAGCCATGATCATCTGCTAAGTTCTTTTCTTTTAATTACTTTTCCACCCTTTCCCTTTTTTATGGCAGTGTCCTAATATTGAATTGTATCTATGGTTTATAGTGTTTTACTTTAGTTGCACACATATTATACTGGATTAGTTGTCTTTTATTTGCTTTGCTGGTTTTACTTCCTTTTTTTCCTTTAATTTGTTCACACTCGTCTCATATTACATTAGTTCAGATGCTAAACACCTCGTTGTCGTGCACCCAAATCCCCATATGCATCCATCCATCTATTTACTAGTGCACTGTTGTGGGTCCAAGGAACCATTTTCATTTGGACCTACCAGTCTCTATTTTTGAGCACATTTTGGAGCTTCACTGAGGAAGAATAGATGTACATTGGGATTGTGGATTGTTCCTCAGAGAAATTGCTAATTTTGTCAGACATAACCAAGCAACTGTGATGGATTTGTAATTGCTGGATGCAGGAGGGAACAGCTGATTTATGCTAACGATTTCACCCACTTTGTTGCACCACTACACATGACACAAATACTGTGCAAATGGAAGAGATGGATCATTGCACCAAATCATGAACCATACCATAAATGCAACAAGCAGTGTCTTTGTATACCATTCAACATAGTTATCAATAGAGTGGACTGTCTGCATTGCGTTCATTGATGTGGTTACCACTTAATAAACTCCGCAGGCATTTGTGCCAGCAGAGATTCGATACACAATGGACCTGGACAACCAAATGGAATGACATTGTTCCATGAATATTGTTTCTGCAAGCACACCAGAAAGAAATGATTAGAGTCTAGAGATACAGAAAAGGGGCACCTTTAATGCTTTGCCATATTGGTCCTGCATCAGGTATTGGGCTGGTATTGGATTCTACTCCCACATCCCCCTAGTAAACATTGCCATTATACTAACTAGTTAGCATTACATCTCATAAGTGATGGAGCCTGTTGTTGAACCATATCTGCAGATCTTGCTGATAGCCACATTGAAACTGGATACTGCATGACTGCATGTGGCACACAATGTTCAAGGCTTCTTTATCACCCATTGAATTGCATTGCTTACTTATTCCATGATACAGTTTGGCACTTCAGGAATGCTGCATGCACAGCTATACCCAACAACACATCCAGAGCCTCTTTGATTCAGTGCTGAAGTGTATAGCCACAGTTATAGCCAGCAATGTGTGGCAACACTCAACAATAATTTCATCGTCTTCCTCACTACGTATGGGGTTGTAATTTCGATCATGTTATCCTTGTGCAATGTGATATTCCTGAATAAATTTGTCTAGGATATCTCTGCCTCTTCTTAGAGTTGCATTTAGGTTATTAAATGTATAAAAAGAAGGAAGGATATAGTCTCAGACCAAGGTTAATCTGTTGTGAGATATGTATGAATTACTCTCGTGAAATTTAAGGTGGCATCTTTTAAGGTCTCTCTATATCCTTCTTTTAGCCTCTATATGAGAGGTGTACAGACTTGCTGGAATTACAGGTTGCAAACCTTCATTGTGAATACATAAGATCCATAGGTAAAAGCAAAAGAAAAGTTGTACATACAGTAATTGGTTTCAGATCGTTTGCTTCACAAATATTTACTTGACAAATTTAGTTACAACATACATTCTCAAAAGTACTAAGCCTAACTCTGAGTGCCTGCTTTGCCCTTTCTGGGGAGTAATGAAAGATGAGCAAGGAAATGTAAAAATGTGAATAGTGAAGTTTGAGCCACTATCATATCGTATATGAATGGTGTATTACGTGCATAATGTGGAAACCATGTTGCGAATGGAACCTAGTTTGTTTTTCATCTATCAAGGGGAAGGCCTCAGACACAGACTACTGATTCAGCTCAAATTTGGCAGGTCGCTTGTGTACAACGTCAGACTAAGGACTCTTGAGATATTTTGGCTGCCCCCCATCCTCCTCTCCCTCCAGTTATTGAGAAAACCCCCCTAAATGTTATAACAAGCAATAATCTCAGAATTAACGGGATTGACAGATAATTGTAAACTGCATTTTTCATCATGTGTGGGGTCTGCCAATCATATTTTTTTTTCAGAAATCAGGAAAGAAAGTTTTACAACTGCCGCTTATGTATCCGTGTAATGAATGCTTTTCACTAAGTGTGAGTAGCCCAACATCCAAACTAACTGGTTGGGAAGAGGGAAGAAGGAAATAAAAAATATAGAAGATATACAGAAATTGGCAGCTCTTTTCAGCACGCAGACAGCAGCACTTATGACTAGTTTTAATAGTTCATGTAAAATGCAGTGAGTATCCCAGTTCCTTTGTTTATTTCCCTGGTAACCAGTTTTGGACACTTACGTGACTGTCTTTCAGACCACAACTATAATGATATATAATATAACATTAGAGGGATACATTATTTCTAAAGCAAGTATTTAAAGTAAGAAATGCTGGAAGTTCCACCCTCTAATTCAGATGTTGACAAAAATTAGAGGGTGGAGCTTCCAGTATTTAAAGGGTGACTGCACCTACTTCTACAGTAGTCAACATTAAATCTTTGAGGCAGCTCCAGCTCCAGCTGAAAACAATCGGTGGCCAACATTATGGGCAATAACTATTCACAGCATAATTCATAACCAACCTTCAGCAGCAATTTTTCAGGCAATGACATGCATGGAATGATCCAAGTCTGTTTTCCATCAACTTTTTGGAAGGAACATTGTAGCTGTCGAATGTTTGCATTCATTATATGTTCTTGGTGCCATGAATATATTTCTTCTGAACATTTATATAACAAGTAACATCCTTCTAGTTTAAAGAAAATGGAGGGTTCAGAACAGTGAGTTAGGGATGGCGGTTATCGCTGAAACAACTGGTTTTCGGTTATACCGGTTCTTTTCATCTCCAGTTTAACCGCACCGTAAAAATTGCTCAAGATTTTTATTGCTATTATTTCCAGTAGAGTTCGAACGAAACATATTTTGCGGCCGAAACAGAAACCGTAATCGTCGGTTCTTCTAGTTTCGGCCGAAACCGAAACTTATGAAATTTAGTTAATATTTAATAAATTTACGTTATATGATAAATCACTAGTCTTTCCATATTTTGCAAGATCCCCTCCCAATACTACGCCTTCTCGAGTGTGTGTAAGCCTAACCAGGAGTCCGTAGAAGACGATATACGAAGCATACAGATTTACTGGCCTAGTATTTCCATCCGGCAGTTGCGAATATTGAGCCAACTCCGTAAGTTGGACTTGTGAGCCAGCGCATACAAATATCTCGTTATACACACAACATATATAAGTTACAGTCAGTAAATAAACTTCAATCAGTGCTGCAGAAGTATTTCGAAAAATAAAGTCACAGTTCCGACTAACAGTATGATTGTTGTCAGTGTAAATTTACGCAAATTGAACTAGGAAAGCTCTGTACCACGTGATCAAAGAATGTTCAAATGGGTGTGCGTTCTTATGAGACCTAAATGCTTAGGTCATTGGTCCCTAGACTTACAAACTATTTAATCTAACTTAAACTAACTTACGCTAAGGACAACATATATATCCATGACCGAGGGAGGAGGGAGGACTCTAACCTCCGACTGGAGCAGCCGCACGGTCCGTGACATGGAGCCTCAGACCGCACGGCTACCTCGTGAAGTACTTCCATACTCGGGATGGTGCCTTTTAACACACAACCGATGTCTGGCGACGACAGCAAGGAACTGCCACATGACCAGACGGAGGCAAGTCTCGTACACTGACGGTGCACACGCGTCGTCTAATAGGCCATGCCACACGGCAACAGGTGCATCGATGCCTCAATAGCTGCACCAGTTGTTAAGTTCTTATGCCACGCGTTTCTGACTGCCGGGATTGTTCTTAAATTAACACTGATAACTTTTCTTAGTTTCTGCGATGACCTAATATTTCACAACAGTGGAAATTTTAGGAATAGTCCTAAATATTAGTGTCTAATAGTTTTAATTTTTTAAAATTATTTACAAAAAACACATTTTGAACCACTACTACAGGAAGTAGTTGTATCGGTTTTTTTACACGGTTCTTGGCAATAACTAAAATAAACCAGTTACAACCGACACCAAATAAATACCAAAAAAAACCGGTATTGGTTTTAACCAGTCGGTTTTACCCATCCCTACAGTGAGTGGAAGAGCCATTGTAAAGTGACCAGGAATGACATTTTAGCTGTTTTATCTCTAGTAGTTTGAGAAATTTACTGGCCCATCTTTTTATTATTCCTTATTGATTTCCTTACCTTAATAATCCTCCTATCCCTATTAGAGATATGGAGACATACAAGTGAGAAGAATTACATCCACTAGATTTCCTTGAGATTTTAATCCAGGTTCTCCGCTTCCCAGCCAATTTCTTTGGCTGTTACACTATTGACACTCTCGGTGAACACAATGTTCACAGTCTTTACAACATTTAAGAAATATAAGCAATTTAAAAACTGACATTTAGGTTTTTAATTTAAATAAACTCCTTTATTGAAAAGTTGTTTTCCAAATAGAGAGTAATTTCTCAGCCTTGATTTTTATGCTTTTGCTATATACAGCATTAATGGTGAGAAGATAATAGGTAATATTTTTTACCTTCCTCTCTCTTTTTTTAATATTTTTAATGAAATATTTTTGTCAGGGGTAAACACAAAAATTTGAAAATTAAAAATATACTAAAATTTTATTAAATGAACAGCAGTTTAAATTTCAACTTGGTGATTCAATAGGAAGTTATTAAAACATTACAGATATGACTCAAAAACATGTTTTTAACATCTGCAGTATCTGATATGATTTATCATTTAATTAATTCTTAGTCACAGTTGCACATTTCATTTTATTGTTGGGTACTGGTTTCAGTATCTAGATCCATCATCAGACCAGTACCTAAAATACAATGAAAAATAATCACAAACGGGATATAGTTCATGACATATTTTAATATAGAGCAAAAAGTGGGTACTTCACTTTATCAGCAAATATTGCATACATGATAAAATATCAGAAAGAAAACATATTGGGGCACATCAAACTGTCTTAAATTAAAATACTCCTATTAACTATGTGGCGGCCCTTGGCTTCACGACGTCTGTCCCTAGGCGAAATATTGTTTGTGTTTTCGTAATACTGTTATGTGTTACATGCAGATACTGATCTGCATAATACAGAAAAGTCTCTGTGTGCAGCACCTTCTACCTGCACCATGATACATTTACCTTAGATGAGCTTCACTTCCTCGTCACTGCATTTTTGTGCCACAAGGCCATGCCTCGTCTTGTGCCATATGCATTGGTGCCATGGCAGTTATACTGCACAGCACTCTCAAGGGCTGTAGTGGGCCGCTTTCTTCATGAAATCAATGCCTATAGCTCCTATTACTGTTTCATCCTATTTAGTGCTTAAAATAAACATGTTTTGTGTTCATGAAGCCAGTGTCTAATAATTTAAAGTGGACAATTCCACACTGGGGACCTATCAATTTCAGTTGAACATGAACTCCACTGCCAGCTCAATTAATGCTCTCTCCCCCACCCCCACTTGCAGCCATCTCTCAATGCATCATCACTTAGCTCACTGCATGCCTCACAGAACTGAACTGCTGAACTGAACTAGGTTGTGTGCATCTCATATTGAGGCAATCACAGTAGGCCCACACCATTATACCAACTCGTGATCCTGCTGCCGCTATTGCCGTCACCACCTATGCTGTCCCTCCCATGCTTGTTGTTGTGATACCATAAATTTGCAATTTTTGTCAGCCTTCATCTACAGCTACATACATACATACATACATACATCAAATCCACCCAATGGTGTGTGACGGAGGGGACCTAGTACCACTACTAGTTACTTTCTTTTCAGTTTCACTACTTAATACAACAAGGGAAAAACGAATACTTGTATGCATCTGTATGAGCTTTACTGGACCCAACTTACACAGTGCAAGTCTGTGACAACATGTCATTGCCTCCAGATACCGAGCACCAGAAGACACTCTAGTGGTGCCTGGTGTTGCAACTGACATCCTCCAAAATGTAGTGCGTCCCAGTCCCCTTTTCTTTTAAACAGTGTGGGTACTGATCACCCCTAACAATTCTGTACCATCTCTGAAGCCTAATGGAACTCCATATGGTGTCTGATGGCTTCTTGTACAATAAATGGCTGACTTGCCTCCTGGCACTGATTCAGACTACAGGACATCTTCTCACTTCTGACCATCTCCAGCATTGTTGACAGGGTACTCAAGAAGTTGGACACCATTCCTGCCACCACCACCACAGCATGTCAGCCATGTTCCAACCTTGCAACCATGAATGGCTGCCACACTACTAGCCAACCTCCATGAGTTAATTCTCCCACTCAATGGGTCGTTTATGACCACTACTGCTGCCCCTTCACTCCTGGCCCACAGAACACTGCTGAGCTGCCAGGAGTCTACATCATCTCTACCTGCCTCAGTGCTAACATGGAGATGAGGTAGCTTCCAAGCCCACCTCAGTTCTGACTTTCGATGTCAGCGGAATAAGGCCACCAGTACAATGACGCGTACTTCTGCTGTAGCTGGAGCCATGCTGCTGACACCTCTCACGACTCACCCAGTCTCTGCTGGTACCATGAATGCTTTAGTAGAGCTGCTGTTAACTGCAGGGAGCAGTGCTTGTGGAACCAATAAGCCAACTGCTGCTGAAGCTAGGCGTGCCCAGCTGCTACTCAGTCACCCAATGCCTCTTCAACAGGACACTCACTCTGCCATACTATTACTGGTTGACACCAGCTCAGAGCCTGTTTATCTTCCTGCTGTGGCTCATTAAATTTATGCTCAGTAATTTGTAACTCTTTAAAAGGTATTAAGGGAAGCTTCAAATAAGTGATAATGGTTTTATCTTTGGAGCAGAATGTTCAGAACTAAATTATTTAACAACAATGGAAGGTTCACTAAGGAATGTTAATAATAATATGAAGATAGGGAACAACTCACCGTAAAGACGAATGTTGAGCCACCGACAGACACAAATAAAAGACCCACAAACACACACACAATTCTAAATTTTTGGCCGCGGTCTTCCTCAGACAGAGAACACTCATCCACACAATCACTAAGGCACACTTATCCACACACGCCAGCCATCTCTGGTTGCCCAACACAGTATGACTCACGACAATCAGAAGGGATGGGAGGGGAGAAGGGGAAGGAGCAAAGGAGGGGGGGGGGAGTGGAGAGGGAGAGGGAAGATAAGGGTGGGGATAACAAGCAGAGGTGATGTCACGTGAAAAATTAGACGAGACGCGGCGGAAAATTTAGAATTGTTTGTGTGTGTGTGTGTGTGTGTGTTTGTGTGTCTTTTATTTGTGTCTGTCGGCATCTCAACGTTCGTCTTTACGGTGAGTTGTTCCCTATCTTCATACTATTATGAACTAAATTATTTTTTATTTATAAGGTTATAATTTGTTATTGAATAATTAAAAACTGCAGTTTCTTGTTGAGGGGAGGGAGAACTTTCAAGCTGTAACAGCAATGACAGTTATTTTTAAAAAACAAATAATAAAAATTTGACCTGTGGTAGTGTGAACGACAC
Source organism: Locusta migratoria (assembly GCA_026315105.1). NCBI lineage: Eukaryota > Metazoa > Arthropoda > Insecta > Orthoptera > Acrididae > Locusta > Locusta migratoria. Next base: position 161,781,066 of record CM048748.1, read on the forward strand.
ATAATTGAACAGCCCATATATCTAAAGCTTCAGAGAACTATGTCAGGGAAGGAATATTAAGGTGATTCTGTGAGTGAACTCATAATCCTTTAGTTGAGTGTCCTTAAACTATTTTGTAGCAGATTGGGAAGCCTGTACCTCAATATGTGTTGTACTGTATGTGCTATAATAATAATTTGTTAAATAGCTCAGTATTTAAGATGTGAGTGAGTGTCAGTTATGTTTTCCACATTAATGTTGTATGTATCTGTGTTACATTTGTAACTTTTGTGGGATTTCTGTGCTACATGAGTAAAAAGATTGCTTTAACCCTTTCGCGGCTGCGGGCATACATGTACGCCCGGCAGTTAGAAGGCCCAGACAGCTACCGGCATTTATATACGCCCAGCAGGTAGAGCGGCCTGAAGGCTAAGGGCATTCATGTACGCCTGGGGTCCGGGCGCACAATGGAGCGGCGGCGACTCGGTTTTACCCGCGGCTCAACATTCCTGGTCGCACTGGCATTAACATGTCTTCTTTCTTATGTCGGTAAACACTACAGTTTTCACTTCCGGGCCTTCCTTCTCACGAGCTCTCCATCGGGCCGTACTGTATTTCTTGCTTGGCGAAAGAACCAATTTTCACTTTATTGTCGTTGCAATGATAGAACGTTGTTTATCAAACAAGTAAATAATGGACATCCTCATGAATTGTAGTGACGATGATGATAGTGCTACTACATCCTTTCTTTATACGAAGAGCTGTATGTGTATGGAACTGACGGTATTTATTCAACACAACGAAGATTCCTCTTCTTAAGAGGAAAAAGAAGATGTGCTAAGTGAAATTTCGACACGAAAAAGATTTTTTGACTGGTCAGATAATCGTCCTGCGGCGAATCGCCACAATTTCGCGAACTCTTTTAGTGGTTTAAAGGTAGATTTCGATGAATAAGCAACTCATTAAAATTTTTTTTTTTTTGTAACTTATCCTATTTGAATTTGTCTCAGATATTTGTAGATATGAACAAGTATTATACATTTCTCACGCAAAAAATGACGACAGTGCCCAGCAGATAACAAGATAGAAACCTATAGACCCTCCACAATTTTATTTCTTTTTGGCTTGTTTCCTCCTTGTGTCAAGGTCCAAACAGTTAGCAGTGAATGAATATTGGTCAAAAGAATCCTTGCTGCAAACATCAGTATTTTCTGACTTAATGGCCAGAGACAGGTAAAAGGTGATACTGCGTTTGTTACAATGTTTGTAAAGCTTATGCGACTTAACTACGGGGTCAATCAGCTCCTAAACTTACAAACTACTTATAAACTGTCTTATACTAAAGACTAAAGACAGCACAAACATCCATGCCCAAGGGAGTATTCGAACCCCCGACAGGCAACGGCCTCGCGCAACTAAGCACAGCGCCTCAAAGCGATCGGCCACTCGATACTGCCTTTACTTCAGTGACAATTCGTCCGCATCACAAGATATTCTTGCGAAAATAAGCATGATTGTGTAACACGCCAAAAAGAGATTCCGACAGGCTGCAGTCCCTTTTGAGAACTTAGTAACTGACGAAAGTTGCTACTTTTCAGAGGAAGGCTATGGTTCAAACCGTATATTCCAAACAAACATAGCCGTGGGATTAAAATTTCCGTGCTTTGTGTCGTACAGACCAATTACATTCTGGATTATATTGTCTACATTGGTGCCGCTACTGAAGTAGAATCCGGAAATGCTGACTGATATCTGTTTGTTGTTACCATACCTCAACAAACGTCATGGCATTTATTTACACAATTGGTATTCGAGTCCTGAATTGTTCTTATGGCTCCATGCGAAGTGCACTAATGCCATTGACAAAGTGCGTAAAAACAAGAAACGTTTACCACCTTTACCTGATAAAATCGAAAAAGGTAAATAGAATTGAAGTCCGGGGTGGACAGTAAATAAGTCCTGGATGCTATCCACTGTAAATGGACCAGAGTTTTCTCAGACAGAAAAAAAGAATAATAAAATGGGAAGAAATAAAGTGAAACCCACTTGCGTATTTAGTTACAATTAGTTAGTGGGTGCGATTGATAGGACTAACATGATATTAAGTCCCTACAGTGCATACGAAAAACAGAAATGGTAAAAGAAAGTATTCTTTCATTTAATTGACTTGAGTATGCTCAATGCAAAAACTATTTTTGAAATGCAAAATAAACAGACAAATAAACTAGCGAAATTCCACTGACACCAAAAAGGACAGCCTTTTCGACTGGAATAAAATATAACATTATCCCGGGTTTTTCGGAGAAATGGAAAGAAAGGAGATACCGCAAAGACATTGTGTAGTGTGTACTGCCCATACAAAACGGAAAATGACACGAATCAGGTGTAAAAAAAATGTAATGTTGCTCTCTGTATGGTGCCATATTTTGAGAGATACCACAAACTAATGAAGTATTAATTTTTTCAGGTACTTTGAATGTTGAAAGAAAAGAAAATGAAAAAATAAGACAACAATTAAAGCAATACAAGTAATAAAAAAAAGTTTTTAACTCAGCCAGTGGCAATCGAATGCCTGCGTTAGAAATGAGGATGGGAAACCACTAAGTCAAACTCTACCACTCCGTGAATATCTGAAAAATAAATCCGCTAGGAGAAAGTGTGCAGATGCGAAGCGTGCATACTGGATCGAAATTGGGCTTTAATTTCAAACGAAGCAATCGACCTAGCAATATTTTTATTTTATTGTTTCCATTTCACTATTACATCATTATTTTTCTTGTTTAATTCTTCATTGAGCTACATGGCACAACATAAATTTCAATAAACGTTTTTTTTTATTTACGATTATAGCTAGAACTGTCAGAGTTTTCCAGGTCTTCCCTACGAACAACTGACTTTAAAATGTTGCGAAACATACTCGACCGATGTTAATGAAACTTTAATACGTTGTAGTAATATATTTTAGTTACGTGCGTCTCAAGTTATAATTTTTTCAATAACAAATAAAAAAGGTATTATAATTTACTAAAATCTTTTCGTTCTCAGCCAAGGGTAATCTTATAACAGTGTCGTTTAGATTTGAAGGGCTGTTTCGTATGACAAACTGCAACTGCTGTGGCAGAGCAGCGAGATACAGATTTTATAAAACAGTGTTAGTGGGGGGGGGGGGGGGGGGCAGCTGTGTGGTCACCGCAGCGCACGATTAGCGTGCAGCTGCAGTGGCCGTGGGGCCTGGTGAGCTGCCACCGCTCAGGCCCACAGCTGGTTTTGCGCCGTCAGCCAGGCGGGCAGCCAGGGCGCTCGACCCTGCAGCCGCGAAAGAGTTAAGGTCATAAGCATCAATGGCTGGTGTCATTTTGAATAAAACAATTCTGGGTATTAAGCCACGTCATTTTTAAACACTTGGCAAATGAATTGCTGATGTTTCTACCACAGTACAGTGGTCCTCTTCAGGTGGTTAACTGCCGTGAAGAGGACCACTGCACAGTAATCCAAACATCGGCAATTCATTTGCTAAGTGTTTAAAATATGACGCGGCTTAATAACCAGAATTCTTTTTGAATAAAAGATTGCTTGTTGTGATCACTTTTGAAAAAATCATTTTATTTTTATCAAGTAAATATTGATGTTAGCATTTGTTTTGAAAAACAGATGGTCAATTATGTCCAGCAACACTGTACTGGACAACTGTGAACTTCAGTTTGTATGGTTATAGCTGTACAAATCTTTGTATTGTATTCATTCGTTATCATTGTGTTATATATATGTTTCTGTTACTGGTACAAATTATTTTCATGTCTCTTCTGCTTTCTGTGTTGTTTAGGATGTTGCAAAATTGGGCTTTTGTACATGAGCAATCCTTTTGGACTGTTGAAAGAGTGCGTGCTTATATTTCTTCAGTTCCAAAAGTAAGTTGTGATAGTCTTCTTGTATTATGCATAAAACTTACATAATTTGGTTTTTTAATATCTTTTAATGTAATTTACTGAATGGTGAAGTAGTGGTAGCTATTGTTACTCTCTTCAGTCAGATGACTGGTTTGATGTATTTCTCCATGCTACAGTATCCTGTGCAAGCCTCTTCATCTCTGAATAATGACTGCAACCCACAACTCACTTATTCATCGACTCCCTCTGTGATTTTAGCCAATACACTTCCATTTAATATTAAATTGACTGTACCTCAATGTCACAAAATGTGACCCATCAATTTATCCCCTTTTTAGTCAAATTAACTCAAAAATTCCTTTTGTCACAAATACTTTTTAACACCTCGTGATCAGTTATCCTGTTCAGACCCAAGGTTGTAAGTGATATGTAAATATAGAGAAAGACATACAAGATACAAAATACATAGAGTAGTTCATTACAAAAAAGAAAATAAATTTATATTGAAAAATTTTGTACTCACACAATTGTGTGGTTTGAGCCTTCACTTCAAATTTTTATGATCTGCACAATGTTACAGTAATATGCCTTTTGAAAGAATTGACATAATACCATCACAGGATCATATAAAATCAACTGGCTGTCAGATATGATAGCTTCACAAGTCAAAACAACGATATCAACACCTTGTCAACAAGTCTTGCTGCCATTATTAGTGTACCACCCAGTGTAGAAACATGGAACGAAAACATGTTGGGAACGTTACCACAGTCCATCCACGGTTGTGTGATGCAGGCCCGAACTTCCTAGCATGAATCACAAAGAAATAAGATGAGTAAAACCAGAACCACACAATTGTGCGCGCAGGGCCTGGAAGGGTTATGCAGTCTACCCTATCCATATAATAGTCAGCATTCTTCTGTTGCATCACATTTCCAAAGCTTCTATCCTTTTCTTGTCTGAAAAAGTTATTGTTCATGTTCCATTTCCGTAGAAGACAATCTCTATACTCCTACATACGTAATCCGCAATCCACCCAAAGGTGCATGCAGAAGGTAATCGGTACCAATACTAGTTACTTGCTGTCCAGTTCCACCCCATACAGAACGAGGGAAAAATGAATGCTTGTATGCATTTGTACATTTGTGGTCTATACAACAACAGTAGGTTGGTGGCAGTAGAATAGTTCTGCAGTCTGCCTCAAATTCAGGCCCTTCCATTTGAGTTCCTAAAGCATTTTGCTAACACTTTTGTATTAATTAAATCTACCAGTTAAGAACCTAACCACTCGCCTCTGAACTGCCTCTGTGTTCTCCTCTAAACTGATCTGGTGTGGATCCCAAATACTTCAGCAATACTTAAGACGGGGTCGTACAAGTGATTTGTACATGGTCTCTTTTACAGACAAATCACACCAGTGAGTCTTTCAGTGCCATCTCTTATAAATGCTGTTTGGCTTCTAAATAACTTGTATATAACTGTTAAATCCCTATATTTCCCTGAAAATCCAATGAAAATATAAGTATTGAAAGCTATGTGCAGACTGAGAGAAGGAAGAAATTTGTGGTGCTTCATCTTTGATTTATTGCAGGAGGTACAGTTGTAGCCTGTGTTCTTTTTAAGTTTTTCTGAATTCTGGATAATGATAGCTGTTTCTTCCCTGCCTATCCACTTTAATCTTTTCCACTCTATCCTTTTTGTTCTTTGAGGTAGGAACGACTGTTACAAAAGGTAGGATAGTGTCATCAGATTTTCTTTCACCTCTGTCTACTAACTGTTTAAACATTTCATCTCTTGAAGGTAAGTACTAGCAAATAATTTTGCTCTTGTTAATTAGTTCAATTGCTAGAAGTTTGATACATATGGAATTGTAATGGATTTTTAGACATATGAGGCGTAAGATTAGAAAAAAGGATCTATATGTTAATGAGTGGGATACAGTCAAGAAATAGAAGTTCTAAATAAAAATAAGGTTGCAGAGTGAGCTATTCATCACATTGAAAAACCCCTCAACTATCTTGGGTGTTGTGTGATGTAGGTGTTGTTTGAACCTCAAAAAATCCTAATTTACAACTCACCGCAAAGACGTGGCTAAGAGCTGCGACAGGCACATACAAAAGACACACACATACAACACTTTTAGCTATCGAAGTGCGGCAGCCGGTGGTGATGGTTATATGAGTGTGTTATGTGGGATTGCTTGAGTGTTCTAAGTTCTGAAGAAGGCCATGGTCGATAGCTGACATTCTTGTCTATCTGACATCCTGGTTTTCAGTAATCTTGGGTGCTATTTGCTGTTGTATGTGGTTACATAAAAAAACTGCTTTTAGCACTGCATGGAGCTTGTGTGATGAATACCCTAGACTAGAAATAAAACCAACACAGACTATAACACAAAATTAACTTTGAAATGAAATGAAGACAACTTTACATAACAAGAGTACAATCTTATTTACATTCTGATTAATATCACACTAAATTGTTCTGTTTGTTCATATCTACCCATAGCTTCAGAATTTGAGTGTATGATCATTTAGCTAATCCCAATAAACTTACCATCAATGAAGATAGGAAAACCTGTACCCTCACAACCTTAAAAAATTCCTAGTTTTTAAATTTTAGGGAAAACATTTCGTTATTGAAAATATTATTGGAAAGACAAAAAATTTACTCACCAAGCAGTGGCAGGGAAAACACAGAAAAAAGATTAAAATGTGTGAGCTTTGATAGCTAGTGGCTTGTTCTTCTGGCAGAAATGTTAAAGGGAAGATAAGATGATAAAGATAAAGGATTGCTGAGATTTAGAAAATAGGGAGAGTTACAGAGAAGTCATGCTGAACCTCAGGTCAGTGATGAAAAAGAAAGAATGATGGTTGGGGAATGCTATGGGAGAGGTATGAAAACTTCATAGTTTAAAGATGCGAGATTAAATAGTAAGTAAAATAGCAACATTTCCCATGTATGTCTTCTGGTGCTGGTACGTGTTCTGTCTGGTGCTGAACATTACCTCAACCAACACCTACCTGATTCCAAACCTGTGATGACATTCCCATTCACCATAATCAACTTTATGCTTACCAACAGTGGGGCTCTGTGATTCAGTAGTAATGTGCCATGTTACAAGTCCAAAGGTTGCAGGTTCAATCTCCAGTCAATTTAAGATTTTTATCTGTCGTGTATCACGTCCTTCACTTCTGGAAAAGTTATTGATGTGAAAAATACTGAATTGCACAACAGTTTGAAATGCATGTTCAACTGTATGGCCCTTTACAACTTATTGGGTAAGTCATTTCGAAGTTCAAAGGAAGGCAAAGGGATAGCACCTCCAGCAGGATAATGCTTAGTAAAGCACTGTGGTGTTCAAACCAGTCTTCAGATTGATTATTTACCTTTTTTTACTTACAAACAACTACTTTACTTTTAAGGGTCAGACGTACAAATAGCTCACGGCATAGACATTGAACCTAGGACGGCTCCTTCCTATGCCAAACTATTCATGGGTTGCTTGAATGGGATTTTCAGCAACTTTAAAGGAGTGATTGCCATACTCTTATTTTAAATATAGTTGGAAATTATCTTGAACAATATTTTAAAGAACTACCTAAGGAAGGTAGAGCTTGTGCAAGAAGTCGTGGCCCGTGCACAGAAATGCATTCTCGAGTTGTGCGCAGGATGAGTCCATTCCTCTGTTTCTGAGGGGTGGCCAGCTCAGTTGTCTGTTGCATGCTGAGCCGTACACTTTGTATGCTAGTCGGTAGTCAACTATGCCCCATGACCAGTAGGCAATATGTGCAACTGAGGTGGGCCGCCTTTCCAAAACAGAAGAGCGGACTCGCCCAGCACCCAAGTTGAGAATGCAGAGGCTGCAACTTCAAGCATTAGCTCTTCTAAAGTTGCAAATGCTATAAATAAATGAAGATAATATCCTTTTTTACATTGCCTCTCATTTTAACTTCTGGACTCTGGTTATAGGACCAGAGACAGTCATGTAACTGTGTAATTATTATTTGTGTGTGTGTGTTTGTTTGTATGTTTATCTTTTTTGATTTTAAAAAAGGCCTTTATACTGAAAGCTTAATTTTTTTATAATGTTAACACAATTTAACAAATATGACACTGTCTTGCCTTACAGCAGCATATTGAACAATTGTTGCGTTATTGTATTTATTTGATATTCTCTATTTTAGGGCCGTATGCTCGTACTGGACTTACAGTCTGAACTCAAACCACACTACAAGGAACTAGATTCATATTTTGGTCAGCCATTTATTTGGTGCATGTTGCATAATTTTGGTGGCACCTTGGGTCTCTATGGTGCCATTGACAATGTAAACAATGTAAGTAACCATGAACTATGGTAGTCTTTAGAATAGAATTATTTCCTATTAGAATTAATGACTTTTTGGGACTATTTTTATCACATTATGATGAGCTTTTAAGCACATACTCTAGCAAAAGAATTTAATTTAAGATTATGTATTCACCTACCTACATTAGCCTTTAATTTTACACAACAGTATTTTTAACATATCAAGAATCTTTCAGATTGTGGACATCAGTTCAGCAGTAATAACTTTTGACAATATACTTCATTTGCTGCATACTGTCTGTGGTTTTCTTCATTCACCTTAAAAGAATCCTAAGATGCGTCTTAAACAAAACAACAGCTAAATGTCTATCAAATATTTGTTCAGCGAGTATTGATTGGATATTAAAATTTAATATTTCTGCTATAATTGGTCAATGAGTTGGAAAACTATTTGACCAAATTATTGATACTCTAGCATTTGATCATTAATGTAATAATCATTATACAGAAATGGTGTTACGTTCATGATAATGTTTAAATGTCAGTAATGGAGGACAGATGATGTATGCTGCCGGGTAATGTTGCCAATCACTGCCGATATTTTGACATGATTCTCAAGGCACAACTGCACACAGGAAGTGTTGTGGTTTCATGCGCAATGTTTAACATGGCTGCCATGCAATTCCATGTGTCTGACTGTAGGGGCACTGCTCCCAAAATAGTATTATGGCAGAGCCAAACAGAACACAGTGTGAGAAAGAGCGCAGCTACCAGGACATTGCCTGTAGAACCACTTCAGTGTATACATCTGTTAGGTTTTCAAAGCGTGTTTTGTTCTGTATGAATTCTGGAAGTGGAAATAAAGTTCATTTAAACTTTGTACATTTTATTGGTGATGAGTTTGGGATTTTCTGTCTCTTCAAGTAATGTTAACATTAGTGTTACGGCATCTCTTGAGCAGGTTTTATGCAACTTAATCGAACAGCAATAGCTACTCACCACTGCTCATTTCTGTCTACACCAACGGCTGCTTCTCATCGTTGATAATTTCCACTTTTCCCCCATATGATGAGGCAGTGGAAGGCTGGGTAGACTACGAGGAACACCTTCGGCAGTATTTCATGGCTTTCAGTGTTGCTGGCCAACAAACTTGAAAGTCTTTATTCCTTTCATGGACTCTGCCAAAGTTGTCTCTATTAGCACCATTGAAAGAACCTTCCTCATTGTCGTTTGATGAAATGTGTACTATTCTTTCAAATTATTTTAAAAACAGATGCATGTCATTGCATCATGTGTTGCATTCTATAGGTGTAAAAAACAGCCTCATCAGACCTACCATGCTTGGGCTACTGAATTACAAGGACTCAGCCGCAAATGTCACTTTGTAACAGAAATTCAAAAAAATCTTATGCTGACTCTGTGGTTAGGGATGTGATTTTGCGTTCAGCGCTGGATAAAGAAGTTCGTCAACGAGATCTTCAGTTAGATAATCCTACATTGGACGAAGTACTTTCTATAGCTCAGTCCTTTGAAATCACTCGTGCCATGGGCACTCAATTAGAGGCATGGAATGATGTCAGAAAGATACAGTCAGGTTGGGCAGATGATGACGCGCCAGGCACTAGCACACATGAGGATGTTGCTGAAGGTAAACACATGCCAGCAGCATTGGCCAGGAAGTCAACACAACGTGAAGCAGCAGAAATAAGGTTCGCGTTCTCTTCCGTCCTGCCCTTGTTGCTTCACCAAGCATGCATGTGAATATTGTCCACAGCGATGGGCAATTTGCCACCGATGCAAAAACAAGGGACATGTATCATCTGTTTGCAAGTCGGAAAAGGTACAAGATTTGCACGACTGGGTAGCTGATGATGATTCTGTACTGTATGTAAATTGTGTGTCCCCTCATTTTGGCATACTTTACCTTACTGTGCAAATGCTGGGAAAGGATGTGAGGATGCAAGTCAACACCAACTCAGCGGCCACTATTATTAACTCACAGATGTATTTAAGGCTGGGTTCTCCTCCATTGTCGGCCTTCATGTGGCACCTATGCACTTATAATCAGCAGATTTCACTTTTGGGTCAATTTGACATAGATATTTCCTACAAATCTGTTGTGCGCACTGTCAGTGTGTTTGTTATTGACAGCAGTGGCACTGAGAATTTATTTGGATACAATGCCTTTTGCATTTTTGGATTCTCAGTAGATGACACAGTGCACATAGTCTCCGATGACATTCCTTATGCTCAGGTTGATTCACTATCAGAAGCCTTTTCATGCTCTTTCTTCCTGGTCTAGGTTGTGCCACCAATTTTCAGGAACATATTACTCTCAAACCTGCTGCCCGGCTGAGGTTTTTTCAGGCCCAACCCATTCCTGTTGCCTTGTGTGCTTTGGTCAAACGGGAGCTTCATTGGCTGACTGTTTTAGGAGTATTACATCCCATCTCTTCCAGCGAGTGGTCCTCTCCCCTTATTATCATTAAAAAACCCAATGGCAGTCTTCGCCTCTTTGGTGATTTCAAAGCATCTGCCAATGATCAGTGCTTTATTGACTTGTATCCTGTGCTTCACACTGAAGAATTGTTTTCAATGTTGGCCAGGGGTCAGTATTTTTCTAAGATCGACCTATCTGGCCTTCCGTTGGATGATGAATCTTGCCAGTTTCTTGTTCTCAACACTCCATTTGGTCTTTATCAGTATGAAAGATTTCCATTTGGGGCTGCTAGTTCCCCTGACATCTTTCAACAATTTTTGGAACAGTTGCTCGCTACTGTTCCTGCCTGTTTCAATTATCAAGATGACATTGTTGTGAGCAGGGCCACCACTGTTGAACATCTCAGCAACCTCTGGACACTCTTCACGGTTTTACAATCTTCGGGTTTAAAATGCAACTCCCACAAATATCTTTTTTTTCAGCAGTCGATTGTCTACTTGGGTTTTCAGTTATCAAATGAAGGTACTTGTCCTCTTCGACAGCAATTGCTGCTGTTGAGGCTCTCCCTCATCTGACATCGATCAAGGAGCTTCAGGTCTTTCTGGGACAAATAGCCTACTATCACAAGTTTTTGCAGTCTGCTGCAATGGTTGTGATGCTGCTTTTATTCATCTCAAAAACTGCAACAGGCCCCTTGTCTTGCCACGTATTGCCCTGGACAACATTTGTTTCTAGCCACTGATGCTCCCACTATGGGATCGGTGCTGTTTTGGCACATTGATACACTGATGACTCAGAATGTCCGATTGCTTATGCATCAAAGACACTCACTGACACACTACAGAAGTATTCCCAATTAGAAAAGGAGGCTCTGGCAATTGTGTATGCCTTGAAGAAGTTTGGTGTCTTTCTTTAAGGGGCAAAGTTTCATCTAATCACCAATCACAAGCCATTAGTTTCTCTCTTCCATCCCTCGGCCTTGCTCCCTGACAAGGCGGCCCACCTCCTACAATGTTGGGCTCTGTTCCTTTCTTGCTTCAATTACGAGATCATTTCTGACCCACTGCTGAGCATAGCGACACAATGCATTGTCCATGTTACCAACAGGGACAGAACCTGTTTTTGATCAAAATGAGCTGCTGTGCTTTCATGTGGACGAGGTCAAACAAAGTATTGTTGATACATTCCCCATCAATGGTGACAGGTTAGCCATGGCCACTGATTCTGATTCTGTTGTGTGTCATGTGCTGCATTTCATTCAACGGGGTTGGCCTGATTGCCCCTCCGGAAGGGCCTCTGATCCATTGCGTAACTACTTTGCCCTTCATTTTTGCCTCACTGCTTGTAATGGTGTTGTTCTCTCCATCGATAGGACCTTACCATGAGTGGTTGTTCTTGCGTCCCTTCAGGCTTCTGTTCTCTGCCTGCTTCATCAGGGGCACTGGGGTGTCACACTCACAAAGGGGTTGGTCTGTCGGCATGTCTACTGGCCCACCATTGATGCGGACATCACACACATGCTAGCTGCCTGTGAACTGTGTGATAACCAGGCTCCTGTTCCAAAGACATCTCTTTCTCTGTGGCCTACACCCTTATGCCCATGGGAGCACATACCTGATGACTATGCGGGTCCCTTCCTTGGCACCTACTGGCTTTTTGTGGTGGACGCATATTCTAACTTTCTCTTTGTCGTACGTCGCCTTCCACAGCAGTGACCACCCTGATGCTAGCCAGAATATTTTCTTTGGAAGGCCTCCCTTCCACGCTGGTCTCGGACAATGGTCTACAATTTACTTCCTCTGAATTCTCTAATTTTTGTACTCAACATGGTGTTACGCACATCACTGCTCCACCCTACCATCCTCAATCAAATGGCAAGGTTGAATACCTTGTACATACTTTCAAATAACAAATGAAAAAATTGCTCATGTCTTCTCCCTCTGATGAGGCCTTGTTCCAGTTTTTGGAGTCCTACTGTTTTACTCTCATTGGTGACCAAGCCAAGCTCCTTCATGGCCACCAGCCTTTTACCTTGCTCCACCTCCTTCGCCCTCCACCCTATCGGCCAGGGCAGATTCCTCTCACAAAATTTTTGGAGGGCACTCCTGTTCGGGTGCAGGGGTATGCCAGGTGCCCAAAATGGATTCAGGGTCAGATCCTTAGCCCTCACAGCAAACGCCTTTACAGAGTTTGCACATCTGCTGGAGAAGTGGTGCGCCACATGGACCAACTTCATCCCCGAGTGACTCCAGCAGCATGTTTCACAGCAGCACCAACACCATCTCCACCAAGAGCTGCTCGCGATGGGGTGGAGGTGGCTCAATTCACTGGCACTGGCACAGTAAGCCAACCATAAGCACAGCAACAGCCACCAACAGTTCCTGTACTGGTTACCAACCCAAAATCATAATGCATGAGCTCGAACAAACACATCAGGAAGAGTCACCTTTAACTGCTCCAAATATTCAGACTGATCAAACACAAGGTTCACAGGTCATTCCAAATCATGTGTACCGTACCAGGAGCAGACTGCTGGCAGCTATCCAATGTCTCCAATCATCACTTCAAGGCATCTTCCAACAAGACTAATGTATAGTCAGGGACACTTTCATCCATGCATGAAGGTGCCTCCCAGGGCGTTCACAGACATACAGATGGAACACATGGACATTGGTACTCTTCAAATCACCTACAGCAAGTGAGTGCTCAAACCAAAAGGAGGAAAAGTGTTGTGGTACTGCGCGGGATGATTAACGCAGCTGCTGTGCGATTCTGCATGACTGGCTGTAGGGGCGCTGCTCTCAAAATAGTGCTACAGTAGTACCAACCACAACACAGTGTGAGAAAGAGTGCAGTTACCAGGACAGTGTCTGTAGAACCACTTCAGTGTATACATCTGTTAGCTTTTCAAGTGTGTTTTGTTCTGTATGAATTCCATAAGTGGAAATAAAGTTCATTTAAAATTACTACAGGAAGCAATATTCAAAGGAATTGAATACCTCATTTTGAAAAGGATAAACAAGGAAGATAGCACACACAGAACAAGTAAGCACAGAGTCAAAACAATCAAAGGTGACCAACATCATAAATATCGATAGCGACTATTAATCAACATGTGAGGCAGCATTAATTCTGTCCCTCTGTTTTTTTGTTGAGAGACAGAGCCGGATTCCAAGCAGAATTTAAACAAAAACCACCATCACTATTTATAAGGTTCTTGCTAGTTTAGTTTAGTTTCAAAAGCTTTCTTAATAACACTATCCCAATAGGTGGAAGTACAAGCCAGAATCTCTGTGTAGTTGTATTCCATAGGATGACTGGTGCCAAGAAAATGTTTTGCAACATGGATTTGCTCGGCTGTTGTAAGAATGTGTGATGCTTGTGTTCAATACACCGATCTTCCACAGTCCAAGGCCTAATAGTAATCCTTGGATAACACAGGAGATACTGAACTTAATTGATGAAAGGAGAAAATATAAAAAATGCAGCAAGTGAAGCAAGCAAAAGCAGTAAAGACGTCTCAAAAAGGAGATGACAGTTGTATGACTGTGTTGTGTGCCTTTGTGATTCCATGAATGTTCTATATTCTAAAGGAGGTTATGAGTTATGACCAATGGCTTAAGTTTTGTATGTGTGTGTCTTTCTTATGTGCCTGTCACAGCTCATCGTTACTGTTATCATTGTTAGGGGAGCCAGGCATGAAGAAATTGTTCCACCTGGTATGTAAGACGTATGAGACCGGGTATACCCTGTGACTTCAAGAAGGTATAGAAATTCTAATGCCTAAGAAGCAAGTGCAGGCAAATGTGGAAATTACAGAACTATCAGTTTAATAAGTCATGTTTATAAATTACCAACATGAATTATTTACAGCTGAATGGAAAAACTGGTGGAATCCAACTTTGTGGAAGATCAGTTTGGATTTAGGGGAAACGTGAGAACATGCAAGACAATACATTTACGACTTATTTTAGAAGATAGTTTTAGGAAAGGGAAACGTACGTTTTTAGCATTTGCAGATCTGGAGAAAGCTTTTGCCAATGTTAAAAAGCCAGGCAGCAGTTATTAGAATCAAAGGGCATGAAAAGGTCGCAATGGTTGGTAAGGGAGTAAGACAGAGTTGTAACCTTTCCCTAGTGTTGTACAATCTGTACAATGAGCAAGCTGTAAAGGAATGCAAAGAGAAATTTGGAGAAGCAATTAAAGTTTAAGGACAAGAATTAAAAACTTTGTGGTTTGCTGATGACATAGTAATTATGTCTTGGACAGCAAAGAGCCTGGAAGAGCAATTAAACAGAATGGATAGTTTCTTGAAAGGAAGGTATGAGATGAGCATTAACAAGAGTAAAATGAAGGTAATGGAATGTAGTGTCAGAAAATCAGGCAATGTTGAAGGAATTACATTAAGTAATGAGATAATAAAAGTAGTAGATGAGTTTTGTTTGGGTACCGAAAATAACTTATGATGGCTGAAGTAAAGAAGATATAAAATGCAGAATGCGTATTAGAAGAAAAATCTTTCTGAAGGAGTGTCATTTGTTGACATCCAATATTAGTTTAAATGTTAGGATGTCCTTTCTCAAAGCATTTGTGTGGAGTGTAGCATCGTATGGTAGTGAAACATTGATGTTAAAGAGTTCAGACAAAAATATGGTAGAAGTTTTTGAAATGTGGTGCTACAGATGAATGATGATGATTAGATGGGTAGATTATGTAACCAATGAGGTGGTGCTCAATTGGAGAGAAGAGGAGTGTCTGGCATATCCTGACTAACAGAAGGGATAGGTTGGTCATACACATTCTGAGACATCAAGGAATCGTCAACTTAGCATTAGAATGAAGTATGTGGGGTAAAAATTGTAGAGGGAGACTGAGGGATGAATACAATAACAGATTCAGAAGGATGTAGGCTGTCGTTCTTATTCTCAGATGAAGATACTTGCACAAGACAGGGTAGTGTGGAGAGCTGCATCAAACCAGTCTGCTTCTCACTTCAGTCAGGTTAGAGAATCATACCCAACAATGGGTTTAGGTGGAGTTTGGTTGGTTGGTTTGTAATTA
The DNA here is from genome assembly GCA_026315105.1 of Locusta migratoria. Lineage (NCBI taxonomy): Eukaryota > Metazoa > Arthropoda > Insecta > Orthoptera > Acrididae > Locusta > Locusta migratoria. The sequence goes on from CM048748.1 coordinate 161,796,742, forward strand.
AGGGACCATACATCAAGGGTCTTCAGTCCTATGGAGTTGGGTACGGTTCAGCTCAGAAGAATAACTTTTTGTCATGACTGTGTGTTGTTGTGCTTTATCTCTATTTGTTGAATAGTGATTTCTTCTTATATGCATACATACTGGATTTTCTTCAATGCAGGAATGCCACCCAGAGAGCCATGCCTATTAAAGTGCCAGCTTCAAGAATAGGGAGGGGAATTATGCCATTTGGTGTACAATCATACCATTGATTTGTCAGAAAATTATCAGATCTACTTGGCTCTGTAATGTGTAGGATACCCACCAGAATGCATTTGTGATGTCCCCGTGCTATTGTTGTGAACTTAACATCAGTGAGCTACCATGAATTCGACAGTGAGAAAAGAACTTTACATATAGGTATGTTACACAGCCTGTCAACCAGCTGAATGCTTTTGATAGAGGTTGCATCATTGGACTGTGTGAAGTGGAATGGTGGTATTGTGGAGTGTCTGGCATGTGGGCCATTGAGCTGCCTAATTAGTGATGTTGGGATCATTGTTTTCATGAGAGCACCCAATCTCGTCTTGCAAGTTTGAAAAGCACTACCCCCACAGAGAGGACCGCATTTGGTGCACAAAGCAAAGTGGGATACCTTTTCCTCACCACCCTTCATCTATGAATAAGCAATAGAGACATTACAACATCCTTTTGAGTTCCCGCACAGTGCCTTGACAAGTCACAACTGCCAGATTGTGGTCCTACTGCCTCATGCGTCAGTTGCCATTGGCACCAGAAAATCAATGCTGATGTGTGGAATGTTGCGGTGCCAGGGAGGCATGGACAGAGTGTGAATGGCATTACATCATGTTCAGTCATGAGTGACACTTTTCCATAATCTCAAAAGACCATTGTGTTCAGGTTTGACAGTGTCAAGGGCGGAGGATACACCATACCAATATTGTGTTGTAGGATATGCATTCAGTCATGCTTTGGCAGACAGTCAGAGCACAGTGTGCCCACCTGTCCTACCCCTGATGGCACAGCACTCTGCAAAAGTTTTTCAATAAGATAATACACACCCACTCACAGCATGTGTGTCTATGGACTGTGTATAGACGTTGACATCCTCCTGTGGCCTGCAAGATCCTTACTGACCTAGTGCGAAACATTCCACCTGCAACTCCCAACTACCGTGCTCTTTCATCCCATTTGTAATCAGTTCAATAAAGTCACATGACCTTTCATCATATGTTGTTTCATTCACTTTAATCCACTCCTTGTGGGTGCATCGCCTTTTTTTTTTTTTTTCATGTATTTTGCTCTGTTACAGTGTAAAGTAACTCCTAGATAACAGTTTGCTCATCACACTAAAAAGTTAATTTAACAATGGAAGGTAAAAAGCAACAGTTGGCTTGTAGATAGGGTATTGGATGGTGGACAGGGTCAAAAACAGATTTGCTACTTGTGGCTTGTGGACAATGTCTTCCAAACATTACCAAAGAAAAATGAAAAAGACTTTTATGTCATTGTAGGCACATATGTCGTTAAGAATATTTAACCTTGCCTGTTTAGAAACAACAAAGCCTCATTGTCATAGTTGAGTAATGCCAATATAATGTTACTATTAATATGCAGAAATTGTCATTAAGTTAGTGCTGAAGGGGTCATTGGGAGTGATAACACTATTGGAAACTGATTTGCTCTATGATCTCAGGTTGTAATTGTTGTTGAAATATTTCTTCTCAACTCAGGCTATTAAAACAATTCTGTCATAGGTAAGTGCATAATAGTCACCACAATAGGAATTAAGTTTCTTTTGTATGAATACTTATTGCTTTTAATTACTGAAATATAGAAATCCCATTAATTTTTGTTATTCATCAAATGTGATACAAGTTATTTATTGTCCTCAGCATTTTCTATCTTCTATGATGTATGCTGTGATATTTGTTTTCATCATCATGGCGAATATGAATGGGGGTATTATTGACAAATGTATGTTTTGCTTAGTATCATGTGGGGATGGTAATAGTTTGATTTTGGTTTTCAGGGTGTCTTTGAAGGGAGGAATATGGCAAATAGTACAATGGTTGGAACCGGAATAACTCCAGAAGGGATCAATCAGAATTATGTTATGTATGACTTCATGAATGAAATGTCTTGGAGAGAAGAACCAGCTGATTTGAAAGAATGGTAGTTACTCTCATATTATTCAGGCTATCTACTTCTAGATTTTAGATGTTATGCAACTGGTCACTGAAAATACAGCACCCTGAAAAGAGCTTCCAAATCCAGTTAAATTGCAAGTGTGTTTGCGGCAATGAGAGAAGTACACATTAAGAGCCCAGTAGTGCCACCTACAAGTGCTTTATAAAGGTGAGCAGACACGTGTGGATACTCTGGAATTATTCTTTTATGTGGTAGTCTTACGAAATCAGTTACAGTAAGTTTTGTTGAAGGCAGCAATCATCTTTGGAGTTTGACCTAGGGAGAATAGTTGCTATATGTAATGCGGAGTATCATTCACAGAAATTGATGATTGTGTCTGCTGTAACGCAGATATGTAATTGCAAGATGCAGGAGGGAATGACAGGACCAGTTGCACCCATTTCATTGCACCACTACATATGATGACACGTGTATTGTGTACACAGCAGTGATGGAGTGCAAACTATATCATAAATTACACAACAAAAATTTTGGCATGTTGTGAAACATGTAGTGTCTGCACATACTATTTGATAATGTTTGCAACAGAGTTGACTGTCTGCAAGGTAACCATGCTGTATTTACCACTGTGTTAATGCCACAGGCATTGCACTGGCAATGATACAGTGAACCGTGGACATGGACAACCAAATGGAACAACACTGTTTTTACTGACAGATTCCAATTCTGCCTGCTGCATCATAATGGTTGGTTTACCGTGTGAAGAAACCATTGTGAGAGACTGTGGGACTGTTGACTTATGCACAACCATACTGGTCCTGCAACTGTTAGTCTCATTTGGAGTGATATTGGTCCTGCAACTGGTAGTCTCATTTGGAGTGATATTGGCTACTACTACTGCATCACACTAGTACAGTTTCGTTATACTGAAGTTACCATTGTATCACTGAAATGATGGAGCCTGTAGGCCTCCCATACTGCCAGAGCTTGCTGATGGTCACATTCTCCTGATCTCTCTCATACTGAAAATGTTAGGTTGATGATTGTGGAGCGACTGGCCAGGGATACACCACACACTGTACCACCAAATCAAATTTGCTAATATGTGAAAATGGCATGGATATACCACAATACAACCAAGATGAGGCACAAAATAGCAATTATAGCCAGCAATGGTACCAATACTCAGTACTGCTTTCATCAGCTTCCTCACTTTACACAGGAATGTATTATCATGTGTCCTTTGTGTAATGTGTTATCTTTCATATACATTTAATTGTGTTATCTCAGATCGTTCTTAGTGTTGCATGTCAGATGGCCAGTAGTGCATAATATAAACAATCTCTTTCTTATAAATTATATAAATCATTTATAAAAAAATTGTTCTGCTCAGCAAAACAAATTGATTGATGTGTTCACCCTGCTTAATGTTATTGTTCTTCACTGTCTCTTTTTTTTACTGATATGAAATGATCCAGTTTTCAGACATATCATTGGTTTTTATTTGAAAGCAACCACATCAAAATTGCAGCTCCACAAATCTAGGGGTTCATGACCCTTTACATAAAAGTGTAACAGAGATATACAAAAACAACATTTCACTTCTCTTTATTACTGATGAAAACGGAAATTGACAAGTGGTACAACAGTGACCTAGAGATTCTGAATTTATGTTCCAGATTGCAGCATACACTAGTATCCTTAATAACTGGTAAAAAGTCATCTTGAACTGATGCATACCTGTATTTGTTGTGGCATCTTTGCAAACAATCAACGCGTGGCAATAGAGAAGGTGCAGCCAGATTCGTAGCCATTGGTTAAATGTCGATAGTGACCAAATATATCTATGTTGGATGTGGCGGCGATGACACTGCCCTTGTTCATTGTGGCACCTCGATCATACATGGAACAGAAAGAAGAATACTGGCCGCCAAGATTGTGGAAGCACAACGAGCTACGTAAGGAAATTTTGAGACGGCATCAACAACAATCAGCCAGTATGAAGAGAAAAAGGGGCCCGCAAAATCAATGTGAATGCGCTCCCAGGCAGGCTGGGAGGGCGGCCATGGTGAGAGGGAAGAGCGTGGAGCCGCCTGATGTTGAGCGCACAACGGGCATGGCGCAACCATGTGAACGATGTCGCTATCAATGCCAGACCAGAACATGTGGCGCCAAGCCAAATTCTTTGTGCGAGAGGAATCCCAATGGCCTTGATGAAGCAACTGAAGGACTTGCTATCGAAGAGCACCAGGAATGATGACACTGGAATACGAGCCATCGGTAGCCAACAGCAAAACACCCTGGAAGACAGTGAGGTGGTAGCGCAAAGTAATTTCACAAGGGATCCGAAGCTTTGCCTGGAGGTTTTTCTGGCTGCCTATTTTGAACTAAGGAGACCACCCTACTGAGCACTGGATCCCTAGTGACAGTCGTAAAAATCCTGGAAGCATCAATGGGAAACTCATCTTAATGTTCGGAGCCTCTATATCCAAATGGTAACACAGCAACTAACTACTATCGAAGGAGGGGTACGGCCCTATCAGAAGCCGAGAGAGAGTATCAGCATTGGCGTATTGATTGGTGGGCCGAAAGTGGATCATATAGTGATACTGTGAAAGAAACGGTGCCCAGCGCTGAAGCCTGTGGGCAGCTTTATCAGGCAACGAAGCTGAAGGATTGAATAAGGCAACCAATGGCTTGTGGTCAGGAATGAGGTGAAACTTAGACCCCTATAGAAACACATGAAATTTATGAACAGCATAGACAGTGGCAAGTGCCTTCTTCTCAATCTGGGAGTATTGTTGCTGAGTTGCAGTGAGGGTCTTGGAAGCAAATGCAATCAGACACTCAGAGCCATCATTAAATTTGTGAGAGAGGACGGCACCCAATCCCATCTGGGAAGAGTCAGTAGCCAACGCCAAACACTGGCCCAGATAATATGTGACCAAACAAGGAGCAGATGTGAGTTGGGTTTCCAACCACTGAAAGGCTTTTTCACAGGCTGGAGTACACTGAAATGGAGTGTTTTTTCAAAATAAGTTATCCAAAGGATGAGCCACTGTGGCAGCATCAGGAAGAAATTTATGGTAATAGGCGATTGTGCCTAAAAACCTGTAGCTCTTTAAAGTCAGTAGGCCTAGGCATAGCCACGATTGCAGCAACATGATGTTGCAAGGGACAGATGCCATCTTTAGAAAGCTCAAAGCCAAGATAGGCGATTGAAGGCTGGAAGAAGCTTGATTTAGACAGGTTGCACTTGATGCCAGCTGTCTCAAGGACTGTGAACAGCATATGAAGATTTGACAAATTCTCCTCCCTGATGGCTCCTGTGACAACAATATCTTGATAATTAACACACCCTGGAATGGATACTGTTAATTGTTCTAAAAGGCATTGGAAAATCGCGGGAGCGCTAGTCACTCCAAATGGAAGATGCTGATATTGGTACAACCTGATGGGTGTGCTGAGTACTAGAAATTGATTGGAAACCTCATCCAAGGCAACTTGTAAGTACGACTTTGACAGGTCGAGTTTGGAGAAAAAGTCACCTCCGGTGGCAACTTTTGCAAAGAGCTCATCTGGGCGTGGCAATGGGTATGTGTCAATGATGCTCTGGGCGTTAACAGTGTTCTTAAAATCACCACAAAGACGTAACTGGCCGTTAGGTTGTTTAACAATCACTAAGGGCGACGCCCATTCTCTGGAGGGAATAGGTGCCAGAGCACCAAGAGAAGTCAACCTATCCAATTCCTGTTTAACTTGTAAAAAATAGATGAAGTCTACTTACCAGGCGAAGGAGCACAGGCAGTGATAGTAACAAATAAACACACACACACACACACACACACACATACATACAATCACTAGCTTTCGCAGCCTAGCTGCTTCGTCAGGCAGAAGGGAAGGAGAGGGAAAAGGAAATGATGAGGGTTTTAAGGGAGTGGGTAAGGAGTCATTCCAATCCCGGGACGGGAAAGACTTACCTTGGGGGAAAAAAAGGAGGGTAAACAAATTCACACACACCCACACATTCACACAGACACAAGTACGCCTAGGCAGACATACTGTAGAAAGCCCTCTGGCACGTGCACGTGGCACGGCGTTTAGGACACGCCACATGGTCATGTTGAATGAAACATAAAGGGCACGATGGAAGTATTGAGTGCAGCCATAGTGTTGCCCATCGTGACTGTTGTTGTGCTGCCGGTCGCTGTCCTATGCGCCGCTGGGAGGAAGTGTTTACTGCTGCTACATCTTTTTCCGATGATGGCTGTAACCAATAATTTAAGTTGTAGGATTGGATATTTTTTTTTTTTTTTTTTTTTTTTTTTTTTTTTTTTTTTTTTTTTTTTTAAATATGACTATCTGTGGCTCAGTGATTGTCTTAATTTGACAGTATAGATTATGAAAACAGTGTATGTCTTTTAACTTATGGTGAATACCATGATGTGTGCAAATCATTTGACAATATAATTTAGGGAAATGCATGTGACATAGGAACCAAATGCAATCCACAAATCATACCACAGCATTTAGCAACACTTAAATTAAGATATAATGCTCCTGAAACCCCCCTATCTGAAAATGAGGCTACAATGGCTTGAAATCTAGCTACTGGAAAATAAAAAAATAAAATGAATAAATAAAATATCAACTGTTTGAATTTTATTTGCATAAAAGTATATTGTCGATTAGTCCGTAATGAATATCCTGAAACAGAAATACATTATTTGATTTAAGAGTTTGTAAAAGTATTTTTGATTTTGTAACTCTTTTCCCAGTTTGTATGTTAACAGTGTCATGTGCTGTTTGGTTTCCCATTGTCTGTATATTCTTATTACAGGTTTTCACAGTATGCTACTAGACGCTATGGAGCTTACAACGAAAATGCTGATGAAGCATGGCAGCTATTAAAGGTGAGGAAATGTATTGTTTGTTAAAGTAATTCAGGTAGAGAATTATGACTATTGTCCAATCTGAACATAACTAACATGCTTCTCACCATCATTAAAATTCAGTTAAAAAATTCCTTATGTTTAATTAGCTGTTTATCTATTTTTATGTTAGTCCAGTGTGTACAGCTTCAGAGGCACCCAGCGTATCAGAGGCAAATATGTAATCTGCCGTCGACCGAGTCTGAAACTAAAATCATTGGTAAACTATAATTTCAATAGTGCATGTTCATATCAGTCTAACATGAACAGTGACTTGTGATGCATAATGCAACAGAAACTGGCTTTTTGTGTATTTTTTGGTAACTTTATGCATGCTGTAGTGAGTCCTAGACTTGAATACTTCTTTAAAGTGAGACATCTTCCATTAATAGTGGCAAAATATTATCTAAAAAATCGCCTTACACCCAATAATTGACATGACCATCTATGGAGTATGGGCCAATTCTCTGAGTACCTAATGCATCATACCAAACATTTCACACTCCAGGAGCCTTGAAGCTTGATTTGACTGTACTGGTGGTGATTCATCACAAGCCAGTAATGCATGTTATACTGCTTCATGTGGACACAGCTCATAACCACAAATACATCAAAGAAAAGTTCCTGTGAATGAAAATATCATTGCTATACTCTGATTAAAATTACTTGCTAGTTGACAGTTCACAGGCTGGAGCTATATTCCTCCAATCAGAGTGCTCAACGTCACACCCAGGCTGCTCCCTGTTGCCAAGCTGCTGCAACAGGTGGACAGGTCGCATTCATTGTTTGGCTAGTGCTGTGTAGAAGCATGCATCTTAGGTTAGGAACCGTTTCCATTGCTGTCGCGTGTGTGTGTGTGTGTGTGTGTGTGTGTGTGTGTTGTTGTTGTTTGGTGTCGTCGTAGTTTCTGGTGAATTGTGGAAGAGGGGCAGGCCCAGACATTGAGATGAAGAAACATCGGCTAAGAAAAGTGGGCAAGGAATTGCGTTTAAAGGACAATCACAACAAATCGTGTGCAATGTGCGAGAATACTTTGAGAGGGAGGCGGACAATGGGACCTCTCTTACCGTTATACAAAGTAGTTGCGAGAACCGCTGCTGCGATTAAGGTTAGTGAAGTTGCTGTAATGCGCATTGATAAAGAAAAGTATGAAAAAGAAATAAGTGAAGCAGGGCCCTCTTGCCTTGATTTGCCAGGGAAGAAGAGACATTTTCAAAAACTTGTAACAAATTTATTTCTTTCTCACAAGAAGCTATTCGTAGTCACATTTGCAGCTATTACCATAACAGAAATTGGCCTACATTAGATAGGCTTCAAACTACACTGAGTGAGGCCGAACTTTTTGAAGGCAGCAAATCATCATTGTGAATAGTTCAGCAAAATCTCAGTTTAAAATACAAGAATATTTCAGGTCGTAAAATGTTGTTGGAACGAGAAGACATAGGCGCATGGCGGTGCAGATTTTTTCGTGAAGTGAAAGACATTAATTTCGAGGACATTGTGTGGATAGATGAAACTTGGGTGAATGCAGGTCATACAGCTACGAAAGGTTGGAGTGATGACAAAGGGGAAGGTATAGTACTCCCTACCAGCAAAGGCAAAAGAATAATTCTTTTGCATGCCGATACGTATTCTTGATAATGCTTCATACCATAGAAAGGAAGACATTATTCAGTGGTTAAAGCAACCTAAAGATACTGTCAATGATACACTGAAAAAAGTAGAATTGCTGGAACTCTTATTACGTAATAAACCACAATTTCCAACTTACATTATTGACAAAGTGGCTTATAAATATGGACATGGAGTGATAAGACTTCCACCATACCACTGTCACTTTAATGTAATTGGACTTTTTTGGGCTCAAGTAAAAGGATATGTTTTTCATGAAAATAAAAAGTTTATTGTGAGTGAAGTCGAAAAACTAACTATTCAGGGCCTGGAAAGTATCACCGAAATGGGCTGGAGGGCTGTTGTGATGCATACAAAGTGAGTAATAGATGAAGCATAGAAAAATGAAGGTCTTCTGGAAACTTCTAGTGATTCGGAAATGAATGGTATCTACCCTCTTTCCGATGATGCAACAGCCTGCAGTTAGCAGTCAGTGAAGGTATGTACACACAGAAAATTTCCTTAATTTTAAACGGTGAGCTTCATTTTGCAATGCATGTGTCGTGACTGTGTCGCCTGTAAGCTGTAACATGTCAGCTCATTGAGAACAGTTTCATGTAACTAATTAAGGCAAGAAATCATAGTTTGTTTTTAGCATTGACTTCTGTTTCGAATTTGCTCATGGATGTTAGTTTTAATCGTTGAGTATTGACATGTTGACAGAATTCTACATTCAGATGTTGACAAAGCTTCATGAACCAGCCACACAGCGTTAGTGTGTTCACTGTTTCACTTAATCTCTAAGTATAACAACTGTCAGATCCAGTTTTTCAGGGGGTCTTTTAACTCTGGACAGTTTTAATAAAACAATGAACAGTTGTCGTATTACCAATTTACAGTGGTGAATGGCGTATTCACTATGGCATGTCTTTCTTTATTAATTTGGAAACATGGAAGTCCCTGCAGTATATATGTAAATATTCAGTGACTGCTCAATATGAATCATTGTTATCAGAACAGCGTTACGGGAACAGCGGTGAAGAAATCGGGTTGATGGGACGGTTCTACCTTCATCTGATCAGCAGAGTTGCTCCACCAGCACCCTAGCCAGAACCACCTCATATGGGAGGAACCCATTTGCACTGTGAGGGGTCCGCTCCTACTGGCGATGTCCTGCTGCTCCCAGCATCGGTGACGGCTGCTGATCCTCCATCCCCTTCTCCACCTCCATCGAAACCTCCTGATACATATCAGTGGGAAAAAAGGTCCCTCCACCACTGGCGACCGGAGCTGTCCACTCCTTTGAGCTGGCCGCCAAGGCTGCAGTGAGAAAGTGGGCCCCTGCTACCAATGGCTGCACAGAAAGGGGAGAAGGGTTTGTAGGTGACAGAAAAGGATGGCGGACCCATAGCTGATTGTGATGGCGGGTGAGGATACCTGTGGAAGAACACACCTCACAGACATGATGGCCACGGCACCGAATGACTATAGCTGGGACCCAGTGAGGATGGCGGTGGTAACCTCAAGCCCAGACACCCAACCCAGGGGCAAAATGAGCTTGAAGGAATAGGAGGGGTCCTGGGACAACAGTGTCCAATGAGGGCAACCATAAAGAAGTTCGGTAGGGCTATGCGGACTGGCCGGTGTGGACTGACATGACAACAGGAACCGAAGGAGGGCACCCGCCACCGAAAAACGTGGCACGTACTTATGCATTTCAGCCTTGAAAGTGCGTACAAATCTCTCTCTGTCCCATTGAACTGTGAATTAAAAGGTGGGGTGATGACGTGGTGGATACCATAGGTAGAAAAAAAGTCTTGAAAATGTTTCAATGTAAATTGGGGCCTGTTATCTGTCACCATGTGGCAGGGAGACCTTTGATAGAAAATATCTTCAACATTGAGTGTGTATTAACATTTACAGATGTTGAGGCCAGGCAAACAATAAACGAGAAGTTTGAGTATGTGTCGAGGACCACAAGCCAATTGCTATCCAAGAAGGGCCGTGCAAAATCGACATGGAGCTGCTCCCAAGGTGCGGACAGAGCAGGCCATGCAGAGAGCTATGAGCGAGAAGCTTTTTGTTGGGAAGCACAAGAAGAGCACCCTGCTATGAGGCAAGCTATGTCACCCTTTATGCCCGGCCAATATAAATGCCAATGGGCAAGCATCTTTGTGCAGGATACAACGCAGTGCTCCCAGTGTAAAAGATCTAGAATTCGGAGGGACAACAATGCTGGAACTACCACTCAGTGGGAGCTGTGTTTTGTGGACAGAAGTAGAATACCCTCATAGGTGCTAAGCCGGTGGCAAATTGCAGAATAATTCTGGAGAGGGTCAGACACCTGACCCGGAGGATGCTCCGACCATCCCTGCTGCACATGGCTAAAGGCAACCCGGAGGACAGGGTCAGCAGCCGTAGCCTCTGTGATCTGTGAACTAGTGATATGGGATATCTGTGACTGTTTCTGCTGCCGACTCTTCAACCATGAAACACAAAAGTTCTTCTGCATTAAAGGCTTTGTTGGTGCCTGCTGGGAGGCGAGATAGGCCGTCATCGTTGGCATGATAAGCCATCAACCGGTACTGTATCACATATTTAAAATGGGATAGGTACAAGGCCCAGCATTGAAGACAATGGGCTGGCTTGTCCGGAAGAGCCGCTAAATGGTGGAACAAAGACACTAGTGGGTGGTGGTTTGTTTGTAGGGTGAACTTGGACACATAGAGATAAACATAATTTTTTTAGAGCAAAAATGATGTACAGGACCTTGTCCACCTAGAAATATCTGCGCTGCGTCTGTGTAAGTGTTTTAGATGAAAACACCAACTGGTGTTCTGACCCATCTGGCAACTGATGTGCCAGCACCGCCCCCACACCATGCTGGGAGGCATCTGGCGCCGCCACTAGTGGGACCCCTGCGGTGTATGCACCAAGGCAAGGAGCCACAAGGAGGGCTGCTTTAAGTGCTCAAAAAGCTCGCTCGCAAGCCAGAGACCAGCAGAAAGGGATGCACTTATGCAGCATTTGATGCAGGAGGTGTGCCACAGCGGCCGCCTGTGGGAGGAAGCTTTGATAATAGGCGACCTTACCCAGGAACACCAGAAGTTCTTGAACCGAGGAAGGACAGGGAAAGTCCACCACTACATGCATGTGATCGGTCAGGGGTGTACTCTTGACCGGGAGACCTCATAGCCTAAGTACTCGATAGATGGTTGGAAGAAGGAAGATTTGTGGAAATTACAGCGGAGGCCAGCCGCCTACAATACGAAAAACAAGGAGCAGATGTTGGCGATATGGTCTGCACCTGTGGACCGTGTCACCACAATATCATCCATGTAGTTCATACAACAGAGTACTGGCATTAGCAACTGCTCCAAAAAATGCTGAAAGATTGCAGGCGCATTGGTCACCCCGAATGGCAGCTGTTGATACTGAAACATGTGTAGAAATTACCAGCACCTTCTTGGATTTATCATCCAAAGGTAACTGAAGATACGCCTCCACCAGATCTTATCTTCGAGAAATACTGTCCCCCGACAACCCGTTTATTAATTCCACCAGGCGAGGCATTGAGAAAGAATCAATGATAGAGTTTTCTTAAAGTCACCACATAAGTGCAGCGCCCCTGAGGGCTTGCGTATGTCAAATAGAGGTGAGGCCCGCTTGCTGGCTGTGACAGGAAGCAAAATATCCTCGTCAGATGATCTAATTCGGTTTTAATAGCTCCACAGAGAGTGATCAGAAGGGGCTTAGCTCAACAAAGGACGAGGCAAGCTGTTGGTTTAAGTGTAGTGGAGTCCTGGAAATTCTTAGCACACCCAAGACCCAGTGCAAACAAAGATGTGAAACCCGTGTGTTACTGAGAGATACTCTTGTATGGAATTTGATAGGAAACCAAGCAGGCAGAATCAGTAAGGCATGGAATGTGTCAAAGCCAAAAATATTCATAGCTGCTGCACTCTTAATGACCACAAAAGGCACTGCGCGGCTACATTGTGATACATGGCCTCGGCCACAAATGACCCCAAGTGTGGAATAGGGTGGCTGCCATAGCCAACAAACGCACATGGCACTGGACCTACGTGGGGGAGCCCATTGCTTGATGAGTAGCCTAGCTTAGAAGTGAGCTTGTTGCGCCCTTGTCCTCTTGAAGCATGACAGTTTTCCACAGAATGGGGAGGTCAATAAACAATTTCGGCATCTTTATGCCTACGGGAACGACCTTATTAATATCCATGAGTGAATCACGTAATTCGTGAGGGTATGAGTTCTTGTTGAGGCCCCGCGCAGGAATGACACACTTGGGCGATGTGTCCGAATTTTCCACAGCGATTACACATTGCCTGTCTGTGCTGCCACAATTCCCAAGAAAAGGCCACCCCACATGAAAGACAAGTCATTTGCTCACTCTCTTAGGTGGACGGCATGCGTTGCCATTCCCTCTGCCCATCAGATGCCAGTGGGCACTGAGGTGCTAGATGGGGAGGAGGGGTGTGCGAGTCATCTACAGCCACCACAGAAACAGGCACCGTGGATACCTGGGCCAAATTGTCAACTGAGGATACTTGCCCCCATGTGTAAATCTGAGTCCCCACTGCCTCAGAAACTTCAAATGCACACACAATACGCGAAACCTCAGCTAAAGATGTGTCATCAGATTGAAGAGCCTGCTTGCAAACGTCCAGGTTGGGAACAAAATAGATCTAAACATCATGGACCATAGAGTCCGCATACGAATCTCCATGCGGCTCGGACTGAAACTGACAACAATGGGCCAGCACCTGCAGCTCCATAGCCCAAGCACGGTATGACTGGCCTGGCTATTTATGCGAACAGTAGAAGGAAATGCGAGTTGATACCACATGAGAATGGCGGCGAAAATAGGCCACAAAGAAGGAACATATATCTGAAAAGAAAAGGGACACCTGTGACTGAAGCGGTTCCAAATCCCCCAACAAATGAAAAAGATGAGGCGAAAGCCACGAAAGGAAATGAGCTTCTTCCTTACCGTCATTACACATCTGGAAAGCAACGAAGTGTTGGCGCAAATGCTGCTTGCAGTCTAACCAAACCTTGGCATTTTCGTTAAAGGGTGGAAACGAAGGCATGTGCACAGAAGATCGCAACCTGACTTGTGACACAGCCCTAGTCAAGGTGTCATTAGAAGCCATGAGGGAAGCATTCTGTTGAACGAAAACCTCTGGTAACGACTGAGGATTTGACAGCAAAGCGCTAAGTTGCTCTCCCATGACTCCCGCAGGAAGACCATGAGACCAATAACCTCATCACCACTGAAGTAAACGCCACTTAGAACAAACACTGTATCCACCTCAGCATACAATAACAAAGTGAATATGTTTCGTCTCAGCCAGCTGTTTGACAGCATGCCACCGGCAGATGGCACACGACTGATTTGCCAGCTGCCGTCGATGGCTGTGATGTCCTGTGGCCAGGCCATGAACTATCGCGGGCGGGCCGGCGGGTCGATGACACATGATACGGGTACGTGCAGACCGAATGGCTTGTTAGGCCATGACAGATACTGCTGCATCTGCAAAACTCTGCAGTCATCTGTTAGAAGCCTCTGCTTATGCCATGCCATATTGCACATTAACCTGCCGGTATGCTAGTTGGGACCAGCAGGGATGGTGCAGTGTGCCTCTGAAGTTGGTTTTTGTGACATTATTTGTGTAGTGAAGCGTCAGATAGTCGGTCACTGGTAATCAATCTTGCTAATATATTGCGATTGGTGAACCAGTGAACAACTTCAAAAGTGTCATTAATGTGGCATTCAACACTGATATTATGGAATATGCAAATGTGCCATGTGATCAACTTGCATTTCTTCTCTGGGCATTTTGCAGTCATTCATATTGCTTGGAGCTTTTTATTGACATTCCCCATTTACATTTATAGTTAAGATTTCTGCATTGTGTATGACATCTACAATTACATCTACAGTGCTATCTAGAGCGTGATTGCGCAGTTTTGCAGAAAAAAAGCACCCACCAGCACATTGAGGTGTACGAATGATCCTGTAATCAAACGTTCATACAGATATGTTTATTCGAGCCAAAGTGCTTGCCTTGTAAGTTAGCAAAATATTGTTTGAGTGTTAAAATGGAGATAATTCTTGCAGTGGATAAATCAGCATAAAGTTTCTGCACAATATCTGAAATGCAATACTTACAAGGAAGCCTTTCATTTCTACTCAGTTCTAAGAATGTAAAACATTCAACTTTGTTGACTGTTTAACCAGCTTGGAAAAATAATATATCCTTTTACAAAAGTTCCATGTCAGACCTCAGATGTTTCATTACATTGTGTTTCAGATAACCATTAATTTGTTCATTGAAAGAGTCTTTATACTTTAATGGGTAATAATTGATCTAGTTTCGTCTCTGATTGTTTCCTGAAACGCATATGATGAGTTGTGTTGGAACACCAGCTTTCAAAAGTCTGCATAATTACCTGTATCAAATGAATTTTTATTTGATTTGATAACTATTGACAGTAAGTGATTATGGCACAATTTTGGTGGATTTATTCTCATACATGACAGGTGTTTAGCACCCACATCCTACACTGATATCCCTGTCACACTGACCACATAATTTTAATTTTTTCTCAGATCTTTTTTTCCCTATCATCATCATACACTGTTATGGCCTGTCCTCAGCACTTTACAGTATTGTCTGTAGTGAAATTCTGTTATTGGGTTTTGTATTTCATATTATGATAGAGTTCCATTTCTTCTTATATGATGTCCAGGACCATTAGTTATTCAGATTCTTTGCTGATTAGTGCTGAGGCTGTAGTAGCTTCCTTATGTTTTTAATAAATAACCAGCTGCCAATGTCAAGACAGTTCCCAATAATAAATGTTCAGATGTTTTCTTATTCAGTTTGAAGATAAAAAGTTAATAATCAGTTCCTAATGACCTTAGCATCATCCCATTTCTTTCCGAGACATCTCCAGGGTCTATAAAACCATGCCAGAAGGTAATGAAATAAACTGTTATTATTGCATTTGGTAATAAAGATGTCACTCTTTGCAAAGCTATCGGGAGTCCAGGTCCATGGCCTTGATAAGCATTCAGGGTCCAGGTGATGCCATGGGGGTTGGAAAGAGGAAACACATGAAGAGTCGGATCCTTCAATAGTTGTATGTGGGGAAGGAAGGTCATCTGCAGTTTTCATTGTGACACTGCCGATGTGGGCTTAGTAGGGGGTACCACTGGGTCTTATGGATTTGAAGGCAACAACAAATAGTGTGCAGGGGGTCATCAGCTGTCGCCAATTGTGCCAGTCCAGCGGTATTATGGTCTCCAGAGATTAGAAGGGGAGGGGTTTGGGTTGGGAGCACCACATGAGGTTGAGGCCGAAGCTGATTGTGGTACCAGCGCACAAACCCTTTTTGCGTTACAACTGTGGTTATGCAATGGCCGTGTTTCTCTGCTACCATTTCCATTACCCATGCCACTGTTGTCCCATAAGATTGAGCACATATCTCTGTGCCAGGCAACTAATGCCGGGTGGTTTGGGTGTGGGGTGACATGGGTGTTGCATCAGCAGGTGGAGCAGGGTCTGTGGTTGCCGCCGATCAAGGTGTTTGGCAGGGCTACAATCATCAATTGGTGTGATGCGGTATGTTCTCAAAAACAGAGTGAGAACCAATGTAGTGGCTGCAAAGTCAACAGTGTTTTTCATTTGCTGTTTGACATTCAGCTTCACTGTTTAAAGAAGGATGGATTTCATACCATTGGCCTCATAGAACTGTTGGAAGGCAGATGCTGAAGATTGTGGTTCATTATCTGCAACTAAAGTGTGACATAATCCTTCGATAGCCAAAATCTGGGCCAAGGCTGTGAGACTAGCATTGGTCATGGTGGATGCTATTCATACAACATAGGAGTACTTGGAGTATACATCCACACATCGATACCAAAATTGGGCTTGTAGAGTCAAATGGATGCAGTCCCATGGATGACAGGGGGTAGGTCACTGTGCAAAAGATTGTGGTGGTGCTGCCTGGTGTTGGGCACACACACAGTACAGCTATTGACCTTCTTAATATAATTATTAATGCCCAGCCAGTATACATATTGGTGAGCTAAGGACTTCATCTGGGTTGTTCCCTGATGTCCTCCATGCAGAAAATTCAGGACTCGATGTTGTAACTCACCAACTTTCTGTGTGTCAGCCACCGTATCCAGCAAAAGGACAACATCCATGATTGTGAGTGTATGGGACAAATGTTTTCAGGAGCTGAGTTCAGTTATCAATGGCAGGTGAGGTAGGTTCCCAATGCATGTTTCTCAAAGCGGGGAACCTGCCACAAGATGAGATCCTGATGGGAGGCAGCAGCATTATATGTAGCTGTGATGGGGAACCCATCGAGAATATGTTGTCGTGTCTATATGGAAGCAGAGGACTTACTATTGGTGCTGGGTACACACACAACAGCTGCAGACCTTGTAAATCTCATTATTGCTACCCAGCCAATATAAATGTTGATGAGCCAAGGTCGTCATCTGGGTCAACCCCCAATGTCCTCGGTTGATGTTGTAATTCAGTGGGGACGACGACCTGCTGTGTGTCAGCCACCATATCCAACAGAAGGACAATATCCACGACTGTGAGCGTATGGGACAAATGTTTCCAGGGGTTGAGTCCATTTGTCAACGACAGGTCAGGTAGGTTCTCCATGTATGTTTCACAAAGCGGAGAACCTGACACAGGGAGAGATCCTGATGGGAGGCAGCAGCAATATGTGCAGCTGTGATGGGAAACCCATCAAGAGTATGATGTCATACAGTGTCTATTAAGAAGCAGAGTACTTACAGTTGGTCAAATTCTCTATCAGTGTTAGACGGTAGATAAGACAAACCTTTTGCATTAGACTGCTGTGCTGTTGGTTTGTGCCAGGTAGTGTAGTTGCAGGAGCTCAGAAAAAGGACTGATGCTGAAGGTGTTGAGCCATTCATCCTGGGAGTTTGGAACATGGCCAAAATAATGTGACTAAAGGTTTGTGATCAGAGATTATGTAGAATTTCGTTCCAAAGAGATAAACATGGAACTTATTTTACAGCAAACACTACCGCCAACACCTCCTTCCCAATTTGCGAGTAACTACCTTCAACTAGAGTCATAATCTGGGAAGCATATGCAATTGACTGTTCTGCCAAAACTGTCCTGTTGCCATAGGCAGATGCATCTCTGGGAGAAAGCCTAGTCACAGTCAGGGTGAAAATCACCAGACCCGTAAAATTTATGGACCGCTACATTTAATTTAATGTTAAGCACTGCAACATTAGTTCTATGGGTTTGGCCAGCGTTAAATTCTCTACCGATATTTAGAAACGAAATGTGTCCATAGATAGTACAAATGTGAACAGTATTGTGATGCACTCTGCATGGAACCCTGATTTAAAATTTTGCACACTAAAAGCAATATGATTCTGTGTTAAATTTATATGCAGTTACATTAGACTGACAGATAGATGTAATGTAGTGTCATAATATTGGTTAGAAATAAATCACAATTGCATTATCTTATTTGTATGACTTTTCTAAATTCTCAAATACACCTAAGTAATTTCTCTAACTGTACCTTAAAGCTATGCATTCCAAAGTAGTATCTTTCACAAGGTACTAAAGTAGAAGAGTGGAGCTTCAAAATAGTACTAAATTTACCACAGCCCAAATAGTAAAATTTATGCAGTGATTTTTTAAATTTTGGTAAAACTGCCCAGTTTCTACGGTCATGTGCATTAAATAGGCCTGGTACAGAGAGTGTTAAGGGGTTTGCACTATATGAGCTGCTTGAGATGGAAATTGAGTATAATAACGTACTTTCCTCAAAAACACCTGTAGTTCAGACAAGTCGCAGAGTTGCAGCTACCTAAGATTGGTGGTCTTGATTCCATCTTTGGTGAGCCAATGTCACAAATATTCTACCTCTTGTTGAAAAAAAATGTGACATTTCTGAATCCTGCAGCATTGTAAACAGCGTACAGAGATGTGCAATTGCTCTCTTCGGGAGGCTCCAGTAACAATGACATCATCCAGATAATTCACCCAACTGGGAATGTGTTAAATCAGCTGCTTCAGATATCTTTGGAAAAGGCAGGAGCTGGGGCAGTGTTGAAAGGGTGTCACTTGTACTTATATCTACATCTACATACATACTCCGCAATCTACTCAAAGGTGCATGGTGGAGGGTACTAAGTATCACTACTAGTTACTTGCTTTTCTGTTCCACTCCCATATAGAATGAGGGAAAAATGAATGCTTGTATGGATCTGTAATGAGCCCTAATCTCTCTGATCTTATCTTTGTGGTCTTTAAGCAAAATAGAGGTTGGTGACAGTAAAATCATTCTGCAATCCACTTAAAATTCCGGTACTCTAAATTTCTTCAACAGTCTTTCTCGAAAAGAATGTTGCTTTCCCTCCAGCGACTTCCATTTGAGTTCCTAAAGCATTTCAGTAACACTCGTGCATTGATCAAACCTACCAGTAACAAATCTAGCCACCCACCTCTGAATTACTTGTATATCTTCCTTTGAATCAATCTGGTTGGGGTCATACAAGTATTTCATATGTGGTCTCCTTTACAGATGAATCACATCTTCCCAGAATTCTCCCAATAGACCGAAGTCAACCATCCGCTTTCCCACGACTGTCCTTATATGGTTATTCCATTTTATATCGCTGTGCAGCGTTACTCCTAGATATTTAATTGACACAACTTCATCAAGTAGCACCCTTCTTTTACTATATTCAACCATTAAGGGATTGTTTCTTGTACTCATGTGGATCACCTTACAGTTTTCTATATTTAGAGCTAGCTGTCATTCTTCACACCACCTAGAAATTTAGTCCAAGTCATCCTGCTTCCTAATACAGTCATTCAATTGCGACACCTTTCTGTGCACTCACTCTGTCTGTCAGGTCATTAATATAGGTAGAAAATAATAGCGGTCCTATAAAACTTCCTTGGAGCACTCCTGACAATACCCTAGTCTCTGATGAACACTTGCCATTGAGGACAACAGACTTGGATTTATTACTTAAGTAGTCTTTGAGCCACCAGCATATTAGGGTACCTGTTCTATAGGTCGTACCTTAATTAGCAGTCTGCAGTGCAGTACCACATCAAATGCTTTTTGAAAATTGAGAAATATGCAGTCTGCCTGCTGTTCTTCATCCACAGCTCGCAAGATGTCTTGAGAGAAAAGGGCAAGCTGAGTTTCCCACAATTGATCCTTTGTAAAGTCATGCTGATGCAGGGACAGAAGCTTTCCTATCTCAAGAAAATTTGCTATATTAGAACTGAGAATGTTTTCAAGAAAGCTCCAGCAAACTGATTTTAATCATATAGATCTGTAAATGTGTGGGTATTGTCTGTTGCCTTTCTTATACATGGGAGTGGACTACACTGAGGAAACACACAGTCAGTGGCCATGACACAGACAGGGACTAGACAGCAACAGAGACCAGCACAGGCACACTAAGTTGGCTGAAGGACCCACAACACAAAATTATACACAACAAATATAACCACAAAAAAGAGCAAAAGAATGACAAGTAGATAGTCATGTAGACTCCATAACCATGATGCAAGCAGTATAACTGCAAGCACAGACCGACTGGTGATGTGCTGTGCATCTGCCTAAATAGCATCCTGATGAAGCGCTATCAGCCGATGTGGAGGGGTGCAGCGAGATGATGGTGCCATCTGCTAAGTGTAGTGCCACCACTCGTGCAGATGCAGATCCCCCTATTGGGAGTCTAGGTCCATGGTCTCTGGCAGGCATTCAAAGGCTGTGGTCCTCGATATCAGATATATTTTATGAAGGAAATAACGACAGAGCAATATGATGACATAAAAGACAAAATTATAGCAATTGTATCTATTCAACTACTGGGAATTGGAAAATGTTTTACTTTTTCCATGTTACATGAGCTCTTATTGTGACTTAATAAAGTCTCTTGTTTTTATCTGCTTCTGTTGTTGTTGTGGTCTTCAGTCCGGAGACTGGTTTGATGCAGCTCTCAACAATACCCTATCCTGAGCAAGCCTCTTCATCTCCACATAAGAACGGCAACCTACATCTGTCTGAATCTGCTTGCTGTATCCATCTCTTGGTCTTCCTCTGTGATTTTTACCCCACACACTTCCCTCTAATGCCAAATTCACAATTCCTTGATGTCTAAGAATGTGTCCCACCAATCTATCCCTTCTCTTAGTCAAGGTATGCCAGAAATTTCTTTTCTCTCCAATTCTGTTCAGTACCTCCTCGTTAGTTACGCGATCCACCCACCTAATCTTCAGTATTCTTCTGTAGCACCATATTTCAAAAGCCTCAATCCTCTTCCTGTCCGCACTGTTTATCGTCCATGTCTCACTCCCATACAAGGCAACACATCTGCTTCTAGCATCTTGTTAATTTCCAATTTATTATCTTTACTGATTTTTGTTTCACTTTGAACACCCTTTTCCTCTAGAAATTTGGAGATAGGACAAGCTTGGCATTTATGGTTGACAGAGACCACAGAGTGCATTCAGTATTGTTATACAGTAGAACCTCGTTTTTACGCTTTTCAGGGGACTTCAGTGAAATGGTGTAAAATGCAGGAAAATGTAAAATGCAGGAAATAATGTTTTAAATGGTGAAATATGCTTACTGGATCAGCCTTGCATTTTCGTAGTTTATGTGTGATATATGTACATAATAGACATCTAAATACTCGCCAGGGAGTTGATTATACAATAAAGGTTATAAATTTTTAATATTTGGAGCGCCAGGCAAACTGGTAATTTTATGGGAAGTAGAAATTTTTGACGTAGGCCTAATTTCATTCATTATAATCGAGGACGCTGCTATTTTAAGCGCCAGGCAGAACTGGTAATTTTATGGGAAGTGGAAATTTTTGACGTAATTTCATTCATTATAATCGAGGACGCCACTGCTGGGCTATAACACATCTTCAAAATTACCTGAACCGCTTCGATAGATATCGTTTGTACGCCGCTGCCAGGCTATGTAACACATCTTCAAAATTACTGCCTTTTACCGGAATTAATTATTTACATAGTAAAACTCCTACAGTTCCGTTAGTTTTGTATTTTTCGATGTTTCACACGACAATATTCGAGAATTTATTTGCGTTCTCGAGTACAAACATATGCATAAGTATTTTTGTGACGTTTGCATGGGATCGGCATCTCTCACTATTATCGCTTTTTTGAGGTTGTGGGTATTATGATACCCAACTGTGACAGATAAAAGTTCTTTATTAACCAGAAATATGTATCACAAAAACAACACAACTATTTATTCTCACTTCAACAAAGCAACTGGTTCTGATTGAGTACTCGCCAGCCGCTCTGGCAAAGAAGCTAGCGGAAAGACGAACTACACCGCCACAAATCAGCGTTATTCTCTCGTTAACAAACCGTTCTGTTTGTCTGAATACATGCCAGGCGCTCTGTCAAAGAAGCTAGTGAAAAGAAGAACTACATTGCCACAAATCGGCACATCTTTAAGTCAACAACAAAACACGAAATATATGTTTGAATAAACGCAAAGTGTCAAGAAACTCGAATTCGAATAATTTTTAAGCGCTATACTTTAAGGGGAAAGCCATGCTAGTATCAATGTATGCACATAACGTCATTTTTCTTCACGAACATGCTTTCAAAAAGTGTAAAACGCGGGAAAAGCGTAAATATATTAATGCAAAAACGAGGGTGAATTAACATTGTAAACATAGGAAATTTGATGGGACCGACAAAAAATGGTGTAAATGGCGGGAAAACGTAAAAACCGAGAATTTAAAAACGAGGTTTTACTGTACTTCTTTCTTACCAGAAATAATTTTGTAACACTTTGATGTAACGCTTTGTGTACAAATTTATTTATAAAAATAGACCCTCAGAGAGGAATATGAAATTATAGACATATTTTCAAGTCTGTGTGTGGGCCTAGTGTAAAAAATTTGTTGATCATTTAATGATTTTTACTCTCTTATGTCAAAATTTACAATTGAGTTAGTGATGACTGGAAGATGGGTAGCTAATATCACTATCATAGTGTGCCTCGGTTGCACAGTGGTAGAGTGCCAGACTACAAATCCAAAGGTCGCGGGCTTGATCCCTGCCAGGTCCTAGGATTTTTATCTGTCACTTTCCACTTCCTTCACCCCTGGCAGTATTGTTCATGTGAAAAATACCGAGTAGCACTGTGGTTCAGAACCCATGCTAAACTGTAGGTCCCCCTATAACTGGCTGGGTAAGTCAGTTCGAAGATCGAAGGAAAGCAACGGCATACCACCTCCAAACAGGACCATGCCTAGTAAAGCACTGTGTTGTTCAAACCAATCTTCAGATTGTTGACTGCTGTACTTACTTTTTACTCTTATATTCGTTACACTCTTAAGCTTTCAAAGTTTGATGTGTTGCATGACCTTCACATTTATGAGGAGTTTGCTTGGATTTCATTTCTGATCAATTTTTTACTTACTAAACAGATTTAAATTCCCCAACACCTTACAAGTGACAGATATTCCATAGAGCATGTACATGGATCCTTCATGTGACCTATTTTCAATTATGGTTGTAACAGCAATGGCAGAATTAAATTCCCCAGCATCTTGGGGCTGATAGATCCTTCATAATACTTGTACATGGATTATTTACATGACTTCATTTGATTGTGGCTCAATAAGAACTGACAACATTATACAACTGACTTTGCCTACAGTACATTTTTATCGAGTTAGACTAGTTAATCTATAAAAAAATGTTAACATTACATGTTTTGAGCCATTATTTCCATAAAAAAAGTGAGCTGAAGATCCCCAAAAAGTATTTCAACCAAAGTTCTGTGTGTGTACATATACACTGTCATTGATGTACACATTTGTGCTAAAAAATCTAAGTACATTCATCCACATTATGAATGGAAGTTCTTGAATTGAAAAAGTTGTAAAATAAGGAAAAGTGATCACTCACCTTCCCATCACATTTCTTTCCACTCCCGTCCTTGCCCCCTCTGTGTTCCTTGGTGTTTTTTACTTTAAGACACTCCAGCTATGCCCCGATTTCTTATATTCTTTTCTAGTTCTTCTTTTTCCATTTACTGTCAACCCCACTATTCTTTTGGCACTGTCTAAGTGATTGCACCCTCCCCCTCAAGTCTCTGCCCTTGCTTTTGCCTCGCTGACCTTTCCCTCTCAGGCTACCCCCTGGGAAGAGGCCTAAGCCTGCTGGTTTGTGGCAAAACCCTTTCCCTGTTACTGCGACTGTGTTAGGTCACATGGGGAGACTTCTGCTGCTCTCAAACAGCTATTTTTTGTTGAACATATCAAAGATAAGTTTGGTGAAGTTGTATGACTCAGTAAGAAGCAGTCTGGCTTCATGCTGAATAAACTTTTCTGGCCAGTCAGTCGGCATCTTTTCTGGTTTGTGATAATTTAAGAGCCATCTAGGTAAGGATTACCCTCACCACTCCATAAATATGATCCAGGATATTATTTTCCAGAGGGACTTCCTTCTTCAATCTGACAAAAAACTCAGGACTAATCTGGAACAGCGTGGTACTCATTTTATTAGGTGTGTCCAGTAAGGTCCTAATGACAATCAATGGATACTGGAGCTTTCATCTTGGCTTTTGAGGGGGACACACTACTGAAAAAGTTAAATTTATGTTTTACAAATATGACAAGAAACCCACTATTCCATTTCATGTGCTGATTTTGATGTCTTCATTTTGGCCATATGAATTTGTGATGTGAGTAAAATCTTGTTTGCAAAGACTGTGGCCACTCTGTCCAAGTGTCTGAACTGTTATGGTGTACATTATCCTTGCCTGTGAGTATGTTTGGTCTCTATAATGTAGTAGAAGATTTGGGATTATAAAACTCTCAGCTTTTAATCCCATTCGAGGCCTTTCCCAATCCTGTATCTTTAACATCTACTTTTGCCTCTGTAGCATCTTTTCCTCCTCATTGTTACCTGTGACCTGCCCCCTTCCCTTCGCTTCCCTTCCCTTCCCTTCCCTTCCCTTCCCTTCCCTTCCCTTCCATTCCCTTCCCTTCCCTTCCCTTCCCTTCCCTTCCCTTCCCTTCCCTTCCCTTCCCTTCCCTTCCCTTCCCTTCCCTTCGCTTCGCTTCCTTTCACTTCGCTTCGCTTCCCCTCCCCTCCCCCCTCTCCTCCCCACCCCACCACTCCACCTGGTGGTTCCCATACCCTCCAATCACAGAACCTCTCCTCTTTCTCAGTCAGAGAAGGAAATCTCTACTATGGCATGCTTCTAAGGGCCCCACACAAAAAAATTAGAAATGTCATCTGTAATTTTGTTTCTGAAACTATTTTTATTGTAATTTAATTCAAGTATATACCCATTCTGATATGACTAGGGCCACTGGAGTACGTCTTATATTTAGAAAATTATGCCTATATCAGAGTTGAAGAAATCAGATGTTATGATACATGATATGCTATAGTAATATCCAGTTTGAGTGCCAAACTCCTATTCATAATGGCTGTGACATAGCGACATGCTGCCTCAGGGAAATAAGAAATGAAATGATCATATGGCTTTTATTGACCGTGATATTGCCATCGGGGTTCAGCTGCCCATTGCAAGTCTATTGATTGACCCCACTTTGGCTTCTTGTGTGTTGATGATGATGAAATTGATGATGATAATGATGTTGACAAATACAAAACACCCAGTCTTCTGTGGAGAATCATACCTGAGCGTCTTGCATTGGTGAGCAGTGATAACACTGAGCTAAGGAGATGGACAGGAAAATAGAAAATTAATTGCATATGTTTATTTCCTTCTGGAATTCATTTTCTTGTTATTATTTCAGAAGAAGCATCTCACAAGAACACCTGTCTTCTCTTGCCATTTAGTCAATTGAACATGATGTGGTTTCGAAATTTAAGTTTTGAAGACATTACTGATGAATTTGCTCATTAAAAAGCAAGAAAAATGTTTTTTGTGTCATGTTTGCAAAGTAGAAGACTGTTAGTGTTCATAACCTCCAACCAATTTAGTTTCTTATAAACACAGAGCATGTCAAGTGCTGAAAAAATGTAAGTGTATATTCTCACCAGGCAAAGGAGCACAGGTGTGACAGCATCACAAATAAATACCGTATTTATGCGAATATAGGCCACGTGCGAATATAGGCCGCAACTAAACTTTTGACAAGAGATTATAGAAAAAAAAAAAATCCTCGAGTATAGGCCACAGGTTTTTTAATTTTTATTTTATTTATTTTTATTCTATTGTATTATCGAACTGTTTTCGCAATCAGTAACACAATGTTAACAAAACAATGTTCTCTTTTCAATAAACTCAATATAAATATGCAAAACTGTAAATCAGTGAATAGGTAAAATTTTGCGATGCTTCTCGCCGGGCTCCAGTGCTTATGTTGGCAACAGATAAACAATAAAATGTAGAATCGCGCTAATATTTTTCGTAAATGTTATTGCTGCTCATTTCGCTCGCAGTAAAATAAATACTGTACCTGCTCTATGGTTGACAGGTTCTTGTATGTACCCTTGTCCCTTCAGAAAAAAAAAAAAAAAAATTTTAATTTTAATTGAAGTTGTCATGAAAAAACATTTAATGGTCATCTGAGTTCAAAGACATTGAAATCATTACCATTGGTGCCAACGTAACCACTGCAGCCCCGCGAGAAGTGTCATACAATTTAAGCAAACGAATAAGAAAGCGAGATGTGAGGCCAATCTGGGCACCCCAAGTGAGGGTACGCTGAACCAAGGCGGTTACCGGGCATTTCAAGTGTTGTATAAAGCGTAGGCGTGTGCTGCGAAAATATAGTATTTTTCGGGGTGTGTGTGTGTGTGTGTGTGTGTGTGTGTGTGTGTGTGTGTGTGTGACGATGCTTTGGCTTGCAACTTTATAGCGGGAAACGAACGTATGGGTTACACTGGCAAATGTAAGCTTCAGGTTGCCTAGTCACAGTAACGGACATGGAAGACGGGAAGTTCGACGTAAATTTGACGTCGACGAAAAAACATTCGACGCTGGGGTGTAAGTGAGGATAAACTATTAAAATGTTCAAAGAATCGTCATGCATTTCAAGGGCTAAAATGTAAATATACCAATGTTTGCTTGACTACATAATTCTAAACAGGAACTGTGGTTTTGCCGTTACAACAGAAATGATTCAGCTTTAAGGCTGCAAATTAGCCCCGAGTTCGATGTACATCGTTTCATGGAAATAACCCCCAATGAATGTGAAACCAGTGACACTGGTCGTAGTAGTAAAGTATGTTATTTTAAAACGTAGCATTGGAACTCAACATCAGCATTAGCTACACAAATCAGTTGTTCCACTATCTTAAGCTCCCATCACCACTCTTGGTAGGCATTACCGTACCAACGTAAACATCACGGTAAAATCTCTCGCAACACACACTAAACTTTTATCGGGAAATCTAGCTTCACTGACTTAAAATCATTTGAGTGCTTAGGAAGAGTGTATTACGTACTATTTTTTGTTTTGAGGCCGAGCGGACATGTTAAAAAAAACAGTCTTCAGCTTTTGTTGGCTGCGGTACAGAATGACACCATTCGATTTATATCGAAATATCGACTTCCACGAATTCCCGCGCCGTTTCCGTGAACTTGTACAAAAATGTATATGTAGTTCTGCAAAACTGTTACTGTAGCATTTTTGAAAATTATCTAGTTTATTACGTTTCTCAACCAACATAAAAGTGAGCATGCAAGTTTTGAAACTAACGACTTTGGGAAAAGGAGTGGTTGGCGGCGGGACTGAAACTCGATTATAGGTCGCACTATGATTTTGTATGCCGAAATTGGGAAAAAAAGTGCGGTCTATATTCGAGCAAATACGGTAAATGAATACACATACACACACAAACGCAAGCTTTCGCAACCCAGTTGCTTCTTCAGGCAGAAGGTAAGGAGAGGGAAAAGGAAATGATGAGGGTTTTAAGGAAGGGGGTAAGGAGCCATTCCAATCCCGGGAGAGGAAAGACTTACCTTGGGGGAAAAATGGAGGCTAACAAATGCACACACACCCACACATTCACACAGACACAAGTACACCTAGACAGACATACTGTAGAAAGCAAAGAAGTTAAGAAGTTAGACAGAGACGCCACTTGAGGCAGAGGCTCTGTCCAGAGAACTGATGCAAAGATGTTAAGATGGTGGGTGGGAATTTGAATTTAGCGGAGGTTGAAACCAGGTGGGCAACGGGAAGAGAGAATATGCTGAAGGGCTAGTTTCCATCTCCGGAGTTCTGAAGGATTGGTGTCAGTGGGAAGTATCCAGATAACCCGGACGGTGTAACACTGTGCCAAGATGTGCTGGCCGTGCACCAAGGCGTGTTTAGCCACAGGGTGATCCTCGTTACCAACAAACACTGTCTGCCTGTGTCCATTCATGCGAATGGACAGTTTGTTGCTGGTCATTCCCACATAGAACGCTTCACAGTGCAGGCATGTCAGTTGGTAGATCACGTGGGTACTATCGCAAGTGGCTCTGCCTTTGATCGTGTACACCTTCCGGGTTACGGGACTGGAGTAAGTGGTGGTGGAAGGGTGCATAGGGTAGGTTTTACAACGGGGGCGGTTACAAGGGTAGGAGCCAGAAGGTAGGGAAGGTGGTTTGGGGATTTCATAGGGGTGGACTAGGAGGTTACGGAGGTTAGGTGGGCGGTGGAAAGACACTCTCGGTGGAGTAGGAAGGATGTCATGAAGGACGGATCTCATTTCGGGGCAGGATTTAAGGAAGTCGTATCCTTGCTGGAGAGCCACATTCAGAGTCCGCTCCAGTCCCGGAAAGTATCCGGTGACAAGAGGGGCACTTCTGGGATTCTTCTGTTGAAGGTTCTGAATTTGGGGGGATGAGGAAGTGGCTCTGGCAATTTGTTTCTCTACCAGATTAGGCTCCCTTCTGCCTGAAGAAGCAACTGGGTTGCGAAAGCTTGCGTTTGTGTGTGTATGTGTATTCATTTATTTATTTGTGATGCTGTCACACCTGTGCTCTTTCGCCTGGTGAGTAATCTTCGTCTATTTTTTGTATTTAATTTTTCCTGCTAGGAATTTTTCGTCTTAATAAGTGTATATTCTATATAATAATGGAAAGTCCAGGTTGGAATAAATAATATAGTGAGGACAGTTTACTACTCACCGCAAAGACGTGGCGACGAGCTGCGACAGGCACATACAAAAGACACACACATACAACACATTCAGCTATCGGCCATGGCCTTCTTCAGAAATAGAGCACTCACGCAATCACACAGGCACACAACACAGTCATACAACCATCACCTCCGACTGCCACACTTCGAATCACGCTCTGCAGCGAATCGGGGACGGGAGGGGAGGGGAGGGGGAGGGGATCCCCACCACCGTGACGTAACCTTTCTATCCCCTCCCCCTCCCCTCCCCTCCCGTCCCCGATTCGCTGCAGAGCGTGATTCGAAGTGTGGCAGTCGGAGGTGATGGTTGTATGACTGTGTTGTGTGCCTGTGTGATTGCGTGAGTGCTCTATTTCTGAAGAAGGCCATGGCCGATAGCTGAATGTGTTGTATGTGTGTGTCTTTTGTATGTGCCTGTCGCAGCTCGTCGCCACGTCTTTGCGGTGAGTAGTAAACTGTCCTCACTATATTATTTATTAAGTGTATATTCTGAATGACACTTGTGAAGATTTTTCGATTTTGGATTTCATTAAATTGCATCGATTCCGAGAAGCTAGGTTATTTTTTATTATTAACATTTTTGTAATCATCATACTTATTGTGGTATCACACAAGTCTGAAGTGCGCGCCACATACTTTCGCCGCGCACCGCCATGCAAGCACAGCACGGCGTTCTTTCGACGTAAGCCATGAGCGCCCTCTGCTGCAACTCTGCTCGTGGCCACCACTGAACTGGATCAGTCACTTGGGTTTTGGACAGGCACCAGAATAGACTCTCCTCAGTAGGCAGGCCTCCATCTAGTTAAACTATGTATCTGCATTCCACTAGTCTTCAGTTAACAAAGTTAAGTATTGTACTATCTCTACGAAATATACAGCTTGTTGTAATCTAGCTTAGTGTTTCTAGTTTCTGCTGTCTCACTGGCTGGTCACCTCAGACTCTACCTGCACACGCGTGCATCCTACTTTCCTGTGTCGGTCTCTCTCTACTCGGCCACCGACACCTAGGAAAACCGGCGGCAACGAGACACAAAACTTATTATGATTCCTTCTCCTGTTATTATTTTCCTATCATAACAGCATATCTGCTGTAGTATGTCTTTTTTATACTGGTTGTATGTCAATGATGAAACTTATAAGTTTATTAGAATGTGACAAAGGTGTACAACTTCTGCTGTAGGGAGGCGGGGAGGGAAGGATGCGGGAAAGCCCTGTGTGCAAGTTTTGCAAAGGCCCCTGACCACCTGATGGGTCAATTATTGCTAGAAATGCTGGCTTTTTTATGTTCAGATGGGATGTACTGAACTTCACTCCTTTCCAAAGGGCTGTATTGTCTTCACTTTAGAGTCGGTAGACGTCCCTCATGTTCTTGGGCATATCTGTTCTTGCACTGGTGAGTCCATCCTCATCTCTAGTGACTCCTTGAGCAGTTTACAAGCTCTTGATCAGTGTTACCCAAGCCATCCCATAGTCCTGATGATTAAGGATTCCCTTTATGGCCTCAAACAATGTGGTCTTTGTCTAGAATCTGAGTCATGCTGGAGAATTAGCTCGCTGGAAGCTGCACAAAATGGCTACCAATACACTGACTCCTGAGGTTGGTAAGCAAGAACCAGACACCTAATTGGTATTATGTCATCAAATTCTTGGAATCTGGAATATGAAATAGTACACTGACTTCCCTGAACAAACTAAGGGTGAACAGGAGACCGGAAATTTGTTGAATTTTTCATTGTGGGCCTCTCACAAGGACTGTTATCATCCTTTCCCCACACAATACTGCCTCATTCATGGTAATCTCCACGTAATGATGACCTGCCCCTCTGTCATTGGGTCCTACCTGTAGTGGGCTCATAACTTTTCTGACTGCCTACCCCTGGTACTAGTGGATGATACTTCAACAGTTGAGTAAGTTGTGCATTTTATCTGTGAGCAGTGTTTTTGCCATTTTCTCTAAGGATGGGTACTTAGGCCTACTGGCCCACTGAGGGGTTGGCAGAACACCCTCTAGCCTTATCTGTCCTGAGGGTTTGTCCAAACACCCTCTTGCTTTATCTGTTGTGATTGGACAACAGCTGACTGGGCTCGGTATTCTGTCCTGGCTCTTAATTTACTTACTGTCCTTTTCACTCCTTACCTCCTCTCACATGGTTTAAGTGTATCTGTGTTCACCTTTACACTCTTGGCTTCTGCAGGCTTTCAACTGCTCCCTAGATGGGGCAGGTAGTAGGCCTACCTGCCTACTTTCCTTTTTTCTCCCTTCATTTCTTCCTGTGGTTTCTTTCCTTATTATTTTACCTCTTGGAAGTTTATGTAATGGTTTGTAATTGTGTTTCATTCAGTGTGTTGTGGTTCTACTGTTTGCTTACATCTGCAAAGTTATGATCTGTCCCAGTCATTAGATGTGCCTCTCCTGTCTGTTTGGTTTCATTTCTGTATTTGTAGTGATCTATAATATGTTTGCCTCTATCCACTTTCTAGTAGATTTCATTCTTGAATTCATAGATAGCATTGTTGGTTGCACAGTTCTTAAACCTAGGTGTGCTGTGGACAGAATTAAGTGTTATTGCATGAAGCCATACATTAGGGCAATTGGCATATCATTGCCAACTATTTTTGTGTTTTCAGTTTTGTGTATTCGTTTTAACTTTACAATTTTTGTACTGAATGGGAAAATCCATGATGCCAGAATGCTATTACATAGATGATGTTCCAAGTTTGTTGGTTACAAATGAAATAAGGGAGTAGAAGTGTTGGTCTTACATAATGGTGCTATTGCAATTCAATTAGTTGGGTTAATCTTACTGAATAGTTGCCCAGTTATATTTGTAAAATAATAGTTGAAGACATGTGCTACTTTCCTTGAGTCTGTTATACATTTTTGTTTTGACAAAGGTCGATATTGGCATTTCTGGTAGTGTCATTACCCGACTATTGTTTCATGATTTTCCACATAGCTTTTGTCTTGACTTGATTTATATAAAATTCATTTGAATTCAATCTTGCTTCCTTGAAAACTTCTTCCTTAAAAACTTCTTTAGGTATTGTCTTGTACTTTTCTGTGATAAGTATGAAATTCATCACACACCTGCTGTCTCACTTCCACACATCACTCAGCATTACCTCATGGCCTATGTTGTGAGTAACCTTTCTCTTCTGTTACCTTTTTCTTCCCTCCTCTCCATTTGCTTTTCTTATTTATTTATTTTTATTTATATTTTTATGCGTGTGACTATTGGTGATAATTACTCTCTCTCTTTTGAATAATGTCATATAATTTTCTCCCCTCTTGATATTGCAATTCTAGTTGTTATACAAGACTTTTTTTCATTATTGGCCCATATATGTGTTTCCTAATTGGGAATATAGTTTTACAGCTTTCCACGTTTGTTTCTTTAACTAGCAGTTGTCTGAAGATGCCTATCTTTTGTTCACTTAGCATTCTTTGATTAATTCTATTCATGTCATGTTGTGTACTGGTCTTGAGTCTGCAGACTGGTTTGATGCAGCTCTCCACGCTACCCTGTCCTGTGCAAGTCTCTTCATCTGAGAATACGTTCGGCAACCTACATCCGTTTGAATCTGCTTACTATATTCGTCCCTCGGTCTCCCTCTACAATTTTTACCCCATACGCTTCCTTTTAATGCTAAGTTGACAATTCCTTGATGTCTCATAATGTGTCCAACCAATCAAACCCTTCTCTTAGTCAGGATATGTCAGAAACTCCTTTTCTCCCAGTCCTCATTAGTTACGTGATCTACCCATATAATTTTCATCATTCGTCTGTAGTACCACATTTCAAAAGCTTCTATCATCTTTTTATCTGAACTTCTTATTGTCCACATTTCACTCCCATACAATGCTACACTCCAGACAAATGCTTTCAGAAAGGACTTCCTAACATTTAAATTAATATTGGATGTTAACAAGTTTTGCTTCTTTAGAAACACTTTTCTTCCCATAGCCATTCTGCATTTTATATCTTCTTTACTTCGGCCATCAGAAGTTATTTTGCTACTACCCAAATAACAAAATTCATCTACTAATTTTATTGTCTCATTAACTAATCTAATTCCTTCAGCATCGCCTGATTTTCTGACATTGCATTCCATTACCTTCGTTTCACTCTTGTTAATGTTCATCTTATATCTTCCTTTCAAGACACTGTCCATTCCATTCAATTGCTCTTCGAGATCTTTTGCGGTCTCTGACAGAATTACTATGTCATCGGCAAACCACAATGTTTTTATTTCTTCTCCCTGCACCATACAGTAGAACTGCATGTCCTCAGGAGAAGTAATGACTGTAGTTTCCCCTTGGTTTCAGCCGTTCACAGTAACTGCATAGCAAAGCCATGGTAGCTGATGTTACAAGGCTAGCTCAGTCAATCATCCAGACTGTTGCCTTTGTAACTACTGAAAAGGCTGCTGCCCCTCTTAAGGAACCACATGTTTGTCTGGCCTCTCCACAGATACCCCTCCACTGTGGTTTCACCTATGGTACGGCTATCTGCATCATTGTGGCACGCAAGCCACACCACCTCGCCAATGTCTGTGGTTCAAAGGGGTGGATTTGTGTCATAATTTTGTTTATCATATGGAAAACAACACTCATATATTTTGATCACTAAAACCTGTATCCATGCTTCTATCCTGGAAATAATTATTTTCTGCACTTACAAATGTTTTGTCAATAGTGGTACTTGGTGTTGTAATTCTAGTGGGAGAGTTTGTAGATGCCTCTTTGTGTGCTGTAATTACTTCAATCTTATTATATTTGCAGTCCCTCAGAGATTGTAGTAGATATGTAGATTCATCGCTTAACTTTGATTCTAGAAACTTTCTTACAAGTTTCAAGTGGGATTGTTTATGTCTTTCTTCAGACATCTGCTAGTTCAATTCTTTTGATATCTTTTATACACTCTTTTATGTGTCGAAGGATCATGTGACCATTCGTATCTGCTGTAGTCGCATTTTGTGAGGGTCCCACACACTTTAGTAGTTTTCTAACATCACAAGTGACTTCTTTTGCAGACCAAATGAACTTATATTCTACACATGAATTACAGTCTGCTACCTGCTTTGTGTATGACTGGGTCTATGTCTTTGAAATCTTATCAGGATCTGTCTGATTACATGTGCAATTATTTCAGAGAGCAATTAATTATAGATTCCTGCATTATCTCTAAAAAATGTATATGGTAGTATATGATTGACATCCATTACATGCTGTTGTTATGTAATGTTAACATGCAAACCACTAGGGCTTCGACTCTAGCACTGAAGATAGTCAGACACTTAACCGAAATCAATTTGTAATTCAAATAAACGTTTCAATGTGGCCAAAACTGTTTCTCCCTGTTTTCATAATTTTAATGTGGTCACTCTGCACTGTACTCCAGATGGAATTATTTACACTTCTACATCTGTCTCTTCCCTACCAAAATATCTTCAATCCAGTCACAAATTTCACTTAATATCACACATTTCCCTATTTTTGACAGTAAACATAGATGTGGTATTGAGCCAAATGCTTTTTGGAAATTAAGAAGTATTGCATATAGCTGTCTGTATGTATAATTGACTTCCAGTATGTATTGTTGAAAAGTTTGCTCCAAGTTTGAGGTACAACACTGGCTGTGAAGAACCTGGGATATATGTTTTATGGATCTCTTCTGATAAATTTCTTGTAGATGAGCATGGCCTATGATTCTTTCCAACTGATGGGCATCTTTTTCGAGGTAACTGTGGTAAATTGTAATTCGAATAAAGGCGATAATTTTACTGCATAGTCAGTAAGAATCTAATATGTGTTACTGTCGGCCCTTGCAGATTTGTTCAGTTTTCATGATTTCATGTGTTTCTCAACACTGCTGGCACTTACTTAATATCCATTTCACTCATATTCTCAGTGGTATGAGAATTAAACTAGGGCATTGTTCTTGGGGTTTCCTTTGTAAAGAAACAGTTGAAAATAAGAGTTAAGTATTTTTGCTTTTGCTCTGATACCCTCAGTTATGGTTCCTGTTTTGTCTGTGAGCTATTAGATAGTAACTTTGGTGACAGTAACAAACTTTACATATTATTAAACTTTCATTGGCTTTTGTGACAGATCTTTTGCCAACATTCTTCTTTGGTAGTCACTAAAGGCATAGAGCATTGCTCTCTTCAGAGCCAGATGAGATTTGCTCATCTCTTTATCTACAACACTATGCTGCTTGTATTCCTATTGTGCAGTAGTCTCTGTATCTTTACAGTGACGGGGTACCAAGGAGGGTCCCTCAAATCATCAACTGTTTTAGTGGCTACATATGTATCTAGTTTATGACCAACTATGTTTTAAATTTGGGCAACAGTTCCTGTAAATCCTCCTGTACTGAAATTAAGTCTGAAGTTCCTCATTTGCATGTGACACTACAACTTCTTTGTCTAGTTTATTGAGCATTTAAATCTTTCTGCTTGTTTAATCACCCTTTTCCAGCTTTATAATCATTGTCGCTACAACTCTGTATTGGTCACTGATAATAGTTTTGATTTGGACATTCTTGCAGTTTCTTCTACATGTAATATATTTCCATTATGAGTGAGATTCTGAACATTCTGTTCTAGGTAATTTTCAAAGGAGGTGTTTACTAATATTTCACAGACTGTCTTGAAATATCCACCATAAACAAATTTGTAATTATCCCACTTGATTAATGAAGAATGGAAAGTTCAATAATGTTTAAACCAGTACTGTGAAAGGGATAGATTGCTATTGAATTCATCTCTGAAGTCATTTATCTGAAAAGTTTTTGTCCAATCAAACAAACAGCTGTGTGACTGCTCTGATTCTTGCTGCAGCATCCCATTTCCCAAAGTCCTCCAACCATTGAAATTGCACCCGAGCCATTTATATCAACAGTCCTGTCGACTCAAAACAAACCTCTATGTGACTGCTCAGATTGTTGGTGCAGCATCACATTTTCCAAATTCCTCCCACAATTGTCTGTGTGGTGTGTATGGAAAACACACAATGGAAAATCCAATAGGAATATCAATAATGGAGGATAGGTAACAACTCACCATAAAAAGGCTCACCGAGCTGCTGACTGACACGAAAATAGATAATCACTTTCAAACAACTTAAATTTTTGGCTATGGCCTTCGTCAGAAAAAGAAACACATACATTCATGCAATCACTCAGACAACTATACACACACAACAATCATGTCCAGCCACTCCAGCAACACAAGCTAGACTGTGAGTGAGGTGGGGAGTGGAGGGGGAAGGATGCTGGGTAAAGGTGGGGATGGAAAGTTCCACATTGTATGATTGACTTTAAAGGCTCAGAGACGTGGGAATTGGAATTGCGGCAATGAATACAGTAAAGGTAAGGGGTGGGAAAGGATAAAAGGGAGGTATAGAGGAGTGTGGGGAGGGAGTGGAGGGATTTGAAATGTAAAGAATTATAAGGAAAAATAAAAATAGGAAAAAAAGGAAAAATAAAGTTAGGAAAAAATAAAAAAATAAAAAATAGAAGTAATAAATTAAGGGGATTGTAAAATGTAAACTTTCACGGCCGGAAAGGTCGAAATTACTAAAAATTTTTGGGCTATTATGCCGTGGTCTTATGGATTTATTATGGAAACCCAACGTTTTGTCCCCCACTGCAGAGGACATTTTCAAGGGGGATCATGGCACTTTTGAATGTCCGATGCACACCCCGGCTCACTACTAACTGTCAGTTTTTTTGGTTTCCATAATAAATCCATAAGACCACGGCATAATAGCCTGTAAATTTTTAGTATGGGAAAGGAAGAGGGGGGGGGGTGGGAGAGATGTAAGCATAGGGTGCCTCTTATCATTTCAAATCCCCCACTCCACCGACCACACTCCTGTACACCTCCCTTTTACCCTTTCCTGCCCCTTCCTTTCACTGTATTCATTGCTGCAATTCAAATTCCTGCCTATCAGAGCCTTTAAATTCAATCATGCAATTCAGAACTTTCCATTCCCACCTTTGCCCAGCATCCTTGCCCCTCCACTCCCCACCTCACTCATAGTATAGCTTGTGTTGTTGGAGTGGCCCGACATGATAGTTGTGTGTGTATAGTTGTGTAAGTGATTGAGTGAATGTATGTGTTTCTTTTTCTGACAAAGGCCATGGTCAAAAATTTAAGTTGTTTGAATGTGATTATCTGTTTTCGTGTCTGTCAGTAGCTCAGTGAGCCCCCTTTTTTTTTTTTTTTGGTGAGTTGTTTTATGCCATTAGTGGTAAATTTGTCCATGGTATTTCAGTTTTGTTTTAATGGGTTAATTGAATTAAACACTTTGCTAATGTAAGGTGCAACTGTTTACTTCATTACAATTTTGTAAAGAAGAATTATAGCTACCTGCAACAAAAATGGAGTACATAAACATTTATAAATACAGTAATACAAGCCTCATTGCTTGTTTAAAAGGTATAAAGTGTCACAAATACGTAAATTAATATTATAAAATAATTTCATCCATTTATTTGATAGTCTTAGCTGTATATGTGGTAATGGATACACCGTACTTATGCACACATTGCTCTTCTTACTTTACAATTCATCAGGGTTCGGTGTACAACTGCACAACAGGTTATGCAAAGCATGGAGATAGCGTGATCAGCCAATCACCATCATTCCTCTTGAGTGAGCCTGTAAGTATAGTCTGAATTTGAAATTATTCTATCTATGTTATATTCACCATAGGAACTGACTTGTTCATATAAGTTGCTAACATTTCTACTGATATTTATAGTGCCAGAAGGAATCTTGAGTAAAAATGTCACAGAACAATAATAAGCATCATACTCAATTTAAAATGTACTAATATATGTATTTTTACCTGTGTAAAGATGGAAGATGTAGTAATTATTATTAAATATGTTACAGTATGAACTGATAAGAGGGTAGAAATGCAGTTACATGTATGGTGTTTGTTCATTTGGACAGGTTTGAAAGATCAGACACCATCAATCAACTAAGCAACCTTTATATTCGCAACTAAAGGGGAATTTTATTGATTTAAATGCTTTGAACACTGAAATAATCCCACAGCTTCTTTTGAAAAAAATCTTTCCTTGACAGGAAACTTGAACCCTGATTTTCCACTTGTTCCAAATGGTCTCTAATGGTAATGGTGTAGGATGAATTTAAATTTGTATAAGCTGCAGTTTTATACAGTCTGTATCTTTTTATTCTGATTGTCTGAAAGAATTAAAACTTTCTCACCAAATATGCTGGCAAGTTGATGTTTCACATTGTGGCCTGGGACTGTATACAGTTTGTTGAATGTTTGTCCATTTATATAATTTGAGCTTAAAATGTGTAGAAGGAACCTTTGATTTCAGTATTGAAGTGAGTACACCTTAATTGCAGTTTTGATTTAATATGTGACTCAATAACAAGGTTGCTAAAAGATCATAATCGATGGTGATTTGCATCTGTATTCAAAGTCAAATCAAGCGTAAGATGATAAACGTATTATTGTTAACTTTAACAGCTGTTGTGGAAGATTGCCATACAAAGAAATATAAAATAAAATAATTTGATCAGGGAATAAAAGTGTGGATGAGTAACACCTATTGATTTGTTAAGCTAGCTGCCAAACTTGAATGTTAAACTGACAAAAAGAGAAAGAGTTGCTGTACTTCTTCAAGTAAGTTAATCAATGGCCAAGGTACAAAGTAATCATTATCACACTGAAACTAGTGATTATGAACAGTCTCGTTAATTATTATTTCACTTTTTATGGTGTAACTATGACAATAGTCCAGCTTTAACTGTAGAAATGAGATACAAGATAACCTTCCTATTATATGGCACTTCTAATCCAAGAAGGACCTTATGACCTTATTAGAAACTCCTAATTTTAATATGAACACACTTTGAATTATGGGGTTTGTGTTGTGTTGCAAAATTTCATTCACATGTCAAAATCATGTATCAAATTAAACTGGCAAAATATCACAACTTTTTCTTCTCAAAGATCTATTTTGTGATTCTTTGATTTGTATATCCACCACCAACTGGCACTGCTTAGTGTATGCATGGATGTAACTAGAATGGAGAATTTGTGAGTTTAAACCCTTCCTGAAATGTTGACAGAGCTAAAGAAAAGAAAAGGAGGGTATGTGATCTTAAAATAGATAATATAACCTTTTTTCCAAAATTATCATATTTTCAAACTGCAAGGAATGGGTAGTGTGTGTGTCCCTGGTGGTGTTGAGGCCGAGAGGGCAGACTCAGACCCTGGTAATGGCCCTGGACTCTGGTGGTGGGTTCCATGTTTTGGCACAGCTTCCTTTCCCAGCTGTCTGGCAACATGTCTCGATTGCTAAAGAATTGCTGACTCGATGACTGGTAGCCTACATGATTGACTGTCCCTATAACTAAATGCTGCTGCTTTGAAATAAGCAACTATTTATTTGGCTCTTTGCATATTTGTTATTATTGCACTATCTGTGAGTTTATGCAAGGCTGGTCACGTAATCCGTATGCAATCTAGAGGCTAACCACTAGCTAACTCATTGGCAACTTTGCATCTTGTTTGTTATTTCTAGCTCAGTCTGGATATTTTGTTCAGTTGCCCATAATTTGCTCAGAATATTTTAGTGATACTTCAGTATTTTTATTTTTTCTGTTTTACTTTATGATGAACTTTGAAAAGAGGACAGTCTTAACTGAATTTGGATAATTGAATTGACACTGAATGTCACTGACATATTTATTATTTTTCATCCTGTGATTTTCTCTGAAGATATTTATGGTTACAACATGTTTTCATTTAATGTAATTTAATAGATTTAACCAAAGTTAATGACAGCCTTGTTTTGTAATTTTTAGTATTTGTGGTTACATTAGATAGTGCATGCAAATGAGTAAGAGTTTCTATTTTTAAGGTCTTCGGGCTTCACAATTTAAGCATTGCCATTATTTCTCTTTGGTACGTTTTTGTTCTCTCAAAGAGAGTACCTTAGTATTTGTTATTGTGCACTTTTTTCTATTGGTGCTTTTAGTTTTGTCTGGCCTGGTTGCAGTGACTGCTTGTGTTTGAAAGTGCATGTACTGCTTCAGCACACTGGCACATTCTCTGCATGTCTTGAAAGTGCATGTACTGCTTCAGCACACTGGCACATTCTCTGCATGTCTTAATTTTTTTTATAAAAGTCTCTAGTAAACTGCAGTAATAATTGTCACATATTTAATGAAATAAGCATGGTATGGGGTTCAAAATTTTAATAAATACTGTTAAATCAAAAATTGAACAAAATTTAAGAAACTGCTTGTCCACACAAACTTGGTGATTTTACTGGTTCTGTCAGAAGAGGAGGAAATCAGCCTTAGTTGAAAGAGATTCTTTTAGCACTGACTGCTGCCAATTTTAAGCTGTCCTTTGACAAAAAGCATTACTGTACACATCATTAAGGGTAACAGTACTCGCAGACAGTACAAAGCTGCTGCTGCTGCTGTCTTCCCCTCACCAAGGCTCTCCCATTGACAGTAATAATGCGGGGAGAGGGCACATCTCCTCCCATTGACAGCCACTGCATGAATCATCAAATTACTGTGAACAAACAGTACATTTTCCACTTTATTACTGGACTTGTGTTTGTGTGTGTGTGTGTGTGTGTGTGTGTGTGTGAGAGAGAGAGAGAGAGAGAGAGAGAGAGAGAGAGAGAGAGAGAGAGAGAGAGAATTGTCTTACCTATGTGCCTGTTTTCAGATCAGTGATAATCTTAATGGTGAGTTGCAATCTATCCTCATAATATTGTTATTATAGGAAGGTTCTGTAAAAATTTTTTCTCTGACATTGGTGTATAAATCTGTTTGTAAAGAAATGATTTTTAAAAATTGTTTCTTACTACCGTACTTCACAGATCACAAAATGAATCTTTTAAGTTAATTACACAACTATTAAATATAATGAACAAAAAATAAATTAATGATCAAATTTTTATTTCTATGTTGCATAGTAACAAATAATATTCACTATATATGAACTGTGGCATTTACAGGTTTGGTACAATATTTCTGAAGTTGCTCTTGCTTGGGACAAACTATTAATGGTATCAGATGTCTTTAAGAACTCTTCCTGTTATAAACATGATATTGTTGATGTCACTAGACAATACCTACAAGTCCTGGGAAGTGGATTATACAAAGTTTTTCTCAGAGCATACTATAAACATGATATTGAAGCATTTCAGTAAGTGCAATGCTTATGTGAAGTTTTAAAAGTGGTCTCTACACTAGTGTTATCAATTCTACAGTTAGTCTGTTATATTTCAGGAAAAATGCTGAAGATTTCCTCAGTTTACTGGATGATTTGGACACATTGTTGGGTTCCAGTAAGGCATTTCTTTTGGGAGTGTGGCTAAATAGTGCCAAGGCTTTAGCCACAACACCACTGGTATACTAACCACTGACACTAAGTATTTTGACATACTCTCTTTTTTAACATTAAATATTATTTTTTATTATGACATTGGTGTTAGTAATATTGATTGAAACAAAAAATTGTGCAACTATCTTAATATATATAAAAAAATGAGGCATTTGTGTCTCTATTTCACTCTGCAGCCAAAACTACACATCACAAATGAATGGTGTTTGTATATGGTAGTAGGTATCAGTCTCCCATTGTGCACTTTGGTGGTAGAGGGTTGAAAATGATAAGGGGATGGAAGTGTGAATTGAAATTTACTGACTTATATAAAATTCTACATGTAGGTGTCAATAATCTGCTCTTCAGCAAAAACTACACAATGGAGACAAACAATCTCTCTGTGTTGTTGTAGTACAAAGTCTCCTGTTGTACACCATAGCAGTTCTGTGTCGATAGATATAAGAGGATGGAAGATATAATGGTTGAAAGTCATCAGCGTATATAAAATTTGGACTAAAGACCAGTGATGACTTTTGACACTATAATAACAAAGAGATTGTATACAGTGAAATGTGATCCACATTCTTCAGTTGCTTTTCTGCAAAAATAAATGCATATTGCAGTTTGAAAAGTAAAGCTACCAAGAAAGATGCCAAAACAGTATAAGAAAGAATTGTGTTCTCAATCTGTTTCTAAAAGACAGAAAACAGCACTGAAAAGTGAATCTACAGAAGATAGAAACTTGAAATTTGTAGGCATTGTTTATCTTACACTGTAGGCATCAGCAATGTTTTGATATTTCCACCCCTAAATGGGTGAAATAGGGGATGAACGATTTTTTGAAAATACATTGCTATTAAGGCAATTTTGAAACAAGAAATACAAAACTTCAGATTTAAATTTTTGATTGGGATTTTAAAAACACATGTTCTGTAATTTTTAGAAATTCAATCATTAAAGGGGTGAAATAAGGGAAAATCTTTTAGGGGTGCTACCAAGACTATTTTTATGCTAGAAATGCAAACATTTGGATTCGGAACCCTGGTTAGAATTAAAAAGTTTCGGAATGTTTTGAATTCTGCCATCAGTGGTACAATAGTGGGTGGCAAGTTGTATCAAAATACTTGATTAGGCATCATTTTTAAAGTTAAATCTATGAAAATTTATTATTTAGAAGTAGAAACAACTAATGCAGACCATCCAGTCTACAAGTGCGAAGCAGCAGGAATTAAGCTAGTATAAAATAACTTTATATTCATTAGCTGTTCTTTGACTGATTCTTGCCAAGAATTTTTACTGTACAGGTTTGTAATCATTTTCAGTGTTTGTGTGGTCTGCTTTGTGCATTTGTTAAGACATGGACCCACATTCAGGAGATGTGAGGTTCAGATCCCTGTTTGACAATCCAAATTTAGGTTTCTATTGATTAGAATTCACTTAAGACAAATGCAGGTATAGTTCCTTTGAAAAGGATGTAGCTCTTTTTATTTTTCATGCCTTCTAATCACAACACATGCTCCATCTTTAATGGTCTCATTGTCAGTATAATCTTGAATAATGTCCCTTCCTTCCATCCTTTTCTTTAGTGAACATTATTTCCCTGCAAAGATGTGTATTTTGAAAATAAAAACAATTAATGTTAAAATTCTTCTGAGCTATTTGCCGCGTCATGGTAATAAAATCTTTCCAACGTTTCGGATCTGTTGCAGGAGCCTTCCTCAGTGTTTTCTGAAGAAGATTTTATCATCATGGCGCAGAAAATAGCTCAAAAGAATTTTAACGTTAACAATAATGACTGCGAAAGCCTATGTTTGTACAATTCTAGAAAAGCACACCTTTGTGTCTTCATTGTAAGATAGATTATGGAGTTTCACAAAACAATCAAATTGAAATGGCACACTATTGTATTGAAACCCACTCACACATTCTAATACTAGAAAAGTTAAAAGTCATTCTGCATTCTATTCCGAAATTGGTGTTGATTGTGCTCCGAAAAGTTGAGGCCT
Source organism: Locusta migratoria (assembly GCA_026315105.1). NCBI lineage: Eukaryota > Metazoa > Arthropoda > Insecta > Orthoptera > Acrididae > Locusta > Locusta migratoria. The sequence continues at coordinate 161,840,074 of CM048748.1, forward strand.
CACTTTGAGAGCAAACACTTTCCTCAGCTGAACCTTGTGTGTGTGTGTGTGTGTAAGAGAGAGTAATACAGTAGAAGAAGAATGGGTAGCTCAGAGAGAGAGAGAGAGAGAGAGAGAGAGAGAGAGAGAGAGAAAGACATGTTCAAAGCTATAATGAAATTTTCTGTGACTACTAGTAATCCAAAGGTCTTCCACATTATTTAGATATTGAATTAAAAATAATCTGCTGTTTTGAATTAAGTTACTCCTCATCAATCTTCAAAAAGCCTTATTAAAATGTGGCAGTGCAAAAATAACATTCAGGGCCTCCTCTTATCCTTCTGAAGGGGAACTGGCTGCAGTGAAGGATGAATCAGCAGTTACCATTTATTAAAAACACATGAAGTACAAGAAATTTAATTGGATTATTGTCATGAAAATTGCACCACTGGCAAAATTTAGCGTTTTACCTACCATTCAGAATCCAAAAAGAGATTGCAAAAAGTAGGCAACCAAAAGAAAAGAAAGGGGAAAAAACCGTGATAGGGGAACATACTTTAGCCGAAATATGAAATGTCGGAATCTTGACTTTAGTGGGGCAGCTGAAAAATCAGAAAAGGGAAGTACAAAGACTGAATTCTGGTATAAAACAGGTTTTTGAAGTGAAGTGGAAAGAATTGAAAGATGTCTGATTAGAATAATAATGGGTTAATATCAGCTGGATCAGAATATGGTGTTTTGAGAATAGAATTACTTCAGAATTGAAAGGTAGGGCAAAGAGTGAGTCACTGTGAAAAGTTCGGTCATAGAATTACTTACATTAGAAACAGAAGTGAAGGTATGCGAAAAACTAGTTCAGGTACATAAGGCAGTGTCATAAACAAAGAATATGTGGTAGATAAATTTTGTGAAGGAACTGAGTGGCTAGCTCAGATTGTAAAAGGAGATCAGAATGTCATATTAAGTAAAGGAATGGAAGGAAGAACTATGGTATAATACTGGACAAACAGTAGTAATGAGAGAGGAGAAAGATTCATTGAGGTCTTCAGTAAATCTCAGTTTGTACTGTGGCATCACAACTAATTATCAATATTGACAGACATGTATCCCATCTTAACAAGCTTCACCTCCAGGAGCTTCCACTATATTGTAGTTTGGTTCTGTGCTGTATCTTGTGGTGATAAAAATAAGGTTCATTTCAGATGCAAGTGTGGTATTTATTAGGGAGTCTAACCCTCTAAATCCCATAGTCGATCATGTCACCACTTTGGGATTTAAAGGGTTAGATTGCATAGGAGTTAAATCACTCAGGCCTAAGATACAATGGCAGCCCATTAATTGCAACAATGAAAAAATGTCCAAGGACAGAGCCCTGAGACACACCATAAATGACTGTCTTCATGGAGAAATGACACAATTTGTCTCCTATAATTTCGACAAGAAAAATTATTTCTAATGATTTATTATTTATTCCATAATAGAATTTCAAATAATTTGGAAAAGATTGGATCAATAGACACTGTACTGTAGCTTTCAGGTCGATGATTTCTCCCATTTTGTATGTTATGGAATACTCGGAAATCGACATAATTCACGATTCGTGCACCCCACAAATTGTGGCGCGCCACCGGAGGCCGCATGGGAAACACAATGGGCCGACCACCTCAAGAGGATGTACGAGAAAGCGGGACGATGCAACCAGGACACCACCTGATGGGAAAAAACATGTTCTAAGATGGGTGGCCGAGCTGTTCACTCAGTTGCTGCACAGATGCAAACCTGTATTGTGTAGTCAATAAAAGAATTTTAAATCATAAAAGTGGTGATGAGGTTTTAGCATTGGCGTGTGGTGTAGCTTCACAATGGATGAGCTGCTTTGTGCTGTCTGTACCCACCTCCAGGGTCTTCCTTTGTTGCTCCGCGATCTCACATTTAGTCCTGGGGGCGACCGCCAGTGCGCCATCAGTGGTGGCGGTGCCTCCTTTTCCGCCGTTTGAGATGACTACAGACAAATGGGAATCTTATGAGCAACGTCTGCATCAGCACTTTGTGGCTTTTTTGGTACAGGACCTGGGTAAGCAAAGAGCCATGTTTCTGTCATGGTTGTCCCTATCTGTGCATCATAGACTCCTTGAACTTTTCCTCCTTTGGGACCCCATCATGCTGTCGTTCTCTAAATGTGTTCCCTTTTCTTGGGCTGTTGTGTCAAACAATCCTATGTAGCAGCGTCTAGGGTTGCATTTCATAGGTGTTGAAAACAACCATCAAATTGTACCAGGAATGGGTTACGGAACTTCAAGGTGTGGTCAGGCATTGCCACTTTATTTCCAAACCTCACAAGGATTCGTATGCAGAATCAATGATTAGGGTTGCAGAGATTTGCTTTGCACGGGACGCTGAAGTCCACAGACAACTGTTACAGCTCGAAGATCCTACTCTTATCAAAGTCGTTAGAATAGCCACGACGTATGAAATGTCTTCCGCTGTCAATTCTCATTTATCAGTGGGCCCCCCAGGGGGCTCACGGTTCTTTCTTGAGTATGTGCTTGGCGAGCACGGGGCCCCGAGCTAATGCAGTCTTCCTTCCTTCTTTACTTTCCAGGCTGCATTTCCTTTCCCCCTCCCCTCCTTTCCTATCCTCACTCCTTCCCCTCCCTACCGGGAGACTGATAACCTCAGTAGTTTAGTCCCCCTATCCTAAGCAAACAACCCAACTAACAGATCAGTGGGCTCAAAATTTGCCAGTACAGGTTACCCCGGTAGGCGGGCTATCTGCCATGGCTCTGTCCACTCCGCAAAGCAGGACTACAGCGTGTGCCGTATTTACTAATCCAGCACAGCAGGGTAATGGTGGCTCACCCGACAACTGGCCGTCTTGCCCCTGTTGTTTTATTAAACATGACCGCGCTCGATGCCCTCATCAGTGGGTAATTTGTCAAAAACGGGGTCATATTGTGACAGTCTGTTGTACAAAAAACCGTATACAGCATACAGCCAGCGGTTGAGGATACACTTGATGTTCACGAATCCCCCGTGATGGTCTATGAAGTTATAGACATTTCCCTTGAGTCCCCCAAATTCCAATTCAGCTTAAAATTCTGGGATGTAACTTGTCCAGTGTGGTGGCTACTCTTTTAAGTACCACCACGTACAATGAATTAGGTTCCCCTCAGCTTGCACTGGTAACAAGTAAGTTGCGAGGGTATGTTAATCAACAGATCCTCATTTGGGGGCAATGTCAGGCTGCTGCCGAATACAAATCAGTTTCCCAGCTGTTAACTGTCATCGTCATTGAACCACGGACCTGGGTAATTTGTTCAGGTTAGACAACTTCACAAGCTTTGGGTTTACAGTGGACAACTCGATTCACTTTGTGTATGAGATGGTCCCGTTCGGTGCAGTCTCCACTCTTTGCAACAAATTTGGTCCCCTGCTTTCTCCCGGACTGGGTCAGATGCGCGGCTTTGAGGCAAATCTTCCTCTCAAACCGGGTACCATACCAATATTTAAAAGAGCTCAGCCTCTTCCGGTTAGTATGCGTTCTGCAGTCAAACAATAACTTGAGAGATTAGTTAGTGAAGGGGTTCTGTTCCCTGTCAGACGTAGAGAATAGGCCTCCCCGTTTGTGGTCATGCGGAAGCTTACTGGATAGTTACAGCTATGTGGGGATTTCAAACAAACAGTTAATGCTCATTATCAGTTTTATATGTACCCCATGCCTAGCCCGGAAGATCTGATTTCTAAGCTGACAGGAGGATCCTGCTTCTCCAAGTTAGACCTAGCTGAAGCATAGTTTCAATTACCTCTGAGCCAAGCTCACATTGCTTGGTGTTGAACACCCCTTTTGGACTCTATAAATATCTGTGGCTGCCATTTGGGGTTTCCAGTGCACCCACAGTATTTCAGTGGTACTTAGAGCAGCTTTTGCAATCAGTACATGCTTGTGTAAATTACTTAGACGATATTGTGGTCACAGGAAACACCCCCGTGGCTCATATCGCCAACCTTCGGCAGGTTTTTCACGTCTTGTCCGACGCTGGTGTCAAATGTAACTTGGTGAAATCTCAGTTAATCCAGCGGAATATGATATAACTTCGGCTGGAAGTGTTGCGTTTGAATGGTCTCCCACCTGTCAGGCCACTTTTGAGCATATTAAACAATTATTGTTGTCTTGAACATGTCTGGCCATGTGTTCTCCGGATGTGACCTTAGTAGTTGCGGTGGTTGCCTCACAGTACGAGGTTGGAGCAGTCTTGTCACACTGGTACACAGACGGCACTGAACAGCCCCTGGCATTCACATCTAAAATCCTCACCCCAGTGCAAGAACGATATTCCCAGGTAGAGAAAGAGGCACTCTTGATAATTTTTGTGGTATAGAAGTTTTACATGTTCTTATATGGCAACTGCTTCACTTTAATGACCGACCTTTGGCCTTTAGTAGCCCTCTTTCATCCAGACGCAACCCTGCCATAAATGTCCACCCACCGTCTCCATCAATGGGCTGTGCACCTGGCCCGTTTTCAGTACGATATAGTCTACCGCCTCACTTCGCAACACGCTAATGCAGACACTTAATCGCAGCTCCCGTTTGAGGCGGATCCACAGTTTGACAAGGAAGAAGTCCATTGTTTTCCTGTAGATGCGGATGAGGAAAGAACATTACATGGGTTTCCCATCACTAGGGAAGTCCTAGCGGCAGCCACAGACAAAGGCCCTGTTCTCAGAATAGTGACGTCACGTGTGAAATGAGGGTGACTGGAATGCCCGCCGGACCAGGTGTCGGACCAGTTACGTATTCCCCCCCCCACCCCCTCCTGTCACCAGCACTCCGTAGCGGCCGGGGGTACTCTTATTGGCCACGGAAGCTGGCCATCTGTGGGTCATAACTCCATCAACTCTCAGACCGCAAATATTAAGTTTACTAAATGAAGGTCACTGGGGAATTTCCCACACTAAGGCCCTGGCCCGATGCCATGTCTTTTGGCTGGGAATTGATAGGGAAATCGAACACCTGGTGTTGACTTGCAATGCCTGTGTACTTGAGCAGGCTAATCCTCAACGTTTCCTCATTCTCTGGCCTGTCCCTTTGCAAATGTGGGACCAGATACATGTCGATTTTTTGGGGCCGTTTCTAGGTTCCTACTGGTTCTTGGTAGTTGATGCCCTCTCTAACTTTCTGTACATCATTTGGGTTGGTTTCACTTCGGCCGAGGCCACCATTTGGCGTTAACTAAAGCATTTTCTATTGAACATCTTACACACACGACTGTGACAGATAACAGTCCTCAATTCTGTGTGGACTTTTTCGGTCTTTTTGCATGCACCAGGGCATTCGGCACATGCAGGCTCCACTGTTCCATCTGCAATCTTAACGGGGAGATGGAGTTGCACATGCGAACATTTAAGGCACATATGCACAAATATACGACCTCCACATCAGTTGATGTGCCACTCCCATCGAGGACCTGAGTCCGGCTGAACAGCTCCATGGCCGCCAACCTCGTTCCCTATTACATCTTGTAATGTAATGATAGAAGCAAATATTCAATTATACCTTAAATTCCATCCTTTAGTCCACCACCTGATACCTAATCTCTATATAATTACCTGATACCAAATTTTCTGCCCTCTGTTAACAGCATGTCCTATTTCATTTAAGAAAAGTCTAACGCTCATTAACTTAAAGAACTCAACATCAGTATTATTGTTTAATTAAAAATTAACGGGTAACACTATAGAAAGATCTAGAAGATGTATCAATACCGTATTATTATAATTAATACGTTTGTCAATTAAGCAAATCATAGAAAATTAATTCAAAACCAAAATCTATGTATAAAGAATCACAATGTAACTTTAAATCATCTCTGAATACTTTAGTGGTGATACTGAAGATTTCTGAATGTATATGTAGATAATTACTGATGCCTCAATTACATTTTGCCATACCAACATTTTGAGTAATTTCTGCAAGAAGGTAGTACGTTCCAAGACTAAGTCAGCAGTGCACCGCTCTATCTTTCGACTAACTTTGTTGTATGGGACTGAAAGTTGGGTGGATACAAGTTACCTTATTCATAAGGCAGAGGTTACAGATATGAAAGTAGCAAGAATGATTGCAGATACTTATAGATTGGAATAATGGCAGGAGGGTGTCCCTAATGAGGAAATCAAAGAAAAACTGGGAATGAACACTATAAATGAAGCAGTTAGAGCGAACAGGTTGAAATGGTGGGGTCATGTTACACGCATGGGAAAGCGAGGTTACCTAAGAGACTCATGAGCTCGGAAGGAGTCGAGGTAGATCAAGAAGAAAGTACTTAGATTTGGTGAAGAATGGTTTTGAAGTAAAAGGCTTAACATCAGATAAAGCATCAGTGATAGTGTTGAATAGGGGGTCATGGAGGAATTTTATTAGAGGTACTATACTCCAGGCTGAATGCTGAAAGGCATTATCAGTCTCTAATTATGATGATGATGATTGGATGTATGTATGTATTTAATAACTCAGGAAGAAATTATGTCTATGTTGTAGAATAAAAAATTGGATTGTAAACATGAACTTCCATGTAATTACAAAGTACTAATTGTAATGAAATAATTACAACAATGTATTAACGCGTTGTATTTTCAAGGATGTATATATAGAACCGAGTGACTGATGTGCAGTTAGTTGAAGTTGATCTTACTTGATGTTACTCAGTTAGATGGAGCTCAATCAGAATAAAAGAAAAAATTGAAATATTTCGTGTTTCATTTGTATGCTACTCATATAAAAGTTATCTTAAAAAATAGTGAATGAGTTGTGTGTGTGGTAAAGAAATTATTTTTAATTATACAAACATGCAACTATATTGTAGTGTTCCCAATAATTAACCAAAATACTGGGACGCTACAATCTCCTGCTGGCCCCAGGTCTGGCCTCTTCTGGTTTCAAACAGGGTGATATGGTCTGGGCATGCGATTACTGTCACAGGGCGCCACACTGGTTTTCAGTGCACGTCGCCCGTTGCCGCTGCCGATGCCTCCTGGACCTGTGTACACCCCGGGCAACTTTACGTGCCACGAGGACCAGCTCCAACACTGTGTCATGGGGTTGTTCTGCCCAGCCCTGCTGCTCCTGCTAGAAGGGTGGGGACAGTTCTAGCCTGGTCAGAGTCGATGCCTCTATACCTGCTGCGAGCTCTGTGGCCTGCTCTATGATGGGGATGGCATCGAAATTGGGGGCGGGGGGGAAGGGACGCGCTGCCCCGTCCTCTCTGATCGTTGGGCGGCCGGCCAGGCAACACTACCGTTCGGCACCACTGTTCACTGTCCCCGTTCCGTGCTTTCTCACCAGAGGCACACAACCGGTGGGCACCCGAGGTTATGGATTGGGACCATTTGCCTCCTCCGATGACTGTCGCTGGGAGGGGGTGGGGGGTTATGAAATATTCAGAAATTGACTTCAAAATTCGCGCACCCCACAATTTACCACGGTGCACCATCAGAGGCCGCATGGGAAACACGATGGGATGCTATGACGAGGACACCACCTGATGGGAGAAGCATGTTCTAAGCCAGTTGGTCGAGCCGCTCACTCAGTTGCTGTACGGATGCAAACCTGCAGTGTTTAGTCAATAAAAGAATTTGAAGTCATAAAATATATAATTATAATTTTTGGAATATTTTGAACCAATGGAGGCATTTATTGGTAATAAAAGAAATGGACTACAAATAAGGTTTATCATCCTTTTTATTGCATAGTTAGATAGCCTGTAGTACTCCTTACTTATTGAGTTTGAAAACTTACTATTTACTATATCTGTGAGTGCGACAAGACCCTTGCGTAATTTTTGCCCCCTAGGAAGCTGATCAGAAAGTAATTCAGTTGATGATTTTTTGATCTTAATTAATTTACTGTAGTAGTAAAGTATTTGTTAAGCTCTTCTTGTTCAAAGAGAACTTCTTGGATTTGGGTGGAAGTGTGTTCTTGTGTCACAATATCTCAAGCTACCTTGCATCTGTTTAGTGTTCCTATACAATTTTCACAGGAAGCTTGTTTCACAAATTTTAGGTTGGGTTTATAATGCTTTTTACAATCCAGGAAAGCTTTATGATAAATATCATACTACTGTGTGCCATGCCTGTAGTTATTTTTATACATTTCCCCTGATAACAGCTAGTCATCAGTGTACCATTTAAGCTTTCTGCCCTTTCTGGTTCATTTGGTATACTGTTTCTTTTCAGTGGTGATCAAGGGTACCACAATTCAGTATGTGTATTTTAAAAAAAAAATAGAATTTCAACAGTTGATTTATTGAGGCCTATGTCATGTTCATAAACTAAGTCCCAGTTTAAATTGCTAAGGCAGGCCAAGACTAACTTAACACATTCCTCTTTCTGACCTGTGATCCATATCATGCTTGGCTTCTTATCTGCTGCTATATAGTGGTTATCTCACTACATAATCTTATATAAGGAGTAGGGGAACATTATCTGCAAAACATTCATCTGCTATACTAATACTGTATAGGACTCTTGAGAAATTAACTGTAATATTGTCCAAGCAGGCATTTCCATAAGTAGGGTTATTGCTAGTGCAATAAAAAATTAAATTAATCAAGTTTTTGCCCTTCTTTGTGCAGATAATATATTTGCCTAAATCACTTGTATATGCCTTCTGATGACTAGTTCTGGTGAAACAGTCACCATCTTCAGATAATATGATACTGTTTTTTATATGTATAAGGAAACACATTCCTATTTTTTGGAGTAACAGCCAAACATGCTGCATAGAAAGAATGTGCTCTATACATTTCCAAAATGTCAAGTTACTGTAGTATTGTTTAGTGGTAGATTAAGACATTTCTACACAAATGAAGTGCAAATACTACAAACATTCATACTGTGGGACCTGACAAATTTATGGTACGCTTAGATTGAAACATGTATGAAGTAGATAACCCACGTATCACCATTGGAAAACATGTCTACTTGAAGGAGCCTAGTAAGATATCTGTAACAGTCTTATTAAGACTCTCCAAGCAGATCCATTTGTAAGCATAGTAAGGAAATGATTGAAATATAATTTATTGAGTTTCCTTAATGATTATTACTTACAAATACTCCAGTCATTAATGCTATTTTGTGTACTCTATGGCACCACCACAGCGTCACGGAAATGATACAGGACCTGGGATGGGAATCATTACAACAATGGCGCTTATCCTACGGCGTGATCTACTTATGAAACTCCAATCACCAACATTCTCTTCTGAATCCGAAAATATATTGTTGACTCACACCTACATAGGTAGAAATGATCATCAGAATAAAATATAATAAATCAGAGCCTCGAACAGAGAGATTCAGATGTTCTTTCTTCCCCCGCGCTATTCGAGAGTGGAATGGGAGATGAATAGTAAAAAGGTGGTTCGATGAACCCTCTGCCAGGCACTGAAATGTGATTTGCAGAGTATCCCATGTAGATGTAGATATGGCACAAATAATGTCATTACTGAATGTCATTACTGGTGTTGTGTCCCCTCTCCTCCCCTCCTCTGCCCACACACTATTACGATGCCAGTTGGGCCACAGTGACCAGAGATGGTAGTCACGTATCCATGAGTTGTACCTGAATGATTGTGTGATTGTAGTCTCTGATGAAGACTGTGTCCAAAAATTTAAAATTGTCTGAATGTTACTGTGTTTTTTATGTGGTAGTCTGAAATAAGTGATCATCTTTTCAGTGAGTTGCTGCTTGTTCTCATGTTATTGACATTGCAACTTGGACTTCTTAATGTTACACTTTAGAGAAAGATAATAGTTCTGTTTACATTTTATCTAGTCCTTGTATTTTTGCAACAAGTTGCCCAAATTGTTAGATGCTAAGTTTAAAGAGGACATGAACATTGGTTCCATTTATCAGAAACTAATGCTAGATGAAGAGTTCTTTCATTCAGTGAATGTTGTATACATGGAAATTGTGGACTCCCTTTAAGTGTGTAGTTTAAAACGTATTGGAAAACATTTTAGCACAGAGTATATTGACATAGTTGAGAACATGTTGACGAAATTCAAATTGCTGGGATGCTCAACGAGATTGAAACTACATGTTTTACATTCAATCCTTGACAGACACATTTCTCCCAAACCAGTGTGCTGTGAATGAGGAACAGAGTGAAAGCTTTCATTAACTTATTAAAGATATGGAACAATGATACCAGTGAACTTGCATTGTTTGGATGATAGGTAACTACTGCTGGATGCTTCTCGATGATCTGATGGAAATGCCGTCTAAGAGGAAAGTCAGGGACGATACCTTCACAACTAAGAGAGCATGGTAGGAATTAGGTTGGTGTATGCTTAGTTCTAGATTTTGTGTATGCACCTGTTTACTGTGTGCATATATCAATATGTTATATAAACAGTCCTCTTTTTCTGGGATACGCTGGGGGATGCGTACCCCTAAACTTTTCGTCCACAAAGTAACTTTTTTTATGATGTTGAGAACATGGAAGAAAGGCAAAGATTTATTTCATGGACTAAATTTTTTATTTCATTTTTTTGTGTTTGCAATTGCAATAAGAATGAAATCAGTCTAGTATTTGGTGGGAAAAGCAATGCCATTGACTGTTTCAAGCATTTTGAAGGGGCAGCAAGTTAACAACTGCATCACTGGTAGCAAGTTCGACAAACATGTAGTGCCCTTGCCCGCTACTAGTGGGTGCTGGTAGCGCTAAACGGCTATGCGTACACTCAAATGCCAAGCTACCGATAGATGTCTCTATGGTGCCGTTACCAGGATCCTTCACGATTATTGCCATCTTTGTTTTGTTGTTAATAATTCATTTGCATTTGCTATTTTGTTCTTGTCAATTGTGCAAAGTTTTACAGTGTGTTCTGTTTGTTGCCACTAGTAAGTTAGGTTGGAGGTGAGGGATAAGCAGAAAAATAAATTATTTTACTCGTGAAGTAAAGAGGCGTGAAGACTACAGCAGCCATGAGCTCAAATCAGTTTGGACACTGTTGCAATGCTATTAATGTAAGTTACAATGTAGTTTAACAACAATGGAAGGTCCAGTGAGGAATGTTAATAATAATATGTAGATAGGGAACAACTCACTGTAAAGACAAATGTTGAGCTCCTGACAGGCACAAATTAAAGACACACAAACACACACACAATTCTAAATTTTTGTCTGTGTTGGGCAGCCAGAGATGGCTGACGTGTGTGGATGAGTGTGTCTGAGTGATTGTGTGGATGAGTGTTCTATTTCTGAGGAAGGCCACGGCCGAAAATTTAGAATTGTGTGTGTGTTTGTGTGTCTTTTATTTGCGTCTGTCGGCAGCTCAACATTCATTTTTACAGTGAGTTGTTCCCTATCTAAATATTATTATTTACAATGTAGTTTATTAGTTAAATTTTCGGCTGTATTAAAAATTGGTTCAGTCGAAGCACAGGATACTTATCTAAATATTATTATTTACAGTGTAGTTTATTAGTTAAATTTTCAGCTGTTTTAAAAATTGGTTCAGTTGAATCACAGGATACCACCCATCAACTTTGCCATTTCGGAAGCCAAACAAGGTTAGAAAAGATTTTTATAGTGTAGTGTCTATTGTTGTTGATAGGTGTGCATGGCATGGTTTTTGTTGTATTGTGTCTTTTAGTGGTGTTTTATAGGTCAAAATATGTGTTCGGTAATATTTCCTTGTATTGTTTTGTAAGTCGGAAGGATTGATTGGAATCACCTTTTTCATTTGAGGTGAATTATTGGTCAACTGAACTGTATAATACCATTTTCTTTTATTGTTCAGGGGTTGATGTGAACTGCATGCTTCATTTGAGACGATGTAAACTGAAGTGTTCAATACCACATTCTCTTGTATGTTTGGGTGTTTCTTGGTATCGCCTACTTCGTTTGAGCTGTAGTAAAGTCAACTGAAGAGTCTGATCCCATTTTTTGTAGTTTGACATGTTGATGACGTCATGGGTAAAAGTTGACGGGTGGTGTCCCATGATTCACATATGAGTAATTTTCGCTGCATTATACGTAATACCCCAAACTTTTTTTTTTTTTTTTTTTTTAAGAGCAGTGGGTATAAATATTGTCAAAGTATACAATTTGGGCCAAAATAATGGGTGATAAAATATTTCAAGTATCATTTTTTAATCCAGAGGGCAAAAATATATAAATAACATTTAATTTTGCAAAAAAAAGTTTTTTAATTGGTTCCATGCGTAATCAAAGTTTGGAAGAAACATGTGGCTCAATTGTTCCAGTTAGGTTTAATATTGGGTGACAAGTAGTTGCTACTTTCTGACTAGTTAATGGGGATGGAGGAGAATTGGGGGTGTAGGATCGACACGGGGGGGGGGGGGGGATATTGTACAGGAAATCTGTTTATGGTTCAGATCTGGGGCATAAGAGTGTGTCTATGAAAGTGTTTGTGACACCTTCAGCATAATTTGCAAGGGACACTCTTGTCACTACAAATACAATGTATGTGGATGGCTAGGATGTCTGAGAGAGATTTTCTTGTGTTCCTGTCTGTGGCTTGGCTCTTCAATCATCTTTATGGCGAACTGCAATTTATCCTCACAATATTGCTAATCAAGATGAACTTAGCTATACTTAGGCATACAAGTATTTGTGTTGCTGCCTAAATTTCATACTGATATCCAGTGGCAGCTGGTGTTTCAGATGACTGGGGATTCACTTCTTTGAGTGCCGAATCTTGATAGTGGTGCCACCAAAGAGACAATTTGGCACACCTCTGCGAGTGGCACCGAGGGAAAACACCCAGTTTTCATTGAAAGATCTACAGAATGTCTTAACTCAGCCTGTTTGTGCTTCTTTCAACTCGACCTGAGGTGTCAGCCTACCAAGCTTCTTTATTTCACACTTTTGTTCCAAGCTTAAAGCTGAGTAATTTGTTTCTCTAAGATACTGAACATTGGTCAGTTTTCTTTGATAATGAACACCAAGAAAGTATGAATATGTATATGAACACTAAAACACAGTAACTGGGTACACTGTTAAGTGACTGTAACAACCTGAATCTGTTATGATGAAGAGACAAGCTACCTTCGGGCCATGTGACACTGTAAGAAGCATCCTTTCCTAATGTTACATATGCTTAAAGGCTGCTCTCCCCCATATCTTTTCAAACAGATAAATATTTGTTACAATGAAGATTATAAATGTCATTTACCCTCAAATTAAAAACATTGCGTTTCGCCGACGACATAGTAATTCTGTCAGATACAGCAAGGGACCTGGAAGAGCAATTGAACGGAATGGATAGTGTGCTAAAAGGTGCATATAAGATGAACATTAACAAGAGTAAAACTAGGGTAATGGAGTGCAGTGTAAGAAAATCAGGTGATGCTGAAGGAATTAGATTAGGTAACGAAACAATAAAGGAGGTAGATGAGTTTTGTTACTTGGGCAGTAAAATAACAAATGATGGTCGCAGTACAGATGATATAAAATGCAGAATGGCAATGGGTAGAAAGGCGTTTTTGAAAAAGAGAAATTTGTTAACATCGAATATTGATTTAAGCCTAAGGAAGTCCTTTCTGAAGGCATTTGTATGGAGTGTTGCCTTGTATGGGAGTGAAACATGGACGATAAGCAGTGTGGACAGAAAGAGGATAGAGGCTTTTGAAATGTGGTGCTACAGAAGAATGCTGAAGATTAGGTGGGTGGATCGCGTAACTAATGAGGAGGTACTGAACCGAATTGAGGAGAAAAGAAATTTCTGGCATACCTTGACTAAAAGAAGGGATAGATTGGTAGGACACATTCTTAGACATCAAGGAATTGTGAATTTAGCGTTGGAGGGAAGTGTGTGGGGTAAAAATCGCAGAGGGAGACCAAGAGACGCGTATAGTAAGCAGATTCAAGTGGATGTGGGTTGTCATTCTTATGAGGAGATGAAAAGGCTTGCTCAGGATAGAGTAGGGTGGAGAGCTGCATCAAACCAGTCTCTGGACTGAAGACCATAACAACAACAACCCTCAAAATAGTGACACATTTCAAAAGCATCCAAAGATGTGTAGCAAGTAACAATATAAAAGTAATTGTTGTTCCTTTATCTGTTAAAAAGAAGATTGGGTTTAAAAAAATAAATTGGTTGCAGTTGATCTTGAATCCACTACCTTTGACGATGCAGTGCAATGTCGCTAACCGCATGACTAGTTTTGCTAGGTGGAGAGTAGTGACTTCATCATTATTCATGAACTGACCTTCCGAAGGCTTTTTCAGTTATTGCATCTTTAATTGGTAGTTATAAGATATTTTACCAAGTATGACAGTAGCTCCATTGTCTTGTTTCGAGACCATCCGTGCATAACTGCCAGAGCTCGAATAGCCAGGAGCTGGTGTCTCTATCAGCTCCAACACGGCAGGTGTGCCCATATGCTGCCTCCAGGGGGTTCAGAAGAGAATTTGAACTTCAGCTCTGCATGCGCATTGCAACGCTGGAGCTACTGCTGCCTATATTGAGCAGCCACACTATGACTTGTAAACGTGCTGTCTCCGTGGCGTGAAACATTTCTCATGCGATAAAAAATACTTTGAATGTGCATATAAAATGATCTGTTAAAAGAACGAAACGAAGAATGATAGTTTTAAAACACTTTTTATTTATTTTTTCTTCTTATTATTATTATTTTTCTTCTTATTATTATTAATTTTTTCATGACAAGCTTCTTTTTGAGGGTTCACTGAACCGTTTAACACACAGAATACGCCGCCACTGCTGATATCATTGTCACAACAGGAACACACAAAATAAAATGATAAACAAACCCTATAATCTGGTTACACCATTTATTAATGAGAAATACAGTTGGCAACACATTAATTTGTGTATTTTTGTAAAGTCTAACTGAATTTTAGATGATTTAAATGGACCAATATCATAGATATATTATTAAAAGTTATTTTACACTTTATATTTTAAATAGGTTATTTATTTTACAAGGCTCCTTATTTTCCACACTTTAAATAAGGGTTTTATGTTAATTAACTGTCTTCACAAATTCTCATTCCTCAACAACTGAAATAAGTAATATTTGTTAAATCATCTTTCATTTCATTTCCAGGAGAAGTCTCAATATGAATACAATGCACGTAACCAGATAACTCTTTGGGGACCTAATGGAGAAATAACTGATTATGCCACTAAGCAGTGGTCAGGTGAGATTTACAGAAAGATGAATTGAACTAAGAAAAGTCCAACACATATGAAATTACTAAATAATCTTTAAATTTCCAGGGATTGTGTCTCATTACTATGCACCAAGATGGCAACTTTTTATACAAACACTCAATGATACCCTTGTAAACAATGGAACATTTGATGTGACAAAATTTAAGAAAGCCCTTTTCAGCCAAGTTGAAGAGCCATTTACATTAGATACTTCAGAGTTCCCTGACACACCACAAGGTAAGTGGTTGCAGTTCTTCCCCCCCCCCCCACCCCTGTGAGTTTATTAAAAATAACTGTGGTGTAAATATGATTAACTTTTTCACTTACTTATTATTGTAGTAGTAGCGGTGATTATTTTCCAAAAGTACTGTCATATGTCTCTGGAGCATTTCTGTACATAAATAATTAATACAGTTACAAGAACATTAATTTATTGCAACACTTAGAAATTTAAACTCAGTTCAGATAAAACACCTGCAATTGTCTTTGGGCTGAAGACTAATCTCCCTAAATGAACATACACTTCCAGAAGTAAACACCCATTCTGAGGCAAAGCCAATTACCATTTTGCTTCCAAGACAGAGATGATCCTTATCCACGTAAGATGTTTCTTGGTGAGGGGGGGGGGGGGCAGATTCTGGATACCAGAGCCTTTCTGACTGATACTGATATGAGCAGATGTCCATTAATGAGAAGTGGTCTAGACAGACCTCTGACTGCTGCTGGTAGACTGGTAAATCTACATCCAAACTCCATAAGCTAAGTCATGGTGTGTGGTGGAGGATACTTTGTATACCATTGTTTTCTGGGAAGAAAGTTGAAATATCTGATAAATTCCAGTCCTTAGATTCAGAATTGTCAAAAACAAATGAAAGATTAGAAATTCTTGAATCCACCTCGAAGTTTGAATTTCCCTAGGTATCTAAAATAATAACCAATACTGTTAACAAAATAAACTTAATTGACAGTAATCAGAATATTTTTGAACGTAACCTGTCAGATGTTGAAGTAGACAACTGGGAAGAAACCATCAACAATGATATTTTTTATTTATCGTTTGAGACCAGTGGCAATAGAATAATTAATTAGGTGCAGATATTAACTTCCGCTGATATGTTGCTACAGTGTGTTATCTTAGAATTAGCATCAAGTGATAAATTACGTCTTAAAGCTTATGAGTCTGATGTCTTAACATCTGATCAAAAGGAACAATTATATGACATTTTAAATAGGTATAATGAGGTCTTTTCAAAAAAACAAGGTTATTTGGGATGTTACATTTGTAAATTTAAAAGGAAAGACAAGACATTTTTCTGTAAACCATATCTGATTGTTTCCCTAGAAAAGGCAACACAAAAGCAACTTCACCAACCAAATAAAGGAGCGGTCACTCCGGATTATAATGTAGGTTTTTTCATATTGGTCAGAAACTTTCAGCTTAGCTCCAGCATGAAAAAACAAACAAACAAGTTTTTTCACAAATGGTGTGGTCCGTACAAGATTGGTGATATGCCACATCCTAGAGCTGTGTATATGCAAGAACCTGATACAAAAGCAGACAAAGAACAATGAATATTATTAAACCTTATTATGATGACACCGCAGCCTAATTAGCATTCTATGCTAATTAGGGGCTTTACAAGCCCCAGGTAACCAGTAATTTGTCCTATTCCTTCCATTTCGTTTCCTGTAGGACAAATCTTTATTACCTTTTTTCTATCCTATAATCTTTTTGTCCTTATGCTATCATTTTCTTATTCATAATGAGGTATTAGGTTTAAGTAATACAAGCTTATGGATAATATGTATGGGAAGCAGGTGAAGAGAACCAGTGGCGGCAATTGGACGTTTGAAGTGGGGGGAGGGGGGGGGGGGGGGCAAAATAAAATCTAAAACTAAAAATGACATTGTAAGAAATTGTTTCATGTTATAGTTTGATTTTTGCACCTACAGGCCTACAATAACAAATGCGTGGAAAAACAAAACACAATATACAATTGGAATTGCCATAAGTTGTTTAATTAAGTTGTCTAGTAAAATACAACTGTTACAAAAAAAGGAACATTAGTTTCATTATAAACAAAAATAGCAGACAATAGCGTAATTTAACATGATACGTCTTGTCAAAGCATAATTGCTTTAAAACAAAGCTATGTGCCTTGGTTTCCGCCTGGCATAAATTTCTACACATTCTTCTAATTTGATGTTTTTAGCCACACCGTTTTCAATGGCTAGTATAGCTAAATGTGTTAAACGTTCTTGAAGCATAGAATTCCTCAAGTAGTTTTTGACCCACACTTTGAACAAGCCAATAAGGACAGTCTACAAACTACAATGATCTGCAATCAAGATGGTTTTTTTATTGCAGGAATACTAATAAATTGAGTATTTGAAGATGTTTTCCCACAGAATTTGATACTTGCCATAGTTAAACCAGTGTATAGAAAAGGGGAATGAAAAATCTGATTGAAATGTCAATAATGGAGGACAGATAACAACTCACTGTAAAGAGGCCCGCTGTGCTGCTGACAGGCATGAAAATAATCACATTCACACAACTAAATTTTGGTCCATGACTTTTGCCAGAAGATGCTGGAGTGGACGGACATGGTGGTTGTGTGTTTATAGTTGTCTGAGTGATTGCATTAAAGTATAAGTTTCTTTTTCTGATGAAGGCCATCGCCTATTTTTGTGGCTGTCAGCAGCTCATCGAGCCTCTTTATGGTGAGTTGTTATCTATCCTCCATTATTGAAATTACAAAGGAGAAAGAAAGCAACCTCAGAACTACAGACCAGTTGCCCTTTTCTTAGTATTTGGCAAACCAATAGAAAAAATTCTGCTGGAAATCTTATTCAAGCTCTAAAATACAAATACTACCATTGTGATTCCAAAATTGCTTTAGAAGTGGTCGGATTACCATATCTCCAGCAGTACAGTTTGTCCACTGTCTGATGGAGAACATAATGAGGGCACCAAACTGCTGGACTGTTTCTAGATCTTTCTCAAGCATACAACAGAGTCCATCATGGTGCTCACTTACATAAACTTTCAAATAATGGTGTCAGCTGATGCTTTTAATAGAATCTTACCTACCTTTAGGTAGGCAACAGTGTACAGAAGTTGTGTATGATACTGGAGAGGTAATAAAAAATGTAGATAAATGTAGATCAAATATAAGAAATATAAATTTGGTGTGGCACAAGGCTCCATTTTTGGCCCTTTCATGTTTATATGCTATCTGAATGATTTCCCAACTGTATTAGACAACAATCACCTTGTTACTACGTGTGTTGATGCCACCTCTTGGGTATGCTGGGCACAGAGTACTGGCGGCTTAAATTCAGTGGTACAGAATTTTGTTGAGATGGCCAAAACACATTTTGAAAATGAAAACCTGAGGGTTAATCTTCTTGGGAAGTTCAGTACACTACTGCTAGAATGGGGGCAAGTTCCTCTGCATACTCCATGTAAAATTGGATTGGTACCCAATCATATCCAGTGGCTTTTCTAATGTTGAGGGATTTTGATTGCTTTTATATCCCTCTGACATTTATTTTAATATCTGCCATCTTTCCATTGTTTGACAGTTTAGAGGTGGAACTACAATGCCATCTTCCTCTTTGAAACAGCTTTAGAAAAGGACATTTAGTTTTAGAGCCTTTTGTGTATCATCCTCTGTTTCAATGTCATTTTGGTCACAGTGCGTATCGCTATCTAGTTTTGAACTACTTACTGATTTGACTTAGAACCAAAATTTTTTTAGGATTTTCTACCAAGCAAGTACACAAAACATTGCTCTCAAAATTGTGGAACATATCTCACATCTCAACCCTTACACAAATTTGGCATCATTTAATTTTTGCTTGTCTGCAAGACTTTGGCTATGTTTATGTTTACAGTGAAGTCCTCTTTGTTTTCGTAACAGTTTGCTAACTCAGTTGTTGAACCACAGGGGATCTTTCCCATCTCTCATAATTTTATTCAGCACATACTTGTCTAATGCATGTTGCATGGTGCTCTGGTCATCAAGAAAGCCAGTGAAATTGTAATGAAGCATGTTGGGATTTATTCCCATCTGTTTGCATTACTGAACTTCTCAATACCACTGTTGCATAATATTGTGATATGAATGTAATTACTCTGTTAACATTTTCTTTTCCACAACTTTTGTTATTATTTGTTGTACAGTAATTAGATGCAGTCATTTCCTGTTATTTGACACCAGGGAAGTTTGTTCAAGTAGTAAATATTAATTACTTTGTGCCAAAAGTATATTGTGAAAGTTTTGATAGAATGCTAATTACTGTTTCTATGAAAACTAGGTAAATTCTTTTCTCATAATGTTAAAGTAGGTACTAATATGTTTCATAAGTAATCTTAGAAGAGTTTTGCCCTCATTAGTTTTGGTATAATTACCATTAATTACAAAGTAATTGACTGAAAAAGCTATTAAACTATATTTGGATATGAAATACTATTCATTTAACCGAGAATTGTATATTAATTTGACCAGTATTATATATGATATCTTTTAGTATATCCAGATGTACATAACTGTTTACTTTTCCATTATAATTAATTTAATGTTCATAATTAACAATATGCAATTTTCAATGGCATAGTTTAGATAATATAAATAGGATGTGCTCACGGCACATATCAAAGTATTGTTTCGTCAGTTGTCAGATGTATAAACTATGTCAGTTGAGAGTATTGTTTAGTCAGTCACCAGAGGCAGAACCTATGTCCATTTCAAGTATTGGTTATTGTTTTACTGACAATCTGATGCATAAGTCACGTCAGTTTGAACTTTAAATTTGACTAATTATGTAAAAGTTCTTCAGTGCAGAAAGTGCATTAAGTCTGTGCCACATTACGGTGTACACCTCGAACTTTTGTATTCCACACATGGACAGTGTTAAATCGAATTATTGATGTGTGGAATGTGTGTGCCTGGTACTAATGAGACTTGTAAGCTGGCCATAAATGAGGACAATTTGGCAATAATAATAATAATAAATCATTAAAAGTGTCAAAGAACTGCAATTCTGTGTGTTGCCCTCGTCATCATCCCATGAAATTCCAGCTACCTGATACCGAGAGCCAATCATCAAGAACTTCAAGAATAATCAAACTACAACCAGGTCACGTCACAAAATGTTGCAGCTCTCAGCCTGCATGACGGGTAACCTGCCAAGCAGAACAAGGTCGCAGGTTACCAGCCGATCAAACAAACAGGTGACGTGTCGGAAGGAAGATGCCAGGTGGCATCAGCAGCACTGACATAGGGTGTACTCTGAAGGAACTACTTTCCTGCCTCCATACACATGACCATGGCCAAGCCAGGGCAGTTTCAGTCACAGAGCCAGGACTTTGCCGTTCCATGCCACCACCTCCTCGCTCCTGACGAGCCATGCCACTCTTGGACACCGTCTAGTCTCAGTAGCCTCACCGATGCAACTGATAGTGGAAGGACTTCACACACCTGGTGCCATGAGACTCTTGGGTGACTGACTAATTGTGTTTTTCTCTCTGAAGTAGGCAGATTTTTTTTTAATTAACTGTAGGGACAGTACTTGTTCTGTTTCTTCACACATAGTGGACTTCTTTTTACAGTTATTGTTTAATGATGGATTTATATGTCACTGTAGGTGGACTATTTTGTACATTAAACTGTATCAGTTTTCTTTTGAGGAATTCCGTTTTTGTGTGTTGCACAGCAAATTCTTCAGCCAGAACACTTGGTTCTGCCAAAGATGAAGTCCATGTATCACCCAGTGAACTTTCTTTTGAATTTTTAGTGTTTGAATTTTTTGAGTTGCGTTGAATGGTTTTGGCTGACTGTTATTTAAGTTCTGAATGTACCATAAATATAAAGAAATTCTAAAATCCAATACCTATGTGGTCTTCTTGTCATTCATAATCTGGCTGCTGTACTTCCATTTTGCTACTTCTACAAAATGGTTACCACTTAAGCTACAGGTATAGTTTAACTACATTTGTGATAATCATTAGATTCTGTTTTTTCTTTCAGGTGACAGTATTGTTCTGGCAAAAGAAATTCATGCACGGTGGCGAAACAGAACGCGAGTCCTAAGAAAAGTGCAGAACAAAATAAAATTGAACCATAATCTGGAAGAGGAATCCGATGACTCCGACAAGTATCTGAAGTGGTAAAGTCTCCAACTGTTAGCTCATTATTTATATTTGTTTGGAAAATGTTATATAATCTGCAGATGTGGTATTTAAGGATTTTGAATTCTTTTTGGAGATTGTAGGTCTTTATTGCGTAGACAAAATTTGAGGCAAAGATAATATTTCACCAGTAAATGTCGCTGGATAGGCCTCACCGATTTTGTTCAAATTGTGTGAGAAGATGCAGCTAGATATACCTTTCATATTCTATAATATCTCACCTGAGAGTGCCATAGAAAAACAGAAAGCACAATCAAAATGTTTTGCTACTTTATTATAAGTTACTTTAGGTGCCAACTTGTGTGTAAAAATAGCTCAGTTGATTAGCATGTGGTGTTCTTTTGTTGTGGACCCGTGATTGATTCCCACTGATACCAATTACTTTATTTATTTATTTTTATTTATTTATTTATTTATTTTGATAATGCTGAGTTCTTAATTTTTAAATATAATTAATCAATTCAGTTTATGAATGTTACAACAACTGGCAGTAGCAATCACATTCCCATATTTGTCACACAAATTGCTAGCGATACCTGGGCAGAAAGTTTCAAACGTAAACATTCCGTAAGGCAGTGAGAAATCACTAAAATTGTCAACAAAAATGATATTGCAGTTTTGGAAGAAACAGTGGAAGTAGCAGAGAAGTTTTGCGTAAGTACAAGACACGCACTGCATAACTTCAGCCTTGATTACACAAACACTGACCAGACTGGATACCAGTATGAATTAAGCTATAATAAGTCACTGGAATTTAAGGGTTTTGGTGATAAAACCCAATCTCTCCAAAACCAGCCGCTCTTACACTGCACAGTATAGTTATAGTTTGACTAGACAGGAAAACTTTTACCACCGCTCTCTCTCTCTCTCTCTCTCTCTCTTCTTCTTCTTTTTGTTGTGCACAAGAGTCTGCTAATAAATTCAGTCCTCAAGTTTGTGATACCACCAGGAAGTTAGAAGAGGAGTATAAGAATGTTGTCATTGCTTGCTCCAACTCAGTAAAACTAACCAAAGAGGTTTATTCAATATTATTGCACACAGCATTAAAACCATACATGGGTAATAACAGATTCCTTCTTTTGGTGGATTCGTAGGTCGGTCAAACAGATTTAACATTGTATGATGGAATTTTCATCAATGAAGAAAGCGAAGCAACATATACTTTGAAAATCATTCCACCCATGTTGAAGATCATTCCAGCCACATGTACTCCTCTTGCTCAATTCTGTGATTTACTGTATATTTCTATCACTGGGTCAAAAATCCAATAAAAGGTAACTAAGTACTCCTGAATTGCTACAACAACAGCGAGAGCTGTCATCGAGAGAAGATGCAATTAAAATTTATGCAGGTGTACAGCTTCAATTCAGTGCTCCTATTTTCACCTCATTGGTTTGGTACGCTTGTATACATCAAAATTGATAGACAAAAAACCGCCATTTAAAAATATGAATGAAGTACGCTTTCCATTGAAGCATGTTTCAAAAATTGTTCTTGCTTATACAAATTTATATTTAAAATTTTCTTTGATGATTATCACCCTGAAAAATGTAAGGTAACTTTAAAAGACAATTGCTAGAATTTTTGGAAATTTTATTACATTCAAAACTTCACCAAAATCTGTAAATTAACTGTTTAGTCAAATTAATCAATTGAAATGATTGTAATTAATTGAATATATTAATACTGCATTCATAAACTAAATTGGTTAACCATATCTAAAAATTAAAGATTGAGCATTATGAAGAATTTAAAAACAATTTGGGAGCAGGAGTAATAGATCCCGGGCCTACAAAATTAGAACACCGTGCACTCATCAATTTGGCACCTAAAATGGCTTATAAAATGGTGTCAAAAACTTTTAATTCTGTTTTCCCTTTTGCTATGGCCTACTCAGGCAAGATAGTGTATGAATATGAAAGGCATATCTAGCTTCATCTTCTCACAAAATTTGAGTGAAATTGTTGAGACCCATCATGCGACCTCTCCTGGTCAGTGCCATATTTTCTTTGTTTAGGTGGTCAGGAGGAGTACATTTTAAATAATATTAATATGTCTGCTTGATTTGGTCTCTCTCTCTCTCTCTCTCTCTCTCTCTCTCTCTCTCTCCTTCAGTGTCTGTCTGTAAACACAGGTTATTACTTTTATCCAAAAAGGTGTCCATTAGAGATGGGAAAGTAGTTCCTATTATGGAACTGTTCATTTCAAAGTAGTTCTTCATAATGAACGAGTTCAAATGAACTACATAATTTACTCAGTAGTTCAGTGAACTAGTCAAGTGAACTACTTCAAATAATATTTTAATTTCTGATCAAGAAGCAAGGTACCAATATTTGTAGTTCTAGCTTCAATATTACCTTAATAGGGAAGTATTTTCAGGAAGATTTTCATGCATATTGTGATGTGACCATGTGATTCTACTTATTTCAGAATCCCATCACATAATTAATCATCTTCTTCATGTGGTGTTTATTGCAATATATATTGGTAGAGGTCCTGATAGTTGGTGCCACTAATAACAGTTATTTCCAAAATTGTGATCAATCAGACTTCTACTCTATTCTATGCACAGAAGAGAAGTAGTATCATGGTCCAACTTTATCTCATTGCTTAAATGAGAAAACAACCTGTTTATATTTGAACAATAACAGGAGTTTATTGTAACCTTTGTACATCACCTGTAAACTCTCAACCATCTGGTTTACACTCTTACATCCAGATATAATTGTACAAATGCATGAGACCAAACTTAGAACATGTTAACAGTTTAGGTCAACTCTAGTAACTAATTACAAAAGAAAACTCCATCAGTATCACCACTTTCACTTTAACATCTCTTTACTACAAGTATCCACAGAGTTCACTCTAGTGCACAGTGTCCTTTAAATATGTTTTCCACAAGAAGTTGGAGGTCCCTGTCTGGGCATTCACCTGTGAAAAAAATAGCCCAGGACAGTAATAGTCCAAGCAAAAAACCTCCATAAATACCCAAAACTAATCCATTTGGTCAGCTTTTCTGGCTAGGAAAAGCACAGGTAGCAGGATTAGGTAGCCACAAGGGCAGGCGATAGTGAGTCACATTTTACCCCCTTATGTGTTGAGTTTTCAAAAACAGTAAAACACAAATTTATTTATTTCCAATTAAGAAGTCAGATTTAATAGTCATAGCTTCAGAAGTTTTTTAGTTATTAATTTTCAGAAAACAAACTTTTGCCCATTATTTCATCCCCTAACAGGTTGAATTTTCAAAATGTTTGCAATAAGTCTTTTTAATGTCTGATTGAAAAACCATATACCAATTTTCTTAGGACATGATTCTCTTCGCAAAACTTCAGACTCATCAGTGACACACTATGTCCCGAGTCATTTAGCCTACACACTGGTGCTCTGTCAACAAAGGCTCACACTAAAGGTAAATTACCAGTAGGATTGACAGTGCATATCCTCCTACAACCCCTTGGTGGCTGGTTGGACTTGGGATGTGCTACCTTCTGCTGGCGTCATGGACTCATATTCTGCTGCCGCGGCACCTTACAATCTCTCACTAGATGTTGTGCACTGCGACAGTGAAAATATGCTCCCCGATATTGCGCCTTACCTGCCTGACTACCCCAATCGTGGTGGCTGGCCGCTCTGCCACCACTCACATTCAGTTGCTACAATCTTTTTTCATCGGCGTATTCAAGATTCTCTATGCTAACCACCATCTTGTCCAGAGCACTAAATGAACGTGGCCTCCCTGCAAACATGACATGTGAATGGTCCTCTGGCCTCATCCCTTCCAAAATACATGACACCGCCTGTCCTTCGGTAACTTCTAGACACAATGCAAGTCTCGCCGCCCACACCCTGTCGACGTACTCACTCAAGGTCTCATCCGAGTACTGAACCCTGTAAAAAGATTCGTCATGCAGCTCCCTTCGCCTACGGAACCTGAGGCATTCCTTGAGAATCCTTTTCCGGATTACCTCCAGTGACTCACTAGCCAGTAATACGTCACCTCTTATTTTCCCCAGTCTCCCTTCTGCCAAGGGGTAAATCGCCCGACAGATAGTACTCTCGGAGACCCTCAATGCCATACCTTGTTCCTCCCAATGCACGGTTAACCACAATACCTCCTTAATATGACCCAGGTCATTTATTGACAGGGAATGAATACTGTTAATAATGGGCAACAAGGGATTAGGTAATTTATTAAACAGTTCCCCTTTCTCAGAGTCTTTGACGAGGTCTTCATTTCCGCTCACTGCCTGAGAACCTTCGCTCCCACCCCAGAGGGCACTGATAACCCCGCAACATGCTGAGGGATCACCTCGAGTAGGAGATAGGACTTGGAAACACAGTTCCAGGAGTGGAAGGGCGGACCTAAGGTTGATGAGGACACATCACAACAAAATACTTCAGAGCTGGGCACTATGTTCATTATCTTTAAACATTAGCGCTACTGATCAATAACCTTGTTAACTAATTTCATTATACACTTAACAGTGAATAATTTGGTAACAGCAAATCACAACAATATCCTAATCATTTACAGCCCCAATGTTACTCGCTAATAGCAGGAATAATCAGTAACAGTAATCAGACTACAACAGCACATTAAATTTACAAGGCTTTCTACAGAGCACCAACACATGCCAATCACATCTTAAACTTTATAAGACAATAGTGAACAGTCTGGTAACAGAAAATGTCGACCACAGCTTAATAATTTACAGTGTGGCAACACAAGCCTACCACGTCTTAAATTTAACCCTGAATTCCTTTCGAAATTATCCAATCTTCAGCTTTTCTTTCTAATAACCACGAATCACCAGGAGGTCACCAGACCGCCACAGCTCATGCCATTCCACAATGGCATCAGACAGCAGCAACCAGTGCCAATCTTCCTGTCGTGCATCCGGCCCCACTCGCCACCAGCATCACACCCCCTGTTCACGGTCTTGTGTACTTCCTCGTGCCTCATAAGAGAACCCCTTTTCTCCACCAACCTCTCTGGTTGGTCATCTAGTCACCATTGAACAATAGGTAGTATCAAGTTTTATATGCAAAATTGCTTTAATAACAATACTTTTCACCCCACTTATGTCCGAAGATTAATTAAAAAATCTGACAATCACTCTCCTTGTAAGCAATCTAACAGAACTATCCAGCCTTCTGACCTGACGTAGATTGTGCAGTTTACGTAGTTGTAAGTTAGGACTTATGAAATACTCAGTTTTATGTCCTGGGGGTGGGGTGTAATCGGTATCAAGGGAAGGAATATTTGAGCATGAGCCAACTACTTTCCAGTATATCAGGAAATAAGGAATAAAAGAACTACATTTCACCAAAGTGAACTAAAGTGGACTATATTTCATTTCACAGAAATTGAGTTCATTACATTTATTATAATGGAAACAATTACATACAACTTGTTACAGTAAAAGATGGTATAAATAATACTGAGTTAACTGATATATAAATTTCAATTGCAATAATTGTTTCATTTACGTATTAAACTAAATAGGTTTATCAACAATACTTTCATAATTAACAGTAAATCATACAGAAATAATAATGTCTACTTTAATATTATGAGGTAATTCATCAGCTTTCTATTCAAAGAGCTGATGTCAACATGAAACTTCCTGGCAGATTAAAATTGTGTACCGGAACCGCGACTCGAACCTGGGACCTTTGCCTTTCGCGGGCAAGCGTACTACCAACTGTGCTATCCCGAAACGACTTACGATGCCGCCTCACAACCTTACTTCCGCCAGTACCTCGCCTCCTACTTTCCAAACTTCACAGAAGCTCTCCTGCGAACCATGCAAGACTAGCACTCCTGGAAGTAAAGATATGGTGGAGACATGGCATAGCCACAGCCTGAGGGATGTTTCCAGAATGAAACTTTCACTCTGTAGCGGAGTGTGTGCTGATATGAAACTTCCTGGCAGATTAAAATTGTGTGCTGGGATCACAACTCGAACATGGGACCTTTGCCTTTCGCGGGCAACCACACTACCGACTGTGCTATCCCGACACGACTCACGATGCCGCCTCACAACCTTACTTCCACCAGTACCTCGCCTCTTACTTTCCAAACTTCACAGAAGCTCTCCTGCGAACTATGCAAGACTAGCACTCCTGGAAGAAAAGATATGGTGGAGACATGGCTTAGCCACAGCCTAAGGGATGTTTCCAGAATGAAACTTTCAGTCTGTAGTGGAGTGTGCGCTGCTATGAAACTTCCTGGCAGATTAAAATTGTGTGCTGGAACCACGACTCGAACATGGGACCTTTGCCTTTCGCGGGCAAGCGCACTACCGACTGTGCTATCCCGACACGACTCACGATGTCGCCTCACAACCTTACTTCCGCCAGTACCTCGCCTCCTACTTTCCAAACTTCACAGAAGCTCTCCTGCGAACCATGCAAGACTAGCACTCCTGGAAGAAAAGATATGGTGGAGACATGGCTTAGCCACAGCCTGAGGGATGTTTCCAGAATGAAACTTTCAGTCTGCAGCGG
The DNA here is from genome assembly GCA_026315105.1 of Locusta migratoria. NCBI lineage: Eukaryota > Metazoa > Arthropoda > Insecta > Orthoptera > Acrididae > Locusta > Locusta migratoria. The sequence goes on from CM048748.1 coordinate 161,867,968, forward strand.
AGTGTGCGCTGATATGAAACTTCCTGGCAGATTAAAATTGTGTGCTGGAACCACGACTCGAACATGGGACCTTTGCCTTTCGCGGGCAAGCGCACTACCGACTGTGCTATCCCGACACGACTCACGATGCCGCCTCACAACCTTACTTCCGCCAGTACCTCGCCTCCTACTTTCCAAACTTCACAGAAGCTCTCATGCGAATCATGCAAGACTAGCACTCCTGGAAGAAAGGATATGGTGGAGACATGGCTAAGCCATTTGTTCACCTTCCTTTTCTTCCCCCAAGGTAAGTCTTTCCTGTCCCAGGATTGGAATGGCTCCTTACCCCCTTCCTTAAAACCCTCATCATTTACTTTTCCCTCTCCTTCCCTTCTGCCTGACAAAGCAGCTAGGCTGCGAAAGCTAGCGTTTGTGTGTGTGTGTTCTATTTATTTGTGCTGCTGTCACACCTGTGCTCCTTCGCCTGGTGAGTAATCTTCGTCTATTTTTTATATATAATACTGAGTTAACTAATATATAAATTTCAATTGTGATAGTTGTTTCATTTACGTATTTAACTAAATAGGTTTATCAACAATACTTTCATAATTAACAGTAAATTATACAGAAACTAATAAGGACAAAACTTTCCTAACATTACTTGTGAAACATAATAATACCTATTTTAATATTATGAGATAATTTACTTAGTTTGCTATTCAAAGAGCTGATGTCAACATGTTTTCCAATGGAACAACACTGATGGTGCAAATGCCATGAGCAGATGTCAGAGAGCAGCACATCAATACATCGAGAGAACAGATTTCAGATTGGATTTACTTGCTATACAGTAGTGTTTAGTGCAGTGTTAAGAAAGGTGAAAGAGTATTTTTGTACAAGTTTATATGTATTATGTGTGTTTAAAAATGGATGAGGAAAACAGAAGAATGGATAATGGAACTTAGCAAAGTATGCTAAGTAACTTAGACAGAAACCTACAAACTGAAATTGAAAATCTAAAAAGGGGTAATTGAATTTGCAACATAAGCTGAGTTGAGTGAAAGAGGATGTGGGATTTGTGGGAATTTTTAACTGTAAATATGGAGGGAGTAGCTAAAATTGTGACAGAACAAGGAAAAGTGATGAAAGAATAACAGGAAATGCTTGCAAATGTAACTATTTCTGTACAAAAATTTCAGCTAAGTGTGATTTAGTATGGATGAAGGTGAAATTGACAAGCTTAATGAAAGCATACATTATGAAAAAATATCACAATGGAAGACAGTAAAGCAGCAAAAGATCAAATCTCAGAAGTGCATAACCGTGTAGTGCATTAGAGGGAAGCGTGTGGGGTAAAAATCGTAGAGGGAGACCGAGGGACGAATACAGTAAGCAGATTCAAAAGGATGTGGGTTGCTGAACTTTCAGATGAAGAGACTTGCACAGGACAGGCTAGTGGGTAGAGCTGCATCAAACCAGTCTGCAGACTGAAGACCACAACATCAATAACAACAACAACGTGTAGTTTTGTCCCCCTTGAACATTCAAATAACAACAACAACAACATGGCTTGCAATGTCATCATTGTCAGAGTTAGTTTGTTACAAATTGGGAAACTGTGAAAATTCACCCCACCCAATGTTTTGCTTATTAGCTTCATTCCACAAAGAAAAGCTGAAATGATGGACTTTGTTTTTATCAAATGTAGACTGTCACCTTGTAACTGCAAGTTTAACTTCATTAAATTTAGCATACAAATCTGTTAGATATGTAATGTCTGTTTTCCACTTGGTTTGATTTGATTTGATTCTTTCAGGGAAGCCAAAACAGTCTTGGTCTAACCCGCCACTGCCCGCACCGAAACTAAGTTTATTGTGCGGTATCGCTCCCTGTATGTCTAGTAAAGCCAACCAATGCCCTTGAACAGTGCAAGGAGTCCCTTTACCAGTTCTTTATTAGACACAATTTCTTTGGGTCTGGTTGTCCCAAATGTTCTGTGCCTTTTACTCTCCAATGCAATGCATAGGAAGATCAGATGTGATGCAGTTTCATCACCGTCATCACAGATCCTACATTTAGGGTCCTCTTCTGTTATTCCCATTGTATGTAGGTGTTTTTTGAAATACCCCTGGCCTGTCAGCAATCCAACCATGAGTCTAATCTCTCTCCTGTTCAGACCCAGGATTGCAGAGCTTCTTTTAAAACAAGGCTTTGGCATCATTACATTGCCATGTTTTTGTTGATGGACTTTAGTCCAATATTCTATGTGCTGTCTTCTGAGCCAGCTCCAATTTAATCATTGCCTTGGTGATTGTCAGGACAGGTTCTGGTCCAATAAATGGAGTCTCTGCCCCCATCCTGGCTAATCTGTCGGCATGTTCGTTGCCACTGATCCCCGAGTGGCCAGGGACCCACAATAGGTTTACTCTATTGGTTTCCCCTAGCTCCACCAGAACCCTGTGACATTCTGCAACAATTTTAGACCTTGTTGTAGGAGCTGCCAGTGATCTCAGGGCAACCTGGCTGTCTGAATAGATATAGATGCTACAATCTTTGTAGCACATAGGCAAATTCTCCTCCACACATGCCCTGATGGCAGTGATTTCGGCCTGGAATACTGAGGCCAGTTTCCCTAGAGAGATGACGCCCTCCAGTCTTGGCTGCACTCCGTATACCCCGGCCCCAATGCCTTGGTCTGATTTCGACGCGTCAGTGAACCAGACAATATCCCCCGTACGGTGTCGAACTATTTTCTCCCACTCCTCCCTACTTCCAATTGTTATACTGAAAGGCTTGTTGAAGCAGTATGGGGTTATAATATAGTCGGTTGGCATTTCCCCAACCTTTCCTATATTTACCTCACTCACTATTTTAGTGTATGATTCTGGATATCCCAAAGAGTTCCAGTTGTTGACAGATTTGAGTCTGTAGGCACCAGCTGCCGCCTCCATCTTGACCCAAAGGTGCAATGGGGGCATATCCAGCATGGTTTCCATCCCAGCAGTTGGTGTGCTGCTAATTCCGCCTGTTATGGCTAAGCAGGCTAGTCTCTGCACCTTACCAAGCTCCTTAGCAGCAACCTGCTGTTCTATCTTCTTCCACCACACGACCGCCCCATAGGTGATCCTGGGTCTAATCACTGTGGTGTATATCCAGTGTTTTCCACTTTATTAAAGTGTTGTGCTGTTCCGTGTCATTATGTGTCACAAATTATCACTCTGGAGACAAACTTCCACATCGCATGAATATAGTCATTAAAAAAAAAAAAAAAAAAAAAAAAAAAAAAAAAAAAAAAAAAAAAAAAAAAAAAAAAAAAAAAGGACAAGTGACTGAAGTCGGACAGCGGTCATTCTCAGCATTCTAAATGTAGTTGAACTGCTGTCTTCTGCATATAATGGGTAGGGGGGTCACCAGAATATTTTTACTTGCAAGCATGTTCGAAAAGGTTGAGAAACACTGCTTTACAAGTATGAATATATACGTCATAATTGTCTGATCTTCCCCCCATCCCTCCCACCACAAAAAGAAAAAAAAATAGATAAAATCTGACTACAAACCTACAGCAGAAGACTGATAATACAGAATTCCTCCACTCTCTCACTTAGCCAATGAAGGTAACAGTGACATACAAAGGATCAATCTTCAGCATTGTGAGAATAATTCTGAATTTTGGTTGCAACCTTCCTAAATGTGAAACACTATCATGGACCTCCATTTACAACAAATAGACCTCCAAATTATTTTTCTGCTGACATGGACCCCTTGCAAGTTTGAATAGATCCATGGGGGTCTATATGGACTACTTTGGGAATCACTGGTCTAGAATGTCTACTTTCCCCCAGATGGTGAAGTAGCCAAACACGTATTTGCTGCACTGATTTCCCAGCTACCCCACCCTTTCTACTACTGGGAGACTTCAGTACACACGACCCTTTGTGGGTGGCACCATGATTACTGGATGTAGTAGAGATGTCAAGAATTTACAATCTCAACTTGACTTCTGCCTTTCATTGTGAAACATGGCACCTAATCAACCATTGGCCTGTCAATTTGGAGCCCTGGGTTTTCTACCATCTGTCCACTGAAGAACATATGACAGTTTTTGTGATAATGAGCACTTTCTTATCTTTGTCCCTACACTACCCTTGGCGTTGTTCCCTACGGACTTCAAACAAGGCAAACTGGGAAGCATACACCCCTGCTGTTACCAGTGCACTTCTCCCACATTGCATCATCAATGTGGTGGTGAAAATTGTCACTAGAATGATTGTATCTGCTGCGGAGCACACAATCCCTCATTCCTCAGGGTGCCCCTGGTGAAAGACAGTGCCTAGGTGGTTGCTGGAAGTTTTTGGTGCCATTAAAGACTTGTCGGCAGGATCTTTAGTGACACAAGTGGCACCCATCTCTGGAGAACCTTATCACCTTTAAATGACTCCTTGCCCATTTGCCACCTAATAAAAGGATGGAAGCAGGAGTGTTGGGAGAGGTATGTCTCAACTATTAGGTCACATTCCTCACCTTCTAAAGTCTGAACTAAGATCAGATGCCTACCAGACACCAGCAGGTATACCTGGGATTTCCAAGAATGAAGCTGTTGTGAATGGATCCAGATGCAACTACCAAGGCTTTTGCTGAGCACTATGCTTGCACCACTGCATCTGATAATTACAACTTGAACCCATGACCTTCTGTTCTATGAGCTCTACCAACTAGCCCACGGTAGCACAACATGATTCGCTCTCACAGTTATGCTTTTCCTCTACTCTGTATGTTAGGTGTTACTTATTATTATAATCTACACATGTTCTCCTGGACAGCAGCACATAGCATGAATTATACAGAAGTTTTGGTTGATACTCTATTGATACACATCATTTGGTACCGATCTGAGTGTCTGACATCTGAAGTTTTGGGTGTAAGTGACATGTTCTAGCCATGTACATCTGGAGTGGTGGAGTCTTTCTGTCACAGTCGCAAGACTGTATTGTTGTCTCTGATCTGAAACGAGGAATAAATCCTCTTGATTTGGATAGCTATCAGCCCAACCAATTTCCTCTGCAAGCTGTTAGAATGTATGGTGCGGTGGCAGTTATGTTGGCTCCTTGTACATTCTGGGTACAAGTTGGAGTCTCCCATAGCTCCTAGCATATCCAGGAGAATGCAGTCCACCAGGGCTCTATATTGTTTTCCTGTTTTTAGTGGCCATTAATGGCCTCGCAGCAGCTGGAAGGTTGTTTCTCCATCATTATATGCTGATGACTTGTGAATATAGTTTAGTTCCTGTAGTATATATGTTGCTGAATGCCAGCTGCAGGGAGCCATACAGGCACAGTCATGGGCTCTTGTCAATGGGTTTCAGCTCTCTGCTGCCGAGACCTGTGGTATGCACTTCTTTTTTGTTGCCCTGTCCACTCGTCAATCTACTGACGGTCACTTAATGTAGGGGACACTAATTCCTTCTTGGAAACGCTGTTTGACACCAGCTAAAGCAGAAATGCTGACAGCACTTTAACGCCCTCTACTGCCTTAGCAATACCACTTGGGGTATCCATCATTTAGTTAGGCCTATGACCAGAGCTTTCAGACCACAGTTCACTGCTACAAGGCTCTTGTTCTGTCATGACTCGACTACGGGAGCCTAGTGTGTGGTTCAGCATCGCTCTCGGGGTTACAGATGCTGCACCCAATCCACTATTGTGTAGTTAGGCTCACAACAGGTGCTTTCATAATACTGTATTTACTCAAATCTAAGCTCCACCCAAAACATGAGATTCAAATTTCAAGGGGATGGGTGTGGGTGTAGAAGAAAAAGGTAACTGAATCTAAACAAGACTCGAAATTCAAGGAGGCGAAAGATTATAGGCTGCATTTTGAAATAAAAACAAAGGTTTTTCATTTTAACATGAGATGCATCTTAGGTAGGTTGGATGATGATACAGCTACAGTAGTTGCGTTCGAGTCGTAAGTCTAGCCGTCGAGCTTTTGGTGAAAATCCTTTTTAGATGTTGGTGCAATTAATCATGGGAAGCACGTGCAACCGATCTTCTGGCATTGCAGACAGCCATTGAGTCTTTCCATTGTAAACAAATCAGTGTTTCTGTCTTACTTTTGCTGTGCCACTATGTTCAATCTAACCACAAACACTAAAATCATGAAATATTCATAGGAACATATCCATATATTTCTCACAAGTAAGTGTGTGAATGTTTCAGCTGTCTTATGCTTGGAACGAGGCAAGCAGACATACTGCATTCTGAAGAAAAATGTGATTAAACATGAGATTTTGATTATGCCAGAAGAAAACGTTGCTTCAGCACAATGTTCTGCCAAGCAGTGTTTCTAATGGTTAGTGTTCTGCAATTAAATCATGAGTAGGACATCAGTGGATCAGTTTGTATTATCAGCATAATCACAGGAATTATGACAGTTGCTAATAAGCACTGCCAAAAACATCAACCCAAACAATAGCTTCAATTTTGTCTATAACTTCATTCCATCTTTTCTTGCCCCCTCATTAGTTACATGAAATAATGTAGAAACATATGTGAATATTTCTTACTTTCAAAACTGTGTATTTTAAAGCTGTGGTATTACTTCCTGATTGTTGGGCCTGCAATGTGATAAATGTCGTAAAAGGACACTGTAATGAAAGTTTCAGATCACTGCTTATATTTTAAATATGTTACAGCTGTTTCAGCTTTTTGCCATTATGAAGTGTGTCTATGATGTTTTGACGTTACTTACTAACATCTGGCATGACTGATTTAAAAACTGCAGTGAAATAATCACATATTTCGCAGTAGTATAAGTTTTTAGCTGTCAGGTTTTATGCAGCTTGTTATGCTATGACATTAAACTACAGAAAACTTTTTATATTTTGTGTAATTAGTAACTAATATCAAAACATCGTAGACATGCTTGATAATGGTAAAAAGCTGAAACAGCTGTAGCTTTATTTAATAAAGTATATGCAGTGATCTGGAACTTTCATTACAATGTCCTGTGCTATTGCATTCTTGCAGAGCCACATATTTGAAAATCATGACACATTTGCAACTACCAAATCATACAAAAATTCTGAAGTCATGATGCATTGTTAGTATTGATGCAAATAAATTTTTTGTTACGCTTATTTGAAAAGCTGCTACATTTGAAGATGAGCAATATTGAATTTCTTTAGACTGTGTTGCATTGATTCAGTTGTGTTTCGTTAGTTCAATGGCTGAAACTCAGAAAAAGTAGACTCGCCTTCTACAATATCTTTTAGTTTGTGAAGTGTGCCTAGCACTGCTTATGTTTGATGGCAAAAATTAGTTGTGGTGGCTTCTAGCACCATTTTTCAGAACTTTTGTTTGCTTTGCACTTGATTCTAAGATGCAGACAGTTTTTTTGGATCTTGCAAATGGAAAAAAAGTGTGGCTTCGATTCAAGTATATACAGTAAGCCCAGAGGACAGTCTCCTTGTGGAGGTTTGGGTTCCTGCACTATGATTCAGGAGCCAAAAACTGCTGGGCAGCTACACAGCTCATGTTCATAATTTGCCTAACTATCCAAACCACCATCTCCTTTTCCCAAAGAAGACCCTTCATATTCCACAACCGCAGCTGATATTAGGGATTATTGTTGCTGTCCATATCTGATCACTTCTCAGTGAATTAGTCTTTTCCTCTTCCATATCTTTTTCCCAGTTCCAATTGTGTTCACCTCCTTGGTCAACCACAGCTTTGAAGGAATTGTAGCAGTGCTCCAAAAATTCAGTTCACCCTGAGATCCTTAGTCACCAATTCCTGTCAATTCTTGCTGTATTATGGGGCGTGAAAGTGATTTACACAGATGGCTTATTGGTAGATGGTCTTATTGGCTTGACTTGCCAAGTTGACCTTCTTGCCAGGCAGCTGCAATGTCTTCACTGCAGAGCTGGTAACCATCTTTTGCGCACTCGATCATATCTATTCCTGCATGAGGAATTCTTCTTCATCAGCAGCAACTCCCTGAGCTGTCTATAACCCTCAATCAGTGCTTCCCTCACCATCCTTTGATACTGGCCATCCAAGAGTCAGTATATGCTGTTAAATGATGTGCACAGTCAGTAGTACTTCCCTGGACTGCAGGACACATCAGAATAGAAGAAAATGCATTCAGTGTTATGCAGTCGAGTTCTTTATTTGTGAAATACCAAATGACATACCATATCAACCCCTAATAAATTGAGATCAATAAAGGCGACAATGAACATGTGCAGGTCCTCCATGTGGGCCCCTCGCAGGAACTCTGCATCCTCTGCTGTCTCTGCATCAGCCATACTTGGCTGGCAGATGGTCACCTTGTCTATCATGAGAACCCTCACCAGTGTCACTATGGTGCACATTTGACAGTTGCCATGTCTTATTGGGATGTCCCATTTTAGCTACCCACAGGTAGACTTTAAATCTCCCTAATATTTTAAGCCTCATTTTAGCTGACAATGTCTCGATGGCTGATTCAGTTTTAAATTTTACTTGTGAAAGTCGATTTTATCATACCATTTGAATTTAGTGAGTGTCCATAGCATCCTCCCCTGTGAACCACAGACATTGCTGAGGTGGGATGGTTTGCATACCTCAGCGATACAAATAACTGTACCATAGGTGTAACCATAACGGTGGGGTGTCTGTGGAGAGGTCAGACAAACATGTGGCTCCTGAAGAGGGGCAGCCTTTTCAGTAGTTATTGCTGAAGCAGTCCCGATGATTGACTAAGCTTGTAACATCAGCTAATGTGGCTTTGCCCAACAGCTAACCTGAATGGTTGAAAGCATCAGGAAACTACATTCATTATTTTCTCTGAGGACATGCAGCTGAACTGTATGAATATATTATGATGGCATCTTTCTGGGTAACTTATTATGGAGATAAATTAGTTCCCTCTGCATATGTCTGAGTGTGGATTACTCAGGAGTTTGTAACCGTCAAGAGAAACCTAGTAGGCATTCTACAGATCGGTGTGTGGAGTGTTCTAACTCTTAATTGAGTAAGTAAGTAAGTAAGTAGAAAATTTGAAAAGAGAAATGGATAGGTTGAAGTGAAATATGGTGTGGATAAGTGAAGTTTGATGGCAGGATGAACAGGAGTAGGTCTAATAATGAATAACAAAATGGAAATGTGGTTATATAACTATGAACAGCATAGTGAAGAAATTACAATTGAGGGAGAAGAAATAAAAACATTGTGTTTTGCCGATGACATTGTAATTCTGTTACAGACAGCAAACCTGGAATAGCAGTTGAACGGAATGGACCTTGTATTGAAAGGTGCGTATAAGATGAAAATTAACGAGAGCAAAACAAGGGTAATGAAATGCAGTCTAAGAAAATCAGATGATGCTGAAGGAATTAGATTAGGTAATGGTAGATCAGTTTTGTTACTTGGGCAGTAATATAACATATGATAGTCGCAGTACAGAGGATGTAAAATGGCGATGAGGAAAAAAGTGTTTTTGAAAAATAGGAATTTGTTAATAACAAATATTAAGTGTAAGGAAGTCCTTTTTGAAGGCATTTGTGTGAAGTGTTGCCTTGTATGGGAGTGAAACGTGGACGATAAACAGTGCAGACAGGAAGAGGATAGAGGTTTTTGAAATGTGGTGTTACAGAAGAATGCTGAAGTTTAGGTGGGTAGATCACGTAACTAATGCGAAGGTACTGAACAGAATTTGGGAGAAAAGGAATTTTTGGCATACCTTGACTAAAAGAAGGGATCAATTGGTAGGTCACATTCTTAGATATAAAGGGATCTTGAATTTAGTATTGGAGAGAAGTGTATGGGGTAAAAATCACAGAGGGATACAAAGATATGAATACAGTAAGCAGATTCAAATGGATGTAGGTTGCTGTTCTTATAAGGAGATGAAGAGGCTTGCTCAGAATAAAGTGGGTGGAAAGCTGCATCAAACCAGACCCCAGACTGAAGACCACAACAACAACTACATTATAAGCCTGGATGTAGTTTAACACATTGTTTCATGTAATTTCTTTTTAGTGATTGTAATGTAATCCCTCTGAAAGGAAAAAAGGGACTGATGGCTGTTGCAGTTTAGTCCCTTTCAATATTCAACCTATCAGTCAGGAAAGGGTGACGACCAGTGATCTTGTGTGGGTCAGTTGTTGGTTCCCTCCACAGCAATTCTGAGGCTAACATGAGTTATGTAGGTTGCACTGAAGGAGGCTGTTCCTCCTGTGCCGCTTGAGGCACTGGGGAAGTGGTATGTATTGATGCCAGTGAGGCTCCTACACAGGCATGTGAGGATGCAGGCCCTTCAGGGGCTCAGCATTAATTTGCTGAGTAAGGGCTTGGCGAATCTGGGGTTCTGAGCTGTGTCACGCCAACAGTCCGCCACACTGTAAGCTCTGTGCATACCTCAGCGAACATTGATCGGCGTGACGGTGGAATGTTGTATGTTTCAGAGCCCAGAGAGCTTGGCTTAATCGCCCAGGTCATGAGGATGGTACAAACACAAATGTCTGTCTAGGTGTGTTTGCGTTTGGATATGTGTGAGTGTGCGTTTATTTGTTTACCTTCCTTTTTTTTCCCCTAAGGTAAGTCCTTCCACTCCTGGGATTGGAATGACTCCTTTTCCACTTCCTTAAGACCCATATCCTTCCGTTTTCCTCCCCTTTTTTCCTCTTTTTCCTGAAGAAGCTACCAGTGGTGGCGAAAGCTTGTATGTGTGTGATTTTACTGTAGAACTGTAGAAAGCAAAGAAGTTGCTTCTTTGCTTTCTACAGTTCTACAGTATGTCTGCCTAAGTGTACTTGTGTCTGTGTAAATGCCTTCACCAGGCGTGAGCATCTGGTGGTCGCGGTCTTTTTCGACCTTTGAAAGGCATATATCACATCACCTGGTGTCACCATATTTTATCTATACTTTATGAATGGGGTTTCTAGTAATTGCTCCCAACCTTCATACAGAACTTCCTATCGCACCGCTCTTTCCAGGTCCAGGTTGGCACCTCTCTGTTCCACTCGTGTCCAGGAGAATGGTGTCCCATAGGGCTCAGTTTTTAGCGTTCCCCTGTTTCTGATTGCCATCAACGGTCTTGCTGTGGCAGTGGGGTCTTGGTCTCCTACTCTCTATTTGCCGATGACTTCTGCATCTATTTCAGGTTCCACGAGCATTAGTGTTGCTGAATGGCGGCTGCAGGGTGCCATTAGAAAGGCAGAGTCCTGGGCCTTTGCCCATGGTTTCCAGTTCTCGGGCTCAAAGACCACGAGATATGCATTTCTGTCGTTGTCAGGCACTTCACCATGATCCCGAGTTGTACCTGGGCGATGTACCTCTTCATGTTGAAGAAAAACATTGCTTCCTAGGCATCATTCTCAATGCCCGGCTGATTTAGATGCCACACTTTTGTCAGCCGAGACAGAAATGTTGGCAGCATCTTAACATTCTTTGGTGCCTCGGCCACACTGTCTGGGAAGCCTCTCGTCAAGCGCTCCTACAGCTCTACAGGGCCCTTATACAATCGCAACTGGACTACAGGAGCACAGTGTATGACTCACTGGCACCTTCAGCACTCCGGGTACTGGACCCCATTTTACATAGTTGTGTCCGCTTGGCTACGGGAGCCTTTTGCACGAGTTCAGTGACGAGTCTCCTAGTCGAAGCAGGGGTACCTCCCCTGCGGTTCTGCTGGCTACAGTTGCTCAATTCCTATGCTGCCCGCAGACATACCTCACCTCACCACCCTTATCACAGACTTCTCTTTCCATTTACTGCCCTCACTTCCCCGCGGCGCCGGCCGAGGTCGGGTCTCCCGATCGCGGTCCGTATCTGTTCCGTTCTCTCGTCTTTTGAATTCCTTCCCTTCCCTCGCACTTTCCACTGCTGTTCCCATACCCATCCTTGGCGTATCCCTCGCTTGCAGATTAGATTGGGCTTGTCCTGGGATTCAAAAGACTTAGTCACACGTAAAATCTCTGCCGCCAGTTCTTAGCACTGCTTGATTCATACCACGATGCAACAGTTATTTAAACAGATAGCTCTCTTGCCGATGCCATGCTGGGTATGACTTTATTTGTGGTGACCATACTGAACAGCAATCGTTGCCTTATGGAAGTATCATCTTCACCGCGAAGCTGGTCGCAGTTTTAAGAGCTCTTGAACACCTCAGAGCTTGCCCCAGGGGATTGTTTGTTATCTGCAGCGACTCCCTGAGTGGCTTACAGGCCCTCAACCAGTTTCTTCCCAAGCACATTTTGGTGCAATCAAGCCAAGATTCTGTCTTTGCCCTTGGCGAGTCAGGCCGTTCTGTCGCTTTTGTCTGGATGCCAGGCCACATAGTTATACCAGCCAATGATCACGTCGATCAACTGGCCAAAGAGGCCACCACTTCACGGTCTCTGGATATTGGCCTCCCAGAAACAGACCTCCAATCCCAGTTACACCACAGGGTCCTTGGGGTTTGGATTTCTGAGTGGGCGGGCTTGACTGAATCGAACAAGCTCCGTGTTGTCAACCCTCTACTGTTGCATGGAAGACCTCATTGAGGGCTTCTGTGCAGGGAGTCAGTTGTGCTTTGCTGGCTCCGTATTGGTCATACTTGGCTGATGCCTGGCCACCTTCTACATCACAAGGACCCTCCTCAGTGTGACTGTAGTGCACATCTCACAGTTGCCCACAGCTTATTTGACTCCCCTGAGTTAGCTGTACAGTGGGAGAATTTTAATATCCCTGACACCTTGAACCTTGTTTTAGTGGACAATACCTCCATGGTTGATACTGTTTTAAATTTTATCTGCGAGTGTGGATTCTACCATTCAATTTAAAGTTTCTTGAATGTCTCTTATCTCTCTGTTCTTCACTTGCCTAACACTTTTAGGTATGTGGTTTTTAATGTGTAACAGAGTGGCTGGATGTTCTACTCTTATTTTTGTGGTGATCTAGCCTCAAAACTCTGGTATTGTGTACAAGCCCTTTTAAGCCTTTCTAAGTTTTTACTTGTTGTTTTGTAACTATTTGACATGTTAACACCTCTACTTGTGAAAATCTAACAATTGGTTTACCTCTGCGACTGGAACAAGGTACTGATAACCGTTGCAGTTTAGTCCCTTCCAAAATCCAACAATAACAACTGAGGATGCAGGGCTTGTGGTTGTGTACCGTCCACCAATGAATCTTGAGATGTGTGAGAGGCAGGTGATCTGTCCTGCCAATGATCTGATCTTGTTGAAAGGTTGGGGCAGAGCTGATACCAGTGGCACACCACCTATCCCTCATCTGTCCACAGCATGCAGGGGCACTGGCCCCACTGGCAGACCACCATAGCTGGACTCAATGTGAATGGTGCTGAAAGCTGCACCTGCTGTCCCTTCACAGCCAATGCAGGCACAGATGCAGCTGTAGCAATGTCCATGGTTGGCGGCCATGCAGGATTTCTGCAGGTCTATGATCCTCCAACCCAATGAGACAACGGAAAATGATAGAGGGCCTCTTCTGGCTAACTATTTGCCACAATTTTTTAAATTTGGTTCTTAAATGCCTGAACTTGTCTTTCTGATACACTGTTAGATAAAAGCTGGAAGGAGAACACCTGATGACAGGCATATTGTGTGCATGGCAGTGATGGATCATTATGCCACATCGTTAACCACATCACAACAAATTTGGTCTGTTTTTCAACAAGTAGTGTATGCACATATTGTTTGTAGCAGACTGGACTGTCTGCAAGGCATCCATTGCAGTATTTATCAATGATTCAATGGCATAGGTGTTTGTGCTGGCAATAGTGTAATGAAAGATGGACAATGAATGGAACGTCACCAATTTTACTAATGAATCTCAATTCTGCCTGCACCACCACAATGATCAGGTTACAGTCTGGAGACACCATGGCCTTCTATTATTTGGGAGGAAAATAGGCTCCAACACTGAGATCTGACACAAGTTTATTAGTGTACTGACAAGGTATACTTTTGTGTGTGTGGAGGGGGCGGGGGGGGAGTTGTAGTCATGGAATAAAACAGGAAAAAGAGCTGTATTAAAACTTCTTCCAACATCCTCCTGCTTTCCTCTCATTGCCATTTCTTCACCCCCGTCACTGGTTGCTCTCGCCTCGGCCATGCTAGGTACCGCAGACTGGCCACAACGGCTGGAGACAGCCGTGGTGTCTGTGTGTGAAATGTGTGTATGTTGCTCTCTCTCTCTAACTGACTTGTGCCTTTCTGCTGCACATCAGACATCTCTGTGGTGAGTAATCAACCTATCTTTCTTAAAAATATTGTTGAAGTCTTCCTGGAATTTCCATTATTTAAAAGCATAATTGTACTTTAATCATTAATGTTCTTGTAGTTGTCATTGCACAACTTATACAGCAGTAAAATAATTATTACCAATTGCACCGTTCTGCTACTCCAGCTGAGAGAGCACATATATGATGTTGGATCGTTATTGGCCTCCTGTTGTAATTCATAAACTTATGTGTTCACTGCAAATATTCGTTACAAGTCACAGAAGTGATGCTAGCACTCCAAGTGGAAGCATTATAGTTACTGAAGAAGAACTGTCGGTTCTTTCTCTGCTACGGGGGCTGCTGTCATTCCAAATGCTACACGTAAACTTGCACATATATTTATTCATAAATATCTTGATATATAAATTAATGTAAAGGTACCTTTTATTAAACTGATACATTCCACAATGTTTGAAATGTAATCTATGCAATACACCTTTGAATGATCTAAGTTACATTGACTCCTTGTACATTTAATGTTAAATGTTCTTCAATTTTTGTGTTTATGTAGTAACATTATCTTTTTATCGTAGGTTCAGCAATATATGGACTGGGTTCTGGAGAGAATTATTTCAGTCATTGACATCAATGTTGAGATTCCGCAAAACTGATAAATAATAATGTGAAGAACGAACTGATTAACGACTTTGCTCAGTATTGGTGCTGACAACTTGGATAGCAGTTGAAAGTAATTTTATTCTGACACTATGTTAGTCTGTGTAAAATTTGATACTTTTTTCACTTATTGAATAAAGCTATGTACCCAATATGAACAATTAAATAGTGTTATATTTTCACTAAAAATATTATCTCCCAAAATAATCAGACATAAATAGTAACTTTTTGTATTATTTGACAAAGGTTTCATCATAGTTGAGTGAAATTGCTTGAAATAAGAGAGATAAATAATCTTAAATGCTCAGAGAGAAATCTAATAGTGTAAATGTAAAATTAAATGTAAATGAAGTGGAAGTGAATGACAGACAAGATGGAAGAAATTAACACAAGTTAAGATCAGGATGATGAAAATGGCCTAGTGCCTATTGGAGAGACTGTTTAAATTTCAACGACAGTGGATTCATACAATGTGATAAGTAAATGAGTTGCTCTCACATGCTTGGAAAACAACAGTCAGGGATGACAGTCAAGTGTTGGTGAGTTTGATTATATGAATTGTGTGTGTGTGTGTGTGTGTGTGTGTGTGTGTGTGGGCGGGGGGGGGGGGGGGAGCTTTTCAGGCAAAGGCTGTTGCTGAAAGGTAAGTTGGGCATGAATGTGATTATCTTTTCTACATGCCTTTTCTGTGGCTAGACCATTGAAAAGCACTGAATTCAAGTAACGCTAAAAGACACATGGCAAAGCCACAGAATCTGTCAGGCTAATCCTCAGACAAAGGAAGAGTAAAGGAGATTTTCCTGGTGGGAAAAATTTTTATAAAATAAAGATTTTTGACTTACCTAAAGTACAGGCTCGTCGACAGAAACATAAAACACACACAAAAGCACACAAACATTCGAGCTTTTGCCACCACTGGCAGCAGGAGAGGAGAAAGGGAAAGATACGGTTTACGGAAGTGGAAAAGGAGCCATTCCAATCCCAGGAGTGGAAGGACTTACCTTAGGGGACAAAAAGGAAGGTAAACAAATACACACACACTCACACACATCCACATGCAAACACACCTAGGCAGACATTTGGCAGACATTATATATATATATATATATATATATATATATATATATATATATATATATATATATATATATTAAAAAAATAGACGAAGATTACTCACCAGGCGAAGGAGCACAGATGTGACAGCATCACAAATAAATAAATGAATACACACACACAAACGCAAGCTTTCACAACCCAGTTGCTTCTTCAGGCAGAAGGGAAGGAGAGGGAAAAGGAAATGATGAAGGTTTTAAGGAAGGGGGTAAGGAGCCATTCCAATCCTGGGAGAGGAAAGACTTACCTTGGGGGAAAAATGGAGGGTAAACAAATGCACACACACCCACACATTCACACAGACACAAGTACGCCTAGGCAGACATACTGTAGAAAGCCCTCTGGCACGTGCACGTGGCACGGCGTTTAGGACACGCCACATGGTCATGTTGGATGACACATATAGGGCACGATGGAAGTATTGAGTGCAGCCATAGTGTTGCCCATCGTGACTGTTGTTGTGCTGCCGGTCGATGTCCTACGTGCCGCTGGGAGGAAGCTTTGCTTTCTACAGTATGTCTGCCTAGGTGTACTTGTGTCTGTGTGAATGTGTGGGTGTGTGTGCATTTGTTTACCCTCCATTTTTTCCCCCAAGGTAAGTCTTTCCTCTCCCGGAATTGGAATGGCTCCTTACCCCCTTCCTTAAACCCTCATCATTTTCTTTTCCCTCTCCTTCCCTCCTGCCTGAAGAAGCAACTGGGTTGTGAAAGCTTGCGTTTGTGTGTGTGTGTATTCATTTATTTATTTGTGATGCTGTCACACCTGTGCTCCTTCGCCTGGTGAGTAATCTTCGTCTATTTTTTATATTTAATTTTTCCTGCTAGGAATTTTTCGTCTTAATATTCGTATAGACGAAGATTACTCACCAGGCGAAGGAACACAGGTGTGACAGCATCACAAATAAATAAATGAATGAATACACACACACACACACACACACACACACACACACACACACACAAACGCAAGCTTTCACAACCCAGTTGCTTCTTCACGCAGAAGGGAAGGAGAGGGAAAAGGAAATGATGAGGATTTTAAGGAAGGGGGTAAGGAGCCATTCCAATCCCGGGAGAGGAAAGACTTACCTTGGGGGAAAAATGGAGGGTAAACAAATGCACACACACCCACACATTCACACAGACAAAAGTACACCTAGGCAGACATACTGTAGAAAGCAAAGAAGTTAAGAAGTTAGACAGAGGTACCACTTGAGGCAGAGGCTCTGTCCAGAGAACCGATGCAAAGATGTTAAGATGGTGGGTGGGAATTCGAATTTAGCGGAGGTTGAGACCAGGTGGGCAATGGGAAGAGAGAATATGCTGAAGGGCTAGTTCCCATCTCCGGAGTTCTGAAGGGTTGGTGTCAGTGAGAAGTATCCAGATAACCCGGACGATGTAGCACTGTGCCAAGATGTGCTGGCCGTGCACCAAGGCGTGTTTAGCCACAGGGTGATCCTCGTTACCAACAAACACTGTCTGCCTGTGTCCATTCATGTGAATGGACAGTTTGTTGCTGGTCATTCCCACATAGAACGCTTCACAGTGCAGGCATGTCAGTTGGTAGATCACGTGGGTACTATCGCAAGTGGCTCTGCCTTTGATCGTGTACACCTTCCGGGTTATGGGACTGGAGTAAGTGGTGGTGGAAGGGTGCATAGGGCAGGTTTTACAATGGGGGTGGTTACATGGGTAGGAGCCAGAAGGTAGGGAAGGTGGTTTGGGGATTTCATAGGGGTGGACTAGGAGGTTATGGAGGTTAGGTGGGCGGCGGAAAGACACTCTCGGTGGAGTGGGAAGGATGTCATGAAGGATGGATCTCATTTCGGGGCAGGATTTAAGGAAGTCGTATTCTTGCTGGAGAGCCACATTCAGAGTCCGCTCCAGTCCCGGAAAGTATCCGGTGACAAGAGGGCCACTTCTGGGATTCTTCTGTTGAAGGTTCTGAATTTGGGGGGATGAGGAAGTGGCTCTGGCAATTTGTTTCTCTACCAGATTAGGAGGATAGCTGCGTGATGTGAAAGCTGTTATTAGGTTATTGGTGTACTGGTTCAGAGCTTCAGGACTTTAAATCAGTAGTTTTATAAATGTAATAATGAATTGGGAAAAAATGTTTAGTTCTCTATTTATTTTAATTCTTTTCATTATTACATTTTTTATTTGTACACATATCTTACATGCAAAAGTTTTTAAATTAAATTACATTCTTATAAACTATATTTGATGTTTGGTTGTGTGCCACATGCACATATATATTTTGTGCTACTCCGACACATGAAAATGCAACATAGAGTTGAGCATGTGAGAACAGTCTTCCTTCAAATTGACTCTGCTGTAGCGAAATGTTTGGCCCTGAGCCTTATTTCTTGTCATACTGTAAGCTAATTTCACAGGAAATTGTAATCTTCTAAAAGAAAACGGCATAGGAGTTAGATTAATGGGATTCGTGGTACGAAAACTGGTTTTCCTTTTTGTTTACCAGTTAAAATTATTGCTTTAATAACATTATGAAGTAGTTGTTTGACACACAATCTTGTGGTAATAGTATTATTGGCGAACCAATTTTTAGTTCCAATGCATGCAGAGGCATGCCAGATGGATGTAATGAGTTTAAAAATTCGGTTGGAAGGTTGACACTTTCTTCTTGATCCATAATTGTATCTATCGATTTATATATTGTTTCTGCTTCTGGAATCATCATATTTGTGTATTTGTTTGTTTATTTGTTGCACTACGACATTCCTTGGTGCTAAACTTGTTCGCTCACACAACCATTCTTTATTTAGGTAGTTCATTTCTATCGGCAGATAGACTTTATGAATAAGTTGTTCCTCTTGCAGTAACTTGCACTCTATAGAATCAGCAATGGTTATTGAAGAAGGAAACTACATAAATTTTCCTACAAAGAATTCTTATTAAATGAAAACTTCGATAGACGTGAAGGAACGTCATTATGTTTTAAATTCAAATGATACCCATTGAAAGAAGCACTTTTTCCTATCCATGGTATTGGAAGGCATGTGGAATACAGTTAAATTTTACTTGCAGTGCTGACAGTTTAGTGTGCTATCATTGGCAACGAAATATATGCTTTAGGAGGATCATTAATTTACTAACCAGAACAGCACTAACTATTTATTTCATCACAGGGATAATGAATTATGCCCCTCATTCTATGTGACTGATTTTTCAAAAACCATTGAATGGCTGTTGCCAACATCAGCACACTACACCCATGCCGTAAGTAAAATTGTACCCCTTGTTGCAGTGTATTACACCACAATTATGAGAAAGAAAAAATGAAGCATCAGCATCTGTTAGTTATTTGGTGTGCTATGTAACTAACATCTCCTCAATTTGTCCTTTCCTGTACTATGGCGTTTTGCTATGCATTCCTAAACATAATGAACTCAAAATCTAATGAGGATAGGCCTACACTGAAGTCAGAAAGGAAACTACATAAATTCGATTTTCCTTGCAAAGAATTCTTACTCGGAGGTAATTTTGGAACTTGCAATGCAATTTTACCACTTGAGCAGCATATACTTATTTATGACTTACAAACTTTCCATCACAGACGGACATTAACGTATGTCTACAGTCTGTGTACTGCCTATGTAGTTAATGTATGTCTGTTTTTTCCTTTGAATCTATCTCGATTTAAGAATTATACAATAACTGTATTTTCACATGTACGATAAACTTCATAAGTCTTAGAGTACATAGCTTTTCCTAAAAGTATTTGGTACAACTGCATTTGATGCGGCCTGGCTACTGCTCACTATGTGGCATAAAGACAATTCCTCTCATTCCCTGTGCATCGGTTTGCCGTTCCTGCTCTATGGTTGGCACGTTCTTCTTGTACCCTTGTCCAATTAGTAAATTAACAATCTTCTCATTCCTCTGAATCGGTACATGTGACGCCAACTAGCAAGCGCTAGCCGGGCAGCATTAAATGCAGTTCAACCATTTATTTATTGCTCTAGAAAAAAAGCTAAAATAAAGGATAGAAACACAGATGTTAATTACTCACCTGACTGATTGGTATTAATCTGTTAGTAACGCGATACTGTCTGCTAAACCAAAGTAACCTATGACTTACAAACTTTCCATCACAGACATGCATTAACGTATGTCTACGTATATTTGTCTCTATAATCCAGTTGTCAGTATTTTGATCCTAAGTACTACAGGTGTCTTTCCAGTGTTTATATTGTTATCATTGGTGTATTTCCAGTGTAGTTAACGCTCAGTTAATGTATGTCTGTGTTTCCCAGTGTTTTATCTTTGAGCATCTGTTGATCGTCGTATTGCTCCACATTTTACGGATTTTTGTTCGCAACGCTCACCCACCGCCACACACCGGTACGAAAATACCATAGTGCACACCGCAAACGTAAGGCTACTCTCATGCATAACCGCCATTGGTGTGCAGTGAATAATTTTGCCTACCAAATGAAATATACGGACACACGTCCCAAGTTCCATTTTTATATATGTATATTCAAAACTAATTTTCCCAGGCCCACAGACACTACTGATGTATTGTCTCCATAGAGGAGCATCAGTTGGAGGAAGCAGCATAATTTTGGCGCTGCACATTTAATTAGTACAGAGAAATGGCCAAGATGGTGAAATCGTGTTTAGTTTTTCTTCGGTCACTCCACCACTGCTGGCGGCCACAAGATAGGTAACAATGAGTCCTCCCTCCTCTGTTAGGTTAACTACAGGGACCTTTTTGCCAATTGCGGTGGTGCACATGTATGCATTGGTCACTTCTTTAAATAGCCTGGAGAGCAGCTTCCGAGCCACATTTGGTTGCCGTTCCTGGAAGTATCGACATTGAGAGATCAGCGTACGAAAGTTACCGTTGTTTAGTAACACATGCTTCCCATTACCTAGGGTGCAAGGAGCCTGTCCCACACTTCCATGCCGGACTCGACATGATCACCGATATAACATACTTCGCATCTTCCATGGACGCAATTCTGTATTTGCGCCATCTTTTCGAGAACTGCTTTTCTGGTATGTAGCATGTTTGATGCCTAGGTCCGACCCCTGTTCTTGTAATTGTGTGTAAACTCATGGCTAGTTTCTTACCTTTCATCTTCAACTCTCTCTGAGGACTGGTTCTTATTTATATTCTTACTTTCGTATGTATTTTGCGACTTGGCCTACAGCAAATCTATTACAAGCCCAGTGGTTGCATTCAGTGTGTGAGCATTTATGGAAATTTGTGGCAGGGCTACCTTGCCTGTATGTGCTTTGTTGTTAATATACCTTTCGAGTAGCTATCCCAACTTTCATTTTTCTGTAGCTTCCCTCACGGTCCCTGTTTGTAAACCTTTTACCAGGTGCTGAATTTCCTACTGTAAGAGACGAAGTCCGACTGCCTGTACTCTATGTGAGTTGCCTGCCAGAGAACAATGATAGTCGGAGACTCTTTGAAGTGTAATTTTCCCATCTTTTCTTTATTCAGCCACAGCTACAGCATCACCCAACACTACATCATCATCTTTGCAGGCCGTGATTCATGGCTTACAAGTTATATTGTCACCACTACCTATTATATAATCAAGTTATATAGCAGAATTAACATTTAATTATGATGTATGTAGTTTGTTAAAAGTTTTGGTATCGAGTAAATTATATTAATTTTGAAAATACTCGTCTTTTGTTGTCTGGAGTACAGTATGATGTGGAAGGTTCCTTGCATTACTTTGAATAACACTCAGCTTGGTTTCTTTCTTTAGTTTATTCCTAGCAGTAGTGACACAGTTCATTTACGTCAAGTCGCACACAACTTTTTACACTAAAAAATTCGCATTATTCCAGCAGTAGATAATAGTTACAAACGGAAGACATCAAAACTTCGTGAAAAATCACAGTGCCAACTGTTACAGGTCTTGACTCTCACAAATTCCAAATTACAGCGACCTCCCCAGTGCTGCAGCGCAATTCTATTTCTATTATGCTAACAATTGTGGCTGTAAAACACAATTGTTATAACACTTATAAATATTTATTAACATCGAGTTAATGAATGAACATGTAACAAAGCATGTTGGGATTTATTCCCATCTGCTTGCATTACTGAACCTTCTGATACCACTGTTGCATAATAGTAGATATGAATGTAATTAGTCTGTTATCATTTTGTTTTACAAAACTTTTGTTATTATTTATTGTAACGTAACTAGTTGAAGTCATTTTCTATTATTTGATGCTGGGGAAGTTTATTTAATTAGCAATAATTAATTAATTAATTAATGTGAATATTACAGACGAAAAATTCCTAGCAGGAAAAATTATATATATAAAAAATAGATGAAGATTACTCACCAGGCGAAGGAGCACAGGTGTGATAGTAACACAAATAAACAGAACACACACACACACACACACACACACACACACACACACACACACACAAATGCAAGCTTTCGCAACCCAGTTGTTTCTTCAGGCAGAAGGGAAGGAGAGGGAAAAGGAAATGATGAGGGTTTTAAGGGAGTGGGTAAGGAGCCATTCCAACCCTGGGAGAGGAAAGACTTACTTTGGGGGAAGAAAAGGAAGGTTAACAAATACACACACACACATTTACACAGACACAAACCAAAGGTTTCTATAGTATGTCTGCCTAGATGTGGTGATCATTATGTCCCAGTGGTGTAATGGTCAGCACAACTGCCTAGTAAGCAGGAGACCCAGGTTTTAATCCCAATTGGGCACCAATTTTCAGCTTTAGTGACTGATTTAATTCAATGCCTAATGACAGACAATATTGTAAATTACTTTGTGTCTTTACCAGTAGTGAATATAGCATTTTATTTTTATTTAGTTTTTGGAAGGAAGGGCAAGATTAGTGTAAAGATGAGTTAAGTGATTTTGATACCCCATGATATATATGTTTTGCTACTGATATTCAGAGGATAATTTGCACTGAACACTTTTTTACTTTACCGAGGTCAAGTTTTTTATTGTTTACATTAAATCATAAAAAAGACAGCTTTTTTTCCTGATATTCATTATTTTGGGAGGGATGGATATGGTGTGGGGTAAAGGGAGTGTTGTGAAGGTAGGGGGGAGGAGGAGGAGATGGACAAAGGGATACACATAGGGAGAAGCTACTGTGAAGTGTTGCCGGGTTTGCTAATAATAAGTAAAATCTGTGAGAGAACCATTGGATGTCAGATTGAGCAGAGCATCTGTGCATCAACATTACGTGAATTATATAGGGTAACAGTTCGGAATATATCCTAAATAGGAAATAAATGGTTCTGAAAGACCAAAACACAAAAGCAGGAATATTCGGGCTCCAAATGTAATTATGAATATCTAACATCTGATGTATTGGACCTGCATGTGGTAGCCAATACATTGGCCTTGTACAGTGAGAACATAAGAAATATTCACCTCAATCACACAGGCAAGTCTACATGAGCAGAATGCAAAGTCAATAAATAGCACAATTTTTAGTAGACAAACGTCACAGCGATTGTGGCTTCTGAGGTTATATTCAACACGTCAATGAAGTCATGTTAACTAGGTCATCAATTTTCAACTAAGTTCCGAACTGGATATTGTATTAGTATAGATATGTCAGGTAAGCACCTGCCTCAGAGTAGTACAGGGAGCAGACACAATGAACAGGCAATGCCGGCACACAAATGCTTGCAACCTCCTGCACCGACAGAACCACACACACACATATGGGGGCATGTGATTAGTCTACACAATACTCCCTCAACAATGTTAAACAGTAATCTTTCTCCCTTCCTTGGCAGCAGATGAAGCAGTTTTACAATTGCAAATGGTTGCACCCAATAGGTATCAATAGATGATACATAGAAAATACAGTGAAATGTTTCACTATCATACTGTCACTAAGTTGAAATCCTAAGAAGTTATCATCAGTGCAATCAGTGAACATTTTATTTAAAAAAATACCAGGTTAACATAAGTAATAAATATACACTCCTGGCCATTAAAATTGCTACTCCACGAAAATGATGTGCTACAGACACGAAATTTAACCAACAGGAAGAAGATGTTTTTCAGAGCATTCACACTAGGTTGGCGCTGGTGGCTGTTACGATTTAATTACTGTTAGCAGAATATGGAATCGGTGGGTTCAGGAGGGTGATACGGAACGCCGTTTTTAAACGGAATAAAATAAACACTATCAGTAAACAGTTTTATGGTGTCTTGAATGGATAGCTGTAGAAAAACTGAAATGCATCTAGAAAGTGCGCAAAAATTTGGCGGGTTGGGCTACACCGTATTACGGTAAGTGCGCTAGGCCGTGTTGAATGCAAGTTGCAGCTAATGATTCTCTCTCGTATGAATCACTGAATGCAAGTCGCGGCGGATTAGCCGTGCGCACTAGGTTTCGAGCCCCCCCCCCCCCCCCCGGGGTTGGGTGTTTATGTTGTCCTTAGGTTATCTTACCTTAGTTTAAGTAGTTTGTAAGCTACGGACTATTGGCCCAACAGTTGAGTCCTATAGATTTACTAACATGGTTTTCACCGTATGCAACCAGTCAGTCTTTAAGCCCACTGTTGACTGTGTCCAGTTAGTGCGAGGCGTCTTCCCCTGTTGGCCGATGGGTGATGGACGGTAGCCCGTCGCTGCGCGAGCTTACGTATGTGCTATTTAATAATTTCTTTCCACTTTGAAGATAAGGGTTCCCATAATGCTTAAAACGTAAATCAAAGTGTAATAAAAAGTTCAAGCCTGTGTAAGTTTAAATGAAAAATGCATTTATTTTAATACATTGAAGAAACATCGATGAATTAATTGTTGTCATGTTATTGTTACATACCTACAGCAACATTCGCTTCAAAATGAACCATACTTGACTGAAATCCGGTGTGATGTCATGTTATTATTACATACCTACAGCAACATTCGCTTCAAAATGAACCACACTTGACTGAAATCCGGTATGATGTTCTTGATTTACACAACACACAATCCCGCGTTCAGAAAATAACGCCAACGTCACTGAATTTTAAATCGACAGATAGTAATTATTTAAGGGATACGTTCATGACATTTGTTTCATTTACATTAAATGGACATGTAGAAATTGTTAATTATTTTTGAAAAATGTGGAACTTTCTCATTTTGATTACTTTTATGTTTGAATAGTTTACTGCGTTGCTTTTCGTCTTCTCCTAGAATTTTTAATGTAGGCATATACCTGAAGATCGTGTTTAGTTCTTGTATGACCGAGATAAAATGGACTGTTAGTTTTGTGAATAGTATAATTCAGAGATCATGTAAGTAAAAAAGAAAAAAAAATACTAGCAAGACATGTTGTGGATTGCTAATTGTTTCAATAAATTTCTGCAATAGCATCTAGGATGCATTCTGCTTACACTGTCTGAAATCGCTGCCTTTCAGAAATAGTCAGCCAAATAAGGAAGAATATTAATATTTTGCTGCTACTGAAGCTGTCATATTTGGTTCCTGCCCAGGTGAAATGGCCATTTTATATACTGGGAAATAAACGGCGAAATTTTTGTGACAAGGAATAACATTTATTTATCATTTTCTAATCACACGTAAATATAAATAACTTGTAACATTGCAACTCATACTTGCCTTACACTGATAAGAATTTCATAGAATGTGTTTAAATAAGAAATTGAAGAAAAAAAGTAGAGGAACTCCAGTAGCGCGAACTAGTGTCCTTTAATAATGCTAGGGTACGACGTATCCATCCCGCTGCCCTCTTCCATGCAGATCCTGTACGATCTTATTCCTTTTCCTCGACTTCACAAGTTCCTGGAGCATATCCATATCCCTTACGTCACCTGAAAGATTGATTCCTGTCACCCTCTGGTCTCTCCAGGGGCGCCGACTCCGTGGGTGCTCCGGTGCTGGTGCACCCCCCACGAAATTTTCGGGGGTGCTCAGCACCCACACAAAATAAGGGAGGAAAATAAAGCAACACAAAAATAGGGAAAAGTCAAAGCTCTCAATTATGAACATTTTGACATCGCAGTTTAGCAAGCACGACCTAGCCGCTAGGCTGTTCCAACGGTGCCCCAAGGAGCATACATTCACTCACTGCAGCAGCTTCGAAGCCCGTTCGGCAGGCGGGGGTGTGCCGGGAGGGGAGCGTGCGCACTGTCCCCTGACCGCATGATGTCGTAACATGTAAAAATCAGAGTTCAGTGACAGCCATAGTCAGTTGTGGAAGCTCCATTAATTCTGTTCATTCAGATGTATTGAAACCCGCACTGTCTCTTATGTCAAGGTATTTAATTCTGCTAACAAGTACAACAAATTAGTTCAGAGGTGTTACACACGACTACACATAAAACATCGAAGGCGGGTAGAAGGCAAAGCACCTGGAGGGCTAGTAGCCGAGCTTAATGATGACACATACACAGAAATGTACTGAAAAGTGAATTCGGGAAATTGCTCCATTCACGAAGCGCCATTGTCTGCTGAAGGAGTGCAATCAGGCGCTCTAATAAAAGGCGTCAAGTATGTGAGATTTGTGCTTTGTCGGCGTATATATAACAGCCACTTCAAAGGTTTCCTGAAAGTTATACAAGCTGAGCATGGGTATATGCCTTAGCACAGTACAATTCGTTGGCTTAGTCACGGAAAAGGTTTTGAGTTTTTGTTGGTCAGTCATGAGTAAATCTCTCTCTGTCCAAATGAAAGGGGGGAAAGTGCATTGTCAAACAGATTAAAGCTGGATGTTAATCTAGCGTTTCGTACTTTCATAAATATGCACTTTAAGAAACTAATCATCGCAGGGCAAAGAGCATCTAATAACAGAGATACAGGACCAAATCAAAGCGTTTATGAAAGTTTAGTTTGAGAGGCAAATGAGTTACGAAATTTTAACATTCTTTAATCGTCTGATTCGTTTTAAACTTCTTTAAGGGGGGACTGATGACCCCGAAGTTAAGTCCCATAAGCTTTTTTTTTTCTTAAAAAAAAAAAAAAAAAAAAAAAAAACCTTTTTTTAAAATTTCCTGAGCGAACCAATGGGATCGTTTTCAAATTGATGATTGTTTTTTTTTTCTTTTTGTTTGTTATTTTCTATAATATTGATATACAATAGCTGAAGTAATGTTAATAATACGAGTGGATGTTCTCTCTCGCTTTTCTCATATCAAATCATGCAAAGTTAATACTACTGACAGAGCGACAAAATACCGTAATATGACTGGTACTTTTTGTAGCTTGCAGGCAAAAATTGCAGGAACTAAGCCATGAGCACTGCTTGGCCCATCTTTGAACCTTGTGACCGAAGAGGTTTTGACAAATGAAACCACGAGCACCCACACGGGTTTTCAAAAGTCGGCACCCCTGGCTCTCTCCCATCCTCCTGAACCCTCTGCCGCGCCTTTACCATTGCATCCCTCTCTTCTAAAACACTATACAGTGCTCTACTCTCCTCTACTCTCTTCCTTCACGTCACACAGGATTTGGTTCTGGGGGGAGGGCTAATTTTTTTAAAAATGAAGCCTATTGAATTTATTAATCTATGAATTGTGTTTACACTTTTTATAATTTAACTAATTATACTACGAAAACGATTGCGCAAGAAATCAAATGAATAGGCTCGCATTAATTTGAAAGTAGAAGAGGAGCAACGTGGTGGAAATGGAGTGTACAGGGGCGGCGACTCCGTGGGGGCACCGGGGCTCGTGCATCCCCCAAGAATTTTTTGGGGGTGCTGAGCACCCACATAAAACTGAGGTGGAAAATAAAATTGTATAAATTTTTAAACAATCGGGAAAATCAAAAACTACCTTATGACTCAACAGACAACGCAAAACGTGACCATAGCAAGAGACGATATTTCATACGTGAAGGAAATGATCAGTTTTGCACGCTGGTCCCCAAGCGAGTAGTAATGAGTGTCCGTGTTTTACCCACTATGCTAGCTTTATTCATACTAAAGCAAGTCGGTCCTTTCGACCTTTCAGGTGTACGTATTTATGAACATTCAATAGTGTTCTTTCAGGAATTTAGCTTGAAGAATCTGATGCTGATGCTCAAGTTAATCGTTTTTCATTTATCTTTGTCACTTCCCTTGTTATTAAAATAATAGATTCAGTTGAAATTTGTAATGCTTTTCTCTCAGGCTTAAAAAAATCTTGGACTGTATTAATTATGTTAGAGATGTCATGAAGTTATTTCGAAGTGATGAAAGTTTCGTTGAAGTTTACAGCTCTTGCTTGGAACTGACGAAAAAAATTTTATGTCGGACTTCAAACTCTCAAAATATTTCAAAGATTTCTTTAAACCTTGGTGACGGTGTTCAATCAAACGCTTTTGTCAGAAAGAATTGGTTCGCACAAAACGTGTTAGATTAGTGTACAGTGAAAAATTATTTGTTTTGGGGTGTTACTTATATCGAAATATCCACTTCGGCCATAGAACGCTTTATTGTAGTGTCCTAATGCAGCCATGCTTTCCTTTTCTTCCTCCTCCTTCTTCCTTCTATCTTTAAAAGGCCAGGCAACTGCCTATTTACTTTTATCAAGTAATGCTCATTAAAAAAATGCAAGAACTTGATTTTCAGGAGGGTTGGTTTCGAACATTTGTGAACCGTGATATAGAGCACCCACACTGATTTTCGAAAGTCGGCGCCTCTGGGAGTGTATATAATCAGCTCGTAAAATAATTAAGCAGCTTCTATGTTACTAGCAAGAGAGAAAGGTCTTTACAGTTTAATTAACATGAGACTCTATGTGTAGTTACGTTGTAATTTATTACATACGTACTATTTCAAATTTCCGGTGCTGATCTGTTTCAAAAAATAAAATAAAAATGAAAATAATAAAAAATAATAAATCTTTGGGAGGTGCTGGGGGAGTCTTCAGCCCAACTAGCCCCCCCCCCCCCCATGTGGCTGCACACACTCCACATCCTGTCCGAGGGTAATTTTCGTCCCCCCCCCCTTCCTCCCAGATGACGTCCTCCGTCCCTACATCTATAGTGGTTTTTAACAGTGCGCCGTTAATGTCAGTGTTGTGTTGTGCTCTTTTATTTTAATACTGATATGACCGCCGTCATCGGCAGAACAAGAGTTGTGCATGTGCTTTAATCAGTGTCTCCGAGTTCGTCGTTGTTTTTGTATCACTTTCGACCATCTATGTGTTTTTAGCCACCATGGCCGTATTTTATTCTTTGTGTGTTTTTATTCTCCATGTCTTTTTAAAACGTTCGTCAACTGCCACCTTTGTATAATTTTAAATTAAACGTTTTATCATCATCACTGTTTTAAAATTCTACTTATCAAACTCATTGTATCTCTTGACTTGTAGAACGGCGCCAAAGCCGCTGCCAGCCGGCCCTACCTGGGGCGTTGAAACCCAATAAAGGAGAGTAAATAAATAAATAAAAATAAAACACACTATCCATTACACCACATTGACAACTGCTGTTGTTAGTTATCATTGCATTTATCAAAGATTTTTCTTGTTGCTGCATTACTATTTGATATGTAATGATAAGGGAATTTCATTGTGATATATTGTCATTGCACTGGGAACCCAAAAGTCCCTTTCCTGCATTAAGTATCCCCCGGTAAACATATGATGAAAAGAAAAGAGAGAGGGAGAAAGGTACAATTTTACTTGTGACAGCGTAGTGTGCTGATGTTGGCAACAACCAAGAAACGCCAGTTACATAGAATGAGGAGGAGAGGGGAATAATCGTTTGTGTTGACAATGAAATAAATAATTAATTCTGTTCGTGCTCTATTGAGTGGCATATGCTCTATGGTTGGCATGTACTTCTGTAAAATGTGTATCTTTGCCATTGTATGTACCATAACCATTACTACACAGTGTTAGAGGTAGCATTTAAATGCCCCATATTATTTTCACTTAAAAAAAAAAAAATTCCCTTCGACCATTTCAAAAATGCCCCACAATATGTGACAAATCCCACAGGTTGGTGACATTGGTATACGGATTATTGAAAGTTCATTGTTGTAGATACGGTTGTTATGAGCGTTTGTGAGTTGTAGAAGAGAAAAGCGGTATTTCAGACATGAACAATAATTTGAAAAAATAAAAAATAAATAACAAACGGCGAGCATTTTCGATAGGTTAAAAACTGCGTGTCTTGAAATTCCAGTGACTTCATGAAATATTATTGTGAAAAAACAGAAGCCTTTGAGAACAACTTTTACCGTAGAGATTCTTCTCCTAAGAAGAGAAGATCGACGAAGTAATCACCACTTGAACTTCAATCAGTTCTCACCCGTAGTGTGGTTCAAACAAGAATGCACAGCAATGTGGTCAAAGATGGCACTATCTTGGAAGGAAGGGCGTTACATATTGCTGCCCAGTCGAGTATCGATAATTTCTGAGCATCAAATGGATGGAAAGATCTCTAAAAATATATAATACGTATTTTTACGTAAATTTATAGTTGTAGTATATCGGAAAATAGATCGAATAGTTTGTACCCCAGTGTCAATTTCGATTTCTGTTACACATCTGTGATTTCTAAGAACAGGTGAGAAATTTATTATCGAATATTATTGTATAAACATTTTATTGTATGCTAAAGTTTCCCACAGCCATCGGCAGCTGATATGTTGGCAACGCATCACATTTCGCATACCAATGCTTTGTTACTTTCACATGACCGAGAGGGGAGAAAAGATGGAATTAATGTAATGCGCCGAAATTTTAGGGATTGTTTGGCACGGGTTTGTGTTTGGAAAGTGAGTATTTGCGGTCGTAGCCGGCCGCGGTGGCCGAGCGGTGGCCGAGCGGTCTGCTGTGTGCCAGTCACGATCTGCACGGCCTCTGCGGTCGGGGGTTCGAATCCCCCATCGGGCATGGATGTTTGTGCCGTATTTAGTATAAGCTAGTTCGTAAGTAGTTGGTAAGTTTAGGGACTAATGACCCCGTAGTTAACTCCCATAAACTCTACGACATTTTTGAGGTCGTATGTCGTAGTTTTGTGTACTTATGGGGGTCAATTAAATCAAAATCTCATCGCTCTTTTTTGTATTCGCAGAACCTGTCTCCAGTTGTTTCATTCGGTGCTTAGAACAAACAGCTGAATCATGCTTCTTTGTTTCCATCTTCGTCCGGGCGAGTACTAACAGCATTTTTGGGGCAACACGTAAGTACGCCACTGGTCCTATTCTAGACTTACCTAATTAAGTGTGTATTTAATTTCCTTCCCCTACACATATAATGTAAAATTTATGCTTATTGAAGAGGATTATGGTTTTTTATCATAAACAGGTGTCAATTACGTAGGTTTTTGCTTCTATTTTTGGGGTTTTAAAGTTTTCCTCGATTACAGTATGCATTTTCCTCAATTTTACGTTTTTCAAGTCTGGACCACACGAAAATGTAAAATGAGGGTTTCACTGTAGTAGTACAAGGACAGGTGTACCTGGAGGAGTTTATGTGGATACAGAGGTGGAACAAGTACACTATGGTACTCTTAGAAAACACTCAAGAAGCTTTTGAATTTCAAGTCTGGATTACAACAAGCCATACTAATGATGAATATCATTCAAACTAGTTTAAATAAGTGTGATGAATGTACAGGGTGATCAATACTCAGCGCAACCGCCTTGGCGGCGTAGACTTGCTGGCGATGGCAGCTGCGGTGCCCGCTTAGCGGGCCGCCCATCGTCCGCACTAAATTTAATGTGGGTTGACGTGCAAGTTATTTCTAACGTACGTTACAAAAACACTTAGATAGAAACGTTTATTACACACCTGTATTACGCCAAGAGGTGCTGCCACTGTCTCCCTTCGTTGTTCGAGCTTTTCTGAGACCTGCTGAGGAAGTTGCTCATTACATGCTGCCGTTCTGTCTCAGAAATTGCAGTGATTTCATGACGAATGTTTGTTTTCAGTTCATCTAAGTGTGAGATGTGATTTGTACACTTTCTCTTTTAATGCTCCCCACAGATAAAAATCGCTTTGGGTTGAATCGGGAGAACGAGGGGACCAAATGTTCTTAGTGATAAATCTGTCACCAAACACATTACCAATTTCCTGTAATGATAGGTTGGTTGTATGTGCCGTCGCAGAGTCTTGCTGAAATGTAGCGAAAGCACGTTCTCTCTCAGTTAATTGGGCATAAATAGGTCGCAATATGTTTTCAACGTACCTGTCACTATTATTTCCTGAAAAAAAATATAGGGCCTATTATTCTCTAGCTGCAAACAGCGCACCACCCTCCTATCTTTTGATCGTGCAGGGGCTGTTCGTGAACTCCTTTTTAACCCTGTGCGATTTTTATCTGTGGGGAGCATTAAAAGAGAAAGTGTACAAATGAAATCTCCACACTTTAGATGAACTAAAGCCAAACATTAATCATGAAATCACTGCAATTTCTGAGAGGGAACTTCAGATTGTAATGAGCAACTTCCTCACCAGGTGTCAGAAATGCTCAAACAATGAAGGGAGACAGTTCCAGCACCTCCTTTTATAATACAGGTGAGTAGTAAAATTTTCTTTCTAAGTATTATGTACATCAGAAATAACTTGCGCGCCAACCCAAATTAAATTTAGTGCGGACGATTGGTGTCCCGCTAAGCGGGCAATGCAGCTGCCATCGCTGGCAAGTCGCACGCCGCAAAGGCGGTTGCGCTCAGGATTGATCACCCTGGATAATGCCAGTAATGTATATTCTTTAAGAAACACACTACAATGTGCGGTCCAATTATTTTTATTACAGAACCAGTTTTGGTTTTAAACTATCTTCATGCAAGGGATATAAGCTGTCCTGTTCCTGTCCTTTTCACCAGGCTTTTAGGGTCTGCTCACCAACTGAACAATTAGCATACAACTTACTCAACTGCCGATTCAACAAATGATCCAACAGATTCTCTGCTAATAATTTATCTTGCAGGACGTAGTAGTACTCAAAATGTTTGTATAGCTTATGGGACTTAACTATGGGGTCATCAGTCCCTAAACTTACAAACTACTTATGAACTAGCTAATCCTAAGGACGGCACAAATATCCATGCCCGAGGGGGGATTCGAACCCCCGACCGTAGTGGCCGTGCAGACCGTGACTGGAGCGCCTCAGTCCCCTCGGCCACCGCGGCCGGCTAGTAGTACTCTGTTGGGTGAATTGATACACTGGAATAGAGAGAATAAAGTTGTTGCAAAATCGCACTTATTTGATGGATTTACAAATATATAAATTAGTGTTGCCTCTTTCAGAGTTAAGTGAAAGCGATTATAGTTCTATAACTTGCTTTATTTTTAGAATACTTACATTAATTTAACACTCGCTCCAAACATGACTTATTTCAGATGAAGGAACATCAATAAAATTGTCATTAAACGGAAAGATGATGAAGTAATTAAACAAACTTAAAATAAGTCTTTAAACATGGAGTCCCACTCTGCAGCAAGGAGTAACGCTGCTCACAGCATCCCTGATGGGCTGTGGACAAACTCCAATGAATTTGTCAGGCAATCAGCTGTTCGCGCGCGATATGATCGTATACCTTCCATCGCTACACGACCCACTTGGGGGGGGGGGGGGGGGGGAAGCGGAGCGTTCTGGTATGAAACCGGATGTGTCGACTAGGAATATTACCGAAAAATGTACCCGTTGTCCTGATTTTGTCTGGCGTAGTACCAGAGCCTGGAGTGAATGGTTCAAATGTTTGTTAATCTTATGGGACTTAACTACGGGGTCATCAGTCCCTAAACTTACAAACTACTTATGAACTACTTACGAACTAGGACGGAACAAATATCCATGCCCGAGGGGGGATTCGAACCCCCGACCGTAGTGGCCGTGCTGACCGTGACTGGAGCGCCTCAGTCACCTCGGCCACCGCGGCCGGCTGGAGTGAATGGGGATGTATTTGATTATTGGCTGGGACTGGCACTGATTGACGAAGTGGAAGATGAGGATGGTAGGCGTCTTATGATATGAACGCCAGTTTCATTCTGTTGATTGATACTGTGTTTTTTATCTTTTCATGAGACTGTACAGAGTTTCTTTATTTCTGTTGATCACACTGTGAGAACCAATATACGATGGTGTTCAGGTTTGTTGAACTTCGCCTCTTCTCAACATAACATTCGTGCAGTCTGACAATTCACGGCGTGTGAAGCTTGCTGTGGCCAGATTTACGCCATACGTTGTTGCAGTTGTCCGATGAATTCCGGTATGTTTGCCTCACACATGGAACTTTCACTCATACCCAGAAAGTCACTGGGTAGTGTTAGAGCTCCTTCATATACTAATTCAGCTGGGGACTTATCAAGGTCGGACTTGCACGTATTGCGGAGAACGTTGAATGATGGCCTCTTTCAGCATAGCATGCTTTACCCACTGCGTAACGATCTGGGGAGAGTCTTCTGGGTCGACAAGACACTGGTGGAGGGGGGGGGCTGCATGGGTGTTAATGTAATTTAGTGTATCATGACATACTTTCTGAGGTGTCACTGGAGGCCTCATTGTTCCAGGGAACTGTTCCAACAACTTGGCATACACCCCGCCATGCACCTAGATCTGCTTGGCGCCAAAGACAGAAATTTTGCGATAGAAGCTGCCAGCTGAAAGTCCACTGATCTTATCTAGGAAGCGAGCATTGGCAACGTCTGTTAGTAGAAGATAGTGAGCCAGAAAATCCGCGCTGATTATCGGTTCCGTTACGACAGCTACCGTAAGACTCCATGCCGAGCACGTCTAAGCCCGAGATCCAGTTTAGTGTATTGTGTCCTGTATGTCGCAATTGTGGAGATGTTGGCTGCAGAAAACTGAAATGATGTTGCCAGCTCGTATTTATTACGCCGTATCCATGGAAAAGTGCTTAAATTATAGCCTATATTGACCAATAACTTGCATCCACTCTTTTGGTTAGCAACGAAGAGACAGACAAATGCTAAATGATTATCGAATCGAGGGGGGGAGGGGATGACCTCTACTTATCGCTTGCCACTGGTGTAAGAACATGGCATATTAAATTTGTGTGCTCATTCTCTAACTCGTCTGTGGTGCCAACATATTGCGTCATTACTGGAACCTTTGTGCGACTTTTTGGAAGAACAGCTCCTTGAACTACTGCGGATCCATGTGGGCATGAGCGTGCTCTCTAAGGCACCTTGCTGCAGAGTGGGCAGATTGTTCCCCGCCAGAGGTTCGAGTCCTCCGTCGGGCATGGGTGTTGTCCTTAGCATAACTTAAAATAGTTTGTAAGTCTACGGACTGATGACCAATGCAGCCTGGTTCCATAGCTTTAGAAATGTCCTCCTCTGTTGTTGTTTTTTTAAAGTTGACCGCGTAATTGTTTGCTCAACACCTTGACTTTGCCTAAGAGATTGTCATTTGACACGCCGTTGCCTTTGGAGAGCAAGGACTTACCACTATTGCATCTTCGATCCTATCTGTTAAATCAGTTATGGCATCGAGTTATTTTTTATTTATTTATTGGTGCAGTGGTTTATAGAGTATTGTTAATATTCCCTAAGGTATGGATAATCTTCAACCTTACAGATTAAATTTTATGGTGTCGTTTTCACCTCACAATAGACCTGTAAATCTGGGCATGTACAAAAAAGGGTTCATGCCATAGCTAAGGATAGACTATGAAGATATCTTTCAAAAAAATTCTTCCGGGCATGAGACCGCGTCGTCATTATATAAACTCTACCGACGTTTCGGCCACTGTTGCAGGCGGCCTTCATCAGGGTCTGTGTCTGACTGCTGAATGTACGATCACTTGGGGTTTATATATCAGCAGATGAGGGACTGGACGGGGGACGTTGGTTTTCCTTTATTGGTAGTTACATTATTGCACGCCATTGGTGGAAAGGGGCGTTGATGATTGGTAGTTGCATTCTTC
This sequence comes from Locusta migratoria, assembly GCA_026315105.1. Taxonomy (NCBI): domain Eukaryota; kingdom Metazoa; phylum Arthropoda; class Insecta; order Orthoptera; family Acrididae; genus Locusta; species Locusta migratoria. The sequence continues at coordinate 161,903,776 of CM048748.1, forward strand.
CCCCTTATTGGTCGAAATGGACGTTTTCGATTGGCTTTTGCATTAGAAGTTGCTATTGGCGGAATGGGCCTGAGAGAACGGACAGCAGTTGTGGCGTGCCGCTGTTGACTTGTCGCCTGGCGCAGACTCATTTTGTTTTGCCGCTGCCCCGGGTCTCCGACAGCCTTAGTCCGCCACTGCACGCAAAAAAAATGTGTGTGTGCTATAAGTATCTTAAGGACTACCAAGGAACTATGCTGTTATGCTGGTATCAAAGTAAAATTTGTTCACCTTGTGTATTTCACTTTTTTTTTTTTTTTTTTTTTTTTTTTTTTTTTTTTTTTTTTTTTTTTTTTTTTACAACATTACAGTTTGTTACAGGTGACAAAAAAACCAGAATGAGCATATTAGTTACTCTGCCAAGCAATTTACTTGTAAAAAATGACTGATGGCGCATCTTTGTACAAATGTACTCGTGGAATGGCTTTGTACGAACAACGGTCGCGTATAGTAAACAGTGATAACTTTCCATTCTGGTGCCACGCTGTGACAAATGCCTAAAAAATTTCGGCAGTTATGTGGATAAGTAATTTAAGAGTTGTAGAATTTTGTGCAATAAAAATGTCTTTTGTATATGTGTACAATTTCATTTTATTACCAAACGGAACTTACTTTCTGGACGCGCCACGTATTTCCAAGTGGACAGGGGGGCCTCATTTTGTTTTGCCGCTGCCACGGGTCTCCGACAGCCTTAGTCCGCCAATGCACCAAAAAAAATTGTGTGTGCTATAAGTATCTTCAGGACTGCCGATGAACTATGCTGGTACCAAAGTAAAATTTGTTCACCTCGTGTATTTCATTTTTTTTTTACAACATTACAGTTTGTTACAGGTGACAAAAAAAGCAGAATGAGCATATTAGTTACTCTGCCAAGCAATTTACTTGTAAAAAATGACTGGTGGCGCATCTTTGTACAAATGTACTCGTGGAATGGCTTTGTACGAACAACGGTCGCGTATAGTAAACACTGATAACTATCCATTCTGAAAATCAGAATTAAATATACATACTCTTTACAAATTAAATATTCAGTCAGTTGTAGTGGGCAATATATAAATAGTGTGTGGTGACAGTCAGCAGTGGAGGCACAACACGGCACTGGTCGGGCGCCTCGCACTGTCTCTGGTAGCAGGCGCGGCGGTGCGCGGAGGGAGCGCGCCTCACCGCCTGACGAGCTGCTGCCGCTCGTGCGGCTCGGCCGTCCTCGTCTTGATGCAACGGCCCCGGTAGCAGATCTCGGTCTCGTGCGAGACCTTGGTGGACGTGCGGAGCACCCTGGCCGGCTGCTGCACCTCGTTCTGCTCGGCCGGGAAGTCCAGCAGCGGTACGCCGCGCAGGTTGTGGTCGGACAGCGACAGGCCGGACAGCGGTACGCCGCCCGCCCCACTGGCGCTGGCGTTGGCACCATCCGCCGCTGTCGTCGTCGTCGTCGTCAGCTGCTCGGTCGTCGCGCCCTCCGACGGCGCGGTCTCGCCGGTCGCGTCTGTAGACTGGCCCGGTACTCGCGTCTCCGCAGCGGTTCCGTTCTCCTCCTCGCTCGGCGAAACCGTCGGTGCCGGCGCGTCTGTCGCGAGGGGGATCTCCTCTTCTGTGGCGTCCGTCGCAGGTGGCTGCGTGGTAGCGTCCTGCTCCGTCACTTCCTCCCCGCTCGTGACCGCCGCTTCCGATTTTTCTGCGCTCTCTTCCGAAGCCTCTGACCCGACCAATCCGTTCTCCGCAGACGCGCGGTCTTCGCCTCGTGGCGAGGACTCGTCGTCGACGCCCCACAGGTAGACGGGCGCGGGGGTCTCGCCGCCGCCCGCAGCTTCGGCCGCGTCTCCCGCGAGCGGCGTCTCTTCGTCGTACCACGACGGTTCGGTCACGACGACCGCGGGGCCGTGTCCGGTGTTTGCGGCTGGCGGTTCCGCGATGGTCACCAGCTCGCCAGAGCTCAGAATTATGTTGAGACTAGGCGACTTCTCGTGCACCGCCGAGATCATGTTGGCGACTGTAGCGACGTTCTGCGACTCGGCTGTCTCGAAAATGTCTTGGGGTCTCTTCCTCGCCCGAACGCGCACCCATGCTCCGCGTCGGTTGCCCTGTGAAAATAAGCAATCCTCTTAGTTCGTGCAGTAACATAACATAACATAATTTCAGAAAATCGATTCTTTATATAGATCGATTACGAATGAGAGCTACTTATAACATCTGTGTTGACAACAACATACATAGCTACGGAATTTTAATTTTGACAGATCATTTCTCTTGGCGAGAAAAGTTTGAAATATTTCATCTAAAGTGACAGTTTTATAAGAAGGTGATAGTCAAATCGAACGCTTCTTCTCTCTCAAGAACCTGATACTGAAATTTGAATAATAGTGCAAAAGTCAATATGAGGAATTTTTGCCGGCCGCGGTGGCCGAGGAGACTGGGGCGCTTCAGTCACGGTCTGCACGGCCACTACGGTCGGGGGTTCGAATCCCTCCTCGGGCATGGATATTTGTGCCGTCCTAGTTCGTAAGTAGTTCATAAGTAGTTTGTAAGTTTAGAGACTGATGACCCAGTAGTTAAGTCCCATAAGTTCTACAAACATTTGAACATTTTGAACAAGGAATTTTTTCCGTTGACGCTTGGATGACGTTCGGATTCTGAAGCTCGTCACGGTACATTTTAAACTGACATTTCGTCGAATGAACGACTAGTTGCAGCACCCCCTATAGAATAAAGCCTGCGCACGACGTTACAACATGGCGGCGGTGAGAAGCTTAGAGTCCTCTGAAAGATTGTAAACATTAGCAGTGCACGCTGTTTATAGTGCGTTCTTTCGTTCAGGAGTGTATTTATTACGTAAATTGGTGTTGTGTGCGGTGTGATCTTTACGCTGGACGAAGAAATGCACAAAGAAATGTTGGGCCGTATTTATACAAGCGGTACGATAGGGGGAGATGACAATACGAGTTACAGTCTGAAAAACCACCATTCTGTAGGGCAGGTAATGTTCGACAGCTGGGCCTATACGCAAACATTTAAATCGCATAACTTGCATGTACAGTTAGTGAGCTTGCGAATAATATTCTTTTAAAGTATTTTATCCATCGCAGCAACAGTTCATGTGACATGCTCCTCTTTTTAAGCTTTTATTGTCAACTACATAAATTATTTCTGTGTTTTATCCTACGGCTTTATTTTCCTTATTTATTTTTACCCTTTCACTATGAGGCTCATCCATAGATACTTTGTTAGCAGTTGATTATTGTTATTCCTTGCATAATCTCTGCACTTGGCGTTCAGTCTCCTGCTAGCATGCAGCATGTACATTTCTTAAGCTACAATACTACGATGTAAGTGTAAATTTTATCCCTTTATATGAAGATATATTTTATTACAATCTATTTTGCTTCAAAACTACATCACCGTACTATGTTTAGCTTTATAAACTTTCACACTCATGTCGAACACTTTTACACTCACACTTTCAAATTTCTGTAACCGACTTTTGTACGTTATGTATGCTTTACTGTAATACCAGCATATATAGAGACCAGAAGAAGGGCACTCAAGCGCCCGAAACCGGTCGTCGCAAATAAATTATTACATGCAACTGGTTGCTGCATTTTATGAATTAAAATATTCTTTTAACAGATTAAGACAGTACTGCCAATAACTAGACACAGTATCGAAAAAAAGGCGTGTAAGAAAACGAGGGACTAAAGCAAAACACTTTGTATGTCCATCTCTAAGGAAGATGGTGAGGGACGTCGGCTGTACTTTCAAATAAAAGGAATGGAGCACCTCCAGCCGCTAAGTTATGGAATTTTATTGCTACCATTTTCGACACTTCATTGTGTTATCTTCAGCCTTCCTCCTCCTCCTCATCATCATTATTAGAGACTGAGTATGCCCTTCAGCGTTCAGTCTGGAGCATAGTACCTCTAATAAAATTCCTCCATGGTCCCCTATTCAATGCTAGCATTGATGCCTCGTCTGATGTTATGCCTTTTACTTCAAAATCATTCTGCACCGAATCTAAGTACTTTCTTCTTGGTCTACCTCGACTCCTCTTACCCTCCGCTGCTGAGCTCATGAGTCTCTTAGGTAACCTTGCTTCTCCCATGCGTGTAACATGACCCCACCATCTCAGTCTGTTTGCACTAACTGCTTCATCTATGGTGTTCATTCCCAGTTTTTCTTTGATTTCCTCATTATGGACACCCTCCTGCCATTTTTGCCATCTATTAGTACCTGCAATCATTCTTGCTACTTTCATATCTGTAACCTCTACCTTATGAATTAGGTAACCTGTATCCACCCAACTTTCACTCCCATACAACAAAGTTGGTCGAAAGATAGAGCGGTGCACCGCTAACTTTGTCTTGGTACTTACTTCCTTCTTGCTGAAGAGAGTAGATCTTAGCTGAGCACTCACTGCATTAGCTTTGCTGCACCTCGATTCCAGTTCTTTCACTATGTTCCCATCCTGTGAGAAAATACATCCCAGGTACTTGAAACTATCCACCTAACTTTTTTCCTCCTATTTGGCACTCAATCTGTTTAAGTCTCTTTCCCACAGACATTACTTTCGTTTTGGAGATGCTGATCTTCATATCATATTCCTTGCACCTCTGGTCGAGCTCTGAAATATTAGTTTGCAACCTTTCAATCGAATCGGCCATTAAAACTAAGTAATGTAAATCTATTAGACAAACTGCGTGGTCATCAATCTGTAGCTTACAAACTACTTAAACCTAGGTAAACTACCCTACGGACAAACACACACACACATGCTCCAGGGAGGACTCGAACCTCCACGGCGAGCAACCGCGCTTTCCCCAGCGAGGTGCTTTAGACCGCTTGGCTACTCCACCGCGGCTAAAACTAAGTCATCCGCATATGCGAGACTGCTTATTTTGTTTTGACCTATTTTAATCCCGCCCTGACAGTCTACTGTTTTCAACATATGATCCATGAATAGTATGAACAACAGTGGTGACAGGTTACAGCCTTGTCTTACCCCTGAAACTACCTTGAACCATGAGCTTAATTTGCCATCTACTCTAACTGCTGTCTGACAGTCTACGTAAAGCCCTTTGATTGCCTCCTATGCCATAATCTTGAAGAACTGACAGTAGCTTCCTCCTAAGAACACGGTCATAAGACTTTTCCAGATCTATGAAACATAGATACAATTCCCTGTACCACTCATAGCTAGTGAGCTTGCGAATAATATTCTTTTAAAGTATTTTATCCAGAGCAGCAACTGTTCATTGACATGCTCCTCTTTTTAAGCTTTTATTGTCAACTACATAAATTATTTCTGTGTTTTATCCTACGGCTTTATTTTCCTTATTTATTTTTACCCTTTCGCTATGAGGCTCATCCACAGATACTTTGTTAGCAGTTGATTATTGTTATTCCTTGTATAATCTCTGCACTTGGCGTTCAGTATCCTGCTAGCATGTAGCATGTACATCTCTTAAGCTACAATACTACAATGTAAGTGTAAATTTTATCCCTTTATATGAAGATATATTTTATTACAATCTATTTTGCTTCAAAACTACATCACCGTACTATGTTTAGCTTTATAAACTTTCACACTCATGTCGAATACTTTCACACTCACACTTTCAAATTTCTGTCTTTTGTACGTTATGTTTGCTTTACTGTAATACCAGCATATACTGGTTTCCTGTATAGAGACCAGAAAAAGGGCACTCAAGCGCCCGAAACCGGTCGTCGAAAATAAATTATTACATGCAACTGGTTGCTGCATTTTATGAATTAAAAATATTCTTTAAACATATTAAGACAGGCAAAATGCAGTACAGACGACTAAAAAATGATATTGACAAGAAGTGCAAAATGGCTAAGCAGGAGTGGCTAGAAGCCAAATGCAAATCTGTAGAAGAATGTGTAAGAAGGGGAAAAGTAGATACTGCTTACAGAAAAATAAAAGAGACATTTGGAGACAAGAAAAGCAACTCCACGAATATAAACAACTCAGATGGGAAACCAGTTCACAGCAAAGAAGGGAAAGCTGAAAGGTGGAAAGAGTACATAGAACAGCTCTACAAAGGAAATGAACTTAGAGACGATGTTGTAGCAAGGGAAGAGGAAGTAGATCAAGATGAAATAGGAGATACTATACTGAGAGATGAATTTGACAGAGCCTTGATAGACCTAGGTCGGAACAAGGCCCCAGGAGTAGATGACATACCCTCAGAACTACTAAAGTCTCTGGGAGAGCCAGCCACGACAAGACTATTTGAACTGGTGTGTAGGATGTATGAGACAGGCGAAATGCCCTCAGACTTTAAGAAAAATGTAATAATCCCCATTCCAAAGAAATCAGGCGCAGACAGGTGTGAAAATTACAGAACTATCAGTTTGATAAGTCATGGTTGCAAAATTTTAACACGAATTATCTATAGGAGAATGGAAAAGCTGGTAGAAGCTGACCTCGGGGAAGATCAGTTTGGATTCAGGAGGAACGTAGGAACCCGGGAAGCAATACTCACTTTACGTCTTATCTTAGAAGATAGATTAAGGAAAGGCAAACCTACATTTTTAGCTTTTGTAGATTTGGAGAAAGTATTTGACAATGTTGACTGGAATACACTCTTTCAAATTCTGAAGTCAGCAGGGGTAAAATATAGGGAAAGGAGAGTTATTTATAACTTGTACAAAAGCCAGACCGCAGTTATTAGACTCGAAGGGCATGAAAGGGAAGCATCAGTTGGGAAAGGAGTAAGACAGGGTTGTAGCCTTTCTCCGATGTTATTCAATTTGTACATCGAGCAGGCAGTGAAGGAAAGCAAGGAAAAATTTGGAATAGGGATTAAAGTACAGGGGGAAGAAATAAAAACATTGCGTTTTGCTGATGATATTGTAATTCTGTCAGAGACAGCAAAGGACCTGGAAGAGCAGTTGAATGGAATGGACAGTGTGTTGAAGAGAGCGTATAAAATGAACATTAACAAGAGCAAAACAAAAATAATGGAATGCGGTCTTAGAAAATCAGGCGATGCTGAAGGAATAAGATTAGGTAATGAAACAATGAAGGTGGTAGATGAGTTTTGTTACTTGGGTAGTAAAATAACTTGCGATGGTCGCAGTACAGAGGATATAAAATGCAGAATGGCAATGGGAAGAAAAGCATTTTTGAAAAAGAGAAGTCTGCTAACATCGAATATTAATTTAAGTGTAAGGAAGTCTTTTCTGAAGGCATTTGTGTGGAGTGTTGCCTTGTACGGGAGTGAAACATGGACGATAAGCAGTGTGGACAGGAAGAGAATAGAGGCTTTTGAAATGTGGTGCTACAGAGAAATGCTGAAGATTAGGTGGGTAGATCGCATATCTAATGAAGAGGTACTGAACAGAATTGGTGAGAAAAGGAATTTTTGGCATACCCTGACTAAAAGAAGGGATCGCTTGGTAGGACACATTCTTAGACATCGGGGAATCGTAAATTTAGCATTGGAGGGAAGTGTGTGGGGTAAAAATCGCAGAGGGAGACCAAGAGACGCGTATAGTAAGCAGATTCAAGTGGATGTGGGTTGCCATTCTTATGAGGAGATGAAAAGGCTTGCTCAGGATACAGTATGGTGGAGAGCTGCATCAAACCAGTCTCCGGACTGACGACCATAACAACAACAAGACAGTACTACCAATAACTAGACAAATATAGAAATTTAAAGTCAACAATTTCTCGCCATAGTATCGAAAAAAGGCGTATAAGAAAACGAGGGACCAAAGCAAAACACTTTGTATGTCCACCTCTAAGGAAGATGGTCAGGGACGTCGGCTGTACTTTCAAATATAAAGAATGGAACACCTCCAGCCGCTAAGTTATGGAATTTTGACACTTCATTGTGTTATCTTCAGGCTTCCTGATTAGAGTAAAAAAAGAAGAAAAGGATTCATTACGTTGCGTAGTCGGAATGGGGGTCAGTACTAATGTACTGGTGTACACAGATTGCAGCTAAAATGCATTAGATCTGTCAAAGTTGGCTAACGACGCTATTACTTTAGGCATAAGCGGATAACAGCTGAGTTGTCTTGCTGATGCCTGGAGTGACAGCGTCGTTGGGCATCTTTCACAGATCTTGTGTATTTTAGCTGCAAGCTATGGATACCAGTACATGAGAACTATGCAAAACAATAAATAAATTTTTTACTCTGTTCATGAAGCTTGAAGCTGACTAAAATGGAACCAATAAAATTCCATAACTTAACGGCTGAAGCTCCTCCATTCTCTTAAATCAAAGCGAAACAAGTTCAACCACACGCTGCCAGAAGGATAGGTCACGAATCAAAGAGGGTAAATATGTAGCCTAAGAAGTATGTCGTTTACAAGGAAACTGGAAAACGAAACTACTTACTTGCAAATTGTGTGTTCTTCCCCCAACGCCGCTTCGGTAATCTTTGTATTTGCACATTAAGCCACTTCCATACAAATTAAATCAAATGATTCAGAAAGTTTTAGAAGTCAGAAACATCAGTGATGTATACCTACACATGCAGATTGAAGCATCGAGTGGTTCCTGTTTATTGGACAGTTATGCTCACCACTACGCCACTCTGTCGCAATGCCCTTTGCACGACTAACCTCGTTACAAATTATTACACTATGCTTCAGTCTGCGTAGATAAATTCGCTTCCAGTTGTATACAAATTTTCACTTATAGTAATACGACCAGTTTCATGCTAGCAAATCATATCGCAAACAGCAACAAACGTTGCTCAAACATCAAGGCTCTAATATGCATATTGAATAAAATACAGTTACCCGCAAAGAGCAGAGTGTCAAGAATGAAATTCACCAGTTGAAAAACAATTTCAACTATATGACCGTTTATTGCGGTGGGGGTAGGGGGTGGGGGAGAGGATGTAAGACCTGGTGTATGCAGAATTTTTAATTTTTTCGAAAAGAAATGGCGATTTGTATCAGCCATAAAAAAGTTTAATTTCCGGTGCTGTCAAACCCCAGTTACTACAACATAGACTTTTATATAATTTGCTTCAGTTTTAACATATCAGTTTTTTCAACTGGAAACGAATTATTTTTCAAATGCAGATTACCTCTGGTGCGAGTACCCATAACACAAAACTGTTTGTAACTCTTCAGAACTATTATCTCAAATGAAATGTGTTCTTCATTTGCGTAATTCGGATTTAGTGAAGCGGTGCGGCGAACTTGCAATTATGTTTTCGTTCTTCTTTGTTGTGCGATTGGAATAGCCAGCGATTTCTGAAATCGTCACAATAATATTTTTAATGTGGTTTTGCTTCCTCATTTGCCTCTTTATACGTAAATTTAATGGCATTCCGTATAATTGTATGTCCCTGACTACGAAGAACTTCCTCTGAGCGCATTGGTTCTACGCAGTAATGTGACAGTGGCGAGAACGCAGGAAGTGCTCAGATCGGCAGTCGATAAGGCAACAGCGAGCATTCGCCCAGTACTCCTACTTAAATACCACGTGATGTTTGTTCAGTGGCAGAGCTTCCTGTACAAGTCAGCGATTTTCATTTTTCAATAAGAATAAAATCCGTGTAGATAGCTAAAATTATATTCACTTATTACGACGTTTCGGCATCTGCCAACATCAGATCTGCAAAATGAAGGAACAAGTGTTCGTTGTACAATCGAATTACACAGGACGTTTCAAAAAGAAAAATATAAAAGTTTTTACAAGGATACAATTGTACACTCACCTGAAAACCCCCGAACTTGCACTGTAAAGTTCAACGTCACTGATATATACCTAGTAGATACGTTAACTGCAGTCTTCAATAAACATTACGCATATATAAAAACTTTCAGGTGACAGATGGTGCTCGTGTAGACCACTGCCATTTTTTTTTTTTTTTTTATTTTTTTTTTACAAACCACCTGTACAACCATATAGAAAGAAGAAAGAGACATTTTTAATTTAAAACTCTACACGGCCAAAAAGTTTGATTTTTCAAAAACTCGTGATAAATTAAATCATTTGATGCTTTCATTACTTTGAAAGTGGGAGTATAAAAATTGTTATAATAACGTATACTTTCATTAGAGTTGTTAATAAAATCAAATTTAATGCAGGATACCACATTTTATTGCAGAATTTTCAGAATTTTATTTACAATGTGCTATGTTTTGATCATTATTTGTGCGTAATTTGAATATCAAATACTGCTTTTTACAACCATTACATTTCACCAAATTGATAAATATTTAATACAAAAGAATCTATTGGTTTCCACATTTCTTTTATTGACAACTCCAATGAAAGTTATACGTGATTAAAACAATTTTAAAGTGGGCCCCATAGAATTTAAAAATTATCTGCCTTTCTTCATTTTATATGATTGTACAAGTAGTATATGAAATGTAAAAAAATGATGGCAATGTCCTACACTAGCGCCACTTGTCAACTAAATAATTTTTACATATGTGTAATTTTTATTCAAGACTGCAGTTGACGTACCTACTAGGTAGATATTTTATCATTCACGCTGAACTTTACTGTGCAAGTTCAGAGGTTTTCAGGTGAGTGTACATGTAAAAAGGTTTTATACACTACTGGCCATTAAAATTGCTACACAAAGAAGAAATGCAGAGGATAAACTGGTATTCGTTGGACAAATGTATTATACTAGAACTGACATGTGATTACATTGTCACGCAATTTGGGTGCATACATCCTGAGAAATCAGTAACCAGAACAGCCACCTCTGGCCGGAATAACGGCCCTGATACGCCTGGGCATTGAGTCAGAGCTTGGATGGCGTGTACAGGTGCAGATGCCCATGCAGCTTCAACACGATACCACAGCTCATCAAGAATAGTGACTGGCGTATTGTGACGAGCCAGTTGCTCGGCCACCATTGACCAGACGTTTTCAGTTGGTGAAAGATCTGGCAAGGGCAGCAGTCGAACATTTTCCGTATCCAGAAAGGCCTGTACAGGACCTGCTACATGCGGCCGTGCATTATCCTGCTAAAATTTATGGTTTCGTGCTGATCGAATGAAGGGTAGAGCCACGGGTAGTAACACATCTGAAATGTAACGGCCACTGTTCAAAGTGCCGTCGATGCGAACAAGAGGTGACCGAGACGTGTAACCAATGGCACCCCATACCATCACGCCGAGTGATACGCCAGTGATGACGAATACACACTTCCAATGTGCGTTCACCGCGATGACGCCAAACACGCATGCGACCATCATGATGCTGTAAACAGACCGTGGATTCATCCGAAAAAAATGACCTTTTGCCATTTGTGCACCCAGGTTCGTCGTTGTGTACACCATCGCAAGCGCTCCTGTCTGTGATGCAGCGTTAAGGGTAACCGCAGCCATGGTCTCCGAGCTGATAGTCCATGCTGCTGCAAACGTCGTCGAACTGTTCGTGCAGATGGTTGTCTTGCAAACGCCCCCATCTGTTGACTTATGAATCGAGGCGTGGCTGCACGATCCGTTACAGCCTTGCGGATAAGATGCCTGACATCTCGACTGCTAGTGATAGTGGGATCCAGCACGGCGTTCCGTATTGCCCTCCTGAAGCCACCGATTCCATTTTCTGCTAACAGTCATTGGATGGCGACCAACACGAGCAACAATGTCGCCATACGATAAACCGCAAACGAGATAAGCTGCAATCCGACCTTCATCAAAGTCGGAAACGTGATGGTACGCATTTCTCCTCCTTACACGAGGCATCTCGACGTTTCACCAGGAAACGCCGATCAACTGCTATTTGTGCATGTTAAATCGGTTGGCAACTTTCCTCATGTCAGCATGTTATAGGTGTCGCAACCGGCGTCAACCTTGTGTGAATGCTCTGAAATGCTAATCATTTGCATATCACAGTATCTTCCTCCTGTCGGTTAAATTTCGCGTCTGTAGTATGTCATCTTCATGGTGTAGCAATTTTAATAGCCAGGAGTGTATTTTTGTATTTAAAATGTTCTATGTAATTCGATTGTACAACGAACAATTGTTTCTTCATCTTGCAGATCTGTTGATGTCAGATGCCGAATAGCGATGTAGACTGTTTTTATTCTTATTAGAGCTTTTCATGTTAGGATGAATCCCGATACCTTCTTCACCATGCCGACGGAAGAGTGCGAATCCGTCGATTTCCAGGGGAACAGCTCCTTGACACCTGTACTGTAGGACGGAGGCAAGTGGGCACGGGTTCAATTACGCTCTGCGGAACATTACGAGGGCATCCCTGGATTCAGCGGAGCTTGTGCACGGCTCCATGACGGCCATGCAGTGACGTACACTGGTTATAGACCACGTACACCGCTTCACGACTATCTTGTTGCACGACGGCAGTGGTATTTTTCAACAAGATTATGCACCATAACACAAGACTAGGAGTTAGAGCAACACAGTGAGGAGTTGTAATTGATGTGCTCGCCTCCAACTCGCGAAATCTAAAAGTAAACGAACGCTTCAGAGCTTTCGTAATCTTCTTTTGTTGTGTCAACAGACTGAACACTCTCCCAACAGCCTGGCGTGGCACTATATTATGTATGGAACAAAGGCTGCACATTGACTTTTAATAAGATGTGTCTTAAAGTACAAGTAATACCAAGATCAAAAGATGATGCTTAGAGCATTGAAACCGATCATCAATCTAAATAAATAGCGATCTTGGCTGAAAACCATAATAAACTTATTCCAGGTCGTCCCAACAAACCCAAGTGTTCCACATATAGATCTTTGATCATTGTATGTTTGCGATGTTCTTATGTTAAAAAACGACTAGTCGAAACTGTCACTATGAAATGTCATTTAGAACTTTCAATATATTTGGGCAAAATGTACAGTGTGTTAAACAAAATATATTTGTTATTGAAGCTACTGTTATCTTCAGTAAGGCAACATTAGATTTTCTTGCTCCCTAAAATTAAGTCTGCCTGATAGAAGGAAATGAAGCCGATGTTTTTCCATGAAGGGCTGCTGAGAAGATTTAACTAGCGGAGTCCTCTCATCGTGAGAAGATACCGAAGGAAGCATTGGACGTGAGTGGAAAGATGAAAAGGCAAAGAAATAGAAGACTTAAAATATTAAAATATATGAACTGACTTCCTTCGAGGTATACTAGTCTGGGATAACCTCAATAATTACGGACAGTGTTGTCCAATCTGAACATAAAAGCGATGGAGGAATGTAAGGAGAAATTTGGAGAAGGAATTTAAGTTAACGGAGAAGAAATAAAAATTCAAATGTTCAAATGTTTGTTAAGCTTAAGGGACTTAACTACGGGGTCATCGGTCCCTAAACTTGCAAACTACTTATGAACTAGCTACTGCTAAGGACGGCACAAATATCCATGCTCGTGGGGGGGGGGGGGATTCGAACCCCCGACCGTAGTGGCCGTGCAGACTGTGACTGACGCGCCGTAGTACGCTCGGCCACCGCGGCCGGCAAGAAATAAAAACTTCGCGGTTTGTCGAGGACATAGTAATTCTGTTAAAAAAATGCGCTCGGCCACTCCGCCGCGGCAAAGGAACTGGAAGAGCAATAGAATGGAATAGACAGTGTCTTGGAAGGAGGGTATAAGATGAAAATCAAAAAGAGTAAAACAAAAGTTATGAAATGCAGTGTCAGAAAATCAGGCGATACAGAAGGAATTAGATTAAGTAATGTGACAATAAAATTAGTAGATGAATTTTGCTAATTGGGTTACAAAATAAGTTGTGGAAGCGTTTCTAAAGAAGCAAAATTTGTTGGCATCAAATATTAATTTAAATCTTAGGAAATCATTTCTGAAAGCATTTGTCTGGAGTATAGCGTTGTATGGGAGGGAAACGTGGACCAGAAGGAGTTCAGAAAAACATGATAGAAGCTTTTGAAATGTGGCGCTACAGACGAATGATGAAGATGCGATGGATGGATCACGTAACAACAGAATTGGAGGGAAAGGGAGTTTCTGGCGTATCCCGAGTAAGAGAAGGGATAGGTTCGCGGACACATTCGGAGAGAGTATGGAATCGTCGACTTAGCATTAGAAGGAAGTGTGTGGGGTAAAATTCGTAGATGGATTCCTATCTTAAGACTAAGTAATTTGTTTCCAAGAGATACTGAACGTTCTTCATTTTTCTTTGATAACAAACACCAACAACATATGTATATGCACGATTTCACTGTTAAGTGACTGTAACAAAATGAATCTTTACGATGAAGAGACAAGCTAACTTCGGCTCATTTGACTCTCTAAGCTGCACCCTTTCCTAATCATATGAATGTGCAAAGGATGCTCTCCTCCACACCTTTTCAGACACTTAAATATTTGTTACAATGAAGAGTATAAATGTCATTTACCCTCAAAATCGCGACACATTTGTGTAAACGTCCAAAGTATAAGTGGCAAGTAACATTACAAAAGTCATTGTTGTTCCAGTATTTATTTAAAAAACTGGGTTTTTAAATAATTGCCCACAACCTTTGATAGCGCAGAGCAATGCCGCTAACCAGACGGCTATTCTTGCTAGGTGGAGAGTAGTGTTTTCATTATTATTCATGTTCGGTTGTTCTGAAGGCTTTTACAGTTTATGCGTGTTTAATTTTTAGTTATAAGATATTTTACCAAATATTACTCTTCAGTGCGACAAAAACAAATGTGAAGGGCAGACGTTGCCTTCATGGAGGATTTGCGCATGCGCAATGCGAGGTGCGCAATAGCTTCATTGTCTGGCTTCGGGACCATTCGTGCGAAACCGCCACAGCTCGAGTAGGCAGGAGCAGGCGTCTCTACCAGGTCCAACGCCAATGTTGAAAGTGGCGTTTCCCCTCGCCCCTACCAGCCGCGGGATCGCCCACATGCAGCCTTCAGGGGGTTCAGAAGAGAATTTGAGCCTCAGCCGCGCATGCGAATTGCACATCGCGACCGCTGCCGCCTATATTAAGCGGCCGCGCGACTCGTATACATGGTGTCTCCGCGACGTAAAACATTTCTCATGCGTTAAAAATAGTTTAAATGTGCATATAAAATGATCTGGTAGAAGAACGAAACGAATTACGATAGTTTAAAAACAATTTTTATTCTGATAAAATTCTCTCGGTCTTCCAGCCGCGTCAAGTTATTTGATATCCACGAGGTTTCACCCGAAATCTCCTCGGCCATTGCCAAGTGGTGACTGTCTTATCATTGCTGCCGCTGTCCCTATGTACCTGCGCGGCTTCCTGTGACGTCACAGGTGCTCAGCCGCCATCACCATATAAGGCAATGTTTTGGCGGCGTGCCTGCCGCGCCCGGTTCAACTATCCGATAGACGGGTCCCAAGCTGTGCTCAGCTGCAAGCCGCCGTCTTTATTACGAGAAGCTTGCACTTTTGCATTTTTGAGATCGACACGGTCTTCAGACCTCCTACAAAATGATGATGAGACCTGTGAAAGATGACCTAGGCCTTAGAATGCCAGGTGTGTACACGATACCGTGTGGGTGTGGACAGTTCTACATTGGACAGACAGCGTGCAATATTGAACAGCGCTGTGTTGAACATGAAAGATGTTTCCGTCTAGGTTATCCCGAGACATCAGAAATTGCGGTGTACGCTCTAGAAAACAAACATCGCATAGCGTTCGAGGATACAGCAGTCATTACCAGAACAAATACTTTCTGGTATAGCGTAATAAAAGAAACTATCTAGCCGGCCGCGGTGGCCGAGGGGACTGAGGCGCTTCAGTCACGGTCTGCACGGCCACTACGGTCGGGGGTTCGAATCCCCCTCGGGCCGTCCTTAGTTGTAGCAAGTCATAAGTACTTTGTAAGTTTAGGGACTGATGTCCCCGTAGTTAAGTCCCATAAACTCTACAAACATTTGAACATTTTTGACGAGGCTATCGAAACCATAATATCTGAAAAATTCCTTGATAAAGACGGCGGCTTGCAGCTGAGCACAGCTTAGGACCCGGCCATCGGAAGGTTGAAGCGGGCGCGGCAGGCACACGGCCAAAACATTACCATATATGGCGATGTGGCTGAGCACCAGTGACGTCACAGGAAGCCGCGCAGGTATGTAAGGACGGCGGCAGCAATGATCAGACAGTCACCACTTGACAATGGCCGAGGAGATTTCGGCCGAAAGCTCGTGGATATCAAACCACTTGACACGGCTGGAAGCCGTAGAGAATTTTATCATTATAACTTGCCGAGAAACTACGTATACAGTTTTTATTCTATTTATTTATTTACTTATTTATCGAGACGAGCTTTACTCAAATGTTCAAATGTCTGTAAATCTATCGGACCAAACTGCGTGGCAATCAGTCTGTAGCTTACAAACTACCCGCAGCAGATCAGTTTAAAGGAAAACATAGAGGCGGCTCAGAGACGAGCAGCTAGATTTGTTACCGGTAGGTTCGACCAATGCGCGAGTGTCACGGAAATGCTCCGGCAACTCAATTGGGGATCGCTGGAAGAAAGACGACGTTCTTTTCGTGAATTTCTGTTAAGTAAATGTAGAGGGCCGAAATTTGAAGCTGAGTGTAGTACGATCTTGCTGCGGCCTAGTTACATTTCGCGTAAAGCTCACAAAAACAAGATAAGAGAAATTAGGGCTCGTACGGAGGCATATAGGCATTCTTTTACCTAGTAGTGGTACAGTGTACCCTCCACCACGCACCTTACGGTGAATTGCGGAGTATGTATGTAGATGTAGATGTAGAAACCTAGGTAAACTAACCTACGGACAAACACACACACCCGTGCCCCAGGGAGGACTCGAACCTCTACGGCGAGCAACCGCGCGCTCCGCGGCGAGGTGCTTTAGACCGCTCGGCTACTCCACCGCTGCTCGAGCTTTAGTCCGGGGGTTCAGTGAACCAATGAACACATAGAACGCGCCGCCACTGTAATTCATACACAGCCGGCCGCGGTGGCCGAGGGGACTGAGGCGCTCCAGTCACGGTCTGCACGGCCACTACAGTCGGGGGTTCGAATCCCCCCCTCGGGCATGGATATTTGTGCCGTCCTTAGTATAAGGTAGTTCATAAGTAGTTTGTAAGTTTAAGGACTGATGACCCCGCAGTTAAGTCCTATAAGCTCTACAAACATTTCAACAAAAATTCGAAAAAAATACGACACACGAAAAGACAGGCACCAATGTAGCGATCAGAGATGGGTACGACATACCCGCCTGTGCGTGGAGGCAGCGCTGGCTGCCGTGCTCTCGGATGTGGTCGTCGTGGATGTGGGCGCGCTTGCGGTGGAGACATCGGCGGCCGTGGGCGTCGGCTGGGCGTCGGTGTTGGCGCTGTGGTTCGCCGGCAGCTCCTCCGTGGCCGCGACCTCGGCGTCAGGCAGGGCGCTGGCCGGCAGTTGTTCCGCGGTGGTGCTTGTGCCAGGCGCGGCCTCCTGGCCCTCGCTGCCTTTGTCTTCCGCAGTGGCGGCCGGCTTGTCGGCGTGCAGCGGCCTCCTGACGCGCTGCCTCTGCCGCTGTCCGCCGGGCACGGCGTTGACGGGGAAGCTGGGCGCCCACTGGCTCTCCGCGCCGCCGTCCTCCAGCTCGTGCGCGCGCGTGCGCCCCGCCGTCGCCAGCGGCTGGCTGTAGTCCGGCGCCGACGGCCGGAACGCGCCCGCCTCCAGCAGCTGCTGCTGCTGCTCCTGCAAACGCACAGCACACACTCTCACCAAAACATACACTTTCCAGATCATTGCACATCGAACTGCTATGTATCGATTCTGGAAAATGTCGAAACCAAAAAGAATTATTATATTGAAGGAGAGGCACTGAATAAAAAATGTGTGTCGCGGCCGGTATACGACCCGGAACCTCCTGCTTAGCACTATAACTGAGCCGTGCCGGTTCGCGCTGCTTGTACTGGGCGCCAGTTGCTTCGCTTCGACTCCTAGTCTAGGGACTGATGACCAACGTAGTTTGGTCCCATAGAATTACAAACTTCAACCTTTTTTGCTGTACTGATATTGACTTATATCAGTCGTATTTTTAACCTGCAACAGCAACACGTTTATCGAAATTTAACACTGTTTTCAAAATGAAGTTGAGTTGTTTGTATTTTAATGTTGACATGCTACAGATACCCGCTCGGTTAGCCGTGTGGTCTAACGCACCGCTATCCGAGATTGGGACGCGTACCAGCTCTGGTTCGAATCCCCCCGGCGGATTAATGAAAGGGGTCGTAGTGCCGGCCACCACTAGGTGAATACCGGGCTGATCCTCAAGTCCCGCCTCAGTTACAGGCTTCGCAAACGTTTCATAACACTTTACACTGTCACACATATAACACTACACTCAGACACTTGGGGTACACATTTCCTTCCGGGGGGCATGCGGTGGCGACAGGAAAGGCCACACGCCAAATCCAGATTTAACAAGTGCCGACCCTGCATGTGCTGGAACATGGCCAAAGAGAAAGAAGAAGTTGACATGCCAGGGATGTTACTGGCCATATGTTTTCATTTTAAAATGATCTAATGAATCTGGCACGAGTATTCAGGTCCGATGATGACAGTTAAATCTGTTGAAGTAATTAGCGATCATGGCCATATTTATTGTTGGAATTTATCTTTATAGTGCAGCGAGATCAGCTTGTTCGATATCGGCGTAAAAATTGGCAGTGTCAGGATCGACTCAAAATCGGGAATAATCGAGTAAGTTCACAGATGGTGACCTTCCATCTGCGGGTTTTGTACAGAGATATGTAATCGTATTATACTTGTAAAAGTTTTTGTGAACTAATATTTTAGTTTTTTTTACTTGTTATTTCATGTATGTTATCTGTTTAATTTGTGACGTTAACTGAATATTTTGATTGTACATATGTAAACTATGCTGTCAAAGATATTATATATGAATGTAAGCAGCGCGTTCTACTGTGGAACTATATTGTTGCTGCTGAGGCTGTCGGTGAGAGACGGAGTCTGAGTGTGGGTCTCGAGGCGTGCGTACCGCATTTTTATATTACGACAAAAAAGAGGACATACAGAATTTTTTTTTGCAAAACTATTACAGCTGTTCCAGTTAGCAATATATACATGGTGAGTCACCTAACATTACCGCTGGATATATTTCGTAAACCACATCAAATACTGACGAACCGATTCCACAGACCGAACGTGAGGAGAGGGGCTGGTGTAATTGGTTAATACAAACCATAAAACATGCACGGAAGTACGTTGTTTTTAATGGAACCCCGTTAGTTTTGTTAGCACATCTGAACATATAAATAAATACGTAATCAGCGCGGTTTGTTGCATTGTAAAATGTTAATTACATCCAGAGATATTGTAACCTAAAGTTGACGCTTGAGTAGCACTTCTCCGCTGTTCGATCGTGTGTATCGGAGAGCACCGAATTAAGTAGGGATCCAAAGGGAACGGTGATGTACCTTAGGTACAGAAGAGTATAACAGAACATTACGTCCACATGCTAACACCTTTATTGGTCTTTTTCACTGACGCACACGTACATTACCATGAGGGGTGAGGTACACACGTGGTTTCCGTTTTCAATTACGGAGTGGAATAGAGTGTGTTCCAACATGTCAGACCAATAGATGTTCAAAATGGTGACCATCATTTGCTGCACACAATTGCAATCTATGGCCTAATGAATGTCGTACACGCCGCAGTACATCTGGTGTAACGTCGCCGCAGGCTGCCACAATACGTTTTTTCATATCCTCTGGGATTGTAGGCACATCGCGGTACACATTCTCCTTTAACGTACCCCACAGAAAGAAGTCTAGAGGTGTAAGATCAGGAGAACGTGCTCGCCAATTTATGCGTCCTCCACGTCCTATGAAACGCTCGTCGAACATCCTGTCAAGGGTCAGCCTAGTGTTAATTGCGGAATGTGCGAGTGCACCATCATGCTGATACCATATACGTCGACGGGTTTCCAGTGGGACATTTTCGAGCAACGTTGGCAGATCATTCTGTAGAAACGCGATGTATGTTGCAGCTGTTTGGGCCCCTGCAATGAAGTGAGGACCAATGAGGTGGTCACCAATGATTCCGTACCATACATTTACACTCTACGGTCGCTGTCGCTCTACCTGTCGGAGCCAGCAAGGATTGTCCACGGACCAGTAATGCATGTTCCGTAGATTCAATGCCCCGTGGTTTGTGAAACCCGCTTCATCGGTAAACAGGGAGAACTGCAACGCATTCTCTGTTAATGCCCATTGACAGAATTGCACTCGATGATTAAAGTCATCACCATGTAATTGCTGATGTAGCGACATATGAAACGGGTGAAAACGGTGACGATGCAGTATGCGCATGACACTACTTTGACTCGTCCACCGGTTCTCGCAATGTCCCTTGTACTCCTGTGTGGGTTCACGGCAACAGCAGCCAACACACCAACTGCACCCGCTTCTCCTGTGAGGAGCCTGTTACGGACTCGTTTGCATGCTACAATACCTGTTGCATACAGTTGGCGGTAGATGTTTTGAAATGTGCGGCACGTTGGATGCTCCCTGTCCGGGTACCGTTCTGCATACACCGTGCAGGCTTCAGCTGCAGTTTGTCGACACTCGCCATAGATGAGTATCATCTCCGAATTTTCAGCGTTCGTATACACCATGGTCACAGTTTCTACAGCACTACACTATCACAGACGTCTGGTAACACAATGTACTACAGTTAGTCTGCGTGCAAAGACGAATGCAGAATAACAATAGCAGCAAAGGCTACATGCAGACACTGCGACAGCTAGACCAAACCACAACGCCACGGTGGAGTAGTCGAGCGGTCTAAAGCGTGTTTCCGCGGAGCGCGCGGTTGCTCGCCGTGGAGGTACGAGTCCTCCCTGGGGCATGGGTGTGTGTGCTTGTCCGTAGGTTAGTTTACCTAGGTTTAAGTAGTTTGTAAGTTACGGACTGATGACCACGCAGTTTGGTCCGATAGATTTACAAACATTTGAAAATTTTTTGAACCAAACCACAACAGTGCACTACAGACACACCCGTAAACACCCGTTATCGTAAACATGTCCCTGCAGATGCTGCTCGCCAACCGTGGCCCGTGTTTGTTACAACACGCAACTGAACGTCGGAGGTTTCAAGCGTCAACTTTCGGTTACAATAAAAATGTTCAAATGTTTGTAAATCTTATGGGACTTAACCACGGGGTCATCAGTCCCTAAGCTTACAAACTACTTATGAACTACTTACGAACTAGGACGGCACCAATATCCATGCCCGAGGGGGGATTCGAACCCCGGCCGTAGTGGCCGTGCAGACCGTGACTGAAGAGCCTCAGTGCCCTCGGCCACCGCGACCGGCTAGGTTACAATACCTCCGGATGTAATTAACATTTTAAAATGCAACAAACGGCACTGATTACGTATTTGTTTATATGTTCAGATGTGCTAACAAATCTAACGGGGTTCCATTTAAAAAACGTAGGTTTGTGTAAAAAAAACTTCCGTGCATTTTTTTATGCTTTGTATTAACCAATTACACTAGCCCCTCTTCTCACGTTCGGTCTGTGGAATCGGTTCGTCAGTATTTGATGTGGTTTACGAAATATATCCAGCGGTAATCCTCTGGATATTTTATGAGATGGGGTGGTAAGTACAATCTTCTGTGAAGTGATCAGATGTGCAAAGACTAATTGGCAATCATATTCATTCAGTTAATTAACTAGCCAATTAATTTGATTAACAGTGAAAGGGGCTAAATAATAAAAGCAAACTGTGTGTTGTGTGTATAGATCTGACTAACTGTTACGAACTTTTACCAGTGTGTTTCGAGCCAAAATCATTAACGAACCATTGCATTCTCGTTTTTCAATCAAAAATCTTTATCCACCACCACACGCCACCTTATAATCGAAACCCAAAAAGATTGAGCGATGAGCGTCGATGTGTACCTGGAAGTCGAGCGGCGCGTCGACGGCGTCGGACAGCGGCGACAGCGGCTGCTTGTCGGTGTACTCGTCCTGCAGGAACTGCTGCTGCTGCTGCTGCTGCTGGTGGGGGCGGCCGCGCGTCGCCAGCGCGTCTCCCGCAGAGGAGGCGGCCGCGAACCGACCTGCCGGGGACGCCGCCGGGCGCCGACGCGAAGACGTCCACGAGGGCACCTGCCAACCAGCAGCCGCCGTTGCATTCCAGTGTTTACAAACAATTCAGAGAGGAAGCCTACTGACATGCACATATGATTATTATTGCAATTGCGTGGTTATGGTATATCGCCCCAAATTTGCGACTGGATAGGGAATTTCCTGTCAGAGAGGACACAGTTCGTAGTAATCGATGGTCAGCATTAGTAGTAAGTTTCTTGATGCTGTCGCGTCGTTCAAATATCTAGGCGTAACATTGCAGAGCGATATGAAATGGAACGAGCATGTAAGGACAGTTGTGAGTAAGGCGGACAGCCAACTTCGGTTTATTGGGAGAATTTTGGGAAGATGTACTTCACCTGTAAAGGAGACCGCGTATAAAACGCTTGTACGACCACGTCTTGAGTATTGATCGAGTGTTTGGGACCCGCAGCAGATCAGTTTAAAGGAAGACATAGAGGCGGTTCGGAGGCGAGCAGCTAGATTTGTTACCGGTAGATTCGACCAATGCGCGAGTGTCACGGAAATGCTCCGGCAACTCAATTGGGGATCGCTGGAAGAAATACGACGTTCTTTTCGTGAATTTCTGTTAAGTAAATTTAGAGGGCCGGAATTTGAAGCTGAGTGTAGTACGTTCTTGCTGCCGCCTACTTACATTTCGCGTAAAGACAAGATAAGAGAAATTAGGGCTCGTACGGAGGCATATAGGCATTCTTTTTTTCCTCGTTCAATTTGGGAGTGGAATAGGAAAGAAAATACCTAGTAGTGGTACAGCGTACCCACCGCCACGCACCTTACGGTGAATTGCGGAGTATGTATGTAGATGTAGATGTAGAAGACATCGACTAAAACAGAGGTGATATCGGGCGTTCCACAGGGTAGTGTTATTGGTCCTCTGCTGTTCCTTCTAATATATAAAGCAGAGTGTCCGTATATTTGTACGTGTTACACACGAATCTACAGTTTTGTTCCACTATTTATGATATTTTGTACACGTAAGCTTCAATCCACGAGAACGGTCGCCGTAAGTGTAAGTGTCACATACGATACATAGTTCACGAGATATGACGTCATAAACAATGAGATGCGCAGAAAAACTGCTGAATTTAGCGACAATACTGCTAATTTTCTCCTAAACCACTGGACCGATTTCAAGCAAATTTGGTACACACATTCCTTACCGTGAGGTACAATTGCTGCAGGATTAAATATCATATACGACACATGATTCAGAAGATATGACGTCATAAACAATAGGATTTGCAAGAAACTGCCACATAATGCAGCGAGACTTTATAAATACGCTTATACGAGAATCAGAGTACTTAGCGACTTTGAACAAACTTTAAAGATAATTTCAAACTTTTATTAAACTTTCTCTCGGTAACAACCATAGCAAAATGATGACAGGAAAAAAGTTTCTCGCTTACTACTTTTCCGCTGTTTATTGAGCAAAACTACGGCTCTCAGTAGGACGTTACAATTTATAATTTGAACACTACAAATTGTAGCGACAGGAAATTTTACAGGCAGTATACACACATATATAGTTGAATGTAACTACTAAATTATATCACATTCCGACACGTAGTTCATGAGATATGAGGACATAAACAGTAACGTTCTGCTGTTCATGGTCTAGGGCTACGGCATTGGTCATGACGTTACAATTTATAATTTCTGCACTGGATATTGTAGCCGCAGCAAATTTTACAGACAATGTAAACACATATAGCTGAATGTACCTTCGAAATTGTATCACAGTGTGACACGTAGTTCATGAGATATGAGCACATAAACAGTAACGTTAATGGAAAACAGACCTATCACGCGCCAAGTTTTAATCTATTACTTCTGTACTACTAATTGTATTCCCAAGAGGTTTTACAGACATACAGCCCTGATACGAAACGAATATATACCTATAAAATGTCAGGAATAAATAAATACCCGGGCAACGTCGGGTTTTCAGTTAGTATTTACATAAACGATTTAGGAGAAAATCCAAATAGCATCTTAGGTTGTTTGCAGATGACGCCGTCATTTACCGTCCAGTAAAATCATCTGAAGGTCAAAACCAAATGCAGAACGATCTGAATAAGATATCACTATGGTGTAAAAGTTGGCAATTGACTCTAAATAATGAGAAGTGTGAAATAGTCACATGAGTACGAAAAGAAATCCGTTAAACTTTGTTTACAAGATAAATCAATCCAACGTGAAGGCCGTAAACTCCACAAAATACCTAAGAATTACCATTACTTCAGACTTAAACTGGAAAGAACACGTAGATAATGTCGTGGGAAAGGCGAACCAGAGACCGCGTTTTATTGGCCGAACCTTTAAAAGATGCTACAGAACTAGTAAAGAGACTGCACACACTACACTTGTCCGTCCTTTTTTGGAGTATTGCTCCCCAGTGTGGGATCCTTATTAGGTGGGTTTGACGGAGGACATCGAAAGAGTCCAAAGAAGAGCAGCTCGTTTCGTATTGTCGCGATACAGGGGAGACAGCGTTACGGAAATGATACAGGATCTGGGATGGGAATCATTACAACAACGGCGCTTATCGCTGCGGCGTGGGCTACTTACGAAACTACAATCGCCAACATTCTCCTCCGAATGCAAAAATATATTGTTGACTACCACTTACATAGATAGAAATGATCATCAGAATAAAATACGAGAAATCAGAGCTCGAACGGAGAGATTCATATGTTGTTTCTTCCCGCGCGCTATTCGAGAATGGAATGGGAGATAAATAGTATAACTTAAATGTGATTTGCAGAATACTCGAAGCAGATGTAGATGCAATAATCTGACTCGTTATACATCCTAGCGACGTACTCCTGTCACGGATCAATGAACCTCGAAAATAAATAAATCTGATCAGGCAGGGAACTATGACATTTAAATTGCTCAGAGAGCAGCCTAAAAAAAAAAAAAAATAAATAAAAAAAAATAAAAAAAAAAATTAAAAAAAATTAAAAAAAATTAAAAAAAAATCATGTTGGAAATCGTTACGTATCTGGAAAGAGACAGACAAATATTTATGTTAGGAACACTAATTTTACTTCTGTTTTACTCGCAGCTGTTTAAGCTTACTTTCCTACCTGAGCATATCTACATACATACACCGCAATACACGGAGGTGGAGGGGACCTAGTACCACTACTAATTGAACACACCAGATGTATTGAGCAGCATTGGCCGTTAATGTTTTATTTATAAACAACAAATCGATTTCAATCACATAGTGACCACCTTCAGTGTATCCTTCAAACAAGCATTGTGAATGGATTCCATCTGAATCTCTGACAATCCAATTTTATATTTGCCGAAACTTATTTCGACACAGTTGCAATTACATTCTGTGAATTCACAATGCTTGTTTGAAGGATACACTGAAGATGGCCACTGTGTGATTGAAATCGATTTGTTGTTTATAAATAAAACATTAACGGCCAATGCTGCTCAGTACATCTGGTGTGTTCATCATTGTGTGGTCGTTGAGCATCATCCTGAAAATGGAATCAAACCACTACTAATTACTTTCTTTCCTGTTCCACTCCCATATAAAACGAGGGAAAAACGAATACTTATACGCATATGTACGAGCCCCAGTCTTTCTGATCTTATCTTTGTGGTTTTTAGGCGAAATGTAGGTTGGTGGCAGTGGAATCATTCTGCAGTCCGCTCCAAATTCCGGCCCTCTAAATTTCTTCACCAGCTCTTCTCGAAAAGAACGACGCCTTTCCTCCAGCGAATCCCATTTGAGTTCCCGTAGCATCTCAGTAACACTCGCGCATTCATATAACCAACCGATAACAAACCTACTGCCTCTGGATTGCTTCTATTTATCTTTCTCTGAAGGGACCTGGACATGAAAATCACTGAAAAATCGAGTAAATTTTTGCTTTCATCTGAAAAAATGTATGGTTCCAAAAATGAATGGTTTATTTAAGTTTAAATAGTTACTAGCTGAAAATCCGGCGTTGCCCGGGTGTTTATTTACTTATTCCTGCCTTGAGTTAGTACTTTTCCTATCCCTTCTCTTTGTGCCCAGCTCCTTTTTTGCTAAAAACAATGTTATATTTATCGGAGAATATATAAGAAATAAGGCTGTCTTTGCACAATGTACAAAATTATATGTGCAGTATCCAAATAAAGAATGATGGTATTCAAAATACAAATGACTTACAAAATTCGTACGCTCTCATATTTAGGGAGTATAATTCTGTAGGTATATATTCATTTAATATAAGTTCTTTATGTCTGTAAAATCTGTCGCGAATACAGTTCGTAATAAAGAAGTAATAGATTAAAATTTGGTGCGTGATGAGGGTTTTTGCATGAACATTTCCGTTTACGTGCTCATATCTCATGAACTACATGTCGTACTGTGATACAATTTCGAAGGTACATTCAGCTATATGTGTGTAAACTGTCTGTAAAATTTTCTGAGGCTACTCTTTGTAGTATAGAAATTATAAATTGTAACGTCACACTGATTGCCGTAGTTTTAGTCCATGAAGAGTGGAAAGCGAGGAACTTTTTTCCTTTATTATTTTGCTATGGTCGTCAGCGAGAATAAGTTCAAGAAAAGTTTGAAATTATGTTTAAATTTTGTGGCACATCACTAAGTAATCTCGTTCTCATATGCTGTATTTATAAAGTCTCGTCGCATAATAGAGCAGTTTCTTGCAAGTCCTATTGTTTATGACGTTATATCTCCTTAACCATAAGTCGTATATGGTTCTAATCCTTACAGAATAGATATCTCACGATAAGGAGTATGTGTACCAAATTTGGTTGAAATCGGTCGGGTGATTTAGAAGGAAATGGGAACATATTTGCGTAATGCAGCAGTTTTTCTTGCATCTCATGGTTTATGACGTCATATTTCGTGAATTCCATCAATCAGGGCCCTGATTGATGAAATTTTGAACAAAACACAAAAGAAGAAACTTTTACACCTCCTCTATGCTCCCTCTGACGTCCCCTCCAATGAAGGCAGGAAATGGTGTACAACACCATACTTAGACAAATATCACAAGTATCTAAACCACTGCAATCCTGCAACTACAGGTTTTCCTACCACATCAAAAACACCACAGCTCAGTGTATCTTTAATAGCAAATACAAGACTCCTTTACTAAACAAAAGTGGAGTATATAAAATTACTTGTCAAGATTGTGATAAGTTTTATATAGGTCAGTCAGGCAGAAGCATAGCAGCTAGACTAGTTGAACATGAACGCAGCTGGAGACTACAGAATCAGGAGTCCACATTTGCTGAGCATGTACTGAGTGAGGGCCATAGCTACCAGCCACAGTTTCAAGTCCTTCACTTAGCAAACAAGGGCCAAAAACTTAACCTATTAGAAGCTCTTGAAATCAATAAACACCTACCCCATAGCCCTGATTTAGTATTAAATGATTAAACACAACTAAACAGTTCACCTCTATTGGATTTCACTTAATGTATCCCTGAGTTACATTACTTCCTACACTGTCAGTTCCAGTCTCTTCATACATTTCCTCACAGTACAATCAATTACCTAAGTTTTCCATCAACTCCCACACTGGCTGTTCCTTCCACAAAAAAAAAAAAAAAAAAACAACCTAAATTTAGACATAACCTTTTATTTATTTCTATAACTAATAGATCAAAGTCAGACAATCACAGTTTCAATATTAACCCAAAAAAATGAATTCCTTGTTTATCCCCACAGTCCCAAACTCCTGTGTATTTATTTATTATGATTTATTTTTAAGTTTTGAAAATTTGATTCCAGTGTAGCTTACAACATAATATCAATTTTCAGCTACCTGAATGTTTAGAATACTAATTTCATTAGACAGATTTGTTTTAGTTTAATCTAATGCAGTAACTATTCATTTTAAGTTCTTGATGCCACTCCAAACCTGGTCTTACAACTGTCATATGTAACACTATCTATAATTATCGCCGAAAATTATTATCAAGGTACTTATATATATTTATTTATCAGCATTATCAGTTAGTTTATAAAAATAGGTAGTTCTAGTTCTCAGGTTATATTCAGCTTTAATCCTTATTTATCCTCTACACATTGTATATTCATTTATTACTGTTTAGTTTTTAATTTGATAACTGTAATAACACACCACACCGGTGAGCAGTATTCAAGCAGTGGGTGAACAAGTGTACTGCAACCTACTTTCATTGCTTTCGGGCTGCATTTCCTTACGATTCTTTCAATGAATCTCAGTCTGGCATCTGCCTTACCGACCATTAATTTTTTGCGATCGTTCCATTTTAAATCATTCCTAATGCCTACTCCCAGAATTGGAATTTACTGCTTCCAGTTGCTGATCTGCTGTAGTGTAGCTAAATGATGAACGATCTTTCTTTATGTGTATTCGTAGCACATTATACTTGTCTACATTGAGATTCAATTGGCAATCGCTGCACCATGCGTCAATTCGATGCAGATCTTCCTGCATTACAGTACAATTTTCCATTGTTACAACCTCTCGAAATACTACAGCATCATCCGCAAAAACCCTCAGTGTACTTCCGATGTCATCCACAAGGTAATTTATTTATATTGTGAATAGAAACGGTCCCACGACACTCCCCTGTGGCACACCTGACGTCACTCTTACCGATCCAGCACAAATTTTCATCTTTGCCATTGGATTTATTTCAATGCCCTGAAACGGTGAAATGTTTAAATATTTCGATTGATGGAAGAGGATATTTTAATTACATTTAGAGTTTATATTGAAGATATTGTTTCACATCAATATTGCCTAAACTGTAATACTGTACATAGTACTTCCTCATATTACAAAGAGTAATCAAATTTATATAAATGTGACACTACTTTAACATTTTATATTGCTATTGTAGGCCAACATTGTAATTTATACGAGAGGGAAATGCAAACTTGTACGGTATAGAAACCACCGTATGGTTTTTGTAAGCAGCTGGTGCTTGATGGCGGTTCTTCCTTCCCAGCACTTTTATGTCCGCCCCCCTTCACCCCCCCCTCTCCACACACTTTCCTCACCTGAATACAATGTAGATATCATGACTTTGGGCCGGCCGCGGTGGCCGAGGAGACTGAGGCGCTCCAATCACGGTCTGCACGGCCACTACGGTCGGGGGTTCGAATCCCCCCTCGGGCATGGATATTTGTGCCGTCCTTACTCTTAGTTAGTTCATAAGTAGTTTGTAAGTTTAGGGACTGATGACACCGTAGTTAAGTCCCATAGACTTTACAAACATTTACATGACTTTGGTGACTGCCAGCAATGTGTCACTAAACACTATCTTTCCTAACGATGTCAAAATATAGTATGGAAAAATTTGGTGAAGCACTCATATAATTGAATAATGTAAAAGAAAAGTTTAAGTTTTATAGTTGTAAGTTTATAACTGTATAACTTAACAGTAAGAAAATACTGTGCAGGTTTAAGGTATCATTATTATGGGGGAAAAAAATCCACAGGGAGTGAGTGCGCATATGTGAGTGAGAGGGAAGTAGAATGACAAAATCGCCATATGGCGGATTCGCCACTTAATAACTGACCGCATCGCTGAATTTAGTATGCACTTGACCATCCTACAGGGATGTTCTGGGGGGAATTTTAAATTTATTTAATGTTTGACATATGTCTTTGACAGTAATTTTTTTAAAAGGAATGTTTAGTTTCACTTTTTAATAAGTTTTAAAAGATATGGTGAGTGTGATAATTATGTACTCATTTATGTTTTATCTAAATGTTTGATGAATATTAATTCTATTGTCTTGCTGTAGCCTTCGATAATGACGGAACGTCGAAACGCGTAAGGCCTCAATAAATTTAAATTAGTGGTCAAGACTCTAAGGCCGGGGTATATGGGGTGCAGCCAAGACTGGAGGGCGTCATCTCTCTAGGAAAACTGGCCTCAGTATTCCAGGCCGAAATCACTGCCATCAGGGCGTGTGTGGAGCAGAATTTGCGTAGGTGCTACAAAGATCGTAGCATCTATATCTATTCAGACAGCCAGACAGCCCTGAGATCAGTGGCAGCTCCTGCAACAAGGTCTAAAATTGTTGCAGAATATCACAGGATTCTGGTGGAGCTAGGGGAAAGCAATAGAATAAACCTATTGTGGGTCCCTGGACACTCGGGGATCAGTGGCAACGAACATGCCGTCAGATTAGCCAGGATGGGGGCAGAGACTCTATTTATTGGACTGGAACCTGTCCTGACAATCACCTAGGCAATTATCAAATTGGAGCTACGTAACTGGCTCAGAAGACAGCACGTAGAATATTGGACCAAAGTCCATCAACAAAAACATGGCAAGGTAATGATGCCAAAGCCATGTTTTAAAAGAAGCTCTGCAATCCTGGGCCTGAACAGGAGAGAGATTAGACTCATGGTTGTATTGCTGTAGGCCATGGGAATTTCAAAAAACACCTACTTACAATGGGAATAACAGAATAGGACCCTAAATGTAGGATCTGTGATGAAACTGCATCACATCTAATCTTCGAATGCATTGCATTGGAGAATAAAAGTCACAGAATATTTGGGACAACCAGATCAGAAGAAATTGTGTCTAATACAGAACTGGTAAAGGGACTCTTTGCACTGTTCAAGGGCATTGGTTGTTGGTTCGCTTTACTAGATGTACAGGATACAGGGAGCGATACCGCACAATAAACTTAGTTTCGGTGCGGGCAGTGGCGGGTTGGACCAAGACTGTTATGGCTTCCCTGGAAATCAATCAAGACTCTAAAGTTTATTTCAAGTGCATCAAAATGGCCACGTCTCACAAATCTGTAATGGAGACAGCAAGGTATTTTGATTTAGTATTAGTAAAGAATTGGCAGCGGTTTTGCTAACCTCATAGTCGTCGGCGGCAGGCTCGGTGGTGGTGACGACGTGGTGGGCGGGTGGCGGCGTGGTGGGGCGGCGGATGCGGCCCCTCACGCTGGTGATCTTGACGGGCTGCGCGGGCCGCTTGGTGGGCCGCACCGTGTACACGCGGTCCGGCTGCGGCGCCGCCGTCGTCGTGGTCGGCTGGCGCCGCGCCGCCCCCGCCGCCCCCGCCGGCCCCCTCGCGGGCTGCCTGGAGCGCGGCCTCTGCCTGGGCGAGTCGTCGCTGTCCCGGTAGAGCGCCGCGCGGCCCGCCGACACCAGCGGCTGGTTGGCCGCGCCCCCGCGGTACGGCTGGCCGATCGTCTCTATGGGCCGGATGAAGCCGTAGTCCACGTCCTCGTCGGCCTCCGGGGGCGGCGGGGGCGGCGGCGTGGTGGTGGTGGTCGGCGGCCTGGTGGCCACCGGCGGCTGGTACGTGGTCCTGGCGGGGATCGCCTCCGGCTGGTACGCCGGCTGCGTCGTCCTCACCGGGAACGCGGACGGGTAGTTCTCCGGCTCTGCCGGCGTCTGCGTGCGCGGCCTGGCGCGCGTGCGCCCGCGGCCGCGACTCCTGACGCGCGTCGGACGGAAATCGTCTTCGGCCGGCGGCGGTGGCGGTGGCGCGGGCGTCGTCGTGGTAGTCGTAGTCGTCGTAGTGGTCGTTGTAGTAGTGCTAGTCGAGCTGGCCTCTGCCGTGCTGGGCGCGTCGTACTGCAGCGGGCTCTCTCGGTCGAACTGTGCTCCGCCGTACGGGTCGTACTGGCCCTCCGCTGCGTCGGTGTACAGTGGCGGCTGGCGCGGAAGCGCACCGGCTGAGTTGTCGTCGTAGGAGATCAACGGGAATGAGTCCAGCTGCTGCTGCTGCTGTTGTCTCCCTCTGCCCCTCTGCACGGTAGAATATTTGTTGAACTGGTCCTGACCTGCTGGTGGCTCCTCCACAGACGGAACAGCTATGCTTTGCTGGTGGCCCACATCGCCGTACTGCACTTGGCTTTGATCTGCTACTTGTTGCTGCTGCTGCTGCTGCAACGTCGCCTGAGCAGACTCTGTGGTGACGTAACCTGACGGAGAGTACAGAGTGCTGGACGGCGATTGTTCCTGAGGCTGGTATGCCAGGCTCTGGCCATTCTGTTGAGAGTACGTCTGTTTCTCAACACCTTGGTATGACTCGGCTGGTTGGTACTCTGAAAGCCTACTTCCTGCTGATGGATTTACTGTCGAAGTACCGGTGCCAGGTTCGTAAGCAAATGCTGGTCGTTCTGTGGGGATGACAATATTCTCGGTCGAAGTTCTGTACTGAAGTCGGGCACCAGTATCTACGTCCTCCGCAGCAGGCACGGAGACGACAGCTCTACTCGGCACATTTTCCGGTTCTACCGATCTGGACGTTGTCGTACGCCGCTGAGTATCTGAAGTTCTTGTTGAAGTTTCCTGATAGTCTCCTTGCTGTACTTGGAATCTGCTGTTGCCTCGCCCACGAAACCGTTGGTTTCTATTCGAACCTCCCCTTCTGGAAGAGCTGTCAGACGTGGACGGTCTCTGTTGCTGGAAACTTCCCGATTGTTCTCCTCTTTCTCCATTCCTACTGGAAGACGCTGTACGTGGTGTGGAGTACTGCTGCCGCTCTGGCTGGTAGCTGATGGTATTAGTGGGCAAACTGGCTGCTGGCACGTCTGACTGAGGTGACGGACTCGCTCCTGTTCCACCATTACTGTAGAACGTGTCACCGTCCTGGGATGCCTGAACTCCACCTTGCAGCTGGGGAGGTGCAAAGTCCAAGGGATTCAGGATACCTCCCTGTGGTTGCTTCTGTGGTGTCTCTTGTGTCAGACTAGCGCCTTGTGTCTGATATGGATCTACCAGAGCTGGAGATGCAGGCTGCTGTGAGAGCGAAACTGAAGAATATGGATCGAGCTGTGGCTGCTGACTGTCAACCTCAGACAGGTATGTGGGATACTCTGTCGTTGTAGTTGTAGTCGATGTTGTGGTCGTTGTCGCTTGGTAGCCATTGCGCCCCCTATGGTTTGGCCGGCGTCCCCGAGATGACTGTGTTCTTCGTGGGGCGAATGTAGTGGTGGTTGTTGTTGGCGACTCCCGCTGCTGGGAACTGCCAAAGCCATTGTTATAAGTGGCTGTGTTTTGCCTTTGGCGCGTGCGGAACTGTCCTCTCCTTGATGGAGCAGCTGTGGGGGCTGGCGTCGTAGTTGTCGTCGTTGTAGTCGTAGTCGTCGTCGTTGAAGGGGTAGTCGTGATCGCTGGCTCTTCTGCAGCAAATTGTAGCTGTGGCTGGGTCAGGATCCCTTGTCCACCAATGTCATAGCTCTGCTGAGGCTGTAGGCCACCTCCATTTACTGAGTAGTATTCAGGCTGCTGCTGCACGTCACTTTGCTGCTGCTGCCGATTGTAGTCACCTCTGTAAAGCTGCTGCTCTTGCAGAACTCCAGAATTGGCGGTGTTCTGGCCCACAGCCTGTGCTACCAATTGGGGTTGAGGTGACGAAGATTCTATTGGGAAACGACCACCAGAGCTTTGCGGACCTCTCAATGTGGCAAACTGGTCGTTTTGTACGAAGTACTGAGAATCGAGGCTGGCGTCAGCTGTACTGGGTGAGTTTGATCTGACGCCATTTGCTGGAGTTGAACTCTGTGCAACCGGGAAGCGAGGGATTGCAGCAGCAGCTTCATCCTGTGGGACATAGCGTTGTTCATCTTCTGGAGGCAGTGACTGCAGTTGTGGTTGAACTTTTACTGTTGTAGACTCCTCTTGCACCTGTCCCCTGACAGAGAATTGTTCGTTTTCTGGGGCAACAAACTGTGAAAAGTCATTTGTCTGAAAGCGACCCCTCTGACTGGAGGAACGGCCTGTCGAGCTAACAGGGCGGCTTGTGGAGGATATCTGGCCGGAGTGGCGATCAGACTGTGGCACAAGGTACAGTGGTGCCTCTTCTGTCTGTGACTGACCCCTATGGGTAGCAGACCTCGGACTAGAGGCGACAGCAGCACGTGGTGTCGACGACACTGTAGGTCCCAACCCTGCACTGGACTGGTATGTCTCTACTGACTGGTACTGCTGTCCATCCTGTGTGAACTGTTGCTGCTGATTGCGTGGTTGTGTGAGGGGCTGTTGTGTGCTTATAGTGAATTCATCATTATCTCTAAACGCATTTTGTGGCGGCCTTTGGCTTTGCCGGCCTCTTTGCACGATGTATTGGTCTTTCGGTGTTTGGTACTGTTGCCGAAAGTCAGCAACTGGTGCTGTAGTTACGGTAGTCGATGGCTGGAGAAGTACTGGCTGGCTAGTCACAGATGAAGCCGGGAAGTGTCCCTGCGCAGTGAGCTGTCTCAGCTGAGCATCGTTTACAGCCGGATCCACATCCGTGTGGCTGTCCCGGAACTGCGTCCGCTGCTGCTGCCGATACGGTACCCTCGTGGACACTGCTTGTGGTTCCGGGGTCGACGCGAATATCTGTGGCTGGGTGACAGGTTGCTGTGGTGCTGGTGAAGGGCTGGCTTGCTCGACTGGGAACTGGTTTTGCCCTCTGACCTGTCCAGCCTGTTGCTGCTGTTGCTGATACTGGTTTCCTTTCCCGGGTTCAACTTCTTCGTCGTCGTATTCTAGCTCGTCCGAGTACTCTGCTTCTTCACTGGACTGTTGGGAAGACTGTCCTCTCTCCGGACCAGGTTGTTGCTGTTGCGGCGTCGGTCGGTACAGTTGCGGCGAGGCAGTTGTGGACTTCTGGGCGAATCTACCTCCTGACTGATCCGGACTGGGCAGCCTTCCGCGCTGGAACACCGGCTGCACGTCGAGGAGAGGCGCGGCAGTGGTGGAGACGACCTGCCTGCCGGGGCCGCTGCCGCGCAGGGGGATGGAGGGCACCAGCAGCACGTTGCTCTGTGGCTGTTGCTGCTGCTGCTGTTGACCTTGCTGTTGCGGCTGTGCCAAAGAGTTGACGAGCGCCGGCAGCTGCGGGCTGATGGGCGGCAGCTCGGCGGGTAGGCTGTAGCCCTGCGACAGCTGGCGCTTGGCTTCCCCGTTCGCGGCGACCTCCCGACCGGGGGACACCTCGTTGGCGACCACGACAGAGCCGACGTGCGGCGCGGGGAACGGGATCTTGGAGTAGCCCTGCGGAGGCTTGAAGCTCAATGGCGCCACGAAGAACGGCGGCCGCTCGTCCACCACTTTGCGCTCCACGCGGTTCGACTCGAGCGCCGACAGGTAGGGCAGCTCGAATTTGGCGTACCCGTCGGGAGGGTCGAGCGTGGAGGGCCCGACGAAGACCCGCGGCGCGTCGGGGCCCGCCTCCTCCAGCACGGCGATGGTCTGCGCGTGTCGCAGCGCCGCCACCACGTCGGCCAGGCGCACGTCGTGTCGGCCAGAGGATGCGCCCGCCGCCCCATCCATGAAGACCGACAGCGGCGGCTGGTGCGGCGCAGGCTTCGACGTGGTCGTCGTCGTAGAAGTCGAACTGCTCACCTGCTGCCGGAAGCGGGCCTCCTCTCGCTGCTGCACTGCACCTGCGAGACGACCGACGGATCTCATTTATTTACCTATTCATCACCCAAATTATGCCAATTATAAACCTATTACAGAACACAACATTGGCTGCCTGAGGATAGCTAGAAGAAAAGTCATTTTGGATATGTTTGGCCTCTGCTATCGATTCAGTCATCTAAGGTTAAATTCAAGGAAGATTCAGAGTGCACAATTAACTTATGGACTAGAGATGTCTGGTATGAACTGGACTCAAGTATCCCTTCTGCTGAAATAAAACATAGATGGAGACAAAGACGCGTCAAATCCGTAAACCTACAGACCCATATGCCTAGTAAGGCCCGGCTAAGGTACAGGAGCAAATGCTGTGTCATGGGCACAGTCGTGCAGGACCTCCGGGGCTCTTGTCCACACCAATATGGATTTCGACAGGAAAATCAATGGAGTACACCATAGACAATGTATTCACAGCAGTAGAAAACATATATACAAAATACTTAGTCACTGTACTAATGGCATTTCAGGGGTCTTTAATACTCTCTGGTGGCCTGCAACGTTTATGACGCTAAGCGAGATGCAGTTAACTATGGTCCTCTACAATGTCTACCGGACTATTGGACTATTGTAGAAATACGGTAGTGGAATGGCTTGCGGACATCCCGGAAGTGGTCAAAAGGATCACCAAAGGCTGTCCGCAGGGTTCAATCTGTGACCCAGTATTCTGGAACACTACTTTCGAAACCCTCATCAATAAATTGGAAGAGGACGAAAATGCTGAGAGCGTGACAGCATATGTAGATGAGCTACTTGTCTTGGTATCGGCAGACTCAAGAGCGTAGCTAGAACAGAAAACAACGCAACTGCTCACTGAGATCGATAACTGTTGTAAGCGCAATAAACTGCAGCTAGCTACTCACAAAATATTTTACTTATGCTTATACACTACAAAGGAATCCTATAACTGAAATCAACAGAGCTGACATACACAGACAACTAATAAGACGCTATTTGGAGTGCTTGTACACGAGTGACTGACCTTCAACGACAACATACGAATGATGGCTGACAGAAAGAACTTGCTGAATACACTACAACTCAGGCTACCACTAACCACATTGAGAACCTAGTACTGTGCGCTCTTTGAATCTGTGGTAATCTTTGCTGACAGAGTCACGATGGTGAAAAACAGGAAAAGAGTCCGCGTGGACAAAGGAATGTTTTGATGAGACTCTCAAAAGCCCTTAATACTTCGTCTGTAGACTCACTATGTGTAGTACCGTGTATTTTTCCCAAAGATATAACAATCAGTTACAGGGCAACAGGTTACTGGCAGAAAACAGGGATAGTTGTTAAGGTAACTGAGATTACCTTTAAAAACACAACACGAATGCGCCAATTGAGTAACTGGAGGTTGGAAGGGATTGGGAGACAACTTATAAGGGCCGCAGGGCATACTATTTTTCCCAGACATCAGGGAAAGTCTCAAACTGACCCATATCCAACCCAGCCAAAGTATGGTTAACTTTTCGACAGGCCACTCATTTGAACCGCGTGTGTCTCAGCCAAACTGCACACTCTATTTTGGGGGAACTAGGTTCCCCGAACACTTATTTTTTCACTGCCAACACCAAACACCATACATGATGACACTCACTCCATGAGGCACAGAAGACAAAGACAAATGGGACGTAGTCAACAGGACAACTGATGATGTTTCCAGAAAACGAAACGCACAGTGCTAGCAAACAAGGCCTTACAGAGGCACACACCGAAACACACAAGACACACGATCAGCACAGCCATGAGACGAAAGTACGACGGACTCAAACAGCGACACAAGGACAAGCACACAATTAGATCAGTAGTCATTACCCCCCCCCCCCCTCTCCGCCCCACCACCACCACCACCAAAAATACAGGCACATAACTCGCAGTGAGTGAATGTCATAGACACAGTAGTGTTATTGGCCCTCTGCTGTTCATTATCTTCATAAAAAGATTTCAGAAAAATCTGAGCAGCTCTCCTAAATGACGCCGTCACTTATCGTCTAGTAAAGTTATAAGAAGATCAAAACCAACTGCAAAACGATATAAATATGGTGTAAAAATTGGCAATTGACTCTAAATAATGAGAAGTTTGAAGTTGTCCACATGAGTACGAAAAGAAATCCGTTAAACTTTGTTTACAATATAAATCAGTCGAATGTGAAGGCCGTAAACTCCACTAAATACCTAGGAATCACTATTACATCAAACTGGAATGAACACGTAGATAATGTCGTAGGAAAGGCGAACCAGTGACTTCGTTTATTGGCAGAACGCTTAAAAGATGCAACATAACTACTAAAGAAACTGCACACACTACGCTTTTACGTCCATTTTTGGAATATTGCTGCCCAGTGTGGAATCCTTATCAGGTGGGTTTGTCGGAGGACATCGAAAGAGTCCAAAGAAGGGCAGCTCATTTTGTATTGTTACAATATAGGGGAGACAGCGTCACGGAAATGATACAGGATGTGGGATGAGAATCATTACAACAATGGCGGTTATTGCTGCGGCGTGGTCTACTTACGAAACTCCAATCACCAACATTCTCCTCCGAATGCGAAAATATATTGTTGATAAATCCAAATAGTAAATGTATATAGCAACAGCCATAAAGTTTGTTGTTATACATTTATTATTTGGTTTTAGAAACAGACCTGCCGCAGTCCCAATTCCAGAATAAGATGGAACTACATCGATATATTGTAGACTCCCACCTACATAGGTAGAAATGATCGTCAGAATAAAATACGAGAAATCAGAGCTCGAACGGAGAGATGTTTCTTCTTCCCGCGCGCTACTCGAAAATGGAATGATAGATGAACCCTATGCCAGACACTTAAATGTGATTTGCATAGTATCCTATGTAGATGCAGGATAGCACATACCTAAGAATAACACTCATGTATATTATTAGAAATAGTCCTAGTAAAATATAGTAAAAAGAACAATTAGACACGTAAAAACATTAGGGAACAGCGAACTAAGAATGGTACGCTGGATGTTTCCTCCAAGGCTTCCGCTCTCGGCTGGCTGGAGGCTTTGGGTTTCTCACATTTCTTCCTTCGTCAAGAACTTTCCTATCTTCTACTTCCGATCTCTTCAAACTGACAACCTAAGTAGTTCAAACATAGCCAACGTCAAGACAAAACCAAAATAATATTGTTGATTAAATAATCACAATTAAGACCAAAATAATATTAAAATCACTTAGAAGTAACTCTGAAAGCAATGTACAAATTTAATTATCAGAGTTTAGATCTAAACAATTCTTCTTTTGTCATACATTGTACTCAAATTGTATGCAAACAAAAATGTAAAACACGAACCAATGTCACCATTGTAATGTACAACAACAATATATCAACTAATAACGCAATCTATCACCTGACAACGCTGGGAACCAGTCTTTATAATTCTTCAAAACTGGTACACTCTTTGTAATTGCGAAGGCTTCCACGGCCAGAGTTAGATGACATAAAAGTTTTTTGGGTTTTGCACCGCGTCATGATGTAAGAAGGCTATTACTTTAATAACCGGCGTTACGCCCAACATTACAGTGGCTTTCATCTTGGCATACTGATGTAAGCTGGTTGTTACTATATTTATCTATAATGTCAACCAGACATTAGGTCATAACTATTAAAATCAACGATGTTATTGGTGATTTTTGGCAGAAGAATGGAAACTTTATTATGATAGGATGCTGAGGTGGAAGGAGTAGGCATCAGCCGTTGCCTATTGCTTCTTGCATAGCGAGCCATGATTGGTGGTCATCGGTGAATGAGGTGAGGGCTTCCGTTTCTCTTCTGCTGGCCGTGGACCGCGCGTGTAGTGCCTCTGTCTTGTTACTTGTGGAGTCAAGTACATCTTGGATCTTCTTGTGACTACTATAGAAGACAGGCTGTACACCAACCCGGCCAAGATGTTTAGCAGTCCGATCTATGACGTTATTTACATACGGTAAGCATGATGCTGGCTGCTTTTTATCGATTTTCTGCCTATTGCGGGTTCTTTTATTTGGATGCATGGAGGTGTGAATCACTTTGCGCTTGTAGTCATTGGCCAGAAATGTTTGTAGTTTTTTGAGCTCAGCTGTTTTGTTGTCTTCATCACTTAGGCGCTGCGCGCGAATCGTCAGTGAGCGGATAACAGAGTTCTTCTGTGCAGGGTGGTGGTTTGATTGGGCGTGCAAATGCCTGTCGGTATGTGTAAGGCTTCCGATATACCCTGTGCCCAAGTATGCCATGCCTTGTTCTGTAAACTTCAACATTTAGGAATGGAATAGCGCCGTCCTTCTCGATTTCTAATGTAATTTGGATCTTCTTGTGCAGTTTGTTCAGCTCCGTGGGGTCATGTTGCGAAAGTGTCGTCTACATATCTGAATTCTGTTATCCGCTATAAAGACCATCTGATAGCTGGCGGTGCCGACGGATGGAGCAGCCCACACAAACGTTGAGCAGTTCACGTTTTTGCGGTCTGCGATGTCCACCAACACTTGTAATATTTCTGTCTTAAAGCCATCATATTAAGATCGAAGTATTGCTTCAGTGCAGCCAGTTGGGACCAGTAGGCGACAGATGGTAGAAGCTGGTGAGAACCACGATAGGTGGTACAATAGGTCGGGTTCTCATGATGTGAAAGAGCACTGGCAAATCTCCCCGAATTCTGAATTCTAGGGAAGTCCCCGACAGACAGGCACTGGACGCC
The DNA here is from genome assembly GCA_026315105.1 of Locusta migratoria. NCBI lineage: Eukaryota > Metazoa > Arthropoda > Insecta > Orthoptera > Acrididae > Locusta > Locusta migratoria. Next base: position 161,943,974 of record CM048748.1, read on the forward strand.
GATTGGCTGTAGCACTGGCGGTAACATGCCAAAACGCAATCATATTGTTATTAATATTTAATAAACTAATAATATATTCAATGTCAAACTCAGTTCAGAAAACCCCTCAAAGCTAAGCTATGCCGTGAATAGGTAAAACATATTAATAATTGCTAATTCAATAAACAAAACAATTAATTTAAGACGGACGATGCACGGCAGCCATGTTTGCGCACCAAATTGTGGAGCGAAGACAGCCTTGCATCGAGCCGCCACACTTGAGTTCAGTACAAGCACTCGGAGTTGGAACATGCATACATAGATGCTCATAAAACATTGTTTAATCATCTTAGATCAAGGCGAAATGACCTTACATTCAATTAAGACAATGTGTGTCAAGCGGATGTTATTATGCAGTTTGGTGGTTTTCTGCAGTCTTCAAATAAATCAGATAGCATCTCGTGAACGTCAGTTTAATTCCCTAATTAGATTAGTTCCTGTCACTAGTGTAATAATTTCAGCCTTAATCAAGAACACCGACCTGCGTAGTATCATCTGCGTGGGGACGACATCTATAGAAGACGTCAGGTTGGTGAACTTTTAGAGTTTCTACTCTTCACACAGTGCAGAAGGGAGTAATTACAACCCTCACGTACACTGTCATTCCGGTACAAACGCAAACTGATGTGTGTAATCCATAGCAACATGGAGGAGGAAAGAAAATGATATAGAAGCGGTTAACATATACCCCTGTAGACATTTTCCTGTTGTACTCTGCTAGCCATCATGGTGGTCTTTGTCCTTTATAGACTGAACCTGGTAACGAAATGAAAGAAGAAATCGGAATGTGGACTGTGACACCCAGAAGAAGGCCACTTGCAATAGCGGCCGAAATGTCAGTGAAACATTTGTTATATTGACGATGGGGTCCAATACACAAAAGAGTTTTAACAACTATGAAAACGGCCAAAGAAGCCTTCGTTTACATGTTTTAATTTTAATTTAGAGCACATGAATGAATTCTGTGTTTAATAGTCTGATATTCACAATATCTACATGTTGAGTACACTTACCTTCTTGGCGTATGCGTGGAGCTTGCTCGAATCTGTTCGCCTGCTGTCGCTGCTCTGTCTGCAGAAATTGCTGCTGCTGTTGCTGCCTGGGAACCACTTGCTGAGGCTTCTGGTACTGCTGCTGGAGTTCTGCCTGCTGCTGTTTCGAGCCCGCCAGTTGGGACTTGACGTACTGCTGTTGAAGGTCAGTTTGCTGCTGCCTCGGCCCCAACTGCTGTGACCTCACGTATTGCTGGCTGTCTCCCTGCTGTCGCCCAGACGGGGGTTGTTGGGACCTCGAGTACTGCTGCCGTGTTTCGGCCTGCTGGCGCGTGGGACCTGTCTGTTGGGACCTGACATATTGCTGCTGCTGCTGAGGCTCTGCAGCCTGCTGGCGCGTGGGACCTGTCTGTTGGGACCTGACGTATTGCTGCTGTTGCTGAGGCTCTGCAGCCTGCTGGCGCGTGGGACCTGTCTGTTGGGACCTGACGTATTGCTGCTGTTGCTGCTGCTGCTGAGGCTCTGCAGCTTGCTGACCCTCCACTGTCAGTTGCCCCGCAACTGTCTGTTGGGGCCTCAGGAACTGCTGTCTCTGGGGAGGGGGAGCCTGTGGCTGGGGGGCGGGGCCCGCCTGCTGCCTCAGGTACTGCTGCCTCTGCTGTTGGGGGCCCGGCTGCTGTGGGGTGGGGGCCACCTGCTGAGGCCTCAGGTATTGTTGCTGTTGTTGCGGCTCGGGTTGCCTGCCCCTGGGGCTACCCTGCTGCTGGCCCCTGGAGAACAGCTGTTGCTGCTGAGCATCTGGCAGCCTCTGCTGCTGTGGTGGCTGGGCTGGTGGCAGGCGGCCATGTTCCTGTAGCGTCTGCACGGGGACGTAGAGCAGCTGCACCTCCTCTTCCTCCTGCAGCTGCGGCTGCGGCTGCAGCTGCGGCTGCTGCTGCCGGGGAAGTTGAGGTGGCGGTGGCGGCGGCGGTAGGAACTGCAGCGGCGCTGTCCTCAGAAGCGCCTCCTGCTGGCTATTCACCACGGGGACGAACCTGTAACACAAAGTTCGTCGCTTGTTGTTGTTTCTTTCTTGACTGATCAGTCGATGCTTTACATTTAACAGTTTCTCAGTCTCAACACTGGTAAAAGTAGTGCCTTGCTTTGCACCTTACACTTTAACCCTTTTTGTCACAATTTTTTTTCCCGTAAAAGAAAATCATGGCTTCTCTGAATTAAATCATGATTTTTCAGATGTATAAAATATTTTGACGTGACCCCCAAGAGGGGATACAACGCACCCCCAAATGAGAGGACATTGTGTTCAAGTGGCCCGTAAAGTCGAAAAGTAAAGGTATTTTATTTGATTTTATCCCATAAAAGTACATAAATTACACAAAGCTTACTTAAATATTATGTACATAAATTATGGTTTTACACTTGTGAAGAACGAAAAAAAGAAAACTTATTTTTCTGTCCAGTAATGTTCAAATGTTTGTAAGGCTTAAGAGACTTAACTGCGGGATCATCAGTCCCTAAACATACAAACTACTAATGAACCACCTATGAACTGCCTATAAGACGGAACCAACATCGATGCCCGAGGGGGGATTCGAACCCCCGACGGCGGACTGCGTGCGCTCCGCAACACGGCGCTCCAGTACGCGCGGCTAATCCGCTGCAACTGTCCAGACAAAATGTTAAAATTTAAATAATCAAATTTGTTTTTGCGTTTGCAACCCGGTTTTTTGGACTTATCAAATGATTTTTTTCTCACTGTTCACTAGAAGACGATCTGCATGTCCAAACGAACATCAGCTTTTGGACGAACTTCCGCACGGTCTCGTTTTGAGGTACTAGGAGACGGCATTGGACTCTCACTAGTAGGACGCCCCCTTTTGCTGGCCATTTTTGTCAGTACTCTGGCCACAGGTGTCCTAAAATGAAGCAAATCAAGGTCTTCTTTCTAGGAACACCTTGTACGCAATCCATGAATATGCACACGCAATATCATGAGCAAACATGTGAAGCCTCCTCTTTCGCGATCTAATGAATATGCGATAAATTCTGATCAGAAAATCCATAATTTTTAACCCTCTCATATGTTGATTGTAAACTTGAATACGTCGCTTTCAAAAAACGAACATACTTCTTTTCAATTTTAACCCATCTATTACATTCTTCTTTGTTTCAGGTCTTCGACTATCTTGGACTCGGGGCATTGTGAAATAACTGTAAGATGACTAAAAAGACAGTGAAATAAGTTCCTAAAGTTCTGCCAACCTTGCTCGCCAAGGTAGGGTTTGGTAAACTTGAAGACAATGTATGCAGGCGGCCATTATCATCCTGAAAGATAAACCGAAAGTAACTTGCCATGCATGTTATCGAAACGGGGAATATTGTGGATGAAAGGGTTGTAGTAATTGATGGAATGACATTGACTAAAACAGACGTGGTACCTGGCCTTCCCAAGGGCTGTCTTATTGGACCTTTGCTGTTCCTTATGTAAATAAACGATTTGACGGAATATTTCAGCAGCCCTCTTAGGTTGTTTGCAGATCATGCTGTTATTCATCGTCATAAAGATCAAAATAAACTACAGAAAGATATCGATATCTGTATGGTGCAAAAATTAGCAATTCATTCTAAATAATAGAAACTGTGAGGTCGTCCATATGAACTCCAAAAAAGAATCCGTTAACCCTTGTTTACGAGATAAATCCGTCAAATGTTAAGGTCTTAAATTCAACTGAATTACTGTAACATTGTACTTAAAATGCAAAAACCACATAGAAATTGTTACGGGGATGGTTAACAAAAGACTGCGTTTTGTTGGTAAAAAGAAGATGCAACAGCTAGCTGGAGTGGGATGCTTATCCACTTGACGGAGGACATAGAAAGAATGGCAGTAGTTTTGTACTATCGCGATAAATTGGGTGGAAGGGGGGGGGGAGTCTCGGAAACGAGATACGAATTGGGGTTGGGATCATTAAAAAATATCGACAGCTGACTTTGTCCTTCGAATGCGAAAATATATTAATGACTCCAAGAAAGGGAGAAATGATCAATGACAAGAGAATTCAGAGCTCCAACGAAGAAGTTTACGTGTTCTTTCTCCCTGCACACTATTCGAAAAGCCGAAAATGGAATGGTAGGTAAATAGACCGTAGAAGAAGGTATAACTAATGAAAAGATAGATACCGCCAACAGGAAAATAAAAGAGACATTTAGAGACAGGAAAAGTAGCCGTATGAATATCAAGAATTCAGATGAAAAACTAGTACTAAGCAAAGAAGGGGAAGCTTAAAGGTGGAAGTAATAGATAGAGAGCCTCTACAAAGGAAATAAAATTGAAGGCAGTATTCTAGAAATGGAAGACGAAATAGAGATAGATGAGACAGGAGATACTATACTGTGAGAAGAATTTGACAGAGCACTAAAAGATTTGAGTAGAAACGAAGCCACTGGAGTAGATGATGTTCTGTTATCGTTAGGAGAGCCAGTCATGAAAAAAACGTTCCACCTGGTATGAAAGATGTATGAGACAGGAGAAATTTCCTCAGACTTCAAGAAGAATATAGTGATTTCAATTCCTAAAAAAGCAAGTGCAGACGAATGTGAAAATTGCAGAACTATCAGTTTAATAAGTCATCGTTGCAAAATACTAACGCGAATTATTTACAGACGAACTGAAAAACTGGTGGAATCCGACCTTGGGGAAGATCACTTTGGATTTAGGTGAAATGTAGGAACATGCGAGGCAATACTCACATTACGACCTATCTTAGAAGATAGGTTTAGGAAAGGAAAAGCTACGTTTTTAGCATTTGTGGATCTGAAAAGAGTTTTTTACGATGTTGACTGGAATACAATTTTCAAATTCTGAAGGTCACAGGGATCAAATATAGGGAGCGAAGAGTCACGTTCAAGTTGTACAACAACCAGACAACAATTATTAGAGTCGAAGGACATGAAAGGGACACAGAGGTTTGGAAGGGAGTAAGACAGTTTTGTAGCCTTTCCCCAATGTTGTTCGATCTGTACATTGAGCAAGCTGTGAAGGAATGCAAGAAGAAATTTGGAGAGGGAATTATACTCCAGGGAGAGAGAATAAAAATCTTGCGGTTTGCTGATGACATAGTAATACTGTCAGAGATAACAAAGAACTTTGAAGAGCAATTAAATGGAATGGTCAGTATCTTGAAAGGGAGATATAAGATGAACATTAACAAGAGCAAAACGAGGGTAATGGAATATAATGTCAGAAAATTACGCGATGCTGAAGGAATTAGATTAGATAATGAGACAATAACAGTAGTAGATGAGTTTTGTTATTTTGGTAGCCAGATAACTTCTGATGGCCGATGTAAACAAGATATAAAATGGAGAATGGCTATGGAAGAAAAGCGTTTCTGAAGAAGCGAAATTTCTCGACATCCACATTTACTTTAAGTATTAGGAAGTTCTTTATGAAAGCATTTGTCTGAAGTGTAGCATTGTATGGGAGTGAAACGTGGACGATAACAAGTTCAGACAAAAAGTTGATATAAGGTTTTGAAATGTGGTGTTACAGACGAATGATGAAAATTAGATCACATAACTAATGGGGATGTGCTCAACGGAATTGGAGAGAAAAGGAGTTTCTGCCATATCCTGACTAAGAGAAGAGGTAGTTTCGTGGGACATATTGTTAGACATCAATGAATCGTCAACTTAGCATTAGAAGGAAGTGTGTGGGGGTAAAAATCGTAGAGGGAGACCGAGGGACTAATACAATAAGCAGCTTCAAAAGGATGTAGGTAGCCGTTCGTATTTTCAGATGAAGACGCTTGCGCAGGACAGGGTAGCGTGGAGAACTGCATCAAACCAGGCTGCGGACTGAAGACCATAACAAGAGGTAAATAGTACGAAAGTGGTTCGATGAACCCTCTGCCAGATATAATGTACATGTAGGTGTACGGATGTGCCGAAAGTGTGCCTCTGATGACAACCAAACGAGTGCTGCTAGGAAATGAAGTGGCCTCGCAAGCCATTATTTCTGGGTGTCGGACCATATTGCGGGCGGCAGTCAGGCTTGTGTCCCGACACAGTCCTCACTGACTCTAATCACGTCTTAGACGGCCATCGTGGCTCAGATCAAAGCGGGACTCATCACTAAAGAGGACTCTTCTCCAGCCAATGAGATACCAGTCCGAATGTCTACAACAGTACTGCAAACGGGCTTGTTGGAGTACGGAGTAACAAGGCACTGTGAGCTCAGTCCTTTTTTTTTGCCAGTGAAGCACCACTTGGACGTCACATCAATGACTGAGCAAATCCGAGACTCTCAGTGCGTCTCTGCCGACTGTTCGGTCCTCACGTTTTGTCGTCTATAGGTGGACCTGCTACCTTCCTGACGTGTAAGGCTGTGTTTCGCCGTTTCTTCCTGACATCATCTAATAGCGGCATCACTTCTATTAATATGTTGACTGATTTGCCGAATACTCAAATCGACTTCTTTGCACCCAACTACAAGTAGTCTCTCAAATGCGTTTGCTGTTGATGCGCCAGTCTGCGAGGCATTGTTACTGTCCCGCTGAGTGTGCGTGATGAAATTCGATAAGACGTTACGACCTGCTATCGACTATCGACCAAACCATTGTTTACTACATTTGCTTTTGTTGTTGTTATTGTTGGTTTCGGGGTTTGGAGGGGACAAAACTCTACACTTGACAGTTGTTCAATAAAACTACACTGCAGCGACAGACATTGTCTGCTGCCAAAGTTTTCAGTTTTACGGGCATATCCACGGTGAAGTGGCCGAGCGTTCTAAGGCACCTAGCTGCGGAGCGCACCGCTCCTCGCCGTCGGAGGTTCGAGTACTCCCTCGGGCAAGAGTGTGTCTTTTGTCCTTAGCATAAGTTAGTTTAAGTTGCTTTTAAGCCTAGGGACTGATGAGCAGAGTAGTTAAGTCCCATAGATTTACAGACATTTAAATTTTAACAAGTTTGTTTGGGTGGCCATCTTCCGCAGAAAACGCCGAAATTCTTCGTTTTTGAAGGTGGAAAAGAGAGAGAGAGAGAGAGAGAGAGAGAGAGAGAGAGAGAGAGAGAGAGAGAGAGAGAGAGAGAGCCTGTGTTTGCTGCAATTAATTTTATTTCTCCCAGATGCGTTTCGCTTTTTATTTTAAAGGCATCCTCAGTAGGATCTACAAGTTCAGTTTCTTTGTGGGATGTATTGTTTCCAGATTATAAGCAGATCATGCATTGTCTTACATAAGGGAAGGAGTTTTTATTTAAATTTTCGTTGTCTTTCCAGCTGTCTTCTGCTGTTTTCTCCTTGACCAGATGGCTGAAAAGACAACAAAAATGTAAGTAAATACTTCTTCCCTTATGTAAAAAAAACCGTGAATTGTTTATAATCTGAAAACAATAATCTAACAAAAATGTACTTGTAGATCCCACTGAAGATGCCTTTAAAATAACAGGCGAAACGCGTCTGGGATAAATAAAATCAAATGCAGTAAACACAAGACGTTTTTCACCTTCAAAAAGAAATTTGAATTTTTACCGGCATAAAAACTGCCCAGCAGAGCGATAAACCGGTACACTAAAAGCACAACGGAGTCAAATACTGACGTGTAAAGTAAAGGACGATGATGTCAAAGAGAAGCGGCACCACAGAACAAAATATTTCGGCATTAACAACCAGTGTAGATGTAGTAAGGATACTAGTAAGTTAACTGGCGTAAGTAAAGTGTCTATCACATATAATCAAACAGGGACGGAAGATCTCAGCAGTTTGGTCCGTTATTTTACAAACATTTGAGGGTTTGGCAAAGATGGCTTCTACTGAGGCATGTAGACTATTGTTTTTCTTCGCTCTGTTTTGGAGTGGAACGAAAGAAATTACTAATGCTGGTACGAAATATCCTCCCCCATATAACGTTTGGTGTCATTCGGAGTGTCTATGTAAATGTAGGTATGTGGATGCAGATGAATTACACTTTCATGCAGTTTTTAACTATCTTGCCAGTGCATATTTGACTTTATTTAACGTTTCAAAACAGGCACCCGAATACTTGAGTAGTGGTCTGCCTCGCGGAATTTTACCAGGAATCAGCCAAAAAGATTTCCATTCGCTTTTCCTATTTATCATGTTAAAGTAGTTCGCGAGTAATAGGAAATACGGAACATCTACATCTATTTTCCGAATTCCACACTTTCCTTGTTATATTTTCGAATGATATGAATCATGTAAAAATAGGATAATGTCTTCCATTTCGAAAATTACGTTAAAACATTGTATAACGTGTACCAATGAGCATATAATTTTACAAGAGAGTTGTATCAACAGAAGACAATTACATTTGTTGCTTTTCAGATCACAGAACACAGCTGTGTTACGGTTCGTGATAGGAAGCGAGAATGAGTCGGCATAATTTACTTGGAATTGGGTCATTTGTTCGAAATGGTTGAGGAACACAATGTTACAGTTAATTACACGTTTAAAATTTATTAATGATTTTTAAAAAAATGCGTGGTCATTTTTTCAAGTTTCGTCAGATTTAATGGAAATCTTCAAAAATGTATTAACTTTTAATTGCTTGTCACTTGTTCGCAACCAGAAGAACGCGGGCTCTCCAGATCTGCAGAAGTCATTAGAAGTCGCTGCCAACCGCTGCGATGCAATCCAGAACGCATCGTACTGTGTATAGACACTGTTTAGTGATTGTTGCTGTCCATGTTGTGTGCGTCGCTAATAAATATTAACACATTGTTAAGTGCTGCGAGATCCATCCACCCTTTGGAGGGCAAGTGGCACCACATTACGGAGTGGACCAGAAAAATGATTAACAGTATCCTTAAATGTCGCAAATTCTCAATTTTTATTACCCATTCTTATCGCTGAAATCTATATTTCTGACTCTATAAATTTCGAATTGACAACTGTCACGAAATTAGTAGCAGCAACCACCATCGTTTCACATTATGCTATTAAATACACTAACACTAATCTTGAAAGCTTTTATCACACCCCTGTCTCTTTTTCTAATTCTGCCATCATGCCACGGCCGTGGTAGTACGTAGCTGTTGTTAAAGCGACCAGCCGATGGCGATGTCAGCTCTGCTTGGAACGTAAATCTGTTTGCGACGGCAAATATGTTGACAGGACTGCGTTACGTAATCTTGGCCTGTTCTTCCCGCACGTCCGTCGCCCCTTCGCAATGCATATGTTGGGAATCGGTGGGCGGAGCTTGCTTCACCCACTCTCCACACTCCCTCTCCTCCGAAAAATTCGTTCTTGTTTCGCTCAGAGAGTAGCTCAAATATAACCCCGAGTCGTGGCCCCTATTGTGTGGACTACCCTTCTCAAATGTAAGATAACCGGGCCTGCATATACGTTAGGCGAAGCTAATACTCCAGAACTCTACCAGCTAATGATGGGCAGTTCGGATCAGTTCACTGTTTCGAAACTTACGGATCACCTGAGTCTAGTGAGTTGACTCACTGTTTAGGCACACGAAACATCTGGCGTGCTGCAGAGTCGTGCCCCGAGCCACCTTCCCTGATTCACGCGAACCGCGAAAGCTGCATGGCGCCGCAGTGAGTCGACTCACTTCTTCGGCACTCAAAACACTTGACGTGCCGCAGCACTCCGTTCTGCTACGTCCGCTGATTAACGTGAGCCGAGAAAGCTGCAGTAGGGCGATACAGTAAATACGTAACGTCTATGGAATATCAACATGGTTTTAATAAGTTACAGCCGGCCGCGGTGGCCGAGGAGACTGAGGCGCTCCAGTCACGGTCTGCACGGCCACTACGGTCGGGGGTTCGAATCCCCCCTCGGGCATGGATATTTGTGCCGTCCTAGTTCGTAAGTAGTTCATAAGTAGTTTGTAAGTTTAGGGACTGATGACCCCGTAGTTAAGTCCCATAGAAAAAAAAAAAAAAAAGTTATTCACTAGACTTAATTGAATGACACAGAATTTGTTTGCTACTACGATTTTACAACCGTGTTAAAGCGTAAACGTTTCCTAAGTTTCTCGTGTTTTCATACACACAAATATTGTAACAAAGGAAGCAGAAAATAGTAATGTTCAAATTCCAAAGACATGAAACTTTTTCCAACCTTCAAAATTCTATAATTAAGCTTAAATAAAACAAGAAAGATCATGGTTCTAATGTCTACCTGCATTTAGAAATGAATAACTTTTGTAACCAATCAATAGAAACAAAATATTTAAGATATGTTCTTAAGCCATATTTAATGAAATCAATGGCTATTACTACAAGTATTAACACAAGGAAACACATTTCACAATTTACGTGACAAAACCACAAAACGAAACTAAGATTTTTCAATGTCCAGATCGGTATTCTAATAACCAGATTCATCTTCAGTCAGTCAAATAAAATAGAATCAGTTATAGTTTCTTTAAATTGAAATTAAAAACGTTAATTTTGACATCTTACTGAGAATGCGGTTTCGTCTCACTGAAATTATTTGCCCTTGCTTCGAAAAGATGCATTCACCTGGCACAGACGTAACAACAATGCATAACAACGCTTACTTCACGCAAAACTACCTCAAAACACCGAAGGACTGCACAAATTTTCTCTGTGGTATCCCAGTTTTCAATCCTCAGTTGAAGTACCGGTAGCATTATTCAAAATCTCGCGTGGCGCGTTAGGGGAACTTGAAACCCGTTGCACACTTGGGCGCTGTGTAGAGTAGACGGGCAGGAAAACGCATATTAACGGTATCTAGCGTCCGATACACGAATCACAAGATTCGTTGTTTCGAAACAATGCCGATTCAAGTTTCGACTCAGTCAAACAGTTCGCTGAGTCGAATCATCAACTCAGTAGCCAACTCTAGTACCAGAAAATGTAGGCGCCATAAATGTCGAACGAAAATATTGCAAGTCTCGCGGCATTTGTTTGTTTGTTAAGCTTATGGGACTTAACTGTGGGTCATCAGTCCCTAAACTTACAAACGATTTATCAACCACCTTATACTAAGGACGGCACAAATATCCATGCCAGAGGGGGGATTCGAACCCCCGACCGTAGTGGCCGTGCAGACCGTGACTGGAGCGCCTCAGTCTCTTCGGCCACCGCGGCCGGCCACGCGGCATTAGCAGCCAGAAGCGTTACATAGTCTGTCCCACGCAGCGAAAAATCATCCAGCAGCAAATGTCTTGGAGTGTGTCCACAGCAGATGCCGATACGCTTCCTGCAACATAGGATCAAAAAGCAGTTGGAAGTCGGGTCGTTAACAGTGTTGCTACGGGAGAGAGACTACATTATGCAGATGGACTTAGCTGAGGACAAGATTTTTACGGACTTTCATAGTACGAGTTGCTCTTTTATGATTCCACCAAACTTAAGCAATTAAATAATAATTTCGTACGGCTCAAAGGCCTACAGCAATTCTTTCTATTGGACAAGACTTCGGCGATTTGCATACCACAGTTATTCAACTGTGAAGAGGAGTTTAATTTTAAAGTAGAATCCGAACAACGTGTTGCTTCTGGCGGCTCCTCAAATCGTTGAGAAGGGAGGGTCAGGTTAAATTGCAGACTAGAATATCCACGATCGAATCGACGTTCGAAACACGGCCTCCAGGTTTTCATTTATAAGTCCTACACCATTAGGATTTTGAAATAGATTTCAGAAATTACTGCAACCAGTCGCCTTTTTTCTTCTTAATGAAGATTTATTAAACCATGACCGGTTTCAAGCTGCCTAGCAGCTCATCATCAGATGGTATACATTTAGTGCAAATTACATTTGTATCTGTGCCAGTGCAGAAAACGAGAAAAAAGTAAACACTAATTTTGGTATGCTACACCGAATAATTACAATATAAGTTCGTCTTCAAGATGTTAGTTACAGTTATGCGTTTCACTTTTAATTTGTTCGTATGTGTTCCGCTTTTGGATAGCATTTCACAACACTGCCCTTCCATCAGCACACCACACCAACTCACACGACTTTCAAGTGGTAAAAAAAAAAAAAAAAAAAAAAAAAAAAAAAAAAACTTCACACACATTATAAAAATTGTTCAAATGTTTGTAAATCTATCGAATCAAACTGCGTGGTCATCAGTACGTAGCTTACAAACTACTTAAACCTAGGTAAACTAACCTAAGGACAAAGACACACACACGCATGCCCCAGGGAGGACTCGAACCTCCACGGCGAGGAACCGCGCGCTCCGCAGCGAGGCGCTTTAGACTGCCCTTTTTTTTTTTTTTTTTTTTTTTTTTTTTTTTTTTTTTTTAAGTTTTGAACGTAGCCCCTTTACACTGACAATCCATGACCCTATCTTTTTATTTTATTTATTATTATTATTATTATTATTATTATTATTATTATTATTATTATTATCGGTGTGTTGTTGGCTCAGCTTTTTTATTACAGAGGGCGTTGAGCCCTCCGACCGGGCGCGCTGAGCCACGGCGCCCGGACACCGCTCGGCTACTCCACCGCCTCCCACACTTTACCACTGCACAGCCAGAGTGTCGTGTGGGTTGCTGTGGTGTGCTGATAGAAGGGCAGTGTTGTGAAATGCTATACAAAAGCGGAACAGAATTGGACAAATTAAAAGTGAAACGCATAACTGTAAGTAACATCTTGAAGACGAACTTATATTGTAACTAGCTGATAACCCGGCGTTGCCCGGGTATTTATTTATTTATTCGAACCTTGAGTTAGTACTTTTCCTATCCACTCTCCGTCTATCTTTTTTTTTCTAAAAACATGTTACATTTATCAGAGAATATATAAGAAATCACAGGTAAAAATGCACTCGTTTCGAAGAATCCAATCACGAAATTCAACAATAATGATTGTAATAATATCACCGATGAATCACTTGATGTTATGTGTGAAACGTCAAATCGATTTTTTTAAAGAGATGTATTAAAAGAAATTTCTTTTTTTACTGCTTTATTTATTTATTCTTATATTTCATTATTCGTATGCTTATCCTTACAGAGAAAGAGCTGAAGACATTATAGCACGTATAGACGAAATATATGGTCTGTGGCATCACGTTTCGCTGTAAGTAACCTCCTTGCTATAGAGTCGCAAACGTCATCGCTGGCCTTTAGTCCGAATTTTTTTATAATTTGCCGACTTTCAACCACCATATCTTACACCCCCTTATAGCTGTCGGCATGGAACTGCTATGGTGTACAACGGGAGACTTCGGACAACACTTACACACACACACCATTCGTTTGCGTTCTGTAGTTATCTAGAGCGAAATATTAACACACACACGTGGAATTTTATATACTCCGATAACTTTGCATCCCAATATACTCCACCCTTTTATGATTATTAACCCTCAACAATAATGCAATCAAATAAAACCATTTTTAAAGAGTAAATATAATTTTCAAAGAATTATTATTGTTCCGCATTTCACGTTATATTCTTCAAATTACTAAATATCTATCAGATCGCTATAAAACCTTCCTCGGGTATAAATTAGTAACTGTAAAAATATTTAAGTCTCTGCGTCTTGTAGTTTGGACGTGATAAGCATACACCGAACAGACATTCACATTAATATATATAGATAAATAGCTATCCGATCGCCATAAAACCGTGCCTAAAGCCTTCCCTGGGTAGACATTAGTAACTGTACAAATTTTTAGCTCCTTATGTCTTGTGGTTTAGACGTGATAAACGTACACCGACAAACATTCACATTTATAAATTATTCAGTGTAGCATACCAAAATCAGTGTTTACTTTTTTGTCGTTTTCTGCCCTCCCACAGATACAAATGTAATTTGCACTAAATGTATACCATCTGATGATGAGCTGCTAGGCAGCTTGAAGCCGGTCATGGTTTAATAAATGTTCATTAAGAAGAAAAAAGGCGATTGGTTGCAGTAATTTCTGAAACCCCTCAGTTGCGTATTCGCGGCCAGACCGCCGTAGCGGTCGGTATGTGTGCTTGCTGCGGTCTTCGGTGCCGCCGCTGCTTGTTTACTTCGCGCGCGCTGTGTGATACTTAGTGTCTGAAATGGAGTCGCACTTGCGGAAGTATACATTGAAGTTCAGTTTCGTTTTCGGTGTTGCACGACCTAAGATATACGAATTTGATGATTGGTTCAACGGATGTTTTCAAGTACCAGAAGAGGATGTTCTTGGGATGGCATACGATTTTCTAAGTAACGAGTACATCGTGAAGCTACGGAACGACGACTGGTGCCAAAGGATAATGGACAAAACAAATGGAACAGCCGAGTATAAGAGCAGCACAGGTGAGGTGAGTCGAGTTTCTATTTCTTACGCCGGTTTGGGTCTCAGGAATGTTAAAGTGCACCTGCTACCGTTTGAAGTTGAATTTACGCATATCAAACAGGCGCTATCGAAATTTGGAACAGTATATGCAGTGACTGCTGATCGTTGGGGCGGCAACATGCATTATAAGGTCGATAATGGTGTGAGAACAGTTAAAATTGACCTTCAGTCACACATACCGTCCTTCGTTAATGTATGTGGCTTCAGGGCTCTCGTGGTATATGAGGGACAACCACGCACTTGCTCCGCTTGTAATCTGCCTGGACACCTTAGAGCGGAATGTCCACGCAAGCGTGCACCAGTTCAGCTCCCCGTCGAGGTCGATGCGGAAGGCAGACCGCGCCCTCAGTATGCCTCAGTCGCCAGCCGTTTGTTTACTGGAACGGAGCGCGACGCCACCCCTCCCGATGACTTAGTGCTAGCTGCCGCGGCAGCAAACTCTGTAGTGCCGCCAACTAATGCATTGTCGTGGAGCGATGACGTTGAAATGTCGGAAGCTCGTGAAGGCAACAAACCAACCCCACAATTAAGTGCTGTTTCCGAACTGAGTTCTGTCACATGTAACCCAGCGGGTGACACACTTTTGACGGATGTTCTCGGAGAGAAAGAGGGCGCGCCCGATGCATCGTCGGACACGACAAGTGCGACTTCCGACACCTCCCCAACTGATTCTCCGTGTGTACCTGCAACCATCAACGGTAATACTCCACAACAGATAGAAAAACTCGACGAAGGCGTGACAGACTCCCATGGAACCCTTGACAAACCTTTGATGACTCCTGATAGACCGGTCTCTGGCGCAAAAAAATCTAAAAAGTCGTCATCGGAATCACAGAAGGAAGTTAAAGGGCAAACCTCCCCTGAAAAAAGAAAATACGGGTTGCTCGTGGGGGTGCTGCTGAAGTAGCCAATCAATTGAGGCCTGTAGCACAACAAGTTGCTGCAAAATTAAAAAATCAGCAACTTGGAAATCTAGGAGCACCCGCCACCACTTCCGCAGATAGAACAGATCACGGCCCATGTTTACAAAAAGTTTTGGATGAACCGTCTCCGCAAGATGACGGAATGGATACTAACGAGTACCAAACATAGCTTATAATAATATGTGTTTTTGTGTTGATATAGCAGTATATAATGTTACTTGAATCTTTCCCCAAAAATGAATGGTAATTTCACATACAATATAACAACTATTAATATCTGTAGAACCCAGAGTGAATTAAAATTTAGAACGCTTAAGGACTTCTTATATAACACGAACGTAGATATTGGGCTCCTTCAAGAAGTTAGCGTGGAGCCAAACGTAGAGGGGTTTGTCACACTCACGAACATCAGTGAAGAAGACCACACAGGAACGGCAATCTTACTACGAGATGGCATTCCTCACTCGCATATCGTTCGACTTACAAATGGTCGTGGCATAGCCTGTAAAATTAATGGCGTTCAACTTATAAATTTGTATGCGCCGTCGGGCAACAATCGCCGACGGGAACGCTCCTCCTTCTATAAACATGAGGTGCCTTTTTTAATCAACGAATGTGCCACGAACTGTATTATTGGGGGAGATTTTAATTGTGTAATCTCAGCCAAAGATCAGACACCACATTTCAACAAGTGTTTAGAACTTGACCACCTAGTCCATGGGATCAATTTGATAGACACCTGGGAAAAAATACATGGAAACCGCATCGCGTATACCCATATAACGAGTAATTCGGCCAGCCGGATTGATCGTATCTATGTGTCCGAAACTCTCGCTCCCAATGTAGTGAACAGTGACATTTCACCCGTTGGCTTCTCTGATGACAGTGTCCACCAATGTTATATAAACCTCCAGCGCCCCCAAGTGTTTCGCGGGAGAGGCTACTGGAAGATGAACGTGAGTCTATTACGAGACAAACAACTGGATGAGGAAATCCAGCGAGTGTGGGAGAACGCACAACGCTCCCGAACCCAATACAGATCAACTGTTGAATGGTGGTTACGTAGAGCGAAACCCAAAATTCGTTCAACGATAAAGAGTTATGCTTACCAAAAGTCCTATTGGAATAAACGGACCATAGAATTCTATTTTTCTTGCCTTCGGGATCTTTATCATTCCGCAGATGTCAGAGTTGAGGATGCTTACCGGCGCATCAAAATGTACAAGGCAAAGATAAAAAATTTGTACCGCAAACAACTGGAGGGCGCAATAATACGTTCCCAGCCGAAAGACATTGCAACGGAGGAAACGGCGACGCTATACCACACCCTACGGACACTGCGACGTCAAAAAGCAAAACTAATTGAAGAGGTAGATGATGGTGCAGGGAACATATCTACTAGACAACGTGACATAATACAACGGGTATACAGCTATTATAAGGACCTCTATGACAGGCACGAGACAAATGATAGATCTTCTCATGACGTCACTGACGAAATAGTCTCCCTCCTCTCTGACGAAGACAACGAGGGCCTCGAAGCTCCTTTCAACGAGGAAGATATTCAAGAGGCAGTACACAATGCAGCAAAGCGGAAGTCTCCCGGACCCGATGGACTATGTTCTGAACTATATCAACACTACTGGCATATATTGGGCACAACCTTAACACAAATTGCAAACGAAATGTACCTACTTCAAACAATCCCGAATGAACTGAAAGAAGGTTTTATTGTGCCGCTGAAGAAGAAAGGAAACAACAAGAAGATTCAGGAATTGCGCCCTATTACGCTATTAAATGCGGATTATAAAATTATAACGAGGGCAATCAAGAAGCGGATGCAATCAGTGTTACATAAGATACTAGGCGAATACCAGTACAGCGCATTACCGGGACGCAGTGTGATATCAGCCGCCTGCGAATTACCGGATATTATATGTACCCTAGCAGAAAATGACCAATCTTCGGATTGTTGACTGCTTTACCTTTTTATTTCAAGATACAGTCGCAGGTTACAAGACAATGGATAAAAGTTTTATTGGGATTTTGAACATAGCTTATGTTAAAAGCAACAAGCGTAAGAGTTGGTAGAGGTGCTGACCTGTGTTGCGGCGGCAGGCCGGCGCCTGGCTGGTAGGGCGCGCCCAGCGGCAGCCAGCCGCGGCGCTGCGCCTCCTGCTCCGGCGCGCTCCACCGCTCCTCTGCCTCCGCGCCGCCCCCGCCGCCGCCGCCCCCGCCGCCCCCGGCACCTTCCGCCGCCTCCGCCTCCGCCTCCGCAGCCGCCGCCGCCGCCAGCAGCGCCGCCGCCAGCAGCAGCTGCAGCAGCACTGCGCGCGCTGACCTCATCCGACCAGCCTGCAACAACCGCACTCTGCTGATGGCCAACTGCCCCACACCGTTCGTTCCGTTTAGTCAAATATTAATACGAGGGTGTCAAATGAAAACCTTAAATATATTTATTTAAATATTTGTTGACATCATAAATCAGATGAGGATAGGCCAGAATGACATAATGGTCAGCCTCGATGTGGTTTCTCTTTTTACGAAAGTACCAGTGGAAGACACATTAAAACTGCTGGCTGCTCACTTCTCTCCTGAAATTTTGAAGTTATTTCGGCACACTTTGACGACCACTTATTTTTTGTATGGTGGAAATTATTATGAAATGATTGACAGAACAGCCATGTGTTCGCCACTGTCACCAGCCATTGCGAACTTCTTCATGGAGGATTTTGAAGAACGAGCGTTGAACATTGCTCCCTTTCGTCGATCTTGCTTCTACAGGTATGTTGACGATACATTTTTAATCTGGCCACACGGGAATAAGGCACTGCAGAAGTTCGTGGATCATTTGAATGGAATACACCCAACATAAGATTTACAGTGGAAGTACAGAAGGACGGGAAGCTACCCTTCTTAGACGTGTTGGTTGAACGAAAATCGGATGGACGACTTGGACACTGTGTGTACAGAAAGCCGACGCATACATACTTGTATCTAAATGCCCGTAGCTTTCATCATCCCACTCAGAAGAAAGCTATGCTGAACACCTTGGTAAACAGAGCAAGGATTACTTCAGACGAAAACCACCTCGACTCTGAGATCAACCACCTGAAGAAGGTCTTCAGAAAGAATGGGCATTCCTCCCGTGATATTAGGTCCACAATGTCGAGGAAACCTAGACAGGATGCTATTTCAACAAATCAAGAGGACCAACACATCGCGCGACTTCCATTCTGCGGTGCAACAAGCAGTAAAATCGGGAGTCGTAATAGGCAGGGGATCCGACCTGTCTTTCGTCCTCCCAAGAAGATGAAAGAAATGATGCCACCCGTCAAAGACAACCTCAGTCTGAGAGTGCCGGGAATATACAGCATTCCGTGCGAGTGTGGCAAAAATTACGTGGGGCAGTCAATAAGAACTCTTTCTGAACGCTGCGTTGAACATCAGCGTCACCTGAAATACAGGAATTTAGAAAAATCTGCGTTGATTGAACACACCCTGTTAAATAAACATCGGATTTTGTTTGAAGAAACGAGAGAACTGGCTCACGCTTCCAACTACTGGGATTCTGTCATCAGGGAGGCGATTGAAATCAGATTATGCGATAATAATATCAATAGAGACTCCGGGTATACACTCAGCAATGCATGGAAGCGAGCACTGGAGAAGGAGAAGGAACAGAGGTTCACTCCCAGTACCTTTAGTACTTCCCGCAGATTACCGCCTGCTGTTCTTCCCTGGTCCCAAGTCGCAAGTGGGGCGGGTATCTTTATATTGATACTGCGACGGTATATGTGCATCTGCACTGTGCTATCATCTACAGGTCATTTTGCACGGTGTTTGTAGCACGCTCACCCACTTACAGGATAACGGCGCGAAATTTTGATTGTTATTACATATTTAAGGTTTTCATATGACTCACCCTCGTATACATAAAAATTGAGGTGTTTGTGCCTATATTTCATTCTGGAGCCAAAAATACATCGCAAACGAATAGTGTTTGTATGTGGTAGTAGGTATCAGTCTCCATTATGCACTTTGGTGGTAGAGGGATGATAATGATAACGGGGTGGAAGATATGGGAGTTGAAACTTACCGACGTA
Organism: Locusta migratoria; assembly: GCA_026315105.1. Lineage (NCBI taxonomy): Eukaryota > Metazoa > Arthropoda > Insecta > Orthoptera > Acrididae > Locusta > Locusta migratoria. Next base: position 161,963,319 of record CM048748.1, read on the forward strand.
TATAAAATTCTACGTGTAGGTGTCAATAATTTGCTCTTCAACAAAAACTAAACAATGGAGACGAACCATTACTCTGTGTTGTTGTAGTACAAAGCCCCCGTTGTATATGCTATAATAGCAAAGATGTTGTATAAAACGAAACGTGATGCACATTCTTCAGTTGTTTTTCTCCAACAAGGGTACGAATAAAAAGTGCATATTGCAGTTAGAAAATTAAAACTACCAAGAAAGAAGCCAAAGCGTAAGGAAGAAAATTCGCGTTCTCGATCCGTTTCTAAAAGACAGAAAACGGCGTTGAAAAGTGAATCTACAGACGATAGAAACTTGAAATTTGTAGACGTTGTTTATCTTACATTGTAGGCATCAGCAATTTTTCGATATTCCCATCCCTATGGGGGATATTCCCATCCCTATAGGAGATGAACGGTTTTTTGTAACACCGTGGCTATTAAGGCATGAAGCAAGATATACAACTCTTCGGTTTTAGATTTGTGATTAGAATTTTAAAAACACGATTTAGATATTTTTGGAAATTCAGCCATTAATCAGGTGAAATAAGGAAAAAATATTTTAAGGGTGCTACTAAGACTATTTTCATGCTAGAAATGCGAAAATTTGGATTTGGAACCATGGTTAGAATTTAAAAAAAAATGTGTTTCGGGATGTTTTGTATTCTGCCATTACTGGTGTTATAGGCGGTGGCAAGTTGTATCAAAATACTTGATTAGGAAAGCATTTTAAGGCTAAATATATCAAAATTTATATTTATAAGTAAAGATAATAGTGGAAACTCTGTAGCATTTACAGGCGTTTGTCAGGCGACACCGATAGCAGTGCCATCTCTCCGTTCGAGTAGTAGGCTGTACTTGCCTTGGACACCTGTGAGTCCCGTAGTTAATTTCGCTGTGTACCAAAATTACTTTGCGAGGTTTACATTTGTTACGCCACTTAAGATATTAAGTTAAATTCTATAAGTAAAAAAAAAAAATAGTAACAAATTCTTAACGGACTATGAACACAATCAAATTGGAGATATCTCTCATTTCAGACCACTGAAGATGTTTTATATTCGTTAAAAAGAAACGCCTCTGGTGATAAAAGATCAAATTTATTGTAGTCGCATCGACGGAAAAATAATACCTTTCATAATGTGTACAGTTTATTTGGACAGAATTCGAACTGAAACTGACTCAATACTTGACGTAATTTTTAACCATATGCATGCGGCGTCGTGGCCGGGCGCATTGAGGCGCTATGCTACGATGAGCGAGGCTATAATACCAATGTGTTCTGCAATATTCCATATTATTTTTGCCTGATAACAAAACGAAGTATAAAGAAAATATTTGGTTGTCTATTTCCAAATATGCAGTAATTTCTGAGTGTGTGGTTGAATTACACGATAAACAACAGTTAAAATAAAATATTGTCCTACAAGAAAAACAACTGTAGTTCGTTTCTTAGATGGGTAATGTCCTTGAACCATGATAATGATAAACACTTCCGTATTTGAGTCATGAATATAGACATTCCTCATTGATCATTTATTTATTAAACAAATATGCCACGGTTGTAAAGGATGTGAATAGATAGAAACTTAAGAGAACTAGAATGAAACTTTCACTCTGCAGCGGGATTTGCACTGATATGAAACTTCCTGGCAGATTAAAATTGTGTGCCGAAACCGGGACTCGAACCTGGGACCTTTGCCCGTGAAAGGCAAGGGTCCCTGGTTCAAGTCCCGGTTCCGACACAATTTTAATCAGCCAGGAAGTTTCTTATCAGCGCACACTCCGCTGCAGAGTGGAAACATCCCTTAGGCTGTGGCTAAGCCATGTCCTTTCTTCCAGGAGTGCTAGTCTTGCATGTTTCGCAGGAGAGGTTCTGTGAAGTGTGGAAAGTAGGAAGCGAGGTACTGGCGGAAGTAAAGTTGTGAGGCGGCATCGTGAGTCGTGTCGGGATAGTACAGTCGGTAGTGCGCTTGCCCGCGAAAGGCATAGGTCCCAGGTTCGAGTCCCGGTTCCGGCACACAATTTTAATCTGCCAGGAAGTTTCTTAAGAGAACTACTTAATCTGCTGCGAGTGAAATGAGTTGGTACAAGTATTTGCCTTTGTTTTACGAATACGACATGATTTTAGAGGGTGGCTTCACATAGGGACACAAGAGAATAGCTGACACTGTGGTATATTCTTGCCGCTAACGACTTGAGTACCCACACTGCCAAACGTTAGCTCCCTGACATTTCGCCTGCCATTGTTCTCGTTCGGACAAAGCCGCCATTACCTCCCTGTCACTAAGATCAAGACAGTAGATTCAGTCCGGATGTGAGAGGAAGTGGGTGATGGTGCTGGTGACAGAACATGACTTACGAGAGGCAATGTGGGGTTCGGGTCCAACTCTGACACCATTCTGGCGTGTCACGAAGGTTCACTACAGATCAAAAGGGATGCTTATCTACACTAACATCTACATGCATACTCCAAAAACCAGTTCAAGGTATGTGGCGGATGATATTTGGTGTATCATCGTCACTTCCTCTTCCTACTGCTGTCACGTAGGGTTCTCAGAAAAAACCATTACCGGTATGCCTCCGTGGGGGCCCTACCCTCTCTAATTTTAGCTTCGTCGTCTTTTCGTTAGATATAAATGGCAGGAATAATATGCCGTGAGACTCTTGGAGAAACGGGTGCTCTTGGAATTTTGACAGAAACCTGTACCGCGATACAGAATGTAACTCTTGCGGAGTTAGCCAAAAGAGTTGGCTATCTTCTTCGTGACACTTACTAAATCAACCTGTAACGACCGAGCAAGGTGGCGCAGTGGTAACGCATTGGATTCGCATTCGGGAGGATGGTGGTTCAAATCCAACCTCCGGCCATCCAGATTTAGATTTTCCGTGATTTCCCTAAATCACTCCAGGAAAATGCCGGGATGGTTCCTTTCAAAGGGCACGGCCGATTTCCTCCCACTTCTTTCCCCGAAAATCCGAGCGTAAGCTTCGTCTCTAATGACCACGCTGTCGACGGGACGTTAAAACCTAAGCTTTCTTTTTCTTCTTCTGACTCAAGAAACCGTTACCTTCTTCATGATAATGAGTCCTTCATCGCACATTCAAACCCTTGATTTTTGTAGTCCTCTGTTAGGAGTTTCGGGACCCAACTGGAGCACAGTTTCCTAAACTTTAGGTGTTCAGAAACAATTTTGTAAAGCACTGACCTCGACACGTCAGGAAATTCGTCCGAGAGACCTGTAATTGTGAAGCGGCTGTTCTCACGAATCCTCGCTTCAACTGAAGCCACCAAATCGTCTGTAACCGAAGAACAGTATCACCCTACACCTTACATTTCGCAAATATGTCGATGAATTTCTGCAGCAGACAGGTTCCTTGCTGACAATAACCGTATCACTGAGCGAACCTCACACGCGGCGGACGAGTTGACAGTCTTAAACATTTTGTAAGCACAGAACAGAACTGTACAGGTTAGCTACAGAGCTGAAACTGAGCACAGTTGTTCCCGAGGCATGGCGGTACACAACGCACGCGCTCGTTGCGATATGCGCGCAAACTACTAGTGTCTACAACAAAATGAAAAAAAAAAAAAAAAAAAAAAAAAAAAAAAAAAAAAAAAAAAAAAACACGCCTTGTATTTAAGCTGAAGTGTACTTCTTATTTTCTTATACAATTATATGATCAATTCCTAACACGCTTGTATGAGTGATGAGCTAGAATTCTGAGATAGAGACGCTAATCTATAGTTAGCAGCAACGGTCCAATCACACGCCCCTGAAGTATTATCGATGCTACTTTTGCTTTTGTCCCTCTCTACTGAAAATGATATATTGTATTCCCTGTACCCGTAATTGTTTAATTCATCAGGTATCTGGTTGACAGTACTGCTTTCACCTGTTGCACTGAAGTATTGCATTTCAATAAGTTGTAAAATAATGCATGTGATTACTACCTGATTTCAGTCATAGTGTAAATTCACAAATTCGCAACACGTTACGTGATGCTTGTTACCTTGTTAATGAACGATAGAAACCAGAATAAATGCGACTTTAAATTCGAATCTCTAGAATCAGTCTTGGATACTGTTACAATCCTCTGTGTGTACTTCAGGATCAGACAGCAGCAAAACTGTTTTAAAGAAAGCATACGGATAATTTTATTAGCTTTGAAGAGCTCATAGAGAATGACGCAGATCACAGGCTGAACTGATGTTCGAATCAAGTAAGGGACTGATATCAGAGTGTACAGTCAGAACCCTAGGGTAAGAATGAGTCTTCTGTAAAGGTAATTGTAAGGAGCGAAGTCATGTACAGAAATGAAACTTAAACGATAAGTATTTCAGTTAACAAAAGAATAGAAGCTTTTGAAATATGGTGCTACAAAGGAATAATGAAACTTAGATGGGTAGATCGGAAAACTAGGGAGAAGATACTGAATCGAAATAGAGACAAAACTAATGTCAGGAAAAGTAAAGGAAGAAATTAGTCTATAGGACACAACCTTAAGTATCAATTTGTGGGGTGGATGGGCAGATGAAAATTTTTGTAGAGGGAGACGGTAACTTATATGCAATACGCAGGATCAAATGGATGTCGGATATATTAGGTACGCAGACATGAGGAGACCTTCACAGGACAGACAAGCACGTAGAGCCACGACACACCATTTTTCGGCTCGAAGGCCACAAACACTAAAACAACAACGACACCTACAGTAGAAGTAAATGTTGGCAAAAACTGCGTTCATTTGAAAGCACACTCATCTTTGCGTGAAACACTATACTGTTTCAGTGGGCTCAGAAAAGACAGCCGACAGGAATATAGCTGCAGTGTATTAAGCTCAGTAACGGCAGTTAATAGACAGGACCTCCCGTACGGGCAACGCCTGAATCAACCCCAGAAGCGTGCGAAACTCAGCGACTCAGCGCTTTCATCGAAACGAAACGTTCTCCTTACGGCGAACACAAAGCCCCATATGATTAGCATGCAAGTTGACAAAACGTGCCCGCGGCGCGCACTTAACTTACACATGCCTCCAAAGAGCACGTAATTTTGGCTGCTCTGTCGTGTACAGAATTAGCATAGGCCTATTATTAAGCATAATCACCATATCGTTAAATCTGTGCGCGGATTTCACTTCTCGACGCACTTTGCACATTGATGCCCTGGTTTTGTTGCGTAGCATAAGCAGTCAGACAAATTAAATTGCTAATGAATGACGTCAAAGTTACGTACACAGAGCTGACAATTTTCAGTATCGCCTATATCTAACAAATAGTAGAAAGGGTATACAAAGAGGGGATGCTATCTCTTTATTATCGACAACGTCATCGACGGAAAGGTAAGGGTATTTTTAGGATTATGAACGTTTTACAGTCTGACAGCTTGGCGTAAGTATAGTCTACAATCGAATTGTTGTAGACTTTTGTGTAATTTGTTTGTATCTTTCCACTGCTCCACGCGGTGAACGGTAGTGCTAATACTCTCGCTCGAATAAGTACTGCAGTTTCTTTCCTTTTCTTTGACTACTAACAGATGTCGCAAGCTAGAACACCGAATTTTTCCAAATTTGGTGACGAAGTTATGGACATTTGGAGCGATAGATCTCTTACATTAGGTTTTAACCCCTCAAAACCGAGGTTGAAAAAAAAAAAAATAGTCTGGGAATTAGAAAGAGTACTTGAGAACTGTTGTGAGGTGAACACTGCAAATTTAACTGAAAATAACATGCTATAACTGCTCTACAGCAGAATGTAATGAAACTTACATATGCAAACTGCGTGTCGGTGCTCTCGGAGTGTGGAAGGGTAATATAGAGGCCCTGACAGAATGAAGCTTCCAATCGGCCAGTGAGAAGTACTCAGGTGGTTGGTAAAGAGCCGTTGGTGTATCGCTGCTTTTAGAAGTGACCTGTGCAACATTACCACATCTGACATAAGTGTCCAGGTTCGACGGATTTTGCGATTAGCAGTGACTTTCGGAACTTATGGCAGGGATAAATCCTGGTACTTGTTGTTTTCACTTATGAGAATCATTGCGTATGTCTTAGACCAAATTCGCCCACGACACGCGAATTCCATTCGAGGTTTCATTGTGAGTGTGTGTGTTTGTGGGAAGGGGGGGGGGGGGGAACAAATATTTGCAGTCAAAACTGGTGTTTTTACTGAGTAAAGTAACCAGTACCTTCTGCATTGCACAGGCTGTTATTCAGAGCTACTGCCTCGACCGAAAGAAGGCGTGTTTTTTAAGTAAAGTTATGTAGGACAGTACAGCTTAATGGTGTGCAATAACTGACCTGGACAGGAAGATGCCCAGATATCTTGCTAATTGAGCGCGTATAGCACACAAGCAAGAACTAACTCGTTTTCTAGGACCTACAAGAACCATAACAGAATTCCATTGAAAGGAGAAACATAGTTGAGACAATCTATCACTGGATACAATCCGACACGTTTACGATTGCGAGAATACAGGCTTGTATTGTCTCCATAAGAAATGTTCAAATGTTTGTAAAGCTTATGGGACTTAACTACGGGGTCATCAGTCCCTAAACTTACAAACTACTTATGAACTACTTACGAACTAGGACGGCACAAATATCCATGCCAGAGGGGGGATCGAACCCCCGACCGTAGTAGCCGTGCTGACCGTGACTGGAGCGCCTCAGTCACCTCGGCCACCGCGGCCGGCGTCTCCATAAGAGGACTCTATTGTTCCGACTGGTTGGGCACCTGTTTCTGACACACGTGATTGATATACTCCTACAATTTTGAACTACGTATTATCTGACTTGTCTACAAAGTGGCCTAGTCCTTGAGATGTTTCATTTTTCCCGCATTGTTGTTCGATTGGGCCAGTGACATTGTCATATAGCATGTTGGTCGAGTCAGTTTGCTATCAATTTGACTGATCTACAAATTAATCGGATGGCAGGAGTGGGGATAAGAATCAATATGTTATTTTACATCTAATGCGTTCGAATATTTAGGCAAAATTCCTATAAAATAGCTGACACAAAATGCTGTCCCTATACTGGATTACACATTCATCTTACGATCGCTGCTGGAGACTTCGACGCTCGGTAGGTAACGAAGCTGTGGTTAGCTCTCCAGGAAGCGGCGCAGTGGTGCTTCTGTCGGAGATGTTTTCTGTCTGGCGTTTTACTTCCTTTTGAATCTGAGCTGTTCGCTTTCTCCACGAACGAATCTCTTGGGCGGTCGCAATGCGACACCGCGATTCGCGACGGAAGGAACTGACGTTAGTATCTGCTTCTTGCGTATTTATCCAGGAAATGTAACTGAGAAGCTCAGGTAACTAACTACTTCTTTTTAAAGTTATAAAATGGATGGTGACAGCACACCATCCAAGTATGATATCGTTAAAACTTAAAGGAAATTATTAAAAATTTCTTAGAAAGGTATAGACCCTAGAAGAACTTAAAATCTTACAGACCAATGACTAGTTTCGACTTTTAAGTCATTTTTTTTCAAAACTGTAACAACCAAAAAAGATAATCACCCTAAGAATGTGATACACAACTGCTCTTCACAAGAATTTCAGTATAACACAACTTGTATAAACATGGATGTGCAATATAGCCTATTAAATAATAGTTAATAGTTGACAGGTCACTTGCGTATAGACTAAAATGAAAAATTCTCCAGATATTTCAGGTCAAGACCACCCTTCACTTCCGCGTTTTTTAGAAAACCTTCCCTTACGTGCAACCAATACAGTACCGATTGAGCGTGTTTCACCATCATATATGGGGACCACAAGCGCATATCCTGGAAATCGTGGAAATGCAGCTAGAATAAACAAAACCAACTGATATTGGCGGGATTTCCGCTGGAAACTGTTTTGGTGAAAATAAACATATATAGTAATGAACGGTTTCGCTGCTCACAGGACATAGTCATCGAATCTCATAATTACCTTTACAAAATACGCCACTGGGGCAACAGTACAATAATTTTGTCACAGAAATTAAAATACATGTGTAGAACCACTATTGTGTGCTTCAACTACAGTTAATGTCAACTACATAGAGTGTGAATATAATCGGCAACTACGACTGAAATTGGCACGTGACCATAGACACTGGAAGGCAGGGTTTTGGATGTTCTGGTAACAATAATTTCGCCGGCCGCGGTGGCCGAGGAGACTGAGGCGCTCCAGTCACGGTCTGCACGGCCACTACGGTCGGGGGTTCGAATCCCCCCTCGGGCATGGATATTTGTGCCGTCCTTAGTCTTAGTTAGTTCATAAGTAGTTTGTAAGTTTAGGGACTGATGACCCCGTAGTTATGTCCCATAAGCTATACAAACATTTGAACATTTTAACAATAATTTCGTGTGGCTCAGTGGCCTGGTGCGTCTTTCAAATGGACGCCTCTTCGTCGACTTACATGTCCCTAACCTACCCCAGTTACCCAACCGAGGAAAGTGGGCCTACTGTTTGACGTGGAATTTTAACCACTTGTCCTTGTGAGTCAGCACATCGATGAAGGCGAGGTTAAACGCAGGCTGAAAAATTCCATGGTTCGACCGGATTTCGAACCCGCGATCCTTCGGTTTCCAGCGCTTTACCCCGAGACCACCAGGCCCGACGGATGGTCTGATGAATCCCGTGGGGCCAGTGGAGAGTGCGAATTCATCGTGTTGCATGGAAACAACTGTTTGAAACCTGTACTAAGGGACAAGCTAGCGGTGGCTTAGTTATACTCTGAGGAACTTTCACGGCGGCATCCAGAGATCCTTCGTAGCTTGCGCGCGGCGTTCGTCGTCGGAGGGTCAAGTCTTCTCTCGGGCATGAGTGTATGTGTTGTCCTTAGGTTACTTTAACATAGTTTAAGTAGTTTGTAATCTAGGGAGTAATAACCAAGCAGTTAAGTTCCATAGATTTATAAACATTTATATTCTGGGGGTGTTGGTTTGTACGGTAGTGAAACACAAGATAAATAGTTTCGTCAGAAAGAGGATAAAAGCTTTTGAAATGTGATCCCATAGACGAATGCTGAAGATTACGAGGGTAGCTGGCGTAACTAATAAATGCCTCGTGGAATGACCGTGTGGTCTATGGCGTCATTATACGGACTGGGGGCCGTTTCTACCGGAGGTTCGGGTCCTCCCTCGGGCTTCGGCATGTGTGTGTTGTCCTTAGTTTAAGTTAGTGTGTTTGTAAGTCTAGGGACTGATGACCATAACAGTTTGGTCCATGAGGCTTACAAACATTTGAACTAATGAGGAAGTAATGAACAGAATGAAATTTTTGGCATACCTTGACTAAAAGAAATAATATATTGTTAGGACATTTTCTTAAATATCGAGGAGTCGTTAATTTTACATTGAAAGGAATTGTATGGAGTAAAATCGCAGAGAAAGAAGGTTCAAAATGTGTGTATTGCCGTTCTTATGAGGAGATGAAGAGGTAGGGTGGAGAGCAGCATCATACCAGTTGCAGGACTGAAGAGTGCAACACTAACATGGCGAATCGATGACTGCAGCGCTATGGCCCAGTGACGACCACCACAGATGAACTTTCGGAAAACAGCATAGATGGACACTATTCACGCCTTTTACGAGTCGACGCTATCATGCATGGAACAAGTTATCAGGGTCCACGCCGGAATTTGTGCCGACTAGGCATTAGGATCACATGCTCAACCGAGGTGACTAAAATGCTTATCTTTTGATTCAGAACACGTGACTGTTAATTTCAATATGATTTAAGAAAAATGCAACCAGTCACTTTCACTTGAAATTTGACTGGCCGTGAAATTGAACAATCGGATAACATTTCTTGCCTCCATCTGAAAGACATTTTTCTCTCGTTTCCAAAAATGTATGGTTTATTTACTTTTAAATACTTATTATAGCCTTAAACGCTATTTGAACATATGTCTGCACACTGGCCACGCTCATGCTTCAGGCAAGGTATATCACCATAAACATTCCATACCTGTCATGGCCATGGAAACAATAAAGCCAATATACAGGGACCTTGCAGATAAAAAATTTCTTAGCAAATGTTTACATGGCCGTACACAAAATCGTAATGAGAGATTCAACAGCTGTGTATGGCAAGAGTTCCGAAAATAATGTTTGTTGGACGGACAGTACTCAAAATAGGTGTACTGTTACCTGTTTCAATAATGGTGTAATTAGCAGGACAGAAGTAATGGACAAATTAGGCATCCAACCAGGACATAACATAATAGCTGCTCTGACCGCCGTAGATCGTCAGCGACTAGTTGAAGCTGTGAGAGCTCTGGAAGTCACCATCAAAGACTCCAGAGTAAGGAAAAGACTCCTGAAAAAGTCTGCAGAGGATAAAGAAGCAGCTGACGAACAATATTATGCCACTGGAATGTTTTGAAATGTTAATCAAAAACTCTGTGAACTTCAGAACATTAGGAACATGTATCTTCACAATGGTTTTAGCTATATTCACAAAATTTCTTCCAATTGAAGAATGGGACATTATCCTTGTATTTTGCTTAATAGATTGCAGAAATGATCTATGTTTGTCATTCTTTATATAATTTTAACGGTAATTTTTTGACAAACTGTAATAAGGGCTTTTCTATTTCCTGAGACATACTCCAAACTACAGAACAAGAGACATAATGTGTTCCTACGAATATTGACAGCAGCCTGCCACACTCTACATGCTATTAGACTGACGGTGCAGCAGAAAATGGTTCCAAAATGCGAACATGTGTTACAGAAACATCCTTATGCAAAATATTGTAATTATTAAATTATAACAGATATTCCAATAAATTTCCTATTACATCTTGCGTTAATGTCATTCAGTGTTGATAGAAAATCGCAACTTCCTCCGCATTGTAGATAAAGAGTAATGTGCACCGAAATCAAGGTATGAAAACGCAGTCCGGTCACGTCCTGGTCCCCTTTAAGCGGTCTTCTAACCATTCCAGGTTTACCAAATTCAAATGTTCAAATGTTTGTATAGCTTATGGGACTTAACTACGGGGTCATCAGTCCCTAAACTTACAAACTACATATGAACTACTTACAACTAAGGACGACACAAATATCCATGCCCGAGGGGGGATTCGAACCCCCGACCGTAGTGGCCGTGCGGACCGTGACTGGAGCGCCTCAGTCCCCTCGGCCACCGCGGCCGGCCCAGGTTTACCTTCACAAGGTTCATGTGTTACAGGTTCATTTCAAGCGTCATGTGACTATATGGCCGGCTACGTGATGTGGTGCTGTCATCTGATCACAAGGAAACCCGTGAAATGGATGGAATGGGTGAAATGGGTGTACGTTTATCACGTCTGAACTACAAGACATAGAGAGCTAAAAATTTGTTCGGTTACTAATGACTACCCGGGGAAATCTTTAGGTACGATTTTATGGCGATCGGATAGCTATTTATCTATATATATTGATGTACGTTTATCACGTCCGAACGACAAGACGCAGAGACTTAAATATTTATACAGTTACTAATTTATATCTGAGGAAGGTTTTAGGCACGGTTTTATAGCGATCTGATAGATATTTAGTAATTTGAAAAATATAACGCGAAATGCGGAACCATAATTACTCTTTGAAAATTATATTTACTCTTTGAAAATGGTTTTATTGGTCGCATTGTTGCCTGAAGGTTGTTAATGATAAAAGGGTGTAGTATATGGGGATGGAAAGTTATCGGTGTATATAAATTTCTACGTGTGTATTTGTTAATATGTCGCTGTGCAACGAAAACTACAGAACGCAAACGAATCGTCTGTGTGTAATTGTTGTCCCAAGTCTCCCGTTGTACACCATAGGAGTTCCATGCCGATAGCTATAAGGGGGTGGAAGATATGATGGTTGAAAGTCGTCAAATTATGAAAAAATTCGGACTGAAGGCCAGCGATGACGTTTACGACTTCATAGCAAGGAGGTTGTATACAGGGAAACGTGATGCCACAGACCATATCTTTGGTCTATGCGTGCTACAATGTCTTTATTAGCTCTTTCTGTGTAAGGATAAGCATACGAAGAAGGAAATATAAGAATAAATAAATAAAGCAGTAAAAAAGAAATTTCTTTTAATACATCTCTTTAAAAAATCGATTTGACGATTCGGGCATTATCTATATTAATCAACCAATACGCGAGCGGAGACGCGGGTTTAAGCTAGTTCATTATAAAAAGTCGACCATACAGTCGCAAGCCAACACCCAACATCATGCTTGAAATGAACCTGTAACACATACACCATCTGAAGGAAAACCTGAAAAGCTCCGAAAAACTGTTAATGGAATAAATCAGTATGATTCACGTCAAAGTGACTGGCTGCATTTTTCTTAAATCATATTGAAATGCTATCGTTTCTTCAGAAGACACTAATGAACTCGTCCTCTGAATGTCAGCTTCCTATCTGTCAAGGTGTTGTATTTTTTGGTGAACAGGAGCCGGTAGAGGGAAGCTGAGTGATAAGCGACGGCCGTAGCCCCCCCGGAGCGCCGCTGCTATGTTGCGAAACCTGCGTCTGGTATTTGCCGAGGGCGGCAGTATGTGGGGCACCGCTCACTACTCGCCGAAGAGACGGCCGAGAACTTCGCCCCAGCTGCCCAGACTGCCAGCCACTGCCGCCTGTCTCACAAAGAAGCATACGAGCCGACGCTGACGTAGTTCTCCAGAAGAGAAATCAGTGTGGTTCGGTGCGGCTTCGTACACTAATGTGCCAGAGTTAAGGCCGAAAGTAATGCTAGACGTAACCTTACACGATGATGGGCAGAAGTACGTAATACGCGCAGAAACGCTGTCCAACATGATCGGTTTGCTGGTCCGGGTGCTACTGTGTGGAGAAACACAATATTGCAAGTTTAATTTTACTTTTTTAACTGGTCTTTTGTTTACAAGGCCATGTTAAGTCTTTAAATGTTTTTGTCAAAACAGATATGTTCAAGTGTTTGTAGAACTTATGGGACTTAACTACAGGGTCATCAGTCCCTAAACTTACAAACGTCTTACGAAATAGCTAACACTAAGGACGGCACAAATATCCATACCCGAGGGGGGATTCGAACCCACGACCGTAGTGGCCGTGCAGACTGCTACTGGAGCGCCGCAGAACGCTCGGCCACCGCGGCCGGCGTCAAATTTAAATTAAATTAAATGTTTGTTAAGCTTATGGGACGTAAGTACGGGGTCATCAGTCCCTAAACTTACAAACTACTTATGAACTACTTACGAACTAGGACGGCACAAATATCCATGCCCGAGGGGGGATTCGAACCTCCGACCGTAGTGGCCGTGCTGACCGTGACTGGAGCGCCTCAGTCACCTCGGCCACCGCGGCCGGCCCGGCGTCAAAACAACATTATTTGTTATATCCTTCTAAAGGGTGTTATTTGTCTACACTTATATTCAACCCCGGCGTAAAAGACATCTTTCACTCTGTAGTATAATTGGAAAGGCAAATAAATAAATAAAAATAAAGGGAGGGGCAAAACCAGAAATAAACTTTATCTACAAAACTTTCCCTATATAACATTTTACATAAAGTAAATGTTTCTATAAATAAATTACTTATCAAGACTGCTGCCGGCCGCATTGGCCGAGGGGTCTGCGGCGCGCCAGTCACAATCTACACGGCCGCTACGGTCGGGGGTTCGAATCCCCCCTCGGGCGTGGATGTTTGTGTCGTCTGTAGTATAAGGTAGTTCATAAGTAGTTTGTAAGGGACTGATGACCCCGCAGTTAAGTCCATTAAGCTTTACAAACATTTGAACATTTGATTCAATACTGCTAAAGAATATTTTAAGTATTTGTAGACCAAACCAGACGCAAACTTGAACTTTAAACTGAAAAATGTACAAGTATAAAATTTTAAATAATTAACGTTCCCAATAAAATAAATTTCTTGATAAGACCGCTGAAGAATATTTTGTATAGGTGTTACATTTCAGAATTTCAACCACAGAATATTTGGAGAAACTTAAGTGAAATCAATACTGTTAAATTAATTGTCTTCTTGTATGCGCCGCAGATATCAGAATAGCATACTCCGTTTTTGGCTAACATAATATTCTGAGAAACGTAGGCAATAAAAATAGCTATAATATCGGGAGACAGAAACAGTGTGTGAGAGAGGAAAAAAAGTGTAAGAAAAAGAGGATTAACTGAAGGTCAGAAGACGCGTTGTGTTTGGTCTTTTCAGGCCTCTGGAATAGGTGGTTATTAATTTAAAGTGCTTCTAAAGGATTGAGTTTTTTGGACTTCGTTTTACTAAGTTAAGGACATGGGACTGTGGCAAAAAATGTTCAAATGTTTGTTAAGCTTATGAGACTTAACTGCGGGGTCATCAGTTGCCAGCCGCGGTGACCAAGCGCTCTGCGGCGCGCCAGTCACAGTCTGCACGGCCACTACGGTCGGGAGTTCGAATCCCCCCCCCCCTAGGGCATGGATGTTTGTGCTGTCTTTAGTATAAGGTAGTTCATAAGTAGTTTGTAAGTTTAGGGACTGATGACCCCGCAGTTAAGTCCCATAAGCTTTACAAACATTTGAACATTTGGTCATCAGTCCCTACACTTACAAACTATTTATGAACTAGCTTATACTAAAGACAGCACAAACATCCACGCCCGAGGGAGGATTCGAAGCCTCGACGGGGAGCGGCCTCGCGCATCGGAGCATAGCGCATCAATGCGCTCGGGCACTCCGCCACGGCGGGGCTGTGTGTAGTAGCTGAGCAAACGTGAAGGCATGATCTTGCAATCTCCAGCTGCGTGCATGTTCAGGCAACCTAATAGCTCAATTTCTGCCTGACAGTCCAATATAAAATTTATCACAATACGGATTTGTAATTTTATATACCCCCAGTATCCGAGTCCTTTCTTTATTGTTGTTTATTTATTGTTTGTAAAGCTTATGGGACTTAACTACGGGGTCATCAGTCCCTAAACTTATAAACTACTTATGAACTACTTACGAACTAGGACGGCACAAATATCCATGCCCGAGGGGGGATTCGAACCCCCGACCGTAGTGGCCGTGCAGACCGTGACTGGAGCGCCTTAGTCCCCTCGGCCACCGCGGCCGGCAGTCCTTTCTTTGTTGTCGAAAATACACTGTACCATATTGTTTTTCACACAGAAGGATACCCTGTAATTGTAGGATTTCGGTGCTTTTGATACTCATCATGTCAGCTGGTGTTTTGCCATCATATTAATGAAGTGGTTCCGAAGGATTCATTTTGTTTTTAAGGGTCTGATTGCAGCCTTCGGGTGTCGGGTTGGTGGCAATGTGGAGTCGCATCACCCAGTTGTCCTCTGGCGTCGACCTCAGAGGGTAAGGTTTCACAAGAGAAGGTCTCCTAAGCTTAAAACTTCCGCCACTGGCGAAACGGACACGGGCGCTGTTGCCGTGTAGCAGACCAGGGGGCCGACAGCGCAGGCGGCAAGTGTAGCAGCGGCGTCCTCAGAACACGAGTTACTGTGATCAACCGAAACATGTGCCAGCCAGTTTAATAGCGCGTGGTTAAAACACACTTTAGGTGACGGTGGCTTTAGTCTTTAGTATAAGCTAGTTCATAAGTAGTTTGTAAGTTTAGAGACTGATGACCCCGTAGTTAAGTCCCATAAGCTCTACAAACATTTGAACTTTTTTTTTTTTTTTTTTTTTTTTTGCTTATATTTGACTTCAAATGTCTGTAAATCTATCTGACCAAACTGCGTGATCATCAGTCCGTAGCTTACAAACTACTTAAACCTAGGTAAACTAACCTACGGACAAACACACACACCCATGCCCCAGGGAGGACTCGAACCTCCGCAGCGAGGTGCTTTAGACCGCTCGGCTACTCCACCGCGGCCTATTTGATTTGTTTGTGTTGGTGGTTGCACGGCGAATGATGGAAGGAAGTAACGAAACTTAGGGTTTAACTTCCCGTCGCTCGGATTTTTTGGGTAAGGATGGGGAAGGAAATCGGCAAAGGAGCCATTCCGATATTTGCCTGGATTGGTTTAGAGAAATCATGGAAAATCTAAATCTAGAAGGCCGA